>CM056949.1:5579594-7069269 GCA_029856935.1 Cyclocarya paliurus | reverse complement strand
AGCAATACCAAGAATATGAAAATGCGAGTAATTATACGAAATGAATACGCCCACAAGATGCGTTGGGAGGGGTCCACTTTGATATTCACTTTAAACATTTTCATTGGTGTAGAATAGGTAAAAGTACACCAATCTTTCTGACCTTATAAGCACAAATCAAAATGTTGTTACCTACGCAAGCTAAATGATTACAAAGTTTGAAGATTGAACCCAAAATCATCCATCCGGAGCTTGGGAAAAAAGTCATCCTTCCAAAACCAAATTTTAGCCGATGAGCCGAGTGTTATGTACCTTCTGTGTCAAAGTAAGTGAGCTAAATGTTTTTTGAAATCTATCTATCCGAGGCAGCCCACTAGAGAGTAGAGAGAGAGAGACAGATAGATGAAGCTTGTTGAATCTTGATGACGGGGAGAAACAGCAGCCACAAAGGGCATCCCCCTTGACCCAAAAACAGAACATCAAGGGAGTCATTTTCAATCCATTCGGTCGGGGAGGCCCTCACGCTCATACCCTGCTCTCCATCTGTCCCTCTAATCTCTCTCTCTCTCTAGAAATCGTAAACAAAGGCGGTGTTGCAGTAAGGTGGAGCTAACCCTTACCCAATTTCCACACCTTCATTGACATCTCTCTCTCTGTCTGTGACTTCTCTGTATCGTGTGTGATGTGTCACGTGTGTGGACCCTTCTTTTACCTCCAACCAGCGGCGCAATTAGTCTTTACTTGGTTTCGAAGCTCACCCACCTCTCTCTCTCTCTCACAAGCTTTCTCTCTCCTCATAAAATGCTCTCTCATCCCCCATTTATTATAAACAAATCCAAACCCTCTACCATCTTCTTTGCTCTCTCTGTCTCGAACTAGCCCATCTCCCCCTTCTATCTCTCTCTCTCTCTCTCTCTCTCTCTCTCTTTCTCTGCTCCAAAGTCCAACTAGCTACTTGTTTTCCTTATTTTATTACTGACCAACGAATATCCTGCCAATCATAGAGCTCTAGCTCAGATAAGGAAAATATACAAAGGAGCAGCAGGGGGAAAACTCGCAGCATGAAAGGTGAATATGTAGAGCCGAAGAGTGAAACTCCCAACATGTTCGCAAAACTTCACCACCAACACCAAAACCCACATCAACATGCTCACCCTCACCATCAGCAGCAACAACAGCAACAGCACATCCACCCATTTTCCCATCCCTTCCACCAAGTCTCCGCCACCACCGAATGCCAACAACAGGCCTCCGAAGACGACGAAAGCCGCAGCAGCGGTGGCCCTACCGCCACTACTACCCCCACTCATCAACAAGCTCAAGTTCATGCCCAAAAGCCTAAAACTTCCTCTGAACACAATTCCGGCGACGGAGCCACCATTGAAGTGGTCAGGCGACCGAGGGGCCGCCCACCGGGCTCCAAAAACAGGCCTAAGCCTCCAGTATTCATAACCCGCGAGCCTGATCCTGCCATGACGCCCTACATTCTCGAAGTCCCCGGCGGAAACGACGTCGTCGAAGCCATATCCCGCTTTTGTCGCCGCAAGAACATGGGGCTCTCTGCGTCCTCACTGGCTCCGGAACGGTCGCTAACGTTACCTTGCGTCAGCCCTCCGCGACCCCTGGAGCGACCGTTACCTTCCACGGTCGCTTCGACATCCTCTCGATCTCCGCCACGTTCCTACACGGTACGTCACTTCCGGTCCCCAACGGCTTTACCATCTCGCTGGCGGGTCCGCAGGGCCAGGTCGTTGGCGGACTGGTGGCCGGGTCCTTAGTAGCAGCAGGCACCGTCTTCGTCATCGCCGCGTCGTTCAACAGTCCTTCGTACCACCGGCTTCCGGCTGAGGACGAAGTCAGAAACTCAGTGTCAGGAGGCGGTGGCGATGGGCACTCACCGCCCATGTCCGGTGGTGGAGACAGTGGTCACGCGCCGGGGGAGTCGTGTGGGATGCCTATGTACAGCGGTCACTTGCAATCTGACGTCATCTGGGCTCCCACTGCTAGACAGCCACCACCTCCGCCACCGCCTTACTAATCTGTTCTATGAAGAATTAATCTGGTGCTGTATTTTTTGTTAATCTGAGTCTGTCGATTTAGGGGATGCCTTGTTTATTTTCTTGTTCTGATAAAACTTGTTATTATGGTTTGTGGCCTTAGATTAACTTTTGTTTAATTATGATGTTTAATGTTATATTGTAGCGTTTAGTTTGAAGAGAACGAAGAAGGGGCAGTTTTAGTTTTGTGTATTTCTGTTTCGGGAAAGCATTGTTTTCAAATTTACATGTTTGAAAAGTAAACTCGTGGACTGGTCTTATCTTTTTTTCGAAGGTGGATGGCTGTCATAGGTCAAAATCATCTCTCTTCTGGCATTCACACTTCTCTCTCTCTCTAAACGTCTTCCTTCTCGCATTTACATGTTAGATTCTTAATTACATCTGTGGATACTGTGGGGTTTGGATTAAAGGGTTGCGTTGGAGCGTGAGACTGAGCATGTCTGCAACGCTCTGCTGGCTGCTTGCTGCTTGCTGCCACTACTGCTTGAAGATAATGCTCTGCTGATTCGATTGATTTCTCCTTACGTCTCCAGCTTCTTGATTCGGAGAAATTGTCTGGCTGGAGGGAACGTGGCTTTGCTAGGGTTCTGCTTGCAGTTCCTTTTCAGTGCAGCAGCAGACCGCAGAGAGATGATAGAGATGGGGGGGCCTGTGTGTTTTAATTACTTTATCCCAAGACTCTCCCGAGTAACTTTACAGTTCTACATTCTGCTTTCTCTTAGATATAGTAATTGTACTTTGGTTTGTCTCTTCTTCTTCTTTTTTCTGCTTTAGAGTATAGAGAAAAAGAAAGCCAAAGCTGATGAAAGCTTAAGCAAGAATTCTCCTCGTGACTTTTCGTCCTGGTTTTTTTGTTGAGATGTTGGACAGTACCCGTTCTTATATTTTAGCTAAAAATGGTCCTCTTTCTTTTGGGTAAAGGGCAAAGATGGACGTCGTTGTTAAGAGTACAAACTCTGATATATTATTGTAATGGAATGGTTCGAAAATGATCCCAGTTTGTTGTGTAGCTTTTGGTTGGATTGGTCTGGCTTAACAAAAATAACCAGAAACAAACAAATATGGGAGTTTTGCTTTTCAGCAATTAAAAAAGAAAAAAAGAAAAGAAAAAGAGTAATGCTATGTATATGTGCCATCAATTCTCTTGTGAAAAAGAGGTAGATTTATTACTAAAAAGTTTTTTTTTTAATGTAGATTTTGTATTTATTTATTTTTTTAAAAAAGAATTGTATAATACTTACACTCTAATATTATTTTTTAAAATAAAATCAATTTGTAATTGTTAGCCATTGGATCGGTTGTGTTTCCACTTTCCATAGATTCTTGGAATGAATATAAAGTTATTTACACCTAAAAATCATTTTTCTAAAGAGTTTAAATGCTCATATTACTAATACACTTAAATATTACTTTTTTTTAAAGAATTTTATCAAACATTATATAATGTTCAGACATTATATTTTTAAGTATTCCCACATCCCTATCTGCAGTATTTTCAAAATTTAAATTATTGTCAATGACCAGATTTGCAAATATACGTTTTTATTTTCAGCAATATTCTTAATGGTGATATTTTCAAAATTTTAATTATTGTTAATAGAGTAATACTATACACTATACTCTTATCTCACTTTCATCCTACTATATAATATATGATACATTTATCACAATTGAATGATAAAGAATCATTCAATAAGGGATCATCTAATACTGATAAATATACTAAAGATGATAATGAGATGCATAGAATTTTCTTTATTAATGATATTATTTTGTGAACATATGTTATTTTTCCCGTTAATATTTTCATAATTTAATTTATTGTCAATGACCTTATTTGCAAACATACGTTTTTATTTTCAACATTCCTAACCACGATATTTTCAAAATTTTAATAATAGTTAATATCGATGATAATATATGTGAACATATGTTTTTTTTTAACAGTCATATTTTAAAAATTCTATTTCCTATTATGTTTTTAAAGAATTTATTAATCATGTTACTAGACTTGAGTTTATAAAAGAAGGTAATTATATATAAATGTTTAGCTGAATACGCTATGACTTCATTGGAGAGAAAAAGTCTATCCATCCTAGATTCTAAGTTATAAAACTTAGAGCTAATATTGAATTCATAAAAAAAATATAGTCATAAGATATCTAATGAAATTGTCAATATTGGTCTCATTCCAAGATAAATATATCAAATATTTATATGAGAGTTTCTTTCGTCATATCGTATTGCAAGGCTCATTATTAGAAACCGCGGTTTTGATCGTTTTTCTATGAAAAAGAGGTCAAACACAATCAACTTGAATTTGGGTTTGCAACCATTCGAAATTTAGTAAATTATCGAATATGTTTTGTTTTCGTGAAAGAAGAAACACCAATTAAAATTGAGAATTTCCTCGAACAGCAATTTGCTAGGTCAACTATTCAATTAATCATCATGTTGAGCATAGTTTCAATCTTTTCTTGAAAAATGATTGAGCTATTTTTATGGTCTTACACAAGAAAGGTGGAGGGAGCTGAAGTTCACGTACGGTAAATTACAATATATTGTATAAAACAAAAATGAATTACTCAAGGACAAATTCATAAGAAAAAGAATGGAAAATGGAGTGGAAAGGGTTTGGGCATTTTATTTTATTTTTTATTCTTTTGTCGAGAATATATGAAAAGGAAAATGATAGAGTTATTGAGAGTTGGGTCTCGACATTTTTTTTTTACTTAGTAATCAAGAATGTGTTTTTTAACAATGTTGTGATTTATTTTTTAAAAATGTTTAAAGATATTTAAAAAAATTTATGAAAAAAAAGAAGAGAATTTGGCCTTAGACTCTTCCTCGGACTACACTCTCGATAAATGTAAGAAAAACGGATATCTCATACTGATACTTCAAAGGTGAGGACAAATTAAGTAGAGGGATGGATAAAGAGGCCTCCCAATTATTATATATTTCTGAAAAAGCCTAAGAGAGAATGTAGAGGTGCTTTCCTTCATTAGTTTAACAAATACTTGCAAGATATCGAAATATTACCAATTCAGTATTTATTTTAAGATATATATATATATATATATATATATATATATATATATATATATATAGTTTTTCTTTACTTCATTATCATGATTACGCTTTGATAAGATATTTGAGTTGAAAAAAGCAAAACAAAGTTACAAACTACCAGACTTGAAGATAATGGGTGGGATATATATGTGTTTAGTAGGCAGAGTACTTTTCAAAAAGTCTAGAGAACTCGGCCGAATCACTTCAATTATTTTACCTCCCAAGTTGGAAGAAACTCACCATAAAAGGCACCTCATCTAGTTGCATGCCGGACAAAAACTTTCATAACCCGGCGGCTCTTTCCTTTACCATGCATGCATGTCTTTTAGCCTCCATTTCAAAATTCCTTTGCCCACTTGTCACGTGTATATATATATATAATCATGAAAGTGATCTTGTTTTTAAGTTGGTGTTGAACTGAATTATATGGAAAGTTTAAAAATCTTAATTTGGGTTTATTTTTTTAATATGACATGTCACTGCGATATGCGTGCAAGCTGTATTTTCTATATTGATTTGTAAATATAATCTTCTGTGATGATTATAATCTAAACATTTTGGTCAGATTAATGATCTTTATTACTGTTACCTGTGGGACTTTGATTGAGCCAGCATTATATACTATCTCAACTCTACGGAAACATCGTATCCCATCCCTCTCCATGTGCGTAGGTATTAAATCTAAGAGCAATGATACGGCAACAATCCATCTACAATTTATCTACTACTTTCTCATAAAATATTATTTTATTTAATAGTAGTTTAAGAGTAGTAAATTAGTTGGTAGTTTATCATTTCTCCTAAACATAATGATATCTCTAGATGTTCATGCAATTGACTAAGTTGGAGTTGTGTCGGGGTTTTGCTGCATGTGTATTTGGAAGTTGTCAAAATAAGATTTATCCATTTAATTAGAGACATTTTTGAAAAATTTGTAAACTCGTTACTTCTTTCAATTACTGTCCTACCTATTTAATAAAAGCTTTGTCATCAGTAAATAACCTACTTATTATCTCGAGATTGAGCAATTCTAAAGTCTTGTTTGTTAATTTTGCTTGATTTTACTGTATAAAATTACTGAGTTTGAACAAAAAGGTGCATGTTCATGTTGTTGTAAACGAAAAGGCTGTAGGTATTTTACTGAGATCGAGGCCGCCGCCCTTCATCGGAGTCAAGTAAATTGCATGTGCTAAGATGAGTAATTAACCATTTTAGTTAGGCACCACTTTCTAAAATTCTCATAACTTTTGACTCTGGAAATTAATATTCTATTCGCATACGTACCCATTGATCAACATCGATCTGCAGACATCAATATTGATTTTGGAGAGCAAATCCTATATATTGTTTAATATTCATATATAGACTTTTCTTTTTCAATAAAAAGTAAGTATATATGTCCCATATTCTATTGATCATTCTCGACGTTGGGACAGGTAAGATATTGACATGATGAGGCTAATTGGTTAAAAAAATTGCATAAATAATAGGAGTTTCCCGGCCCACGCGTGGATTAATCTATTTGACGTGTAGATTTGTGATAAAAACATAAAATATGGGGTTTGGGTGATGTCCTGATCATCCCATTTTAAAACCTATTATTAATTCTAGTGTTCCATGGGTATATATATACTTTTATTTACGGCTCAAAAGGTGCCATGTCATGAGACTTACAAAGTCGATCCAATATTAATATTATTATTAATTGGTTTTCTCGCATGTAATCTAACTACTTACCTCTTGATCTGGCCCACGTAAATGAAGAATTTTGACCAAGTTTCTAATTAACGAAATTAAATACAGCACGGAATTAATATTATTATATATATATAAATATATATATAGGGTTTTGGTAAAATATATATGACACGTATATAATTAAGTTTGTTGAGATGATGCTAATTCTTTGATTTGATCTTTCTTATTTGGAACGGATTTTGAGCTCCATTGCTCCCAACTTTTGATGGGACATGAATCTGCAATATAAGATTACCATTCGAGAATGAATGGATCATCAGAACGAACAAGCTGCTGCTAGCTAGCTAGTAGCGTTAGGTTAGATCCGGTAGCTAGATCAAGATCATACATTCGATCGAGTTGTACTACTGTTCTTTTAAGGTCTTGGAATTAAGCCTATGTTAGTAAATGAGCAGTGACGTTCATGAATTAGACGGTGGATTCCCAGTTTTAAATTTGATAAATCTGCAATAGTTGACCTAATGTATATAAAATTAAAAAGAAAAATGATTTGTAGTGTCATTTTAAAGAGAGTGAGACTTACCACAGAAATCTATATTTTATAATGAATTTCATTTTTCTTAAAAAAAAAAAAAAAAAAAAAACCTTACACCGTTACACTGAACTTGTATATATATGGGATTATCAAGCGGAGCAATCGCTTAGCCCCCTAGTAGCTTCCCGCGTTCACGAACGTAGCTTTAATTTTAGTTTTTTTTTTATTTGCAATATTGTGTTTGTGGGCCATGGGACGTATGGCTCAAATGGCATCTGCAACGGGAATTTTGGTCGTAATCATAATGTTAATATGCATCTAATTTATTTTACATTCTTATTTTGATTATTTATGTATTTTATTTTTTTTTAATTTTTTTTTGTTTACTGATTAAAAAAATGATTATTAGTGTATTGATTTTTTAAAAAATATTTAAACATGTTTAAAAAATGTTTAAAAAAAATTACAAATTACAATAAGAACATACTAAATAAGCAAATTGAAGGAGTATAGTAGTACTACCCTTTGTCGTAATATGTAAGTCTAAGGATTATTGCTGCGAAACCACCAAGAATACGCCAACAAGTTTGTGCATGTCCCGAAGTATTTCAACGCGTATTATCAATCCCTACACAAAGTGGCGCATATATCCACTTGGACCACATATAGTCATATAATTCTAACAATATTCATTGTTTTTTTTTTTTTTCTCTCTTCCCATTTATTTTTCTTGTTTTACAGAATTTGGGTGCTAATTAATTCTGTCATCTCTATTTGGTGTTATGTCCGTTTAAGAAAATGACGTCCTGCAAAGGGAGATCGAAGGGGGAAGAAGATCAATCGGTTCAAATCATTGAATCTTCTTCATTTTCTAAGCAATATTTGGCATATAATATATGTATATATATATTTATATATATGTTAGGGGACCATGATCAGGCAGATCAACCATATGTACTAGCTAGATTATATATCTACAATGCACTTAGTTTTTGAAAAATTGATGCATGCTGCTAATTATTCATTAATGGTGTTGCAAAGAACTTCATCCATATAGGCATACAGGGTAACATGAACTGCCACTTTTCAATCCTTCATCCATATAGGCATACAGGCCAATAATATTTTCTTTGCACGAAAGTATTTGAAAGGTTAATCATAGATTTTGTAGACACAAAAGTTCAAAAATCTGACTTGGCTATGATCAATGATAACATGAAGTATATATATATATATATATATATATATATATATATATATATTATAGCCATAAATTAGAGGTCTCATAAAAGTAAACGTATACACAAACTGACACAGTTTCGTATAGTACAATATTATATCTATTTTACAATAAAATAGTTTTCCAATCTAACGTACCCCACGCCAGTTTGTGAATTTATTTTTGTGAAGTCTCTTTATAGTTAAAATAATTTAACAATTATATAAATTAGTGCTAAGTATATATAGGTCCTGTGAAATTTATTAGTGGGCAGTGGTTAAAATGAATTTGCAAGAGTTTTCAGTTTTATGCATTTTAGCCAAGTAGGCCTAAAAACCATGCAGCATGCATGTCATGGTGCACTGCGCACAGAATAATTTAGCCTCTGGTAACTTTTTTTCCACCGTTGGCAGCCACATTTGCTTCGTACTGTTACATGAAATCCACAAAACAAGACAAGCATAATTGTTGAATGAGATTTTCTTCAGAGCATAATGATCACGCAGAGATCGATAATAATAACATGATCGTGTGAATATATACAAATATATAATGCATGCTTGCAAAAGTGCCTCGAAACAGATGGCAGAAATCATAGGTTTTTTTTCTAAATACATGGAAACATATATATAATGTCGATCACTTCGCTCTATAGCCGAAAAGATGATCATGGACAACAGATCATGAGGAATATGGATTATAAGGATTTGGATCTTGTATGTCTCTTTTGCTGCTGCTTTGTTCAACATCTCCGAGACATGAGGGCGGTGTGGCGGTTTGACATTTTTTTTTTTTCATGCTTGTTAGTTGTGTATGATTATAAATGGGACAAGCTACTTATATGCATGCTGCTTGTTATGAATGCATGAGTAATAAGAAAAAGCAACCATAATTCTTTTAGAAGTTGATACCAAGCAAGGAATCTCAAAGAGAGCAATAAAAAGTTGCATGGGATTCGATTAGCTAACAATATAGGCTTTTTTACCGCCTTGCCATCCGGTGTAACCTGGAGTACCAGAACTTCTCAATTGGTTGATGATGATCCGTCTCTATACGGCAATAACTCAGAAGATGAGGGCCGGGTCCCATGCATAATGCCCCATGCCCCATGCCCCATGCATGCATATCATGTATGAGACATCAGACTTTGCTCCAAAGTTTGAATTGAATTAATGGGGTAGGGTAGGAGGAGATCAATTATGATGGCAGCAGGCTGGTGCTGAATTCGTCTCAGAATTTGCATGCGGCTGAGAACCCAAGTGGCATTTTGACAAGAGGGGCCGGTTTTCTTCCCATTCGGCTTAACTTTCTGCTAGCCGACATGTCTTTCCAGGACATGCTAGTCATGTAGCTCATCGCGCTTTTATTAAAGCAGCTTGCATGTTTTGGTCAATCCAAGAGAAAGCTAAGCATGCATTTACTCTATATATATGATGCTTATATTCATTTACAGTTAGGATCAAATAAAATGTCTAAAGCATTGCTTTTTGTGTTGTATCTACCATTTTGATCAGATATTTACTGGGACCCTCACCCATTCTTTTTGTATTTTTTTCTAGTATTAATAAGATTATCTAGCTAAAAAAAATTGACAACCGGCCTTAAACTGGTCATGATTGATTTTCCTTAATTTTCTCAAGGAAGGGCTAATCCATGTGTTACGAGCAACATCACATGATCAATATATTGAGATGATCAGAGTGTAATAGATGACATTTTTATTTAGAGATTGGTGTTAAAACCATTGTTTGATTGAGAGTAATGCTAGATACATTTTTAAGGTGTGTAAGTCACGCACACTCCCTTTAAAAGAAAAGTTAGCACACTAATAAAAATATAAATTTTTTTTCATGTAGGTCTAAGATTTATCCTTTTTTTTTTAAAGAGAGTGCACGTAATTTGCACACCTATTACTGTAAATAACATTTTTTCTTCGTACTAATGATTAATTAAGTGACAACTCTAATAATTAGACATTTGATCATATTGAGGGTAACGTATAACTTGCCTTCTGAATATATTTACTAATCTAGGTAGTTTGCCATGATGATCTTTCTGAACAGCCAATAGCAAGAATGCCCAAATTAAGGAGTTTGGACGTTGACACTTGAATTCAAACTCAAAATGGCATAATGGGTCTAAATTCCGGAGAAGAAAAAATCTAAAACCGGTGGATGAGGGATAGTGACTAGTGAGGTAAGGGATCAGGAAGAGAGAGTAACGTGTACGTCGCTAATTGTCCTTTGGTTTGAAGTTGCAAAAGCTTTTGAATAAAGGAAAGTCCAAACCCTCTCTCCGGCGATACGATACCAAAAGGTCAAATGAATTAATTTCTCCATATCCAGATCATCATCATAAAAGGAAGAGAAATTATGTCTCCAAGAGCCAAAGAGGAGGAGGAGGAGGAAGGGATGCTTTGTCGTGTGGGCCCCTTTGGGTATTGTAGTTTCGTTGTGGGTGGACCTGTCCTCTGGCCTTGCCCTAATTCCCACCCTACGTGGTCCTCCTCTTCTGCTGTTTCACTGTTCCATCTGTGTCTTTCTTGTTACACGACCACCAAGTACAGGAGACAAACGTCTTTGTTATGACCCACCAGAAGATAAAGCAGGAGTTTGCATGCACGGTATCAGAAAATTGAAAGACAGAAGTAGTAATCCGTTTCCAACATATTATTACGAAAGTAAAGTTATTACTTATTCTGAAAGAGTATAATTTTCCATCGTGCAAGGGATGGCCAAGAATATATCAAACTCAACTTCCCAGCCATCCAACCAAGTCTTAAGTGGGCTTAGTTGAGCAAAAAAAAAAAAACCAAAACTTCTAGCCAAGTAGAGATCGAACTACACAAATTGGTGGAGGCGGCAAATTTGCTGCATCTTCATGGCCACACTCAATGATATTTTGTCAAATATGATTTCATCATGAATTTTCCCACTTAATTAATGCTTTCTGAGTTGGGCTTTTATTCTTATTATACTCCCCATAAAGCAACTAGTGTAACACGCAGGCTCAACACCGAGCATAGGACAAGCCTGCGTATTATGAAATTTTATTTTATTTTTTATTTTATGTTCTTTCTTTTTTTAAGAAGCCCAATTAGATTAGTCGAGTAATTTTTGAAAAGATCCCGGACTCATAAATTATTATAATAAATTATAAGAGTGTTATTGCGATTAATATTTGGACAAAAGCCCATTTAATATTTATGGACTAAGTGAGTCCAAAATAATTAACAATTGACCAAAGAAATTCTTTTAAAAGCCTGGAGATATTATTGGATGATGGATTTATTTTAAACATGATAATTAAGGCCCAATTTATTTACGAAGATCCAGCCCATGATTTGTATTTGAAATGTTTGTTATCAATTTAGACGGATTAAGGTTATCCTAAACCCATAGCTGATATATATATATATATATATATATAATATATATTCAGCCTCATGCATTGTGATGGATCTTATTGGCTTTCAAACCTAGTTAGTTTCCGGTTGCCCTTCACCACGTTCAACACCCAGTAGCATCATTCTTCCTCATGTCGCACTCCCTCCTCCACGCCAAACCAAATCGCAAGCTGCCACTGCACACACACACACGCTCATATATATAGAGAGAGACCCATGTATGGTGAGTAAAGTTGCCGAGCTCTCCTGCACAACGGAAGTCACCCACTGCACAGCAGTGCCACGAGAAGTCTGAGAGCCACGCTGCTGTAGGACCCCTACAAGGCTAGCCGGAAGCCACCTCAAAACAGATCCTCTCCTCTCAAGGTTACCATTAACCGGTCGGCCTCCACACACATCCTGCAGGCCACCCAGCTGCACCATGAGACAACCGACCACCCCACGACACTACAAGGGAAAGTGCATAGCGGAGGGCCCACGTTCCAGCCGATCGAAGCAACACGGCGTCACGCCCTGTGTCGCTGCACCTAGACGCTGCCCTAACACCACGCAACCATAGTGCACTGCTGCCCTCTCTCTCTCTCTCTCTCTCTCCACCGTAAACAGAAACCATCCCCTGTTTTAAACAACCCAAAACAGAGCAAGAAAACCCCTCCCCACGTCTCAGTTTTCAGCCATGTGGCACATCGGTGAAGCCCAGCGACGTCGCCTCCACCTGCACAGAAGGTGCCGCCGAGCACTGCATGTTACCCCAGTTGTTTTTCCTCTCGGTAAGCCGACAGCCTCTTCTCCATTTCTCCTCCTCACGTCTCTCTCTCTCACATCTCTCTCTCTCTCTCTAGTTTTCATGCTCTGCCGCCCTGGACAGCATCTGCCACTCACCCATGTCGGACCCACGCCGGAAAGTCATTGTCAAAGCCACGGCCACTACCTCACGGTAAGGCCACCCTCCCTTATACAATAGTTATAAACGTTAGGTGAAACTCACATGTGTTACAAAAATACCCTTTCCAAGTTAGCGTTGATCATAGAATAATTTAGTATTTATGGTTTATTATTTCCTTTTATAAATCAAGAGATTAGACGGTTGGGGTGGATAATATTTTAGAGTTTAAATGATTAATAGGGGAAAGTACTAGAAAATCAAAGTATTTGGAGAGTCGTGATGTTTTTTGGCTATGATTATAGGCTAATGAAGTTTAGGTTATTTAAGTATTTTGGATTTAATTAGAAAACGTGTGATTAATTAAATAGTTATGTATTATTGGAAATTTACGTAAATTATGTGATTATTTTATAGGAAACAATTGAATTTCATTCAGCACGATTGTGGAAAAATTCAGAAAAGTTAAAAATCGAGGTAAGCGAGTTTCCTATGTTAAACTTTGCATAAAAGAAATGAATTGAAATTGATTTTGAAAAATATACATGTTTTGTTATGAAAAGAAATTTGAAATAACCTAAATTATTTGTTCTGCATTACACATGAAATTTGTATGAAAGAGAAAAGTATTTTTGTTATGGCTGATGTAGACATTAATAAATTTTTAACATTCTATTTATGAATTGTGCAAAAAGAGTGAATATAAAATCTAAAAGTTTGTGCATATGATGTGAAGATGTTCTGAATTTGTTTTTGGAATATGTGAAATGATCTAAGTCTGTTCAATACTCTGTTTTGATATGATGTGGCATCTGAAAACTTTTGGCATGACTTTCTCATTCTGTATTTGTATATGATTTTGTTATGTTTCTAATATGTTCCATTAAGGCTCTACCAAGGGTATAATAGTGGTATACGGTCCTGCCACAAGTGATAATAATCATACGGTCCAGCCATGGGTATAATAGTAATATACAGTCCAGTTATGGGTGATAATAGTGGTATACGGTCCTGCTACAGATATAATAGTGGTATATAGCCCTGCCACAAGTATAATGATGGTTTATAACCCTACCACGGGGGTTAAACATAATCTCTATTCCAAAGTGATGTTCTAATATGATATGGAGATGATATTTCAGATTATGCTATGCCGAAAGATCTTTTAATAAGAATGTTTCTGAAAGTTTTGCTCTGATATTTTGATAACATATTTTAATTCTACATTCTGAAAGTAAGTGTTCTGATTCCGCAATCTGAAAGTAAATGTTTTATTTTGCATTCTGACCTCTGTAAATGCTTATATTTTTACACTAGTATATATTCTCTATTTACTGAATTGTTGATAACTCATCCCATCTCTACAATATTTTTCAGATAATTTGAACATTTCAATTAAGGATCAAGATTATAAAATATGAATGAAATGATTAAAGCATAGAAAGTTTCTATAAGTAGTGGCAAATTTTATTAAATAATTTCATCGTGTTAGGATGACTCAGTATTTTGAGAGGTTAATTGTATTGAAATAGTTGATTTGAAACAATAATTTTTATATGATATTGAGAATTTGGAGACTGGATAGGTTTGGAAAACAAGTTTTACTCAAAATTTTCATCTTCATCTCATCTCATCTCTACACTTTTTCAAATCCTCATACAAAATATAATAAATAATTCAACTTTTTCAAATCCCAATATAACTTTTTTCAAATTCCAATTTAACTTTTTCAAATCTCAAAACTAAAAATAATATTTTAAACTTTAAAACAAAACACAAAATTCTCATCTCATCCCCCAAACATAATCTAAATATATTGTTAGAATGTGAGTTTAAGTAACATGGAGTAACTCTTAGACCCATTCGAAACCAGGCCGTTACAATTAGCTAGCTCATCAGTAGTTAGATGAGGCAAGTCACAAAAAAATGGTTATTTCTGATTCCTTTAAATAGAGCAAGGTACAAGAGTATATTACATGCAATACCTTCTAAACCGTTATTTACCACTCATTAACTAGATGTATTATAACCAGATGCTTAATCTGTTCTTTCCCTCGTTGATTTTCTAAAAGATATGCCTGAGTTTACATCGTGGAATGGGTTAGATCCTAATCTCTCTGAGTCAGTCTCCCTACAACTACTACTACTACTACTAGTCACTAACTTTCTACAATTTCTAGTCGTATCCGAATGCAAAAACTGAACATTTCCCTCAGCTTGAGACCCATGGGTGGCATACTGCTCCGAATAAGAAGGGGGTGAATGCCGAGAGGGAGAGGGAGAGGGAGAGGGAGAGGAAGACGTAGATGAAGTATCAGAATCAGAAGGACTGTTCCATCTCTGTCCTGAATCACCCAATATGAAGTCAGAAAATTCGTCGGTGCTGGTAGAATCGCGGGTGCTATCGGTGCTGCAGGAACCTTCATCGGAGTTGCTGCTGATAAGGGAAGAATTATCACTTGATGAGTCCTCTTCTAGTATTCTTTGCAGCCAGGGGAACCTTGAGTAAAAAGATCCAAAGCTGGTGGAACTGTCTGGAGGAATCGAACCGGGAAAAATCTGGGCAGCCCTTGATTTGGATATAGTGTTCTTCCCATTGATCCAGGAAGGGATGGCCCTATGTCTGGGGTCAGAAGATGTTATTCTGTTCCTTATTAACCGTGGAGCCCTTGGTGAGCACCTGTGAGGCAGCTGAATTAGTCAAACAACAATTCAATGGATATAGATATCTTATATTTTAAACTTAAGAAAAATAAAAAATAAAAATTCAGCTCCTTAGATCTCTATTACCTGGCATATAGAAGCATGTATGCCCCTTTTGTCAAGACCCTTTCGAGTTCCACAGGCGTTACCTACAAGCCCACATGATGGTTACAAGTACTGGAATTGGTGTAAAATATAATTCAATGTTTCTATAGCACATAATATTCATAAAACAAGCAATTGCGAGTATATAAAGTATTAGATAACCCCAATTCAAAGAACCCAATCCTTAAAAGAGGAAAACTAAATGCCGTAAAATGTTTGAAACTTGTTTAAGAAATGCAGTTTAATAGAATTTGAGTGCTTACAGTGCTGTCATCAATCTTGAACCACTTGTTTTGGACAGTCTTAACATAGCACACATAATGGCCCGAAAAGGATGCATTCATGATGTCCAGGTGGACCACCACTCCATAAAGTCTATATATCGGTGATTTATCACTTGTTCCACTAATAAATGGTGCCAAGTCCAGGATCTCAGGATATCGAATTGGCTTATTGAGCTTCCCAAATTTACCTGACTGTAAAAGCATCATTGGTAAATAAAACAAAACCGTAAAGCAAAATGTCATCCTTAACGAGAGTACCATAAAAATTACCTGAAATCGCTTCAGCGCAATTGTAAGGATATTCGGAGCCTCCATTATTGTTAGTTTCTTCTTTGCCCTCTCATAAGATTTGCATCTGAGTAAATAAGATAATAAATAATTACAAAAAAGTGCCCATCAATTATAAAGCCCAGGTTTTCAGCACAATTATTTATTTATTTTTTATAAGTGAATGAAAACTTTATTGATGAATAGACCTAGCCAAAGTACACGGGATTTATACAAACTAAATACAAACCAAAGAATAGATCAACGAGAGACCATCCAAAGGCAGGTAACAGATGATACTAAAAAAAAAACAAACTACAAAAAGAGAAGATACTACTTCAACATAAGCCAATATGAGAGGATCCAATATTTTACAAGTTTAAAAACAACAATTAAATTTCATAGGTCAGCTCACCTGCACCCCTACCCAACTACCTTCTCCAAAAAAAAAACAAAAAAATAGGTTGAACATGTTAACAAATAAATTAAATAAGTAATAATATAGAACTTTTTGTCTACTATAGGGTTTCCCAAACTCATCAAAGTAAAGCTGATCCCTGGAATGCACATAATCATCCAGGAACTATCAACTTTACGTCAAGCAGATATACCAATTCCGTGTAATTGTTTTACATGTGGTCCAACAGATCTCTTTTGTACAATCGGTTATAGTTTCAGTGCAGATTTTCTGCCAAATTCAATCATTGCCATAAATGGAGACACAAAAGTGAATATACAAAAAAGCTAATTTGTTCTGACCATACGCATTGAACATCCTTGTACCAGACCACAAGAGAAAATTATAATAAAAAGATTTCTCTCAAATTTTACAGCAAAGATGGCAAAAAATGAAAACTGAAAAATTGAAGTCATGTATCCAATGTCCACCAAGTTGTAAAAATTTAGGTCAACAAAAAAATCATTTAACAACTTCGAGGCTTTCAGCAACAAAATTACCAGATGATGGTACGCCATAGAGCTTATTGCAAGAGATTCAAAAAACTAAGTAATGCAAACCAACCTGCTACATTGGTACTTGTTTTCACCATCCAAAACCTCAGTACCCGTGAATTGATGAAGTGCCTCTTCCAGGGTTCCTATATCTCCTTCTATCTCAACGGTGAGATCCATCATCCTTTCCTGCCGCTCGGACTTGCCTTGGCACTTCGTGCATTTAATCTGCAGGCAACAGTATCAAATTTATATGCATCACTTACATTTCAAAATCTTATCTCAGCATGCCGGAAGAACCGGAACTGGAAAAATTATAAATTTTCCAATTGCAAGACATGTAAACAGTGCATGGGTTGGACATATAGGATTTTACTTTAAAATATCAATGTAAAGACCATGCAATACCTTGGATCGGAGGTAACCTCCAAATGCAAGGCCTATAAGAGTAGTTTCTTCTTCCTGAGAGCCTGATGCATTAAGCCCAGCTTCCTTGAGGCAAACAGATTGCATTGTATCAATGGCATACCTGTTTTTTAAAAGTTCTAGTTAACTAATCATTACTCTTTAAAACTTGAACCATTGACACTTGGGTAAAGCATAAACTCATTTATTTAATTCAAAAAATTTGAAAGCACACCTCAGGAATTCATGGGCGTCTTCTTCTCTCCCATGACCAAGCTGACTTCCAATATTTTGTAGTTGTGAAAGTATCCCAATAGGAGAGAGTGGAGAATTCCCCTCCTTTGCCTTTAATATTAAACTTTCAAACTCACAGGTGAAACACCCTTCTTTCTTCACACCTGATATATAAAAGAATTAATAAATAGCAAATAAACTTAGATCCTATACAAGAGTCACCTTGGATAATTACACAAGTAGTCAAATGAGTCCATGATGGAGACTGATAATAAACATACATGCTTTTGAATGAAGCCCCTGAAGAAAATAAGCAGTTAGAGGAGGGGTAAATGCCAAGCACTGGAGCACAGCATTAGCATAACAGCTGCAAGGGGGAAAAAGGGATAAAGCTAAATGAGAAAATTCCTTCTAAGAAAGACAATACAAACAAAAAGATAAGACAGATGGCAATCTTTCAGAATCTGCAAATTTTAGTTGATACTCAGTTATGGAAATGGAGAAATAAAATACTCTATTCCTGCAATAGTAAGATCTCATTACACCACATGGAGACGAACTGCTAACAAATATAAGCCATCTAGCAAGTTGCAACTCACAAGCCAGCAGCATACCAAATTTATAAAATGCCAAGACACAGGTGTATGCCCAACAGCTGATCCTAGAAAACATAGGGATGCCAGTGCATGGACAATCACAAGCAAATCTACCAAAAGGTAGGGTATCTGTTTGTCCATATGTGAATATTTATGCACAGAGCTATAGCAAATTAGCAAATAATAAGAAAATTACCTCATACTCACATTCACTAACAAAATGAAATTAACATGTTTTCATAACATTCCCTAAGGAAAGAACTCAGTTTTTGTCAACTTTCAAAACATCCATGTTTTAAACCACAAAATAATTTTTCATCTTCCCAAGAAAAAGTTCATCAGACATTAGTGACATCACTGACATGAACTTTCATGAATTTAATAGCATACTTTTTAATTGATTTTAATGGCATGAACTTTCACGAGTTTCTTGTATATTGATCAATAAAATATTTTTTACCAATAAAAAAAATTAGTGGACCCCATAAATTTTACAAAAAACCCAAAAATAGCAAAACCATTTCGTGCTAAAACCACTCTCACAAAACTTTTACACTTTAAGTGTGCCCTGCTGCTTTCACAAATGCAAACAGAAAGAGTAATTATTAGGTACTCCCGGAGTAAGGATGCGTGGTACTCCCATCCAATCATAGGTTGCTGTGTCAATTGAAATTGATGCATACATAAACAATTTTAATTAGATGGCATGTTGTGATAGGATGGGAATACCAAGTCATCCGTACGCTGGGAGTACCTAATAATTTTCCAAACAGAAATCATCTCAGAAATCTTTCTCAAAATTCACAATTTCTGATGCAAACATGCCCTTTATGTCTTGGGGGAGCATTTCTGCAATACAATGATGGGTAGAATGTGCAATTGCAATGTCACCTATCGTGCATGTCATATTGGCAGAAGCTCTGAAAATTACAAAGTGCGACAATTATAGCACATTCATATATTACAAAAATTACGTCATCAGTATATAAAATAAAAATTATCTGGATTCACCATATTTCAAATGTCATTTACATCAACGTGATTTTGTATACAAATGCATAGAAATATATAAACATATATTGATACAAGAAAATAGAGCATACAAATAAATGACAGCCATACTGAATTGTTGACCAAGACAAGATACAAGTGCATAAATTTCAATCAATCAGCAATGTACTGCTGCTATATCCTGCATCCTGCTATGAAGGAAGCTAAAGCAGACAGATACAATATTGCATGAACAAATTAACTACCGAGTACATTGGCCAGCCTGTTAAAATCCGCCTGAGGAAGGGCAACAAGCAGATTTTTCACCATTACAGTGGGAAGGCAGATTCCTTAAAAATCTATTCATATATGGGTGACTCACCCAGGGTGAGGGGCCTGTCTCCATTCTCAGCTCATCGTCTAAACCATTGGGTAATCCTCGCTTATATTTCAATGAAATTTAATCTAATGGGTATATGAAATTTCTTGATTTAATCTGATCTCCATGCAAGTGTCTTATGGATTGCTGGGGTTTTCTTGAATTACTTCTTTTTAAATATTGTTTAGAAACTGATTTTGTGGTGGCCCAAGGCTTGGAGTAAATTTGTGCCATATTTACTCATCCTTAGGGCAGGTGCAGGTGAAATCCCTTCCTTGGGCGGGCAGGTGGGGGTTGACAATGCCCACCAGCTAGGTGAGGGGGTGTAGCATACAACTCCTCATAACTGAGCACAAATTCATTTCAAGTAACGCTTCCCATAAACAACAACAAAATACATTACCTGTTCCCACAATTTATAAGACCACAGGGACGCAACTCTAACTTGTTCCAATTATAGAGCTTGACAAACAGTTCGTATGGAAAGATTCCCTGCAAAACAAGCACATAATCAACAAGAAAACTACATTGCATCCAAAAGTTAAATTTAGGCAACAAAATCATATCAGCAAACCTTGTCGGTGTATCTTCCAGAGACCCCACCCCCATTGCCCACTGGGACATCTTTCGACAATTTAGTTACTCTGAACTGATCAACAACCTTCCGTACAGATGTTTTTAAGCCACTCCTAGCATTTGGAGAAGAACTCCTAACCTGAGAGGATACAGCAGCACTAGTGTGAACACCATCAACCTTTCCAGGTTTAATCACAGGAACTGAAGACCCTTGAGCACTAGAGGCTAAATGAGCATCAAAAGCACTAGATGATAAACATCCCACTTCTCTGGACTTAAAGAGATGGGAAGTACTGGCAGGGTCATCAGCACCGTGCTTCAAACTTTCAGATCTCAAATATGGCAAGTTACTGACATTCAAAGCATCTGTACTTCTTGAATTCCCAATAATGCTTGAAGAAAGATGAATATGTGAAGAGGAAGATGGCATAGATTTAACTTCACAGCTAGTTTCATTATCTGTACGACCAGATCCTCCATGGTTCAATGATGCAGAGTGTTTGACCACCTTTGGAGCATCAGCACTAATATTTTCTGATGAAGCTGCTCCATGAACAAACTTAGTGATCCGTGAAGCACATGGATGAGCATCATCTGCTAGAATGCCTTTTACCTCAGCACCTTGTTCATGTAAAGGAGTAGTTTCAGACAAGTTGAATGAAAAACGTAAGACAGATCCAGAATGAGATAATTTGGCATCACTGAATCCATGGGAATTTGACGGAGCAGATTTTTCAGATGCATCAATTGTGGACCCAATGGAGTCAAGAGTTGTCCCCCAGAAACCAGAAGACACTTTACCATGCTCGGCATTTGAATCCTCACACAAGCGAATACTTCCCAAACCTAAAGAACTGGCTGATGTGAACTCATTTTCTCCATCACTACAATTGGATTTAGTCTGATTTAAGTTACTTACTTTGGTAAGACGATCAACAGAATAAACTAAACTAGCAAACTTAGGAGAGAATGGCTGGCTTTGATTCATGTTCTTAGTAATAAAAGAGGTATTAGGCCTGTCAATGGGATTATCAACAGAGAGATGTACATCTGATCCCCCAGACTCATTTGAATCTGTGCTCTCACCCACAGAAACATCATCAGATTCGCCATTGGTAGTTGAAGCAGAAAATCCAGAAAATGACACACTAGATGTTTCGGAATCAGAATTAGTTCCTTTACTATCTTGTAGAAACTCAGCTTTTGTATCATCAACCTTCTCATGTGGAGATTCAGGAGAGCCGCCAGGCTTAGAAAAAACAGGTTCCCCGGGAAATGTTTCTATTGGGTTTGGGCGACACCTGCCTTCAGTCTCAAAACTGTCACAATTGATTTCATGGCCGTCTTGATCTGTCACCTTGCTTCCCACATCATTCATCTGTTGAGTGATATTGGGAGGATGACATTCCTCCTTGTGACCTTGTCGCCAGTGGATTATCTGGCATTTTCCAGAGCTACAAAATCCAAATTTCTCTGTCACTAACTTGAATAAACATAAGTCACAAACAGAAATGGAAAGCAATTAAAGCTTTCTCAGCCTCCACTTGAACAAAATGTGGCTGCCAACACACTACCTAGTAGCAGCGTGGGGGGGATTGTGTTAATAAATGTTCTTTTTTTCCACCAGCAAAATAGCACATCGTTTCACAAAATGGAAGCAAAGTTCAATTTCATATTGATTGATATAGCTCAATGTACTGAACTCTTCCAACAAAAAAGAACACATTCCACATCCTGTCAAAGATTGGAAACCGGTAGCCCTAATATTCAACATGGATTGTAATGAGTACAATGTGATTCGTGGAGCTCATAAAAAATCACCTGCCTAGTCTTCCTAACATGTGCTATTCAATATTCATAGTTCCCAATTCCGTGTTCGTGCCAAATACGTAATTTCATAAGATGACAAACAAGTCCTCTAAAGTTTGAGTGTACGGTAACATAATAATGTGAGAATATCCCCAATATTGAGGGATTATACAAATCTGAAACCAAATTATCATGCACAAGAATAAAAATGATAACAAATAAATAAAATCCTACCAATATCGGACGGCCTTGCACCGGGCACACCGGGTAGTGGTAGGGGAATAACACACGGCGCACTGATAATAACTCGTTGAAATCGGAACGGCACAGTCGGCAACGAAACCATACCCAGCGGTCGCCTCGAGCTCGGCTCTTGCTGCCTCATCGGCGGCCAGCACCAATAGCCGCTTGATCTCCTCCTTTCTGGCCAAGGCGTGTCGCCATTTTCTCCGAATTATGAACCCGATCACCGGGGCGACCAGGCACGCAACAAGCACCAGGCCCGGAAACCCTAAAAAATACCCGGAATCACGCATTTACCCTGCACTCAACACGCATCCAGAAACAGAAAAACCCCGAAACCCTAAAATCTCCACGGCGCATAAAGATTCGCCGGTCGCTCTGGTTATGGCACCGTCGGTTACGCATGCAGAATCTGAACCGATCGGAAGCGACCGATGGTGACAAATTCTGAAATTCAACAAATAAAAAGAAAGAGGGAGGGAGAGAGAAATAGAGATAGAGTGTTGCTGGGTAAATACTTGGACTATGACAGGGGAATTTCTGAGAAGGAAGTGAGCCGAGAGTGATGAGAATTGAAAGGACCCGTCGATTCGGAAATCGGATATTAGGAAAAATAGATCGAGATTTTAGGAAAACAAACAAACTAAATAAGAGAGTAAAACAGTGTTTAATGTTAAAAGCCCATTAAAATATCATTGTTCTGTTCGTACGATGGCGAAATAGGACATGTTCTGGTCGGGGGAAAGGAATTTTCATTTTGTTTTCATGCTATGGGGAAGCGTGAATTCCTCCTCCATCAAATTATTCGGTCCAATATAACCCTCGCCCTACTCAAAGCCGGTCCGGACCGGAATAAGCATCGTGATTGTGGGGAATGGAGATGGGATCGGACGGCAGAAGTTTGGTTGCAAGTGCTTGATTAGGTGGGAGAGGGACACGTGTGATAAGGATAGCTCACTTTCCATGTTCCAGAAAATTGGCAAGTGAGGTGTTCCTCGTAAGATAACTTCCTAGGAATTTAAAGTTTAACCTCTGCACAAGTAATAACCTTTTTTGATGAGCTCATCGAATAAATAAATAAAGAAAATGTCTTCCTATGTAAGAGTTGGTGCTTGGCTGAAGCCGCTGAACCCAATATTAAAGTGTTGCTAATCATAATGGCATTAAACTATAGAGTATTTGCAAAACCTTAACTAATTTGGTTCTCTTTACTATGTTGGTGCGTTATCGTGACTTAGGAGTAAAATTTTATTTATGAATATGGGTAGGATTGGACCAAGCATTAGCCAATGAAACCATAAGTTTAGTTATACAAAATTAAACTATTTTACCTCATCTCATTGTTATAGCTTTCTTAAACTCTCATACAAAATATAATAAATAATTTAAATTTTTAAAATTTTTAAATAATAATAATATTAAAAAATTATATTATAACAATATTTTATTTAACTTTTAACAAAATATCTCATCTCATCTCATAATTATATAACCAAAAGAAGTCGTTATTATGTGATGTCAATAATAGAAATAATATTATTATCAGATTCAACTTTATTAAAATGAATTGATTTATGTAGTCTTTTTTTTATACGTGGGAGAGGGGGATTCGATCATTGATTTTCTTAATGAGAAATCAAGGTATTGTCAATTGGTCCAAAATTTCAAAAGACTTTAACGATTTATGTAGTTTTAAGATGTGCAAGTTATACACACTCATTTAAAAAAATAAAAATAAATATGATACTCATTAAAATAAAATAAAAACTCATTTATATGGATTTCATTTTTTTCCAAAATAAGTTCGCAAAATTTACATACCTCAAAACTCTATACAGTATTACTCTTATTAAAATTGAACCTATTGACTAAAAAACATATTCGTGTAAAACAATATTTTTTTTCTAATTATTCTCAAATTGAGAGAGATTTAAGTAAAATAAAGATATATATTCAGTGAGCATTTAATGCTGTCTAAAAATTCACATGGCCAATAATAACATGCGAGCAATCATGAATATTGTGAAATCTATTAACCGTGTTATAATACAATTACCTCCTCGTTATTCCACAAAACTATAGTCAAGCCAAACCCATTTTTCGTTGACATTAGGTCGGCTTCGATACTTGTTACGGCTGCATTTCTGGGCAGCTTGTGAGAAGTTGAACCACTCGGGCAGGTTTTCAACTGGCTGTAAACAAATTTTGAAGAATTTTTTTACATAGCATAATAAAGATAAAATTAAATAACAAAATCACGTGGTCTCACGCGTTTTTAGAAAGCTTTACGAGTTTCCTTTGGACCGTTATAATACGTGATTAAGAAATAATATTTGTAAGTGCATTTAAAAAAAAAGAATAAATATAAGATTTCTATAAAAAAATTAATTTTTAAATAATAAATCTTACTTTTTTTTTTTTTTTGTAGCACTTCCACAATTTATTGCAAATTCAAATTTAAGAAATCGATAATTCCATCCATCTACAATTAAAAAAACTAATAATAGATTAAAAAACAGGTCACATCAATACCTTCTGTGGACGGCTGCACATTCTTACCCTGCCGGCATCCCCTTAAGAAAGTTTCTTTCGCCATTCCATTTATCTTCTCATTTTAAAATTTTATATATTTTAATTTTTCTATTTAATAATTAAGAAAGTAATTATTAATATATTAATTAAAAAATAAAAACCAAAATTTAAAATAACATTCAAAATGAGCGGTGGTATCCTCTCCTTACAATATAGAATGTAATGATTAAACCAAGGTTTTAAATTACGTACTGTACCGGTTGGTACGGTTAAAATTTTTTGTATTGGCCAATGGTCTGGTACAGATTTTTGAGTGTTTCGTATCGACAGAAATTTCAGTTGTACCGGCCGATATTTCGACCTTAGTTAATTTATATAATTTTTTTTTCTTTTTTTAAGTTATAAACTTATTTTTTTACCTCCAATTTAAATTAGACTATTTATAATTTATATATCTATGTATTTATATATAATTTATTCATATATAGATTATTATTTTGAAATATAATTTATATATATACATTTATATATATAATTTATTTATATATCGACTATCCCGAAACGGTACCGGTATCGAAATATTTCATTTCAGTGTCTCGACCGGTACGGCATCCGGTACGGTATTCAAAACATTGAGTTAAACACCTTTTATTTATTTGTTATAAAAATGCAAAAAAATAGGATAATTATATTTTCATTTCTTTCTACGGGGCAGATCTAATTAAACAAAAATAATGTCTTCCATGATTGCGTAATTACCGTTGAACAATCCCCAAAAGACAAAAGTACCGTTGAACTAGTGGGGTCATCTGTTTTCTTAAATTGTTTAATTTAACAACAAAATCCTTGTTATTCCACGTAGACAATGTGTACCCCAGAAATGTCTTACTTGTAAATATACATAAATGGGTAATGTTAGATATAAATTTTAAATATATAAATTTTGTATAAATCTTTTATAAAAATGTATCTCCTATTAACATAGCCTCTGCTGCTGCTCCAACAAACCTCACTGCAGAGAAGCCAAGTGCTGCAGAGAAGCCAAGTGAGCCAAGTGCTGCAGAGAAGCCAAGTGCTACTGCAGGGGAACCATAGACGTTTCTTTTCTTATTCTTTCTCTCAAGTTGTAACCGTTTTGATTCTCTTCTGACATTCTAGAATATTGTACACTCTGTATAAATTCTCATCACTAGTGCAATACAAAATATGAACTGAATTCCAGAAAATACATTTCTCCTAATATGGTATCCAGAGCTCGAGACTCACAGTCCCAGCAAATCTGATCCATGGCTGTTTCTTCTCCCCTCCCCTCTCCTCCCCCTACATCCATGCCTTCCTTCTCCCATCTCATCACCACGAAACTCACTACCGAGAATTATCCCTTATGGAAAGTCCAAATCTCTGCTTACCTTCGTGGTCAAGATTTATATCAGTATGTTGATGGCACTCTTGCCATTCCACCGGTATCTATCCCAGGTTCTACTGAACCAAATCCAGCATACTCCTCATGGAGGCGTATTGATCAATCTGTTATGAGCATCCTTTTCTCTTCTCTTTCCGAGTCAGTTGTTGGTCATGTTCTTTCCTCAAACACTTCCCGTGAGCTTTGGCGTTCCCTTGCCTCCCTCTTTACCTCTCACTCTCAAGCCAAACAGTTTCAAGTTCGTTTTCAGCTAGCCAATCTTACCAGAGGTGATCAAAGCATTACTGAATACTTTGGCAAAGTAAGAGCTCTAACTGACATTCTTGCAGCCACTGGTTCCCCATTACCTGACCCAGATTTTGTTACCTATCTTCTCACTGGCCTTGGCCCTTCCTATGAGTCCTTTGTCACGTCCATAACAACACGAGCAGAGCCCATCTCATCCAATGAGCTCTACCAATTACTGCTGGTACATGAAAGTCGCCTTGCTCACAGTGCACGCACACCCCTTTCTTTTGAACCATCTGCTCATTTCACCAACACAAGCGGACGTGGTCGTAATCAGTCTCGAAATGGACGTGGTCGTCATGGCAGAGGAAGGTCTGGTTTTCCTTCCCGTGGTGGTCGTGCATTCTCACCAGCAGTGCCAAATACATCAGCATCAACACCACGCCCCACCTGTCAGGTTTGTGGAAAGGCAGGGCACGTGGCCCTACAATGCTTCCACCGTTTTGACCATAGCTACCAATTTGCAGCGCCCACTTCCTTCTCCGCCAACTACACTGCACCAAGCAACCTCATGGAACCCACCTGGTATCCCGATTCAGCTGCAACCCACCATATCACACATGACTTCAACAATTTAAACCTCTCTTCAGAACCTTACTGTGGTAATGATCAAGTTCGAGTAGGGAACGGATCGGGTCTTCCAATACAGAACACGGGTGCCTCTTCCTTATCTTCTAGATCCTCTACCTTCCTACTTCAAAATTTACTTCATGTTCCTCACATAACCAAGAATCTTATCTCTGTTTCTAAATTCTGTAGTGATAATTCCTGCTTTTTTGAATTTCATGCGTCCTTTTTCTCTGTGAAGGACATTTCGACGAGACAGATCCTCCTCACCGGACCACTCCGTAACGGGCTCTATGTCTTTCCATCCGTGAAGCCCTCTTCTTCCACCTCTTCGTCTTCCCCGACAGCTCATCTAGGTGAAAAGTCTTCCTCGTCTCAATGGCACCGAAGACTTGGTCATCCTCATTCATCTACGTTGTCTCGCGTCCTGCACTCCACTTGCTTGAAAACTGTTCCACATGAATCTGCTTTCCAGTGCACCGAGTGTCCGCTAGCTAAAGTTCATCAACTTCCGTTTAAATCCACAAAGGCCCATTCTACCAAGCCACTTGAATTAATTTGTGCTGATGTATGGGGCCCAGCCCACTCTGTTTCTAGAGAAGGGTTTAAATACTATCTTTCTTTTGTCGATCAATTTACTCGGTACACTTGGTTTTATCCATTAAAAGCAAAATCGGATGTCGCCCAAATTTTCTCTATTTTTTTTACCGTATGTTGAACGACTTTTCAACACTAAACTCATCACTCTTCAAACCGATGGGGGTGGTGAATTCAAACCACTTACGATATTTTGTCAAAAATTTGGAATCCATCATCGTTTTTCGTGTCCACATACACATCAACAAAATGGGCTTGTTGAACGGAAACATCGACATATTGTCGATACTGGGCTTGCACTCTTGGCCCAAGCATCTCTTCCCTTCACTTTTTGGGTTGATGCTTTTGAAACTGCTGTTTATCTCATAAATCGTCTACCTACCCCAACTCTAAAAAATAAATCTCCTTTTTATCAAATTTATCATCATGATCCAGATTACAATTTTCTCAAAGTGTTTGGTTGCTTATGTTTTCCAAATCTGAGACCGTACAATCAACATAAGCTTAATTTTCGTTCATCTCCTTGTCTCTTTTTGGGTTATAGTTCCACACACAAAGGATATAAGTGCTTGGATTTAAAAACCCACCGTCTGTACTACTCTCGTGATGTTCTCTTCCATGAAGATCATTTTCCATTTCCTGCTTCTCAACCCAACCCAAGTCCCTCTCCTGTCAACCCACATTCTTCTCAAGTTACCTTACCTTTTCTTCATCCGCTCCCTTCTCTACTTGGCCCAGGCCCAGGCCCAACTACAACATCACCTAGCCTCGCTGCTCATCAGCCCGATTCTGTCTCTTCTTCCCAAATTCCTAATTCGCAAGATCAAATCCCTAATTTCCCAGAACCTCCTGCACATTCCACTCCTATTCTCGTCCCACCTCGCTCTCCCATCATTACCCGTTCCCAGACCAACTCCTCAAGACCCCGTGTTCGCTTGGATGGCACAATCTCGTTCCCCTCTCGGACGTGTCTCACTACTACGGTTTCCCCACCCGATTCTCCAACCTGTTATACAGAGGCTTCGAAACATCCGGCCTGGTGTGCTGCTATGTCACAGGAATATCAAGCTCTAATCCAAAATAAGACCTGGTCCTTAGTCCCTCCTAACCCTTCCATCAATGTTCTTGGTTGCAGGTGGGTATACAAAACTAAGCTTCATGCCGATGGGACTATCGAAAGGAGAAAAGCAAGACTAGTAGCCAAAGGCTACCACCAACAGCATGGTCTCGACTTCCATGAGACCTTTAGCCCTGTGGTCAAAGCTCCCACAATCAGACTCATCTTGTCACTGGCTGTTGCTCGTGGATGGCCTCTCAGACAGCTCGACATTCAGAACGCGTTTCTGCATGGAACACTTACAGATCAGGTATACATGCATCAACCTCAAGGATTTACCAATCCTCAGTTTCCTGATTATATCTGTAAGCTCCATAAGGCCATTTACGGCCTCAAACAGGCCCCAAGGGCCTGGTTTGCTCAATTGAGCTCTTGGTTATTAGACTATGGGTTTGTGGCCTCTCACTCCGATGCCTCACTTTTTATCCTTACCAATGGTGATTTGCACATCTACTTGTTGGTGTATGTTGATGACTTCATTATCACTGCTTCCAAACCCACTGCAGTAGACATGTTTATTAGAGATTTAAGCTTGGTGTTCCCTGTAAAGGATCTTGGCCCTCTCTTTTTTTTTCTTGGGTTGGAGATTACTCAATTGCCGAATGGTTTGCTGTTGTCTCAACGTAAATACATTAAAGATCTCCTTACCCGAAGTAATATGTTACATGCCAAGTCTGTCACCTCACCCATGGCTGCGTCTTTAAAACTCTCTAAGCTGGACTCTCCCAGTTTTGATGATGTAACCATGTATAGAAGCATAGTTGGAGGATTACAATACCTATCTCTATCCAGACCCGATATATCTTTTGCGGTAAATAAGGTGTACAATATTCTGACATTCTAGAATATTGTACACTCTGTATAAATTCTCATCACTAGTGCAATACAAAATATGAACTGAATTCCAGAAAATACATTTCTCCTAATATCTCCCACTAAAATAAAGTAAGTTTTTTATCTATTTTTATGATGGAGTCTACTTTTTATAAATAGATTGCTCCAAACTATAAACTTGAAGTTTGTATATCATTAATCTACATAAATTTTTACTTTTTTAGCAATATATACATATATGAAATGAACTATTTATTATTTAAGAAAAAGACTATTCATGTAAATTTTTTAAAGCAATAAATATTATAAAATTTATTTTATATGACTACGAGAAGTATTATTTTTTCTTTAAATTTATTATTTTCAGTTAATTTAATTAATATATTTTAAACGATTATTTATTTAATTAACTTATATTTAAAACATATCAAATCTCGAGACTGAAGATTTAAGATAATTAATAATATTATAAATTTTTCGATTTATTTTATAATAATATAATTTATAATTTATAATCTCACTTTTTCTTCTATAATGATTTATAATCTCACTTTTATAAAACTTGTAAACTAAACATTTTCTGCGGAGCATAGTAAGAAAGGAAAGGAACACTACTGGGCCATTGGAATTTGGGCCGCTCGCTTGCATAAGATGCGTGTGCAGTAATGCCACCCCCTGCTGAACTCTGCTGACAGAGAGTGTGCATTGGAGCGCCCCAAGAGTCGTCGACATCGTCATCAACCCTTCTCAGAAAAATACGGACTCTCGTACGCCCAGAGACAGCGCGCGGACGAAAAAGACAAGTGGCTGTGTGAGCCACCCGATCGATCGTACTATATCCTAGCCTAGCTTACCTCACCTAAAAGTCAAATCATGTCCGGCGGGAATTTGAGATGCGTGATCGTGGCCGTCGATGGCAGCCAGGAGAGCATGAACGCTTTGAGATGGGCGCTCGACAACATCAAGCTGCGATCCCCTACGGTAGAGTCCTCCGATGACGGTGCTTTCGTTGTCCTTCACGTCCAATCCCCTCCGTCCATCACCGCCGGCCTCAGTCCCGGCGCCATCCCCTTTGGCGGGCCCAGTTACGTGCTCTCACTTCCCACTGTTTATTGAAAATAGGAAAAAAAGAAACACTTCTACTGGTCTCTGAAGGAATCGGAAAATGGAATGATTAGGTGATTTGGAGGTGCCTGCGTTCACTGCGGCTATCGAGGCGCACCAGAGACGGATCACCGAAGCGATACTCGATCACGCTTCCCGGATCTCCTCTGAATACAACGTTAGCCTTTATCACGTGTCTTTCTTTTTCCTCTCCGGAAGGCGGAAACACACACGCTTTTATACATGGTTGTTGATATTTTGTAGTTAACTTTATTACGAATATGAATGATCGTGTCAGTATATCTCATTACCACTGAGTATCATTTTTTTCTGTTCGCAAATTTTTTTATTTTATGATGTGATGAATTCATCTCAATTTCGGATTTTGGTGGCCGAGAATATCTTTTGGGTTTTAGTTGTCCACCTCAACATTGGACTTGCAGGTAAGAGAAGAAGAGGTTGCAATATGGTAGTATACTGAAATTATGTTGTTATGGAATATGCTCTGCTCAATTGAATTAGATGATTTCTGTTTCACTGGCAGGTGAATGTCGAAACGAAAGTGGTCGTCGGCGATTCAAAAGAGAAGATTTGTGAAGTTGTAGATACTTTGCATGCTGATTTGCTTGTGATGGGCTCCCGTGCTTTTGGCCCTCTTAAAAGGTATAATTTAGTTATGAAAAATTATACTCCACCGTACATAATTTTTTTCTCATATTAAATGTGTAGTGTATTAATGATGAATAGAAAAATTCACATAATTTTTAAAAAATAAAATAATCAATTAATTAAATTAAATATAATGTATAGTGTGTATGAATAATGAATAGTAAAGCTCATTTAAATATTATCGAAAGTGCACATGGTGCGTATTGATTGTCTTTGGAAGAATAATGGTAGGTACAAAATTCAAATAAATAAGTTTTGCCCTGTATTGTGTAAAAAAATAGGTTTTATTAAAACAAAATAGTTTTTTTTTAATACTTTTTTCTAAGTAAATCTACTTTTCTACAAATGGACTTGTATCAATCAAAAGCATCATCGTATTATCTTTGTTATTGATTATAATATTGTAAAAGGTGTCCATGCCAATAGTTCTCTGTTTTCTTCTCTGCTCAAATGTGGGATGAATGTAATCAAAAACCAAAACATTTTAGTTACGACAGGCTACACTTTCTTCTCACGAGAGTTCTCATAGTTTCTCTCATCTTGCAGCCTGCTAGTAAATACAAATGCGGGTGTTTCTTTCTTTAGTGATTAATGGAAAAGTAACTAAGACAGGCTTTTTAACAGACATATGCAATGCACGCATACATATATATCAAATTTATGTTCATCTGGAGTTGCATTTTAGTTACAATTCGATCCTCCAACCAAAAATTTATGGTCCTTCCCAAAGAAGACATCTTTCCCTTTCCCTATTTTCCTCTACCATCTTTCTTTCCCCGCTTCCCTTCAATGAAACAGTGTAAAATCTATATTTTCTCCCCTGAAATCAGTGTGTAAAAATCCTTATTTTCCCCCTTCCAACCAAACTGGGTGTAAAACTTTCTGCAATGTATGCAGTTGCTCATGCGTCTGACCGTTGAAAGCCTTTTCTCCAGCAATCATACCTACCACCACAATTCTCCAATCATACCACACTTCTGTTTACCCTTGTTCATAATCTGATTGGAGCATTGGGCTAGAGTAGAATCTTATAGATTTATACTAATCCACACTTAAGCACCACACTTCTTGTAAAATCCTAGGGTGCTCACATGCTTTGTTCCGAGAATGGGTATGTGGGTGCACATATATGAGGTGCGTCTAGCATGATGTCAGAGCATAGACATATGAGAAACATTTCTATATAATCTGTTTATTTCTGCACTTCACACAATGAATCTTGTTCAAAGCATAAATATGGCCCATCGTAGTTTTTTTCTCCTTTGGTAAGTTGCTACATGGCTGTCTCTAAAGTAGCCGCATGGTTGTGCTAGTATTGGTCTTGTAGAGTTTTTATTTCTCTAATGTTGCTCAAATATCTCCGTGAATATGAACAATGACTGTACCGCTCATGTCTCTTTCGTAGTACTTCAACTGTGGGTGCTAGATTTGCTAGGAACAAGATCTTGAACCTTCCACTTGCCTCTTGCTTCACAATTCATCTTGTCCTTTAATATTATATCTAATTCAGAAGATTTTTGATAAGTTATGTATTTCAGAAGATTTGAACAAATACCAGATGCTTTGTCTTTAGATACTTTGTTCGTGTCATATTGTGGGTTTGAGGGGTTTGATTAGATGAAAATAGTGGTTGGCATCCTAAGCCACTCATAAGTACACTAAACATAGTAAGTCTCAATCTATGTCTACAGGATGTTTTTGGGAAGTGTAAGCAACTATTGCACAAACCATGCACAATGCCCAGTCATCATAGTCAAGGGAAAGGATAATGCCTGATTAGGTAAGTTTTGGTAGGAATCTCAATAGCACAATAAGAATATTCCAGCGGCATCTTGTATTGTCCTTTCCTTGCCTACTTCTGTTGTTCTTATCTTTAATTTTGGTATTTATTTTTTCAAATGATTTGTGTCAATCTTTATAAAGTTGTGTTTGCCCTGATATGAGCACATGGTTATGTCCTTGAACTCTTTTAAGTGCAAAAGTTGGTTGTTGCTTTAAGGTCCAACAAAAATGTCTGAATTTTCAGTACTGGCAACAGATTGTAATCATCTAGATTGCCTAATCGTGTTTCTACTTATCTGGATACATTTTAGAGCATTAGTTTGAATGATTTATTGTTTGCTGGCTCAACAATCAACATGAATTAATTCTTTTACACGCTGCATGGTGCCTTCCGGCCTAGCTAAGATTAGTTTCGATTGTCAAGTTACACCAAAGAGATAAGATCTCTCTGAGATCAATGTATTTTGGATGAAGGGGATTTGGAAAACGCATGTTCTCATTTTAAATAGATTTTGGCTGTTAGATGAAGGTTATAGGTTTATGTAGTTTAGAGCTTGGAATTTCAGATATCGAAGGCATCGAGTTTGTCAAATCTGTTATTCATTGAACTCATTAGATATAAATGGATCTCTGCTGCAGCTTATGTTTCATCCACCTGTCCTCGTTTTGTGCTGATGGTAATAGAGCTCCAAGATATGTTGTACTTGGAGAAAACATTTGAGATCTGTGACCAAGTTCTGTTTTGTGACAAGTTGCAGTCATACTTACTGCTTCTGGCTATCTATGCCGTGTTATCACTCTTCACATCCTATGCAAGCTGTTTTGAGAAATTTGGTTATGTTTTGTGTTCTTGTTGTAAACTGATGTCATGTCAATACATAGCTTAATTTTATTCATTTAGTACCCTCGACGGTGTTGGATTGATATATTGTCATTATAATCAACCGATTTCTTTGGTCATTGGTTTCTCTTTTGCTTCCCAATTGTGTTTTATTTCTGGTTGTGCCTTCTGAAACAAATGGGTAAGGAATATGGTTGTCCGGTGGATCATGCTCATTTCAAGAGTCCCACCCTTTTTTTACCCGAGCTTGAAGACTATGTCTGCTTGCGTCCATCAAATTCGGTCTTCAAATATCGATGAACTTTAAAAAAAAGATTTTGTTGAACAAAAAAAAAAAAAGAATCTACAAAAAGAGGAAGCTCCCGCAAAACATTCTGCTACAATCAGTTTTTGATGCTATTATTAGTGAGACTCACTTTTTTGCGACTTGTCTATTTGATAGATGTGTTAGATAGTCATAAACCAGATAACCTATGTGGAATTCTATGGTTTGGTCTCGACTTGTGAACTAGCGAAAATAAGATGGACAAGGTGTTTTCATGGATATAGTACCTCAGAAATCTAATGTGTCGTTAAAAAATATTCTAATGTATTATTATATAGAAAGCATTGGCGTTTGGGTTGGTTAAAGCATGCTGTTGTCAATAATACTGGAGCCTGGAGGTGGTGGTAAGGGTAACTCAAAGCAAGTTGCCTGTCCTTCTGTTGTTGGGAGCATCACGAATTTGTTTTACCTTGAAAGATTTGGCAAATATTTGGCCTCCAACCACTTACCAATTTACCATACCAAGCAATCGCGAAAGAACTCTCCTAGTCTCCCGTAAAAAACAAATTAATTTGGTAATGTCTTATGATTGGGCTCCTATGTGTTGGGTTTTTGGCCCAATATACACAACACTTTACCGTCTTGACCTGTGTCCCCAGTTGTGCCAAACATTTTGGGCTTTATGTCCTTTATCTTTTGTATGAAGGGAGTTTTCGATTTAGTTCATTATACTTTGGGGGTTCTTTGTATTCAATTCCGTATATTTTCATCCATAGCAATATTATACGAAATTTTTAAAGGAAAAGGGAAACAATTGACTCAAGTTTTAGTAACATACATATATTAAAAAACATATAATATTAATGATTATCCGGCCTGATGAACAGTCTTAATTAAAGTTTGAGCTAGAATAAATATTAATGATTAGAGAAGTGCTATAGATATGAGAGGATTATACAAAATTAAACTCACAAAGTGACGCAACTTTATGTAATTTATTAGATTTATTTTACAATAAAAATAATTTTATAATTTAAGAGATGTTATTTTATAATTTAATTTTATATAATTTTTTTATGCATAAAACATTTATCGGTTAGTTATTTATTTATTTATTTATTGATAAGGCATTTATCGGTTAGTTATTGAGTGGGCGGATTAGATGGATTTGGCAATATTGTGCCTGGGCAGATCGGCGACAGTTTGTATCCAAAAATCAAATGCAATTCATGAACAGTGAAATTAACTCGTGAGCGGTGGGCCTTTCTTTCAAATCATTGAGCTGAGAGTTACGTGTAGATAATTACAAGTTCCGTCCATGTGTCATTTTGTTTTATAATTACAAGTTTTGTCTTTTCACTCACGTGTAGAAGCATTTACTTTAGATTTATATGATTTGAGTGCCTTTTTTTTTAAAGTTCGAGTAACATCCGTTTGTGTTTACAAATGATGTGAAATGAGAATAATTAAGATAAAAATTAAAAATTAAAAAAAATATTATTAAAAAATATTTTCTTAATATTATTTATATTTCAAATTTTGAAAAAAATTAAATTATTTATTTTATTTTATATAAAAATTTAAAAAAGTTATAATGATTATATAAAATGAGATGAGATAAGATGAGAATAGTTATGAAAACAAACGAGACCAAACTCTCCCGAGTCGAGTTATTTTATCTCAATACGGTTTGTGTATATATAGCACACCATACACATTAATTAAATAGTAAAAATTGATTTATAATATTCAAAATTATAATATTTTTAAATTAAATTATAACATGTAAGCATTGTAATACTATGTGTGATCTATGTGACGCGGGCTTATCAATATAATTTTTCTCCATAAATTTCTTCTATCATCTCCTTATTTTACTGCATTGGTACAACATTACTGATTATCAGCTATCAGATCAGTTGTTATATTTCAAATAAAAGTTTCAATGATCAATAGATCATAACAACACGTGATCAAATAGAATAAAAATGGTATGATGAATTGTACTTCCTTGTAACATGGAAGCAAAAACTATGGCCTTTTTTAAAAGAATAAAACAGGAGAATATTTTGTACAATCTCTAGATTGAACCCTAAGCTACCCTCTTGATTTCTGGAGTTGTAAATTTTTTAATGCAGAAGGGTACTTCAAATCTCTTAATTCCTTCCAGGAAACGTGGTAACACCGTGTCATCATTCTGCCAGTTAGCATATATATACATATATTAAAAAACAGAATATCATCTTAGAAACGTGCAGATGGACCGCATTATTATTGATATCGTGCTTAGCTGGTGTAGCATATAATGTTCAAATTAAGGATTGCAGTACTGCTGGAAGAGCAATCGGTGATAAACAGTAAGACAGATTGGTGATGCTGAACTCCAGGTGGGACGCGCGTAGGAGTCAGGACCATGTGGGGATGACAATTAGTCTTTGTGAGCCCGTGACCGACCGTGTCTTGTGCATGCATGCACGGTTCCCACGTACATACAGACAAATATCTAGTTCATGCTTACAGATATAATTCTGTTCTTGAAAGAATGCAGTCACGAGCGGCTTCCTCTCAACCTCAGGTTTTCTTTCCAGAGTACCCTTCAATTATCGATCCATTTATTTCGCTAGTCTTTGGCAGATCAATATCGTAATTGGGTGATCTTTATCTCCTGTTGTTTATCTTTTTGAATATTACTTCTCCCCATTTCTTTTCTGTTATTATGTTCTATTTATGAGTTAATTATTTGATATTGCGAAATAAAAAAAATCATGAGAATGATAATAAAAAGAAGATAAATATAATTTTTTTTATATCTTTTTAAGATATCTTTTTCTTATTTTTCAAAATATGAAAAATCTATTTATAGATCTATTTATTGTCATGTCAAATACATTGAATATCTACCGCAAAAATTTGTATAAAAAAATATCTATAGATATTTTTGAAGATTTGATGACAATAATAGATTCCACAATGAATACATTGAATAGTATTTATGTACCAATTTGTAAGATTCTATAAAGTACTAAGGCCTTCTACCGAAAATCCAAATGAACTCTATATTATTAATATATATATATGTTATGAAAACTATCATTTTCTTTGGGAGAGGGCTGCTATTCAACATGTGATCAAACGCTAAACCTTATAGGTTGTTGCATGCTTAGCGGAAAACTTAATTTGATCACTTTGGCGGCATTTTCGACGTGGCCACGTGAGAGATAACGACTTGTTTTGGAGCAGTCGTTTTTTAAATTAAGGAGTAGTGAATACTTCCCTTGGAGTATTAGAGCTAGCTTCGCTGTTTTTTAACTCATGAACTAACTTGATCTCCAGCTGGCCTCTAATGATCTGCATGGTGGCAATAGAGGCAATATATATATTGGCTCTCTCCTCTCTTTTTGCCATCTTTGGGTTCCTATATATTGATCTTTTCATCTCAATTGGACCACCAACTTTATTGCCGGCAAATGTTGCGTGATTAGACCTCATAATGTTTCATAATTCTCCTGTATCCCGGCCATGTTCTTAAATATAATTAAAAAATTTATGTAAAATTATTTTTATATATTTTTTACGCACTCTATTAATATGATTGATTATATTATTTTTTTTAAAATATAAAATAACTTATTTTACCAATCACATCATCAAAGAGATCTAGAATTCTTATTTAACATCTTATACTAATTATTACATTTACATGGGTATTTAGGTAATTATTGGCCCTTAACTTCACATATATATAAAGTACTGCCCCCTCTCTGATCCCCATGCACACACTACGATCGTTCTTACCATCATGGACTCGAGAATTGCCACATTGTTTATCTTCTCTCTTCTTATCTCCACCAACAGAGCCTTTGATCCCTGTGCCTCCCAATCGGACGGCTCAGACCTCTCCGTCTTTCCCACCTATGGCAGATGCTCTCCGTTCGAACCACCCAAGACCGACTCGTGGGTCAACACGGTCATGAAAATGGCCTCTAAGGACCCGGAAAGGGTCAAATACTTGGCGAGCCTTGGTGCCCAAAAGAAGGTCGTCTCTGCCCCGATAGCATCTGGTCAGCAACTCTTTAACCTCGCCAACTATGTCGTCCGAGTCCAACTCGGTACGCCGGGTCAACCCATGTTCATGGTCATGGACACCAGCAACGACGCTGCGTGGGTCCCGTGCGCCGGTTGCACCGGGTGCTCCAACACAGCTTTTTTGACCAACACTTCGTCTACTTACGGGACGTTGGATTGCTCCGTGCCTCAGTGCTCTCAGGTCAGAGGACCCTCGTGCCCGGAGACGGGGTCCGTTCCGTGCCTCTTTAACCAATCCTACGGAGGAGATTCATCTTTCACGGCCACCCTAGTTCAGGATTCTCTCGGATTAGGCGCTGATGTAGTTCCAAACTACCATTTTGGGTGTATCAGCTCCGTCTCCGGAGGGTCAATACCACCGCAAGGGCTGTTGGGACTGGGTCGTGGACCCTTGTCCTTGCTGTCACAGTCTGGGTCACTCTACTCCGGCGTGTTCTCGTACTGTCTACCCAGTTTCAAATCCTACTACTTCTCTGGGTCACTTAAACTCGGTCCCGCTAGCCAACCCAAGAACATCCGGACCACCCCACTTCTTCGGAACCCGCACCGTTCATCCTTGTACTATTTGAACCTCACCGGAATCAGCATTGGTCGTGTTCTCGTCCCCATCGCTCCCGAACATCTAGCATTCGATCCTATCACCGGCGCCGGAACCATCATAGACTCGGGCACGGTCGTGACCCGATTTGTCGAACCCATTTACACGGCTATCCGGGACGAGTTCAGGAAACAAGTGAAAGGTCCATTCTCGACGCTTGGTGTGTTCGATACGTGCTTCGCTGCCACCAGCGAATCTATGACGCCCCGAGTGGCGTTTCATTTCACGGGCTTGGACTTGGTGCTGCCAATGGAGAACAGCTTGATCCATAGCAGTTCTGGGACTCTGGCATGCTTGTCTATGGCGGCGGCACCGAATAATGTGAACTCGGTGTTGAATGTTATAGCCAACCTGCAGCAGCAAAACCTTAGGATTATGTTTGATGTTGCGAATTCTCGCTTGGGAATTGCACGTGAACTATGTAACTAGACTAGATTTTTTTTTTTTTCTTCTAGTAGCATGCGTGATTAAATTATGCCTTAATAATGCCATGCAAAGACAGGTGGAGAAAGGAATAGCGTACGATCGATGATAAGGTTGCCCTGATCATGTTTGGACATTATTGTATGGTTGTAAATTTGTAATATATATGTATTTTATGATTTTGTCTTTTGGGAAGTTTAGGACAAATTCGACCAACTCAAACTGCATGCCCGTGTGTGTCGTCATATCGTGCATGTGTGTGTGTTTGGTTTCGGTTAGGCGAGGGAAGTAGGCCCAACATGACACGGCACAGCTAGGGGCCGAGGGATCCATCCGCCAAGGAATTATAATTCGCAAGTAAAATAACTCATTTGCAAGCGATGGCTCAACTGCTCAAAATATTGATTTCTGCCTCAAGGTTAGATATAGGCCGGATATTTAATTTAAATACATGAAAGATATAATAGAATTAATAGTACTACGACAGAGTTAATCTATTGATTGTGTACCAAGTATAAGGGAATTTGTTATTAAGTTCCATTTGCAGTAGTAATATCTAATTAAATAGTGAACAAATTAAGGAAACTAAAATGGAATAAGGACTCATGGTCTTTAATTGGACCATATGGCATAAGACCTGGTTTTCAAATGGAAGAACAAGGAAGTTCGAGCATGATCTCCAAATGGGATAACAAGGTTCGAAGCCTGTATAAAAAAAAAAAAAAAAAAAAATGAAATAAAGAATTGTCGATCCATAGCGCTGAGTAATAGCAAATAACATAAAAACCCTCCAATCTTCGTTGGAAACAAATTAAATAATCGTCCTGAGTGTTTATCATCACCATCTTGCATATCATAAAATATGAGACACGAAAATATTATACAAGTCAAACAAACGTGACTAGTAAATTCAAACCCCACAAAGAATAATATATAAATTAATTTATTAATTTAGAGATATATATATATTTATATGGTTGGCATAAATCCAAGTAGCAAGCTGACTAGATAGATAGGAACATTTGGAACTTTCTCACTTGTAAATAGGGAATTAGCGAGGACATGATTAGCAATCAAATTGCATTGGCGAGATCGATAACCAAACAACAGATCATCAACCTGCAATACCTGCATGCACGTACACTCAACACAAACGGACTAAATACAAACACACAGCGCAAAAAATATAAACCGGCACAACCAAATAATTCCCAGAAATATGACAAATATATGTAAGAACTGCATGATCTTTGCTTGCTACGTTGATGCTGATCACCTCTCTCTCTCTGAAATTAATCTTTGTTCTGCATGCAGCATGCATGTCAACCCCACCACTGGTGCACCGCAACACCTTCATCCCTCAGCCGTCCATACAGTGCCAAGCATTCCCAGTAAGCCCTTCGGCTCCTATATTTGTTTTCATTCTTCCTACTAGTGTGACCTTGCGGCTTGCATTCCAAGAAAAGCTCGTCCACCAACCTTATCGCCTTGCTCTTCACCATTTCTTCCACTACTTCCGCGTCTGACTTCATCACCACGTACTCCTCGTCTCTTACATTCTTCTTCAACCACTCCGACATCCCGATTTGCGGGACCTCCTTGCCTTCCGTCACTGTCTCGATCTTGTACATCTCGAAGTCCTTATTCCTCGTCGGATAATGCTTCGCGAACCAATTCGTTCCGCTTCCGCCTTCCTTCTTCGGCAATCCAACGTCTATGAACACACGCCGTGGGTAGCTCTCGAGGTTGTCCCCCATTAGATCAGGAAGGTACCTGGTTCGTTTCAAATAGCGGCTTGATTTCCCTGATGCTGCCCGCGGCGGCTCAAGGAGAACGTCTTCGAGGTTCTTGAGCGCAGCCTTCTTCGCTTCCGATGTATCCCCACATAGCTTCCTTTTTGTGGCCAAATTCAGTTCAGCAAGACCGGTTTTCTTCATGGCCATGACGGTCGACTCGAAACGACGGCTGATGTGGACGATTTTATAGTTCGACGGCCCGTTGAATGTAACGGATGGATTTTCGTTGAGCTTAATGGCGACAATACCGCCTATCTTGAGGGTCCGGTCGATGAAATCTGAGGCAGCTGGGAAGTTAGACGTCCACGCGAAGTCAAAAGTTTCGCTCTGAATCGAGCTCTGTCGCTTCAAATCCGTGAGGGAGATGAGGTCCATTTCATGGTCCCTTAGAACCTGCAGCGGCCTGTATTTAGCTTCCTCGCCATTGCTTAGAAAAACAGCTTTCTCTCCCACTTTCAGGAGGCCTTCATTAGTCAAATCACGGAGGATCAACGGCAAACGTCCGAGATTTGTCAGATCGGCTCCAACTTCAGCCTCAAGAGTGACTTGTGAAGAGGCCGAGAATCCTCTAACAATCGACCCTATCCATGGGAAAGAAACAATGAGCAACGCCAAAACCAAGGAGCGCACGAGAAGTTTCAAAATCTTGGAGTCGGAGAGCCTGCAGATGACTAAATATCGAGCATCGTGGTAAGATCCAAGCCCATCTTCGGGAAAGTGTTTGTATTTCTTGCAGAAACCTCGAGCTATGACGTCGATGCCCATATTCGCAAAATCTTTATTGGATGGAGAAGTACGTAGATGAATACTAGAGTACTATGGTGGCCGGTGGTGTTCTTGTTTTCGTGAGAATGGTGAGCCGGAAATGGTGCATAGAAGCGGGGACAGGAAAATATTTGAAACCAAAAGAAAAAAAGGAAAAAAAAAAACAAGATGGTAGCTACTAGCAGAAAGCTATATAGGAGAGGTAGGTTGAGCAGAGCCAAAGAACTTAGCGGGTGCAAAACCTGGCGGCGGTGTGATTTCCACCCACGAGGGCCACACGTGTACTTTGCACTCTAGACCACAACAACATCAATTGCCTCATCCGCTGCACCTCCATTTCTTGATGATCCCCAACGTTGTGCTTTTTAGCGACACATTTGAGATTTAGCTTTAGAAATTCACACCACCATCGATCATAACATGCAGAAACATGGAAACAAGGCAGACAGGAGAGAGAGGTTTTGAATCTTGGTTAATTTCCAGTGTTAGGGTTGCATGCGGAAGGGAGAAAAAATGGTGGGATCGATGGTGGTGCTGGGGGTGAGACGTGGAAGAGGAAAATATATGTAAATATATATGGGACAGGAAGATCGAGAGCAGGGTATTATACAGGTGCATTCTAAATTCGTTTAGGGGAAACGTAAATTATGTATGGTTGGTTCCACGACAAATCAGTTTGGCCATTGGTGGATGTTTGTTATAAATTTACTCTGTAATCTATAATTGACTTCATGCACGCATGGAGTAGAATTCTCCTACGAAATCGCGGAGCGTTTGTTAGAACGTACGCGAGGTTGGGTTGGCATTGCTTGACTCAAGAGATAACTGGCCGGGTGGGTGTCTTCCAATATATAGGGATTAGATGGTTTTCGATCCCCCCCTCCCCTTAATTTTGGACATATATATATATATATATATATATATATATTTATATATATATATATATATATATAAATACACTACTTGAATTGGTTAGGGATCTATTAATAATTGTAATAAAAGGGTATCATTTTTTCACTCTCGCTAGCTAGCATGTCTCTTGATCACCAGTACATGCAGCATGGTTTCTCAATATGTAAGAATATTAAATTGTTCGTATAATAGATTGATCGAGGGCTTGCACATTCATTATCTCCGTACGTGTCTTTTTTTTTTTATTCCTCTGTGAAGATTAATTTGAAATCAATATATATATATATATATATATATATATATGTGTGTGTGTGTGTGTATTATATTGGATTATGTCTATTTGAAAATTTTAAAAACCTGCCACCAACCCTAGGTGGCGACCCTCAGCGTGGACATTATATATACAATCATCTTGTGCAGGGTGGATTTGGACACCCCCAGGCTCCACACAAACTATATATAGTACGTACTAGTTCTACACGCTATAACAAATTATGTTTTTTGAAATGAAAATTTTCGTCTCAAAAGATTGACATTTCATCTTAAAATATTTTTTAAGAAGAAAAAAAAGTGTTCCAAAGTCATCCCAAAATATCTTTTTAGGATGAAAATCACAAATTCATTCCAAAAAATATATTTTAAGACGAAATTAAGCTGGCCCGTTCGAATGCTTTCGAACGGATGTTTTTTTTCTATGGCGAATTAAATTCATCTTGAAAAACCGTTCGAAAGGATAAAATACCGTTCGAACTGGTGGGACTGTTCGAACGGAGTAAATAACGTTCGAACAAAGAGGGACTGTTCGAACAAGTAATTCATGAAGAAACGTTCGAACGAAAAAATTGATGATCGAACGCAAATAGTGAATTGCCTGTTTGAACACGATCGAACAGAGCGCAACTTTTTTCAGTTTGAATGCTAATGTATGTTGTTCGAACGGTTATGTTCGATTTATATACGTTCGAACGGATGATGAGTGTTCGAACGATTATTATTTTCATAGACAATCAATACTAATTTAAAACCAAATGGATATTTATATTTTAAAAATACATTACAAATTGTTCAATATAAATAAAACTAATCTAATAAGTTAGAACTAAATAAATAAAATACTAATAATATTAATAAAATTATCAGTACATGATATATAATTGTTCAATATGCAAAACCACTTCTAATGAAAATTAATTGCTTTGAGGCCTGAATTGTTGCATAAGCATCTGCATTTGAAGCTACATATCTCTTTGTTGATCTTCTTGTTGTTTCATGTGCATCTCCATCTCTGCTTGTTTCGTCAATTGAGCATTTAACTCATGCTGTTTTGCAATCAATACTTTGATCATAGAATTTACATTTTTTAACACAATATTAGTAGTGCTTGACATTGATGAAGAGTTTGAAGGCTTTATATAGCGACTCAAACCCCTCAAATATCCTGAACGTTGCCCTAGAACTTGTGCAAAAATTTCAACATCACTTGTTGATGAATTATGATCTAATGCAACTTCAGCACGTAGGGCAACCATTTTATCCTACACACAACATATACGTTTAATATTGACACAATAATTTAAATATATTTGATTAAAAGAAATTATAATACTTACATAATTTTCACGAGTATCAGGATGAGTTCACTCTCCATTACTATTAGTATGTGATGTAGTATATAATTTTGTTAGATCATAATTGATGTCTGACGCTTCCTACAAGAGATATTGTTAAGATATAAAGTTAATATTAAAAAAAAACTATATAGAATAAATAAATAAATAAAGTACATTACCAATTTCTGAGAGAGGCGATGGAAAGATCTTGAGCTTACGTGATGATGAATCTTTAACTTTGATCTATTCGTTTTATTTATAGAACTTCGTTCCTGCATAGAAATTGTAAAAGTTAGTAAGTGAAAATTACAAATATGACACATACAAAATTAATTTACTTTACCTTATATGATGGATCATTAAACATGTCACAAAATTTTTTCCATTCTTCAGGTCGGACATCCTAAAAAGGATGCTCACATGCTTCTTCTTTGTTCTCGTATTTCTTGTAATGCTCGTGACATCTCGCTTTATACTTGCGGAATGCATTACATATCAACTCTTCGATAGTCCTACACTCCTGTCTTCGACCAAAATTTAGTTCAAAGTCATCCTTAAAAGAGTATATATACAAAGATATTATCATTTAGAATATTAAATAATATCAATATAAATTTATTATTTAAATATTACGTACCAAACAACGCTTTTTTATAAGCTCTTTCACATCTTGAGGGACTTTATACCATGAACTCGTAGTCAAAGGTGCATAAGTTCGTGTAAGGGCACCCACATGCTATGCAAGCTAGGCTGCTTGTTGTCCCTGGCTTCCGGTATGTTCATTAAGAATGTTAACCTTAATCTTACATATTTTACGATGTTTCTCCAACGTCACACCTCTAGTAGTGCGTCGTCCATGACGAGATTGTACTGTTATCTCTATAAAATAATATTAGTTATTTATCCCGTATCAATTAGCATATATCTCAATTGAAAAAATAAGTAGTAGCTATTTACCTTATTCCGTAGAGTCAGTCTCTAATGGCAAGTCAGACGGAGAGCTAGAAACAGGTGGAGATGGGATGTGAACTTCCTTCCTCTTTGGTGGCATAATTGCGAGATACTGTATAATGTGAACACAAAATTGGTCAATCATCTGTATCAGTTTCATCTATAGATTTGGTCTCATCATCTGTAGATACTTCAGATGACTCAACACTTTAATCAACTGTCGCCTTAACTATCTCTGCCTTAATATCTTCCCTATGTAATGAGATCATCTCATACTGGCTCAAATACACAAATAAGTTAAAGGCAGGTTGACTCTCTTGATATGCTTCTTGAGTAGAGGGATCATCTTCTTCTTCATCTTGTCCCTCAGTCTTAGGGATAACGTCATAAATTATTTCTAGTAGAAAATTTTTGTACGACTTGCTATTGATTTCCTAACTGTGGATCATCTAAATAGAATACTTGAGATGCTTGAAAAGCCAAAATGAAAGGATCATCTTCATACCATTTTTTTGATGTATTAATATTCAGAAAATATTCATCCTGGCATTTTTCTCTTCGAGGATTACTTAAATCCCACCAATAACACTTAAACATATAAACCACAAGTTCCCCCATATATCTCAATCCAATTATATCTACGATAACTCCATAGAAATCAATATTATCTCCATTATGACTCCCTTTAACAAGGACGCCACTATTTTGTGTTTTCTTATAAAATTCTCGATCAATTGTGTGATACCTACTTCCTCGAAAAATACATGCAGAATATCGAGCAACACGTCTCGAAAGGCCACGAGTCAGTGCATATAGTTCGTCTGATATATTGTTCGGATTACTCGCATGCATTTGTACAACCTACATATTAAATAAAATATAAACATTCAACCGTTAACAATCCCCTCTATTTTAAATATGTTAGTGCAAAATTGCATCTGTATTAATGTCATTACCCGTTGTTCGAATCATTTCGGAAACTCCTGTTCATGTCCCTGGTCTATATTATTTACTCTCAATTCTTTGACCATGTTAATATGACCACTAAAATTTAAAATTACCAACAATAAGTATGTTTATATAATTGTTTAATAAGTAAATTTAATGATTAATTAACAATTAATTTAAACTTACTTCAAGTGGCTCTTTATTTCTGGGCAATTATTTAGCATGTACTACTGAGTTTTCTTGAACTCACTTTCACACAAAGCATAACCACCCCGAGCACCAAGTGGACGTACTTGTTGAGAAAATACAGAAAATCTGTTCCATTATCTTGCTTGGTCAACATCAAAATTTCTTTCTGGCCGATCAAACCTTGTGTCAACACCGTGGAAGTATTTGGAATAGAATGTATGCCACTCATCATCAATATATGTTTCTGCGATTGATCCTTCTGGATGGGCCTTATTACCTACTGTGCGTTTCAACTTTCTAAGAAACCGTTCAATAGGATACATCCACCTATATTGGATTGGTCCTGCAAGTCGAGGCTCACGTGGCGAATGAATGACTAAGTGAGCCATGATGTCGAAAAATGACGGTGGGTAAATACTCTCAAACTTACACAATATTAGTGCAATTTCTAGTTCCATACGATCCAAAACTTCTATATTCAACGTTCTAGCACATAAATTTTTAAAAAAGGCACCCAACTCAATTAACGCAACCCGTATATCTCTAGCCAAGAACCCACGGATACCAACAGGCAATATACGTTGTAAAAATACATGACAATCATGACTTTTTAGTCAAGTAATTTTTCAGTCATTCGTTCGCACACACCTTATTAGATTTGAGGCATACCCATCTGGTAATTTAATTTTCTGCAACCACTCACAAAGTGTAACTCTTTCGTTTATTGACAATGTATACCACCCAATTGGCATGTAAACAAACAAATCACTTTGTTGCAAATGCATTTCAGGTCTAATTCTCAAATATTGTCTGATGGAAGTATCTCTTTAAATAGCTCGAACAACATATTGACAGCCTTAATAGATATTCGGCACATGGATTTTATATGAAGCAATCTAACTGTAAATGACAACCTACTGTGCCTTCTACACCCTGGATATAACTCACATTCTGAATCATTCCACAAGCAGGTAAAAGTGTTATGGCATGGATCATTTAAATTAGATGGATCTGTTCCACTTTCATCCATAAGCATTCTCACACCAATGTCGCCCAACATTTGCTCCATGTTTTCTTCGGGATCGTCACCAACAACTTCAGGATGTACATCTTCATCGATGTCTTCTTCTTCATCTTGAAGTTCGAATGATGTTGGATACGGTTCTCCATGTAAGACCCAATCAGTATAACCTTAGTCAATACCTTTAATAAACAGATGCTCTCTCACAAAATCTATCTTATGAGAACGTAAATTCTTGCAAAGTCGACATGGACATCTAATACGACCAAACTCTAATTTTTTTTAATTCTTTTGGCATATACATTGTAATCCTCACCCAACCGATCTCTAACTCGCATACAACTCTTATCTATGTCTAATATCCTACTGCAAACAGTCATGTGCACTAACAAACAATCAATTATCTAACATATTGTGTAATTTTTTCATTTCACCGAGTAGTTGGTCCTTGCCCATTCTGGATTGTAAGATTATAATCGCCAACCTACCAACTATATTTGTCACATCCAACAAAAATTCGGCAGCATCTCCTCATAGTTCTCCAAATATGCTCGTTTGGTTGTGCACACCGACGAGTAATACATCGATGCACCATCACCAAAACTGCATATCTAGAGAACAATAAGGGATGACTCTACCAAAAATCATAATGTCGAATGCAACAAATATAGTTTGATAGTTTGCGAGAATGATCTTACAATCCTAAACTGTCCACTCGGGACAATTCAAGAGTTATCAATCAACTGTTCAACATGATTGATAACTCTCGAACGGGTCTAAGGTTTATTTGAATGACAAGTAGAATATACAATATTAAAACACAACAATAATAAATTTTAACTATTGAAATATTATTAATTCTTAGTTAATATATTACACTATAAATCTTAACTATTTAGGAGGCACTATTTCAATATTATTAAATCTTAACTATTTGTATTTTAATTTAAAGGTTATGTAGTATTTTAGTTATACTACAAATTTTAGACTATTTAGAATTAACTATTTCAATATTATTAAATCTTAACTAATTCTATTTTAATTTAAAGGTTATGTAGTATTTTAGTTATACTACAAATTTTATAGTATTTAGAATTAACTATTTCAATATTATTAAATCTTAACTATTAGTATTAAAATTTAAAGATTATGTACCATTTTAATTATACTACAAATTATCAACTAATTATACTTTGATGTATAAGTTTCCGTTCGAACGGTGTTATACTTACGGTTCGAAAATAACATACACGTGGAACGGCAAACATAAACCGTTCGAACGGCAAAAACATTCGAACGACAAGTCTAACGCATTCGAACGTGTTCGTTCTAGATTTCCAATCGTCTTCAACAATGGAAAATGCACGACAATAACAAACAATAAATAACCGGTATAATAACAACATGACAATATAAACAATAATATCAAAAAATCCTCAAATTTTCAATAAAATAAGGAGATTATAGAAAGCAAAAAGATTATAAAAAACATACCGAGAATGAGATGAAAATGGCATGTATCGAGAAGGAACTCCACAAAAAGTAGTAGAAATAATAATTTGATTTTGAAAATAGTTGAGTAAGATGAAAATTAGTAGTATTTGAGACTGGATTGAGGGAGAATGACGCAGCTCTGTTCATGAGGGAGTGAGAGTGGCGGGAGGAGAGTGGGGATTCTGATTTTTGAGACTGTTGTTTATTTGAAGAAAGTTTCCCATTCGAATGGTTATTTACTAACCGTTCGAATTGGAAACCATGACGCGGGACAAATTCCCTCCTAAAGTTTCATGTTCGAACGGATATTTACTAACCGTTTGAACGTTAAACCATGAGCGGGAAAAATTTCCTCCTAAAGTTTCACGTTCGAATGGATAAATAGTACGTTCGAACGTGAAATGATTCATGCATAAACGTTTGAACTCTTATTATTTACAGTTCGAACGGTTTGCTGAATGCTTAATAATATTTTTTTAACACTATACTATTAAATAAAAGAACAACATTAATATATATAGATATATTAGATGATACTATAGTTTAGTAACATAGTAATATCATATTATAATATATAATCGAGCATACTATATATTATATATATGTAAAGTATATGTGAAGATATGATATTATACTAATAAGTTATAAGTAACATATATATAGTATCAACATATTGTCTCATCTATTGTACTAGCATATATAGTGTGATCTAATTAGACTATAACTAAAATACATTATGTTAATATATTAGACTATAGATAACATATATATAGTATCATATATAGTGTCATCTAATTACACTATAACTAAAATAAATCTTCACATAATATATTACACTATAAATAACATATATATACTATCATATATAGTCTCATCTAATTAGACTATAACTAATATATATAGTATGATTGATATTAGACTATAATATCATATATATTATAGTATAGTAAATTAAAATACAATATATATTATTAACTATATATATCATAGAAGTTACTATAATATATAGTACTAATTAAATTTATTAATTATAGTATCATATATATAATAATATATATTACAATATATATAATAACATAAATTATAAAATATAAAATATATAGAGTATATTATATATGACGAAAACCGTTCGAACGCATTAACATGGACGTTCGAACGGTATTGCATATATAACTTCTCCCCGACAGTTATTTTCATGGACACTGATCGAACGGCTATCAACCTTAAAATTACTCCCAAAACCTCCATCTCCACCGTTTAACGATGCTGTTGCCACCGTGAATAGTACCCAGTCGAAGCCTCCAACTCTAAGCACCGGTATGCTCATTTTCTAACTATTTTACTGTTTAAATTTAGGTTTTTAATGGATTATTTGTTTAAATTAGGATAAATCAATTTATCCATCAATACTCACCGTAGATTTGCTTAAATCTATAGTAGGAAGGTTTATTTAAATTTTTTTATGTTTTGTTTGTTGAAAAATCCATGGAATCGAAAGATTCCATGGTTTTCAATGACTGAGTCGACTCAGCGACATGGCTGAGTTCAAGTGGCTTGTATCGTTCAAACTCTTGGTAGGGCGTTCGAACGGTACTAGTCAAACGGGTTAATTACATTTAACCTATTCGAACGTTGTTATGTCGTTCGAACGGTACTAGCTAAACATGTTAATTAAATATAATACGTTCGAACGTTGTTTTATAGGAACTTTTTTTCTAGGAGGTTCGAAGGGTTAACCCGTTCGAATGTTTTTTTATACGTTTGAACGGTATGAACATACAGTTCCAATACTAATTTATGCGTTCGAACGGTATAAATAAACTTAGTAATATTAGTGAATCGTTATTTTTATTCACCATTGTAGTTCCATTAAATCTTAACGAGAATATATATTATATTATAATTAAATTAATATAGAATTTTATCATATTTTGTTAAATATTTTTATTATTAATGTTGTATTGATAAGCTCTTAATTAATTATAAATTTCAAGTTCATTATAATGTCTTCTTCTAGGATAGGACGTAAGCGACACAATCAGGCAGAGACTAGTATCAGTCCTGTCAGGGAGAGGACTGTTTCACTAGAGCGACAGGTGAAGTTTTGTGACTTCCAGAGTCTTGTCTGGGAGGATCATTCACTGCCATCAGTCTTCAGCGATCGTGGTTGAAGACCTATGTTAGATGGTCCAGAGGAATCATTGGAGATTGTCGCCTATATTTACATTGTTTCTGAGTTCTATAGAGAGCTCGATGGTGCCAGCCTAGATGATAGAGGGGCATATAGCATCTCTGAGCATCATGGTATTCCTAGGCTGCTAGATGCATATCCGGACATGGTGCCTAGAGAGTCTGATCCTTCAGTTGAGGCAGAGACAGCTGAGGAGGAGGCACCGGTTTATTATACAGATGTGGTCGATACCCTTGCTGATCATGAGGTGGGGGATTTGGTCGTTGGTCCAGATGCTCCCCTGTATGATGGGGCGAAGAGCATCAAGCAGGTAGATCTATCTTCGTTTTTCAAGATCTTGAATTTGATAATCGCCAACAACATCGACCCTCGACAGCACAAGATAGAGGTTGGCCTTGATCGGATGAAATTTATGATACAGGTTGCTCGTGGCATTCCTATCGACCTGGTGGGGTAAATATTCGATAGGATTTGATCAGAGTCCCGGTACATTTCCATGGATATACTGTCATTCTGGATCCTGATCATCCGATATCTATTATTTGACGGTATTGTGCCTGATGTTGCTGAGCGTAAACGGCAACCGATGGGATCGATCAATAGCACCACCCTCTCACGCAGCATGGGACACTCGAGACTGCGTCTTCGTGGACAACATCCAGACCCGGTTGATCCTCAGAGAGATGCACAGCCGGGAGATCATGGAGTACAGGCCGAGCCATCAGTACATAGCGCTACACGTGATGACATGGCCGAGATTGTGCGTGCAGCGATCAGCAGACAGACATCAGCGCTGATCGATGCAGTGCGTATTGAGGTCCGCTCTGCTATGTCTGATTTTCGTACTGAGATTATTGGTAGCATCTCTGAGTTACGTACAAAGGTTAATAACATGTCTGCAACTCAGGTAACCAATAGTACTCGACTGACACAGATAAATGAACGTTTAGCTACAGTCGAGGAAGTGTGCAAAGAGCTGGGGTCTTAGTATTTTCTATCTTTTATTTATTTTTTCTTTTGTTTTTAGAATGGACAATATTTAGTATTTTATAAATTTAGTATTTATTTATGAAATAGTCTTATTTTATATTTTCTGAACTAATTATTGATTTATATTATTCCTATTATTTAATCGATAAATTTCTTATAATTACTAGTTAATATAAATATAATTATCTTTTAAAAAAAAACATATGCTCACCGTTTGAACAGTGATGATTCATCGTTCGAACGGTCAAAATTTACGTTAGAACGGTATATCAATTTTTTGGTATAATAATTTTACTTAACGTGCCAAAATTCACGTTCGAACGCTAAAATTTAGCTACTCGAATGATGAATCGTCACTGTTCGAACGGTTTCATTTTTAAGGACGCAATATTTCATCTCTAAATATACCGTTCGAATGCTTTCTAATGCGTTCAAATGGTAAACCTCTTTCTGGGATGAAATATAAAATTCGTCCCTAAATCTCACTTTTTGGGACGATTTTCATTTCGTTCCAAAATAAAATTGTTCCAAAATGTCTTTTTTGTTGTAGTGACATGTAAGATAAAAACAACCCTTGCAGTTGAGCAAAATGAAAACAAAGAGCAAGTTAATGGAGGCAAAAGGAATCTGCCATTCTCATTGAAGAGTTTTCTATATCACGCAATACAGACCAAAATGATCATATATACAGGAAGAATGCTAACTAACTAACTAACTGAACCTATGGCCTTGTGCCAGCTAATATGGAATAAATGTAAATAACAAACGAAGCAAATAAATAATAAACGACTAGTAGCTTTAGCCTGTATCTGTTAACACCCTCCCGCAAGATGGAGAATAGAGATTTACTATTCCCATTTTGGATAAGTGTGATTGTAAAAGATAGAATGGTAGAGTTTTGGTAAATGTATCGGCCAACTGTGTTTAAGAAGAGACATGAGTTGTTGTGATGCTTTCTTCTTGAATGTTGTCTCCGATCAAGTGACAATCGAGTTCAATGTGTTTTTTCTCTCACGAAACACTAGATTTGTAGCAATATGTAGAGCTGCCTGATTATCACAAAAGAGAAGTGCAGGTTGGGGATGAGATATGCCAAAGCCTGTAAGGAGGTATCGAAGCCAAGTAAGTTTCTAAACAAGTTGCAGCCATTGATCTATATTCGACTTCTGTTGAGCATTTTGAAACAACAATTTGTTTATTTGATTTCCAAGAGATAATAGAGTGGCCCAAGAAAACACAATAGCTTGTAGTAGATCAACGAGAGTCTGGGCAAGAAGCCCAATTTGAGTCACAATATGCCCTAAGTTGAAGCTTGGATGAAGAAGCAAGGAGAATGCCTTGAGAAAGGGCTATTTTGATGTATCTCAAGATTTTATGTGTTATTGCTAGATGTGATGAAGTAGGATGATCCATAAATTGACTTAACAACTAAACAACAAAGCAAATATCTGGTCGAGTTATTGTGAGATACAATAACCTACAATCAACCTTCTAAAAATGCTAAGATCAAGAAGAGGTGTTCCTTCAGCTTTGCTAATTTTGAAATGTTGATCCAAGGAAATTTTGAGTGGTTTGCAGCCAAGCATACCCGAGTCTGCCAAAATGTTTAAAGCATATTTCTTTTGAAAAATATGAATGCCTTTGGAGGATCTAGCAATTTCTAAGCCTAAAAAGTAGCATAGACAGCCAAGGTCTTTGATCTTGAACCTTGTGTTGAGAAAGGTTCTGAAAGAGGCAATGGATTGATTAGAATTGCTAGCCACCAAAAAATCATCAACATAAACTAATAAGACAGTGTAGGTCCCCTTCTTGTTTAGTGAACAAACTATAATCTAACTTTGATTGTAAAAATCCAAATGCAAGAAGAGCTGAAGTCAGTTTGGAGTTCCATTATCTTGATGCTTGTTTAAGACCATAAATACTTTCAAGCAACTTGTAAACTTGTTTGGGTTGACCCTTGTTATACCCTAGTGGTTTCTTCATGTAAATCTCTTCATTTAAATCACCATTAAGGAATGCATTATTTACATCAAATTGATGTAAATACCATCATTTGACAGCAACAACACTAAGTAAACATCTTACAATCACAAGTTTTGCAACTGGTGAAAAGTCTCGATATAATCTATACCTTGTTGTTGTGTGTAGCCTTTAGCTACAAGTCTAGCTTTAAGTTTTTCTACAGTACCATCAGACTTGAATTTAATTCGATAGACATACTTACAATCAATTGCGTACTTCCCTTCAAGTAAGTCAGTGATGGTCCAAGTATGGTTTTTTTCCAATGCTTCAATCTCAGCCTCCATAGCCTTGCACCAATCAGGGTCCTTAATTGCTTGCTTGTAGGAACTAGGCTCAGTTTGCAGGGAAATTGAAGAAGAAAATGCTTGAAAATATGTGTTAAATTTATGATAAGATAAGCAACTAGTGAGAGAAAAAGGCTTACCATTGAAGATAGAAGCTACTATAGGAGCTGATTGGTCAGGTGGTTCAAGCTAGGCCTATTTGCAGTGAAAGTCCTTGAGATATTCTTGGGCAGTCCTAATTCTAGTGGACCTTCTTAGTGAAGGAGCTGTGGGTACAAGAATGATTTGTTTGTAGTAGGGGAAGGAGAATGTGCTGAGGGAAAATGTAAGGAAGAACTGTTGTTAGGAGAGGAAATAGAGTTGGCATGATTGGAAGGAGATGAGGAAATGATAGGAATAGAGGGACTTGATTGACAAATAGAAGGAGTTGAAGGAATAGAAAAAATGGGTAATGGTGAAGCTATGGAGGCAGGAGAAGATGTTTGAAAAAGGAAAATAAATTCATGAAAATTGACATCTCTTAAAATGAAAATGGTGCTGCTTTTAAGGTCCAAAAGTTTGTATCCCTTGGTTCCAAAAGGGTAACCAAGGAAGACACATTCACAACCTTTAGGATCAAATTTCTTTCTACCCATGGAAAGTGTGGCTGTTCAAAAGGGGGGTGGGAAGTCTATTTATGATGTATGTGGTTGTGAGAACTGATTCATTCCAAAATTTTAAAGGCAAATTGGCTTGGAAAAGAAGTGCACGAGCCACATTTAGTAAATGTTGGTGTTTCCTCTCAACAATGCCATTTTGTTGAGGAGTTGACACACAACTTTTATGATGGATAATCCCTTTTTGATTAAAGAAATCTTGCATGTGAAATTCAGCACCATTGTCACTTCTTAAGATTTGAATTTTCACTCCAAATTGGGTTTCAATGAGGTTATAAAAAGTTTCAATGCATATTCTGGTTTCAGATTTGTTTGCTAGTAAGTAAAGCCATGTGGTTCTTGAAAAATCATCTACAATGGTCAAGAAATACTTTGAACCATCATGTACAATTGTGGAGCAAGGGTCCTATAAATCACAGTGAATTAATTCAAAGATTCTAGAAGAAGAATGAGAACTAATAGAAAAAGGTAAACGATGGAACTTTGCTAAAGGAAAAATTCTGCAAGCTGATTTATTAATAGATGAACTTTGTTTTTGTACAATGGGATCAGATATTAAAAGCAATCTAGGAAAAGATAAATGACCTAGGGCCACAGTGCCGTAGGTCAGAAGTAGAAACAGTGTTTGTAATTAAAGCAAAATAGGCAAAAGTCGTGAGGTGTTTGTGTGAATATGCTGGAAATAAATCTGTCAGAGCTAAGGGAAGAACTCTTTGCAAATGAAACGGTACAAGCCATGCTTGAGCTCACCCTTCCCAATTGTAGTTCATGAAAGAAGGTCTTGAATAAAACAGTGAGTGGAAAAGAAAAGTAAACAACAATTGAGAGAAGATGTTAGTTTGTTTGCTGAAATTAAACTGAAGGAAAATGATGGAACACATAGGACTTCTTGTAAGAGGATGGACTTTGTTAATTGAATGGTTCCAATATGTGTAACAGGTGCTAAACTTCCATTGGGAAGTTTGACAAGGTATGAAATAGTGGAGGTGATCGAAGTAAAAAATGTGGTGATGTAGACCATATGGTCTGTAGCACCTGTGTCGATGATCTAACTTGTAAAAGAAGGATGTAGTGAGCTCTGTGTGTGTGTAGACAAGCAAGTGGATATACTAGACATCTTTGAAGAAGAGGCTGTGTGGAGGGTGTGTTGAGGTGGGATGCTCGAGTGAGTTGCTGAGGCTGCAATAGGAGAATCCTGAGGTAGAAGCAAGGCAAGGAGCTACTAATATTGCTACTTGGTCAAACCAAACTTGTCATCACAAACATCTTCAGAGTTAGTAGCAATAGAGAGAGTGGTCTGATTTGCAAGGAAACCAAATGGCTGCTTAGTGTGAAATTTATGTCCAAGAGGATATCCATTCAATTTGTAGCACTTCTTCACTATTTGCCCAGTCAAATGACAATGTGAGCAAAGGGGTGGTTCAACATCGCAATTTTGAAGCAGGTCTCCAAAGAATGGCCTGAAATTCTGCAATGGCTGCAATAGAGGTGATCTTTCTAGGATGAATTGTTTGGTTTGGTACAAATTTGGAAGGAAAGTAAGGTTTCTTAATAACCAGTGCCATGGTTTCAGATGAGGGAACAATGGAAGTCATATGGTGATGTCTTTCTTGTTGTTGAACAAGAGAAAAAACTTTTGAAATAGGGGGAATATGGTCCATTAGCATGATCTAGTCTCTGATGGGTGAATAAGAGTCATGGAGACCCATTAAAAATTGAAGAACACAGTCTCTTTGGTATTGGTCAAGTAAGGTCTTCATTGTGCCACAATTGCAAACAGGTATGGGGTCATACACAGAGAGTTCATCCCAGATTCCTTTTAATTTTCCATAATAAATGCTTACCGACTCGTGTTCTTGAAGAAGGGTAGCCAATGCCTTTTTGAGTTGGTAAATTCGTGGACCATTTTGTTGAGAGAACCTTTCTTGAAGATCCAACCATATATCTCGAGCATCATCAACGAAAAGTACATTGAATTGTAGTGAATGACTGATTGATTTTTGAATCCAGGAGACGATCATGTCATTGCATCGCTCCCAGAGTTCAAGTAGAGGATCATTGGAATCGGTAGGTTGGACAATTGAACCTGTGATGAAACTGAGCTTGTTTTTCTCTCGAAAAGCATGATGCATGGCGCGAGACCAAGTGGCATAGTTGTCGGTGGTGAGAGGTTTGGAAACAAGGGTGATAGCAGCACCATGGTCTAGACGAAACGGATTTGTTGGATCACTGAGATTAGGTAACGTGGTAAGATGTTTGAATGAGGGTTTGAGGGAGTTTTAGAGGATTTGGGAGGCAGTTCTGTCATTAAAATGCACTCTTGAAGACTCTTGATACCATGTAAGGTAAAAACAACCTTGTAGTTGAGCAAAATGAAAATAGAGAGCAAGATAATAGAGGCAAAAGGAATCTGCCATTCTCATTGAAGAGTTTTCTATATCAAGCAATACAGACCAAAATGATCATATATATAGAAAGAATGCTGACTGAGTAACTAACTAAACCTATGGCCTTGTGCCAGCTAATATGGAATAAAAGTAAATAACAAATGAAGCAAATAAATAATAAACGACTAGTAGCTTTGGCCTGTATTTGTTCACACTACATGTAATTATGCCTTCTTTTTTATTTAAGATTTGATTGTGGGTGTACTTTTTATCCTTGATCATTAATTAATTAAAACATGACGTGACACCTCTATTAAGTTTAGAAGCTTAATTATGGGATCATTAATTAGCAATTTGGGAGCAGAGAGACATGCACAAAGTTTGGAGACACGTAGCATGTGTATATATATAATATATATACATACATACATACTTACTGGTGGCACCCCCGACGCCCTCCTGGTTTAAATTCACCATAATATATATTAAATATGAAAAATAATATTTATAATTATAGAATGGGTATATCTCACATATTCTTTTTAAATTAAAAAAATAAATCTAAAATCCACCTACAAAAATTATTCTTTTAATTAATAACAAACTCACTTAAATTTTTAGATTAATTACACTTTGCCCCCTCTAACTATCACCCAATTCACAATGTGCTCTCGAAACTATTGATTGTATAAAAGTGGACCCTCTTATTTTGAAAACGTCCCTATCCTCCCCTTCCTTCTACAATGAGAGTTAAATCGAACGGAAGACTCACCCACGTACTTCTTACATGCTAATCCTTCAATGCAAAGACAAAATACCCCTCACTCCATTTGCTTCATTTCCCCAAACTAAACTTCATATCCGAAAATCTCCAAACTCCATGACCAAAACGACTCTTTTTTTAATGCCCAAAAATGGTTTCGTTTCAAAGTGAAGAACGTCTGGCTTGAAGCCATTGGGCGTGATGGATAAATAAGCTAGGGCAGACTACAGAGAAGGTGGGCGACGACGAACCCTAGCAAAGTTGTCGACCACGATGTGAGTTGCCGACCACAACGTCGGCATCCCTTTCGAGCTGTTGGTGACTCCATTGCAGAGGAGTTTTTTGGTAGAGCTATCATTCAAATTGATTTCTCCATCGTAGGTACCTCAGTGATTTTTTCATTGCAATAAATCCATTACTTGTATTGACAACAAATCTCCCGCTTTGATGTAGCTCAAGAATGCTATAAATAACTGTACATTGTTAGGTGAAAAAATTATTCGAGTTTATTGTAGCTCAAGAATGCTATAAATGATTGTACATTGTAGCTCAACAATGTTCCAGTTTAGTTTGTTAGGATTCTTTTCTCATTTTGTATAAAGCTGCAGTAGTTTGTAAAGAATAAAATCGATTCAATTCTATAGAGCAGAAAGTTTTTTACTCATTAACCTCTCTTTCGACTGTTTCCTTTCTGCACTCATAATCTTGACATATTTCAGCAAATTGTGAAAGATGTCCATTGGTTCATCTAGTACAAGCTGGGGTGGTAATGCACCACTATATGACCTATTTTGTCATTGCAATCTGCGGGCACGTCTAAGAGTGTCAACTACGGATAATAACTACAAAATGAAGTTCTGGAGAAACCCATATTGGACTCTTGGTTGTCAACATGGGGGTGGAGACATGTTTTGTACATTTTTTGATTTGGTAGATGATGATTTTGCTCCACGTGTGGAGATGTCGTTGGCCAGCTACGAGATAGAATCCGGAAACAGAGTAGTGAGTTCAAGATTGAGAAGTCCGAATTGGAGGCTAACTTAGTGATGGAGAGAGAACGCAAGGAGCATATCCAAGAGTTATGCAATAAGTTGAAAGAAAAATCTACGAAATTGGAGGCTAACTTAGTGATGGAGAGGGAGTGCATGGAGCATATCCAAGAGTTTTTGTATAAGGAGAAAGAAAAATCTAAAGACTTGTGCAAGAAATACAATAATTGAATATGGTGTGGTGTCATTGTAATTGTTCTGGTTGTTGCTGTTATATGCATGGAAATGTCCCATCATGCTGATAAAGGTCGCCATTACTTGATGATAGCGTATGATTGGTTAATATAATTTTTTGAATGTGTATTGGCTGTGGTTGTTGTTTTGAATTTGATTGTTGTATTGGACATCACTTGTTGAATGTAATTTGGTTATGGAGTAAATTTTGTGGCAACAACTTACTATGTTGATAATGATTAATAATAATGTCACCCTACATATCAAAATCCCTCAATTGGAATGTCACCATAACACCATAAAACTAAAAATGTAAACTATGGACTATTACAATAAAAGTTTTCCAATAACAGTAATGTCATTAAACTCTAATTACACCAATACAACAACAAGTCAATATTGCCAGTTTGGTCACTTCTGTTTCTCTTTTTTATCTTCGTTCATCTTCTCCACACGTGAAGATGACTCTACACCCTTCCCTTTCTGCACTGATGCATTAGCCTTGGCAGGAGGCACTTGGGTTTTGGGTGGCACTGATGCATTAGCCTTAGTAGGAAGCACTTGGGTGTTGGGTGGCAGTTGGCCAACTTTGAATTACATGCCTCCCTTCCAGGATTGCCCCAATGACACAGTCTTCCTTGTGCTGGATTGCTTGTATCGACGTCTAAGTCTACAAACACAGGTCTACGTGTACTAGTCTGTAAGTGGTGGCTCCCAAGTCTTGCAGATCGCCTCCTGGGTGGTCGTTTGGCCAACATCTTTACACGACCCACATTGGCTTGCAGTTGATTAGTTTGGCCTGCCTGACTTGTTTGCCATGCTGCTTGCGAAAGCGAAGATGGTGGAGTGTGCTCAGTTTGCATAGATTGGGTTGTTGGCTGTGAAGGGTCTGACATTGGAGGTTGTGAAATGACCTAGTACCACATTTAAATGTAAATTAACATTCTCAATATTTTCAAGCAATATGTAAATGAATACTGTATAGTAAATAAGAAAGAAGTAGCCACTAACTTGTTCATCTAGAAATGAAGGAGCTTGAAATTCTGCTGTAGAAGTGAATGAGGGTGTGTCTGCATTCCCACGCGGACATTTTATTTTGTTGTGACCAACTTGATTACATCTCAAATAGGTCATATGCACACCACTTTTAATCAACTTGTTTGCTCATTGTTGATCGTCCTCATTTCTTCTTCGATGTTTCTTTGGCCTCTCAAGTTGTTTCCTAACCTCAGGAGCAGTGGGCTTCTCGTATGTGGTAGTGAGCCACTAATCCTCACTAGTCATGGGGTAAATTAAAGACTCGTATGCTGCCTTTCACATCTCCACACTATAGTAATGGTGCATATATCTCTTGGGGTCTTGGTCAGAATACACAATACATGTGTATGCATGCGGGCATGGAATACCTGTCATGTCCCATCTCAAACATGAGCAGATTTTCTTTTCCAAATCAACCACATATTGCCTACCAGTATTGTTAATTTCAAACTAACCACTTCCTGCATACGTTGGAGTACAATAGATGGACAGGTCATGCATAAGTTCAAGCTTCGCAACTATCTGAGGTGTGATTGTATTCTCCCATTTACCAATTGCTTCACTTTTCAACTAATACCGTCCCGTAAATCCAGTAAGGACATTTAGGGGTATTGCAGACAACAGTAACTCTATCCCTATCATTCTTTGCAAACTTTATGGACTTACCTATATTTAGGTCCAACCTCCTTATTGTCTCTCTAAACTGTGTTGTAGATCCAAACTTTATTCCAACAGATATTTTTTGCTTCTCCAAGTCAACAGCTTGAAACTCAAGGAACTTAAAATCATGATATCCTTCGTCGCCACTATGGACAGAAGATTGAAGGACGTCACTTGGTGTCATATTAGATAAGTTACCTGCTAATTGTGAAAGCAAGCACTGTTTAGCAGGTTCTGAAAAATGAACACTAAAATAATAAATAAGAAAATATAAGAGTATTTTATACTTATGTCATCCTCATCATCCTCAGGATCTGAGGAAGATTGTGGCTCTTTATCATCAACTGTCACTTGAGACTCAACACCTTTACTTTTTGGTTGTGCAGGCTTTGACCTCGATGTTCCCATTGTGTTAACATCAACGTCATACAACTCATCCTCACTACTTAACACTTTTTTCCAAAATGGATCATTAAGTCTAAGACGATGTGCTTGTGCTTCCTCCTCATCCTCATTCACATCCTCTTCAACGTGATGATCATGCAAAGAAGACTGGTGCACTGAAGTTCAAGAATGAGACTTAAGATACAAATGAGCCACTTGTTGACCCTAAAGCACAGCCACCATAGACAGCACATCATGGTCAAATGTAAGCAATTTAAGACCAGTGTGCATCCCAAGCCAGGGCGTCTATAGTAGACTAGGTCACTTGGATGGCAACCATATTTGGTCACAATCGTTTGCATCTCAATCCATGATAACTGATCCTCATCATATGGTTCATGGTACACATCAGTCTTACCCCCAACATATTCCTCATTCTACTGCCTATCAATTACCCTACCATGATGGATTTGAAATAACAAATTCCTTGTAGCCATCATACAAAATATTATCTATTAAATTAGTCATGGACTGTAGTTAATTATTAGACCAACTATAAAGTAAACAAAAGTAAACTATTGGACTAAACAAATAAATTTATGCCTTCTCCTATGCAAGGGACCACCTCTCTGGCCCCTTTGTCACAACCCGACAGCAAAGACAACAACAACACCCTCATGTTATTGTGTTCTCAAACTAGGACAACTAACGCCACTCAGCAATGCACTAGCGTCATATTAGGAAGCATACAACATTGGACCCACCCTCGTGCAACATTGGAGACAGACATCCTCAAAACTAAAACATTTGCCATTCCAAATTACTCAGTTTCACATGAAAAATATACAAATTCAATAAAGACAAAGATGAAGTCATTTCGAGATAGATTCACCTCTACGACACCCCCTGCGTGAAGAAGACATATACCAACTCGATGAAGACAAACGAAAATGTTTGATGTAGCCATTCAGATTGGTGCAAAAATGAACGAAACACCAATGCGAACAACAATCAATCGATGATCAGTAGTTTCCGAGTTATGGTTTTCGAATTTTGGATTTGAGGATTTTTGGTTATGAAGTTTAGTTTTGAGAAATGAAAGCCGATGGAGTAAGGGGTGATTTTGTCTTTGAATTGAAGGATTATCATGTGAAAAGCACATGGGTGAGTCTTCTGTTTGATTTAACGCTCATTGTAGATGGAAGGAGGGGATTAAGACGTTTTGAAAGTAAGAGGGTCCATTTTGATGCAATCAATAGTTTCGGAGACACATTGTGAATTGGGTAATAGTTGGAGGAGGCAAAATGTAATTAACCCTAAATTTTTTCCAAGAGAATGGCAAAAGGTCTCTAACATTATGCCCACCCCCATTCTTCAAAACAAATCATCTTTCCAAGTCATTTTTTGTCACACTCCCGACTACTCATTTTTACATGTTTTTGGGTTTGCCTGTTGGCCTAATCTACGGCCCTTTAATCACCACAAAATGGATTCTCGTTCCAAATTGTGTGCCTTTGTGTCTCAGGACGTGACTTTTGAAAAAGCTCAATTCCCGTTTCAAACTCTGGACAACCCGTCCATGTCCTTAAGCCCACATTCACCCATTTCACAACCCCTCAGACTTCCCATGTCTCCCTCTTTTACTGGGCCTACCTCAAACATTACTCAGTCCATTAACCCAACCCCTTCATTACCTTCGTCCAGCCCACCCACTCGCTCAGATTCATCCTCTTCACTCGACAAATCCCCTTCCACCGATACAAACCCTAATGCCCCGTCCCCTTTCTTTGCTACTTTCTTTACACCTTCACTTCGAGCTCCTTCCCCACATCCCATGGTTACCTACTCTTAAGCTTACATCCATCAGCCCCTTGTATGCTCTGATGGCACTGTCCCGTGGCCCATAAAACCCTCTATCTCCCTCACCGAATCCCTTCCAGTGCCTGAAGACCCTTCCTCTTTCACAGAAACTTTAAAATTCCATGAATGGCGTCTTGCCATGAACATAGAGTTTCAGGCAGGCCCTCATTCATAATTGCACATGGGACCTTATTCCACCTTCCTCCAGCTTCAATGTCCTCAGATCTAAATGGGTCCTCAAGTCCAAATGGTGAGCTGACGGTACTCTTGAGCGGCGTAAGGCTCGCCTAGTCACCAAGGGTTATCATCAGCAAGCTGGATTAGACTATACCGAGACGTTTAGCCCTGTTGTTAAATCCAGCACAATTCGGCTTCTCCTTTCTCTTGTCATGCACCATAACTGGCCCCTCCATCAACTTGATATCTAGAATGCCTTCCTACACGTGGACCTCGAGGAGGACGTCTATATGCAGCAACCACAAGGGTTTGTTCACTCTGATTTTCCCTCTTATGTTTATAAATTGTGCAAGTCAATCTATGGCTTGAAACAAGCCCCTAGGGCTTTGTTTTCTAAGCTTAGTAGTAGGTTGTTCAAACTTGGTTTTATTGGCTCTAAATTTGATTCCTCTCTGTTTATTGACTATGCTTCTCATAAATCGGTTTATGTACTAATTTACATTGATGATATTATAGTTATAGCATCTCAACCATCTTTAATTACTGAGTTTATATCTACTATGAGTTTATCATTCCCTGTCAAGGATTTGAGTGCCTTACATTATTTCCTAGGTCTAGAAGTCCATCGAGATGTTACGGGTCTTTATGTGTCACAAGCTAAATACATTTCTGACCTCTTAACTAGGACTAATATGCACCTCTCCAAACCTGTCAATACCCCAATGTCAGTTTCTGATAAACTCACAGCCTTTGATGGAAATCCTTTTGAAGACCCACACCTCTATCGTAGTGTTGTAGGAAACCTTCAGCATCTTGCCTTCACAAGACCTGATGTCTCTTTACTGTCAATCGCGTCTATTAGTTCATGCATTCCCCTCGTCTTCCTCACTGGCAAGTTGTCAAGAGGATTCTCCATTATCTTCATCATACACCCACCCTTGGTCTACATTTTTCACCCATTTCCTCCCTGGAACTCATGGCCTTCTCTGATGCAAATCGAGTTGCTTGCCTTGATGACCAGAAATCAACTGGAGGTTTCTGTGTCTTTTTTGGGTCTCATCTTATATCTTGGGGTTCTAAAAAGTAACCCACTGTTACTAGATCATCTATGGAGGCAGAATATAAAGTTGTTGCCAATACAACCTGTGAATTAATTTGGCTTCAATCTTTGTTAAAAGAACTTGGGATTTTCCTTAACACACCTCCCAATTTATGGTGTGATAATAATGGGGCCATATATCTGTCAATTAACCTTGTTATGCATGCTCGTACTAAATATGTTGAATTGAATTTTCATTTTATGCGAGAATGAGTGGCTGCCAAGATGCTCAAGGTCTCCTTTGTTACAAGTAAGGACCAACTAGTTGACATTCTCACCAAACCCTTATCTGCTACAGGGTTCTCTGCTCTTCAATCAAGCCTCACAGTCCTACCCGTCCTGCTTGAATCGATGGGAGATATTAAGGCAACTTCAACAAATGCTTCAACTAAACATATGCATACAAAGCTCTCTGGATAGGCTCATGAACAACCGAGAAGCAAAGTAGAGAAATCACCTCGTAGACACATCATTCAATACAATGTAATTGATAGTTTATAAATATCGATGTAAGTCTGTACAGTGATATGGGGAATTACAATTACAAAAAGTTTATGTTGAAATACAAGTCCTTTTCAGACTTTCTGTCAAACACCAGTAGTGTGTGTTAATATTTTAATTAATAACATTTATTAGTTAAAATATTAGATGACAACTGCTTCTTATATTGTAAAAATATTTCATTAAATGAATTTATGAATATGAGTACTTGACTTTAAGGAGATCGAAGACCTCAGAATTCCCAAATGAACAACAATTGTCGTGTCAGTCATTTCTTTTGCCGTCGTTTAAGGTGTCGTCCGTCGCTTGCAAATTAAGTAGGAAATTAATTAGTATGAAATCCTAAAGTTTGGAAAATTTGGGGTTGTTTGGATTGACAAATTATCCAATTCATTTTATCTTATTTTATTTTATTATTATAATTTTTTTAAATTTTTATATAAAATATAATAAATAATTTTAAAATTTAAATAATATTAAAAATAATATTTTATTCAATTTTCATATCATCTCAACTCACTAACCAAATTTTACATCTCATATAATTGATGATTATAAGTCCTACTTAATTTAATTTGTTCAAACTAATTCAAATTATATGACCGACAAAAAGAAAAAGATATAAAATGAACTTTTTTTTTGTCTGGAGAAGTGCTACAAAGACAAAAATATTCTATAAAAATAAATTCATAAATTAATGTGGTCTCTTATGATACATTAAATCTACTTTATACTGAAAAATAACTTTATAATCTAATGTATAATATCAAGTTACGTCAATTTATGAGTTTACTTTTGTGTGATCTTTTTGTAATTAAAATATTTCTCTTTCCGCCTCCCTTGTGGACAACTAAAACTTGAGTGACGAAGGCATTTCCTTTCCAACTGACAATAATCATATAGAGAAATAACTTGTACAAGTTACAAATAGACAAATCTCGTGCAGAACTTTGTAACAAAGTGGAAAAAATATTTTTTTTAGTAAGATTTACTTTTTTATAAATGATCTGCACGAAACTTGTCTATTTGAGATTTTTACCTAATATTACATATATTTTGTGTACTTCGAAAGAAAAAAACATAGGACTGATAGTTAATAGTATAAGTACATCTCATACACGGCACACTTGAGTATCTTATAATTTTATAAATATTATTTTTGTTCTAAAGTTTGAAAAATTATTTTGATTTTTATATTTTGCTTTGAAATTTGTAAAAGTTATAATGATTAGGTAATAATTAGATAAATAAGTTAAAAACTAAAAATTAAAAAATATTTTGTATTTGAATGATTTTTAAAAGAAAATTATGAAAATTTTTAAAAAGCTTTGAGAATTTCTCATCACATCTTATTACCTAAAACATGGACTTCTATCCGGCTTGGTGGTGATTGATTTCCTTCGGATATCCCTTGCAGATGGAGGCCTATACAAATAATCCTTAGGGTGCGTTTGGATGTTGAGATGAGTTGAGTTGAATTGAGTTGAGATGATAAAATATTGTTAGAATATTATTTTTAAATATTAAAGTTGTTTTGAGATTTGAAAAAGTTAAATTATTTATTATATTTTGTATTGAAATTTAAAAAAATTGTAATGATGAGTTGAGATGAGTTAAGATAAGTTGGGATAAATTTGACATCCAAACGAAACCTTAATTTGAAGGGTCGTGACTTTTAGTAGTCGTAATTCTTGGAAGAGTTGGTTGGGACATAAGCTTCTAAGAGGTAATTAAAATCGTTGAATATTTTATTGTACACCGAATGGTGGGGGTGGCTCTCACTTCCCACCATTCACGTCCACGAGAATATTAGTGATTGAGGCTGCCATGCAATATGCTCTTATTTTCTTTTTCCTTCTCTAACTTTGAAACAATGATCGATTTACCCATTAACGAAGAATATATCCCTCTTTTCCTCTCCCTTCAATTCTAATTTCTAAGCATATTGATTCCCCATTATTAGAATATCATACGACTGTGCATCGTCAAATGAAATGTTCGCTTCAAGTGGCAAAAGAATGAATGGGTCTTGAAGAATTAGGATCAGTCATTTGCTTTCCGACCATTCAAAGTCATCAGCTTATTCAGCTCACTGACTTTGAATTCATTTATGACTCTAACGGTATTAGTACTACTTTTCAGACTCGATCGTTAATATCACTTCAACGTATCTTTATTTTTTGCTTTGCGTTGATCACTGGCTATTCTTTTGTTTTCTTATATGCCCTTTCAATTTTTTATTTATTTATTAAACCACCCATTTTCCACCTCCCTTTCGAATCAATTGATAATTTAGTTGTGACTCGCAGGTTTTGTTTGTTTAATAAAGGCGCGCAAGAAAATCCTGACAAAACCAACTCATTATTTAAAAAAAGAGAAAAGAAAAGTGACTCCAATTAAGTGAGCGGTTTAAGAAAAAGAGAACTTGAATTAGCGTCAAAGTCAAGCTCCAACTTGAGAGAGCTGGAGCCAAGACCTAGTAATTGTAATAACAGATGGTGGCGCTGGCTGCTACACGGCTAACCAAATGAAAGTGTCAAACGATGACTACCGAACACTCTTTCGTCTTGGACTTGGGACCCACGCGCTATACTTCGCTTCCAAGACCTAGCCCGTGGAGCGCTCCACATCTCTCTTTTACCCTTGACACTACATTTCTATATACATATATATATATATATATATAGTTGCTCTTACCCTCGGCCCCCAAACTTAGAAGAGTCAGAACATTCCCTTTCATCTCATCGTCGATACTCGATTCGCTCTGCATAGCATATGGCTCAGGACCTCGCGTCCCTAACTCCCTTCATTATCCATCTCCCCGTTTTCAGTGAGAAACGCCAACTCCAACTACTCTTAGTCCAGTAACCCTTTCTCTATCTGTCTCTCTCTCTATCTATCTCCTTACCAATTGGATCTCCGCTCTCCCCCCCGCCGAGAAAAGAGACTACCGAAATTATTTTCCAACCTTCGTACCATTGCCGAAGAGATGGGTCTCAAGGGTTTCGTCGAAGGCGGTATTGCTTCCATTGTCGCTGGCTGTTCCACTCACCCTCTGGATCTGATCAAAGTCCGCATGCAACTCCAGGGTGAGAAACTTCACGCTCCCAACCCACAGCCCGTCCAAAGTCTCCGCCCCGCATTGGCTTTCCACCACCCCTCTGCCACTGTGCCCACCACCACCCTCCATGTCCCACCACAGCTGCCGCCGCCTCTTCGCCTGGGAGGACCCATCTCCGTCGGTGTACGAATTTTCCAGACAGAAGGTTTGGCCGCCTTGTTTTCCGGGGTCTCCGCCACCGTGCTCCGCCAAACACTCTATTCCACCACCCGCATGGGCCTCTACGACGTTCTCAAACACAAGTGGACCGACCCGGATTCGGATCAATTCCCATTGCTGCGCAAAATATCAGCCGGTTTGATTGCAGGTGCTGTCGGCGCGGCCGTTGGGAACCCAGCTGACGTTGCCATGGTCCGAATGCAAGCTGACGGGCGGCTCCCGGCGGCTCAACGGCGCAACTATGCGAGCGTGGTCGATGCGATCACGCGCATGTCGAAGCAGGAAGGCGTGGCAAGCCTATGGCGCGGCTCGGCTCTTACCGTGAACCGTGCCATGATCGTGACGGCTTCGCAGCTGGCGTCGTACGACCAGTTCAAGGAGATGATCTTGGAGAAGCAAGTGATGAACGACGGGTTAGGGACCCACGTGACGGCGAGTTTCGCAGCAGGTTTTGTAGCGGCGGTGGCTTCGAACCCGGTGGACGTGATCAAAACTCGGGTAATGAATATGAAGGTGGAGCCAGGGGCGGCCCCTCCTTACAGTGGGGCCGTGGACTGTGCTATTAAGACGGTAAGGGTTGAGGGCCCCATGGCTCTGTACAAGGGGTTTATACCAACTGTATGTAGGCAGGGACCCTTCACCGTGGTGTTGTTTGTGACACTTGAGCAAGTCAGGAAGATACTCAAAGAGTTCTAAGAATTGAAAGATTTGTGGACCAAAATACCGGCTTACAAATTTTTTTCAGTCATTATTATTCTAATATTTTCGTAGTAGAGGAGTTGATATGATCATGAAGAGTATTAATCAATGCACCATGTTCGCATAAGAAAATCAGATTTTTACCTTCACGCAAGTCCCAATTTGTATTTCTCCATATGAATGTTAGTTTTGACTTAACTCTCCCATCTTATTGTGAAAAACGGAAAAAGAAAAATAAAAGGAAAAAGAAAAAGCATCATATATTATTAGACAGCTAAAATACGCATCCAAAAAAACGTAATCTAATTTGTTACTCTAATTATCCATCCCGGACCCCCAAGCCTCACCCAAAAAAACGAGGGCTTGAACCTAGGATTTCTCCTTCAGGTTAAACTTAAAATCACCTAGCAACTCCAGTAAGAATGGATGTTGACGTAAAAAGAAAACACCCGGCTGCCTTTGAACAAGCAAAGTTCAGTCATCCTAATTACAAATGCTTCAGCTCACATCAAGGAGATGGATGATCTGTACATCAGAAGGCATGGGTGAAGATCAGACTCGAGCTTGAAATTGGCACCAAACTCAACCTTCTGCCAATTCTATCTAATGAGTTTCATCATCTCTCAAAGCTATTTGAACCATATTGTCGTCGAAAAAAGGAACATCAAATGCACAAAACAATCACCGAGTGATCATACGAGAGACCATGCATCATCTAGATCCTGGATATTGTCATTGGAAGGGGAAAAAAAGATTGGTGCTCTAAAGCCTTGACCTTTTTTTCGTACTATGAGACAGCTGGCCTTCTAATTTTACCGTCCAGGCTGAGGGGATACCGACCTTCTAATCTATTTGCTATCTCTGCCTTGGTTGACCGCCCTGATTTTTTTAAATCTTTCTGGATTTGCAAATGATTGGCATCAGTTCCCACCTTTGTGGGATTTCACGGGTAATGTGCAATAAGCAAATGCTTCTTCACCTACGTCTAGATCTTGGACAGATTGAACTTCAAATCCTTGACCCTTGTCCAGGTTTTGTGCAACTGGACCTGATCTGCGGCCTTTCTCCATCTTTTGGAGTTCATTTGTTACCTGGCTACGCCGTTCCTTCATGAAGTTCAGCCTACTTGTCAACTTCGATAGCGCAGAAGTTGTTGAATTTGCTTCCTGTTGTGCATACAAGTAAAAGAGCCGTTATTATCAGTTCATCGAGTCCTATCTCGCTAGAGCAGAATATGAAACTGCCAAAGCAGATTGGCAGTTGAAGCAATTACACTCGTCTGAATAGAAATTTAAATTCATAGTCCACATATGCCAAAACCAAAAAAGCTAACACCATCTCGTCGTCTTCAAAACAGCAGCAGTGGCACCAAAAACAACATAAATAACGATAGTCTTGCTATTACTATCATTAAGAACTAGCAGAAAAAAAATCCTCATTTCCTTGGGATATCATGACTTCCAATTGTTATCAGCAGAGGAGATTTGGGATACAAGCAGTTTAGCCTTATTCAAAAATGGGGAATGCAGCATAGGTTTATGAAATGAAGCATCAGAATCATGGAACAACCCGAGATGAAAGATCTGTAGTAACTAACTTCTATTGACTTCGTGGCTTGTGGGAGAAATTATAATATTATATCACTACCAAAACTTCAGACCGATCATGGAACAGATGCAAAACTCAGAAAATGATTAAGTTCAAGTTCAGATTTCATGGAAAGAGCTTCTTCCTTCTAAGAGAGGTGTTTGCTTATGCTCAAAATGATGAGAAGTGTTGAGCTGCTACGCTCCATTCTTCCTCACAAGAAAAATCTGGTCTGGTTATGAGAGATTACATGAGTCATGATGGACGAATAATGATGGATATTGACCCCACGAGAAGTTATTTCATGATGATTGTAATTGGTTGACACATAAAAGACGTAAAATTCATGGTCATCCTACCAAAAGGTAGAAGAGGACTTTCAGGAGGTGTAGCCCAACCCTGTGCTCACTACACTTCGACAGCAGGGATGACACTTCCCTGTTGTTCTACTTCTGACATTCCGACACTCAATGAGAGAGAAGAATGCTCTGTTGACTTATTTCTCAACTGGAACCACCCACCACTGTGTCCTACTCTTTTGGGCAGGAAATTTAGCTACATATGTAATGTACCCGCCACTGATGATCTGATGATCCTGGATCCTTGATTCAAGAGCCTCTGATCACAATGCACTTTCTACTCTATTTCCTTCCTATTATCTATTTTCAAACACGAAAAAAATTTAGAAAAGCCAATGGTTCTCTCGTCCGATTAGGCAAGAGAGAATTGATGGTGGTCCCCTGATTCAAGAAGAATGGTTGATTCAAACAAGCTCATCAAACCACAGGTTCAATGACTGTGTATTTAATATGGCATGAACACCCCCCCCCCCCCCCCGGCGGGAGCTTGTATACACTTCTTTGTTCCAGATAGTTCAGGTTCTTTCAAATATAAAACGCTAGAATATTGAGTTTAAGACATTTGATTAGCAGAATAGCAACTAGACCTGACCTTTACAAAGGAAGGATTGAGGTTTTCCTAAATAGACTATCCTCTGGCATATCAAAGATTCCTTTCATTTTTTCTCTAGTATTCTTCTCTCTAATGAGTAATGAGGGCATCTGAAGTCTCAAGATTCAAAGAATCAAACCAGACAGTTATTAGATTTTCTCGTGTGATACAATACAGTAATTTTTTTTGCCATTCTTTTTTATTTTTTTCTTTTGTATACGACCCATGACATGGACTATGCCTTGCCTTATTAACCAAGTTGTTGATTACTTGTAGAAAGAAGTATTTGGGAAAAACAATTACATAAAGCCGGAGTTGATAAATGATCTGAATCCCATGAAGAACAAATGGGTAAGCTCTAATTAGGTATTTCTTACAAAGGTATCTCAACTGCTAAATGAATTTACCTTACTTCTTACTCATCAAACAAAACTTACCTTACTTCTTGACCTTTCAACAAGTGAAGCGGCCACGGCTTCGGTGTCCTTCTGTTTATCTTTCCTGTACCCAAATTTCAGATGAATAAAAACAAAGAGGATCAAACTAATGCAAACATATTACCAAAAGCTGAGTACAAAGAACCCGCCTTGTGAGTGAGCAATAAAAGGGGCCATGTTAAGTTCAGAACCCCCCCCCAGTATCCTGAAAATTCCTTATACCTATTGGTAATTTAAGGAAAGAAAACTAATTCTTGCACGTTCAGACTCTTAACTCCTTGTTATGCCCTTTCTAATTCATGGACAATAACCAAGAATAACCTTGAATTATTTGCAGCCCTAGGGTGTGCAAGCCCCACTCACTCCCTTTGAAAAAAGTGGCTAAATCTGGGACCCACATGAAAAATAATTTTTTTTGATAGTGGTCCCCACCTTTTTTCAAAGGAAGTGCGTGAGGTTTGCACACTCTAGGACTATATCTAGCATTACTCAATGGCATATACCCTTCACATGAGGGAAAGAATTCCACAGATTACAAATAAAGCAAAAGTGAATTTTCCAGATTAAAATCATATAAATGCTATAAGAACAAAAGGAAATAATATTTCTAAATGAGTCAGCATATACATTCTAATTTGTTTCAGCACAGAAATACATCATAATGTTCCATATGGTTGTGTTGCAGGCTGGTCATGTCATTCCTCTTTTTGAATTTAGAGTCAGGGATCTAATCCACAATGAGTATACATGGGATTAAGATTGACCACGAACCTCAATCAACCCAAACAAATGTTTCTGGCTCCACCACGTGGGTGGGTAAACTTATTTAAATACAAGAGTAGTATGTATGTTATACCATAAGATTTGCATTGTTTAAATGTAACACCAAAACTTTAGAAACATTCTTCAACAATTATCAGACAGAAAGCAATGCAACAAGATATTCAACCACCACGGAAAAGAAAATCTTACATTTTTTCTTGATGATTTGGAGTTTGTTGGGGTTGATTGTAAGAAGCATGCATAGAACAATAGTTCTGTTTGCATTCATGATTAAGCTGTGATTCTAGCTTATCAACATGCTGCTTCAAATTGATGACATCAGCCTCCACCCTAGCTATTTCCTCAAGCTCTGCCTTCGTCTTTGGCACAGTTGCAAGTTAAAAATTGATCTTAAATAATTATGGCATACCACCAGTTAAATGTGTGGTAGACTAACCTTTTCATCAATAGTGGCTAAAACAGGTAAATGCACACTTCCTGCTTCAAGAGTTGTCCGCAAGTCTCTTTCCTTTCTCAACTGCTCCTGTAGTCTTGCGACCTAAAGGTACAATAACATTGTCATAATAAGGCCTTCTGGGTCAAGCTTGGTATCTACCAAAGACATCACTGACTGCAACTAGTTTGTTAATGATATTCAATTAAAAGCAATGCATTGGAGGGGGCAAAAGAAAAGCATTCAGAACGCTTAGATTGAGTGCAATGCAGTACATATGTTCTTTTAGGAAAAAAGAAAATAAAAGGAAAAGAAAAGAAACAAGAGAATTGGAAACTACATCTTGCTCAAGAGCTAGGCGACGTTCATGCAAGGCCTTCTTTCGCCTTTCCAGACTGGCTTGCAGAACTGCATTTCCTTTGGTCTGCATAGCAAAAAAATAATTCACATGAAAATTCCCTAAGCAATTTCATACAAGGGATACCTTAGAAGAAAATATTTTGAGTCTCTTACCTCTTCTGCAATTCTGTTTAGCAATTCTATTTTAGTGGCTTCAAGTCTCTGGATTTCAACTCTACGCATGCAACAAATGAAAAGAAAATTAGATGCATCGAACAATTGGAGCCAAAAAAAGCCATTATTACTGACGAGGTGTCATTGGAAGCAGGAAAATACAGATTTTTCTTTTCCAAATGATACCTACCCAATGGAACTGAAAAAGGAATATCACAATTAAAAGAACAAGAGAAGATGAACACAAAACTGGGAAGTGTTAGGACCTAATTTCCAACACTCTAACAACCACTATTCACTTCACAGTTGGGGTAATACATTGAAAGCCGAAAGCATTCATTTAGGACTACACCCCTTTATTTGTATCTAATTCCTGAAAAAATAAAGGGGACTGTCAAGGTTTAGAATAGTTTTTGTTTCCTTTCTTTCAATCTATATTTAAATTAGATCTACAACATTCCAACCATGAATAACTTATGGCTTTAATATCAGGACACCGTCAATATTTGTTGATTATCTATGAAACACAGAGGTACTCACTCCTCTTTCCTCTACCTACTTACTAAAAGAAAAAGAAAAGAAGGAAAAAAGTGAACTTTTCCTACCAAAACATCGCCTCTTGAACTAGATACCTATTAATAAGTCATTTATAGGCAATTCAATCTATTGCTTTGTTGTAAAAAACTAAATTGACCTGTTTTGGCTTGGCTTAAGTACTTGCATATTCGGTAGAGTGGGATTTGACTAGAACCCTACTAATAAATCGTTTATAGGTAACCCATCATCACTTTTTTGTGAAAGACTAAATTTATCTATTTTGGCTTGGCTCAAGTACCTCCATACAGAGTGGAATTTGATAATGGGATTGACTCGGTGATTAGAAAAGTTCATTAACTATGGTCCTACTTGAACTAGAGAGACCTAAATTCACTTTGGTCTCATAAAATATTTCAGTTTGGTTTAAGGGTAGTTAAGAACAGAAAAGAAAAGTATTGACCTATTGACCTAAGATCAGTGATCTGATGGCATGTTTATCCTGAGGTTAAGAGAGGTCTTCTCTCCTCTAATTATAAGGCACTTCAAGAACACACTTTTTGTCCTTTCCCCTCACATCAAGGTGGGTCTAACAAGTGGGGTTAACCATTCATATGAGACGTGGGAGCACTACTTCAAGGATAACTAGCAATTGCCTCTCTCTCTCTCTCTCTCTCTCTCATACACACACGCATATTGACCTAGGATCAGTGATCTGATGGCATGTTAATCCTGAGGTTAAGAGAGGTCCTCTCTCCCCTTCAACCATATCATTAAGAAGCTCGAAATTTGAAACTATTATCTCTTCTCTCCAGTAACTATTAGGCACTCCAAGAACACACTTTTCCCCTCACATCAAAGTGGGTCAAACAAGAGGGGTTGAGCACTCATATGAGACATGGGAGCACTACTTCAAGGATAACTAGTAATTCTCTCTCTCTCTCTCTCTCAAATGCACTTGCCAAAGACTGTATTTAACCTTTCTATAATGGTGTCTCAAACACACAACACACTAATCTCTTGTAATAAAAACGATTGAACTTCACCCGCAATAGAAGTATCAAGCAAATGGTACAAGGCATCAATGACACTACACATGATAAAAGAACAATTATAGAAATATATGTTTACATAAATACATTCGAAAAAACTGCTTCATCACTTACTCATCTTCTACAGTATAATCAATGGATTCCATTGAAAGGTTCTTCCTTGCCTGCATGCAAGTAAAAAATAAATCAAAACGCTTTCGTTACAATAACTGCCACAGGTTTGAAACATAGAATGATGAGCAACTCAAAATTAATGAATGTCTAGATTTGAAGCCTCTCTTGGTAAAGCCGGACTACATATTATTTTAAGAAATAAAGCTGCAGAAATATGACTAAGAAAATAATGCTAAAAGCTAAAAGGCACATCATAAATTCAGAAAAAAAAATCTACCACAGCATTACGTCCCCACAAGGTACGATTCCTACGAAAATGTGCAGGTCCATTGGATATGGTTGTAGATGTTATAATGCAAGAGGTTGGAGTAGGACGAGCACGCGTGAGATTCAAAAATTTTTCTTTAGAAACATCTCGTAGTATTTCAGCAGACTCAGTAGCCTGCTTTGCTGAACTACTATTGCTTTGATTGGGATTATTCCCACTAATTTGGAGAACAGCATGTTGATGGAGTGAAGCGTCAAATAAATTTGTTGACAACTTCTGACTGGTTCCAGAAGCATCATCACCTACTCCTGGGGACTTAGAACCCAAATCTGAATCAGAATCCTGCACCTTTCAACTAGTTAGTATGAGTTTAAACCATCAGAATCCAGCATCTTTCAAGTCATTTAAGTAACTACGGATAGCCTCTCTCTATAGAAAACAAAAACATCAATCAAAATAAAGTTTAGGCCAGAACAGAACCAGATGAACCATATAACGTGACAGCAATAGATACATAATAGAGATTGGTAAGCAACAAATTTATGCAAGGAGAAGAAACAGCAACCAGCATCACACTTAATAGGTGGTCTTACAATGTAAGCATCAGACTTGCATGAGTAAGCAAGACGAGTGAGTTTGGGTGGTTTATCATTTATGCACTTTTACTACCCTTGAAAAAAGAGGGAAAGAAAAAAGTGAAGAAGAGAGCAAACTGAAACACGACTGACTGGCAATTAGGTCTTGTTATGTAACTAGCACAAACGTTCTTAAATAATAATAAGATGACAATAAGTTCCCTAAAAGCTCATAACTTTGTACCGAGGGCAAACAGAATCCTTAATGCAAACGGGTGTCTAAAAGAAAAGGCAAAAAAAAGTGCTTAGTAAGAGAGTTCTGTACAGGGGGGTTTATAAATTTCACTTAATGTGGTGGCTATCAGCTTCAAACCCTCCAGGTTCTAGTGCAAAAGAATAGAGCTCACTCTATCAAAACCCTCCAGGTTCTAGTGCAAAAGAATAGAGAGAAATAAAAAGGGGGGCAGGGGCTACTTGAACCTATAGAACAATGTTGACAATATTAGAAAGACTAAAAAAGAAAAGTAACATATGCATCAATAATGAACAAAAGAAGTAGATAGGTCACGTGCAGCAAATAGCAATGAAAACCACACATTTGAGTAGTGAACAAGGGCCATAATGAGATTCAGTGAAAACAGTTTCCTGTAAGCTTATTTATTTTGTGCAATATTTCCCACATACACAGCCAAACCGACAATTCTCAATATTAGAACATGATTGATCTGAATAATAGCAGAAATCCAATCCAAAGGTCTGGATATAATTTCAGGGGAGAACATAAAGACATAAAACTGATACTAGGCTCTAAATCATGTTCCAAAGGAACCATAAATAGGAGACATTCAATGAAACTTGTAGCAGAAGACACAAGTTATTCCAACATGAAATCCAGATCATCAGATATTCATTCTCAGGTCCAGGCAGAACACAGGAATAAATTATAGCTTTAATACCATCACAGCATATAAATATAAGTAGATGCTAATGTAAGATAGTATAGAGACGAACCTTAGTATCACAAAAATCATTGTCTCTGGAGTTACCACTCTCTCGACATGATTCACTTGAGGCATTTTCAAGATCATCATCTGCATCAGACTCCTGTGTTGCAACACCTTCATAAGACTCATCAGCATCGGTTGCCTCCTCACTCTCACTTCCACTCTCTTTCGAGTCACTGTACATTTCAGGGGACTTGGAACCTTCCTGCAAACACACTACAAACGTGGGGCTCAAGAGAACAAAGAAAAAATCAAAATGAATTTACAATGGAATTGCTATATAATTTGAGACAGCTAATATGGCCTTCCACTACCCATTCTATAGCACAAAAACCCCCAGTTAATGTGTCATATTTTAAGTAACTTTTCATTTAAGTGGTTGACAATTGCATGATGAAAAATATTATTACTCTTATGCAAACAGGTAGTTCATAAATTGCTACATGATTTAAGACTGCCAATATGGCTTTCCACTACCATTCTATAGCATCGCAAATAGTTAATGTGTCATATTTTAAGTAACTTTTCATTTAAGTGATTGACTAGAAACAACAAAATACAAGATGAAAAATAGTATCTCTCTTTTGCAAACAGATAGTTGAGATCTCTTTCACTCGTACTCAATTACTACTTACAGACATACATTGAAATAAAAAAAAGTGCTTTCAAACTGGCACCATTGGCTCGGCCCCAAACCAGCTGGGTTGGGACTCTCACAGTGACAAACAGACAGCAGGTCTAAGCACAAACTAGAAATTCCGACTAAAATAAGCCATGGGCAGTGAGACTTTTTTATCCTTCTGATGTAACAACAGGGGAGGAGTTAGGAAGACTAATTAGGCCATTAGACCCTCAAGAAAACTGAAAAAAGAATATACATTTTTTGTCACTATACAGTGTCAACTCCCTCCCACGGACCAAAAGAATCCCAGCTCTTTTCTGAGAAATAAAAAAGATAAAACTGTGCAACCCTCCATTTTATTTTTTATTTTTTTTTATGACAGATTAAAAATAAGGAAATCTAGAAATAAAACATTGATAATTAGTTCTTAGGTCCAACAAATAGCTATCCTTAGTAGTTTCAGGTAAGTTTTTTTTGGGGGGGACCCACTCCTTTCTTTTCAAGAGGAATTTTCCCAAAATAAAAAATAAGAATAAAGAAATGAGTAAGAGAGGAGACCTAAAAGGAAGAATTCAGCTAAATGAACCTTTAAACAAAAATTTGAGCTTAGCTTTTTTATTTTGACAATAAATAATTTTATTAATGAGCAAAAGGCACTACCCAAGTATACTAGGTGTTAGACAACTCAATCAGAATATTTTAGGGAGTTTGTTGTAAATTTGTGAATATCTTAGGAGAGTTTTTAGGAGATTTATCTTTTCCTTTTAGGAGTTATTTATTTCCTTATCTATTTCTTTCCTTATCAATTAGTTATCAATTAGTTATTTCTTTCCTTATCTATTTCAGCATTGGAATCTATAAATAAACCCTTGTAAATCTATTTTCAGTATGAATGAGGAAGAGTAAACTTTAGTTGCTCTAGATGGTATCAAAGCCGAACCTGGGGATCTCATACTAGGGTTTTTTTTTTTTTTTTAATCAAACTCTAAACCTACTAGCATCCATAGCCTTTGAACTCTAGGCTGTATTTCCGTTTCTCTACTTTGTTCACTTCCATAATCCCTTTCTTTCATCATGTCCGATACATCCAAACCCTCTTCCTTGATCAAGACAAACACTGATCACAAACCTACCCATACCGAGCCTCATTCCATCCATATGACAAATATTCGTCTCAATGAAGCCAATTACTTGCGGTGGTCACAGTCAGTGTGAATGTATATTCAAGGGAGGGGGGAAAATTGGATACCTTATTGGTGAAATCAAGATGCTTGCCAAAACTGATGCGTCATATTCTACATGGGATGCTGAAAATTCCATGATTATGTCATGGCTCGTGAACTCCATGAATGAAGAGATAGTGCCAACTACATGTGCTACTAAACTGCTAAGGAACTCTGTGATAATGTTAGCCAAATGTATTCTGGCCTTGGAAATTATTCATAGATCTATGAGTTGCAGCAAAAAATTGGTAAGACCCAACAAGGGGAAGATAGTTTTACAAAATACTTTAATGTCCTTAACGGGCTGTGGCAGGACTTGGATCTATTCAATGAGAATGAATGGAAGAGCCCTGATGACTGCAACCACAACAAAGAGATGGTGGAAAATGCAAGAATATTTAAATTCTTGGCTGGACTCAATGACGAGTTTGATGAAGTCAGAGGGAGAATTCTGAGTAGACAGCCTTTGCCTCCAATTGGAGAGATATTTTCTGAAGTACGACGTGAAGATTACAGTGAAGAACTTGGCTTTGATTGCGACCAACTCCAATAATTCAAAAACGGTTGCTGCAGCTAATGCCTTTGCACAGGGGCCATACTCTACTCAAAGGAAGTATGAGGAAAAACCTCGAGTATGGTGTGATTATTGTAATAAGCCATGCCACACACGAGAAACTTGTTGGAAACTCCATGGAAAACCTCGAGTATGGTGTGATTATTTTACTATTGCTAATTACTTTTTTTAACCTAACATTACAAATGACATTAAAATTAAAATAAACTTGAATATTAAAAATGAGTTTTAAAAAACTCAGCAAATTAGGATTTGAAATCAACCCCAAAAAGGCCCAAAAAGATCTTGAATTGGGCAAAAAAAAGGCCCAAAAGATAGAGCCCAAACCGACCAAAACCATTGGACCAACTGGAACCGGTTCGGCCGGTTTTCCCCCTCTCCATCAGTCGGTTATGGCTCTTCAAAACCACCGGCCAGTCAGTTGGTTGAACCAACCGGCTTGGTTTTCACCCCTACTTTTCACTCCAAACCTCCTCAGGTAATCTGCACTCTAAAGGAATTGATGATTCAATTAATCAAATAAACTACAGTGTTAACTGCATCTGCCCAGAATGTCGGTAGTAACCCAATATGCAACCTCATCCTCCTAGTTCGATTGATAGTCATGTTCATACGCTCAGCGATACCATTCTATTGTGGGGTCCCAGGGATAGACTTCTCCATTTTGATACCATAAATTGCACAATACTCCTTGAACCCTTCATCAATGTGCTATCCACCATTATCAAACCTTAAGCAGGTAAGGTGGTATCGAGAACCTCCAAGAGACGAAATTGGGGAAGGCCCCCACAATTCCGTGTGTACAAATTCCAGCTTTCTAGACCTTAGTGCTCCGCCCCCCTTCAAGAAACTGACTTTTTTCTGCTTATCCAAAATGCAACTCTCACATATATCCAAATCAACTAACTTCAGTTTTGATAGTTTTCCCTTTGACAAAAGTACCTTCATCCCTTTCTGACTCACGTGACCAAGCCTATGGTGCCATAGCTCTGCATTATTCTTCGATTTAGTAATAGCAATCATATCGCTTGATTCAGATGTCATATGCAGAGTACCAGTTTTCTGACCACAAGCCAAGACCATCGCTCCTTTTGTAACCTTCCATATATTACCTGAAAAAACTATCGAATAACCGCCATCATCAAGTTGTCCCACAAAGATCATGTTTTTCTTCAATTCGGTAAAATGCCTTAACTTTCTGCACAGTTCACACATTCCTGTTTAGGAGTATGATGCACACATCTCTCATTCCCACGACATCCAATGCTTCTCCATCAACCAAATATAGCTTAGCAAAGTCACCAGTGGTGTGAAATGAAGCTTTGGAATCTAACACCCAATCATCAACTGGAATGTGAAGCAGAGCATCTTGTATTTCCTCAATCACTACATTTGCAACGTCATTCTCACTCTTCTTCTAATTTTTGCAATTTCTTTTGAAGTGATCCATCTTGCCACAATTCCAACAGGTACGTTGTTCCCCAAACCTTGACTTGCTCCTGTCCCTATTTCTCGATTTTGACCTACCCTTATTTGAATTCCTATCATGTCCTCTGCCCCGAGTGTAGATAATAGATATTAAGGGAAGAACCCGAAGTCTCACCTGAATCCGTAAGAATCAAATATCAGTTATCATTATATTTCATTTTTTTTCCCAGCAAAATTACTCACAATCATTCTCATTGCCTCCCAACTATTCAGCATTAAGACCAACATAATCAATTCCCGAATCTCATCATCAAAGGCAACCTCAATAGATGAAAAGTAATTTGTGACAGACGTATCTTTTGCCATTTTTAGATTGAACATCTTCTTCAATAGCTGCACCTTATTATTAGCCAACAACTTCTCATGCATACCAGACAAGGCCACCATAAGATCTACAGTAGTATTTTCATTGATAACAATGTGTGCAATTGACCTTGATAGAGTCAACCGAATGACCCCCAGAACCTATCAATCTTATATATTTTAATCCGGCTTTTTCCCCAACAGAGGAAGATGGAGTCTCTTCCCATAGGGTTATTAGCGAGTAAAATCAAATAAGGGTCGGGTCATACCGGTTCAAGAGCTAAAACCGAGTCAAGCCAAAGCGAACATGGATAAGCCTCATTGAAAATCCAACAAAAAAACACAACGAATTTTTGTCGGGTCGTGTCATCAAATTGGGCCACCACATAACAAAACTAGGCTCCACACAAAAAGCCCAACATATTATGTGTGTGTGTGTGTGTGTGTATTTAATGATCATTTTCATGACCTTCCTTTTATTGTTCATTTTTGTTTGTTTTGATGTTTTCATTGATAGCAAATGCTAATCTGTTGTACTTCTATTTCATATGACAACTTTCTTATTCATGAATTTGTATGGATTGGGAACAAATTATAATGTATCATAGGAGTGTATTGTTCTGCTAGTCTGGCTCAACCTGAGAAAAATCATGGCTCCGCCCCTATATGCTAGCACAAAATCAAACTTTGTGGGGTTAAGAGTAAGGAGAAGAAAATAAAAGAAAAGGGAAAACAGAAAAGAGGATTAAAAATGCATCTTCATCGGTGGAATACCCGAACTAGTATGAAAGAGAATAAAAGATAAAAACAAAAGAAGAAAAATAAAATATTTCTATGGAAGTTGTGTTTGGTAATTATTCTAAAACTATCTCTTGCCTCTTATCTATTTTGAAGGAGTTCATATGGAGTTCATTAGTCTCAAATAATATTTGAATGACTATAAACAAGAAAAAGAACATCATAGAAATTCATAGATCATTAGGACAATTCATAGGTAAAAAACCTGATTATGGATAAAAAACCATATATCATATATTAGCACACATTCATGTGTGGGTGCATGAAGCAAGTGAGAACATTATTATAGGAAACCATGTCTAAAGCAACTGTGAGTGAAGAAGATATTAGAAGTTACCCTGAATATGTTATCAAACTCCTCTAATAATGTAATAACTATCGCTTGAGCATGGTTAGCTGCAGCAGCTGCTTGCAGAAGTTGTACAGAACCATCACCACCAACATCAAAATCATGTTCTATTTCACAGTCACCAGCTAATAGTGGACGCAGAAGCAAGGGTGCCATGCACGCAGCGACGGCTGAGGAGCTCATTCGAGTCTCAGCTTTGTGAGAAGCTACAGTTTGCATCATCACAAGTACTCTGAATGGGGGCAAAATAAACAAACTAAAATATAGAGAAATGCAACTAAATGTATGGTAAAACTAGTGAGAGCATAGTTGTCAGATGGGGAAAAGAGGGGGGGGAAAACAAAACAAAAAAGGAAAATATAGTATATTGATATCTATCATTGTCAGCTCACATGTCTGCATAGTTGTGCATGTGTGTGCATGCATCAATTTCCAAAAGCACAATGAACATTGATAGTGAAAATAAAGCATTAAAGTAAAGAAGAAAACAAGCATTTCAAGTTTGAAACAAGAAATAAATACAATGACAATTATATTGTGAATAAAAAAAATGAGATTAACTAATCAAACATAAACAGATATACATTAAAAAATTAGGAAAAATATAGAAATAACAACAAAAGTAACGTATCAACTACCTCTGCAATAAATGACGATTAGGCTCCGGGAATGTCTCAAAAATTGCAGCACGTATAGCATTGACTCTAACACCACGATCGGTTCCTATTCATAATAAAGTAGTCCAATGATGAAATATATGAAAAAAAAAAAGCTTAGAAAGATTATCAGATGTATCATACAACACAACACTTGAACGTGGTGTAACAAAAAAATGGTGTATATATTTTTTCCTTGGTAACATATCTAACGAAGCTGAAACTCAGCTATACTGTTGTAATTGCTGAATTAATTCAATATCAGAGCTAGTAATCACAATGTCATCAACATATACCATAAGCAATACAATTCCTGCAGAAGTCTAGCGAAGAAATAGAGAGGAATCAAACTGATTGTGAGTAAAATGAAAAGCAAGTGGGGTAGAGCGAAATTTATCAAACCATGCACACAGTGCCTAATTCAGTCCATACAAGGATCGGCGTAACCGACAAACCTCCAAGGAAGGTGTAGCAAACATGCCAAAAGGTTGAGACATATAAATTTTTTCCTTCAGATCCCCATGTAGAAAAACATTCTTCATATCCATCTGCCGGAGAGACCACCCTTACAATGCAGCAAGTGCCAAGATAGTCCTCACAGTAGTCATTTTGGCAACAGGTGCAAATGTCTCTTCATAATCAATACCATACTCTTTCCGGTTCCCAAGAACCACAAGGTAGGTCTTATATCTGTCCAGTGAGCCATCTGACCGAAACTTGACTGAATAAACCCATTTACAACTAATAGGTTTGACACCAGATGGACAGGTCACAATATCCCAAGTATGATTGTCTTGAAGAGTTTGGATTTCTTCTTGCATGGCCTATTGCCAACATGCTCGGGTGGCTGTCTGGGTATAAGAACGAGGAACAGAAACAGTGTCAAGAGTGGTAGTAAGTGAGGTATGAGAAAACCATACCTATCTAGTGGATATGTAACCCGGTGGAGCGCCAAAGTATCACAGAATCAGATGACGGATCAATGTCTGGAAGGGGAGCTGAAGAAGGGGGAAGACTTCGATGGTACACCACACCTAGTTTAAATCGCTCTAAAAAAGATGACATATCATCAAAAGCAGGAAGAAGAGCAACAGGAGGATCAAAAATAACCTGAGACTGAAAGAAATATTGATTTTAAAAGAAAATCACATTCCGAGAGATCCAAAATTTGTTTGCATGAGCATCATAACAAACAAATCCTTTTTGAGTAGGGCTATATCCCATAAAAGCACATGTGACAGATTGGGCAGCAAGCTTGTGACAATTAACAGATGGCAGACGAACAAAACAAACACACCCAAAAGTATGAAAGGATTGATACTTAGGAGATATGCCAAATAATCGAAAATAGGGAGAATCATAATTGAGAGTGGCAATAGGCAAACAATTGATCAAATAAACAGCAGTAGATAAAGCTTCTACCCAGAACTTAGAAAGTACAGAAGAATCAATCAACAAAGTACGAATGACATCTAAGAGATGACGATTCTTACGCTCAGCGACTCCGTTTTATTGAGGGGTATAAGGACAAGAACGCTGGAAAATAATCTCCTTTTACTGAAGATAAGTCTGAAAAGAATGAGACATGTACTCCCCCCTGAGTCGGAGCGTAAGATTTTGATACAAGTATTGAACTGTGTCTCGACAAGCGCAACAAATTTTTGAAAAACAAAAAACACGTCAGCTTTAGAACAGAGAAAATAGATCCAAGTAAATCGACTATAATTATCGATAAACGTCACAAAATAACGATACTGACCATGAGAAATAATAGGACTAGCAACCCAAACATCAGTATGCACAATCTCAAAACAATTAGAAGCACGACTACTATGCGCAGGAAAAAGTAAAGTTTTACTTTTACCAAGACAACAAGTAGCACAATCAAAACATACAGGAGAAGAAGAAACTAAATCTTCATTGCCCAAAAAACCATATTTCAAAATATGAGTCAAGACAACAAAATTAGAAGGACCTAATTTCTTATGCCAGACTTCCTTATTATTGGCAGTAGCCGTACAAGCAAGAGAAACGACACTAGGAATAAAAAACTGTAAAGGAAATAAACGTCTCACATCACCGTCCCCAACACCTAATCCTACACAAGACAAACACTACGAGAGAAATAAACATCACAGTTATTATCCACCAATTGTCCAATTAAAATCAAATTGATAGATAATCCAAGAGAGACAAAAATATTTCGAAATGAAGAGCCCAAAGTACCGACAGGAGTAATAGGAAGTGTACTGCCATCAACAATTTGAATAGTTTGCATGCCTCCATACTTACGAACACCATGGAGACCCGTCTTCCTGCCAGTCATATGATTAGAAGCACCCGAATCAACAATCCAAGAAGAAGTGAAGTTAGGACCCATACCTTGCAGGCCTAAAGCCGTAAAAGCAGACACAATCATCTGTTGGATCATGGCAGGTGTGAGAACAGATGAGTCAGAGCTTACAATGGGGGGCGCAGAAAAAGATGAGGACTAGACAACAGCTTGAAAGGCTTGGGATTGGCGATTCTGAGGCTGCACTCGATAGTCTTTGATGATACGACCCTCTTTCTTGCAGTAGTTACAAACTTTCTTAGGACAGTTGCGAGCAATATGACCGAACTCCTTGCAACTGAAACACTACAACTTGTTCTTCCCTCTCCTTTGTGCTGCATAGGCTACATTCAAAGCCTTAGAAAAGACCTTTTTAGAAGTCATACTCATCTGAGTAGATAACCGATGTTCTTCACACAATAAATCTCCCAAACAAGTATCCAAAGAAGGAACCGGATTACGGTTCAATAAACCAGCTAGAACAGCTCAAATTCTGGTCGAAGTTTCATCAAAAACTTATCGCGTTGACTCTCAGCATGAACCGCTTGAAGAGTCGCGAAGGCTGCAGAGCGAACCTTAGTATGAACAATAGCAGAATACTCGCTCCAAAGATTAATAAAAGCAAAATAAAATTGCTCAATGGTCAAGTTACCTTTTGATTGGAATTGCTAATTTCCAATTCCAATGGAAATTTCCGAGCGCTATGGTCTTGGTGATCAATACGATGAAAGTAGTCCCACATAGCTTGAGCCGTAGTAAAACACCGAAGATTGGTCACAAGATGGGGCTCAATCCTCCCCAACAGCCAGGGGTGGAACTAGGATTTGGTGATTGGGGAGGCGATTATCAAAGTGTGTCGTATGTAGGGATGAACAATAACCGACATTTAAGATCGGAAAGTGTGTCACCGACATTTAACATTAACCATATAAGGTTGTTATTTAGGGACAAACTAAATTATTAAAACCACCCATCTAAATCTCTCACTTGAGCTCCATCGGCTCAAGTGAAAGATAAAATTAAGATAGAAATAGCCATGTAAAATTTTTTGAAGCAAATGATAAAAATTAAGTAAACAAAGAAAAACTTTTTTGTTGAATCTAAGATTAAATATTGTAAAGTCTCTATAATATAGATAGAAATAGATATGCGAGATTTGTTGCATTCACTCCTAATTGTTAACTTGATGGTAGTATATATGTACTTGCTAACAAAACTAATCCAAACAAGCTAGCTAGTGGAAGACTTAAAAAGAAAAGTGTAAATAAATAGGAAAAATGAGGTTGCAAATTTACCAAATAGCTTATAAAAAGAGATCAAGATATTTTATTACCTCTTATGAGATGTAAAAAAAAAAAGAAAATGTGAGATTTTATTAATGACAAAAAAATAGGTGTAATTATGAAAAAATTATTAAAAAACTAAAAGAAACCTAGACAATTAAATACTAAATGAGATTTTTGAAAATGTTTAGGGGGGCAAATTATCTTTATATTAGGATATATTTGAAAAAAACATATACTAAAACACATTTTTGAAAAATCCCCCAACCACCAACGTGGTTCCGCCCCTGCCAACAGCCAAGATACCACTTTAGCATCTTGACCTCCCATTGTGCAAATTCTTTTTCATTAGTGGGAACTTGACTAGAACCATCAATAGGAGTTGATAATTCTTTCCCTTTCAAAAAATCTTAAATTGAAATTCCTACGTAGGAAAATTCTTTCCAGTAAATCGGACAATCGTATTCTCAATAGACATAATGAAAGACACATAAAAAATAGCAAAGCCAGCCAAAGAAACCAAGCTAGATGGCCCGATAAAATAGACAGCCCACAAGAAACCAAAAAATATACAACCACAGTAAGTAAAACCAGAAGATGGCCCAACAGCCCAACAACTATTAAAAGAAACAGCCCACAAGAATGAAACCCACGTAAGAGATACTTGCCCAAGAACTTAACGGCAACCAGATTGCCCAGAAGATTGCCGACACCAACCAAGCACGACAGAAGTGGCCGATTGCCACGCAACCACCCACAGACAACGCCGACGGCCACAGACGGTGCCGACAACCACACAGCCACCCCCACAGACAGTGTCGATAGACACCACAGATAGTTCCGAGGACCACCAAAAATGTCGACAACCACCACAAACACAAAAAAGGTCGAACCCACAACCGAGAACAACCGAAAACAGCCGAGAACAACCACATACAGCTCCGACTCCTCAACCAAGAACAACCAAAAGGTAAGAAACAGAGCAAAAAAAATTCCTCCCATCTCACACAAATGATTTAGACCGCATAGATGAATATCAGAGTAGGGGCTCTAGTACCATGTCAATTGGTCTGAATACCCTTTCCATAGAGATTGCTTTCATTATATAGAAGGGATTTTTACACAATAGATGCCAGATTTCCAGCGCCTAATATCTATATAAGGTAAGTATTTACACAGTTATGTATATATCTAGCTAGAAAGGAAAGTATCTAACTATAAAGGAAAATGTTACTAAAATTACAATAATGATACTCAAATCATATCTCCATGACATTAATAACATGAAAGCACCACAATCCAACTATAGTCCAATTGTAAAGGAGTATAGATTGTTTGATTTATGTATCTCAACAAAACTAAATACATCCCAAAATGATGATTGGTAAGATGTAGAATGGAAAAAGAGCAACTTGTATAATCAAGAACTTAATAACAACAATAACCAATGTTAGAGGACATGTTTGTAATTAGTATAAGTGTGTGAGGGTATAAGTGTCAATTGTATGTAGTGTATATATATGTTTGTACATCAATATGAAATGAATAAGATCTTTCCCATATGTATCTACATGGTATCAGAGCGTAGTGTACGTTGGATAGATCTCAGTAGTGTTTGAAGTGGTTTCCGGCCACTCTCCGGCTTCTTCTCCGATACTAGGCACCAGGGGTGGACTCGCTGGCCTTGTTTGTGGTTATCGGCATTGTCGTCGCCGCCGGAATCGATACGGTGGTTCCCTTTTTCGTTGGCGACCGAAAGTGTTTGAAGTAGTTTCCGGCCACTCTCCGGCATCTTCTCCTGTACTGGACACCAGATTGGACTCGCCGGTCTTGTCTGTGATTATCGTCATCGCCGCTGGGAAGGGTCTCCGTCGCTAGCAAAAGATTGAAGCCTGGAGTGTTTGGTTGCAGGTATAAGCTATCCAATCCTTGAGTTTGAATAGCCAAAACTTGGAGTAAGAGTGTATTCCTATCCGAAATAACACCTGTTTGGTAACATGTATACGGTATTCTTATCCTCGTTTAGGATAGCTTATTCTTGTTTCAGCTTAGTTTTAAACTGGTACAGGTCCAAACCCAAAACACAGCTGATACAGACCCGAAACAGGTCGGTTCATACCGGTTCAGCCCAATACAAACCCGAAACACCCCGATTCAGATCCGAAATAGACCGATACAGGACTGTACCCTTTCAGAATCTATATTCTCGTAGGAATAGTTTTTCAAGTTTAGCCAACTCCAAACCCTAGCGTATGCACCAATGACTCACGCCACTCCCCTCCCCATCATCTATAAATCCCATGAAAACCCTCTGTTGTAAAACACAAAAAATACCCAAAGTAAGAGCACTGTCGCGTGAGCCCATTCTTGACCCAATCACCGCCGACCACCTTAGGACGTCGGAGCACCACCCACGACAACAGAAACTGCTGGCCGACCTAGCCCCGTCGCACCCACTCCCTCAAGTAAGCCACTGCCGTCGCACGCACTCCTTCCCTCTCTCGGTGATTTGAGTTTTAACTCCATCTCTCTCTAAACTCTCTCTCCTTCTCTCTCTCTCCTTCTCTCGGGGTCGCACCATCATAGGAAATCTCCCAGTAGCGCTGCCGGAAACTCCCAGCTACCCAGAGCCGTCGTCGCAGCTGGTTCCTTTCGGTGAGCATTGCATGGCTTTCCCTCTCAAAAGCTTGTCTTCTCATTTTAATTCTTGTTTCAGTTTTCCCAAAATACCCTTCTACTAGGCTGAGTTTTGAGGCTGGGCTTAGTTGTAATCTGACTAGTTTTAAACCTGGTGGGCTGGATTTATTTCAGAAACTTTAATATTGGGTTAAGAGGGTGGATTTCATTCGGGTTTGAGGTTTAAACTGGGCTGATTGTGTTTACAGAAATTGTTTAGTGTCTTTAAGTGGGCTGTTTTCTCTGATTGGGGCTGGACTAATAATTAAGTGGGCCAAAGTTTTACTTGAATAAATATATTAGTCATGGATTTACATCTATAGAAGTATTTAAGGATTTTAAAGTAAATTTTTACAGTATGCTATAAAGCATATTATTTTTAGTTAAGCTCGATTATATGTGTTTAATTATGTCAAGTATTATGACATGCTTTTCTAGGAAATTAGTAACGTCTAGTACCTCATATAGGTAACGCGTTACAAGTTGGAAATCAAGAGGCAGCGCTGAGAGGTAAATAGTATGATCATATAAATGCATGTGTACTGTGAATATTATTGGGATGTATGAAATTATGATGTGTTTATAATCGTTATCTACGCTACGCTATGAGACAAGTCAAGGTTAGATTTCCTTTTCACGATCTTTAATAAAATATGAGATTATGCTTGAATGAATGAATGTTATCAAAATCACATGAAAGTTATGAGATGTTCATGCAGTAAATTATGTCTAGCATGCCATGTAATAGAATAGCCATATTATGTATGCCATGTTCATGTAATACTTGGATGATGTATGCCATGTTCATGTAATAATTAGATCATGTATGCCATGTCATGTAGTATTTAGATCATGTATGCCATGGAATGTCATAAAATGTTCAGATCATGTTATGTCATGTTATGTTATGCCATGTACAAGAACATGCCATGTTATACTTTATCATGTACAAGAATATGTCATGTTATGTTATGTCATGAATAAGAATATGCCATGCCAAGAAAGTTTATGAAGCCTAATGAATTCTCATGCATTAAGAAAGATAAGATTCTAAAGACAGTGCCACGGACTCAAGCGTGGTTAACCACAAGTTAAGTGAAACACGGACCCAAGCATGTTTCACACCATGTTATTCAGTTAAGTGAATCACGGACTCAAGCGTGTTTCACACCATGTTCCTTCATTTTCATGTTTTACCTCCCAACTTTCAAAACTTCCTGTTCTTAAGACAGTTCAGGATGCTTTATTTGATCTGGGATGGAGGACAGCTATGAAAGATGAAATGGATGTCCTTCACCATAATGAGACATGAGATCTTGTTCCACTACCACCTGGCAAGCAACCTGTTGGCTGTAAATGGGTATATACAATCAAATTTCATCCTGATGGTTTTGTGGTACGTCTAAAAGCCCGCTTGATTGCTAAAGGTTACACTCAAACATATGACATTGATTACGAGGAGACTCTCTCTCCGGTTGCCAAAATCTCCTCTGTTCGAGTGTTGATCTCTCTTGCTGCTAATTTAGACTAGCCCTTAATTCAGCTGGATGTTAAGAATGCATTTTTGCATGGCGACTTGCATGAAGAAATTTATAAGGAGCAACCACCTGAGGTTGTTGCTCAAGGGGAGTATCGAGGTACTGTATGCAAGTTAAAAAATGCATTATATGATTTGAAACAATCTCCTCGGGCATGGTTTGGGAAGTTTTCTGATGTTGTATTGGCATTTGGTCTCCATAGATGCCAAACAGATCATTTGGTATTTCACCTACAGAGTGATGCAGGTCACATTTTGTTGGTTGTATGTGTGGATGATATTGTAATTACTGGGAGTGACTCTGCTGGAATTGCTAGGCTGAAACAGTGTTTACATGATCAGTTTCAAACAAAAAACTTGGGCAAGCTTAGATATTTCCTTGGAATTGAAGTCAGTAGATCTAAAGAGGGAATCAACCTATCTTAGAGGAAATATGTACTTGATCTTCTGGAAGAAACCGGCATGCAAGGTGCACGACCTATTGACACCCCTATGGACCCAAATCGTAAATTCTTGAAAGAGGAAAGGGAGTTGTTTGGAGATCCAGGTAGGTATCAAAGACTTTTTGAAAAATTATCTCACTATCACTAGACCAAATATCTCTTATGCAATGAGTGTACTGAGTCAATTTTTACAAACGCCTAGGGTCTCACATTGGGATGAAGTAATTCATATTCTTCGTTATCTTAAGTGAGTACCTAGCCTTGGATTACTGTATCGACCAAATGGACATCTTAGGGTTGAAGCCTTTTCATATGTTGATTGGGCAGGATCCCTTTCAGATAGAAGATCTACTATTGGATATTGTACCTTTGTAAGAGGTAACTTGATTACATGGAAGAGTAAGAAACAAACAGTAGTAGCCCAATCTAGTACAAAAGTTGAATATAAGGCAATGGCTCACACTACTAGTGAGCTGACATGGTTGCAACACTTCCTTCAAGATATTGGGTTTCCAGCTCCTACCCCTCTTCAGTTATTTTGTGATAATCAAGCCGCAGTACATATTGCCTCTAATACTGTGTTTCATGAGAGGACTAAACATATAGAGATTGATTGTCACTTCATTCGAGATAAGATACTAAGTGGTGACATTGCTACACCTTTTGTGAAGTCTGGAGATCAACTCGCAGATGTGTTTACTAAGTCTTTGTGTTAGAGTCAGTTAAAACTTATTTGTTTCAAGCTAGTTTTATATGATATATATGCCCCAGCTTGAGGGGGAGTATTAGAAGACATGTTTGTAATTAGTATAAGTGTATGAGGGTATAAGTGTCAATTGTATGTAGTGTATATATATGTTTGTACATCAATATGAAATGAATAAGATCTTTCCCATATGTATCTACAACCACAATACTTTACTAAATTGGCCCTAAAATGTTAAAACACTGTTTCGACAAGCAATGAAAATCAAAGCTGCTCATGACATCCACTTTATCTCTCTAATATGGAGAGCAGATAATGACAGGAAAAGATACATTCCTATCTTTTTTAGAGGTCTCACTGCATATAATGCATCTAAATTCTAACTAAATTAAATATGATCAAATAAATCCTACTAATGAAATACTTGAACAATCCTAGTAATAACTTTTAGTTTATAATAAAATTGCCTAAATGGTGTTAAACTTGCCAAATGTCCTTCCTGCAGTTTGTGAAACCTTATGGAGAAATATATATCCTTCTATATATTCAAAAGTTCTAATCATGGAGAAGGGGAGAGACAGGTATTAATCAACAAGCTTATATAAGTATGCAAAACAGAATTTCACATCCATGTCTTATTCAATCGTGCAGAGAAAAAAAAATGAATCAATTAAGTATGATAAAAAGATTTATGGCCTACATGAAAGATAAGGTGAAAAGGGAAGCATATACCTATTGTTAGATCAAATGCCTAATGTGCATATGGCTGAGGAAGTTTATAAAAATTAGTTGTTTCTTCATGTATCCTTTATGTTAACCTATATAATCTCCACTCATCAGAGAGTTCACTTATGGTCCAGATTCGTTCTCTGGCTTTCTTCAGCATCACACCAATAGTTTTAATTCCTATTCTACTACAAACCAATTTAGCAAGAGAGAGAGAGAGAGGTGATAAACCACAAAGAAAAAAGATCATTATTTTCATGGGAGACTAGTTTAAGTTAATAAATCCCAATGCTTCTAATTTTATATCCTCTCTCTCCAACTATTGGTATTCCGCATATAAATATGTATTCTTAAGCATTCAATCAAATGTTGAAACAAGAGACACTAGCCTCTGTACATCCCGCCCCCCGTCTTTTCTTTCTGAGATTGTTTAAGTGGAGATGGAGATTTGCTTAAGGCTCACAACAATTCATCTAATGGCATCAATTGCTACTATCTTATGGTAGAAAGACCTTCATGTATCCTTCATAAAACTTGGCCTACATAATTCCATTCATCAGAGAGTTCACTTATGATCCTGATTCATTCTCTGGCTTTCTTCAGCATCACACCAGTAAGATTAATTCCCATTCTACTGCAAACTAATACATTTGTTTGGGGGGGGGGGGGGGGGGGGTGATGATAAACCACAGAAAAAAAAAGATAATTAATTTCATGTGAGACTAGTTTAAGTTAATCAATTGATTAAATTCCAATAAAGATTTCTATGCTAATACCCCCTCTCTCTCCAGTTAATAGTATTCCATATATAAATATGTAATTCTTAATCATTCTGTAACATCTTGTTACACATTCAATCAGATGTTTAAACAAGAGACACTAGTATCAATACATCCCCTCCCCACCCTCTCTTTCTAAGGTTATTTAAGTGAAGATAGAGAATTCTCAAGGCTCACAATTCATCTAAGTACCAATTGCTATCTTCTGGCAGAAAGACCTCCATTGTCTACCAAACAAGGAAAAAAATCCCACAATTTTAGAGTAATTAGCTAATATATATGTAGATCTCTACACACCTTTCTCATCAATAAATAATCATTTTATTATAGCAGAAGAAAATAAAAATGCATGTAAAAGCGTGTATGAGAAATCCTGAGAGCAAGATCCAAATAAATTAAAGACACAATTCATCTAATGGTATACATTGCTATCTTCTGGTAGAAAGAACTATATTTTCTCCCAAAACAAAAAAGATAATTCCATGAAATTTCTGAGTAATTGTCTAAAGTGGTTTAAATTAGTATATCTTGCACATAAAGTTTCTCTTCTCATGGTGTGTAACACCCCTCTCCCCACAGTTAAGAAAAACTTTATTTTTTTAGAAAATCACCAGAGCTGGAGTGCTACTACTGAACCTGACTTAAAAATATATTTATTTTTTATTTTATTTTAAAGGAAGTGCAAAGTACAAAGATTCCTTATAATAAATAGTCGTTTTGTATTAACATAATGAAATCATAAATGAAAGTGCGCGAAAGCATTTATTAAAATTTCTCAAAATCCGTGCCATAAAAATCATAACTTAAAATCTCTGCGCATGATCTAGGTCACTGTCACACCTTCCTGGACTAAGGGCAGGTTTGGATGTTGAGAATTCTCAAAAATTCTCATCTTATCTCAACTCATCATTACACATTTTTCAAATCCCCATACAAAATATAATAAATAATTCAACTTTTTCAAATCCCAATACAACTTTTTCAAATTCTAATTCAACTTTTTCAAATCCCAAAACTAAAAAATAATATTTTAAACTTTAAAATAAAACACAAAATTCTCATCTCAACTCCCAAACCTCCCTTAAGTCTCGTCCTGCAGCTCTACCTTCATAAATATTCCAACTTAGGGTGGTTTAAAAATATAAAACAACTAAAATGAGTCGATGACTCAGTAAGAAACCTATCATAACGTAAACATACTTAACATAAGGTTTTTCATAAAATATTTCATACTGAGAACTTAAAATCATGACTGTTCATACGTATGCTATGACATAAATGACTTATCTTGGCTTATCTGACTTATTTTACTTATCATACTAGCCTACACACTTTAACGGTAAACCTGTGTGCAAGGTTGTGCACCAGCCCCACATCTCGTGGTCGTAAGGGGAGCCGCTAATAGTATTCTAATATACTATGGTGGACCACGCTTAACTCCGTGGCTTGCACATCCACCCATAAGTCACATTGGTACCATGCATTTAAATAGTCATCTGATTAACTGTTCTAAGTTTATCTTACACTTGATCTTGTGAAAACTTACGTGTATTATGAAACGTGAGATGCATGATACATACATAACTATAATATACGGAATGAAACGTGATAAATGACGTACTTGCAAATATCATGACATGAGTGGTACACAAATACTGGCTTTCAAAGAACTGGTTTTAATAATATAGATAAAACTAGCTAACGTATACTAATCCTAATTTATGATCAAGTTACTTATCTCATAGCGTTAATCCAATATTTCCGGCATGAAATCCATCACGTGAACTAGAAGGAGAAAGAAAATGTGAGGGATGTTGTGAGAGGAATGAGGCAGTCGGCTATTAGCGTGGTGAACGTGGGACATGCACGGTGCTAAATTGGATATCTTGGGTTCGGTCACTGCACTTACGGAGGTTTATAGTTTTTTGCAAATAACACACGGAAGGAAGATATTTATAGAGAGATTTGGGAAAGGGTGCTGACGAGTTTGAGTTAGACTCGGTTAATACATGTAGTGACACTAATCTGCTGAACACTCAGCCTTGATCATCTAAAAAGAGAGTTTGAATTTAAAAAAATGATCTAGCAGTTCATTTAATATAGGATTTGACAGTGACTGAGACTACGTAGGGGACTTCAATCAGTGATGATTTTAAATTTAAATAAATTTCTAATGGCCAATCTTTAAATTCTAAAAGGAGTCTAACTCGTTCAATAATAAATGGGATTTAACCTAGTTATTGAGCCTAATTAAAACTCTCAATCAATCTTAAGAATTTATCGTTTGTGGGTGTATCTAATATGGCCCATTAAATATAATTTAGGCCCAATAAAAATTATCAATATTCCGACCTTAGAATTATTGGGCTGGGTCATTACATGGTCAGACTCTTCTTTTAAACCAATACTTAATACTATTTACCCCTAAAGTGATAAGAAAGTGAGTACCTCCAGCCAGTTCTCCTAAACGCTCAATAGAATTAGTGGTGTCACAAAGGTAGCTATCCCCAACACTTCCCCCACTCAATGCTTATAATTTAATGATGCACTAAAAACATTTTCAAATCATCTTTTGTTTTATGACTGTATATTTTATGAAGTATAAGTAGGCCAGCAAGCAAAGAAGAAACAAGGATGCTGCAAAAAACAGTTGATTAACAGACTTACGACATGCTTTTAACAGTGCATTGCAGCAAGATGCAGGAATCGGAGAAGATGGCAACTCCCGGAGGACATACTGGATATTGCAGGGAAGACAATAAAAAAAAAGGAGCTTAGTTGAGTTGTATACTGTAACCTACATGACAATTCATTTTCCTGTGACTATAAAGAGATACCTTGACACAATCAGCAACAACATGTGGATCCTCCTCTGGAGAAAACTCCATTTTTCCTAAATAAAGCAAAAACCATTCAGAGATGAAGTAATATTCAACCAAAATCAAAATGTGAGAAACTACCATGCAACTATGATTTCTTCAATTGTAATACACTGCAGGCAAGATTTTATTAGATTTTCTCTTTTCATTCATTTTCTCCTTGTCATGACTATTTCAGATTTTTATATAACTACCTTTATATCCACTGAAATTGTAACGTCTTGGATTGGTTAAGTCCCACATTCACCTCCAGAATGTCCACAAAAAGTATCGACATTAATCCAAAAGTCTAAGTTTAAGAGACTACAGAAATTGAAGAGATCTAGTAGGGGCAGGGGGGAAGGAAGGAGTGAAACAGTAGTGATGTTGATGCAAAAGAGGTCGTGTTATATCGAATCTGTAAAACTGGTGGTTTTCTGTGACAACCACTAACTCAGCAGGCCTCAAATCGAAGATGGAAGGCTTGTGTTTCAGAATCCAAATCAACCCGGTCAGAGCTTTCTAGTTTGACCACTTTTTGGAAAGAATCACCACCAGCGTGGCCATGGATCTCAGGAAAATGGCTGGTGTGGGACCCCAAAAAAAATGAAATTTGAAGCAGAAGCTTGAAAAAGGGAGAAATAAGACAAGAAAAAAGGAAGAAGGGACTGAGTCCACAGTCTAAAGAAGAAGATGGAGCATGGGGAAAAGAGAAAAGTCAAAGAGCGAAAGCAAGGAGAAAGGAGAAGAGAAAAGAGGCCAGTAGGAAAGAGACGAAGCTAGGGGAAAAGTGAGAGGAAGAAGAAAGGGGAAGAAGAGAGAAAAGAGGGGAGAGGAAGAGAAAATCAGTCTAAACAATATATTCCATTCCAAAATATATATCTCCATTGGAGTACAAAGAGCCCATAAATAGACTAAGGAATGGCATAATTCAATTATGACTTTGTAGCAAGGAGAAAGAAGAAGAGAAAAGAGGCCAGTAGGAAAGAGAGACGAAGCTAGAAGAAAAGTGAGAGGAAGAAGAGAGAAAAGAGCTCTTAAATAGACTAAGGAATGCCATAATTCAATTATGACTTTGTAGCAAGGAGAAAGAAGAAGAGAAGAGAGGCCAGTAGAAAAGAGAGACGAAGCTAGGGAAAAAGTGAGAGGAAGAAGAAAGGGGAAGAAGAGAGAAAAGAAGGGGGAGAGGAAGAGAAAATCAGTCTCAAAAATATATTCCATTCCAAAATATATATATCCATTGGAGTACAAAGAGCCCTTAAATAGACTAAGGAATGCCATAATTCAATTATGACTTTGTTTCAAATGAAATTATAAACAAATAAAATTCCTAATCATTGCTTCTCTGACTGGGTAATCCTAATTGGACTCTAAAATTTAAAATGACAAACTTTTCTGGTAATCCTAATTGGACTCTAAAATTTGAAATGACAAACTTTTCTAAAATAAAAGATAAAGCCAAGTATTCAACTAAATAAACTAAAACTCTATTTTTTATTCATTTATCCATCAGGATGGAAGATGGGAAGGTGATGCGTTTTGGTGATTATGGGAGATGAAAGAGAGAAAAAAGGGTGCAGTCTTCGTTAACTTTGCAGTGCAAGTCATTTCCTTCCGCTTTGAGTGAATTTTTCACTGACCAACATTTTTCAGTCACACCAAACATAGAAAACTGTGGCAAATACTTTCAGACAATTATGTATGTTGAAACAAATGGATCCTTAGTTACTGTCCAATTCACATCCCTTGGGGTAGCCAATGGCCAATTCACCTGCCTGGAATATGCACTATGCATCCCAAAAGGGTAACAGGTACTCATGATCTAAAGTTGAAAAATACCTTTCATGCAAGACGTAATGACCAAAAATCAAATCTACACAGCTGGATTTAGTTATGAACATAAGACGAAAGTTAGTCAAGCACTCATACATACAAACAGGCCCACCTTGCTCGTATTCCCAAACTCGACGTTCAACGTCATCAACATATGCGGCTTGCCGCAAGATCCCTTCTACTTCGACCCCTGTAAATGCTTTGATTAAATTCACATAAACTTACAACAGCTAGTTAACAACAGGCCCAAAAGTGAGAGCTTTAACTTAAGAAACTAGTAGGAGTAAATGTGGCAGATGAAAATATAGTATGCTGCATGTTAAATCTTGCACGCCATTGTTGGTTAAATGAAGAAAAAATAGCTTCACTCTTCTAAAGTCAAATCATATATGCATGGTTTCTGCACGAGGCTTCTAGGAGTAAGACGAAATTATTTAGAAGCTAAGTGAAAGCGTACTTATATAGTGAAACAAGATGCAGTCCTGACAAGTTTTTTGGTGACCAATACAGTCCTTACATAGATTATAACCTGCCCAAAGATATATTCTGTACTTATACAACATTTGAGAATATTCATACATTGCAAAAAGTTGTATACAATTATCAACAATTTTTATAACAGTATGAAAATGAAATATTCATTAGAAAGTAATTTAATTGAATTCACGCAAATTACCACCGAAATAATATCCAAAAAAATAAAGAAAAAGTCCAGACCCACCATACTCTTCTATAAACCTAAGGGATTTTTCCAAAAAAGATGGAGCTCCATCAACATCTTCCAAAGCAAGCAAAATGGGCCTTCCAACAACTGAAGATTTGACAGATTGCCTATCCTTCACTACAAAGAAATAAAGCAAATGTCAATTATCTTGATAAATTTATAAGCGAATACAAGAAAGTAAGATAATCCAAGTTCCAAGAGTTCAAAACAGTAAGCCCTGTAAATTCATGAACAATGTCCTAGATACCAGACATGAATGTCTTCAAGAACTTTCATGCTCAATAAATCAACCAAATGGAAAACACTACTGAAACAAAGTAAACAAAATCAAATCGAGAACTATTAAGATGAGGAAAATAGCTTAAGAAAATAACATAATTTAGAAATAATAAAGTATTTCGGTGCTAATAACTACAACCAGAATTTCAAGGATAATAAACAGATTTTCCTATATTTATCTCTTCCTATCATGTTGTCAAATTAAGCTAAAAAATCTCAGCCTAACCATTGGAGACCACATAGGCATACTAAACTTGACATAAGCAAAGGTAATGTTACATTTAGATAATTCTTATACCAGAAACTACGTTTTTTAAGCTACACTACCTTCTCAGAGAGAATGCACTCCATAAGTACAAAAACATAAGCATAAAGTTAAGCATTCATGGCCAAAAGAATTAACAACTGAATCAGCCTGGTCATTCCTGAATATACCATTTTGCCCCATCACATGAGCGGCACTTGGTGCTTGAGCCAAAGCATTCTCAAGCGCGGCCTTCCACTCATATAAATCGTCCAATGTTTCAGCCTGATGAAAAAGCCATATGTCAGGCATACCTCAGGAGCAGATAGCATACCTCAAGTAACATGCCTGAGTTACTCAAATGATCATTTGATCCACAATGCACCAAACTGAAAAACCATTGAAGTAAGGGAAGCCTTTTGGCAAGAAGATATATATAAAAGAGAACCCTGCAGGGGAAGAACCTTAAGTGTGAAAGTTCTTCCATCACCACCATCAGTAAACAGCAGAGTCAGGAGTTTTTTATCTGCTTTGGCCTCCACACTAAATCAATGAAATGAAGTGTGGCAAAGGTTAGTAATGTTTTCCATTTCTGTAATGGTAGCAATCATGAGAAGGGAGCCAGAAAACTGAATAGAATAAAACTATAAATTATTTAAGAAAGAAGACAACCTGCCTGAATTGTTGAGGTCAATACCACCAAGAGTCAAATTCACTTCACTCCCCTTTTGAGGGACAGCATTCTGAGAAGTAGAAAAATAGAAATTGAAGCCCATTAAGACCTTAATGAAGTACAATTGTTGACCCATATACATTGACCATTTAATTCAGCTACTGCTTTATACTCCTGACTTCATATAAAACTTACGCTTAAAGTTAAGGAATTCAGTTTTCCAGCGATGATTCCCCTCTAAATCAAACACCAAGGAGATCTGATACACCAAGTCATAGTATCGAACATATATATTTATCGTTATTATATTTAAAGTTGATTTTTTTTAGCAGTTATTTTGCCTTTTTCATCCTACAACAGAAAGGGTATTTGAAATCATTGCTATCAAGTGCATGGAAAAAGCCTCATGCTCAAAAACCCCTTCATGGCTATAGATCATATTTTTCTGTTATATGGTGTACCATACCAAAATAAGTTTCTATTTTACTCCTTAAAACTATAGTGAAAAGATAATTGCTGTGCCCACAAAGAAAGGAAAGAAGATTGCCAGTACAGTTTCTAACTAACAGGTGTCCAATTAGGTAGATCATCTAAAAGAAGACAGTCGGACCACAGCAACATGGAATGATACCAAGAGGAAGAGAGAAAAGGGTAAGGAAAGGTGGACTATATAAAATGGTGCTCACCCGTCTCTGGCACCAACTTGTTGCTTTCGAGTAGAATCTAACTCCATTCCTTCCAACACAATAAAAATGTCCCATTCATTCAATGAACACAAAGTAATTAAGTTAACTAATCGGGAGAAAGGATTTTGGTTTGCGTGTAGATTATTAGTCTGCTAAATTTGTGGTTTCTCAAGTTCAGCAGCCTATACAACTATGGGGTAAAACTATACCAAAACCACCAATTTATCTCAGTCAATTCATTCTAAAACTCATCACTTTAAATGTCTTAAGCCATCACTTACAGTTGTATTCATTCATAAACAATTAAAACCGGCTTCTCTTCTTATGCTCAATATAGACTAGCTGATTAAGGTTCTGTACAACAGGACATCCATAGGAGCCAATCAATAGTCTCATCATAAGCAACAAGAACAGAAACATATTCCTCACCATGCGAGGACAAAATACAAACTCCTTGGCTTGTGGCTCAAAGTTCTGGAAGTAGACATGTTTACTCCCCATTAAAGTTTCAATAGAAAGATTCGAGCCACTACAAGCTTGTACAGGGAGAGGAGATAAAGTTTGTAACTAGATATTTAAAGTGCAAACGGTGATGATCATCGTGGTATGTAAGTACTAGCTGCAAGGATGTTAGACTTTAGAAAAGGAAACCATATAGTGCCTGGTCATTTTAATTATTTCCTTTATAATCATTCATACCCACCAAAGGTGTAACCTAATAGTCAGAAGGCAAACTTGAGATGAGCTACAGACTCGGACATCCTGGATTAGGTTCCACACTAAAAGTTCCCTCGGATTGTCTGATATATGGTTTTTGCAAGTGGCGTTGTGTATCAGGGGTTTGCTCCCCAGGAAGCTAAAAGGCCTTGTCTTGGTGAGTTCCATGTCATCAATAAAATGATTTCATTTTCTTAAGATAAATACTGACACAGATTTCACAAGATTGCATAGTACAGCTAACCAACAACTACTTACCGGATCGCTTCTGAAGAAAACAAGGGAGTTGCATGTTAAAATAAACCACCTTTTCTTCCAAGACGTCCATCCAATTCCTTCATAAAAGAAACTATATAATTATATCTTCACATAAGCACAAAATCCTTACAATAATACTGCTTTTGAGTTAGAACACTGAAGTTATTTGTACACGAAATTATGAAACAAGTGTCACATAACATAATTGAACTGCCATGATAGGTGTTTATCATTTGAAAGAATGAAAAAAGAAAACAGGGACTAATGAGTTCAGGCAAAATCCGTATCATCACTTGACTAAGATGAGCAAGAGCATTGAACATTCTGTGAAATTATGGGCAAAACAATACAAAGAAAACAATTGTGTGCAGTAAAAGTAAATCAGCATGGAAATAACATAAACAGAGAGTTGCACTTTGCAGGAAACTTATATAGTTACATATACTAGTATCTGAGTAGCATATGTGTGCAACAGACAAATTGTAACTACCTTGCCACAAAAAGAAGTTCATGGTAAATATCCCCCACACACCCCCCCCCCCCCGGCAGGGAAAAAGAATAAGAAAATGGAAGAGAATGAAGCAAGGAAAGGCAGACATACAGCTGCTGGTTCTTAAAAACCACAATCAGCAATCATGAGTCGTAAAACCTTAGAAAAATCCGTTATACGAACACCTAAGGTGTTCATGGTCCCTGTCTTGCCAGTTGTTAATTGAGTATAATAATGTGTAAACCAATAAAGTAAAACACACCTTTGGATGATATTAAAAGTGGGCCGCTCTTGAAAACCTGCAAGACAGTTTACTTCAGAACACATAAGTTTCAGCATTCAGGGCTTCTGACAAACTATTCATCATAAAAAAAATGCTATTGACCAGGGAAATAAACAGACGACTCTCTGAAGAAAAATTTTGTAATGCCAACCTACCATGTTAAACTAAAAATCCAAAAAAAAAAAAAAATGTTCATCCTCTTGTATCTCTGTTAACCATGACCAGCAAGAATGTCTCGAATGCTTCAGTTAGATGCACTAGAAAGCTAAACCTGAAGCTTCTTGCATGTATAGAGTTATCTCAAATGGATTTTGATGCAAAATCTTCACCCCATAGGAACGTTGGGACATATAATACAACCAGGGACAAGCAAATCACTATCTGGGACGAAAACGTAAGAGGCCCATAGTCATAGATTATGATGGTGGTAAATTATGATAATATTTACATTTTACCAATGTGCTCATAGCGGGCAAGAAAAAAAGCAAGAATACATATAAAAATGCGAACATATTGAAAAGCAATATTCAATGGCAAAGTGGTTAGAAAGAAAAAAATAAGTTCTGATCACTACCGTATTGCCACGGTGAGAACTCAGATGATCAGGCGGGCCAGGGGGTGGAGGAGGAATGCCGCCATCTCCCTATGATACAAAATACAAAGACACTTTTAGGGCGAAACTCCTTATACATATGCACCCCCCTATCACATTCATGCATAAGCACAGAATTCATTCAAATTCAATTGCTATATGCGCGTATTCACGACTTAAGATCCCTCGCCTATGCAGAATCGTAACGTCTATGCGTGAAATTCAATGCATTCGTCTCAAAAATGAAAAAGATGTTTGATATCTACGAGTGGCATTGTAAAGAAATCGAAGCATAGGTACCTGAGACGATTCCGCGTTTCGCGTAGTCATCCTCTGATCCCAAATCACAGAATCATCTCCCAGAACAGCAGCATTCTAGATCAAAACACCCCCCTGCAAACCCCATATTGATCGAACTCATAACGCAATTCAACAATCAAGCAAAGCATCCATTCAATAACACGTTTATATTCAACAACAAAACCTTCGTGAGTAATGAAAGAAACGCAGCAACCGTAATCAGAAAATTCTCGTAAAAAGAGAATTTGCAAATCTTTTTTTCTACTCGGAACGTGCATTGCATTTGCGAATCTACCTTCAAATTATACCATCAAATAAACAAATAGACTATGTTGACTTGAGAAATAAGAACGAAACAGAGCGTGTTTGGCTGGGAGGAGAAAGGGAAGGAAAGGAAGCGAAAAAGTGAAACCGACTTTCCCCTCTCTCTCTCTCTCTCTCTCTTCGTTGAAACAGTATTGTTCTCAAATGGAAACCCCGGGTGGTCAAGAGAACTCCATTGAGAGCGGGCCCTCGTTATATGCGTCAGAAGTACACGTCACTCCGTATCCGCAGTCTTACGCTCCTAAACCAACGTGTGCGTTGGAGGGAAAAACCGTGGAGGGGCATTCTTGGTAATCTAAAGCAGACATTTCAACACGTGGCTCACATCTACAGTGATGAATCCATCGGCCAGTGAGGACTTTATGATTGTACCGTTGCCCAAAGGAGAGAAAGTTCCATGAGATTACGTCACAAATGGTTTTATTGTCCGGTAACAGTTGACGAGTTGGCGTTTCTTTCCTGCTTTCTCTTTTTTTTTTTTTTGGTTTCTCTCTCTTGAGCAGTGATTGAAAGGGCAATAGCTCCCAAACGGTCAAATTAGTCACCTATCAAACTTTAAACTCTACATAGGATGGGCCTACTTTTGATGCCGGACCAGCTCATTCAAGTAAGATCAAGTTCCCAAAGTGGCCGGAATCGGAGGATTTCAACTTTCAGAATCTTAAATAATAATAATAATAATTATAAGATAAATGATATTTGTAAATTTTTGAGTGCATAAGAATAATGTAATTATTCTAAAAAAGTCAATAAATACATAAATTACATGAAAAAATAATAATTTTTAACAGTATATTTCTTTTTTTTTAAATGATTGTATGAAACTTGTGCATTTTACGATTATATTTAATATTACTCTAATTATAATGTACTTCATATCTTTATAATGTTAATGCTACTCCCTTATATATAAATATATATATTAAATGAACGATACTAGGGTGACTACAAAATGTACCCACCAAATGTGCACACTAGTATAAATGAGTATTTTTCTTTTTCTTTTTTTAAGCATTTTTTAAAAATCATTAACCATGAAAAAAATAAAAAATATATATAAATTCACTATTAGTCTCTTTCTTAACTATTTAAAATAAATAAATAATACACATTTAGTGGGCATATTTGGTAATTATGCTATTATTTTCCTTTTTAAATATTTGCATACCAACTAATGTAAAGAAAACTTGCACATTATTAAAACTGAAGTTATTCTTTTTTTAATCATATTGAATCTTAAAATAATTAAGGCCGATAAAGGTGAATCCCTTACTCGGTATACGGTCGAGTTGGCTAGGCTGGTACATCAAGGCCGATATTGCTTATTAATTGACTTCAAATTTTAAATGATTTTGTATATCACCGATTTAGATTGACAAAAAATTGTAGAACAAGTAACATAAAAAACACATAGAAAAATGGTAAAGATCACTTGTGACCAATTACAATATAAAAGATATGACATGCGAGCATGGCCAAAATAATGAGTAGTAATAAAAGGTTGCCGAGCCATGATAATTGATGACATTGATTGTGGTAGCCATGCCACCCACCAATATTGAAGGCCTTTGATGGGGGTTGCCGAGCCATGATAATTTGTGTACCTTCTTCCATTTTATATACTTTACCGAATCCAAGTCCCAAACATCAATGGCCTTGATGATTGTATCTAACAGGCACTTGAAAATCCAGCACCCACATCATTTTAAAAGTGATCCTAATTTGTGAGGGTATTTTTGTTATTATTCCCATAATGTTCCCCTTTTCAGGGAGTGGATTGCGTTACTAATTAATGGTCCACACTGGAATTCAAAGGCCCCTTTTGTATTTTGTACTAAGTTCATTGTAGGTTTTTTTTAAACATACGGGTACTTATTCCAAATGAAAATTGTTATTTTAGATCATATAAATACAGTTTTGGAGTAACTATCTTTAAAAAATTATATATTTTACTTAAATCTTATATTTGTCCACTTTTCCAAAACAGAGTGTAACAAAAAAAATGTAGAGTTTTTTCTCTATTTTTTATGTGTTTTTTAAAGAGATAAAGAGAGTAGAGTTGCGTGTGGTCCATCCAACGTGTCGGGTGGTTTGAATGTTTAGGTCCAAAGTAGGTTATAGACCGTCAATCCAGCCTCTACACAGCTCAAGCTCGCTAGTTGTAGACCTAATATTGGCATTTCTGATTAAAGTTAGATATAATTTTAGTATATGTAAATATTGTACAATTGCATTTTAAAAAAAGTGAGATATATTATTAAAAATTTATTTTTTCTACAGGGAGTGCATGAGATTTATACATCCTAAAACTGTAAATATCATTTTTCAGACTTCCCCATCGGCCTTTGCTTCTAGATATTTTTTCATATGCTGATAGCTCACCTTTATCATATAATTCCATTCCATTTATCAAGTTTAACCAAGTTTAAAGTAAAATTGTTAAGGCTGTTTTGCTATAAAAAATTATTTTCATCGACCACTATTTACCATTTCACATCTCATATCCTATGAAAAACACTTTCATATCTTATGAAAAACACTCTCACATCTTATAAAAAAATTATAAGTATAGACTGTAAAAGTGAATAGTAACTAATGCATAATAAATATCTTTTGTTAGATATACAAATTAAGCGAAACTCAAGCATAATGATCCACTTGGTGAATTGGGTCTATATGAATATTCAAGCCCAAAGTAGGGCGTGGACTACAAGTCAATATCAAAAAACTCATTTTGGTTATGGGTCAGGCTTACCGTCACTTAGGATACAACTTAATTGAAAAAGCTCATTTTGTTTCATTTTCAAGGCCAAAATATCATCTATATTTTTCAAATGACAATGATATCCTTTCAACTGGTTAACAACCAGGTTTTGGAAAAGGTCATTTCCTTAATGGGTAAGGTGAGAGTCCTTTCCTCTTGAAGGGTAAGGCGGTGAAGTAGGGTTTGGCTTAACAATTAGAAGTGTTCCTTAACTAGCAGTCTTGTAAATATGACAAATGAATTGATGACTTTGTAGGCAACTTTCAATCTAACAGAGTCTGAAAAAGAAGAGGTAATTCTTATTGAAGATGAAACTAAATGAGCTAAGTTGAAAGCACATAGATGTCTTCTGCTGTTCATCTTAATCGACAAGAACCTCAAGAAAGAAGCTTTCAAAGCAATTTTAACTAAGATCTGGAATCCTGAATGAAGTATAATTTTTCATGAAATGGGGCATCACAGATTCCTAGTGGAATTTCATAAATAAGTGGACATGAAACGTGTATTAAAGGGAAGACCTTGGTCTTTTGATAAACTCCTAATATTTATACAACCTTTGGATAGTAGCAACCCTCCTAGTGAAGTTATTTTTACTCATGAGCCTTTTTGGATTCAATTATATGGCTTGCCTCTTGCTGGTATAACAACTGAAGGTGGGGAAAGAATTGGATCCTCTCTATGAGAGGTTATAGCAGTTGAAGTGAATGAGGAAGGAGTAGGTTGGGAAAAATACCTCAGAATTAGAGTGAACTTGGACATAACTAAACCTCTTCCAAGAGGGAAATTGATTCGAGTTGATGGCAAACTAAGTTGAATTGATTTTAAATATGAGAGACTCCCCTTATTCTGTTTTTAGTGTGGAGTAATTTAGCATGTTCATAAGAGCTGTACCATGGGGGGAAAAAAACAAAGTACTTAACAGAAGTGCTACTACGTCCCAATATGGCCAGTGGCTAAGAGCTACTTCTTTTAATTTAATGGGAACTGGGGACAAAAGAGAATGGGGTAAAGGAATCAGACAACCAAATGATAAACAAGGATTTGTAGAGGGACAAAGTAGTAAGAAATTATTGCCTAAACTTTTGACTTACCTACATCAGGAGGAAGTTCCTTGCAAATCCTTTACTAAACAACAAATTGAGACCCTTTTCCCAATTTACTGACCCAACTGGTAAAGGGAAACAAATTATGCAGATGGTTCTGCCAGCTAAAAAAGATCCTGTTGATAATCAAAGACAGATTCTAATAGATGAGGGACAACAAGATGGAACCATTCCAGCTAGTAATGTTGATACATCCATCTTTAATTTTATGGAACAGGTGATCATACCTTTCAAGTCTATGGGATGGAAAAGAAAGGCCAGAGCAGTTAACTTATCAAGAAAGCAAGAGATGGATTGCGGGGAGACTAACCAAGTTGAAACTAGCACTAAAAAGAGGGAGATCAATAGAGAAGTTAATGGAGATTAGCAAAAGTTTCTTAAAAAAGTAAAAGAGGGGCTCAATCCTGCAAGGAGCAAAACTTAGGAAAATTAGGTGGTGGGGCTGCTGTCAGAAGCAATAAGGTGTATGCCATGGAACTGTCGAGGGCTTGGGAACCATTGTACAGTTTCTGAGCTTCACTTTATAGTGAAGCAAAAGTGCCCACAAATCCTCTTCCTTATAGAGACTAAAAACTCAAGGGAGATAATTGAAAAAATTTGAAATCATATAGGTTTTGATAAGAGCTTTTATATAAATAGTAGGGGAAGTAGGGGAGGGCTAGCAATAATGTGGAAATCAAATTTTGACATTGAGGTGGTGAATTATACCTGCTCCCATATATCTGTCAGGGTAACAGATTCACAGCTGGGAAAAACTTTGACTCTCACAAGATTTTATAGGGATCCAATTACTGCAAAAAGAGAGGGGAGTTGGGAACTTTAGGATGCTGAAACCTAAGGAGAATGAACCATGGTTCTGTATGGGAGACTTTAATGAACTTCTCTTTTATCATGAAAAGTATGGAGGACCTCAAAGACCATTATCTCAGATAGAAGCTTTTAGACAAGCTATGCAAGACAGTGATTTAAGTGACACGGACTATATTGATACAAAACATACATGGTCAAATAATAGAGAATGACCTAATTTTACCAAAGAAAGGCTAGGCAGGGTTCTTGCGAACACTCAATGCATAGGTTTGTTCCAAGCAATTATAGTTTCTACTTTAGCAACATGTTCTTTTGATCATAGCTCACTATTGCTACATTTGAGCACTCAGGCACAACATGTTCAAAGAAGACAAAGGTTGTTTAGGTATGAGTTTAGTTGGGGTCTTAATAATTCTTGCAAGGAAATGATATGGGAAGCATGGGAAAAAAATGTCACAGTTGACACGTCCATGACTACACTAGCTCACAGACTTAGTAGGTGCAAAGACTGGTTAATTGACTGGAACAAACTTCAAGAGGGAAAGAACTCAAGATATTGAACACTAGTTAGGTCATATTAAATAGTTGAAAGAGATGAGCACATGATTAGATCAGGTTGAAATTAAGCAGATTCAACAACTTGCTAATCTCAGGATAGAGCAAGGGGAAGTCAAATGGAAACAAATGTCAAAACAAAAATGGCTCAAAGAGGGGGACAGTAACACAAGATATTTTCACAGTTGTGCTTCTCAAACGAAGATAAATAATCTATAAAAAAAGATAAGTAATGAAGCTGGTTTTACTCGTACTTATTCATAAGGCATTATTCAGATCTTTTAGAACTATTTTCTCCTTTGTACAGTACTTCTCATCCCTTGCGACAGCAAGAAAGTGTGGCATCCATCATTTCCATGATTACTGAAAAAATGAACTCTATTATGACCAAAGACTTTGAGCAGACTGAAGTGCAAGAGGCTATCTTAAACATGAATCTTATGAGTTCTCCAGGGCCAGATGGATTCTCAGCTGGGTTTTTTCAACAGAATTGGGACTCAGTAGGTAAGGATATATGTGAAGCTATCACATTGGCATTAAATACTAACAATTGGAATAGTGCTATTAATGAGACTTTCTTAGTCTTAATACCAAAATCAAAAGATCCTAAAGCTGTGACATAGTATCGACTCATTAGTTTGTGTAATGTTTTATACAAAATCATGGCAAAGGTGTTGGCTAACAAATTGAAAAATATTTTGCCTCACATCATATCCCCAACTCAATCTGCTTTTGATTAAGGAAGGCTTATAGCAGACAATATTATTGTTGCTTTGAAGCACTGCACTCTATGCAAGATAAAATGAAAGGAAAGCATGGATATATGGCCCTTAAGTTGGATATGAGTAAAACTTATGATAGGCTAGAGTAGAGTTTTATTGAAAGGGTGATGGACAAAATGGGTTTTCACATAAAATGGATAGAACTGATTTTGAAGTGTGTAACCACTGTTTTTTATTCAATTTTACTCAATAAAACTCCACAACCTATGATCATTTCAACTCGAGGTATTAGACAAGGGGACCCTTTGTCACCCTATTTATTCATCCTTTGTTCAGAAGTTTTAAGTCAAATGCTCAACAAGGCTGCAAGAGATAAACTGCTCACAGGTCTTCCATTAGCCAGGGATCAAATGTATTTAAATAATTTGTTTTATGCAGATGATTGTTTACTCTTTTGTAAGGCCTCTTCACTGAAATGGAGTAGATTGTTACACCTCTTAGGCAGCTAAGAATCAGCTTTAGGGCAAAGATTGAATAAGGAAAAGTCTTCTATTTTCTTTAGCAAGAATACACCAAGATCAACACAGGACAATATTACTTATGTAGCAAGGTCAGAATCACTAACTCATGTGAGAAATATCTTGGACTTCCAAATCTGATAGGAAAATCAAGATATCAAGGCTTATAGTTTATCAATGAACCAGCAAAGTTAAAAAAAAAAAAAACTAAGATAATAAAATTATAAAATATATTTTACATCACTTTTTTATTTTTTATTTTTATTTTTTTATTACCTAAATTATAAACTGGTTGTCAACCAGTAGGAAGGCTATCATTATTTATTTTTTGGAATGGACATCTGAACCTCGATAAGATTGTTATTCATTATTAATTATGTATTATAATTCTAGGACGTGTGACTAAGGTATTTTAGATCAAATAGCATAAGGTCTGATCATCAAATGAAAGAAACAGATTCAAATCCCTCACTTTTAATATAAAAAAAGTTTTAAAACGTGTAAATTTTATATAATTTTAAACTTGTATAATTTAGCTCTGAATTTTTATATATAGGAAAGCAGTTTTATTCATTATTAATGCTTTATATAATTCTAGGACGTGTAACTAAGCTCTTTTTTATCAAATAGCATAAGGTTGATCATCAAATGAAAGAACAAGATTCAAATCCCCCACTTTTAGTATAAAAAAAAGTTTTAAAACGTGTAAATTTTATATAATTTTAAACTTTTATATTTTAATTCCGAATTTTTTCTTTATGTATTCCATTTTTTTATAACTATATTTTTGAAATTGATTTGATTAAAAAGTGTAGATATTTTATTTTATTTGTTAAATTGTTATAGAATTTTTATAAGGGGTTGATCATAGGGATAGTTGATGTATGATCTTTTTATGAAAGTCCGAGAGATTCAGAAAAACAAAAACAAACAAACACAGAAAATTGGAAATTCAGATTCCAGTTACGGCTACCTAGAAGCAAGACATTCAAAAACGCACGTCTCTGAAAAAGAAGACAAAACGCAAAACAAATAAAATACGCTTGTTGCAGGCCAGGCGAGCCAATAATACTCCGAACCTGAACCTTAATCTTAACGTCAAGACGATCTGCAGGGTTCCCCAATTCATGGACAGAATGAAATTCCAAGTTTATCAAGGCAACCGAATTTAAGATTTTGGGGTCAAGATCTGTTCAGATCTCTGTCCTTGAATTGCGTATTATTCTAGGGCAGATGGAGGTGGAGGTGTCGCAACCCAAACCTTCGGCTTGTGGAAAATTCCGGAGAGGGGATTCGGCGGAGCATGATCGGGTCCGTGTGAAGAGGAAGACCTTGCAGACCGTGCTCGAGCAGTGCCAGAGAGCTCTCGAACTGCTCAACACTACTAGCGGTGTCGACGACGACGACGACAGCGGTGTCGACGACGACGATATCGATTGCGTCGGCGGTGCAAATGTCGATGAGGAGCAACGCGGCGAAAGCTCGGGGTCCCTGCCAGGTGACCGAGAGGCCGATGAGGTAAGAAGCTTTCTTTTGGCGAATTGATGGCTTCCTTAGGGTTTGAGTTGTTCTACGGATATTTAGTTGTTGCTGATAGCTCTGCTTTTGTTTGATTTTCATGGGAAAAAAAGAGTTAAAAAATGAAAAACGTGAGTGAAGCTTGAGGGAAGTAAACTTTGAATCCTATGTGTTTCTTGGATTTTAGAACTTTAGAATTGTTTTCCGAGCCGGGCCATAGTTGCAAGAGGCTGAGATTGCTGGGATTCTTCCGTATATAATCTTCCGTAGCTGAAAATGGAGCATTAATTGTGTTCCCTTTTTCTTTCTAAAAGTGTTTTAAAACAGTGATTAGACCTTTGATTCTGAAGCGAGTTTATTCAAGAATCAACATGGCATTATTTTCTATAGTTTCATGTTGGATGCCTCCATTGAAAAGCATTGTGTATATTTTCTAGAACTGGAAAATATATTAAAAGAATAAATTTTTAGACAAGTTTTCTAGATGAGCTTCTTTGCGTATATGGGCTGAATGTTCGGTAGTTATGAATATGATCCTGTTGGTTGCCGCTCAGATTGCTTTACAAGGAATGCTTGGTCCCAATTAATTTATTTTTCCATCAGAAGGCTGGAGCGTTCTTGTTGATATAGAAAAAAGAGAGAAGGGGGGGGGGGGGGGGGGGCCATTGCCATCCTTATCACAATTTTCATTGTGGATGATTTATACAATTTTATTACTTGGTAGAGTAACTATATGCTTACTTCCATATTTTAACTCCAATCCTTTATATCGTGATGCAGTTGTGTGATCTTCTCAAGTCTAAAGTTGAATGCCCTGACTTCCTTGAAAAGCTAGAGTCTGCACAGGCATCAGTTCCACAAAATGTTTCTGGTATGCATGCAAAGATGGCCCCAATTTTTTTGATTTGTTGCCAAATTCACCGAATTGTTTCTTCTTCGTTCTTTGTTCAGGATTAATAAGAGCTGTAATTTTCTATCTTTATGGCTTGGGTGCTAAAACATTTATGTACTGTAGCAGAAGACGGCAGTTCTTGGGATATGGTCAATGAAAATGATCTATGGGAAGGTGAAGGTATTGATTCAGAACAAGAAGATTACGTTCTTGTCAGGCAAGAAGATATAGTAGAGGGTATTGCAGGCTTCATGGCTGCATATATATTGTCCCTAAAACAGACTAAGGTATGCTACATTTCCACTCTCTTAGTTTAGTTTCATATTTTTCAGATCCAGCTTTCCCTAGTTAGATAGTTATTCTGATCGTTAAACTAGTATGCCACGCTTGTATAACCATCTTTGGTTCCAGCTGAACCTATCAAAAATCTTTTGATTCTAGTTGAATGGTGCTTTTTGCACATTAATTGTTGAACCTTGATTAAAGCTTTTGTCTCATTTTTTCCATTCTTAACTGTCACAACTTGAATAAAATGGTCCATGCATGTCAACCATGGGTTATAAAAGGAAATGACAAAGAAAAAAGATTATGTTAATACTGTATTTGAAGATCAAGTGTTAAAATAAATTGATGTTTTTTTTTGCAGGATTTGACCCCTAACCAACTCCAGGATGGTAAGCTTGAATGGCTCCGTTCTTGATCTGTGCCTTTATTTATCTTCCTAATATCCAATGAAAAATCAAAGAAAAATAAGGTTCTTTAGTTATTCCCCATTCTCTTTGCTCCAAATACTTTGTACACATTAGTTGTAACAGTTCTTATTGTTGGAGATGTGGGAATGGAGTTCTGACATCCTCCAAATCCTCTATTAGCTCTTAGCAAGACATTCTCAGTGAAAAAGAAAAAGGGAAAGCTTCGGAAGGCATGGGATGGAAGCAAAGTAATTTATAATGTGGCATCTTGGGGTGCTACTGCTATAGGGTAAGTTAAATCCTACCTAATTCTTGTTTATATGCATATCTTTCCTTTATGTGATTTGTCTTTGGTTATGATGTGGCAACTAGCATGAAGCCCTTTTTTTTGTCTGAAGGTTTCCTAACCAAGTTTGGAGAATCTAGTCTCCTGCATCTTGGTTTGATTTACCATCACGTGCTATCATATACTTACCTTTTATTTGTTAAATTACCAATGTTAATCTTTTCTTTTTTCTTTTTAATTTTGTTTTTCCCCCCAACAGGATATACCAAAACCCTGTAATTCTAAGGGTTGCCACTAAAGCCTTCTGGACTTCTTGTCATGTAATATCAAAGATTTTATGACTTGCTTGTGCATCATAGAGAAGGGATTCTGATGTTGCTGCTGGGTGGTGGTCTGGTGTTCCACAAATTGTGCAACTGTGACATATTTCGTGACTGATTGATTTGTAATCTTGTAAATATCTTCTTTCCTTTCGAATCATTCCCAGATTGCAATTCAAATTATTTGGAAAAATCTCATTGTAATGGTTTTAGACGTTTTAAGTCTTGTACATTTCCACTTTCTTAACTGTCTGCAGATTAATCCATCTTAACTAACTAGGGCACTATGATTGTAACTTAGTCCGCAATGGTTACACTTCAGAAGCGTCTGGTTGCTGACATTGTATCTCCTTCACACATTTAGTTCCATCAATTCCCTTCGTTGGTGGGAGCTTTTTGTTGTCAACTTTTATGTGGAAGTTTTGTTATCGAGTGTTGCCCTTCATTAGTACGATGGTAATATGATAGAACTTTGCAGGTAATGCAAACTGATTCTTTTTATATGCGGAACGTGAGGTCATTTAGGATTAGGTTCTTCTCAAGTTCTTATTCGAATCTGAAGTGTGTGTGTGTGCGTGTGTGAGAGAGAGAGAGAGAGAGAGAGAGTCGCGTGAAGTGGTTTTACGGCATCTATTTGAGCATCAATGCTCTTTGAAAAATTAAAAGGTAAAACTGAACTTTTTCAAGGAACAAGAAGGTTTTTTTTTCTTCTTTTTTTCTCATCGAAGGAGCAACTAGTCACCCTGTGTCTAGTTATTGACTTATCTTTTCTGGGCATCTTTTTTTGAAGATTATTCAAGCAAGAGGGTATTCAATTTATATAGTTTTTATAGCTTCTCCTTGTCTAAATTCTCACTCTCAACGTAGAGAAGTTGGACAAGTTACGAATCAGAACCGAATAAGATTGTTGGTGGCGATTGATAAAGTACAAGTCACGGTAGCTAATGAGCACTCATCAGAAAACTTTCAAGACGGGGAGGGACTCAATTATTTGGAGTAAATAGAATGTCCGATGTTTGGTACTTATCTGGAGATATGGCCATATGGAAAATGATAAGATTACTATTTTCCTACTACCCAATTACTACTCATTTTATATTTTTTTTTTTAATTTTACTTAATAGTTAAAGAAGTGATTATTAGTAAAATTATATATTTTTTAAATTTTTTCTTAATGATTAAGGATGTTAAAAAAATACTTAAAAGAAAATGATTAAAAAATAAAAACACTATAAGTAGTAAATGGGTAATAAATGGGTAATAAGCCTATCATTACCCATGGCATATTCTAGCTTAAACCTAAAAGCAATATCATTTCACTGCCACCTAATTTATTCTAACTTCCTCATTTCTAGTGCAGTTGATGCAGTAAAGCAATAGCATATGCCAAAGATATGGAAAATGATGCATCCATCGAAAATGCATCCCAATAAAAGTCACCGAAGCTTTATTATTATTATTATTATTATTATTATTATTTTACATAATTATTAAGGAAGTGTTTTTAAATGAGTTTGTGAATTTTTTTCTATTTCTTTTTTAGAATGTCTAAAGTGATTTAAAAATGCTTAAAAAAACATAAAAACACACAAAATCCACTCGTCGGTAAGACTCTCGGGGCCACCGTACCCTAAAAGATATAACCCTATAGATATATATTTTCTTGCACAAGTTATAGTTCTAACAAAAAGGGAAACCCACATTCGCCCAAGGGTAAGACATGAGGAGGTGACTAGCTAACAATGCTCAAGGAAAAGGGCATCGTTCAGGCCTAGTCTAGTTGACAAGCCAAAAAATTTAGTAGCTTATGTAAACCTAAAACATGGTAAATCAAAATTGAAGGCAAAGCCACTATTACTATATATGGAGATTATATTTCAAGGAAAAAAAAGGGGAGCATTTAATATGAAAACACGAATAGGCAAAAAGGGAACCCTCTAAAAAGAGAGCAGGCTAACAGTTCTGGAGCAGCCGAGTTGCTTGCTCCCTTTACAAAATTAGCAAACTCAGCCGTTTTGGGACTATACGTGACCAGAATGACTCATCCCTCCATCATGTTTCAGCAGGCCAATGGGATCATATCTCAACATCTTGCATCTCCTCGATTATTTGAGCCCCTGTTCTTTGTGATAAGACATGCCTTACCATTATTTACATGCATGATGATGGGATTAATAGTAATACGTGTTGTCCTTGGGATCGGGAGCATCCTTGCAAAGAATTGAACGGACTTCCATGATAGATCTAGGCGGGTCCAGGTCTTTCTCTTGAACTGTATTTCCAAGCAGCTGCTGCATCTGTGAGGCAAAGGTATCGTCCAGAATCTGCAGGTTATTGAAATTTCAGATGTTATACGGGAAAATACAGGAAGAACGCAAATGACACGAGAACAAGAAAACCTCTGCTAACTGTCATGACATCAGAAAGGTGATGAAATGCTCTACCTGAAGCTTTTTGTGCTCCAATGTAGACTATGGGAAACCTTGTATATGTAAATTAGGAAATAATATTCTTCGTGACAACAAAAGCTAACATGGCCAGGGGAAAAAATACAAGGGAACATAAAACATGCAGGATTTAATAGTTAAAAGGACCCCATGCAGAATTTTTTATGCTGAACTATCGAGTACGAATGATTCCAAACCCTTTAATTATTGATCTACGCCTAGGACACTGAAAAGTTTTGTCATATACATCATTAGAACCACCTGATCCAGCTTATTTTCAGCCACACGTAAACTCCCCACATTTAGTCAAAATTATAGTGGATTAAACAGCTTAAATAATATAATCTGATAAAGTTTTTTGGAAGGAAACCACATTATTATTGGTCACGGACCTATAGTGCCCATTAAAGGAAACTGCATTCTTATTATTATTTTTTTAACTAAAAGAAACAGTATGACTCAAGGTTTTGATTACACCCAAATAGCCGATAAAGCCGTAGTGCTATTCATCCAAAGGGAAAAACAAAAAGTTGCAATGCTATTACTTACAGTAACTGCAATCCGTGAACCTTTATACCATGACCTATTCTCTTTCCTGTTCTCCAAGAAACTTAGAACATCCTGTGACAGAGGAAATTCAACATAATATGTAGAGAAGATTATAATCAAATCCAAACCTCGAATGTAGAATGTTACTAAGATACAGGTGCAATGAATTTACCTGCCCCAGCCGGTCCCAGTAACCTCGACAGAGTGCAATGAAAACATGAGTCTCAAAGATGGTATGAAGGTGATTTATTGTATCTGTCAACTGCTCTTTCAGAGGCTGCATTCTACCCCGCACATCAGATTCCACCACAGTCTCCTTTGAATCTTGAAGAATCTTTTTCAGTTTTGTAGCATTCTGTAACTTTGTCTGGTGCAACATAAAAGAAAGGAAGCATATCAAACACACGTGACAAAATACTTGCCTAATTTAAATTTTCAAACAAGAAATTTACTTTGAATTAAAGTGGGAAAATCCTCGGCTGCTGCATATATATTGTCTAAGCATGTCATCAAAAATATTTCATTTATCATAAAAAGGACACATCTATCTTTCGTACCAGAATTGCATTATCTGTTTCAGAATATATATAGATATATATTATCTTAATTCATACACTACTATCAAACTATGTAAAACTCAAAACAAATAATATGTGATTTCAGGATGACACCCACATTCTCTGCAAGTTTCTCCACAACTGCTTGCAAATAATTTCTGAACTTGGCTCTCAGCATCACTGTTACTTCACTGAGATGCTCTCCAGGAACTGAGTTTTCATCATTAGGGATGCAAGAACCCCATGACCTGAACTGAGCTTCTATCTTGGGACGCAAGATATCAATCATCCTCTTCATGGAATTCAGTAAAATCCCCAGCTGCGAAGCAACACAAGATTGAAACCAAAAGAATATATACCTAGTCAAAGGAACCTTACAAGTATGAGAAGTTACAACTGACCTCATCAGGAACCATATAGGGGCAAACAGAACGTTTGGCAAGTTTCTGGACATACTTGAGGCCAAATTTCTTGGGTGCCAAATGCTCCTTCACTGGTGACAAGACATCTGCATATTGCTTGTCTAAAGCCTCCACTATTGCCTTTTCAACGCCTGCAATAGCCTATTGTGGAAAATAGTCCAAAAAAAGAAATCAAGCATGTTCAGTATCTGATTTTTGTAATTTCAATCTAGCCTTTCAAGTTCCAATTCTACATAAAAGCAACAGTTCAAAACGAGAAGAGTCTATATAAGCCATTAACCTTGTTTTTGCACCAACCTCTCTAGTCACTTCAGTTGAAAATAGAATAGAGAAATGAATTTCCACAGAATAATATTTCCTTCTCTTCAGTTTCTTATTTATACTATGGCGGGCAAATACATTAAATAAGTGGTACAGTAAATGCTACAGTACAACTAAGGGAATAAAACAACTCTCAACACTCCCCTTAAGCTGATGCAAAAATATCTCTCATGCCCAGCTTGCCAAGAGTTGTTTGAAACATGTTGCTAGTAACTCCTTTTGTTAAGATGTCAGCCAACTGATCTCTTGTCTTCACATAAGGGGTACAAATCAGTCCTGCACGTAGCTTCTCCTTGATGAAATGCCTATCAATTTCAATATGCTTGGTTCTATCATGTTGCACTGGGTTATGTGCAATGCAGATTGCTGCTTTGTTGTCACAGTACAACCTCATAGGCTCTGTAGTGTCATCCTTCAGCTCTTTTAACAGTAACTTCAACCATAGTAACTCACATACTCCATGTGCCATAGCTCGAAATTCAGCTTCAGTACTCGATCTAGCAACTACTGATTTTTTTTTGCTACACCACGTCACCAAATTTCCTCCCACAAAGAAACAATAACCTGAAGTAGACCTTCTATTTTCCACTGATCCACCCAATCTGCATCTGTATATGCTTCTATCTTGAAGTGATTATGCTTAAAAAACAACAAGCCTTTTCTTGGTGATGACTTTAGATACTAAAGAATCTGATAGACTACATTCATGTGAGACTCACGTGGTGAATGCATAAATTGACTCACCATACTAACTGCATAGGCAATATGTGGATGGGTGTGGGATAGATAAAGTAACCGACCAACCAATCTTTGATATTTGCCCATGTCTACCATATTTCCTTCAGCATCTTCTCCCAACTTAGCATTCGGTTCAACTAGATTATCCACTGCCTTGCATCCAAGCATTCCAGTTTCCTCGAGGAGATCGGATATACTTTCTTTGGGAGATAAAAATCCCATGTTGAGATTGTGCAACTTCAATGCCTAAGAAATACTTCAGATTTCCAAGGTTTTTTTATCTCAAACTCACTGGCCAAGTATTTCTTCAGTTTCTTCACTTCTTCATTATCATTTACAGTTATCACAATATCATCAACATACACAACAAGTGCAGTCATCTTACCTAATGGTGTATGCTTGATGATTAATGTGTGATCTGCTTGACTCTGCTTGAAACCATATTTCTGCACAGCTTGGGAAAATCTTTCAAACCATGCTCTTGGAGACTGCTTCAATCCATATAGAGTTTTTCTTAATTTGCAAACTTTACCCTTGGCCTCAGGAAACTCAAGGCCAAGGGGAAGTTCTATATACACTTCCTCTTCCAAGTCTCTATGAAGAAATGCATTCTTCACATCAAGTTGATAAAGTGGTAAAGCCTCATTTGCTGCCAAAGAGAGCAAAACCCGAACTGAATTCATCTTTGCCACAGGCGCAAATGTCTCTTTGTAGTCTATCCCATAGGTTTGTGTGAACCCTTTTGCTACCAATCTTGCCTTTAGTATATCAACAGATCCATCAGGCTTGAGTTTTAGTATAAAAACCCACTTACATCCCACAACCCTTTTTTCCTTAAGTAAGAGAACCAAATCCCAAGTGTCATTCTTAACAAGGGCTCTCATATCTTCTTGCATTGTCTCTCTCCACTTTGGGTCACTAAGTGCATCCTATAGATTTTTTGGAATGGACACAGAGGACAAATTGGAAATAAAGGTACGATATGAAGGTGACAAGTTTTGGTAAGAGACAAAGTTAGAGAGTGGGTGTTGAGTACAAGATCTGACCCCTTTACATTGTGCAATAGGTAAGTCCATATCATGAACAATAGGAGTTGAGAAATCTGGGATAGACAAAGAATTACCTGATTCCGGGTTGGATGACTGTCAAGTAGATGAGGTGTCAGTCTTACTATTCTGGCGTCATGAGTAGACTCTCAGTTCTACACCTGGTGACTCACTCAACTTATCAATGTGTGGCTCTGGCTCTAGCTCTTGTTGTTGGTTTTCATAGGGTAAGGGTTGTTGTTGGTTTGTTGGTTCAGTCAGGATAAATGTCACTAACGGATCCACAAATGACTTCTCTTCTTCACTCTCATTCTCCCCTTAAAGAGAAGTCTAAGGGGAAGAAAATAGGGTTGAGTTTCAAAGAAAGTGACATCCATAGTGACATACCTTTTTCGCGATGGTGGATAATAGCACTTATACCCTTTCTGAGTGGGAGAATATCCTAAGAAGATACATTTGAGAGATCGAGGATCTAATTTACTATGAGCAAGCTCATGAGCATGAACAAAACAAACACAACTAAACACTCTTGGAGGCACAACAAATAAGAAAGAAGACAATGAAGGTAACAGAACTTCCGTAGGTGTCTTAGAGTTCAAGACATAAGATGACATTCGATTAATGAGATAGACTGCTATAAGAAAACATCACCCCAATAAGACTTTGGAACATGCATGGAAAAAAATATGGCACGGGTGACCTCTAAGAGATGTCTATTCTTCCTCTCAACAACACCATTTTGCTGTGGAGTATTAACACAAGTAATTTGATGAACGATGCCATGCTTATGGAAGAAACCTTGAAAGTTATCAGACATGTATTCGCCTCCATTGTCATAACGAACAACTTTAATAGAGGTACCAAATTGAGTTTGAACCATTTTATAAAAAGATTTGAAAAATGGAAAACACCTCGCTTTTCTCCTTTAATAGGTAGACCCAAGTAGTGTGAGAGAAATCATCAATAAACGTGACAAACCAACGAAAACCAGATAAAGAAACAATACGAGGACCCCAAACATCAGTATGAACAATGGCAAAAGGTTCTGAACTTTTATTGTTATTAGTAGGAAAGGACACACGATGATGTTTAGAACGTTCACATGTCTCACATTTAAACTGAGATACAACAAGATCAGAAAACAAATCTGGAAAAACATGTTGTAACAAGAAGAAAGAAGGGTGCCCTAATCTTTGATGCCAAAGCCATGCCATAACCATAGAGTCGTGAATGCGGGTGGTATGATAAGCATGTTTAAGCTATCCAGGTGTCTTGATCTGCGAATCCAAATAGTGAAGACCATCCTTCAAGCTACCACTGCCAATCATCCACCCCATGGCTAGGTCCTGAAAAAAACACTGGTTAGGATAAAAAATCACTCGACAATTTAAGACTAGAGTGATTCGGGCGATGGAGAGAAGATTATTTGTAAAGTTTGGATTATGTAAAACATATGAAAGAGACAGACTCAGTCACAAGAATTGAAACTTTAGCAGACACAGAGGATAGGGATCCATCAGCAATTCTAACCTCATCCTTGCCTGAATAGAGGTGATATGAGGCGAAAGGAGATGATAATCCAGTCATACGATCGGATGCCCCCGAATCAATTATCCAGGGATCATTATGTTCAATGGATGATGCACTTAGAGATGTGGCTAAATTACCTGAGTGAGCAAAGGAGGAGGATGCAGTGGTGGATGAATCCAGCTTAGACATAAGCCTACGGAATATGTCTACTTCTTCCTTGTTAAGCCCTCCAGGGTCCGAAGTAGAAGGACCAAACATAGACATAGTAGGTGTAAAGTCCACAATTAGAGTGTGATTAGCACGAGGCCTAGTACCACCACCAAAGCGACCTCCTCTAGCTCTTGTAGGACGACCATGAAGTCTTCAACAAGCCTCTCGAGTGTGCCGTGGTTTATTGCAGTGATCACAAAACAACTTATCCTTCTCACTTGTAGTGTCAACATTTTTTCCCCCATCATGACCACTACTTGGCTTATCAAGACGCTGAGTACCAGTAAACAGGGCAGATCCATCCTGGGGAAGAGAATGAAGCATCACACCATGACGACTCTTCTCATTTTAAACATAAGAAAAGACCTCCCGAAGAGATGGTAGAGGATCCTTTCCTAGAATTTGAATCCGAACTTAATCACACTCTTCATTCAATCCTCCAAGGAAAGCATAAATACGTTCTTCTTCTATTATCTTTAGGATTTTTACAAAATCAACAGTACACTCCGTCTAAAAATTCTGATAATGATCTACTTCTTGCCACAAAGCCCGTAGTTGATGAAAGTAGGCAATCACAGATAACTCACCTTGGGTCATCCCATGAATTTGTCGCTTTAGTGCATAAACTTGAGCCGCATTCTCTTTCTTTGCAAAGGTCTGGGCAGTTGCATCCTACACTTATTTTGTAGTGCAGAGAAGTAGAAAATCATTACCAATATCAGGTTGCATAGAGTGTAGCAACCAAGACATAACTGTGGAGTTTTCCGCTTCCCATCTATCATAGCCCCCCCTTTTTTTGTTTTTTACCTCATAAACAGCAGGTCGTTTGCAGCTCCCGACTTAGCCTCTGCCTGTCCAAAAAACGTCAGGTCGTTTAGTGCAGCTCCAAAACGACCAATCCCGACTTTGAAGAAACCCTAGGTTTCGACGGCACTAATCAGTCCCGATCCTAAGCTTCGCCGGGATGAAGAACAAGAGAGCTCCTCTGAGCTTCTCAACACTGTCGCAGGTTTCCGATTACCTTCTCTAGGCTTCAATGTGCTTCTCTGAGCTGTTGTGATCACCTCTTAGCTTCAACAAACTCCTCAGCTCGAAATCGCAATGCTCGCGAAGGACAGAAGGCACCAATGCTTCAATTCCACTTCAGTAACACCATATCAGGTCGATCTTCAATTCCCAACTTCATATCGCATTTTTACTTTCCTTTTTTTTTTCTTTCTTCAGAAACCACGGCCAAACCATGAGTTCACCGTGAAGTTTGGTCAGTGGGGTTCCCAGACGATTTCGATCAGACCCATGGGTTCGACTTCCTTGCCGCTGCCGTCGTCCATACAACGCCTAAGTAGACTGCCTTGAGACACAATTTGGTACTAACCTAACCCTAACAGCCCAAGAATGCTCTGATACCAAGTTGAAAATAGAATAGAGAAATGAATTTCCACAGAATAATATTTCCTTCTCTTTAGTTTCTTATATATAATATGGAGGGAAAATACATTAAATAAGTGATACAGTAAATGCTACAGTACAACTAAGGGAATAAAACAAATCTCAACAACTTCAAATTAAGCCTAGGAATACTATTAATAACTCGATCAGATCGTGATAATTTTAAAGAAAACACCACAAAAGGCAAAATAAAGAAAAAGATGGTGATGCTAAAAACCAAATAAGAAAATAAAGATTGAGAGATGAGCAACCCATCTGGACGTACATTTTCCAAGCCAAAAATATATTCTGGCCATCGGCAAATGATGATCTCATAGTCGCTTAATGTTTCTTTCAGTCGGTCATACATGTCATCAACAAAAGGAGTAGTAGAATGCTGTGTTCGAACTCCCGACCATTTTACCTGCAAGTACATCAACTCTCAGAACACCTTTATACAACATAGATTATAAAGTACAACTTGTAATGTGCAATAACTTCAGACTCAAGAATCAACTCTCAAAATAGTCTATCAACAAGCTGATATTAACCCGCACACAGCGCCAAACAAAAAAATTTCATCTGAGCAAACATTGTTCTGCTGCAAAAGCACCAAAAAGATTTGGCAAACATAAGGGAAGAATGACTTATAGTAATACCAGTAACATGTGTACCTTATCTAATTTGCATGACTCGAGCAAAGAGAGACGCTTATCTTGTATCCATATCATAATATACAAGTGGAACAATTCTTTCGCATCCACTCCACCTTTGATAGGGCTGAGAAAGAACATAAAATAGGGTTGGGAGTCTGGGACAACAACATGTAATAACTCCTATGAAAGTATGCATTTTTTTCCCAGCTCTTCCTGAGCCATTATTCTAAAGCAGAAGAGAGAACATTACCTAATGTTCCAGCTGGCAAGGTCCCTTTGAAAATCTGCCGTAGCAATAACAAGTTCGGCCACAGGAGGTGAAGGGCCCGTTGGGGGGCAAGCAATGAGGAAAGCACGCAATCTGTTGCAAAGCTCTGTGCTGTAGATGGATGAAGACAGATTTGGAAGGTCTACAAAACTGCACAAGAAATTCAAAATATTAGAAACCTACTCGTTTGAGTGTGTTCCCAAATCATAATAATCAACATATCCTACTCAATTCAAAAACTCTATAAAATAAAAATACAAGGAACATAAGAAGCTAATTATATATATAAAGCAATAAAACGTTGCATTATGTTTATTTTAAGATTAGAAGGTAAAAATTTAGTGTACTTGGTTTGCATTTAGTGTACTTGGTTTCTCCTTTGATATATAATATTTTTACTTATCAAAAAAAAAAGATTAGAAGGTAAAAATTCAGGACGAAGTATCAAGTTGTTTGCTTCCTTCCATGGAATGTTTCATGTTGCTGAGAATTTCTCTATGTTCCACTTAAATTTCTGCACATCGTGAAAAGGATAATTTCTGCACACCATAATGCTTGCTACAATATCGTTGAACAACCACACAACTTCTCTCCTAGTGAAAAAGATAACCCCTCTGACTTTCTGTGAGATTAGATTTATATGAATCCACAAATCAATTGTTGTAATAACTGAGCATTCATTCATATGACAGCCTGAGGAGCATACCTGGGAAGTATATGTTGATTATGGATCTGAATATCAGTCAAAACTTCATTCCTTATATTCATGCACAGTGATATCATCTTCTGGTATGCAGTAGATATAGTAACAGTGTCCATCAAACCGCCTTCACTACTGTTGGAAACATATTCATCTGTCTCCGTCAAGTGCCTTCTTGATCTCTTCTTTGCTGCAACCTGGGAGACACTAACGCTGATTAAACAGATAATTGTACAACTCAAGTAAGATTCATAAAGAAAATTTGCTGTCAGTATCTCAGACCTGAAAATAATGGCATAAAGCAGTCTGTGCCTCGGGAGACAAGATGTCGTGAAGAATCGTATATAATTTAACAGCTGGTTTCAGGGCAGGTGCTGCAAGCCCAGTTGCAGACTTGAAAATCTCCATGATACCCGAGGGCAAGGACTCATCAAGCGACTTGTAGTTCTCAAAAACTAAAGCAAGTATCTGTTCAATTTGGTCCTTAGTTTCTCCTAGAATTCGATTCTGATAAAGCAATCACAATTGATTCAAATTTGTGTTAGAAGAGGCTTCAGGATCCATCAAAGTACTATAGACGAAAAAAAGACTATAATACAGAAGCAACCATAAAAAATACATCATAACCAAAGTAAAACAATAACAAGAAGAACATTAGATCAGTACGAAAGAAATTATATGCTTCAAACTGGAAAGTTAGATTTGTACCTCTTGATGACTCAATGTGTTTTTGCTATGGCCTTTCATTACAACTGGCATTAACAAGTCATAAACCAAGGTGAGGCAGTCAGCTGTTGGCGTGGCGACGTCCATGACATAAGAGAGGTATCTATTGACATCACAGATTGAAACATCAACCAAGAGGAAAAAGCCTAAGATGAAAAACTGGTTATGATGACTTATTATATTAGATGGTCTAGTGATTTCAACATCAAGAAACAATTCACTTTAACACCCAATTACCTCAACTTGGTGTACACATCAGACACTCCGTAGTATGAGGCAAACTCTGTTAAGAGCCACTTCCATGGACCATGCAACAATAGGTTTCTTTGTTGAAAATGCTGAACCTTCATAGCAACCTCTAAAACTAGATCATAAGCAACCGTTTCTGCAACAGAGCCACACTGGGACCAAAGGAGTAGCACATATATCATTCAGATATTCACAATCCATGACATAATATGGAGAATAATCTTTAAATATGAATTAAAAATTGTCTAGACAATGACGTGACAGAAAAATTGACAAATAGTACAGATACTTTCTACACTAGTCAAAGGATTATAACAATACTCTTATTAAGGCATATTCCACCGTTCCAGAAGCCAAGTTAAATCCCACTGTTACTGACCATCAATTGTAAACTATTCACTCCTCCATAATATCCAAATCATAGCAAGGAAATGCCAACATTTTTTTAACTTTTAACAGAACTTGCAATGGTCAACTATATTGGCAATCTTGTGCCATGATTAGAAATTATATCAAAATGATTTAAGATTTGGGGGTGCTTCAAATCAATAAATATCTGGTTACTATTCAGATACGACACCACAGCTTATGAGCAACTCTTAATATTGGGAAAACATCTGAAGACTAGTCCAGTGTAGGTCACTAACCTTTGGATGGCTATTATCATCTGAACTAGTTGAGTAGTTTATATACAGCTGTAGCTTGCCAACAAGTTCATGCTCAGGCTCACGGTAAATAGACCACCAGCGTAGCCTGTCAGCCTGCAGTCAAATTTAATTTTAGTGTTCTACCTGAACATAATTTAAGCTTGAAGCTAATGTCAGGGCCAAAAAATATTACTGGATCATCAGCAATAGTAGCCAATTGAACGAGGACACGACCAAACTGCTTCCCCTTGGAATCCTGGACTTCAAGTAGCAGATCATCTCCTATACTATCTGGAAAGCTGTAGAGTCATCGACATCATTCTCAAGCAATCTTAGAAGTACATAGAACAAAAGCGGAAGCCAGGAAGAGAACATACAATACATGTGTATCACCAGATCCAGGTTGCATTCGGATTGCATCCTCTTCAGGTAAACTTTTCAGCCTTATTAGACAAGAGTATGTTTCTGATGGCATTTGGAGGTGAAGAGGAAAAACCTTTAGTAATTGAGAACAAAAAAGAAAAAAGAATGGACCGGGGAGCATATTGTGTAGTACTATGAGTATAAGGTCAGAACATCTCGATGAAAGTAAATATGTCATTCACAGCTCCAATCATGGGCAAGTCATAGCAATTTTGAGATGGAGAGTAAAATTGTCATTTTTTATGTTGAGTCCAAGGGGAATTAAAGTATGCAATTTATTTTGTATGCTCCACATCCTTATATTGTGTTTCCTTTTCTTTATATTTTATGATTACAAATCTTATATTGTGTTTTCATAACATTGATACGTTTTCCTTTCTTTCAGTGAAATACAACTCATTAGAAAAGAACAGCATAAATCAGCAGCTAATTCAACTTGGATGACAAATTAGTAAAGAATAGAGTTTGCCACTTTTGCATACCTTGCACCGTTTCATATGATGATGGGCTGTTGCGTAAAGTTGTTACACCACTTTTGAGGAGTCTGGACACATGTTTAATATATTGTGTGCCAGCTTGCACATATGCCAAGCTCTGACGTGAAAAAGAACCATTTGCAGGAAGTTGTGGTGCAACACGAATCTTTTTTAAAGCTTGCCATCCAGAACAGAGTTTTGACTGAAAATTGGAGAAGTGATATTGAATGGACTCCAATCTAATTGCTGTTGGCCTAAAAGATGATATACTACATCCAGTAGGTGGGTCCAAGGCCATCTTCACTTTACGCACTGCACAATCAGCAAGATTTTAGAAGAGCCTGCATACTAACCTCTTGAACAATGAGAATGCCAGAGCTTAGGTTAAAAAACCTACCTTGCACCCTCATCTTGCCAATAATTTTCTTCGGCTTTGGAGCAACCCCCTCACTGACAAGCTCTGAAGTGTGCTTCACCAATAGTTCATCTTCCGATTGCAATAGCACTTTGCGTAATCTACAATTATATTATTTTAAGAAGTATAATCTTAAAAGTCAAAACAAATACCAAGAAATGCTGTATGTTATGCAGTATTCACTCAGAGGATGTTGCCACAATCTGCATAACATACAGAACCTTTCAATTGATAGTAATTGTACTAAACATGCAGTTGGGTGTAGCATATAAATATAAGCTTTATCGGAATCCCATAAACTTTGAGATTCCAATTTTAACTTCTTATAGATCATAATCTGAAAGCCATTCTAATATCCCAGTCATAGAATTCACAGATTCTATAGACTATTCCTAGGTTAATTTACTTTTAGAGTGACTTTAATGTTCAATTGCAGTGAGAAAAATAGCAGAAGTGCATGTCCGGATTATATAAAGATCATTACTATGGAAACCTTTTTACAGTGTACGGGCATGTATGGATTCTAATCCCACAGAGGGTCAGAGATTTAATAAGGAAGTTAATAGGGAAAATAGTCTGGAGCAACTCAGGGTTGAGATGAAAATACTAACTCGAGAATGAACCAATTAATGGTGAGGAAAGCATGGTTGCATGGAGCAAACTTGAAAATCAAAACCAGATATGAGAGGGCAATACAATTAAGCATCACCCAATTACTTTGATTCAGCAATTTCAAATTCGTATTTTCTGGGAAAGTACAGTGTACTGACTTGTAAAATAAAAAATACTCTAATTGGACTTTGGATTTATGAGGAGAAAATGGCCAAGGTGAGGGTGTTAAGATTCCTAATTAATGTTATACTACTAATCTGCCAATAAGAAATTGTATTTTTTTGTAAGTGCCAATAATAAGTGCAACTATCTTGGCGCAGTCACAAGCAAGAAGAGCCAAGGTGCTGAGGACAGTGATGAAAATACCCATGTTCACAAACAGAAATCCAAAATATTAGTTCCTTATGTGATGAAGCGGTAAAGCGAGATTCTTGTTTTCCACAAACATATAGGATATGGCTTATTACAGGATACTGGGCACGTAATTTGTTCTCCTCTACCATCTATGCCAACTGGTTTCTCCATTTCAGCTCAACAAAGCTATACATCTGGTGGCTGATTGTCACATGCGAGGTGCAAAGTAGAACCCACTTGTCTCACAAGATTTTTAGGGCTCAAAAATAGTCTTAATTTATATACGAAATATTTCCTCCAGCATGGAATTCTAGACAATGACATGAAACCAGAATAGCAACCCCTTTAAGTATCTTCCCTACACCTTATTTCCATTTCCAGAATATCATAAAGGAAAAAAAAATAGAAAGAAAAAAGGGCAAGAGTCGGTGGCATTATAAGTTGACAATAGAAGATAGTGAGCCCACCCAAAAGCATCGCGTAGTAAAGCACATTCACTTTCCAAGAACATTGGAGCTTCCATGCACTCCATTGCCCAGGCATGAAGACAAAGTCGCACACATGCATCATATGCAATCACAGCATGCCACGGCCCTAGAGCACTGAATTTGATTTACAAATCAAATAAGAACAGTTAATGAACATAATTATAAAGGCTCTGGGTTTATAATCAACACCATCAATAATTGCAGTGTTGGTAAGAGATACCTTGCATGAAATGTTGGGAGGCGAGCTGGATATGAACCTGAAGATGCACCGGCTTCAGAATTGGTTGTAGTTCTATCAGCAGATAACATAACAAAACTAGTTATTTGTTTAAATTTTATCACAAAAACTCAAGTGTTCATGTGTTAAAGCTTGCAAAGAAAGTATAATGTGCATATGGCTAATGTATATTCCAGAAACACATTTGCATATGGCTTCTAACAACAACAAAAAAACCATTCAAGGATCACACGAACCTCACAAAATGTTCAGGATTCCTATTTCCATTGTCATTATCCACCTTAACACTAGGTGTGGTTTCTAATGTATTCCAATTATTTTTGGTTGATACTGGACTTCTCACAGCACCTTGCTTAATATCTTGTGCGGAACCACAAAAAGGAGGTGCACTGGGAATGTCATCGTCATCATCATCAGAGAACTTCTCATCCTGCAGGTTTCTCGAATGCAAATTCTGCAAGATAGAAAAATTTTGCAAAGACAGTAAATAAGATTCAATTGATGGTAAGAATGCAAATGCCGAAAATGCAAAGCACGCCAAGTTTTTTTTATAGCAAATAGTGGAAAAAGAAAAGCAAAGAACACAAAATTAACAGATAGTTTGCATATATCATACGCTAACATAAAACCTTGAAAATTCCAGACATTCCAGCACAGATACATGCTAAAATACAACCTTGAAGATATACAAGAGACATTGATAGTCAAATAAGGCAAAAACTTTAACATAATAGATGGTAAATTGACATGCGATCCACCTAAGCACTGTTTAAAAGAGTCAAAAGCAGGGCTACTTGCCGATAACTTTTTGGTCCCACCACCCCCACCCCACTAACCAACGAACTGCCTAAAAGTTTTAGGCCAACAGCAGTAGAGCTAGAGCCCCTCCACAATTGAACTTATCATTTTCGTGGGGTGGGGGGGGGGGGGGGGGGACTATAGAGTATCCAGTAAATGGCCCCAGGATACACGTGTAAAGCATGGGTGCATAATTTAAAAATCAAGAGTTTTTCTTTCTAGCTTAACAAAATTTAATGGACCAGGTTGTCCTGACAAGTTGTAATAACAGCATTCATCAGGTCACAATGACATATACTGTACACAAAATCGCTCTACTCCCATCTCACACACACACCCCAAAAAGGACTCATAAGGTCATCCAACCCAGAGTTGTAGTAGTACAATCAAAACAATGCCCAAAGTTGGAAATGTTTCTCATAGCAAATCAGAAGGCTTCATCAAATCACTAGTCTTAGTTATCTTCATTGGTTAACAGTAGTCAATGTTGAAATATGGCAATGACCTCCAGCTAGAATGTCACCATTTCTCCCACCAAATTTGTTAGTAGCTATCCCAAAGAAAAAAACTGAGTTGCAATTTTCATAACATCTAAAACCCCTCAAATCAAAACAGAAAGGGAGAAAAAAGGTACAAGAAAAGTGGAACAGAATAAATCTATAACATTAAGGACTAATTCCTTGAAGAGGTTGATGAGGGTTAAATCTTTAGAGATTTAACGAGGGAGTTTGAAGACCAGGATAGAGCCAAAAAACTAGCATTATAATTTCCTTAAAAGCTTTCTGACACATTAAATCTAGTTCTTCTTTCAAGGGCTTTGAAAAGCAAGCAGATCATTCAGTAAGTTGAATATGCCTGAAATTATTTTCCAGAAAATAATATGCCTCAAATTATTGAAATTGATGGAAGCTTATAGCTGTTTCTACATTGATAATTGACACTGAATAAGACAAACTGGAGGGGGGGGGGGGGGGGGGGAAGAAAAGACCATGTATAATATGTTTCAATTAGCTTTTATTGAAATGCAAGCAGATCATTCAGTAAGTTGAATATGCCTGAAATTATTTTCCAGAAAATAATATGCCTCAAATTATTGAAATTGGTGCAAGCTTATAGCTGTTTCTACATTGATAATTGACATTGAATAAGACAAACTGGAGGGGGTGGGGGGAAAGTACAGACCATGCATAATACGTTTCAATTAACTTTTATTGAAATGCAAGCAGATCATTCGGTGAGTTGAATATGCCTGAAATTATTTTCCAGAAAATAATATGCTTCAAATTATTGAAATTGCTGCAAGCTTATAGCTGTTTCTACATTGATAATTGACACTGAATAAGACAAACTGGAACCGGGTGGGGGGGAAGTAAAGACCATGTATAATACGTTTCAATTAACTTTTGACAGATTAGTTCTCAAGATGTGAACTTTTGAAGCACAATACCCTGTGAGATTGCTCAATATTCCTAATACAGCATTTGGGAAAAAATCTCCACACTAAGCAATATATCTTTGCCGAGAATCTAAGTAGCATAACCAACTTAAGGAGCAAGCAACTGATAGAAACTGATAAGGAAAACGATTTAAGATCACCACACTATGTCTAAATTTGGAATTATATTCTCTAAAACTAAAGTGTAAACGCAACATCCACACAATCATTTATAATCCAACACAAATTATAGTGAAACGTACACTTGAATTATTACAAACCTTTTTGGCGGCACTTGCCATATTCACCCGTGATGGCACAGTTGAAGTATATCCCTCCGAAACGTAAGCTCTAGTGTGAGGCACTGCACCATTGATGCTTCCCACTTGCGTCGTAGAAAACTCCGAGCTAGCAGCAGAATCTGATGACTCATCCTCTGTATACCCATATTTCCCAACCGGGTGCCTCCCATTTCCCCTCACCAACCTCTCCGCCACGTGCCCTTGTCTGCCTGCCACCGTTTCCATAGACGAACCGACATCAGAGTACATATAATCACTAGCATAATGCGGTGGCCTCTGCGCTGGGTTCCCGTATCTATGAGCAGGAGTAACACTGGGAATCCTTTCGTCTTGTGGTGACGAATCCAAGGAATATCTACCCCCATAAACCTCCTCTGAATCAGTACTCATGTCATTGTCAGAGTGAGACCCACTTTCGTCTACATCACCCGGTATCGTTCTAGATACCGGGATGGCATTTGAGGGCAAATGCCCACTTCTGAACTTTGCCGGTGGAGGCAATCCAAATCCCCTGCCGCCGCCACTGCGAATGTTGGTAATGGGATCTATCCGAGGTCTCAAATTCGAATTGGAGAATGGGACTTCCTTCTGGTTAGAATCAGAACCCAGAATTTTATCAGTTCTCCCTTTCAAAAAACAAATGATTTTGGGAAAAAAATGCAAGCAACTTAACACAGACCCAGATCCTACACGCAATGAGCAAGCAAAATTCACAACAACGACTCGAAAAGAGAGAGAGTATCAAAAGCAAGAGGAAAGGAGTTAGTTAAACCGACCTCCTTAACCCACCGAAGCGCATTTTTATCAAGACCTTCTGTGAACATGATTGCCAAGGACTCTGTCTTCTTCACCTGCGCCCAAAACCAAATGTCGGCTACATTTTATATTCAAGAAAATTTAAGAAACAAGCAAACAACTTAGATGCCAATAATATAGATACTATAGTCCTCAACAACAAGAGGAATTCACTTACGAATCGAGCTTTTTTCTCGGTTTCACTGCTGAAGGAGTTCAACAAACAGTAATGCCAAAAGAAAGAAAAATATTTAACAAGAGAGACAATGGAGATCAAGTTAGGATATTTAACAAGAGGGTGCGAGATTTGAGAAATCGTAAAGGATTTTGCTTTAGCCCAGAAGCTTTGCTTACTCAGCTGTGAGAGAAAAGGTGAGAAACCCACAGAACTGCAAATCTAGGTGGGTTTTTCTTAGATTATGTTTGGAAGTTTCATCTTCAATAAAATTCTCATCTCATCTCATCTCATCATTACAACCTTTTCAAATTCTTATATAAAATATAATAAATAATTCAACTTTTTCAAATCCCAATACAACTTTTTCAAATTTCAATTTAACTTTTTCAAATCTCAAAACTAAAAAATAATATTTTAAACTTTAAAACAAAACACAAAATTCTCATCTTACCATCCAAACATAACTGTCACAGAACTTTCTTGTATTATTTTTTTCCTTTTTTCGTTGTAGTACGTTTTTGGGAGATTCCTCGTTTCTAAATTTAAAATAAAAATCCTACGAGGATGTCGGTCAAAACGCCGTCGTATCATCGAAGACACAGACGTCGTTCTTCAAGACAGAAAGAACAAATGTACAACTAATTACGTAGTCAAGATTAATATGTAAATTTTATAAATTAAAAAAAAAAAAGATTAATATGTACAGGAAAAGGGAACTTCCGAAATAGACGGGAAAATAAAGCGGCACGCAGGTCAGTGAGTGAGGGCACGTAAAAAGTAACGGGTAGTTGACGTGGCAAAGAGGAGCTCCTGTTCTGTCCTTATTATTTAACTAATATTCATTAATATCAATTTTGAAAACGTTAAATTATATAACTATATAAGTCGAACGTTGTAGTGGGAACGCTTTGTTTTTTTTTTCTCTTTAAATTGCCGCTTACACGACACTCTGCAAAATTAAAAAATACAATAAATTTTCTTAACTTCTCAACACTCCACACTCTATTTTTTTTAAAATTTTTTTTTAATTTTTTTTATTAAATAATTTTTATATGAATAGTAAATAAAAAATTTGAAATATTTAAAAATAAATAAATTCAAAAAAAATATTAAAAAATATGGAGTATAGAGTGTAGATAAATAGTAAGAAGTTGTGTAACAAAACTCAATTGTCCATCATGAACGCTATTTGGAGAATGAAGCTTCTGCTACTTCATGACGACGGTCGGCGGAGAATCACATGGGCAAGAAGAAAAGGACAATAGTAGTCGTGCTAGCGTGCCTGCCCGCTATCACAAACTTTTTTTATTTTTAATCTTTTTTTAAATATTTTTAAATATTTTTAAAAAATAAAAAATAAATATAAATATATTAAAAATCACTTTCTTAATCATTAATTAAAAATAAATTTAAATATATAAACAGTCGAAATGTAAAAATAAACGCAAGCGGCATACTACATTAGAGCATGCCATCCACAGCTGGAGAGCTCATGCAAAGGGGAAATTAGCACAAGAAAAGAAAAGAAAATTATTATCCATGTCAGCAAATGCGGTCAGACTTCGTTACCCAGCTTAATTGATAGTGTCAAACCAAATGCAGAAAGGCAAAGCAGAGAAATACACGAACATGACAGCTAGGTATTGAAAGTGATTTCCAATTGTACTGCCTGTCCCCTTTGAATAATGCTCCATAATTCGGTCTACTTCAGTATGTTCTGTCAAAAGAGTCCAGCATTTTTTGTTCATCCAAATTTTCTTTCCGTTGTAGTGTAATAAATCATGTGTTGCGGGGCACATGAAAATGATCGACAGCACAGCTTGAACTTCTAGACAATGGGTGCAGGAAAGTTGGTGTTGGCACTTGGCAAAACTACTCCAACTTCAAAATCCAATAAAACCCAACACTCTAGGCTAGGATGTCATCTTTGGCAAATTATCCCATCATTTGTTTACATCTCAAATGACAATGACTCTTTTTTTCCGAATTATTTCGATGAAAAATCCCTTACTGTCAATAATGCGCAATACAACAGGAACAAAGCCAACTTATTTTTGTGTAATTCGATTCTGAACCCAACGCAACTGAAATAGGCGATAACAATCTCTGTCCGTCCGTAACTTAAGCATACAACTCATCAACATTACACTCCCCAAGGAAAACTTTGATGCTACGCGGTGAACCACAGCTGCCTTCAGCAATAAGTGCTCTATCATTGGCAGCCATATGAGCAATAATCTTGTAGATCATTTCAATCTGACAAAGATAGACAAAGAAAAATAGTTAGCAAAGCCTTTTAGTAGTTGGTGAGATTGTTTCTAAAGAGGGAGCGCAATCAGCGTGGTGCATTTACATCTTCAGGAGCGTGGCAACGGTCAGCAACTTCATCCAGAGTCAACGGTTCTACAGGCTCTTTACAACTGGAAACACAGAAAAACATTGATGGTACTGTCAGTGACAAGTAACCAACAGCCAGTTATGCACGAGTTACTTGCAAAGAGAGTTACCGACCACTCCAATGGTCAGAAATGCTAGTCACATGGGAAATGAAGTCCCTTGGTTTCGTCCAGGTTTTAGTTAGAATCAACCTATCATTTTTACAGGCCACACCAGACTCTTGGGTTTTGATTGCAAACTTGTAATCCTTATTAATCTTTTCATAAATTTTCAACATACAGCAACTCTGGCCTAAAAAAACCATCCTTATTTATTTATTTATATTTGGATATTTGCCCTAATACTTTGCCGCAAGCTTTCTCATTTGAAGAATGAACTCCATTATTTTGCTCATACCATAAATTATAGGACTTCCCGTTTCAAAACTGATATCAAAATATCAAAAAAGATGAAAATAGAAGTAACAATAAAGACCTAGATAGCATGAAGATTTAATGTTGTACCTGGCCTCATTGAGTACTGCCAAAACACGCTTCTGAAGGGCTAATACTTCTCCCGCTGCCTTTTTCCCGGCTTCCACACCTGAGATAATAATTAAAAGCAAGCAGACAAAAAGGCATGAAACACCCACAACGACATTCCAATTCTCACTCCCAGACCAAACCTTCTAAAACAGGCAAAGGGAGATATATATTTACCAGGTTGATGGTATGCATTAATGTGGACAAGTGAGGCATATATCCCAACTGCTCGCTCATAAAGTGCTATAAGTGCACCAACAGATCTAGGTGTCACTTCTTGTACAGTGACTGTAACAGACTCACGGTCATTAGCATACAAAGCTGACCTAGTCCCCTGTATCAAATTTAATCAGAACTCTCGGATTAATAGGAAGATAAAAGTAACAGGGCTTCATCAGCTAAACCAACAAAAGTGAAATTTTATCTCCAGACTTGGTGCCATATGGGAGTGTTAAAAACTGGCTGTCTAATAAATCTAACCTGTAGCATGCCAAAGAGGTAGTCGCCACATGTGACACCTGGTTCAAGCTCCCAATCATGACCAGGGGGTCTATCACGAAGCACCTCAATGAACGTTGCAAAGAAATTGTGCACACCTTCTCTCAGCTGTTGAATGTAACTGAAGAAAAGAACAGTGCATCAGGAATAAGCATAGCTTACATCCTGGGACATATCATATAACCTTAAAACCCAAAACCAAAAGCTTACGCATGCTGATCTGTGCTCCCTTTATTCCCATAGACAGTAAGCCCTTGATTCACCTGCGACATAAAAAACTCATCTTTTTTCCAACCACACTACAATTTAACATCTTGACAAGACTCAAACATCTTTGATGACGAGTACTTCCAAGTATTTAACTCAGAAAAGACCAAATTGTACTGCAAAGAGGTCCTCTGCATTCAGTTGCCCCAAGAACTCGTGCTAAATTTGATGCAAGTTGAGTCATCAAGTCTATACATACACGATAAAATGGCTCCAGGAAAACAAGAGTAGACATACATTATGAAAGGGAGACTTGTTGGATCGAATCAGATCCACTCACTGTTATGATCCTGAGGGTTAAAGGTTTAATCAAATGAGTAATGCTAGGTACAAACCCCAAATAGACAAGCTCAATGCAGATCTTGTAAAAATGCGGGTCCCACTAAAAAAGAAAAAAAAAATCACACTTTTTCATGGTGGGGTTCACTTTTTTACAAAGGGCCTACACGGGGCTTGTCTATTGGTGCTTGTACAAATCATTTCTTTAACCAAATGAGTATCCAACAATCTTAGGGCTTTTGGATCAATGATTGGATCTTTAACGATTGGTATTAGAGTAGGGACCACGTCACAAGTTCAAAGACATGAAGGGGGTGACCTAATGGCTGGATTAAAATGCATTTGTACTATGTATAGGCATAGTGTTAAGTCATTGAATGCTAGTATATGAGTGAAGCCGCCAAAAGGGAAAAGGCTACCACCAGGTCGGTGCCGATAGAGTGGGTGTGGACGTCGGATTCGAAAGCGTGGTGGAATGTTATGATCCTAAGGGTTAAAGGTTTAACTAAATTAGTATCCAACAGTCCTAGGTTTTTGGATCAAATGTTGGGTCTTTAACACTCACCAAGAAGGAAACAACAATATTTCAATTTAACCCAGTAGTATGGCCAATGAACTTCAATTGATCTTCAACTTTTTACACCTCAGTAAAGTTACAGAAACAAAAGCCAGTTACTAAAATTTGTAGCACATACCCTATTACCATCCAAGTCAAACTCCTTCCCAAGCGATTCCATGACCAGCTGCTGCAAATATCGACTAAATAACAATAGGCTGTCCTTGTAAGGAAGAACAACCATATCCTGGGGACCAAAAATAAAATAAATAAAGAGAGAGAACCAAAACTAATATAAGAGAATCTGAAATTAACATAATTCTTTTTTTGATCAGTTGAAATTTAACACAATTAAGTATTAAGCAACTCTTAACAAAGTATTAAATACCTTTGATCCTATCCCATCAGAAGCCCAATACCAGCATAAAGCTAGCAATGCTGCAGGATTATTCCTGACCTAAAGCAAAGAAATCAACCAAAAGGGTTACCATATCTGCTCCTTCCTTTTGGGGGGAGGGGGCCAGGTGAAGGAACAATATCACAATTTTTTTCCGAAAAAACAAGGAATATATCTTGCCCATTATGCAATTTTGTCTCAAGGTAAGCCAGAGATCAGCAAATCAACTGTAATGGAGATTCAGACATATAAAAAGAACACTAAATATAATTCCAGTAAACAAGAACAAGAGCAGATTTATTAACTATTGAGACTAATAGAATAAGATCTTTGAATAGGAGAATGTTATTGGTTGAATATTTAATGCTTTCTTATCAATAACAATGAAGAAATTAATTCAACAGCAGGCCATGTCAGTTGATGACTTGTGTTGCAGAGACTTAATCATGGAGAAAACAGCCTCACCACTCTTGCAAAAGGCACCCCTTCCCCTTTCCAGGGCAAAGCCTAATGTTCAACCTATGGAAGGATGGGATTGGGAACCAAAACAAGTAAACCATCCCACTTTTTCTTGTGCGGCTATATTCGCGCTTGAACATAAATATGAAGCCTTAAAGAGAAAAAATGAAGATGATACTTGAAAAGCATTAATCACACTTCCAGAAACTCCCTTACAGCCCCCTAGGTCAAACAACAGGGTAGGCAGTGGGAGTCGAGGACTCAAATACCGAGTAAAACGTCCACTTAAATAATGACATATCAAATAATGAACTAGAAAGTTCTTTATCCTCACTCAACAACAGCAGTACCAAAACATGATCATGAGTTACAAAATACTAGGCCAAATTCTTACCACCGTGATTCTATTCGCTTCATCCATTAATGATGCTCCAGCAAGCATTTCTCTTATGTCAATTCCCTGAATTGTGGATGGCATATAAATAACCATAAAACATAAACGATGATAAAATCAAATTCTGAATTCGATAGCCTGTAACCTGAAGTGCTGCTGGAAGCAGACCAACTGCGGACATTTCAGATGTTCTACCACCCACCCAGTCAAACATAGGGAATGTAGCTAACCAGCCCTCAATTCTTGCAGTGTTGTCTAACAATGAATTTTCTTGTGTTACAGCAACACCCTGAAAAAGAACTTCTTTTTAACTCATGATTGCTAGTGCAAGAGATTGCTAGCACAGACAATGTACATCATGGATCATCACTGCATCGCATTAGTATTGGAAGTAAACAGGTGAAACTTTGTCATGCATGACCATACTGGACTTAAAACAAGATAAATTAGAATGTGAACCAAGATAATATGTAAGTGCGAGTATTTCCACTAAGATACATATAATTTAATATACATGTCTGGCCAGTGTTAAAGCCTTGCAAGTTCCTATTTTCCAACTCTGGAGCTGTATTGTTGCCAGAAAATTATATTATATTTTTACTACAAAATAGGGGTGTATGATAAAAGCAGAAAGAAAAACCTGAGATCAAAAACCTGTTTTGCAAATTCCAGGCCAGCTTCACGAAAAGCCTTCTGTACTTCCAGTAAACCGTTTCTAGTTTCAGGAGTGCCTCCACTCTGACAACAATTGGGTAGACATTATATTAGCAACCAACCCAACAACATAATCAAGAAAAGTAATAATTAAGAATGTAAAAAACAGATTAAGCAAGGATAATTTCAATGTCTACCTTTGAAATCACTATTACAAGTGTTGATGCCAGCTCAGGGCCAAGCTGTGCAATCTGATGATCAATTCCTGCTGGATCCGTATTGTCAATGAATCTTATCTGCCAATAAGACAAGGAAACATTATCGACATATTCAAAAAGGATTGAAGGAGGATTTCGATTTAACATCGGCGAAGGGCTAGGTTAAATCATTCACAAATGGACTATTTTCCCGTAATTTCAGGTCTATATATTACAAACCAGCTCTTAGTCATCATGACACATAGAAATCCTCACAAGCCATTGGGTAGCTAGGCTTTACCATATCATACAAGAATTGGCAACTAGCAGCATTCCTTTGTTTGGAATATCATACATCGACCAGACAAGCCCCCAACCAGAATATATTGCACCATTCAAGACAAAATTATCAGATAGTTCTTGTTAAAGAAAAAAAAAAGGAAGAAAAAAAGGAAAAATACTTCTCAACCCAATATATTTTTTTTATTGGCACCGTATGTCCAATAACAAAATCCTGACTAATCCCGGGAGTGCATTGCCCTCGGCAAGGAATTTCCCACAAGTGAACCTTGGGTAATTCAAGAGGAAGTTCACCCAGTCTTATGGCCCATAGAAATTGTTTACACCCAAAAGGATTCGAACCTTGGACTTGGAGGGAACATACCAACAAGATCAGAGTCTTTACCACTTGAGCCGACCCCTTGGGATTCTCAACCCAGTATTTAACTTCTTGAGTTTCTCTCTTTTCAATTTGAACAATTTTCTTTCAAAAAAATGTTCAACCCATACAATGGGAAAATGGGAAAGGGTTGGGGAAGAAAATCATGATTAAAAAAAGATGGCAAGCAAAAAGCATATTCAACATGTATATTTTGTATCCTACAAGTGGTTAGGAAATAATGGAAGATGTTAGATGATAGCAAACACAAGAGGGAAAATGTAACAACTCAAGGAAGACCCAAGAGAGCCCTGAACCCATACTCCAAAAGGACATGTCAATGCTATAATTGGAGTTCCTTGAAATCATTATAAATGGCAAAAACTTGTTCCTCCTAAGAAATGTGGGATCTCATTCACCACCCTCTCATACTAAACTTGGGGTATTACAGTCTCCTCCCCCCATTCTACCATAAGTCACAGAGCTCAAGTCTCATACTTCTGGTTGGGATTAGTTTTGATACCATTTGTAATGACCTAAGGAATGCTCAAGTCACATATGAGCCCAAACTCCAAAAGGACTAATCAATGTTACAATTGAAGCTCTTTGAAATCATTATAAAAGGGTAAGAACTTCTCCCTCCCAAACAATGTAGAACCCCCATTTACCACCCTCTCATAATAAATTTGAGGTATTACAGAAAATGTCTGGGCAGAAACTCAATTGCATTATCAAAGTAAAATTCAACATAATTATACATTACACTTCCCATCTGGTATTAAAGTAGAAGCAAAACAATCACCAATAAAGATCCAAGTAAAAGGCCCTTATATACCTTCAGAGGAGGATTATCAGGAGCTAACGCCTCTGCAACAAACTGTGGTCCAAGAGCTGAACCTCCAATCCCAACAGAAAGAATTTGAGTAAAGCGACCTTCTGCTGAAGATGGGGGGGGCTTAATCTGGAATTTTGATTTCAACCGAACAACACATCAAACAAACTGAAATAGTTGACTACCAGTACCAATATAATTCGGAAAGGATGATACACTCCAGGGATTAGAGGGTTCGTGTGCATTTAAAAACTCGTACGTGCAATAGATATCTCAAGACTACAAGCAATATAATAGAAAGGGAAGCCTGCGCTCAACATATCCTGTAAATCATTCGGCTTAACTAACTCTTAGTTCATGCCGTCTTGCACAACCAAGTGAAATACTATTTTTTCTTATATGCATGATTCGGGGGCATGAAAGCTCAAGCTAGTATCTCACGTCTATCTTCCCTCAGCAACCAAATACCCCGCCAATTCGTCAGATCAGTGAATGAATCTGGGACTGGTAAGTAACAATAAACCAATTGAAAATTGTTATAATTAACCGTGCAATGCTTTCTAACAATAGCTGCTCTTCCTATCAGCACAACGCCAGGCTTGCTTCAAGAACTGATCAATACACTAAGCAAAGCCAAAAAAGAAAAGGAAAAATTCAAGGGCGGGATAAAGACAAACTGACCTTACCGCTGATGACGTCGTCTGCAAACTTGCAAACAGCGTCAAGCGTCTTGTCAATCTGCGACCTCAAGAAGGAGTTGGGAGCGAGCTGGGAATTCCTCAGCCAATAGTGGCCAACCATTCGCGCCTCGTCCGGGTTGGCAATCGCGCCCTTCTCCAACTCCTCCATAGCCTGGAACGCGGCCTGGAAGCGGGGCTCCATCTCCGCCACGAACTCGCCGGTGAAACCGACCCGACTCACGTCCAGGAACAAGCCCAGATCCTTATGCTGGTAAAACCAGTCCACGTATCTGTCCCACAGCGCTCGAGGATCTTTCTCCAGCCCCTTCTTCTTCTTCGCCTCCTTCAGAACCCCATCATCGGTCTTCGACAACTCGGCCGAGATCTCCCGAGCAACGGAATGAGTCAATCCGAGACTGAAGCTCCGATCGAAGAGTCTGGAACCGGTGGGGAATGTGAACGAGTCTCGACGGAGAGAATTCGTGGGTTTGAGGAGGGGTTTTTGGGACTTGAGAGTAGGGGAAGAGGAGAAAATGCCTGAGATAGAAGCCATACTTGGATCGGAATGACCGATGATCACGATGCTGAGAGGTTTATGTTACAAATCCTTCATGTCTGCGTTTGTTCGATTGTTTATTTTCTTTTCCTCGACTCCTTATGAACAAAAATGGTTCCTACGTGCTGGTTTGGTGTGTTGTAAAGGTTGTCTTCTGGCTCTGGGTGACATGGTTCACACATTGATTGGTAGGTTTTTTCCCGTACGTTGACGGGAATGCCCTCTACACATTTCCATTTTACAGAAGTACCCGGAATATTCCTTTCCACTCTTGCCCTCCTCGTCACCGACGGCGACGGGTGTAGATGAAAGAACGCCAGGGCAATCGCAAAGGCTCGTTACACGAGGCCTCCCCAATAGTATAACACCACGTGTAGTACTTGTCTCTGATAATATTATTAAAAACTAATATTTCAACCAATAAATTTCATGATCTGATGTTTTAGCACGTGAATGCAGTCATGACATCCATATATTAAAAATAAATTATATTTGGACGGTGTTAAATAATGATTTTATATTTAAAGAATGATTCCTACATTGATTTATGCATATTTGAATCAAATAATAATAATAATTTTTTATTTTTTTATTTTTTATTTGTTTTCTAAAATTATTTTATATATATATTTTACAATTAGCATCCACTTTGTATTATCAACTTAATAGAAATTTTATGTATCAAAATTATTTTAATATAAATTTTACAAAGTTAATTTTAATATGTATGAGAGAAAAAAAAATAGTAAAATAATGTTTAAAAAATGAACAGTGCTTCTTCATATTTGAAGAATGACTGTTTATAGTTATGTAAAAATATAAAGATGAAAAAGCTAATACAGACTTTTTTAAAGATAGATTCTTTAAATTTGAAGATAAAGATGAAGATAGAGAAGCCATTGCTAGTATTCTAAGACATCCGCTTCAATGATCTTCAAAATTAAATAAAAAGTATATATTTTTTAGAAATTCAAAATTTTTATATTTATAATCTATTAAATTTATCAAAATAATAATATTATATTACTTTTTAATAATAATTTTTTTAATTTTTTTTCATATTTTACAATTGCATAATTAAGATAAAATAAGGCCGCGATGAGGCAATTGGAAACCTCATCATTTTGCTAATGTCAACCCAAAAAAAGGATACGAAGAGACATACGAGAAAATGGATCCAGTGAAACAAAATGAAGAACTGTTGAAGAGGAAATTAGAAACTCATTAAGGTAAATAAAAATATATATATATTATTATCAGTTACTATTTATTACTCCACAACCCATACCCTATAAAAAATATCTCAAGAAAAAAAAAATATAGACGTGGAGTGTAAAAATAAATAGTAGTTAATGTATAGAATTCTTCCAAAAATAAATAAGGCGATACAATATTGATGATCGGATATCAATGAAAGTTGAACGATGAGAAATCTTAATATTTCTATAGTTTAAATGTTTAATTTAGAAGATTAAGGCCTTGTTTGTTTTCAAGACCAAAACTTAAAACTTTGAAAATTTTAAAAATCTCTAATCCCATTATTACAATTAACAACATACTCTTAAAGGGAAGCAGCAGCGTAATTAACTAACATGCATTAAGACTGGAAATTCTCGAGGTCGTGAATGCATCGAAACTTGTGGCAATTAGGTTATGCTTGGGAGATGAGATAAGATGAGAATTTTTAAAAATTTTGTGAATAGTATTAAGATGAAAGTTTAAAATATTATTTTTTAATATTATTATTGTTTTGGAATTTGAAAAAGTTAAATTAGAATTTGAAAAAGTTGAATTATTTATTATATTTTGTATGGAGATTTGAAAAAAATGTAATGATAAAATGAGATAGAGATGAGATAAGATTTCTCATCTTTGTTTCCAAACATAATCTAAGTTCTTCTCCCATGCAGGCTGTAAATGACTAACGAATTCTGAATCGCTGAAAAAAATGTATTTTTTTCTGAGTATTTTATGATCGTATGATTGACCTGCGTTTTATATATCTGAAGAAAAAATGTGAGGTGTGGATCCCCATGATTAATTATATCTTTGATTACATCTTTTAAGAGTAGCGCCAGCAGGCAGCCACCGCTAGTCTATATAAAAAAATATACAATTTTATTAATTAATAAAAAAATAAAATAATCCAACCATAATTTCAGGAATTTCATTAACATTTTCTTATTTTTAATGTAATGCTTGATCTGCAAGATATCAATCAATCTTTTATTTTTTTAGATTTTTAGATGGCAGCGAGATTGAAGATTGTATTCTTTTTTAATAAATAATATTTACAGTTTTAGAATATATAAATTTTATGAGTTATTTGTAAAAAAAGTGAACAAATATATAATTCATATAAAACTATGATTTTTTTAACAATTAACCTAAATTTTTTTTAAAAATAATATGCAAAATTTATATTATCTTAAAACTATATTATTACTCATCTTTCTTCACTTTTTGGGCTAGGGCCCTCAATTATGTTTAGAGCACGATCAATCCCTCCTCCAATAATCGATGTCAACGAAATGGCTAACAGTGTGAATCATGTGATCATATATTATATTTTCTATTCTTTGATTAGTGTGTTTCGTGTGCTGGTTGCCTTCTGTATTCAGCAAAGACAACGTGTAAACTAATGTGATGTAATCAGTGACACAAAAATAAATAATATTATAAAAAACCACGGCAATCGAACTACCCGGTGCTGTTTGTATAATTATGAAATGAAATAATAAAATAAATTAAAAATTAAGTTAAAAATTAAATATAATATTATTATTATTTTAAAATTTAAAAAAATTAAATTATTTATTATATTTTGTATGAAATTCGAAAAAATTTTAATAATGAAATGAAATACTTACACTGTCCAAACAGAGCTTAGAGTAATGCAAAATATAATTATATATTGTGCGCACTAGTTAAAAAAAAAATTAGGTCCACAATTAAAAAATTAAAATTTTCCCGTAAATCTCATATTTACTCAATTTTTTAAAACGAGATAGCACTTATACATTATATGACTATAAATATTATTTATCGACGTATTAATATATGATAATATTTTCTCCTATAAATAATAATTTATATTTCAATAATGTTTTAATAAATATATCTGTTGTCATATGTTCTTGTCCATAAGCGTGCTTATATTGACCTTAAACCAGCTTTCAAATTAAAATTTGACTATAGATACAATCGGTCCAATCCAGTCTGAGGGGGTTACGGTCTTACAAATCGAAAACTTTGATCCATCATTTTTGTTAGATTGGACCGTTAGGTATTGGTCCGATCGGTCTATTAATATTTCTTTTTTATTTTATTGACAGAACAAATTAATAAAATTAGTAAAATTAAAATTAAGTGAGCTATTTAAAATCTTATATAAAGTTGATAAATATTAAATAATTTTATTGTATATATAATCAATGATGATCCGTTAGATGAAAATTACATAATTAACTTATATAACTACTATATAAAATAATATATATTATATATAATAAATATTTAAAATATATATATACACATTCATTCCGTCTCGATTCAGTTCAATCCAAAAAAACCACACTCCAATCAATATGACGATCGCTATCCTTGGTCCGGATCGCAATAGTCATACAACTTAAATTCGACAAAATAAATCGGATAGAATTGGAGCTCCAACTCCAACATCAACTCTAGAATATTGGATAGTAGTTGTAACCTTAGAACATGCTCGATGGATTAATCAAAGTTAAACGACACTTTTGATGAACATGAAATGAATTTGACTTTTGGCTATTCCATTCACATAAGTCCCTACATTGGAATCGTTATTTTTTATATATATAACAATAAAATAATATAAGATGAATTTAATTTTGTCTATTCACATTCACATCAAATTTTCACATTAGATTATCCATTTATTCATTAAATAGTAATGAGTAATTAATAATTAAAAAATATTTAATTATTTAATTATATTATATTTTACCATTCTACCTATTATATATTAATTAGTAATCATATTCTAATTAAATTTTGTCTATGCACATGAGTTGTGCATTAATGGTTTTTTTTAATGAGTAAATTGAAGCCATGCATTAATAGTTATTTAGAAAATATAGACATTTATTTGAAAGTAGTTAATTTACTTGAAGCCGTGACCCCCAAATATCACCTTATAATATTACTTTCATTCAACTTAAAAGTAGACATGAAAGTAGAGAGAAAAATAAATGATAAAATATACATTTAGTGTATCTACAGTAAATAGAAAATTTAGAAATGATTTTGGTGTTCGTTGTAACTGAAGTCTAAATATTTGAATTTTAACTAACCCATTGTGATGATATTTTGGGGTTTAATAGTTAAATATGTGATGAATTTAATTTTTAGCTAATCTATGGAGGATGCTCTAAATTATTGTATTTCCTATTTGTATTCAATAGCACCTGAAGAATAAAACACTCCCCTTTTTTTTTTGTACATGCTCCATTTATTTACTGTTTTTTATACTGCAAACATTATCAACTTGCAGCTTGCACTCTAATTTTAAACTGACTGACATCATTTTTCTCAAATGATTTTTTTTTAAAATATGATTTTTTTAAAAGTAAGATAAATTAAGAATTCGTATAAAAAGTCAATAAAAGATAAACTAAATGTTAATGTCGTGTTTCGCACGTATTTGGGTCAAACTCTATTAATTCAGATTTTTGGAAGCGAGCCTGCAAAAGATGAAGAGTAGTGCAACTTGGAGAAGGCGGCCTTGGGGCTGGGTAACCTTCGATACTAAAGATTTTTGAAAGTTTGTAAATAAGTAAAAGAGTCTAATGATCAAAAAGAGATATTCTCGTACTTGAGATGATAATTTTGTATTTTGTTTTAAAGTTTAAAATATTATTTTTTAGTTTTAAAATTTGAAAAAATTGAATTGGGATTTGAAAAAATTGTATTGAGATTTGAAAAAGTTGAATTGTTTATTATATTTTATATGGAGATTTGAAAAATGTATAATGATGAGTTGAGATGAGATGAGAATTCTTGTCCCCCAAACCAGCCCTAAATGTGCAGGGAAAGATTATACCTACCTCCATGAAGTCCGCATCCTTCATACTGTTCCATGTGTCAGAATTTTTAAATGCGGTGTGGTTTTTAGATCTCATTTTCTCAGTCTGTCTCCTTGATGGTCTGTTGATATATTTCTTGTAAGTAGGTCAAAGTCTCCTAACATATTACGTCTGCTATATGGGCGGACACTTGAGGGCTAGACACTACTCAATGGGCCTTCAGATCGACGTGTCTCATCTTCTGCGGCACCATTCCTCCTGTAGGTTTTGTCCAAATGACTTTTACCGTGAGCCGGGTTGATGACTGTTTGTCTTGGATTGAGCCTTTGGTCTTATTTCTCTTTCATCCACAGGTTTCTTGGGCTTAGAGGAAAAAAAATTCCCTTACACTAAGATTAAGAAAATAACATTTAGATAAATCAGATTAAAATTAAATTAAGAGAAATACTTATGATTCTGTGTTAAAGATCCGAGTTGCTTTAAAATAGAGAAAAATGACATTATTAACTAAAAACTTAGGAAATGCCTATCCGCAGCTCTTTTTAATAAAAAAGAAAATCACGACTTGACAAAATTAAGAAAAATATTTTGTTTTGTTTTTTTTTTAAATCAAGAAAATATCTTTTAGAATATAGATTTTCCTCCTCTTATTTTTTTTTAACCTATAGTTTTTCAATTTTTTCTCACTCGAAAAGGAAAGATAAAATGGCCTGGAGCATCGGGAGGAGTGACATACGCGGCACGCCAATGCGCACACACGGGGACACAACACAAGCGCACCGACCACCTCAAGAAAAGGATAATCTCCCTTCCCTCCGGAGCGTCCCCAAACCCCAAACCCCCAGCGGGAATTCGAAGCTAATCAGTGAGCTCCAACGCTTTCTTTGGGGACGTTTTGTTGAAGACAGACGCGAACATGATGTGGGACGAGTGGGACGACAATGCAACCGATCACGAACAGCCCGACCAAGATTCCCACCTTAATTTCGATTTTCTCTCTGCGCTGTCTAAGCCCAAGGTATACATGCGATTCCACACCTTTATGTTTCTTGTTTAATCTTTTCTTTTAGGTTGTAGATTTATATTTGTGTCGCAGGATTACTACAAAATATTAGAGGTGGATTATGATGCTACGGACGATGCCATTCGATCCAATTACATTCGCCTAGCGCTGGTATGTGTTTTAGTTTGCTATTTTAATTGTTCTCGGAACGCGATTTTACCAATTAGGCACCCATTAATTCGCCCCTCGCATTGCTTTGTGCAGAAATGGCATCCGGATAAGAAAAAAGACCAGGACAGCGCGACTTCCAGATTCCAAGAGATAAACGAGGCCTACCAGGGTGAGTCATAGCGCTTGACTATTTCAAGCTCCTTTTCTTTTGTTTCTCTTCGCTTTTTGTTTGTTGCTGTATTTGTTACCAGCATGATGTGTTCTGCGTATGTCTATGCTGGTTACTCGTACTGGTCATCATACTGATTAGTTCATGCTCACCGCTGTATGTTGAGGGGCATTTTGCTTTTGAACCGTAGTAGAGGTGCTTAGATATATCGTGGAAACTATTAGGTCCTGTATAATATGTTGGTATTTTTAGGGAGCTATAAAAGCAAAGTAGGTATATGTCGCATTAGCTTTGCACATGGTGGCTCTCTCTCTTAATAAGGGCATTATGAACTCCACATACCATTAAGAAGGATTATTATTTTTGAAAAATTGGTGCAAGACGGCCGCTTTGGCACAATTCATTGTGCTGGTGGGATATTTGCTTGAGAATGCAATCTCCGTAGAGATGCATATTTTTCTTGATTCAATATGTATTACCTTTGTTAAATAAGCACTGCCTTTGAAGATGATGGAATAATTTGACAAAACCCAGTTGTAAATTCAGGGAAAGAAAAGGCTTTTCCAGATGAGTTTGATTTCTGCAAATAAAAGCCCTGATGGTAGGTGTTTATTTCACTTGAGCCAGGTAATAGTTGATTATCTGGAGATTATTGATTTCTAAAGGATCAAACTTGAACTAAGGTCTGGGATCTGATTCTTCCTGAGACATTATTTGTCTATTGCCCTGCTTTCTCAAGATGCTAAGCGTAAGTTTTCCTGGAAGAATCTTTCGGAAATGACATGTAAAATGGAATAACTGAAAGAGAGACAAAAAGAAAAAGGAGAGACAAAGATACAAGTGAGGAATGGTAGGAGAACTATGTGGAAAACGTGAATTCATGGTGTCATAGACAGTGCAGAACTTTCTTGTGTACTGCGCTTTCAGTTTCTTACGAGTGTTCTAGGTACTGTCAATTAGTATATGAATGTTCTAGGCGTCTCCTTCATGTTTCCTAGTGGACTTTTCTATCTGAAGGGACCCATTCCCTTGCCAAACAAGTTTTCTAGGAAGTGCCTTTTGGGGATTTGTTTCCTGTAATTATGTCTTTGAATCTTCTAAACGTCATGTCTTCAGTGTTTTTAAAATAGCTCTCTTCATGATTTTTAAAACTTTGTCTCTGTTCATTTTTTCCTGTAATTGCTTCCCGGTGAAATAAAGGAGCAATTAAGTTAATTGTGGCTGCCACTTATATCCATATATTAACTCCATAGCCCAATGAACCAATTGGTCTAATGGCACTGCCCTCCTCGGAAGAGGCATGGGGGAGTGTCAAGGCTTGCCTCTGAGGTTCAAATCCAGTCAAGAATAGGTTGGGAGGGTTTGGCAGCGTGAGTGTTTCCCCTATCGTGCGGCTCAATGACCACACATTCAGAGAAATGAGAGTTGCTTGGATTGATCTGGGTGGCTATGGATGGAGACTTTAAACCGCACGTTGGTATCAAAACGAAGAAACTGGCCTGGCTGGACTCCATTGCCATCACTATTTGGTACCCATTTGAGTAAAATGATTAGTAAAAAGCTTAATTGCAGAAAAGTAGCTGGCGAAAGGGAGGCGGTTGAGGCAGGGCTTGTGAGCCATTCTGATCACTTGTGATTTGATTGTAGAGAGGGGATGTTTGGAAACATTACTCAAACACAAAAACACTTTTCAATTTCAAAATTTTCATCTAATCATTATTCAAACACAAAAACCAATAAAACTTTTACAAACTTCAAAACAAAAATAATATTAAAACAATGTTATAATTTTTAATATCTTTATTAACTTTTTTTCTCTCATTTCCCAAAACCCAATAAAACATCCACTCAAACTATTTCAGTACTATTTACAAAATTTTGAGATACTCCAAGCATCCAAACATTCCCTAATTCTTGAAGGCATGCAATGTGGAACAGTATCTGCTGCCAAAATATTTACTATTAGGCCTTTTGAGTTGACTAAGGTCTGAGATTTTGTGTGCTTCATTTTCTTATATAACTCTATCTAAAAAAAAAAACATTGAGTTAATGTATGTATACGAAGCCCACTCAGATTTCATGACCTGGCATTTCAGTCCCCCCCATATACCTGTTTGATCCTACTGTTTGATTGTGCCACAAAATAGGGTGCTTGGCTAAACTGCACATTAACATGATTTTGGCTGATTAGGATAATAATTTACCTACCGATACTAAGTTCTACGGTCATTTTTGTTTTTGGGCTTATGTTGATTATTAGAATAAAAAAGAGAGAAAAATCTTAAGAGGTGACAATAATCAATGCGCTACAAATTATGTCTAACAAGGGGGTTTTTCCCCCCTTTTTGAACAGTTTTGAGCGATCCTGCCAAGAGGAGAGAATATGACAAGAAAGGAATGCTATATGCCTATGATTATAATATAATCGTAAGTGTTTCTCCGCTTGCTCTGCTCTGAAAAATGGTTCTTTTCACTTTATCTTTGCTTATGCACCTTGTGATTTTATATTTGTTGGCTGCAGGAGTATCTCCACCGTTACAAAGGTCTTATATTGACATGCAATGGTCTTGGGATAAAGCATTCAATATGGTAAGCGAGACCAGATGCACAGATATCCTTCAGTGCATCTTGGACAAACTTTCATGGTGCCTGCATATATTTGCCTACACTTCAACTTCAAGGAGCATCGCTGGCGAGAAGGGGAAGGGGGTGGGCTGTTATTATCATGTTATGCTTGTGTACAAATGGAAAGCTCACCAACATGTTGTAACATCTTTTCCCTACCCATTTACCTCTTCTTGGAGCTCTGCTGACTATATATACCCTTTTTATTTACTGTAGTCTGTCGCTGTGGAGGAATGGATTATCTTCTATTCGCTTTTATGCCTATGCATCTAATTCGGAATATATTCGAACTATTAACGTCACTATTGAATCATCGTAGGACCCATATAAGAGGAAATAATAATAATAATAATAATAAAAAGATGACATTTTGTAAATTGCTGGGCTTCCCAGTTTCTGTATAAATGGGTGTTGTGGCTTTGCAATTATTGCTTTCATGGTATGGATTTTGTTTGGTGGATGCATCGTATTCGATGCTCACGAATGACTACAAAGTATAAAGGCAATGGAACCATCTCCTAGTTCTTATCAACGTGAATCTATGGTCATATCTTCCATGATTCGGTCTATCATCTATTCACGAATGTCACGGCATGCTAATACCAAATGTTTGGATAGAGGAGGCCGGCCCTAAATATTTCTAAGGAGAGAAGCTCTACCTTATCTCTAGAAACCCAAACCGAAAACCATCCCGGGGGGTGGGAGTTTCGGCTCCTCCCTTCCTCCCCCTAGATGCAGTTTTCTTCAAGTGTTTAATTTTCTAGTAGGTGTTTTGGTCTTGTTTTTTTGGGTAAAAACATGGAGAAGCAGCGTTTGATGTTTTCTGGTGCGTCCTTCACGTGCACCACCATGTCCCAAGCCACCGATCTTTCAAATTGCCAAAGGTTTCACTAGGGCTCTATTGCCATCACGTACGGCATTTCTAGGGTCAGCGATCTTGATAGCTTCAGGATTAACGGTCCGACACACTCCTAGCATGGTGCGTCCTTCACGCGCCATTAAAGCCTCCTTACTCAGTGTTTTTTTGGTTTTCAGTGTATGTCAAGTTTCTGTTTTGTTTTTTCGGGTTTTATTATGTTTTTCTATTATGTTGCTTGTGTTATTGGACTTGTTTTTCATTGCAGGAGAACTTTCACCTCCTTTAGAGGATGAGGGATGGTTTTCCAGCTCATCCTTTGGAGAATGGAGGGTGGTTGTCCCTCTCCTCCTTTGGAAGATGTGGGTTGGTTATCTTGTTTTTACAGAGTGTTATATTCTCAGACAAATCGGGATTAAAATATCTTTTTTTACAGAATCTCATATCTTAGAAAGTTTTGTTATTAGAGAGCTTATAGAAATTAAGACAATGACCGTCATAAAGAAATTTGTGTGCGAGGAAGTCCCAAATAGATGAATAGTTTAGCTTGTAATCTGGGTTTTTCACTGTATTTATTAGTCAAAGTTGTAACTTCGGTTTCATTGAATGAAATGAAGTCTATTTTCCATAAAAAAAAAAAATATTAAATGTTTGGAATCATTACCATTATTCTGCATCTAAAACATAAGAACGTTGATTCAAAACTCTAAAATGGTCTGAATTGAGTGTGGTGCTGCTTGCCTCCATGTGCATGGAATTTCCTTTGTCTGAGAGGGCTTCCAACATTGAAGTGGAGGATTCTCTCAACATGCTAGCAAAGAGGATGGGGCTGCATGATCTCTCATGAGAGCCTAGGAAGCCTGTGATTAGGAGAGTGGAAAGGAAACACAAAAACTGCAAGCTTCTCTCATTGCTTACATAGCTTGTTTTTGACAAGTATCTCGTTGCTTACACAACTATTTTGAATTTCAGAAAACCTACCACCTCATGATACACGATAATTTCTAATCTATCATTGATTCAATTGGGTCAAAATCAAGGATATATTGTTCTTTTTTTGCTTCGAAAACCCATGTATTCAATTGACAAGATAGTTGTGGAATCAAAGCTCTCTAACAGTCAATTCATCGAGCAGTTCAAATGTAGATAGCAACTTTCTTTCTTTGCAAATCAATTCCAGCACATGAGCCCACGAGTCAGGCTCTGGTTTAAAACCCATCTCCATCAATTCAAACATTGCGACAGCTGCATCATCCACCATTCCAGCCTTACAAAGACAAACCAGTAACTCGTTTGAAGTTGCATAATGTGGCAGAAAGCCCCTACCCAGCATCAGATCCAACAACTCCGTGGCTTTGTTCAACTCACCTTTTTGGCACAAGAAATTCAACACAATCCTGTAACTAGCTTTGTTTAGATAAACACCATCACAGGGAAGTTTCTCAAGCATATCAAGAGCCGTCTCAAACCTACCTTCTCTGCACAGCCCTCCAAGTATCACATTGAAGGTCACGGTATCAGCTTTGCATTCTTTTTCTTTCATCTCTTTGAGCAACTCTGTAGCTTCATTGATTTTTCCAGCCCTACAGAAGCAATTAATTAAAGTCGAGTAGCTAATTGTATCCGGTTTCAGACCGAAGCTCTTCATCTCATCAAAAACTTCTTTGGCCTCTTGCAGTTTTTTGTCCTTACAAAATCCATTCATCAGGGTTGAGTAATTGAATACATTAGGATTGCATCCATTTTTCCTCATAAATTCCATCATCTTCCTAGCACGATCAACTTTTCCTGCACGGCAGAACCCATTGATCAAAACATTGTAAGTTAGGGCATCAGGTAAGATCTGCTCCTTTGAGACCATTTCCTCGAACAGATCAACTGCTTCTTTGAGTCTTCCACTTTCACAAAGGCCATCCATCAGGGTTGAATACGTAATCAAATTAGGATAGGAAATCTTTGATTTTTTCATTTCATTGAAAACTTCAAAGGCAGACTTAAGATTCTTGTTCTTACAATGGTGTTTAACCAAGATGTTAAAAATGCAAGAATTCGGCTTCAAATTGAGCCTCTTCCTTGAATGCAAGAGCAACTCTCGTGCTAAATCAATCTGGTTTGATTTAACTAGGAGATTGAGACATGTGCTCATGGCTTTGAGAGAGGGTTTTTCACGAACAACTGGCTGGATTGCATGGAACATCTCGAGCACTCTTTCATGCAGAGAGGATTGTGAAAAATGCTTCATGAGATTAAGGAATATACCTTCATGAAATTTGCAAGTTTCGTAAGTCATTTGACGAAGAACTGCATCAACAGCCTGAAACTTCTTGGACCGGGCAAGCTTGTCGAGGATAGTTGCATAAGTGGCACTATTGTGATTAAAACCCTTCTGCTCTGTCACAGTGTTGAAAATTTCTAGGGCACGTTGTGGATCTCTCTCACGTTTGATTAAGTTGATGGCAAATTCATGAGATATATACTTGTGCTTCCTGTGAGATTCTACCATGGCAGCCATAGATTCTGTTGGCGGGTCTGGTTTGGTCAAGGTGGCTTTTGACAGTCGAAGAGGAGAGATCCATGGAAGTGAAGACAGCGGTGCTGAAGAAGGTGAAGAGGAGAACAACCGGTGCCTGCTAAAAGATACTGCCACAAATTTCATGAATACCGTTGGGGTTTTCATTGGGCCTCATCATCTGAAGAAGTTGAGAGTATTAGTCATTATTCGTGTAGCAACTAATTTCATAAAATAGTGTAAAATGTAGAGCCTTAATGAAGAATCAGAGGATGCGGTGTCTCGCAACCTAAGCATGACAAGAACAACTAGAAAAATAAAAGACCATAAACAAAATATATATAAATTTTAGAGTCATTCAAATGAACCTTGAGCTGTAGCATGAATGCAAGCATGAATTATTCTATCTCAAAAAGAATAGTTGGAACGTAATTAAACAATTCAAAATGAACATTTACCAGAGAACATACAAAGAATCACTGGGAAAATCCAAGGAACCATCTTTGATAAAATGAGACACTTTCATACTATTGAACACTTTCGACACTTTAACCAATCAGCCTTTTACATTTTAAATCTGAAACTATCAAAATTAACACATTGCACTCTTAAATTACCAAAAATGAACAATTAGCTTCCCTGTCCAATTCAGCCGGTAAGATAGATGAAAATAGATGACGTGGCATAATGATCTTGATGGTGAGCGCACATTGTATTGTTTTGGTAGTTTGGGGAAGAAACGGTAAATTTTTTGTAGCTTGGAATAGAAAATAGAAAATGCTTGTTAGTTGGACAGTTGAAAGTATATTTTTGCCAAAAAAATAACAAAAAACACAATGATTCAAGCATCACTGGGGCATGATTGCCAATCTACTTAAACTTTCCAATCTTTTTATTGTAAATATTGTATGTCTAAATCCCGGGTCTATGTTTCCCAGAAACTAGAATTTCGAGTAGTTTCACAGTGAAACATGGAATTTAAAACTCCAACTCTAATTGACCATGATTACCACATGCGAGAGAGCATTGACAAGTAATTGAAAACCACTCCTTCACACCTCAAATCCAATATTGGCTTCTATGCCTTTGTTTGTTCTGACTGACAGGAAAGAGTTCCCACAACATTTTCCGAAAAGCATGTTTATTTCCTTCGCCACTCAAATACTCGAATGCGGTTCAGTTTTTTTTTTTAATATATATATACATATATAAATAAATCTTCAAATCGTCTCATCCAAATAAACAGAACTAAAGAGAAAAACAGAGAAAAAAAAGGAAAATCACATGACCATTTCGACTCAAACAATACAATCATCATTCACTGCCCCACGACCCAATAACGTATAAGCATTATATATGGATGGAGAGAGAGAGAGAGAGAGAGAGAGAGAGAGAGAGGTACACACAGGGAAGAGTGAAGAAGAGGAGGATATGGGGGTGGAGTCGAATCTGAGAAGAGAAGTTTTGCTTGGCAAGGATTTGCCATTCCCTGACGCCGCGCGATTCAACTTGCCGTAGCCCTCGTCCACCAAGCAACTAGAAATTCATCACAAGGTGGCTGATTAATCGACAAAGCTCACCTTAGCTAAAACATTTTGGTAGCCCGACGAAAAACATTACGCGAACTCATTCGAATCTTCAGGTCGTGGAAAAGAAATGGAATTGGGCATGGGAGCGTTTCGACTTTTCACAGTTCGCATCACTTCATACCAAAGCGCAGCGTTTTGAGTACATCTCTGTTACATCCCTGAAAAGCCCAATAAGACCCCAAGTCCAAGTGGGTCCAAAATACTCTTCTTTTCTTTTTCGGTTCACGTCTAAGAAGACGTTTTTATTGTCAATTATATAAACTTTAAATTGATAGATTTTTTATAAATATTTTGTAAAAATGTAAATTTTATTAATGAAAAATAACTTTGTTTAACATTTTTTTTTTTTGGTGATGTATTATTATTTTATAAGAATCTATTTAAAATTTGTACAAATATTTTTTCGATGTAATCATCAACAGAAACAATCAAATCTAACGGCCAAAATTCCACTCATGTACTACTCTCGCATGCACCCGATCTTATATCTCCATTCGCCGATATACGAACTTTGCATCCATGATCCAACAGAACAGAGAGTCGACACCTCCCTAGTCCCTCCCTCACACTCTCTCTCTCTCTGAGATCAGTCACAATGGCATCGACGGTTCCCGAAAACCTATCCCGAGACCAGTATGTATTCCTGGCCATGCTGGCCGAGCAAGCCGAGCGCTACGAGGAAATGGTTCAGTTCATGCAGAAGCTAGTGCCCGGCTCGACCCCGGCCTCGGAGCTCTCCGTGGAAGAGCGGAACCTGCTCTCCGTGGCCTACAAGAACGTGATCGGTTCGCTCGGAGCCGCGTGGCGCATCGTCTCCTCGATTGAGCAGAAAGAGGAGGGGCGCAAGAATGAGGAGCACGTGGTCCCAGTCAAGGACTATAGATCCTAGGTCGAGTCCGAACTCTCGGAGGTCTGCGACAGCATTCTCAGGCTCCTCGACTCCAATCTTGTGCCTTCCGCCACGGCCAGCGAGTCCAAGGTCTTCTATCTGAAGATGAAGGGGGATTACCATCGGTACATGGCTGAGTACAAGGTCGAGGATGAGAGGAAAGCCGCGGCTGAGGATACTATGATCGCTTACAAGGCTGATCAGGTACTGTCGTAGCTATTTTTTGGACTCTGGATGGTTTTCGAGATTACGTGAGAAAACGAAACGGAAGTGAGAATTTCGTGGATTTGCTTTTTGAACTTGAATTCAGATTCAAACTACGATGGATCTGAAGTAAAACTAATGTTTAACTTTGTAGAGTCCAGAGTAAGTAAGCCCGCCGCCGCCCCCCCCCCCCCCCTCTCCAAAACATCGCCCCCCTTTTAGTTGCTGTCGAAAAGTCAAATTCTCGATTTGATTTGTCTTTTTTGAAACTTGGAAGTGAATGCAGCTATGAAGCGCTGGGTTAATTTCACTTATTTTCCTCCAAAAACAGATTTATGACTAATTCAGAATGGGAAAAGTTTGATTGATTTTCAAGGCACGGTGGTTTTGATTAGAAATTTAGAATCGTAGGCTTGGAACTTTAAGTTCCAATTTTGGCGGTTTTTGAATCGGATGTTCTCATGTGGTGCTTGCTGATGTATTCTTGTTTATTTAGGACATTGCTGCGCTTACGGGTCTTGTTGGGTTTAGCGCTCAATTTCTCGGTGTTCTACTTCGAGATTCTCAATCAGTCGGATAAAGCGTGCGGCATGGCTAAACAGGTATGCTTCATTGCCTATTAACCCGCCAAACGCGTCGACAATCAGCTGTCTTTGTTTAGTCTTTCTCTTGATTTTGAGTTAAATGATTCAACTGAGCTATAATAATTATGGTATTTGGTTCTCTTGAGACTTGAGCTAGGTCGAGTTTCAAAGCGGTTTTTTTTTTTTTGAAAAAAGTAAAGATTAAAATATCCTTTGTTTGATTACCTTTTGACCGCTAAGGACTTGGAAGATTCACGTGAACATTTTATTCTCAAAAATGGTTTTTGTATGGCTTACAACTAGGGCCGTAAGCGGACCGACCGGACCGAATGGACCGGACCGAGATCGGACTGGACTGAGTTCATTCGGTCCGGTCCACGGTCCGAATTTAATAGGACCGAATTAATTCGGTCCGGTCCACGGTCTATGTGTTTTTCGGACCGAACTGGACCGGACCGAACCTAAAAAAAAAAAAAAAAATTATATATATAATTAATTATATAATTTTCATCTAACATAATCCTATTACTAACTAATATATAATTATACCATATTATAATTAAGTATAGACTATAGTTATACATTTATACTTATACTAATATTACTAATATATAGCTATACTATATTACTAATAGTCTAATACTTTATACTAATTCTATTATATAGTTATACTAATCATGATTCATAATAACTAATCACTATAAGTCTATAACTATATATATTTAGTATCAATATATTAATATATTCTTTAATGTATTATTAATACTATTAAGTATTAAGAGTTATAGTATAAATTAATTTAGTATTGTAAATAAATTTTTTTATTAATTGATGTGAAAAAAGTAAAAAGAAAAAAGGAGGCCAGACCGAATGGACCGGACCGGACCGGACCGGTCCTATAGGAGTTCGGTCCGGTCCGGTCCGGTCAAACCATGGACCGAAAAAATTCAGTTCATGGCCGGACCGGACCGGACCGGCCCGTTTACACCCCTACTTACAACTTAGATGCAGAGATTCGACGAGGGGCCCTGGGACCCCCAAAGTTCTACGAACTTTGAGATCCTGTTTAGTCGATAGACTAAATTGAGATCAATTTAATTTAGTCTAATTATTATTATTATTATTTTTTATATACGGGAACCTCTCTAAGGCAGGGTCCTTTGGACTCACTCTTGTAGAGTAAACTTCGATCTCATACACTGTACTCTCGGAAGTTTCTCTAAACGAAACTGGTTAAATCGTTGATTTTTCACCAGAGAGTGTGGTCCCAAGAGATTGTTTGCACTCAAGGGGATTTAAACTCTAGACTTGGGAGAGCATACCCCAAGCCCAAGGCTTTTACTACTTGAGCCAACCCCTATGGGTAAGTTCTGTCTAATTTTAAATCGAGTCTAACGTTCAAATACTCAACTCTCAAATTACTAAACTCATTTCAACTCAAAACTTCTTTACACGTGGAACCTACAACTTTTTTCAATTAAAAACTTTTTTACACGCGGGACCCACAATCTTTTTTAATTTCCCATAAATATATCTAAACTCATCTTATCATTCAAACACATTTAAACTCATTTTAGGTAGATTTTACAAAACTTACTCTACCATCTCAACTTACTACTATTCATAAAAACTTTAATTCAGCTCAACATTCAAACGCAGCCAAAAACTTAAGTTTAGAAAGTGGTTATTTTGTACACATGCTTTTCGAGAAAAATAGCAGTGGCCCCCCGAAAGTTATGTCCCAGGCCAACGAAAAGCTCCAACTTCATCTCCCCCCCCCCAAAAAAAAGGAAGGAATGCTCATGAACTTGAACTGCGCCCCCATTATAATTATGATTATACTTGTGTGCCAACAAGGCTGGTAATTATTGACTTAACGTGAAGGCTTATTCATAGATTGGTGATATGATTTGTGGTTATCTGTTTTCTCATTTGTTGCTTGGTGTTTTGTATGATTCACAAAATTTTGAATCCCACGATGATGTTGATGTTACTGCTGGTAAGCAACTATTGAAAAAAGAAAAGAAAAAAAATGCTGGTTAGCAACATAAGAATTGGTGAATTGCAAACTTTCCCGTGTGCTTCATTTACGATGAGTTGAGGGAATCACCCATATGGATTATTGTCTACATGGTTTGCTTATTTAACTGCATTATTATATATATATTTTTATAACAACTGAATTATTGTTTTAATTCGTCTTCATTGACGTATTTCTGGAAATATATAATCAGTTGGATAAGACTATTCTGTGAGAAATGTGCCAAATTTGATGCCAATAATAATCACTTGCTTGTTGACAGTCATGCATATGAAGCTTTAAACACATTGCATGGTAGCTCCGCTATTATCGTGGTCCAAATACATATTTATATAAAAAAAAAATTGTTGCTTTAGCACTATGATTTTGCTATCCTTATGCAATTGCTTCTCTCCATGTTCAGCATTTTCAGGCAAAGCTCCGCCCATGCTTTCCATCTATAAAAGTCAAAAATTCAACGAATTGCTTTTCCTTTTGTTAAGGCATTTGAGGAGGCCATTGCCGAGCTAGACACTTTAGGAGAAGAGTCATACAAGGACAGCACCCTCATCATGCAACTTTTGAGGGACAATCTCACTCTTTGGACTTCTGATGCACAGGTCAGTCTCTTCCCCCACAATCGTTTTCTAGGAGTAGGCTACATTTGAGGAAAATGTCATGACCTTCATTATTAGAGAAATCAATCGATCAGGATTAACGATAGGTTACATTTGCCTTCCTGCAGGACCAGCTAGACGAGCCATAGAATATTATAAGCTTGACCGGTCCTAGTCTTCTTCTCGACGAGTTGGGTTTCGAATGTCATCTATGTCTGATTAAACAAAAATTCTACTCAACCTCCTACTATTCACACCACACTCCACACTCCATCTTTTTTTTAATTTTTTTTATCAAATATATTTTTATATAAATAGTGAATAAAAAATTATAAATAGTTTAAAAAAAATTAATTCAAAAAAAAAATTAAAAAAAAATTAAAAAATATTAAAAAGTGTGGAGTGTGGAGTGGATGAATAGCAAAACTCCTGATTAAAAGAGTGTAATATATACTGATGATTCTGGGCATCAACCCATGACGTGATGTTTTAACATCCAGACCAAACTGTTCTCGAACTTTGGAATTGGATTGGAAAGGGTAGCATTTGATAAGAGTACTTGCTAGTTATTTATCGTGCAAAACTTCTTATGCCCATAATGCGAGCTTCTTTTTTTTTTTTTAGTGTCAAAAACAAAAAATTAGGATGGAAGCAGAGAGTAAAGGCGCATTATGGGCATTGAAAAGAAATTTCAGTTGTGAAATGTATATATTTCAAATCGATTGATATTCCTGATGGACTCCAATTGTCTAACAATATCCTCAATGAAAGGTGTTAAAGGATGGTAGTTGGGCGATGTTTGGCATATTTTTGGAGCTGGCTGTGCTGCTGTATGGCATATTCTTGTCGGTACGTACCTTATGGGTCGAGTGCGAGCCCGATGGCCTCATTCTTACTCTCGGTATTTTTACTCCAGCGGGTTTTCCATAGAAACCGAACTGGGGAAACCCTGGGGGCCGACAATCATCTTACGAGAGCTGTGACAAAGTCTTGTAGTATGGTGCATTGGAGACCGACGACCCTGATGATTTTAGTAAGAAGCTCGTGATATAAACTTTCCCCCCGGGTGCCCTGTTTATATAGGCTGCCACAAGTGATGGGAAAGGGATAAATAACGTATGCATGATGGGGTTTATACTCGCACCTCCATCAATACCACCCACCATGCAAAATTTAGCGTCGTATGATTGCACTGAAGCTGGTTTGCGTTAAAAGCATCCAATAGGCCAGCCACTTGCGCAAGGCCATCCCCAGTTCCATCCAGACTGAAGTAATTTGGACACAAGTTGAAATACCATCTACCATCTATTTGCAAGAACACTATAGCATGTAACTTGCAAACTGTAGGCTAGCAGCAGGCCGCACGGCTACATAGATCATTTTCCTACTTTTTGTTCCAAAAATGAGAGAGAGAGAGAGAGAGAGGGGTGGGGAGGGGGGGGGGTACTTCTGCTGCTGATATGTCAAGTCCTAGAATAAGTATATATGCTTGAAAGGAAAATTTGAAAAGTTCAATCCAGGCAAGGCGAGAAACTTGAAGAACAGGTTTACATATCCTATTTTATTTAAGTCGTCACAAACACACACTAATGCAATCCTTTTTACATCAAAACAGACTTCCATTTGCATTGCCAATTACTAAGATGAGAAGCCCCTTTAGAGTTTACCACAAGCACCTGCACACCCACCCACCCACCAATCCAAGAGAGAGTCCATCTGCACATACAATTGAAAATGTAAAGCTTGTGACTCAATGGATACTTACATATCTCCATCAACATCTTGATGAGATGGAAAGTCAGTCCCTTGTGCTGTTTTTGATCCATTCTAGATACTGGAGACTGCCACCGGTGATAGGCAACGCAATTACTTCGGGCACACTGAGAGAGATAAGGTAAAGGGAATATGAGAGTAAAGCAAATATTATTTTCAGCTAAAGGGCTTTTCTACTTTTAAGACTTTCAGTAATGCAGGTAATAAGTTGGATTGCCTCCTCTATAACGTGTAAACTAGCATATGTCTACCACGTTTTTGAATTACTCCAATGTTCAACTTGCAACTCAATTCTTTAAGCAAGTTTTCTTAGGTAGAAATTATAATACAAAGCTTTGGCCTTACTCATACTCATGGTTTGCCTTGACATGCTCTGTGAGAGCTTCTAAAAGGGATTGCCTAGTTTTGATTATAAGAAGCTCCTCATTATCTGTCTGGATCTGTCAACCAACAATTTGGAAAATACAAATAAGCTCCAAAACATTCAGTAAGGTGGTTGTCTATTTCGGTATATTCAAATGGCATTTTCATTAGTGGGAAAGGCAGCCCCTACCTCTCCTTGCCACTCGTACACAGATTCAATACCTGAAAATACAAAATCAATATTGTAAAAGAAAATCCACTAAATGAAATAGAGATTTGACACGAATTTCATGCTTCTCTTCTTCTTCTACCCTGTTATGCAAAGATCCAAAATTATAAGCTACATTCCACCCTGATACCACCTGAGCCAAGGCCCGGATAGTCAACTTGATGCCAGTTGCTCATAAGAGTGTATCCACTGGAAGAAAAATCAAAATCAACTAACTATCCAAGATATGTAGATCCAAAGTAGAAGCCATTTTTTTTCTTTTGGTGGGGATGGGGAATGGGGTGTTGAATGATAAGAAACAAGAATAGAACCGCTTGAAATAGAGATAACGGGATTTATCCAAAAACAAGCATCCGGCACTTTCAAATGAAGACGTATATACAAATCATAGCTCCAGAACTGTCTGAAACTCAAATTTTCGAAGTCCATTTTCTGTCGGGAGATTTCAGAAACTAAAAGCATGATGGTTCACATTTGAGAAATACTTGTAGACACAGGAAAGTCTGGATGACAGTAATAATCCAAATGTGTAATTAATATTATGGTTATTTTTAGATAAATTGAATGCATAAAACAATGTCTGCCTGGGAATTTGAGTTCAGCATTTTCATTTAAACAAGCAATTTGTACTTCCCGAAAAAACAATATTGATTTGGCAATCCATGCTCTTCATTGACCTTTCAACCTGCCATTACTAAAGCAGGGAACATACACTTCGAAGTTGTATACTACGAGAAAGAACTATTGAATTGCATACCTGGTACACGGTTTACACAAGCAGCAAGTTTTTCTCTGACAATGCTCTCAGCCAACTTCTTACCTAGACAAAGATTGTGCATTTACCAATATAAATTAGGAGTTTCGGCCTACATTTTTACAATTGATATGAGTGACTTAACAGTCTGCAGTCTCAAACATGCGAATACACTGAGTATAGTGGTATATAAAAGCTAGGTCTCCGAAATAAACATTAGAGAACCCAGCGAATGAACCAGGTGTGTGTGTGTGTGTGACCAAACAGACGAAATAACCATTGCCCTCGACTTGAGAGTCCTTTTAAGTACTGATTATCAATGCAATTCAAAAGCTAAAAGTATAAGGATCATGAAGCTTAGTAATGAATATAATAGTCAGCATAAATCACATTTCGAGTTAATTTATCCCAAACCCTTATAAGCAAAAACCGTGATGAAAGCGAAAAACACGAACCCAGTTCTTTGTTGGGGACAGTGACATAGACGACGATGCTGGGTACAGTGTTGCTACTCCCTTCCATTCTGATAGTATGGACGCTCTTGGCAGGCGATTGGCCAACAAACTTCGATCTGAAACACAATCTCCACGTCCCCATAAAATGCAATTCACACACAAATGGAGAATCACAATTGAAGCAAATTCTTATTAGATATATGAGAAGAAATAACATTCCATGCTGTACCGTAAGAGATTGGCGAAGGGGAGAGACTGAGCACAGCCCGTCTTCAGGGGAGAGTTGTAGGAGAGGCAGAGATTGGAGAGACCAAAGCTGAGCACGCAAAAGGCCCCAACCAGAGGCAGGCGGCGTCGTAGTCCGGAGGCGGAGACGATGGACCAGGATGATGAGGCTCTGCAGCAAAGCGTGGATGCCATTTTGGGAGGTGGGTTTGGTCTTTATACTACTGATGTACTATTGTTTGATGCTCTCACCATGGGATGGAGCAAAGGCAAATTCCAGCTCCAGAAGCTTCTCGTCATGCTGATGTGTTATCTTGATTGTGCCACGTATTGATGAAGTTTAATGGACGGTGATCATGTCACCAGCTGGATGAGTAGCTTGTGCCGAATCTGTTTACTATTGGCTTATTGCGAAATAATACCTTTTTTTTTATCATTTTTAAAATTATTTTATTGGTTAAAACTAAAACAAAAAATTATTTAAAAAATAATGTTAGATACAGTTTTAAAATATATAAGTCTCGTGCATTCACTTTAAAAAAGACTGAGATCAATCATTAAAAAATTAATTTTTATATAAATAACATATTTATCAATTTTTTCAAAAGAAGTATATAGTGCTTGCAAATTTAAAACTCCAAATATCATTTCTCTTATTTAAAATATGACGTCATATAATATAACTAGAAATAATTAGATTTTAGCATTTGGCTTTATTTATTTTTATTTGAGTTTTTTTTTTCCAAATTTCACGTTTTATTAATCCAATATTTGAAATTTAACAAAAATAATGAAGAAGTTTGGATAATGAGTTGAATTGAGATGAAATGATTTTAAAAATTAAAAATTAAAAAAAATATTATTTTTATTTTAAAATTTGAAAAATTTAAAATAATTATAATAATTACATAAAATAAAATGAGAATCCAAACAATTCCTAATAAGATGCTATACAGCATCCTGGTTCTAGGCCCATTGGGCCAATGAACTGAGAGCCTGGAGGATATAATTTTACTCTAGAATGAATAAACCAAAACATGCTGGAAGGGCTTCAAATAGCTGTACTTGACATCCATAAAAATATATGGGCCGAATCTTGAGAACCTTCTCTCAGCTAATTAGTCTACCCAAGCAAGCTCTTTTTTTTTTTTGGGTAACCTCCCAAACAAGCTTTTTATTGTTCAGTAACTTTACAAATTCAGTGAAAAAAAACAGTTTACAGATTCAGTAACATATTTCTAGGCCCAAAGATAAAATTTTGAACCAAAATGTCATAAATGGTACAAAAGTGTTTGCGCCTTGTGGTCAGGTTTCATAGGGATAGGTGCATAATTTAAGAGTTCAATGTGCCCCCATTGACATTGTTGCCTTGTTCTTGTTGACCTATTGGCCCTTAAGTTTACTAGAATAGGACTATTCATGGGTTCTTTCATTGAGGTGACCACAACTCAGTCCTGGTTGCAGAATAAGTGCAGCAATTCTTCATCTGCAAAAGGCTGCAATGAATGGGCAAGGTTGGTGGTAGCACCACCTACTGTCACATTTTTTTTATTAGAACATGACAATATTTTAACTGATTTGGGCCTGGAGACATTAATGCTGACTAATTGAAAGGATATAAATGCTGACCAAACCTCTATTCTGTAGCATATGGGAGGGAAAGTAAAGCAAGTTTTGGTATCTGTTCAGTCACCCCCACCAACTGAATGGTTGCTTTTGCCTGTGAAATTGGTTTACAACAATTTGAGTTTCCAAATGTCTTTATAGATACCCTGTTAGGCTATTGCCAATGTAGTTAGGGTTAGAGAGTTAGTGATAAATCATGTGGATTTTGGGAGATTCTGTCAATTTTTTTACAACCCATACTAAAATTTTTAGTTTTGGCCTAGTTTTTTTTCACAACTCATCTCATATCATTTTATCTAATTATTATAATTTTTTTAAATTTCCATATAAAAGAAAATAAACAATTCAACATTTTCAAATCTTAAAATAAAAATAATATTAAAAATATATTTTAACAATATTTTATTCAATTTTTAATTTTAATTTTAACTCATTTTATCTATGAAAATAAATGATGAAGATTTTTTAGCAACCAAAGTACAATAACATGATGTGGAAAGACAAACCCAGTGGGTAAGCAATTAAAACAATAAACAATCGAGAAACAAAGAAGGAAAAAAACAAGCACAGGCATGGTTCATCATCCAACTACAAACTTTTCATAGTACAATAAATCTTCCCAATCTTCCAACACTCCACATTCTATCTTTTTTTTAAATTTTTTTTAAATTTTTTTTATTAAATAATTTTTATATGAATAGTGAATAAAAAATTTGAAATAGTTTAAAAAAAATAAATTTAAAAAAAATATTAAAAAAAATATTAAAAAATATTAAAAAATGTGGAGTGCGGAGTGTGGATGAATAATAGGAGGTTGTGTAGCAAAACCCGACATTATCCCAATGGCAGGGTTTAGGATCTCCAAGGTGAGAGTGGATTTGAATAGCAGTAGGAAACATTAACCGAGATCACACAATTTAATATTAAGCCTCAGGTTCATGGGGACAATAGTGACTACAAAATTGGACTAAGAAACAGCAACCCCCCACCCATTTCCTCCCACTTTCCCCCACAACCATTTATTGCCCTAACGCCAAACTCGGAAACCCACAAAAGCATGCATATCCAACAAACGCAGTGGCTTTTTCTATTTTCTGATGCAGACACAAGTTTAGCCAAGATAGGGGTGACTTTGCCAGCTCATACTGGTTTTTCACGATATGTTTTTAATTAAAGAGTAATACTAATTAATTTAAATATGTGCATTTCCTTAAAAAAAAAAAGAGTAAGGTTTTATATAAAAAAGTTTTTTATTTTTATTTTTACGTAAGTCTTAAATTTTTTTATTCTTTTTAAAGAAAGTGTGTGAAATCATCACTTGTCCTAAAAGCTTAAACTGATAGGAAGAGATAGATTTTATTATTTATTTTATATATTAATAAAGTGGATTTGCATAACTATATAAATAATTTTCCTTGATTAAATTACTGCTATCAGAATCCTGTGACCCAATTAGAGTTTCCAGGGTGGGACAATATTATTTCAAATAAAGTAATGTTTCCGTCTTAAATCTCGTCGTTTCGTTCTTATTGGTTACTCTTAATAAAGGTAATAAAGTCTAAGATGAGAATAAAACTTATTTTTTAAAAATTGAGCACTAAGGAGAAGAAGATATAGACTCATCTTGCTCAATGTATTTGATCTTATTTTTATTTTAAATTTTTATTTATATGTTTACTTGTATTTTTGTTTATTTAAATATAGAGATTGGGTTTGTCGTGGAGACACAGAAGATACGCCGGATGTTCTGGAAGCTCAATTTTGATGGCGGACAGCGGAGTCATATTGGTTTCACATGCCTAGACGACCAACTGTTACGAGCTCAATGCATAGAGCAAGACTCTATTTATTTTTTATTCAAGTTTTTTGTTGTTTAATTTCATTTATATAATGTTTTCTGTTTATTTTACTTGCTCCTGATCTGTAAATCTAGTAAACACTTCAGATTTTTTTATTAGCATGAGGATGTGTTAGTTTATAGTAGTGGTGAATCTCAAGGACGGACTTAATTTGCAAGAGCTATTAGTTAATGAAATTTAGGTTATTTTTAATCTAAACTTGGCCAATGCTTGAAGCCAGTCTCTGGGATCTGGATCAGTGGTTCCTTAATCTGCAATTGATATTGTCTTATCGAGTGGCCATTTTCTCTAGAGATGAGAAGAAGCCCAGAAGAAAAAATACCAAAGTCCTTGGAATCTCCTCTCTAGGGTTCATAATTTGATATATGTTCCTCACAAATGCCAGGAATATTTAAGAGCTTTCCGAGAAATTGCAAGCCACTGACTGGCTCATGCCCAAAACAATGGTTTGATAAAATGGTAATGACGGTTATGATCCATGATTCTACATAATCCCATAAACAAAAACAAAAATTTTAGTTAGTTGAAATAATTTTACAATCTAACATACCAATAATTACGTATCACGTTAAATCATGACAGTTTATATATTTTTGGAGGGCGAAACTTATTTTGACGGTTTCAATTGTTATCTTGACCAGTATTTTCGAAATCCAGGCCTATGTGTTATTGAAGTTTCTTTCAATCCTCATAAATGGCTTGCGGGAGGAGATTTGTAATGTTTGAATTGAATACGTGAGAATGATAAAAAGGATTCCATATCTTTCATAATTATTTCAAATTACTCGAAATTGTAATCTTGAACAGTCATCGTTACAACATATAAAAGCGGATATCGAATTAAAAAAAAAAAAATAGAGACTAATACTATTTGTTGGGGGTGGAGGGATGAGACATATATGAAGAAAACACAACTTGAATCATAGAATATGATAAAAGTGGGCACCCAAGGCTACAGCGTACAAGCACCGTTCCTGAAAGCATATGAGCAAGATTGCCTTGGGGCTTGTAACAGTAAAGGGAAAAATAATTAATGGGAATGGATGAGTTAAAAAAATATGCAGTGGATGTGAATGACACTCTGTGAAGCTCGGATCTCTAACAGTTTAGGGAAGACTCCTCTTTTTAGACCATTTGAGTAAGAAGTCTTTTAAGACGAGGAGGAGGAGGAGGAGGAGGGGGCCTCATCCATCTCTCCTGCTTCTTCTCACCAACTTAAAATAATGAGCCATATTTTAAGTACTAAATACATATCAAATACATATTAAATATGATCTTTGAAATTTGCACAAACTGACATAAGCCATATGACCAAAGTGTGTGGTCACCTTGGTACTGGCTCTGCTATGAAATTTTTTGAGTGTGAAGCTGCAAAAGCGGGAAAAAGGGTGAATTCCAAAGAGTACAAGAAAAGAAAAGAAAAGAAAAGATAAGAGAGAACAAGATAAGAAAGAACATTTCAAAGAATGCAGAGACAAAAGGGTTAGAAATTTGTGTCCCCTAAAGTCTCTTTAGGAAATCCATTTTTTAGCATGCCTAAAGTGAATCCAAGAGAGCAAGCATCCTAAGTAAAATTTAGGTACCTTAGTCTGTGGTCCAATTCTGTCCACGTTTTTACCTTACAATATTTCACTAATTATGGTCAAGTTTTTTTTATGTATGAAATCTTTCTTTAGGGATATGAAAGAAAAAAAATTCTCCTCATCAATTACTATTCACACCTCACACCTCATACCCTATAAAAAATACCCTTACATTCTAAGAAAAACACCCCACATCTTATGAAAAAAACTATAAATATAGAGTGATGTAAACAGTTACTAATTTGTAACAAAACTCGAAGTCAAAAATATCACAAAGTTTAAGAGCACTGCACCACCCCCAGTCTCTATAATTTTGCAGTGATTTTAAACTTAGTGATATTTTTTCCTTCAAAGTTGGGAAATTTAACACCTGATGTACGGCCATATAAATCAATGAAGATTTACAATTATTGGGCCATCTAGGACTTCTCATCAGAATGTTAAACACACACAAAGAGGGTGGGGAGGGTGAAGAGAGAACGTCAAAGCCAGAAATCATTAGTCAATTGAGAACACATAGTCGAGGGCATCTGCTGATCAAGGATGTTGAACAGAAAATTTGGACCAAATTGTTGACAGAGAATGTGTTCAATTGCAAGATTTACTCTTTCTTTTGCAGTTCCCATGATTCAGATCCCCACCTCCACAAAAAAAGGAAGAAGAAAGGACTGTAAATAACGGCATTGCCATGGTAAAAAAAGAAAATAAAAAGTAAGTGAATCCTGCAGTCAACCAGACGTGTTAGATTGTGAGCAGAATCAGAGACTCCACTTAAGTAGTATTAATCTCTTAATCTCGAGTTAGCAAAAGGATTGCTTCAAAGTTCAAATTCTGCATCAGATCTTACTCATTAATTATTCACTATAATTCCAGTAATTATCCACTTTTTTTTAATATCAATCTAATTAAGCCCACCGTCACAAATGTATCAGTGAGTCAGTAATTGATGAATGCTTGAGAAATTTTGTACTTGTAAATGGGTGACCCACATTTCTGCAAAACCCAAAACGAAACGCGCCCAAAAGTTGAAAAAAAAAACAGCAAAAAGTGCATATCTTTTTTGTAATTCTTTGGCCCTGTGTAGAGACAGTCCTTTACAACCCACCCCCCCATAAAAAAAAAAACTAGATTTTTCTGGCTGATTTGGACAAGATTTCCTCATTAAGTTTTATCTTTGCTGGTCACTGAAAATGACACAAGCTGGTCCAAGTTTGGCGTGCTGGTTCACTAAATACAATACACTAACTTTATGCATTTTATTACAATTAAACTTGGATCTAGTTAAAGGGCAAAAATCGATGGTAAATTTCATTGCATTCCATGGAAAAAAATAGTGACAATGTGAATTTCCACCAGTACTGCAACTCACTAGAGACATGCAACATGCGTAAAAAGACAACGGACACATTGATATATGATTGCTAATTGGCTAAGAACAATACCATTCTTTATCTTAGATTTTGTTATTGTGATCTTATTTGTTGAGGTGATATATTTTAAGCGGTTTCTTATATTTATTAATTAAAAATAGAAAGTTATTTAAAATATATCTTATCGACATATGTGACTAGGAGAATAAATTTAAACTAAAGAAAAACATTAATCTACAGGTAAACTAAAAGCCATGGTCGTGTCTATATGTATATACAATGTATAGATAAGTTGTTTACCACATGAATACTATGTCTTATTAAAAAAGAAACCAAAAGAGAACCAAAAAAATCACAGGTACTTATAAACACAAACTACAACCATAATTAATTCAGAAGCAGAATAACGTGGGTTTATGCCTTTCTGGCCCTTCACTACCAAACATATTAAAAGTAATTGTTTAATACATGAACGAGACTGTTTGGACTAACTCTTATCTCTTCCCATGTCCAAATCCTAACATAAATATTAATCCATCTTATCTATCTATCTATACAATTAAGTTGCTGACCTATATATCCATTAGCCGTTGGTGCGTTTATTTTCACGGATCGATAGCTTATATATTTATATATGTCGTATATAAAGTATAGTATAAAATTATTTATCTTTATTAAAGTGGAAGAAAAATATGATTTAGGACATGTCATTATGCGATACTGTCTTGCTATTGGAAGTATTCGTATTTTTGTTTTCTTAAAAAATAAAAAGAGGACTCCTAGGTTTACACTTTACCACCAAGTTTGCAAGACAACCTTTTCATCATAAAACTAACTCCAATATATCGATTATCGACATCCTTTTGATACTCTTGAGTGGCAAAAACCTGTTTTGGCAATATATTCATGCTTTATTCCTTTGACTTTGTTACGTCCTGCTCCAAGAATTTTCGAGTTTGTGAAGAAACATATTTTCTTATTTACATACAGCAACAAAAAAAATAGTCACATCAGTCAAGACTCAAGACTCGAGACCCATGTTATTTTTGGCAAACGAGACCAATATTTCCTGATTTCCTTTCCATCTCTCTACTTAAAATAGTCTTTTTTTTTTTTTTTCCCCTTTAAGAACATCTATATTAACTTAGTTAAATTGAAAAGTTAGCTAAAATTTAGATAATTGATATAAAAAATACTTCACATTAAATTGGTCAAATCTAAAATAAAATAAACTTTTACAATAGTAGTTGGTCAAAAATGAAGAATCACTGCTGATTCACCAAACATTAAAGTACTAATTTCTCGCTCCAAATAAATATTAAAATATTAGTTTCTCACTCTAATAAAAATACTATTTGGTTTGTAATTAAGAAATTTAGATAGAAATTTAGATGAGTTTAATCAATATTTTTTGTTATTAGAATTAAATGACTTTTAAAAATATGAATTTTTTAATATTAATTTAATTAGAATATAATTATTATTAATATTAAATTGATAGAATTATAAAATTTGATACAAATAAATTAAATAAAAAATTGATTAATTTAATAATATTTTATTATTATATAGAGAGTGAATGGTTAATTCAATGTGAGAATTGAATTTAAATAGAATAAATAAATATAAAAAAGTGTAATATTAGTTAAAATTTAAACATGTATTTAACCAAATCAATGCTAATACTCTAATAGAGAAACACAAAATTCAACCAATAAAAAGGATAACAAATAACGCACACAAGCACAAAAGATTATTTAAAAGGAATGAAAAAAAGAACTTGTTATATCGATTAGGTTATTTTCAAGAATCGATGGCTTATTACGAGGGAAAATGTCGTCCTTTTTTTTTTTTTTTTTTAACACAAAAAAGTGTGTTTTGTTTGGTAAAAGAGAGTCGGTACGTGTGGAAAAGGCCAAGACTGAAAAAAGCATAGTCAAAATCGTAATTTCAGAAAGAAACGGATGGTTTCCGGTCATCCGCTGCTACATCCAGAGAACACGCGTCAGCACGGGAGGATAAAGACAGACTCACAGCGGATTGGTCAGTCCTCGATATCCACATTACGCTTTTATCCTCCCATCTTTCCTCTTATTACCTGACCAAATAATAATAAAAGAAAAATATATTAATTTATTGAATAAGTCATTTTGTTAATACATATACTTAGTAGGGTTTTGCTATTCATCCTCTCCACACTCCACACTCTACATTTTTTAATATTTTTTAATATTTTTTTTAATATTTTTTTGAATTTATTTTTTTAAAACTATTTATAATTTTTTATTCACTATTCATATAAAAATATATTTGATAAAAAAAATTAAAAAAAGATGGAGTGTGGAGTGTGGTGTGAATAGTAGGAGGTTGAGTAGAATTTTTATACTTAGTATATCTTATCTCCTAAACACTGATACTAAAATAGTGTAATTTATAGAGAAAATAAATTGAATAATAAATGATTTGTAATGAAAAATATAATGTCATACATAAATAGGTTGAAGCTAGTATTTAATTTTAAACAACCCAAACACAAAAAATTGTATAATCTGATTGAGTAATTTATTTATTTATTTATTTATTTTTCAATTATTGTAATTATTGTGATGGCATTTAATAGCACAGTACATGTCTTTATTTTGTTTGAGTACATGTCTTTTTCTTTTTTGGGCTAAGTTAAAGAAAAAAAAAACCCATTTTATTTTCAGGACATCTCACTTTCGAGAAAGAAAAGTCTCTCTCTGTCTCTCTGTATACCTTTATCGAGGTGCAAATAATTTTCACGCTCAAATCCTTCTGATTCTCATCTCTCGCTCCCTGGACCCTCGCTCTCTGTCTCTATTTCTTGCTCTCTCTCCCTAGCAGGAGGCACTCATTTCCTTCATAAGCCACTATCAAGAAGTTGTCTTTTCAGCCCCAAGTTTGATAGGGGGGAGAGAGAGAGAGCGCTTCACTCCATAGTTTCTGTATTATTTTCTCACACCACTCGCTGTTTCCTCAACATTCACGGTTTTTTCCAAATTTCTTTTGGAAAATCTATGCTCTTCGTCCACAATACCTGAAACCAATCTGTACTTAAAACCCACGTTTTCGCTCCCATTTCTCATCTGATGCAACTTGTTATTTAGAGAGAGAGAGAGAGAGAGTTTTCTTAAGCCTTGAAAAATGGCACCAAGTTTCGACTCCGCAGTTTCAAGCCTTCTTTGTGCGGAAGACAACAGCATTTTCGATGAAAACGATCATGGAACAGCGGGGGAGTTTGAGACCACGTGGCATTATAGGAATCGGCGAAACCATTGTCAAGACCGGGCCTATGGAGACGGCGATGGATTACCGCTGCAGAGTGACGAGAGTTTAGCTACGATGGTCGTAAAGGAATGTCAACATTTGCCTGCTGTTGATTACTTGAAGAGGCTGCGGAGCGGAGATTTTGACTTGGGAGCTAGAAGACAAGCTGTTGATTGGATATTGAAGGTGGGTTTTTTGCTATGTTCTCGGGTTTCTAGTGTTTCTCATTCGATCTCTCTTTGCCTCGCCTATATATGTTTATATATACTTCCCTCAGTTTTATGACATTCGTATTTTGTATTTCTCGATTTACTGTGGTATTATTATTATCATCCTCATTTTCATTCTCTTTGTTTTTGTAATTTCTGGTGTTTCTTTTCGGTAACTTTGACGTCGTTTGATATTTTTGGTTATTCGGTCTTTTGAAAATCCTCCAAAGTGCCACCAAACACAAACTGGAGTTGCATCGATCGTCTGTTGCATCCCCTCCGTTTATCGTCTTTATACTTTTCTTCCTTTTCCATGCTCTGTTTTTCTTTTCTTCCCTTCCCCTGATTAGCGACCCGCTGAAGAACTGTTTGATTATTTTACTTCCGTTGGCATTTGTTGAAGCTCAAGGCTAATGCTCATATACTGTTGTAACAGGTTCATGCCCATTTCAGCTTTGGACCTCCGTGTGCATATTTAGCTATAAACTACTTGGATCGTTTCCTTTCTGCTTATGAATTTCCTGTAAGTTGAGAAATGAAGCAACCGATTCTTTTAGTCCCAATACTGTATACAGCATGTTATAAAGCCCATTTTTTAATTCCATGGACTCGGCATGCACCTTTGCAGAGGAGCAAACCTTGGACGATGCAATTGTTGGCCGTCGCATGTTTATCTCTTGCTGCCAAAGTGGAGGAGACAGAAGTTCCTCTATCTCTAGATTTGCAGGTTAGGGTCTTGTTCATTAAGATTTCTGCATAATTCTTCAGTTTTTCTGCTCATCCGTGTTCTGATGATCACAATACTCATAACAGGTGGGCGATGCAAAATTTGTGTTTGAAGCAAGAACAATTCAAAGGATGGAACTTTTGGTTCTGAGTACCTTGAGGTGGAGAATGCAAGCAGTTACCCCTTTCTCATTCATAGACCACTTCCTTTGCAAGATCAAAGGTGATCCAACCCCACTAAGAACATCAATCTTGAGATCAATCCAACTCATACTAAGCACACTTAAAGGTAACTCAGACGGCATGTAGTGCTATAACTCTTGCCATAGTAACAATTTTGATAGACGGGGGAGATGGAAAGTTTAATTTTTGGTGGGTGGGAATTCAATGCAGGGATTGATTTCTTGGAGTTCAGGCCTTCAGAGGTTGCAGCAGCGGTGGCAATAGCTGTTGCAGAAGAAACCCAAACAATAGACACGGAGACAGCAACTTCTCTTCTCAGTCAACATATAGAAAAGGTACCTGGTCGGTCCACCAACCAAAAAGGGACATGCATATGATGATTTTGCTTTTTTCTCTTATCATTCTTAACTGATTACTTGCAAAAATTTCATTTAATGGAGACAGTAATTAATGTTAATATCACTTCTGATTATGGTGCTTGCAGGAGAGAGTGCTCAAATGTATCATGATGATCCGTGATTTTTTATTAATTAATAATGGTTCTGTTAAGAATGCGACTGTTTCAATCACATCTGTTCCCCAAAGCCCAATTGGGGTGTTGGATGCGGCATGCTTGAGCTATAAAAGTGATGAGGTTACAGTTGATTCATGTGCAAGTTCTTCACATAATAGCCCGGATGCTAAAAGGAGGAAGCTAAACAGAACCTTTGAAGTGGGGCTATAAAGTCGTGGAATGTGTAGATTATGTGGGATTCTCACTTCAGTACCCTGAACAAACGTGTGATTTTGTTACCTTAGGAACTTTGGTTTGTTTATGAAGGTGCCCCTTGAAAGATACCCAAGGAATACTGCCAGACAAAGAGAGGGATTGAAAGGAATGGAATCAGTGTATTTCATGATCTTGAGAAGTTGAGAAGAAAATTTTGGAGGCCATAAGAAGACTTGAGAAGTTGAGTCATGGGTAGAGGATGGAGGATGAGGAATGGAATCAGTGTATTTCATGATCTTAGCGTGAAGAAAGGTCGCCAGCTGTTAATTATTAGACATCTTAACGGCTAGAGACAGTAGAGAAATGAGACCGGTGAAAAAAAAAAAAGCAGAAGAAAATATTTGTCGTGTTTGAGAGATACAGTTTGAGTAGATTTGGAGTTTTCATTATTGAAAAAGAAACTAAAAAACTGAATATTAAATGTTCCTGAGAAATATTTATTTGAGAGACTTGTTAGTCTCTCAAATTCTCGTGTTTGTTTATTATTTCTGTATTCTATGATTAATTTACCAACTACTTCCACAGAATTGATCTGAAGCAGCTCTTAGGTTTTGGATATGAAGCTGAGAATTTAATATAGTAAGCATTGGTATGAGAAAAAAATTAAAAATTTTAAAAAAATGTTATTATAATATAAATCTTTTAATATTATTTTTATTTTAAAATTTAATAAAATAAAATTATTTATTATATTTTATATAGAAGTTTGAAAAATTTTTAAATCTTAAAATAAAATAATGTTTTAATATTATTTATTTAATTTTTATCTCTTCTTAATTGATTATCCAAATTTAAGTAATAAAAATTGAAGTGAGAGCTTTGAATGGGATGCTTTATTTATCTATTTCAATATGGGTTGCTCCTACGGCCCTTAATTTACACTAGAAGACACGATGCTTAGCAATATTTTTAACGCAAACAAAGACAGGTCTGTCATTATTCTTTATGCATTAATGATCTGTTTATTCCAAAGTTTGAAAGAAATGAGAGGGGCATTTCACGGCCAACGCCCAAAGTATAAAGAGCACCTGACCAACTTCCAGACATGAGTCCGTAATACCTTAAAAGCTGAGGGCCAATAGCAGTGCACTGTGCAACCTAAAGAATCTAAAGTATTAAAACCATATTAATTTCCTGTCTGAATGTGAATCAGTCGATGTCTGGATAGAAGAATTGGTAGTAATTAATGGTTGCCTAGTTTCTCCATATCATGATCGTCACACTAAATAGGGTTCTATTCCAGATGTCATGATCATAGTAAACATCCAATCTTTTCACGATTGACAGCTTGGAACAACTGGATAGCAGCAAAATTCACATCCACTCGTCCATTCATTGACGAGCCAGATAAGAAAGTACGTACCAAATTCACATAGGAAGAGCTTGGCCAGTGCAGCTTTTAATATATCTAATCCGTCCAGAATTTTGTCATTAGTTAAACAAAAATGATAAATACACGTCCTATTTTACAATATTATACACAATAACATTTTAAAAAGAAGGTTATTTTTTGTAAGAGTTTTGTTAATTCTCACACATCACACACGGCATATTTAAAAAAAAAAAAGCTTAAAATAGTTTTATTTTTATTAAATTTATTACATTCTTTTACTCATAATTTAGATACTACATATTTAATAAGAGAAAAAAATAAAAATAATGTGATTAATAAATTAGTATTTTTTATAAACTAACTTGTAAAAATAATATTATTTTATTAAAATATTATTATTTTATAATATGTGTTGTGAAATGTATTATATAGATATCACTACTCTTAGTTAAATGAAAGTGGCCCAATATATTAATTATAGTAAATTCTAGTTCTGTTCAGATTTCTTTTCGGTCCGATCTGAAATTCGGATAACCGAATTTTAGTTATGGGTTTTGATCCAAAATAAATCTTGAGTACATCCATTTCGGGTACTGGGTGTTGCTTTTTCTCTTGGCTTAAATGTTTTAATATTTCTTATTTCATTTATTTATAAATTATACTTTTGAAATAGGCCAACGTGCTTAGATGCAGAAGAACCAGCAGCAGTGTAGGAGGACACCGAAGGGTGCCATCCAAATATCCCATCAGATCATAACCAATGAGAATGGTTAGAAAGGTTGCACGCCAGGGAGGATAATTTGAGGATGTAAGTTTGTAAGGCAATTGGCTGTAAGTGTTGATAATAACGAGAAGGAGTGGAATTAACACTGGAGGATATGGGTTCAGGAAAAACTTTGTTCTCGTGAGAGAAGAACCTCGTGATACCATATGAGGATTACGCAAGTAGCTATTGCTGGCCTTTTCATTTTCTTGGGTGAAATTCTTTGTGGGAAATTTGGTTGAGTTTTATGGCAGTATTTGGTTTTCCCTATGTTGAAATCTATTGGCAGTATTTGAGTTTGATCTCGTGTTGAGGTTAATGGGTTGGTGGGAATTATTATTCACTTGGATCGTCATGGTCCATAGCTGAAACAGATTGGTTCTTCTTCTCTGATAGTTTGATTTCCACTCCTTGGCCACTTACAGCAACAATTTTCTGATCATTAGGATCATAGCTCCATAACATGACATAACCAAGATTCTTAATTATTTTTTACACATAAACGTTAAAACGACCATATGGTAAAAGCTTCTGAAACCTATTTTAGTCGATTGGTGAAACCTGAGTACCGGACTCCTATCATCAATCATGTCGTGTTTACCTGTCTTCCCTTCATATTTCTGTGTGGAATCTGCTTTTTACAAAAGTTATATAAATGGAATCTAAGCTTTTATTTACGACAGCCTGATAAAATTAAGATTACAACCTACCCATCTATTACTCTCAATAATGAATTAATGATGATACAGTGCCAGATTAAATCTTACTAGCTAGTGCCAATCACACTATGTAGGCACACCTTCCATTTTCACTGAGTTTAGAGGAAGCTGAAACATTTTTAGTTATTATTATTATTTTCCTTTTGCCTTCTTTTTTGGCGTGAAGGGGTCCCTACCTTCTCAGTAAGCAAAGGGTTTAGCATGAACACGGGCTTGTTTGTATTTATAACACTTTTTAATTTATTTTATCTCGTCTAATCATTACAATTTTTTAAAATTTTTACATAAAATAAAAGAAATAATTCAATTTTTTTAAATATCAAAATAAAAATATTATTAAAAAAATATTTTATAATAATATTTTATTTAATTTTCAATTTTAAATATCAATTCATCTCGTCGCGAAAACAAACCAGGCCTAGTGTAGATTCAATTGACTTAACAATGAAAACAAACCCTTTTACTTGTTTGTCCTCCAGTTCATTTCTTAAAAGCACATGTTTTCAACTCCAAGCTTCAAAACTTAAACACTAATAAAAGTATGATATAGAATTACAGCAACAAGCTTTCAGTTAAGCTTTTCCTTAGCCATTTACAGCTACAAGTTTTATTCATTATCGATATAATCTGCTTCGTTTGGTAGTTCAATTGAATTCAGTCTAATTTTAAGTTGAATTTAACATCCAAACACTCAACACTCAAATTACTAAACTCATCTCAACTCAAAACATTCTTACATGTGGGATCTACAATTTTTTTTTAACTTAAAACATTTTTATACGTGGAACTTACAATCTTTTTCAATTTTTCATAAAAAATACGAAACTCATTTTAACATCCAAACATATTTTAAACTCAATTTAAATGGATCTCACATAATTCTCTTTACTACTCATCTCACTACTATTTATAAAGAACTCAACTCAATTAAACTCAGTTTAACGTCCAAACACAGCCTTAAAATCTGCTGGCATGTGAACTGTGGACATATTTATTTCTCAGCGATTTCAACTGTTATCTAGTTATTTTTGTTTACTGAGTTGATATTGAGACTTTGTTTACTGAGCATGAGACTAGATCTGATTTTTTGCTATTTTGGGCTTTAAATATGGGTACTGCGGCTGGGATGCTGCTGTTGGGACAGCATATATGCTGCATACGTTGAAATCTGTAATTCATTTTGGGTTGTTATATGCCGGTGAAATTCCTGATTTTTTTTTTTGTTATTCATCTATATGCTGTTGTTTCAGCTTGTGATCATGTTTATGGTACTGTTATAGAATCTGTTTATGGTAGTATGCTGTGATTTTTTTTTTTTGTTAGAGCATTGGTATAACTTCTCTATCTTCATCTTTATCTTTAAATTTGAAGAATCTGTTTTTAAAAAGGTCTGCATTGGCTTCTTCATCTTTATATTTTTACATAACTATAAACAGTCATTTTTCAAATATGAAGAAGCATTGTTCATTCTTCAAATATTATTTTACTAGTTTTTTCTCTCTCATATACATTAAAATTAATTTTGTAAAATTTATATTAAAATAATTTGGATACATAAAATTTTTATTAAGTTGATAATACAAAATGGATGCTAATTGTAAAATATATATAAAAAATAATTTTAGAAAACAAATAAAAAAATAATAATATTTTATTATAATTTGGTTCAAATATGCATAAACCAATGTGGGAATCATTTTTTAAATATAAAATTATTTTTTAAAAGAGATAATTTTGCATATGAAGATGAAGAAACTATTACCAATACTCTTATTCATCTATATTGATGTTGTTGTTATATTTTGTGATCATGTTTATGGTACTGTTATTGAATCTGTTTATAGTCATTGTTTATAGTAGTATGCTGTGATTTCTTTTTGTTATTCATCTATATTGCTGTTGTTAAATTTTGTGATCACGTGGTGCTTGCATATGGGACTGCATATGCTATAATATTGGAATATTGTGAACTAGAGAAATTCCTGGAATATAGTTAACTGTAATGTTGTGAAATTCCTTATTTTTTTTGGTTATACATCGATATGCTCAACGAAATATGCTAATTTTACAGATTGTTAGATTTTGAAAATGAAAATGAATATGATTGTTGGAGGTTATTGGAGATTATGAAAATAAAAATTAAAAAGTATTTAAAAAAGTAAATAACAACTTAAATAAGAAATAATAATATTTTATTATTATAAAGAATGTGATGGTTAATTCAATATAATATTCAAGTTTTGAGTGATTAGTTAAAAATTAAAAAGTGACATATTAGTCAAATTTTGACTTTTGGGATAGCTAATCCAATGTCCATGCTCTAAATTACTGTTGTTGTTTCCCTTCAAGGTTTTAATAATTCTCCACTGTATTTATGGTTTTAACATGGAATTTAAACTTGCAATCATAGAGCATGCATAAACTAATCGGTTATTTATTTATTTTTATACTCTCGAGTGATTCAAAGAATGGATCGAAATGTATATACAAAACGTAGTGGTCCTACAGGGTATTCACGTTACTCATCATCGATTAATGGGTATTTGAGCAATGGTGCTGTAAACTGACATCATTTAACTACTAAGAGCATTAGCATTGGATTCATCATTCTTATCTTCAAAATTTGATGAAAAGTACATATTTTTCATAAATACAAAACCTTCCTATCTATAATCCCACATTGGATTAGCCATTAGATTCATCAAAATAATAATATAATATTATTTTTTTAATAATATTTTTTTAATTTATTTTTTTCATATTTTACAATTACAATAACTATATGTTAATTAATAATTTAATTTGATACTTACATTATTATTTCTCAATTTAAATATATTGTGGCTCAAAATTGGAAAAAAATAATTTAAGTAAATAAAATAATAGGTATAGAGTGTGAATAGTGAGTCTTCAAATTTGAAGATGAAGGGAAATGTACTGTAGCTAAAAGCTTGACATTTGGGCATATGGTGAATTCAATGCTAGGATTTTAGAGTTAAAATCATCAAATTTTGAAGATTGGACTCATTTGATGAGTCCAATGCTAGTGCTCTAAGCATGGCTAAATCCAGATATTTGATTTTTAAAAAGCCTTCAAATCATATCAGTGGAGCATCAGATTACTCGAATGACAGATGGACAGGTATATGAAACAAAAGTCTAGTCTTGAAACTGTATATAGCCCATGCCATCAATTCCATGTTCAGGATGTCAGTTCGAACATGTAAGATGCTATTTCAGTAAGAGATCAAACACATGAGATATTGGCCATTAAGGTTATGCTTGGGGTGAGATGAGAATTTTGTGTTTTGTTTTAAAGTTTAAAATATTATTTTTTAATTTTGAGATTTGAAAAAGTTGAATTGGAATTTGAAAAAGTTATATTAGAATTTGAAAAAGTTGAATTGGAATTTGAAAAAGTTATATTAGAATTTGAAAAAGTTGAATTATTTATTATATTTTGTATGGGGATTTGAAAAAGTGTAGAAATGAGATGAGATGAAGATGAGAATTTTAAGTAAAACATTTTTTCCAAACATATTCTAAATCACCCATGGAACAGTCCAAAAGCATTTTATTGGTTAGAGCATTTTTTTCAGTCCTTCACCCACTCAACTCAGTACCACGATTAGTGCCAAAAAGTCCCTCCAACAAAAGTGATTTTTCCATAACCCATTCTATAATTTCTATCAAGCTGCACGATGATGGGGATATTCAATGGCTTATATTGATTAATCACAGAGATATTGAGGTTTATATTTATTTTTAATGAACGCTATCAAATATAATTAACACCTGCTTACACTGAATTATCTCGATAACGAATACAACCTTAATAGGAGTGAAAATCAAAACCCTGGTTTAGCCACTGGCACGTGGACATACGTGCTGTGAAAAAGAACTTCAAGATGATAAAACGACTCGTCTTGAACTTGAGTCTGCGAGTTCGATACTTCTAAGATCGTTCAGCGGTTTTTCGTCCAGCTGGGCGCGTGGGTTGCATGCACCACAGCAGCTCCTTTTGTGCACTGTTTATGCAGTCTGCTGTGTAGTGCACGCGCCAGTGTTTTGTTATGTTTTGTGTTTTGTAATTTTCTTTGTGTATTGTTGTTTTTAGATTAATAAAAACTCAAAAAAGAAGTCCTCCCTCCGCGTTGTCGGATGGTGGGGTTTGGTGAACCCTACCCTGCTTAGTCGGGATATAGGGGTTGTGTAACCTCTGTTGTTTACAGAGGTGATAATTTCTCTAAGATCTAGGTCTTTAGAGATTTACCGTCTGGACTAGACCATATCAGACACGTATGTGTCCTGAGGTGCTATTAACGATTGTAATTGGCTTGTTTTCAAGTCATAGTTGTATGTCCTATCTTAATGAAGGATGATGATGATCTACTTTTATTAAAAAAAAAATATGATAAAACGACTTATGTTTTCTGAATAGGACATCACGTAACATGCGAAACCAAGCTGAAGACACTTATATGTACACTTCTTCAAGGATCCTGTCCATATGAGACATGCTAATACATCTAGATTAGGCTCCATTTATTCCACCGAAATCATTTCCCTAACAAACTTTTTATGGGGAATACTATGGTACCAGATTGCACGTTAATTTACCTTCTACTAACCCCTTCACGTACTCTCGTAACTATTGGGAACATTCTCCCAGCAGAATCTGACAGAAATTTGTTGCAGGTCATGCTCTCCTAGCAGGCTTTAGCTATGAGGTATCGCAAGTCATTACTTTACGAAAAGAGCTTTGGCTATCAAACAGAATGGGGAAAAAAGAATCGGATTCTGTATTGAAACATTGGCCGACCAACCAAAGTTCGGATTGTTTACTAAACATAGCCAAGCAATAGCTAAATGGCATGAGATGTCATTGATCGGGTCTTGACTTATAAAACGGACTGTAGACATAACGTTATCATTGTTACCATCACTACTTGTCTTAAGGAAATAAGGAATTTAAGGTCTGCACAAAATCTCTATAACTGCAGCTCTAGATCAAGAAAACCTTGTTTGAACACGAGATCACAGTTTCAGGACATGGATAAATTTCTGCTTTAAGTACAAAGTCAACCAACTATGTAGCAGCCTTTATGACAGACAAGAATGTATAGATGCAACCAAGGCAGCAGTATTACTTACTGAGTTTTGTTATTCATTATCTACACATACCACACACCATATCTTTTTTTTTTTTTCAAAATTTTTTGTATTTTTTTAAAACTAATTGAATTTTTCTACTCATCATCCATACACCACACATTTAGTAAGAGAAACAAATTTAAAAAAAAAAATTATGCATGATATGTGGTGTGTAGTGTGAAGATGATAAGTAGAATTTTTATATCATGAACCGACCATACATACAACAATAGCATGATGAGAAAGGACAAGGTTGGCAGACTCTGCCAAAATATAGCAGCAATTCATGGTGAGAAGCTAAATATATTGGAGCAAAGTTGGTAAACTATGTGCACCAGAACAACTGAGCAATGATGTTTGTAGACAGATCAGGTAAACATGTCGATCCGCACTAAATTCGCGATCAAAATGGGAACGATTCCATGCACTAACACCAAAACTACGGCACGCTAATTGTTTTTGAAGATTTTGCAGACAAATGTTCATATTTCGACAAGACAATGTTGTCTGCGCAGTCAAAGAACAGAGATATAGAGAATGCAAGGTAATTAGCTGTAACAATTAAGGAAGCTTTAACAACGTATACAACACAGAAATTATGTGCTCTATACAATTTCTACGATTTCTTCAAATCAATTATCTCAAATCGTGGAGAGAATCCACAAAATTCCTTCAAGAAATGAATGATAGCCAGACGCAAGCGTTAGAAACGAGAACAAAACCACGCGGTGCAATCCTGAGAAAAAATGAGGATCGAAAATTACAAAAGAAAGAGCTCAAAATCAATGGCAAGCGAATCGGTCAGGGTGATGCGACTCGGGGAAAGAATCAACCAAACAACATTACCTAATTTATCTTCCATGGATTTGACAGGACCGGAAATTAAAACAGCCACCTCCTCTGTGCTGATATGGAACTATAGAAGCGGAGCCTTAGCGGAAACCGGAGGTGCCTACATACGAAAGTGAGCGGGGGAGAGCGGAAGAGAGCAAGCTCAAAAGAATTACTTCTGTTGATACATTGCAATTCGTTAAAATATTCGTATTACATTTTATATCGCTTTTTTCAAAACTGAGTTGGCATGCTTAAAATTAAAGAAATTCACTTGAAAACTTTATAATTTATATACCTATTTCTTTTTCTCTTTTCTTTTTCAATCCTAATATATTTCAAGGTATTAATGCCAGCGCTTTGTTACAAAGTTAATGTAGTCCGATTCTACTGGAAGGGTTCCTCTTCGGCTGATAGGTACAGTCTCTCTTCCAAGCTCTTGGCAATGGGCCGCCGCCATGCCAATTCAAAATTCGAAATCGACTAATGAAAATAAACTAAAGGCCTTGGGTCAAGAACCAAAAACAAAAAAAAGGGAAGAATTTTCTACTTAAAACACAGATCACATATCACATATTTGTCATCAAATTCAACCGTTCAATTAAAAGAGTTGAAATCTGAAATAAAATTAAGCCACAACAGTTTGCCTTCCAGCATCCGCAAACCACAGTGCTTCCGGCCCAAACAGAAGCGTTGCCTGTCATGGGTTTATTTCCGAAAGCATTGGACTGAGACGATAGAGCCCACATTACTCCGCATATAAAAGGCAGAACCCTCAGCCAACTTGTTCTTGGGCTTAAAAGCGCACTAAATCGATGGACCAATAGTAACCAAACCATTTGGGCCAATTTTTACAAAATAAAATATCGTCATGCAAAAATGTAAAATTGTACAAAGACGACGTCGTTTTCGTGCGACAGTGCAATATAGATTCCTCTCCGTTGGGGATATTGACAATTTGGAATTGACCGCATCATTTTTTATAGGGTCGTACAAATTTACAACTACAATATGGAGGACAAGTTGGCTTATAATCAATCTTGGCTGGCTGTCGCAGTACACTAGCAGTCGTACTTCTGGTACTTCTCAACTGGGGACGTTGACCCCATCCCCCATGCGCAAAAGCAGTTTCAAAAAAGTCAGTCACTCCCCTCCCTTCCACCAACTTTTCTTTTATTATTTAAACCCATGCCCTCAAACTTCCCCACAATTCTGCTCACTCACCCCTCTACTTTCCATATAATACTATTTCTTTCCCTCTCTCCTACACCTCTAGAGTCTAGAGTCTAGACTCTAAACCCCTTGTTCCTTTCCCCCTTACGACTATTTTAACTGACCACGTCACTGTGAATTAACACGCTTTAAATGATTACCAGAGCCCCTCTACGTTGAAACCTGCCTCCCTGACTGACTTGCCCTGGCTAGCTACTAGCTCCAGTTTTAGGGCCAGCATGTACAGAGGTTGGAGCTAAGAAAATGCCTCCTTTTTTTCGTCTCATTGGGGTTAGTATTTTATTACCCACGAAGTAATTTTTGGTGGTCGGCAAGCGTACGTACGATTGTCTAGCGTGATAGATGGGCCTAACCTATCTCTATTAAGGATTTCATAGGATGGACTCGTTTGTCAAACAATTTGCATTGCAAAACTATAGAAGTCCACAATTTTATCACTAATAATCTCCTGCTTACGTTGAAAGTGACAACCTTAAAATAATTTATTGAAGAGGAGTTGCTATTGTTAAGGTGGGGATTATGCGTGTGAAGTTTGGGATCTATTTCCAAGAATAAAAGGTGTTATAATTACGACGGAAACGACTGGAATATATGTGCACTCGTGCAGTTACAGTACCAGTCGTGTGGTATAAAATGTAAAAACCATGGAAAGACATGTCTTACGCGTAAAACAGGGAACAATGAGCTGATCAGTGTGTTATTAGGTTGTATGAAATACGTTCGAAGTTAATTTATATATTGATATGTTTGCTTTTAACATGCACGTGACATATCAATGTGGGCTATATTGGATTAAAAAGTCTATGGAGATCAACAACAAACTTCCCAACACGACATGATGGACCTTTGTAACTTGGATTGCACGAGTATCAATCTTTTGTTTTTGTTTTCGTTTTTCTCCTAGCTAGTAGACTGAGCGTGTACATCTTTTGACATGATTGGATTACGATTTTGAGTTTATTTGGAATACTCAAGTGGCCGGTGCAAGTTTCGTTTCTTTTGTCTTTTAAACTTACCATAAATATTTTAAAATTTACAGTGTGGTGCAAAGGGATATGGAAAATAATACAGCGGTTCAAATGCGTGCCACTGGCGGTTTTTACCTCATCATAATACGTGGTACGTTAGACGGTTTTCATGCTATACAAGCGCGTGCATACATATCCTATAAAAATTTATCCTTAAACAGATATTTCAATATGGTAGCACGAATGGTAAATAAATTCGCAAATAAAATGATAGGAATGAGAACAAAAACTCAGTGCGAAAGAATGAGATTCTGAAAATTGGAGGGCTGGAATGCAAAACACGCCGAAGGTGAAGCACTAAACCCGAAAATCACCGCAAAGTAAGCAAAAAGTGAGTAAAAAATTAAAAATAAAAAAACTGAGAGTTAATAACACGCCAAAGGAAAGCACGCCACTGGCGGCTACGCGTCCAGAAGAGCAGCTGATACGGTGGGTCCCACCCACCCGAGACACGTCACTCTTAGTGACAGGCCCAACGTCCTCGCGTGCATCCCACCCCCACCATTTAACTATAGTTTGACCACACTCTCACACATTACCCCAAAAATAAAATCACAGAGAGAGAGAGAAATACAACCTGTCCTTCTCTCTCTATCTCTTCTGGATCCACGAGCCGAAGCGTGCACGAATGCATGCGCCTCTAAATCCCTACGGTGATGCGGTGCGCACAGTTAGAACACACTCAATTCCCCCTCCTTTCCCTTCACTTCACCACGCTCATCATTTGTTTGCATCTTTTATCGAGGCGTTTGAGCTTTTAGATTCCCGCCACGTGTGGATCCTCTCTCTCATCTCTATTCACTTTTTCTCTCCGTCTATTAATTAATTAATTAATCCAACCCCAAAATCGCTTCCCGACAAGTTCAATTTTCAACGCCCCCCGCAATCCAACGGCCTTGAGGAGTTGAACTCGCTCTCGTCCAAATAAATATATAAATTATTTGTGGTGATCGCATGATCAGTGTAAGACGGCGTGTTAATTGAAAAAGGTCACAGGAGCAGCGTGAATTGCTTTTCTTCGTTAAGTCTGCCGGTTCGTACTGTAGCGGAGATTCGGTGGTCGGGATCGGAAGATTTTCTTTCCTTTTCTTTTTATTTTTTTAAATAACTTTTGTTTTTTAGTTCTCCGATAAACCTGATATATCATTCCGTTTACAGCTTATCCAATTTGCCAAATTTCGGGGATTCATAAAATAAATTTTCTATTTATCATCTTTATATATTATTTTTTATTTTTATTTTTTATAATTCTTTTTATCATTTTTGTTGATTTTATTAAAATTAATTAAATTTTCCTACTCATTATTTATACATCACAAGTTTAATAAAAATATAAAAATAAAAAATTATGTATGATGTATAATTAAAAATAATGAATATTTTTTTTTTAGATATTGCTTTTCACTCTTTTATCGTACGACTTCCTCATAAAATTAAATAAATAAAAACCTGTTTATTTTACTACTATTTTATTGAATCTCAATATGATTGTGATCATTTTCTTATGTTATTAAAATTACAGTTATAACCCTCTTTGTGAATATGGAATTCCATTACTATTCCCATCCAGATTGCTTGCAGAAAATGCGAACAAAGTGATCTGGATTGGGGGAGATTATTGGGGTTCCATTACTTCATAGGCCGTGACTAAAAAATAAATATATTATATTACAACTATTTTGTGCAGAAAAAAATTACTCGATTTTTAACTTTTTATAATTGTATTACGCTATATCAACTTTCTATTGGAGCAAGTTTAAAATTAAATTAGCTTAGAAAAAAGTTTAGAATTCAATTCCAAGGAACGAAATCAAAGAATACTTATTTAAATATTAACCACACAATCAGAATAATCAAGCTCCATAATATTTATTTTAAATAAGATAAGTGTTACATGTATAAAGAGATCTTATAAAAATAAATATATAAACTGACATAATTTCATATGATATATTATATTTATTTTATAATAAAAAAATTTTACAATTTAACATACCATGTCAATTGACGCTAGTTTATAATTTTACTTTTGTGATATTCTTTTATAATTAAAACATTTCTCTTTAAATTATGGATTTAGTTTTATTCCCTTACCACTTCTTTCTTTATTTCCTTTTTATAGAGTCACACCTCTCTCGTATAAAGATGTTCTAATATGATCTCGTTGTTTACAAGGTAATGTACAGAGGGCCTTTTTGTATTGTCTTCCCAAATTGGTAATTTAATTTTGAATGTTTTTTTGTATATAATTTTCCAAATTTACCGAGCTCACATAAATATTTACTATTGTATTTTTTAGACTAAAAATAAATCTCAATTCCAACTTAACCAACGTACAGGTATCAATTCTTAACGGAAATTAGGAATTCAACCATTGGGTACTGTTGAACTCAATAATGATAAAATGCACTAAATAAAGTTAGCTAGTTATATTATGCCATGACTCCTCCGTGCAAACGGGGATTAGTGAAGTACTTTTCAAGTCCACATGATAATTACAGTACTGTTTTGAGTGGATAATCTTGACTTATAATGATCAATGCAAGTTAAAGAAAAAGACTGCCCCCCTGGTTCAAACCAATATAATGGAAAAAGCCTTAATTAGTACTCTCGAATATCGGTAATTTGTCAGGAGCATGCAGTTGGAAAAATTAACAAAACTCATCACGTCTCTAAACTCATTTTAGGCTCCATTTGAATGGTGAAAATGTTTTATTTTGTCTCGTATTATATCGTATCGTCTTATTATTATAATTTTTTTAAATTTTTATATAAAATATAATAAGTAATTAAATTTTTTTAAATCTCAAAATAATAATAATATTAAAAAATATTATTTTTTTAAACTTCTATCTTTCATCTAAAATCATTTTGTTGAGGACTAAATTGACTTTAGTCAAATTCTTTGGAAACCTATCACTGAGGGAAGAGATAAAATCAAGAGATAAGACAGGAAATAGATAAGGCAAAAAAGTTGGTTCAAACTCCTAAAAAGAAAATGTATCACGGGTAAGTTAGACTCTATCACTTCAAAAAAATAACCTTTATATAAGGAGCAGCTCTCCTACAAATATGTGAGGCTCTCTCTAGACACTTTCTACCAATTCTCTAGAGGGACTCTCCTGAGACTAAATTCTCTTATTGTATTAAGCGAAATATAAAACCATAAGATATTGTAAAATCATCACCTGTTATAGTAGATTTTACTCCCAAACAATCCGTAGACGTAGGCTTTTATATCAAACTAAGTAAATTTCGACGTCTCTTTTTTATTTATTTTTATTTGTTTATTTATTATTTATTTCATAGATGAATGCTAAGAGTGCCGTATCGACGTCTGAATCATCTCGTGAGTTAGAAATGACTACTTCCTCCCTTCCGGTTTGTTATGCAATTTTTGACATTAACACATCTCATCTTATCTCTAAATCTAAACCAACCCTTAAAGTTTTTTTTTTCTTTTTCTTATACATGGAATAATAGAAGATTAATGTGGAAGCTTGAAACAGTTGGTTTGTAATTAGTAATTCTCTAATTATTATTCTTATCGATCGCTTGGAAATGGACACACTGATCAGCAACTCATGAAAGCCACGCTAGCTTCCACACTGGGTAAAGTAATTGTATTGCACGAGTCATGAGTTGAAAATCATATATGTTAAATGCACGAAAAAATCAATTAATTAATTAGTTGCGAACAAAAAAAATACTTGATTACTATTGTTTCCGGCTTGGAAAAAATGGTGCGCTTACTTGCGCGTGACTATGCATGTATTTGTCACACACTCGCTCGTTGCCGTGATAACAAAAGGTCCTACTTACAAATGTTGCAGAGAATACGTACATTATCCATGCTGTTGATATCAGAAAAGCTGTTTTGACAGAAACGTGCATGTCGATGTATAGTACATCATGGTATGTTAGCTTGCAAATAGAAGTTTTCGATATATACCAAATAATTCCAACTATCTTGCCAGAAATGATCAACACCATGAGGCGCTCCTTATAATTCCTACGTCTGTGTCAAAAACCGCATAATTCTGTTACGAAAGGGAATCCTTTAATTGCACCACATTTCAATGCCTCACTCACGATAGGAAGAAAAAAAAAATAAAGGAAGTGGGAGGTTAATCAACTTCAACATCACATCTTTCAGATTATGATGCGAAGGTTTGTGTTTTCTTGCCATCGAAGGGACATTAATGTGCACCAACTCCAACTGATCCGAATGATCGATGCTCCAATATGATCACTTGTGTCTTCTTCTCGCATGTAGTTAGTGCGTTGTACGTCTCATGTAAGCCAAGGCATAAAATAGATATTTGCTTCAAAAAATTTAAATGATAAAAACAGAAATAAGAAAAACCCTAAATTTGATCATCATCATGCATGGCTATGTATATATAGAGAGAGAATTAAAGCCATGGGAATCATAAGCGTGCCCGTCACGTACACGTGTTTGGTGACGGTTGAAATTTCAAATTAAACAAACCAAACCCCATGTATGAATGGTCTAATCTTAAACCCACTAAACAAAAAAAAAAAAACTTGCAGACACACCATTAAAGAAAGGAGAAGGCCGGAGGGTTGACGCTTTCTAACTGACCTTTTTCTTTTGATGGAATATGTGCATAAATAAAAAGTATAGTGGAAGAAAAGTCTAAGAAAGCGGGTGATTATTGGATATAATATTCGAGGAAGGGACATGGATTCCCCCTTCTTTTGCTCTTTGTGTTGGTGTGGCTTATATTTAAAAAGGCAAAACATATGATCCTTAATTCAGTGCCGTCTGGTGGAGATCAGGGTATTCTATTTTTTTTTTTCTTTTACTTTTTATTTTTCATGTTTTTGCTTTACAAGCGTGGATGTTTTTGTTGGAGAATCCACAACCAAATGGCTCCATGGTCTCGTGGCCCACTCTTCCCCACCAAACTCAATTACAAGTTAATGGCCACTACAAAAGTAAAAATCCTCAAATCTCTAGCTAGCTCCTTCCCCGCCATCACTCCCCAACCCTAGCTAAACCCTGCATGGCCTCTCTCTGATCTCTTTCTTACAATAAGATAAAGAAAAGTAGAAAACTGTCAATTGATGTAATGTTTTGTCACACTCACATCTGGTGTGCATCCTATATATGGACCGTGTCTTGATGTTTATCTGATCATCTAGATCTGTTTCTTTTTTTTTGTTCCAATGGATAAATGTTTTTGTTACCATACATATCATGGTGGCAGATAGGATAGAAAATCGTATTTAGATGCGCCCCACGAACAACCACACATGAGCTAGCTTTCCTGTAATGTTCTAAAGCACGGCTGATCACGATTCCTTTTTTAATTTGTTTGCTTTTCCTATTTATAGCGTTTGAGGAGGTTTATTTATTTTTTTTCCTTAAAACACCCATACAACGATTTTACATATTTCAGATCTGAGAAAGCGGCTAGTTTCCCTGATGTTCCTTTATTGTCATTTATACATATTTTTCACTAAGAAAAAAACTAATATTTCTTACAAAAATTATTATTTTGCATGAAAATGAATATATTTTTATCGTAAATAATTCATCTTAAATACTCATTTTTTTGTATTGTGTCTTTCCATCACTTCTATGTATACATGCCGATTTTATACCCGAGGACTGCTGTCGAAACGTACATGTTCATCGTTACATCTTCATGTCAATAAGAAACAATATATATTCCAACATATTCATGCAATATTATATATTCTAGACTCTTCCAGCTTGGTTAGCTTCTTCTACGCTAGCTCGATCGACTTGGTATCATTGGAGACTTTCATTTGAAGTGACAGAATAAAGTACAAAGTTATACTAATTATAAGTTAAGAAAAGAAGTATAATTAGTAAAGTGACCATATATGTGATGATTAAATAACAAAATTGCGTATGGAGGAATCTTAAAAAAAAAAAAAAATCTGGGGTTTTTGAGAGCAAAAGAATCCTTTGTTTTACACCTCATATTGTACGCGGGGGGAGCGTTTAGTGCCACCAAAAGTGTAGAGCCATTGGGATTGGGAGGGAGGGAGGGACCTGATTGGGCGTGGTTATTGTTCCCTCCACTCCAAACACTAGGGCATGAAAGTATTCTTATCAATAACATTAAAATGTAGTCTAATACATATATAATTACCTGCCACGGATCTTCTTACCTGTGCCTAAGATCTCTTTCTGGTGATCAAAATCATGTGTCTTCCTTTTTATAGATATTAAATTATGTTTTGGGGCGGATGCATGGAACCATACCTTGCCTGGCAGTACTACTCTATATATGCTTTATTGCTTATCTCTTTTCTAACTCGTGCTTGGTCTGGTTTTCTAAAGACAGCGAAGAAAAGATGGATTCAGAATCATGCAGGTCATGTTAGGTATGGCTAATTGACATTTGAAATTTGTTATGGACTTTAACACCTTTATTTTGATATTACGTTTAGTTATTATTTATATAAGAATTTTTTAAAAAAATTATATTCATAATAACAAATTATATATTTTTTTAAAATTAAAATACACGAAACTTACCTACTTTAAATAATCTTATTCAAATTTAAATTATATTTTGATAGAATTTGCTTATAAACAACTTACCAATTAAGTAAACAAAATAACGGGTCGATACCATAATTAGCTAAAACTGAAGTGACACCTTAATTAATTAATGAGATGCATAATGAAAGCTTAATCAAAACCTCAGTCTTCTTCTCTTTGGAGTGGGTCCATGTAGTGATGCCTATTTTCGCTGGTTTTAGACACGTCCCATATTTCACATCAATGAAAAGTAAATTAATGTACTCCACGGGGGTCAGTCCCTATTGCCTGGCCTATTGGCCTTTTGCTGGCCTAAAAAGTTAGGCCATCGATGTGTATAAAATAACAACGAGAGATAACATTGCGAGGTGGATTGTGGGGTTGTAAAGATATATAACATACACATTGCTCATCTATGGGTCCCCTTTTTCATTTTTTATTTATAAGTTTCTATAAATTCATGTTTTGAATGGTCAAGCTCCAAATCATTGGTGTTCGTTTTTTAGACATCGGATACCCATTTCCCCTTTACCCTTCTTTTATTTCTATCTCGTATATATACGTATTCTCATCCCTTTTATTCTTTAATCTTTTTCTTTTTGCTTTCTTTTGAAATCCTTAATGATGTAGTTCTAGTTCTACTCCCTCAATTCCGCTAAAGATCACACCAACTTCTGACCAATCAACTACCCCAATATGTTTTTCTTTGCATTTTATTATTAAAAAAATAAGTCACCTAAGATTCTAATAAGATGTGGCCACTACCATGTAATTTAATCCACCAACTTGAGTGTATGAATAATAGATGTCACGCGTGATTAATGTGATAACCTTATTGCTCGAAATATATAACACAATTAAGAACATATTCGGAAAGAAGGAATGCTTTTTTTTTAAACAAGATCAGGGTTAAGTAACAATTAGAATAAAATAGATATGCATAGCTCCACGTTGATAGGGACACCAATTTAGGATAATAATCTTTTAAATGTGTTTATAAAGCTAAGATCAGCACATTAATAGAAGTTTTGTCTTATTGTTTGAAGCCGGCCACACTTAATTCTAAATAAGAAGGTTATTAAATTATAATTTATTCAGTGTCATAAAAATATGAATAGGCTAATTCAATTCAGTATGTGAGTATACCATGTGCCTCTTGAGCAACTTATCCCTTTTTTTTTTAATAAAATCAACTGCATTAATCCATGCGTGTTTTGATGAATAAATACATACTTCCTACATGATAATTGAACACGTAATAAAATAATATAATGAGTTGGTTAAGCAAGCAAATCTCATCGGATTGATCTTAAATCTTATGCTAAATCGAACTCTCTTGTCGCTATTTAATTTATCTGTCTTGAGTATTTTTTATTAATTAAAAAATAAGTAAAATAGGTGGATCGTATATTATTTGATACGAGAAATACACTATTTGATATGAAAAATGACTTATATAGTTTGAGTGAGTAAGTTTCGTATACTTCCTTTTAAAAAAATAGACAAATTTAGAACTCACATAAAAAATTATAATTTTTAATAATAAGACATACTATTTTTAAAAAAGAAGTACACGAGACTTACCCTACTTAAAATTAGGTTATATTTGATGTTGAGATTATCTTAAATGATTTGAGTTGATATTTGAATAGTAATATTTTATGGAATCTATTAAAATGTATTTGAATGTAAATAGATTGAAATATATATTTAAATGTACGAAATAAATTGATATGAATTTAACTTTTTTTATAAAAAGTTGAAAAAATAGTTGATCCATCAATAATCAATTGAAGATGAATATGAAGTTAGTTCGTATTTGAAAAGTAGCTTATCTCTAACATTAATTCCACATTTTCAATCAACACTAGAGTCAACAAAATCATTCAAGACGGCCCGTTTCTCCCCCCCAGATTTCTCTACCCACAGCCTGTCATCACAGTATCTTGCACAGGGGGTGGAGCTTCGTCTTCTCCCCCCTCCGCTTGTCCAAACCCTATTTATATGTTTATTTTCGATTTCCTTTTACTTTTTATGGTGATAGTACAAAGAGGTTTTCGATTTGTTGCTTGTCAGCCATATTCGATCGCCATGCGCCCCTCCAACATAATCTCCAGTCGCTAATCTGTTGAATGGTGGAAGAAAATTTGTCCAATCGAGTGGCGAGTGTGGCTCATGCATGGCTTATAGTGTGCTTGGGCCTCATGCACTGCCACATTAAAGGGAGTTTTCTGCTGCCATGCGTGACACCATCAGGGCTATTTTCTCAGTGTTGATGGTGGTCCTTTGCCTGTGTATCGGATCATCTTCAGGTTGCTATTTTCTTATGTTCTCGCTTTTCCTAATCAGCAATAAAGACGATGTGATCGTAATAGTCTCTTATAGTTGGATCGATTAACAAAAAGCAACGCACCCATTTTGATTGCGACTTTTAGTCGTAGGTTTGTAGTCTGTTTATCAAATTATATTAAAATCGTTTTAAAACGGTATCTCTCTGTGGGATTGGGTTGCGTCAAGCTTTTGACTTAATAACTCGCATTTTTATTTTTATTTTTGGTAATATTTTTGTTATGCTTGAGATAATTATTAGAGACTCTCGCCCCACTAAATCTTGTATCCCAATAACCGTTTAAGTTATCTTTACAATACTTAACCAGTCTAATTACAAATATTCAAAATAAGATATCTGTGGGGAATTTTAATTCCCACATGTCACCCGGAAAACGGAACGCACTGACCATTACGGAGCAGTGATTTTTTGTTTTAATTTCTTTTTGTCTTTAAAAAAGTGAAAATTAATAAAAGTGTAAGGGCTATTTTGGGAATGTTGTTTTGTAAGTAGATACGATAATATTCGGAGGAGTGGAGGAATATGATTGGTCCCATGCAAAACTAGACGCTGCGGTGTCGTTGGGACACGACCACATGGTCAACAACAAGAAGAGGACATGGAAGTCATTTCCAAACGATCCAGCTAACCTCACCACTCCTGAACCCAAGGTCACGATTCAACTCACCCATCCAAGCTTCCCTCGGGGAGAGAGAGAGATTATCTACTGTGCCGCGCTCATTATTGTACACTAATACCTTGCGTGCACTCTTCGCGCACGTATCAAACTCACTTTCATTTAAAAAAATAAAAGAATTATTATTATTATTATTATTATTTTCGTTATGATTCCCCAAACGAATAGGGATATATATGTCACTTTCGTTTCTTTGTGACCTTATCTTCCCCGTGCTCTCTCGCCGAGTTCCGACTTTGATCTCTCTCTCTCTCTCTAAACTCACTGTCTCTCTCTCTCTAAAACGCTCGATTGAAGTGTCGTATGTTCGATCTGGGTCTCAGACACAGCTTTGGGGTTTGAGGAAGGTGCATAAACTTTGAGATCTTCGTTTTCTGTTGCTCTGCAATTAGACTGTCAGCCGTAAGTTCTTCGTTTCTCTCTTAGTGTCTGATAGCTTCTGGAATAATTGTGGGAATGATAGTTCCTGTAATGTTTGTTAATTCTTCTCATTTGGGGCTTTTTGCTACTCCAAACTAAAGTTTTCATTTTTGTTATCCCATCATATCTTGTCGGTACGGTCCCTTCGTGTATTTCTGCCTGAACTTAGTTTATAGTTCATTTTCTTCGAAGTCTTTTTTGCTTTTCTTCTATTCTTAGTTTTTGAGTCTTCTCAATTATTTGGATAAACTCATCGATCTTTTTTTTGTGTAAGAATATTCGTTCAATTAGCTAAGGGTTTCCTGGTTATTTATTATTTTCATGCTTACTTCGATACATCCATTTTCTGTCAATTTTTGACGTGTTTACCTCTGAATGAATGGTTCCTGAGAAACTTTATGGATTAAATCCTTGAGCTACAAATTGAGGGAAAAATAGTTTATACACAAACACGCGCCCGCTCACACTCACACAGTTAGCAAAGCATGTTTTTTATGGGTTCCGATAACTAGAAGGACAAGATCTCGAAGATAACGTTATGTAAGAGATACGTCTGATTTTGTTTGCAGGGAGCCTGGAACAGTGAAAGAGTCGAGGAGGTCTTTTTATCTTTTGGAGAGTAATAGAACAGCATGCGGTGGTCGCTGGGTCTCTCTGTTGACGTCTTCCGCAAAGTCATCTCACTCAACCTTTATTGTAGAGTAATTCTGTAATCCATTCCATCTACTCAGAACCCCTCAAGTTTTCTACGCCTCTTTTTATATCTCTCTCTAGTTTCCATGGGATCCAACTTTCTCGTCGTCGTTCCTTGTTATGTCCGCCAGATTAGCTGAATATTTCTGGACCTTTTGCCCATAGTTTCATTTGAATCGTTTTCATTGCGACAAAATTCTGTTAGTTGCTTTATTTGATTTTTGAAAATCGTCTCCCTGGTTAATTGTATTGGATTTCTGTTTCTCGGTGATAGAGATTCACCTTTCTGTTGAATTCATCTTTCTCTGGCTTCAGTTTTTTTTCGGAGTTTTGTACTCTTTGTCCTCTAGAAAAGTTCCATCTCTCAAATCGAAGCGATAGAAAGTAGTTATGGTGTGCCAAGCAGCGAGTCAAACGAGATTTCGGGCCATGAAACACGAAAATGGGATTGCAGGGAGCGCGACGATAATTGTTAGAGTCATTGCTTGCTTTCAACCTCTCCAGGACTGCCAGGTTCGTAAAAGATTATTTGATAAATATTTATGGATTTGTTTCAAATGGAGATGGAACGCTTTATTAGTTGTATTTTCTTTGTCGATTCAGAAGATTCCTTTTTTCAGTCTTGATAATGTCTCACAGCTAATGCCATGCCTGCTAATATTATTTCTTGTGTTTTTTCCAGGCCGAATATTTCCGTCATTTGCTCAAACCTGTGACGTAGATTTGTTTTGAGTTTGTGTCCAGACTTTAAGCTGGAGTTTTTAGTTAGTTTCCTTGTTCCTAATAGAAAGAGAAAATAATCAGCTATTTCTAATTCTTCGAAGCATCATTCTGGTACGTTTACCTTGTCCGGTTCATTTATTTTATTAGTATTTTTTGTAACAGCAGATTGTAAAGTCTTATGGTGTTTTCCCTTTCGAACTTTAGGTGATTGTTTTGGTTGGATGGGAGGAGACTGTGGAACCTGGCTTCCTCAGCTGCATTTTAATTGGCAATCACCCAATTTGAATTCCTCGGGTGCTTCCCTTGAAATAGGGCAGCGAAACCCCTTGTCTGCATTTATAAACTCTGGCACTAATATGGCTCCACTGAATGGGGCGGTGCCGGTTTACCCATCTTCTAAACAACCTTATTCTTGGATTGATCAAGCTAATGAACCTTGCGGTTGGTTTCATTATGGACCTCATTTCCACCAATCCTTCATCCCTGCCCTTAACAACTCGATTGCCGAAGGCAGACTGCCTGCTAACACCAATGAAAGCTGCAGGCAGGCCTTCACACCCAATGCAGGGTCTGAATGTGTCCAGAAGAGGCTTGTTGTTATTGATCAATCGAGGGACCAAACTACTTTAATCTTTACTTCTGGGATTGGGACTCCTGTCCAGCGTCTTACTTCTTGGAGTCCAAAACCTAGTGCTGTTTGTAACTTGAACGGGAATGATCTTGGAATTAAGGGAGATTCAAACTATTTCTCGGGACCATTATTAACTGATGAATTTAATGAAAATCCCCTAATTGATGGTCAAAGCGAAATGCATGAAGATACAGAAGAACTCGATGCCTTGCTCTACTCAGACGATGATAGTGATTATACTGAAGATGGCGAAGTTACCAGCACAGGTCATTCACCTTGTTCAATGACAGCTCAGGATGAGAAAGATTGGTTGGAAGGAAGTACTGAAGAAGTTGCTAGTTCTGCTGGGCCAACTAAGAAGCGGAAACTATTCAATGGAGTTTATGGTGGTGTACCATCCCTGATGGACACGGCAAGTTCTATGAATGCAAACAAATCCTCTGAATGTGAAGATGATGCAGAATCTAGTTGTGCCAATGAGAACAATGCGGTGTCAAGAGAAATGGGTTCGTTATCAGGCAACAAGAGGATTAAGAGGGAGAGGATTCGTGAGACTGTGAACATTTTACAAAGCATAATTCCTGGTGTCTGCAGCAAGGATGCTGTTGTGGTCCTCGATGAATCTATACATTACTTGAAGGCTTTGAAGCTCAAAGCCAAGGCTTTAGGACTTAATGCCATCTAAGTTGCAGGGTGCTTTCGACGCAATATCTTTAGTAGTGCGTGGTATCATCAGTTTCCGTATATTAGAAGAGTACAAAATATCATATTGGGGTGTGAATTTGCATACAGGAGTTCTTTGCAGTGGAGGCAAAAGCTCAAGTCTTGAGACGGTATAGAGAAAAGTTTGAACACCTCAAGTCTTTCTGCAGTGATCGAGTTGGAAATTAGCAGCTTTGGCGTTGGAGAATGTATGTGTAATTTCTACTTATAAAAAAAAAAGAATGTATGTGTAATTTCTTTCTTTTCTAGAGAGGGTGAAGAAGTGCGGTATATTATGTCATAATAAAGGGTGGTGAATCATTAGTCTTGTCTTAGGGTTTAGAGAAAGTGAAACCCACCCTTGGGCGTGGATTGTGGATGAGATGACTGGTTGTTCCAGACGGGGCCCAGGTAGAGGAGCGTGCACACTCCCCCGGTGTCTTGGGACCCAACTCACACTTTCACTTTCTCTCACTCTTTTTGTATTCTTGTAATGTTTAATTGTTGGTGGCGTTATCTTTTTCTTGACGTAGAAATCTGCACCAGCAAAGAGGCCGTATCCATTTCATCATGCAACAACTTGCTTGGGGGCCCAAGATTCACCATTTCCACTAATCCCTGAACTCAAAAAGAAGTTATCTTTTTTTCTTTTCTTTTTTTCTTTCTTTCCTTCCTTTAAATGTACAACTCTTTGTGGGATTTGATATTTTCCCTTCTTTTATGGTACTGTAAGTTTGTTTGTGGAAAACTGATAATGTTTTGCTTGGTGCTATCTATCATGGGTTTAGTGGTAACGTACTTTGCTCTTGTTGTTTGTTGTGGTGGCTTGGTCGGTAGGGAGATAATGATGATATCTTGTTTTTGTGTAATTTAGGTTGTTTGGTTTTATTATTGTCGCTATGCAGCTGTACTCACGTCGCATGCACGCATTTATGATATGAGACAGCGATGTGCCTGGTGATTTCTTGGCTATTTCGATGTTTTTGCGAAAACTTCCGTCTAAGGATGATGGTGTGTGAGGGGGCCACTCGGTTGCATTATTGCCTATTGGTGTGAGGATGCATATGTTGAATGAGGGATGTTGAATCATAAGAATGCATTTCCTTAAACCTTCCTTTTGATTCTTTTGGGTGTTTTCCTTAGATGCAAAAATGTGATTCACTAAAGGAATAATGCTACAGATATGCAAGTCTAGCATATCATTTGCTAAAATTGGACTCATTGTTAAAAAAATAACTTTTTGTGTAGATTTTAGATTTGTCACTTGTATGAAATTTGTACATTTTAAAATTGTATAAATTATTTTCTTATTTGGTATAATTACGAATGTTTTGTTACATTGATTTTTTATTAATATGTTCAACTTAAGGTTCCATTTTAAAATTGAAACTTTATCGAGATTGTATATTCAATATGCCTTCTCCCATCTGCAATAAGAAATCAAGAAAAAAAAAAAATCCCTGAATGTGAATATGGTTTTAGATAATCCAAGCTACATTATTTTTAAAGAATTTATAGCTTTAACTTCTCTATTATTATACTGAGCCTCAACATTTGATAAGGTCGCATAAAGCATGAGTGAAGTCAGGTCGCATATATTCTGTTGAAAGATTCTTTAATCTTTGATGTATTTTCCTCGGACTTTTCTCGACAAAATTGATGCTCACTCATTTTGTTTTGTTAAACTAATATCCGGTGCCATTAGTTAATGAATTAATTTTCTATTTTAAAAATAGCATAAATGATATTGGAATCATTGATTACATTTATCTTTATTGCTAATATTTTATATGATTAAAGTATTAAAGTAAACGTAATTAAATAAGATGAAACAATTAATTATTTCTTCCTAAGTTTCTAAGATATTTCGAGTGAGAGGTGAGGGCACTGGGGGGGAGATTGCGCCGAAGCACTAATTTAATTAAGGATGAGCTGAAGATTCTGAAAACGTATGGAGTAACATTAAATATTTGTTGAAGGCGCAAGCATTGAAAGTGTCTGTACAACTATGCACAAAATTGGTTGTTTTCTCTCAGGTCGTAACAGAGTAAGGAGAATTATACGCTACCTGTGTGTGTTCATACGTTAAATATCACAAACACACACAGTTCTCTGTCACTGTCAGTATATTGACTTCAATAGTCGGTCAAAATGCCACATAACATAAGAAAAAAAAGGTTGTTGTTCTGATTGGTTATATAGCATCTGCACTGCAGAAGAGGTTGAGTTACTTGCACAAATTTTGTGTCGAAGTTGTACAGAAAATATTCTTTCTGTATTTTGATTACTTTGGTTACTTGGTATCGGAACTTTGCTTGCTTCACAGTCTTTACAGATGCAGTGTCCCATACTAGAATGCACTACCTCTTTACTCTTTAGTGTTCCATTAAAGGAAAAGATGGAAAAGGATTTAAATTGGAGCCCATCTTTGTTATTTCCAGAAGCCCAGAGCACGGTCGGGCCAGTCCAGAATCCACAAGAGCGTGCACAGCTTTGGTTAAAAAGACCAAATAATAGGCTCTGTTTGAACGTTGAAATTGTTTCAACTCATTTTATTTTATTTTATCTCAATATTTAAATACTATTTAAATATAATATTTTTTCATTTCAATTTTTCAATTTTTTTAATCTAATCTTTAACTAATCATTACAATTTTTCTAAACTTTTAAACAAAGTATAAAAAATAATTTAATTTTTTTAAATTTTTAAATAAAATAATATTAAAAATATATATTCTAATAATATTTTATTTTTATTATTTTATTATTTAATTTTCTCTCTCTCATTTCTCAAGATCTATAAACACTTTAACTCAAATCATTTCACAATTATTTACAAACTGTTTTAATATTATTAATAGATTTATCATCTTATCTTATCTCAACGTCCAAATAGTTTTTAAATGAATTTTGTTAAACATAATTTAGTGTGGTAACACTAATTTATAATTGGATCTATCATAGTTTAAAAAAAAAAAATCAAAGCATGAATAATTATTTAATATAGTTGATGTGGAAAATCAAAATAAGGTTTCTAAATATATATTCTATATTTTTATATTACTAATATGTATTTAATTTTTATTCTAATACTAGAAGTGTCTTCCAAACATGTGAAATGAGATGGACGTATTTTGTATATTTTTTTGAAGTAGACATATTTCGTATGTAATTGACAGTCCCCAAATGCGCAACATTTTAAAATTTAAAATAAGGTGCCAGATGTTTCACGTAGGGTAGCGAAGAGGCAGCATTCGGATCAAAGTTACGTACATGTGTGGACTCATTGCGTCCGAACGGCTACGTTCACTTGTTGTGAACCATAAAAGGTGTTTCTTTATTCGGACTCGGACTCGGACTCCGAGAGAGAGAGAGGAAAAGTAAAGATCAAGAAACGTACGGACATACAAAGAATGTAATCCTCTTGTCCAGAAGCTGATAATAGCCGTTATCGGACTCGATTGGTTTTCGGGTTAGGGGTTTCGGGGTGGGTTCTATGGAGTCGTCTGGTTTTCACGATGGCAAAATCCACGATTCGCTCGACACCCGTCGCTTCGACGGCCACCAAGTACACCTCTCTCTCTCTCAACATAATATCATGAAGTCGTCGATGTCAGTTTTTTCGTTACAATTCCGGTCCTAATTAGCATTGCCATGGGTATTGTTTTTGTCGTGAAAAAGACTAAATAAGGTGCTCCTCGGTTGAATAAGTGACTTGATTTCTTTGAAAATCTCTCATTTGAAATGAGAGTTCTGGATGTTTTCTTTTTTCAATTTATAAAGTGCTAATGGATATTTTCTGCCCTTCTTTTTTTATAAGTTGCCACGCACTTTTGATGAATTGCCAGGACGATGATTTAGTTCTCGTATTCAGGAGAGGAACTCCCAGATTTATGAAAGAAAAGTCTATTAATCATTTTCTCATTATCCTCTCATCATCTCATGAGATGACATTAGGTGATAAGTTTACGAGTGAAATATAATAAACACTCTCTAATCATTTAATTTCATATCATGGGATGATTAGAGAATGATGAGAATTAGGATGGTGAGTAGAATTATTAAAACAGGACAAAGGAAGAAGGTACAAGTTATTTGTTTATTTATTTTGCGTTAAAGTTATCGATTTTAGGACAGGTATATTCCTCTCAAGACCAGATACAATATGATGTTGTGACCACTCGTGTGTTTTGGGTTGAGAGTTCCTCACCGATGTGCTTTACAATGGTCAATGTTTGAACGCATTTTATGGTACCTAATTCGAGTTCGTTAGGGTTTCTTGCAAGACAAACCTGGGATGAAAGTAGTTTTCTCTTCGCGAGATCTTCTGGCTTTCATGTTGTTGTTCATAGCATCTTCCACTAATTGCTATCTTTTTCAAATTTAAGTTTTTAAAATTTATGACAACCAAACCAAGTGAGTGATTAATGTTATATTGCCATCTTGGGCATTTCTTTTAATTTGCATTGGTTCATGATTTGTTATGTGCTAAAAGAATTATGCTGTATTAATGGTCTGTGGTTCATGTTAATCACACAGATGCACTCATCATTGATACGGAGACTCTCCCTTGAGAAAGTAAGGTAGGTTAGCATCATATCTGGTGTATATTGTTCTTATTAAATGATGAAATGACATGGTTTATGCAGCCTTATACATATTCATAGTCTCTTTTGATCATTTTCCTTGTATTCTGTTATCGTAATCTTGAATTTCGCACCTTTATGTCTGATTCTTGCAACATATATATTTTTTTATAAGTAAAAAAAATCTGGGGTCCCAAGTCCCATTATTTATAAAAAAAGGGTTGGAAAGGGTAGAAAACAATGTGAAATTTTAAGGCGGTCTAAAATTATTATTTTAAAAAATTAGGCTGTATACAAATCATAACGTTCTTCAATGCTCAAGTCCTACCGCTTGGAGTTCACAATTGTCTTTCAAGGATCCCAAAAAATTTGTTATATGAAAGCACTTGTTAATTTATGACTTCTAGGATCCTGGAATAGTGATTACCAAAATGGTGTGCCTTGTGAAGGACCCATGAAATTTGAATTATCACGCGTTATACAGTAGTTAGTATCTTTGTTGTTATAGAGTAGTTGGTCTCTTTGTTCCTACCGTGATATTAAGAATAACTGTATTTATCACCCCTCCCTTTCTCTCTCTCTCTCTATTCGTCAAAGGGGCATCAAGGTTGTGTTAATGCTGTGGCTTGGAATTCCAAAAGGCTCTCTCTTGATATCTGGATCCAATGACACAAGGGTATGATTACTTTTTGTTTTTGGTTGAGTAAGATGTAAAAGAGGAAGAGGTTTGATCCTGGTCTGCCGGAAGTAATCACAACGAACCCACTAAACCAACAAAAGGGGGAAAGAGCTATAAAATCCTGAAAATTGGAAATAGTAAAGGGAGCACCATAATGGGCTTTTGTCTACTGATACTAGGTGTTTAAGACAACTTTTAACTCCAACACGGATCTTTCGCAATTCCTAAAGCCATACACTGGATTCTTTCCCTCCATATGCGCCACTGGTATGATTCTTTTATGTTTATAATTAGAAACTTCCCCTCTATTGATAGGTAATTCATGTAATTCTGTCTCTTTAGGCTACATTAGACCGTGTGACTTTTTTTTTCTTGCATGGTGTAGGTAGTATGCGTAGAAGCGGGCTAATATCCTTTGCATGAGAACATTTTTTGTATGCCTTCTATCAGTGTCATTGTCTATCTGACTATGATGCATTTTTAAAAAAAAATGCATTCTTACATCCTCTATTCCTCTTTATTTTGTCAAAAATTCCCCAATAAACCTTGTTGATAAACTCTGGTCATCTGAGTGATTAGCATGTGCCTCATGCCCCACATTCTGTTTCACTTATGAAAGCTGTCTTGTCAGTGCCTTTGTATTCATCATTTTCTTCATTGGGCAAACAACTGACACAACTGCACCGTTCAAAAATGTTTGTTCTTTCTTGGTCGCTTATGATATTTTGTTATGTTATTCTTATGTTGGTTATAAAATTTGTTGGACTCGAGGCAGGGTGAGGAAACGATAATTTCATGACTTGAATGACCTTATCTTTTAACTTAAAACTATGAACTTAAGGTATTTTTTTCTGAAATAAATCTATTTGATACCATACATTAGTTAATTACAATTTACAATAATATTTGTAATTGCTTTATATTTACTTACAACTTAGGTATTTTACAAAAAATTTATCTAATAACTTTGGTTAGATCATAGATGTAGATGTTAGTAATTCGTTAATGGTGAATTGGTGATAGGTTAATTGATAATATACATTAGTTAATTAATAGAATATTAATTTATAATTAAATATTTAAAATTTTATATTGTTAATGGTGTTAGGTTAGATGAAAATTACACAATTATTATATAAAATAATATATATAAATATATTTAAAAATTACAAATATATATTTTTCTATTCCGTCGCTCTGGTCCGGGCAAACCCCACCCCGGGACCGGACCGAAAATCTAAAAAATGGAATTTCTTGGACTGAGACCGACCGGTCCCAACTTAGGGCTGGTCCGGACTGCACCGGTCGGTTTCTCCGGTCCGGACCGACCAGCTTACAGCCCTAGACTTAAGTTTTTCTTTTTTCTGAAATAAATCAAAGGAGACTGAGCTAATCAACTCATCACAAAAATAATTGTTCATCCCTTTTTTATGGTTCATCCTCTTTTGATTTGCCTTCTGAGAACAACCCATCTCACTTTGGACCACAACTCATATTTCAACACTTTTTCTGTGCACTTTAAGGAATACAAGAATATGGTGCAACCTAGTTTTGTGAATATATTTTGCTTAGCATCCTTAGAATTATAAAGAGAGAATAATAATATTAACTATTAGGTAAGCTGCCTTGAAAGTTTGTCAAGAGCTGAGCTGCTAAACAGAAAACCCCAAACCCTAAAACACCAAACCCCAAAACAAAACCCAAACCCCAAAACCCCAAACCCCAGATGCTCCAATACCCTAAACCCCAATCCTCAAACCCCACAACCATAAAACCATAAAAGACTAAAACCCTAGACCCTAAAGCTAGACTATGGTACCTGATTTCTTACAACTGGAGAACTCTAATTTCTTGCAAAGATTGAAAACAGGGCGAGGGAAGAAGGTACAAGTCCCCCCCCCCCCCCGGCGCTAAAGTTATCAATTTTAGGACAAGTATATTCCTCTCAAGACCAGATACAATATGATGTTGTGACCACTCGTGTGTTTTGGGTTGAGAGTTCCTCACCGATGTGCTTTACAATGGTCAATGCTTGAACACATGTTATGGTACCTAATGTGAGTTCGTTAGGGTTTCTTGCAAGACAAACCTAGGATGAAAGTAGTTTTCTCGTTGCAAGATCTTCTGGATTTCATGCTGTTTTTCATAGCATCTTCCACTAATTGCTATCTTTTTTAATATTAATTTCTTAATATTTATGACAACCAAACCAAGTGAGTGATTAATGTCATACTGCCATCTGGGGCATTTTGTTTAATTTGCACTGGTTCCTGATTCCGGCAACATATATAACAGATTCTAAAAGGCGCTGCATAAAAATCTGGGTCCCAAGTCCCATTATTTTTTGTTTTAAAAATGGGTAGGAAAGGTTAGAAAACAATGTGAAATTTTAAGGCGGCCTAAAATTATTATTTTGAAAAATTAGGCTGTATCCAAATCATAATGTTCTTCTATGCTCAAGTCCAACCACTTGGAGTTCAACCACTGTCTTTCAAGGATCCCAAATGATTTGTTATATGAAAGCACTTGCTAATTTGTGACTTCTAGGATCCTGGAATAGTGATTACCAAAATGGTGTGCCTTGTGAAGGACCCATGAAATTTGAATTATCGCATGTTATACAGTAGTTATTATCTTTGTTGTCGTATCTTTGTTGTTATAGAGTAGTTGGTCTCTTTGTTCCTACCATGATATTAAGAATAACTGTATTTATCACCCCTCCCTTTCTCTCTCTCTCTCTCTCTATTCGTCACAGGAGCATCAAGGTTGTGTTAATGCTGTGGCTTGGAATCCAAAAGGCTCTCTCTTGATATCTGGATCCAATGACACAAGGGTATGATTCCTTTTTGTTTTTGGTTGAGTAAGATGTAAAAAAGGAAGAGGTTTGATCCTGGTCTGTAGGAAGTATTCGCAACGAACTCACTAAACCAACAAGGGAAAGAGCTATAAAATCCTGAAAATTAGAATAGAAAAGGGAGCACCATAATGGGCTTTTGTCTACTGATACAAGGTGTTTAAGACAACTTTTAAATCCGACACGGATCTTTTGCAATTCCTAAAGCTATACACCGGATTCTTTCCCTCCATATGCATCACTGGTATGATTTTTTTATGTTTATAATCAGAAACTTCCCCCTCTATTGATACGTAATAGGCATAATTCTGTTTCTCATTATCTACATTAGACCGTGTGATTTTTTTTTTGCGTGCAAGGCTGCTGCCATGTCCTTTATTAAGCCATTTCTGCACTATTTTTTGCTGCACCATATGCAATGTAAAAATATTTCATGATGATTCAAGATTTTCATTTTGCACTTTTGCTTCTTCTCGTGATAGATATTCTCAAAAGTGTGTTGCCTTGAAAAGTGTCTGGTGGTTGTGTTGGATGTTGATTCTAGGCAGATGATATATCAGCGTTTAGTGGAGAAGTTTATGGTTTTTTCTTGTTCAGGTTTTATGGAGATATGGTAAATCATTCTGGATATTTTTTTCACACCATATAATTTTACTTTTTATTTGTAATTTAAAAAAAAAATCATTTAAGGTACTTATGACAAAAATAATTGTAAATCATTTAAGGTAATCAACTCATCACAAAAATAATTGTTCATCCTTTTTATATGCTTCATCCTCTTTTGATTTGCCTTCTGAGAACAACCCATCTCACTTTGGACCACAACTCCTATTTCAACACTTTTTCTGTGCACTTTAAGGAATACAAGAATATGGTGCAACCTAGTTTTCTTAATATATTTTGATTAGCATCCTTGCAATTATAAAGAGAGATTAATAATGTTAACTATTTGCGAAGCTGTCTAGTATGTTTATCAACTGCTGAGCTGCTAAAAAAAAAACCCCAAATCCCGAAACAAAACCAAAACACAAAAATCAAAACCCTCAAACCCAAAAATCTTGAACCTAATCCCCAAACCCAAAACCCTCAAACCCCAAACCCCAAATGCTCTGAAACTCAAAACCTGAAACACCAAAATACCAAACGCCAAAACCATAAAACTCTAAATACTAAACCCTGAACCCTAAAACCCTCCAGCCCAAACCTTAAAACCTAAACCCCCAAAAATACTAAACCCTAAACACTATACCCTTAAAACCTTAAACCCCAAAACCCTGAGCCCCAAACCCTAAACCCTAAAACCTTAAACTCTATAGCCTAAACCCTAAACCCCAAAACCAAAAAACCCTAAAACCCTAAAACCTTGAAACCCTAAAACCAGAAACTCTAAAATCTTAAAACCCACCATAAACCCTAAGCCCCAAACCTAAATCCTAATCCCTAAAACCATAAAATCCTTAAATTCGTAAACCCGAAAAATCTAATGCCTAAACTCTAAACCCAAAACCTAAACCCTAGACCCCTAAAACCCTAAATTGAACACTAAACCTAAACCCTAAACTCCAAACCCTAAATCCTAAACCCTAAACACTAAACCAAAACCCTAAACTCTAAGCCTAAACCATAAACCCCAATCCCTAAACTGCAAAGGCCTAAACCCTAAACACTAAACCCCCAACCATAAACACCCAAAACCTAAACCCTAAAATCTAAACCCCAAACCCACAACCAACAACTCCCAATCCTTAAACCCTTATTCACACCAAGCCTAAACCTCAAAACCCTAAACCCTAACTGTAGTATTTAATGTAGGATTTCCATTATTCTTTTTGTTGTGATGAATCTTGTATGTGTTCCTATAAGTAAAGAGAAGGAACTTTTCCATTTTTTGCGATCTTGAGGGGGCATGAAAACAAATCATAATTCTTAAATGCAACTAGAAAGGGAATGAAACTATAGTTCCTTTGGAAATGGTAAGATCTTTTGCACAAGAAGAATAGGTTGATCCGTATTCTTTATATTTTTAAGAATACAGAGTTGGGTTCTTCTGCTACCTGTATCAAATAGAACATGTTGAGGCAAATCGTCTACACATAAAATTTGCTTTATGTAGATCAGGAAAATCATATGGTTTGAAGAAGCCATATGCTGTGGCTCGAACGATTTGCATGGGATACAGTAATCATGAAGAAAGGATAGAATTGAACAACCGTACATGCATCTTTATCTTCTGCACATTGCATGTGTAGGGGCAAGCTCCGACTTAGTCAGAGTTGGATTCCGCCAAATTTGACTACAACTCTTGTTTTGACTCCCATTTATGTAGACTTCGTTTTACTTTTGACTCTCGAGGGTTTTTTTAAACTTCATATTTAGCTTTTTAAAAAAAAAAGTATTTTTGTGGGCTTTCAAATTTTAATTTTTCCAAATATTAAAAACTAAAACTAATTCATTCACTACTAATTTACTTGTATACTAGTATCTAACTTATTTTTAGATTGCACTTTTACTATATTGTTTAATTACATGTTAAAACATTGTAGTATTAAATATTATTTCTAGTGCCTAATTACATGTTTTTATATTATAGTATTATGTGTTATTAACTTATTATATGGGACTTATTTCTATACTAGTGTCTAACTTATTTATTAGCTAGAGAAACCATAGACAAGCACGGATAGAGATCCAATCTTAGCTACCACAATCGAATGGTAAACAAATGGAATAACAATGCAATGTGAGATCAACCCATATGGGTTCCAGTCCATTTCTCCATAGCATTCCCACAGGAGAGAGAGAGTGTGTGTGGGTGTGAGTGTCCGAAGTCCAGACAAAGGATTATCAGAGAAGACAATCGGAGGGGCTTCTGGATGGGGACGTGAAGGAGACTTGGTAGCAAGTACAAAGTGAGAGAGTTCAACCTGGGAGTGAAGAAACCAAAATAAGGAAAGGGGATGCACAGTGGCTCCCTAAATATGGGGATCCATTGTAGCACCCTAGAATCCAAACCCTATTTTAGAGAGCTGGATAAATGGTGTTTTAGGACTTTTTCCCAAATTTGAAACCTATAATTTGGAGAAAAGGGAAGGATAATGTAACGATCCGATCCAATATTGCTATGGATGAAATACGGATAATTTAGTTTTTCCATATATTAAAAACTAAAACTAATTCATTCTACTGATTTACTTGTATACTAATATCTAATTTATTTTTATACTACACTTATACTATATTGTCTAATTACATGTTATCATATTATAGTATTACATATTGTTTCTAATGTATAATTACATGTTATTATACTTTAGTATTATGTGTTATTATCTTATAATATTAGACTTATTTCTATACTTGTGTCTAACTTATTTTTACACTACACTTATACTATAGTGTTACATGTTATTATAATATACTAGTGTCTAACTTATTTTTACACTAGACTTATTAGGAGTGTCTAATTACATGTTATAATTTAGTAGAGTAGTATTATGTGTTTTTAACTTATTTTACTAGACATATTTCAATACTATTGTCCAACTTATTTGTATGGTAGTAATATTATGATGCTTACATATACTAAACTATTTTTAGTCTATTGTTTTATAGTATTAAGTATATTATTTTATAATAATTAGCTCATACTAGTATATAATTGAATTTAACTATATAAGTTCTAGTTATATAACTATATAACTATACTAGTAAATATGATAATTATATATATAAATGCATATTTTATAAGATATGTATAAAATGAAAAATGAAAGATTGGAGTCGGAGTTGGTCTAGCGACACCTTTGAATCTGACTAAAAAATGAAAAAAAACAATGACTCCGAGATGGGGGACAGGAGCGCAGCGGATCAGAGTCGAATTTTTGACTTTTTGCTCAGCCCTATGCATACGGCTCTACAATGGTATTCATATCCCCCTCCCATCGTAGGAACAAAAAATATGGGATCTACCATACTAGATGCATATTGGTAAATAATCCAATAACAACCCTTCCTTTTTTTAGGAGTCGTTAAAAAATACTATAATCCCTCCTTTGTTTTATATTTGAAGAGATATTTATTTATTTATTTATTCATCTATCCTAAAGTTTCTTTTTTTAATTCTTTCATAACATAATTAGTCTTCTGGGGTACTTACAAAAAAAGTCTTCTGGGGTGGAAACAAAAGTTTGTGACTCTGAAATAGGCTTCCAACAGATCAAATAAAATTGAAAATGTCCCTTATCTTATATTATTCGAGCATTTTTTTCCCCTCAAATACAAAACTCATTGGCACCGAGCATGAATGTTGTTTGGTAATTTCTCCTCTGACCAGAATAAAAGATCCCATTGAAGTAGGTAATCCCATGCATATTGTATGCACATCTGGTCCTACAAATTGCATAGTATCTTAAATAGCTACTCTGGAAGGATATCAATTCAAATCCTGAATTTTCTTATTTAGAGAGAGATATAAAGATAGATCAATTATTCTAACTATTTGCTAGATTCATAGACTGAATTCAATTAAGTGGGATCTTTAATTGAGTCTTCCTAAATTTCTTTGATTTATCCTAAAGCTTTCATCTCAATTGGAATTTGGTTATTCACCATGTACAAGGATCCTCACTAAGCATCCATGGCATCCATGGTTGAATGGTTAAAGCACCCAACTTATAATTGGTGAATTCGTAGCAACTTAGCATAGGGAAAAAAAAAAAAAGCTTAGAAGAAAAAGTAATATGTTCAGGGTTAGAGCATCCACATTGGGTCGACCAAGTTTTTCTCTAAATTTTACTCCAAAACCATCTTTCCTTAGTCAAACAATTCTTCTTTTGAAAACATCCTACAACGCACTCCCTATTTTTTTTTTCCTATTTTATTAAAATAATCTTTTCCTATTCTTTCTTTATTATTATTTTTTAATTCACTTTCATATACAATCTTAATTACTCACTTTGTATTTTTCCTTCTATTTTGAACCTTTACTCTGTAGTGATTATTTTAAACAAAAATTTCAATATTTTTTGGGGTATGATAATTTTGAAAAAATTATTACGTTTTAAGAATAATTTATTGTTTTTGTCAAAATTCACCTTTTCCTACGACAATATTGTGTAATGGTTAAATTTTCAACGGTAATAATTTTTGTCCTTCTCCACCTTTCAAAAAAATATTATTTTTTGTCCTCCTAACAAAAATAATTTTTGCCATTTTCCTAACGCCTAACGGTCATATTTTCAAATTGTAATATTTTAGTGTATAAAAAAGAGCACTTGCTCTTTTATTGACATCCAGAGCAACATATGGTCCGCTCCATTGTACTTTGCTTATATTGATTGAAGCATAACATAATATTCTCCCGAAGATAGGTGTGTTTTTATCAGTCCCTTAGATTGCATCTAAGTTAGTATTTAACCATGCCGACACAAATAGTTTGTCTCCTCTTGGGTGAAGTTTGCACCCCTTTGTGAATTTTTCGAGGTAAGAACCTCTAGTTGGGTGGGACTGGAGTCTTCCACCAACGCTGGATTTTGTTGAGTTTGACTCAAGAAAGACTTGTCAATATGCATGTTAGTCTGCATCTTATTTCCGTGCTCTTGTGAGTCCATCTCTATAAAATCAGTGAAGGAATTCAGACATGTTAGAAACTCAAAATCAATGGTGAAAGCAGGACTACCACATTAGCTCAAGAAAACAATGGTAACATAGACAAAGGGGCAATAACTTTTGGCTACAACAATCAGTTGTCAATATTCCGAGTTTGTATCCAATTCCCTTGTCCCCAATAAAGTTTGACATCATCACAGCCGAAGGGAAAACAAAACCCAGCAAGCCAACAAAGCACCACAATGATTCAATGAAGCCAACAAAGCACAAAACAACCTACAATCGGGCTGCCAACAAATTGAAAAGGGGCAGACACATCGATCAAAATGGGGCTGCCACTTCGACCAAAAGGGGTTGTCACATCGAACAATAAGCAGCAAGCCATTTTGCATACCCAACCAACAACTCCAAACGAAGTGCAGGCATAATTGGAGGGTTTTCTCGATCATAAGGGTTGCCAAAAAGGGGCTGGTAACAAAGTAAAAAAGGGCAGCCACATCAACAAACAACCAATTACCACATCAACCAACAAAGGGCAAACCATTTTGCACTCCCAACCAGCAACTAAAAAAAATAGCATGCATGATAGGTAGGTTTCTCAACCACAAGTGCTGCCAATAAGGCAAAAAGGGGTTGCTAGATCAACCAACAAGGGGTTGACACATTAAAAAACAACAAGTTACCACATCAACCAACAAGGGGCAAGCCATTTTGCAAACCCAACCAACAAGTCCAAAAAAAAATTAACATGCATAATAGGAGGGTTTTCTCGACCACAAGGGCAACATATCCAAAAGGGGCGGCCACATCAACCAACAGCCAGCTCCCATATTGTGCAATCAACAAGAAGTTCAAAGAAACAACAACATGCATAGTATCAATAATTCAAACTATTTCCTAGATTCATGGACCCAATTCAATTCAGCGGGATCTTTAATTGTGTCTTCCTAAATTTCTTTTATTTATCCTAAAGATTTCAGCTCAATTGGAATTTGGTTATTCACCATTTACAAGGATCCTCACTGAGCATCCATGGCTGAATAGTTAAAGCACCCAACTCATAATTGGCAAATTTGTATCAACTTAACCAAGAAAAGTAATGAGTTAGAAAGTAGCAACTTAGCATAGGAAAAAAATGCTTAGAAGAAAAAGTAATAGCATTAAAAAAAAAAGGTAATACTCAGTCTTGTCTTTTTCCTTCTATTTCGAACCATTACTCTCTAGTGATTATTTTAAAAATTTTAATATTTTTTTGTGGTACGATAATTTTTTCAAAATTCTTTCGTTTTAAGAATAATTGAATTTTTGGTCAAAATTCGCCTTTTCCTACGGCAATATTGTGTAATGGTTAAATTTTCAAAGGCAATAATTTTTGTCCATCTCCTAATGGTAATAATTTTTGTCATTCCTGACTTATAAAAAATAATAATTTTTGTCCTTCTAACAGTAATAATTTACATTTTCCTAACGGTCATATTTTCAAACGGTAAAATTTTAATGTATAAAAAAAAAACACTTGCTCTTTTATTGATGTCTAGAGCAACATATGGTTCGCTCCATTGTACTTTGCTTAAATTGATTGAAGCAAAACATAATTTTCTCCCGAAGTTGGGTGTGCTTTTTTATTAGTCCCTCAGATTGCATCTAAGTTAGTATTTAATCATGCCAACACAAGTAGTTTGTCTTCCTCTTGGGTGAAGTTTGCACCCATTTGTGAATTTTTCGAGGTAAGAACCTCCAATTGGGTGGGACTGGAGTCTTCCACCAACACTGGACTATGTTGAATTTGACTCAAGAAAGTCTGGTCAATGTGCATGCTAGTCTGCATCTTATTTCCACACTCTTGTGAGTCCATCTATATAAAATCAATGAAGGAATTCAGACATGTTAGAAACTCAAAATCAATAGTGAAAGCAGGACTACCACAATGGCTCAGGAAAACAATGGTAACATAGATGAAGGGGCAATAACTTATAGTTACGACAATTGGTTGCCAATTTTCTGAGTCTTGACACAGATATTGGTCATCCAGGTTACCCTGCCATGGAGTTTTTGTCCATTTCCCTTGCCTCCAATAATGTTTGACATCATCACAGCCGAAGGGGAAACAAAACCCAGCAAGCCAACAAAGCACAAAACAACATACAATTGGGTTGCCAACATAGTTAAAAGGGGTAGCCACATTGACTAAAAGGGTTGACACATCGACCAACAAGGAGCGTGCCATTTTGCATACCCAACCAACAACTCCAAAAAAATTGTAGGCATAATAGGAGGGTTTTCTCGACCATAAGGGCTCCCAAAAAGGGGCTGCCAACAAAGTAAAAAGGGGATGCCACATCAACCAACAAAGGACAAACCATTTTGCACACCCAGCCAACAAGTCCAAATAAACAAAAACATGTATAATTGGAAGTTTTCTCGACCACAAAAGATTCTAAAAAGAGGCTGTAGCATCAACCAACAAAGGGTAAGTTATTTTGCACATCCACCAAGTCCAAAAAACAATAACATGTCTAATTGGAGGGTTTTCTCGACCACATGGGCTGTCAACAAAGCAGAAAGGGGTTGCCACATCAAACAACAAGTGGCAAGCCATTTTGCATGCCCAACCAACAAGTCCAATAAAACAAAATGCATAATAGGAGAGTTTTTTCAACCACAAGGGGTTGCCACATCAACCAAAAGGGAACTGCCACATCAACCAACGAGGGGCAAGCCACTTTGCACACCCAATTAGCAAGTAAAAAAAATAGCATGCTTAATAGGTAGGTTTTCTCAACCACAAGTGCTGCCAAAAAGGGCTGCCAACAAAGCAAAAAGAGGTTGCCACATCAACAAACAACGAGCTACCACATCAACCAACAAGGGGTAACCCATTAACTATACCTGCTGATATTACACTCCCAACTTGCAATCCAATCATCACCGTAACCTTATCACATTACAAATATAGCTCCAACGGCAGCACGTGCATATCAACCCCAAAAGCTGTAAACGAGAAAGCGATAACCCAAGAAGAAAGAAATTAACAATAAAGTGAAAGCCAAAATATCATAGCAACATCGTGGATCCCAAGAATCACAGCAGCAACAAATCCAAAATATTACAGCAAAGCCAAAGAACCCATTGAGCTCACCCAATCCATTGATAAATTTACAAGAACATATTAAACAACAATGGAAAATACACCAAGCACAAATCTTAGAAATCACAGCCGACTAACTATCAGAGAACGTAGCACATTACACAAAGTGCAAATCACAGAAGTTGTACAAATCAAAGAAAGCACAAATCAAAGACGTGAAAAATCTGTCAAAGACCCTTCCACGAAAGCACATAAGCTGTACAGATCAAAGCATGCCAACAAATCTCAGTTGAGAAGCCATAGACAAGCACGGACAAAGATCCAATCTCAGTTACACAATCGAATAGTAAACAAATGGAATAACAGTGCTATGTGAGATCAACCCGTACGGGTTCAAGTCCATTTCTTCCTAGCATTCCCAAGAGAAAGAGTGTGTGAGTGAGTGTGTGTGTGTGGGTGTCCAATGTCCAAGCATAGGATTATTAGAGAAGATGATCAGAGGGGCAGTCGGATCGGGACGTGAAGGAAACTCGGTAGCAAGTAGGAAGTGAGAGAGAGTCCAACTTGGGAGTGAAGAAACCGAAATAAGGAAAGGGGATGCACAGTGGCTCCCCAAATATGGGAATCCACTGTAGCATCCTCAAATCCAAACCCTATTTTTGAGAGCTGGCATAATGTAACGACCCGATCCAATATTGCTATGGATGAAATAGGGATAATTTAGTTTTTTTCAAATATTAAAAACTAAAATTAATTCATTCACTACTGATTTACTTGTATACTAATATCTAATTTATTTTTCTACTACACTTATACTATATTGTCTAATTACATGTTATCATACTGTTGTATTACATATTATTTCTAGTGCCTAATTACATGTTATTATACTATTATATTATGTGTTATTAACTTATTATATTAGACTTATTTCTATACTAGTGTCTAACTTATTTTTTACACTAGACTTATTTGTAGTGTCTAATTACATGTTATAATTTAATAGATTAGTATTATGTGTTATTAACTTATTATACTGGACTTATTTCAATGCTATTGTCTAACTTATTTATATACTTGATTATGTATGGTAGTAATACTATGATGCTTACATATGCTAAACTATTATTAGTCTATTGTTTTATAGTATAAGTATATTATTTTATAATAATTAGCTCATACTAGTAGAATTTAACTATATAAGTTATAGTTATATAACTATATAACTATACTAGTATATATGATAAATATATATAAATGATATTTTCATAACATATGTACAATATCAAAGTTGGAGTCAAATCAGATTGGAGTCAGAGTTGGTCTAGCGACACCTTCGACTCCGACTGAAAAATGAAAAAAAAAAAATCTGACTCCAAGATGGGGGACTGGACCGGAGCAGAACGGAATCGAATTTTTGAATTTGTAGAGCGCTATGCATAGGGCTCTACAATGGTATTAACATTCCCCTCTCATTGTAGGAACAAAAAATATGGGATCTATCATACTAGACACATTGGCAAATAATTTAATAACCACCCTTCTTTTGGAGTAGTTAAAAAATACTATGATCCCTCCTTTGCTTTATATTTTTAGAGATATTTATTTATTCTTTTATTAAGCTATCCCAAAGTTTCTTTCTTAAATTCTTTCATAACATAATTAGTCTTTTGGGGTGAAAACAAAAAGTTTGTGACGCTGAAAGAGGCTTCCAACAGACCAAATAAAATCAGAAATGTCCCTTATCTTATATTATTTGAACGATTTTCTCAACTCAACCATTTTGCACACCCAACTAGCAAGTAAAAAAATAAAAAATAGCAAGCATAATAGGTAGGTTTTCTCAACCCCAAAAGCTGTAAACGAGAAAGCGATAACCCAAGAATAAAGAAATTAACAATAGAGTGAAAGCCAAAATATCATAGCAAGATCGTGAATCCTAAATATCACAACAACAAATCCTAAATATTACAGCAAAGCCAAAGAACCCACTGAGCTCGCCCAATCCACTGATAAGTTTACAAGAACATATCAAACAACAGTGGAAAATACTCCAAGCAAAAATCTTAAAGACAACAGCCAACTAACAACCAGAGAATGTAGCACATTACACAAAGTACAAATCATAGAAGCTTTACAAATCAAAGAAAGCACAAATTAAAGACATGAAAAATCTGTCAAAGACCCTTCAATACTAGTGTCTAACTTATCTTTACACTAGACTTATTTGAAGTGTCTAATTACATGTTATAATTTAGTAGATTAGTATTATGTGTTATTAACTTATTAGACTATACTTATTTCAATACTATTGTCTAACTTATTTATATACTTGATTATGTATGGTAGTAATACTATGATGCTTATATATACTAAACTATTATTAGTTTATTGTTATATAGTATAAGTATATTATTTTATAATAATTAGCTCATATTAGTATATAATTGAAGTTAACTATATAAGTTCTTGTTATATAACTATATTAAAGCATTGACTGCTAATTTTTTAATTTTTAATTTTTTCATCTAATCATTACACAATCTTAAGGGCATGTTTGGAAAAAGTTTCAATCCCAAATTTCTCATATCATCTCACCTCCTTCCCAAATATCACTCAAATACAAATACTTTCAAACTAGTTATTACACTTTTCTAAAGTTCCAAACAAAAAAATAAAAAACAATTGAACTTTTTTAAATTTCCAAACAAAAATAATATTTTAACAAGATTTTAACTTTATAATATTTTTTATTCAATTTTATAATATTTTAACTTCTCCATTCAAGGCCTTTCCTTTGGATTTTATATGTTTAGGACACTATTCGAATGTGACCATATCCAGAACATTCATAGCAGTACTTGTTTTGAGAATTTTTATATTTTCTTTTTCGTTTCCTTTTTTATCTTGAAAAAATTTATTGGACTCATTTCTTGATTTCTTAGACATTCTACTTCCCCCATCTCCTTTTCTAAGTTGAAGAAATTTTCTGAAGTTCTTGGCTAGGACCACAATATCTTCCTCACTTGTTGAATCCTCATTAGATGAACTATTTGGTTCGTATCTACTATTTTTAGAGCTATAGATCTAGCACTTTTAGGTTCAGGAAGCGATAGCTCATAAGTTTGAAGTGAGTCTACAGGTTCCTTCAACTTTGACTCCATCAAGATCTTTACTCTCTTCAATAGAGGTCACTTTGGATCTAAGGGGATGCCTGGAGAATGAGATAAGATGAGACTTTTGTGAATAGTATCAAGATGATTTGTAAATAGTAGTGAGATAATTTGAGTTAAGTATTTATTGGGTTTTGAAAAATGAGAGAGAAAAAATTGAATAAAAAATATTATAAACTTAAAATATTGTTATAATATTATTTTAATTTTGAGATTTGAAAATTTAAAAAAGTTGTAATGATTAGTTTGAAAGTGTTTGTGTTTGAATGATGTTTAGGAAGAAATGAAATGAGATGAGACGAGATGGGATAAGATGAAATTGTTTCCAAACATCCCCTAAATCTTTCAAGTAGTGACCTCAAGATGTTTCTCGCTATTTTCGCTTCATTAAGTCTCTCACCAAGGTTAAAGCTGGAATTTACTATTTCATTTATCTTTGCGTAGAATTCATCAAAGGACTCATCCTCTTTCATTCCTATTTCCTCAAACCTAGAAGTTAACAATTAAAGTTTAAAACTTTTTACCGTTTTGGTTCCTTCATGTAACTTCCAGTATGTCCCAAGCCTTATTAACAATTTCACACATTAAAATTCGCTTGAATTCCTCAAGTGAGACAGCCATAAAAATGGGATTTAATCCCTATTCTAGTTGCAATTAGCAAGGTCATCTCTAGACCAATTGTCCATGGTTGTAGAGGGTTTAGTCTAACCCTTTTCAACACAATACCAAACACGTTCATCCAAAGACTTTAGGAACGCTCTAATGCATACTTTCCAATATGCATAGTTCAAAGTATGGAGGTGATGAGAGTGACTGCGACATGACAATGGGGTCAAAGGATCACACTCAGAAAACTAATTCTAATGCCAAGTGAACATGTTCTAATGACAGTTGAAATTACAAGATTGATCCTAAATAACACCTAAAGTGGGGTGAATAGGTGTATGTTGCAATTCTTTGTCTAATTTTAATTCATGTCAAATATTAGCAATGGAATAGACATAAATGTGAATGACAAATCAACCATAAGACAGATTTTTTGTTACGAAGGGAAACCTTTTAAAGAAACCAATTCCACTATTTGAATATAATACATGTAAGTCTCCTACAAACCTTTTGTAATATGACTACTTGCCACAACAAAACGACCCTTTTTGTCCCTACCACTGAGTAGCCAAAACCTTTGACAATCTTCAAATTTGGCTTTTTCTCCTGGAATCTCCAGTGGCTAAACTCACCTCAACTAATTTCACACTATCTCTATTCTTGTTTCAATGTGTGGATTACAAAAACTCTTAAGAGAGATAATTCTTGTAAAAGTCTCAAAACTCTTTTTATCTCTTGGCACACTTGGGTTACTTATCAATATCTGATTAAGTAATTTTATAACGAATTTCGTGCTGCTTGAAGGGTTCTTGAGTTGATCAAACTCTTTTTTAAATCTCAAAATCGCATTCCTGAAAATCTACAAATGTCGTGATAGGTTCCTAATGGAACACTAACTGTTCTTCAGAATTCCAGCTAGCATGGCCTTTATCCAAATTTTGAGTTCTACAATCTTCAACCCTCCATCTCCATCCAATACTCAAATTTATCTCATCAAATAGAGCATTATAGATAAATCTAATGTCTTATCAACCCTTACCCGTTATCCTTATAGATAAATCTTATCTAGTAACCCGAACCAAATAACAAACCTTACCCATTGTTTTGAAACCGAATTTAGCCAATACTAAAAATACTGACATATGGTAACATATATCTATAACCTTCTTGTATAGTTGAGTTTTATGTACAGAATAACAGCATAAAAGCCCCCATTTTGTGTCAATAAAAATACTTCCTTTACAACATGTTGCAGTTGCCACCTTGATGCCGAACAAATCGAATTTAGATTAATGCTACAGCTAGTTCCAACAGATAATCGAAACAAAGAAGACGAGACTCACCCAAAACACAGAGAAAACAATTCTCTTTTCAATTGAAAATGATCAAAACTCAAGAATATCCAACCAAACCCACAAGCTAGGCTGAAATAGCTGCAAATTCAAAAATATCAGGATTTTACCAAAAATAGCAAAATTCTTGTAATATGTATGTGTATGTCAATACAATTTATTTGTTGCATGTGTTACTAATACTGTTATTAAGGTTACCCGTTGGATGATGTACACGCGGCTTGATCTGGGCCCTTGAAGCAAGTCGGTTAAACAATCATGTGAGGAGCCCGTGCCTCTTGTGCAGTTGAGAAATTGCTTTAGTGAACCGTTGGATTTGATACACGTGGCAGCATCTGTTGTAACATATATATATATATATATATATATATATATCGTTTTATTGTAACCCTAGCAGAGTGAATTCATTTCTATACATATCGGGATATTCAGAGAGGGAGAGGCAGAGAGAACGAGTGAAAACCTAGGGTTTCTAGGGTTTGCATCTGAGGAAGAAATCTGTGCGATTTCTTGTGTTCTTTTGTGATGGCTCTGTAATACTGAATGTACTGAGGTTTCTTTGTGAAGTGTTGATTCTCAATAAAAGATCTCTGAGGCCCGTTCCTGCTGTGGACGTAGACCATTAGGGTCGAACCACGTATATCGGTGTGTTATTTCCTTTTACCTTTCATCAGTCCTTTTATTTCTTTGTTCATTTGATAAATTGTTATATACTTGCATACCTGTGCTACGAAGTGATCTTTACTGTTCGATATTTGGTAATCTGGTTGTATCTTGAAGTACTGTTGTTCTCTGTCTACAAGGGGTATAACGATTAGACTGTAATCTGTGATTCTTGATTTTTTGTTTGGGATTAAAGACTAAGAGTTTTTTAACAAACAAACAGAAACTGTTTTAAGCCTAAAAGACACCAAAAAAAACTTTCTTTTATATACAAAACAGAAGCATTTTTATAACAATTCTAATAAACACACTAAAAATAAATACGTGAATAAAGGAGTACTCTTTCAAAAATCTGGCCAAAATAGATATCAAAATCACTTTCTAACTGAGAGACGAAATATTACCATAAAAGGCACAAAGTATCTAAAATTAGAGATTTGAAGGGGAAAATAGATGCTTTTGGACTAAAAAACAATGCACACCAAGCTTAGACAGGTGACCGCGATGTGTGCACAGAAAAAAGTTTTCCAAATTTGGGTCATGTGCACGAATCCGATACTTGTAGTCAAAGTTATAGCCAAAATATCGATATGTGCTCAAAACTATCCCAAATCAAGGAAAAACCATTGTTTCCTACTTGACTTGCATTGACCTGCCGTCTCAAGGTAGTTCAGTGCCATCATTTAACCAACCGGGCAACCATATGCTTCGATTTAGATCGGGAAAGTCGTATGGTTTGATGAAACCATGTGCTATGGCTCAAATCTGTTGGCAATTTGACAGTTCAGCATCATTTAACTCGGATCCCTTTGTATCACACCTGCAACAATTACATGATGATTTGCACGTCAATTGTTATTGCATAATTGCTGAGATCACTATGTTGGTGTATTCTGAATACTCTAATTCAGTTATATGGTCCGAGTTTGGTCTATGCTGCCACAACAAAATCTCTGGAATGGCATATGATTGAAGACATCTTGTAGGTAGTATAGCTACAAGTTTCCTTGTAACGTGAACCAGTACAAATGCGAGCGATGCTATGTCGCAGAAGTAGAAGAGAATAAGATAACTAGGGAAAATATTCTGATATCCATAATGCTAGTATATGTGGGGTCGATCTGAATCTCAATTTCCCACACACACACAGGGCATATAAAAGTTATTGCATCATATAGCCCCAAACATGCCAGCAATATTTTGGCGTGGGTTTCTGGTGTCTTTGCTGGATCTAAAGGTTGTGCTCACATTATTAATGTTCTCAACGAAACTCATTGCGCGCTTCGTTAATTATTTATTGTTATTTGTACTTGATTCCTTGTTGAACTGCAGTCTGAATGGAAAATACTCTTGGCCAACGCACCTGAATAGAATATTGGGGAGTACTCGATGCATTCATTCGATAAAAAGAAAAAAAAATGGCAAAGACTATCGGAGGTTGCTCGCAGTATGATTCTGACCAAGTGATCGTCGAATGAGAACTTTCATTTCAGACAAACGTAATTAATCATTCACGTGTACACACACACAAACTTGTATTATAGAATAGGCTGGTCGGCTGTAAGTAACAAATATGTACTAGTTTTATTTGCACAGAACAGATCGATCTTGTGCATGGCATGACTGTGTACACGTTTCTCTCCGACACGGTAAGAACGATAATTTTTCTTTTTCTTTTCAAATTTCAGGGAAAAGGATCCTTCGTGTTTGGTCGGTGTGGGGGAAGCTTGACACGTGATTGATTGACGAAATTTCTCGATGTTCGACATACAAGAAGCTGATTCTCGGGCTTCCTATGTTATTTGGAAGAATATAAATATTACAGCAGCTATATTCGCATAAATCACAGATCTCTTTCTTTCTTTTCTTTTCCTTCTTTTCTTAGTTAATGTACAGGTGTAGTTTCCATGTATAGTGGAGATCATAGGGCACAACTGTAGCCTCTAACTTTTATTTAAACACATGTACACGTCCATTCACAGATCAATGAAAGAGATTTATTCTTCATTCAACAAGAAACACGATTTCATAAAAAAATAGAAAAAAAAACAAGAAACTCGGAGAAACCACATGCCAAAACTGACCGTGGCAATAATGATAAGCAGCTGTGTTTTGGGGTTGTCTTTGATGGGGGAATCCTGGGAAAGTGTCCTTTGCTGGTTTCTAATATCCGAGGATAAAAAGTAAGGAAAGATAGATTATATATGCGTAAAATTATAACCTTTTTCTAGTCTATAATTCTCTATTTATACGTAGTGACGGATCGATACCTTTGACCTCTTAAAGCTAATACGCATTCTCACTTCGTGAAATTCCTGAAATCTCAAATTAAGTGGATGGTATAAAAGCGATAAACTCAGTATTTGTTTTTCGACCGCTAGTTTTTAATTGAATTGCATGGGTACATTTGGTCAATTTTGTACGATCATTATGATTTGATCATCTTAAATGAAGTACTTGACAATTTTTTAGGATCGTGACTCGATGATCTTAATTAATGTTGTTGGAGCGAATTGTAATTGATTTAGAGACAGGTATCGTCCTATACGTGGCCTTCTTCAGGCTTCAAAGACAAGTTATGATGGAATTTTCCTTTGTCATATATATTTTCCATCATACTGCTAATTGTCATATATATTTTCCTTTGCACACGATGACTATCCTAACTGAGCACTGCATGCACATGTGCTCTTAAGTTATTTTATTCAGAAAAAAAAATATTATCTACACCCGATGAAAGATATATAACTTGCAGCTAGTAGTCATAACTAAAAGACACGACAATCTCAGCTTCAACTCTTCTTGTTCCTCGTACGTACGTAGCAAGCCATTGCTCATTAGTAGGGTGAAATTGTAGGTGAAGGTTCGAGAAGTTGGGCTTGATCGAGTCCTTAAATTGGTAATTCGATCGATAGCACATCCTATCCTATCCTTCCTAGAAGCAACGTTTGACTTTATATTTCGTTTCGTCACGTTCGAGAAGTCTTTTTTAATTTGTATGGGCACGGCTGGAGCTCCTGATCTTTGTTTGAACGTACGCATGATTATATATGTTTTCTTGACCATTAATCTAGCGTATTAAGAGCGTTTAACAAGTAAAGCATCAATGATGGGTTCGCGGTAATTGAACGTACTATAACGTGGTCTTTTCTTCCAAAACAAGCCCCATCGTTTTGCCAGACTTTAATTTCTTTAATTAGGTGGCATCTGTGATATTATGATCATTCCTTGATATATTTATCGAATTTGAATAATTTCAGATTTTTATCCGAATTTGAAGGAGTAATAGATTATATGGACATATATGTTAAGAATATAATACAAATAATAAAATTTACATCTTCCTATCAACTTAAAATTTTGAGACAAGTTGTGATTTTATATGATATTAGAGCAAAGGTCCTAAGTTCAAACCTTGACTTTACACCCTACCCATTTAATTAAATATTTCACGTTTTGGACCTACTCATTAAAAAAGATATTAATCCACACGTGAAAGATAATGTTAAGAATATAATATAAATAATAAAATCTACATCTTTCCATTAGCTTAAGCTTTTAAGATAAATGATGATTTTATAATATATAATAGGGCACTATAAATATATAATTGTATTAGTGAAATTTTTAAATTTCAGTGAATCTTTAATAAATATTATATGACTTACTTCACGAGACTATGACTATCTCTCCAATTTTAAATATTAGATCTAAATCTCAGATTTTTAGTACTCATAAATATTATATGACTCAAATCTAGTAAGAGGATAAGAAATCACGGCTTCAGAGGTAGTGACAATGATGCATGTAAATATCTTTTGAGATGCGAATATATGGGAATTCCTTCTATCACGACAAATATTCTAATATGGGGTCTATCATCCGTGGACGAACATGGTTAATTTTTACATGAAAGGATCAGGTGATGCTGAAATGGTCAATTTTCCCTACAAAACTCTATGCCAAGATGTCACATGAATATATAAAACAAAAGGCAGGGATACTTTCAAATTTTCATAATCATAGCTAGCCTCGTTACCTCGTGTATATATATCCACTCAATGTGGAATATAATTCATACGATCAGCAATAACATTAACTTTTTTATTCTAAGATGCCAGCTGTGTCTTTGACAAGCTGGGACCCGACCTTCAGAGTTGTTAATTGTGGAGACAAAATCTGGACAAAGAAGATTTATTTTTTCTTGGGTCTCCTTCTATCATAATTTGATCCCGAAAAAAAAAATACAAAGAGAAGTCACAAATAATGTAAAATTTAGTTGTTATATCGTAGTGATATATAGATCATAGAGAACTTAATTACATTTTCAGTATGGTAATATATCATATGGTGGCTTCCGGGGCAAATCAGGGTGCTTAATTTTTATAATCCATGTTCTATTTTATAATCTCTGTCTTCCAACTAAAATTCTACCTCTGGCATCAATTTTTTTAAACAAATATCGGACCCACTATTTGTATAAAGACTCTATTTTTTACCAAGTCATGATTCTGTAAAGACTCATGACTTGGAAAGAGTGTATTATCAAATACCATCCCCATCCCCACCTCAATTATCGATTCTTTTACACATTTGGCAACAATATTGGAAAAATATGATATATTACTTTTGACACACGGCGTCGGCGACGCGTAAGATGGTACCAAAATATTCATAATTTCACGCAATAAAAACACCCTCGAGGCCTTTTGTTGTGTGGCCGTCGGCATAGCCACCCCCCATCATCTCTCTCTCTCTCTCTCTCTCTCTCTCTCTCTGAGAGAACAGGACCTATGTCAACAAGCAAAGATACTACTACTGTAGCCTCACAACCTGGCCTTGAGTGTTGCATGTGTGGCGATTATGGTTTCTCCTACGAGCTTTTCCAATGCAAAGTTTGCGAATTCAGATCGCAGCACAGGTACCCATCAAAATTGCTTTCCTCGGCATTTAATTTTATTGTATATTCTTTTTGGGTCTTGATATTTTGTCTCTGATTATTCAGTTATTTTTCCCTCTGAACAATTCGATCTTTACTGCAGGTACTGTAGCAATCTCTACCCGAAGGCCGAGTCTTATCGGATTTGCAATTGGTGTTTGAGTCAGAAGGAGGACGCCAAAGAAAAGTCACAGAATTCATCTAATTCTTCATCGTCGAACAAGAACCAGGGCGAAGACGATAGCAAGAGCAACAGAAGGAATGGTAACGGTGACAGTCTCGCAAACATAAAAGGTCAAAGAGACACTAATTCGCAGTTAAAACTCAACGTTCCCATCAAGAAACAGAGATCGCCGGCTGGATCGCCGTCTCCGTCGCCATCGCCGTCCGCCCGAAAGAGGATCATCACGAATGCTCGTATGGAAGAGAAGCTCAGGAGAACCAAATCGGAGGAGATATCAAACAGAATTGGAGTCACCAGGCCTTTGTTCAGGAATAAGGTGAGAAGGTATAAGCTTTTGGATGAGGTTTCAAGCTAATTACTGAGCAATAATAAGGCTTTTTGGTTAAAAATAAATAAACTAAAATAAAGTTACAGAGACAGTTTTGGTTTTACTCATCTTTTTTGTACCTTTGCACAGAAAATCCAGGTCAGTGTTCTCATCCATTCTCTCTCGACTCCTTCAGTCCTTTGTATAGAATGTCACTGTAATTCGCCATAAGTCTTGGTTTAATACCAATAATCAGTGAAGATATTGCTATGTACTGATCAAGATTATTGATAACGACATCCCAATTAGTTTCTGCAAAATTGATGGTGTTCGTTTTTTTGAGCTGTGGGGAAGTACGAATTTCGGCATTTTCTGATCATTCTCTAATCATCATTATGCATAAGACTAGCTCCAGAATCCAACACCTGTAATGATACTATTGAACTGATCGTCATTTTCATGCTAGTCTGTATCATGAATCGTGATCATGATGATCATCGCAATACATTATTCATCCTTTTGGAGCCAATCACACGTTGCTGCATGTTAAAGATCGATTCTATGGGCATGTTTTTGTCTACTTGGTTATTTGGACCAATAAAAGAAAAGTGGTAATTATGTATCATGTTTTGGAAGTTGCGAGATAGTCCACTACTGGACAATTTCGTGATTATATTGGCTTGGGAAAATCTAATATTATATATAAACATACTTAAAGAACAACTTTCGCGCACCACGAGATCATGGCTGAGATCGAGGTCAACCTCCTAGCTAACTTTGTTCCACAATCACAGAGAGTGAGAAGTTTATATTTGTAGAAATATTAATATTAATATTAATTAAACATTATTATTATTATGCTACAAGAATATGTCCAACTTTTTTAATTGATTGCAAAACTTCTCGGATCCCCGGGAAAAAAATCAGAAAGTTGGTTGAATAATCTGCCTAATATTATCGGAAATAAATAAAGCACGTACAAGAAGACCATAGATACTTCAAGAGTAAAAGTTGAATTGGTAAGAAACATCTTGAACCTCATAGGCTAAAGGTCGTTATCCTTTAGCTAATCCGAGAATAGCAAACCACTATCTTATAATTGGAACCTAGCTAGCTACTTGATTCATCAAGCATCTAGATACTTCTACAAGTTTTAGTGCTTTTGAAACAAAATTGATGAATAAAAATAAATAAGATTGATTCATTATATATATATATATATATATATATATATATATATATATATATTAATGCAGTTGGGCCTCCTTGTGATTAACTTAAATCCCAAAACCTAGATGGGACATTGTATAAAATTAGTGGCTCAATTTCTTGCTTCCTTTTAAATTGGTCTCGATCATGTCGATCCTACGTACATGGTTGGAGAAGATCTATTTTTGTTATCGTAGTTGAGTTCAAAGTTATAAATTCCATATTTAAAATTTGCTTACTGCACTTGGCTAAGAATCCGTATTTAAAGTCTATGGTATCTACAAGAACCCGTACGTACGTATTAATTTCCTGTTGGTCGATATTTGTGCTGCATGCTTTTCCATTTTGATTGCGTTGATCCCATTTTAAAATTTCTAAACGTTACAAGTTTCAAGTTTGTTAGGGACTTTGTTTGTAAGGAATTATTTTGAAAATCCAGACATGTTTTTTTTTTTTAAAAGTAAGACAAATCTCATTTGGTTACGTAGTTCATATGAGATGAAATGTTTTATTAAAAGTTGAATAAAATATTGTTATAATATTATTTTATTTTAATATTTAAAAAAGTTGAATTATTTATTATATTTTGTATAGAAGTTTGAAAAAGTTATAATGATTATATGAGATGATATAGTTTGGTTGTTGATGCAACCGCCTGATGCAACTAGCTTATCCATGTCATTAATAAAACAGTGTGTTTTTTATCCATTTTATTTTTCTCTTCCTCTCCCTCACCATTTCGTTCCCCTCTCTCTCCCTCAAATTTCATTTCCCCCTCCCTCCCTCTCTCCATCTCCATCTCCGTCAAACCTCTCCCTTTCCCTCACTCTCTCCATTTTGTTTTCTCCTCCCTCTTACTCTCTATATCGTTACCCTAAATCCATCCCTCTCCATCTCCATGGAGACATCACCGTGGATAGTTTGAAGGCCAATAGATTTCTATTTTTCAAATCCGATCTCTATGATTTCAAAACAAGGAGCCATGATATTTGAGCATGCGGTAAACGGAAGCTTGCAAGAAACAACAACGAAGAGAGAGAGAGAGCTTTCACACAGTTATATTGCATAAAGAAACAACATCTTTATTATTTATGGGATTTAGGTGAAAAATGAGTAAATCCAAATTCCCAAAAGCTAAGATATATTAAAAAAAAATCGACAAAAAAAATCCATTGATTATGTTTTTCCTAGCCTTAAAGGAAATAATATGTTGGTCTTCACTATAGCAACTCATATCATCCCGACAACCTTCATGTACTGTTTGAATCTTCTTCTAAGTATTGATTCTTAACTATTACAAGTTATAAATGTTCTCCTTGTTTCCCTTTCAGATTGATAATTGCAACCTCTTGTTCGACAAACTCAAAGCTATCATGGAAAGGAGGATGCCAGTACCTCCATCCTCTACCTCCCTTCGTTTTACCTTACCCATCATTTTATAGAAGAAAATAAGTTTTTCCACGAATTCTTATGTTTCAATAGTTTTTTTTTAATATATCTGCTACGTGGCATACTGATTCCCAAGGGGTTCCCCACTCCCGATTGCCTGTAACAAAGCTAGTGTTTTTAAGATAAAATTACAACAACAAAAAGGTAAAAGAGAGAAATTTATAAGGTTATATATTACAATTCTTCTAGGTACAGGCAATACCGTGTATCGATTGCGAACCCACAAGTGACATGGCAGGCAGGTAGGGGCATTTTTGTAATTATAAAAAGTTTAAAAAAAGAAGATGGACTATTCATCGTCTCCTCCAAATCTCTTGCTTCCCTCCCTCCCAAATCGAATAGCCCACTTGCTTTCGTCTCCCCCAAATGTCACAGTATCCAACCTTTATGTAAAATCAGATATCTTCTCATAAAATCTTTCATCAGCTGCTTCTCTTTAATCCATTTGCATCTTCAAAATTCTCCAACCATACATGGTAATAATCTCATATTCTAAAACACACAATTCCACTTCGATTCTCTTAAAACCTTTTTAGAAAATCTTGTTTTTACACTTTTCTGAGCCCCAGATTTATGATTCTATCAGCTTAAAATTTTGAGAATCAGCTTAAAATTTTTTATTCTGATTCTCTAAAATCTCGTTTTCCCTCACTTTCTTTCGTTTTCTGAGGGAAAGGAGAAGAAGGTGTCTTTACAGGCAGGGGCTCAAAACGAGATATTTTGTCAACATTTCCTAAATTCAATCCCGTCCAACTCCTTCAGCCCAAACGGTTCGTTTGGATAGGTGCACATATCGTCTGCGCATATTGCCTGCAACAAGAGTTTTCCTATATATTATTAGAGAGAGAAGGGGGTAGATAATTTCTATAAGGAAAAAGCTAAATGTAGTCGATTTATGGGATCCCATGCACATGAAATCCATATGGCTGCCACGGGTTAAATGAAACGGTGCCAAGGACTCATTGATGAAGGCGAAAAATGTGCTCCTCCCAGATGTGCAATATGGTGCATACTGAAGAGGGATTTTATTCTGAAGCTTCTCTTCCTTCTCTCTCACACTCTCTTCACTCTATTTGCTCCAAATCTAAGCACAAAGAAACTCTCTCTCTCTCTCTCTCTCTTCGAGAGTCTTTGCCGTACTTGGGGAGCTGACTTCAAGTTCTTCTACGACCGGCCATTACGTTTAGAACTTTCTGTGATTTTTTTTTTTTTTTAGTTTTTTGTTCTTTTTCATATTCGATTGGTCATTTTTTATCCGACCTAGATTCATCGATGTGTGCATCGTCCGGTTTTAATTCCTTATTTTCTACTTTTTGAAGTTTCGTTAATATTTAAAGGAAAATTTACGCTGCACTTATTCACACTTTTTTTTTTTTTTTTCTTCGTTGTGAAGTCTATGTATAATTGAGTGAATTGTGAGAGTATTTGATCATCGGAATAGACTTCCTTGAAGACCGGGGGAGGGTTGGGTTACCGAAGTTGAGTTCACTTGTCAAGTTCTCAGTTCTTGGTGTCGAGTCGATTTCAATTTTAGATTCAAGAACAGTGTAGCTCTTGAGCACTTTTTTTTTTCTTACCAACATTTTCCTATCTTTTGCAATTTTATTTTACTGTCACCTCATTTTGTTGCTTTCGTTCTCCTCTGATTGTTAGATGAAATGTTCTTATTCGTACTAATTTAGGGAGAATTCAAAAGAACTCTCTTTGATTTAGATCGACTGAGTAGAATATTTCTAATTCAGGAAAAGTATCAGACTCATACGGTAAAATAAAAAGTAATGGATTCCACGTAAAGAAGAGGTGGACTAGTATCGCTATCACTATCGCCATCACAGACACCACGTTCGAGCGATAGAGAAGTGCGAAGACGTGACAACAAAGACGAGAAATGGTGTATTGGTTCGTGAGCAGGAAAGCAAACTGAAGCTTCTTCATGGCCAACGTTCTCTTCCTTTTAGCCTTTATTTATTTAATTTTATTGATTTTTTTTTAAGCCATGTTAGCAGTGGTGCACAGACTACAGAGTGTGCACGAAATTGACTTCCTATAGCAGAATTGTTGCCATAATGATAGATAATATCAGAATACCACAATGGAAAGAAAGGAGTGAGACATAAGAGGATGATTAGCAAAATAATCAGTGAAATCCACGTAATTGTAAGATATGATGTCTCTAGCTGTTTTGACACACGGATATATCTACTAGTCTCGTCACACCCATAATGTCAGTGTACATAGTCCTTTGTGTATTCATGGGATAAATGATCCACCATCTAATACTATTTGAGTATTGAGATAAGAGAAAGAAAGGGACATAAATAAATATATATATATAAATATATATATATAAATATATATATATAAATATATATATATAGGTCCACACGCACTGTAGAGTATGAGGAGCATTTTGTGAAATCATAGACGAATTGGAAATTCTCATTAATGCTTGGACCCCACATACGTGCTACTTTTCTCATTAAGTTTATCAACATTGCTACCATATGTATTCCAATATATGTTGAAAAATCATTAGTGAAAAGGAGAAAAGAAGAGAGAGGTCTCCATAATTACAAAGTCGATCCCTTTTTTTTTACCTTATATTCCAACCGAATATTAAGATATGTTAAGAATATATACTCTAATTAAAACGCTCGAATTTGTGTTATATATATTTATATATTAAGCAATATTATTGTTTCTTATATATTTTGTTATTTTCAATAATATGACGCATTTTGAGTGTATCCTAATTTAAATGATTGGTATAAAAAATTGTCTAAAGTGTGATATATTAATTAAAATAATATTTAAGATAAATATTTTTCCTTTCCTCCCTGATCATATTGTTTTGAAGTTAGGAAGAGAGATATGGGTATATTGCAGATCGATTAAAGGCCCATAACTTTCAAGTTGCAGTCTCTAAAGCCTAGACACTACAATTGACAACGTTTGGGCATTTAAATTAGCTACTAGGCTAGGAGAGCTTATCATGCAGGCCTCGTCAGCCTTTGGGCCCTTTTGTGTTTTTTTTTTTTTTTTTTTTTAAGTTCGGATTCGTATTTTCATTATTGTATTTAGATAAAGATAGATATATAAAAGAAGTCTTATTCTTTAATGAAGTTCTGGTAATATTAAATGTTCAATAAATACTACAGACTCACTTTATATATTTATCTCATTTTAAGCCATAAAATTCAGACTTTATAGATTAAAATCTCGTTTATCTCTACTTATAAGATATACAAGATTAAGGTAAATAAAATAGGAGATTAGGCAACATGATAAACATATCTTATACCATATAATATGCCCTTTCTTTAACATCAAGAAGTTGATCTTGACAATGAAGTTCTACATGCAAATACCACTTAATGCTAGTAGAGCCCACTGCCCACCATCATTATGTAAACTTCAGTTCACCTTCCCATAGAATAGAGAAAGCAACAGTTCAAGCAGCAGCATCATCCCACTGAACAAAGAGAAAAATCTGAAACACAAAAGTTAATGTCATTCGATTGTTGTGCTTTAAAAAAAAGGGTTTTTCTATTCATTCACCCCACACTCCACACTCCATACTTTTTAATATTTTTTAATATTTTTTTAAAAAAATTTTTGAATTTATTTTTTTAAACTATTTATAATTTTTTATTCACTATTCATATAAAAATATATTTGATAAAAAAAATTAAAAAAAAGATGGAGTGTGGAGTGTGGTGTGAATAGTAAGAGGTTGAGTAGAATTTTTGTTAAAAAAAAGCCTTTTTAAGATCAATTTGTCGTGGTTTGCAGTTGCAGATTCAAACCTGAATAGAAAAATCAATTTCATCTCACTGATTCTATGTGAATGAGTATTTGATCTTGAGAAGTGTTATATACATGATGCGACACGTGATTTTATGTAATTCATTAAATGTACTTTATAATAAAAATAATTTTATAATTTGATATATTGTATCAAGTTACATCAGTTTGTGAGTTTACTTTTATGTAATCTATTTATATATAAAATATTTCTCTTTTATCTTTTTGTGCAAATTGATTAGCGAAAATAGTGTCCCAAACCTTTCAACTTATAATTTGGTACCGAGAAATTATGATAGAAACAGATTTGATTGTTATAAACGAATCTTTTAGAAAATAATTTTCCAATAGCACTTTACTTTTTTGCTTTAAGTTTTCTGCTTTTGGGTTTTGGAAAACCGAGCTAAAAAAGAAAAAAAAAATGGGGCATCAAAAGTGAAAAAGAAGAAAAACACATGGATATTAACCTAATTAATTTTTTAAAATTATTGTATAAAATATAATAAATAATTTAAAATTTTAAAAAAAAAATTTATATTTTAATAAAATTTTACTTAATTTTTAATTTCTAATTTTAATAGTCAAAACGAAATCAAAGCTGAAACAGCTAGAACTGACAGGGACACAACGAACGAGGGGTAGCTCAATGGGCCACTTCCACTCGGCATCCAGGTCATATCGTTTCAGTGCTGTTGAATTCAAAAGAGGCTGGGCATTAATTAATAAAATAAAAAATTTATAACGCTTGTGTTAGGACATCCCTTGCAACAAGATTATTATAATTTAAAAAAAAATTAAAATATAAATATTTTTTATGTCAACTATATGTCAATTGTGTTAAAAAAAGTATGACAAATAGATTTTCTAATCAAATAAGCCCAAACAAATCATCATTAGGAGCATTAATACTTGATGATTGTAAGTTATAATTAATTAATATTACATCCTGTATAAATTTCTTAATAGACTGATCCCTCGTCACCATAAATATTTCTTTCATTAAAATTAGGAAATTTTTTGACGTCTCGAGTTTTCCCCTTTCATTTTTTTAATTTCAGAACTTAGACCTAAGTTTCCAATTTTTTGGCATAAAAAGTAAAAGCATGCTTAATATTCACATATGCCTCTCACTATTATTTATATTTTGAAGCCGTGAGGTTACCCTCCTCTGTAATTTTTTTATCTAAATATTTTTTTTATAATTTAAAGAGAAATATACAGTTTGTGACCCAATTATAGTATTCGCAATATCAAATAAAGCAATATTAAATCTCTATAAATTAATAAAAATACTAAGAATGAGAATAGAAGAAATCTTAATCCCATTCACAACAGAGAGAGTTGTCCGCCAGTAGAGCAGGTTGGGTAGGTATAAAATCGAAGGCCAAACTAACAACTTGGATGGACTTAGGTTGGACAAATTAAACTTGCCTCAAAAGTGATATGACAGTATTTTGTTTTGTACTCTGTAAAGTCTAAAACCCCCTTAATTTCTGCAAGCATGGGGCCGACCTGCTGAATTTTTAATTGTTTTGAATGGGCAGCCAATTTTAGTTTATAATTCTGGTCATACTTCACTTTCTATCGTGATTGCAGGGAGTTTTCAAATGCTAATATCTACCCATTTCTGGGATTACAGCTTTTTTTAGTCATTATTTATTATGTGTCCTCCTCCACGATCATGACACCCATTTGATTCTTTGAATATGAACGTGCTCGACTGCAAGAGTATGGGGGTGGGGTCTTAAAGGGTGTTTGTTTAAGTAAGGTCGACACAAGTCTGGATTCACAGCCCAAGGACAAAAATGGATGTTAAAGAGGGCTCATGCTAATCAATTATGTAATTAACAATGACTTTTTGTGTATATATAATCATATTATTTCGTGGTCATTGCTTAACTTTGAGATCTCCTTCAAACTAAAGACCAAAAACTATTTGACAATCATTTTTTGGTGCAGGGCGAATCTCAGAGTCAAATTTCAAAATAAGGAAAAACAGGGTCAGAAAAGTATTGCTTGAAGATATTGTATACAAAAAAACTTTTACAATAAAAACAACGAGGGAATTGTTTACAAAATTTGAAATGATGGAAGACTATGCCTATTGCCGATGCAGATGCAGATGCAGATTGCAGCTGCATACGTATGAATCAGTCTGGGGTACTAATTGAGTTGGAGCGATGCTATTCGCTGTGTTCCATATATGCCAAGGACGTACCCGACTTGACTCCACTTCTAGAATCAATATCTACTCTCTCAATTGTCATAGGTTGGTTGAAAAAACATGGAATCCAATCGACCAACTTCTTGTCACCATTTGCTGGATCCCATTGTCTGCATTTGTGAGAGAGAGTCCAAGTTACTGTATCAGTGGTTATCCAAATGAGTAATGGTATTAGCTTTAAATAGATAAATTCTTTATAAAAAAATTAGATTATACTAATAAAAGTTAATTTTTTTATACTTCTTTTTAATTTGAGTCAACTTTTTTACAAGAATTTATATAAGATTTGTTTATTTGAGAGTTTTACAAATTATTTCTCAATCTAAATAGATTCAGAGTCAAAATTTAGAAGAGATTCCAAGTATTTCCACCGATATTTTTTATTTATTATTCGGTAATTAAGTAAATATTTTTTAATTATATTATAAATTTTTTTAAAATAATATTTAAAAATATAAAAAAAATGTATGAAAAAAAACCATTAGCCTTATCAGGACATTTTGTCAAGCTATTCAGAGAGCTTTTAAAGCCTCGACTAAAGTTGTAAATAATTCGTTCTAGGCCGACAAAATCAAGCACATCGAAATTTTCGATCCGGACTGGATCATACCGAATTCTAGATCTGTCGATCTTAGGTTATGTTTGGTAGGTGAACTAAAATGAGAATTTTTAAAAATTTTATAAATAGTATTAAAATAAAAATTTAAAATATTAATTTAAAATATTAAAATTTAAAAAATTGTATTGAAATTTAAAAAAATTAAATTATTTATTATATTTTATATAGAAATTTAAAAAAATTATAATAATGAGATGAGATAGAGATAGAGATTTCGTCTTTATCCCAAACATATCCTTAGTCTCAAAATTTACAGATGGATAAAATTCAGTCTGATCCTAAAGTTACAAATTTTGAATCGAACTGGACCGGATCGGCCCTCGATTCCTCCATGGTGATCTTAATAATCCATAAATCACTGTCACCAATTTATTATATAACACAATTTTCTCCCTGTGAAATATCTTTAAGCAAATGCGAATATTGAGGCATAAAAAATAAAGAAGAAATTGAAAGTAACGATGTCAGTGTGTGTAGTGCATCATGGACCCCATCAGCTCTTTAGACCAACGCAAACCCGAGAAAGAGAAGAGAAAAAGGAGGGGGAATTCCTGCCCAAAGTTGCACGCTTTTGCATGTAAAAACCATTAGTTTTCAATTTCAAAGCTTTGATTGTTTTGATTTCACATCTTGCCATCTTGCCCAAGCTGTAAATCAGCGATACGACTTTAGCGACCACAATTCCACCAACCTTTGTAGTAATGGCTTTTGCCGCTCTCGTTTTCCACCACCTCCTTCTCCCCCACTACAACCACGTTTACCACCTCTCTTTCTATCTCTTTCTTTATATACTCTCTAATCAATTTCTCTATTTTTTCGTCTCTCCGAGACCCACCTTCATACCCAATAGCCATCCGCCCAGAGACAACTAATTAATTAAGCATGGGCTATCTCTCTTGCAATGCAGAGTCCGCCATAGCCATCTGCGAGTACTCCTACTATTCCGCTGTCAAGAACAGACCAAGAACCCGAACTCGCAAACACAGTAAGGCGGTGCAAATCAGACAGTTTTCGTACGCCGAGTTAGTTGCCGCCACCGATGGCTTCTCAGCGGAGAGCTTCTTGGGCAAAGGCAGCCATGGGAGTGTCTATAAAGCCGTCCTCGACGATGGCAAGCTCGTCGCTGCCGTCAAAAGGACGAAGCTTCTTAATCCCTCAACAACAACGACAAGCTTCCAAAATCATCAGTACCACAACAGCAACTGCACCAATTGTTGCAACTGTACCAGCCCCGCAGAGAATGAGATTGAGATACTCTCCAGGGTACAACACCCTCGGCTTGTGAACCTGTTGGGATTCTGTTCGGACTCCAGCAACAGGAAACTGCTTGTCGTCGAGTACATGCCCAACGGTTCCCTCTACGATCTCTTACACTCGACCTCCAGATCACCGCCAGGTTGGACACGGCGGGTGCGGTTCGCGGTTCAGATAGCAAAAGCGGTCCTGGCGCTTCACTCGTCGAATCCTCCGGTTATTCACCGAGATATAAAGTCCTCGAACGTCTTAATCGATGAGAACAGGAACGCGAGGTTGGGAGATTTCGGATTGGCCCTGAGAGGACACGTGGAAGACGTGCGAATAAAGTGCACCCCTCCGGCCGGAACTTTAGGGTACCTCGACCCTGGCTATCTAGCGCCAGGAGATCTGAGCACCAAGAGCGACGTGTTCAGCTTTGGGATCTTGCTCTTGGAGATCATCAGCGGCAGGCACGCCATCGATGTTAATTACAGTCCGCCATCGGTGGTCGACTGGGCCGTGCCGTTGATTAAGCACGGTGAATTCTCAGGGATCTGTGACTGCCGGATTAGTTCTCCGTCTGATCTAGCAGTGATCCGACATCTTGCGGTGCTCGCCGCCAGGTGCGTTCGATCAAGCGCGGAGAAACGTCCGGATATGGCGGAGGTGGTGGAGTGCTTGAAAATCTTCGCCAAGAAGGTCCACACGCCGCCGATCTGGAAAAACTTGAGGCAACGAATAACGTGCGTCGAGAACGCTCGGTCGTTGATGAAGTGGGAAACGTACGACAGGAGTGAGGATGTTGTGAAGGTTACGAAACTCGGCAGTAGACGAAACAGGAAAGTATCCAGTGTTTCGGGTGCAGATTATGGGAGTGAACCAACCGGCTCGGTCGGTGACCGAATGGTTAGATCGAAATCGGTGGGTTATTACAGCGAAACAAATGCGTGGTCGGATTCAAACTTGAGCGCAAATCGACGTGTGCCGGGTAGAATGAAGACAGGAAGGGCAGTGAAAATGCCAGTGGTGAAGCTGAGCAAGTCAAGGTCCATGGGAGTCTTGCAGAGTCCACGCCTCGTGCAGTACAACAAGAGTAGAGGCTTTTTGTTTGAGTTTGGACGGAAGAATGCTCAGACTTCGACAGGAATCGACATGTCCAAGTTGGTGATTGGTTTGGACGAGGAGTCCGAAAACATCATGCTCGAGAAACCATTGGTTACAACTTTCCATATAATATAAATGCACTCAAGAATTGATGATCAGAATTTACAACTCCCATACATACTATCTCAATCGTTTCGTTGTAATAACAGGAGTAAGTTGTCTCAACGTCGCTGCAAATGGCGTCATGTCTTACAGGCTAGTCGAGGTCGATCCAACTTGCTTTTAAATAAAATCAATACCCTTTTTCTTTTTTTTTTTAATACGAGTGGGGTTTCGAATTCCAATTCTGCATTTGAAAAATCGGGTCATATATCATCGTGTCATCAGGCTCTTGTCTCAAAATTTATATGTTAGATCAAAGTCTCTTATGTTGTACCATTTTATCATGTCTTATTGCTCGTGTAATTTCATGGGAAATTTTGCTTTTTAGTTGTACGCTTATGAGCCATTCAAAATATTTAGTGAGTCTTAGATTTTGTTAGAATTAGATTTAATGAGTTATCGATTGGTAGGTATTTCTTTAAAAGCATTCTCAATGGATTACCTAAAGGTTAAATCTATTCCACTTTTAGTTATTAGACTCCAAAATATCATCACAATAGATTAATTAAAGTCTAAATATTTAAATTTTAGCTACATGAAACACTAAAAGTATTTTCAAATTTAAAAGTAACTATTCATATATCAAATACATTTTTTATTAGTTATTTCTCTCTCCATTTCTTTCTATCAACCTCTCTCTCCCTTCTCTCTCAAAATTATAATTTTTTTAACCCATAATTTAATTAGAATATGATTACTAATTAATATATAATATTATGAATAGTAAAATAAGATAAGATAAAATTAAATTAAATAATAATTAAAAAAATTAAATAATTTTGAAATGATTAATTATTCATTACTATATAATGAATAATTCGATGTGGAGATTTGATGTGAATAATCAAAATCAAATTCATCTTATATTATTTTATTGTTATATAATGAAAAAATAGCTATTTCAATGTGGAGATTTATGTGAATAGAATAGCCAAAAGTTAAATTTCTCTTATATTCATAAAAAATATATTTTAATTTTGGCTAATCCAACGAGAGTGCTCTTAGGAGACTGCTACTATGCGTTATCATTGGCGTGCCCCTAGGCTAAATGCCTTTTTTTCACATTTTTTAAATATCTTTAATTTTTTTTTAAAAAAATATATACTAATACATTAATAATCACTTCCTTAATCATTAAGTTACAAAAAATTAAATACATAAGTGATCAGAATGATGAGGCAAAATCATGGAGCATAGTATCATTTTCCTTTCTCTTATGCCATTTTATAAGATATAAGATATTTATTCTTCTTCCAACAATCATTCTCGAGACACATCGTTGTTTTACTTAACAATATTAAAAAAAAAGTGATTGCATAGAAATAGGAGTTTATAGGAACTGACTGGACCAACTGTCACCGACGAAAGCTGGTTGCCAGAGTCAAGAAGCGGTTGAAATCGGTCGACTGGCGGTAAAAATTTTCTAAAATCAATGTCAGCCAATTCGGTCCTAATTTGAACTAATGTCAAACCGTCGAATAGGCCGATAGTAGATATATATATATATATATATATATATATATAAAACGATGTCATTTCACTTAATCGAGTAGAACAATGTCGTTTTGGACATGAAGTTTATGAAAAAAATAAGGCCAAATGGCGTTGCTTCGAAGTAGAGTTTAATAATCCCCTCCCCCCTCCCCCCCCCCCCCCCCCCCCCCCCCCCGGGGGTCTCTTCTTCTTCTTCTTCTTCATGTCGTTCCATTTCCCTCCCAAACACCCAACTCCCTCGTGATTCTCAATTTATCTATCTTAACAAAAATAAATTCGCTACCCTCAACCCTACAGACCCCCACATCACCATTGGCCCATTACCCTCTGTTCACTAAACCCATGCATCGTCGACCTTCTCTCATATCTTCGTCGTCTCCAATGTCTTCGCGACTCAAGGTCTACTATTTTTGTTTGTTTGTTTTGATTTGTGATTTTATTGTAATTTTTAATTGATTTGTTATGCATTTTTGAATTTTTTGTCAATTTTGAGTTGATTTATTTTGAATTTGTGATGTGAATTTGAAGATGGATTAATCACCGACTAACTAACAGTTGAATCGATCAACACTGATTGTAAGATTCTAGCCGGGTCTCTCCCTCCTTGTTAGCCAGTTGAGGTTTGCATCATAGATCTAAAAAGCTATCGGTGCGATTTTAATTTTGAACCAAAACCATCCCGATAGTATCAATTTTCAGCCCTACATAGAAGTATTTGGAGGGATTCAGATGATTTCTTTTTCACATGACAAACAATGCGGGCACGTCACCATATTACTGTCCCACGTAATTAATTTCCTCTATGTAAGTTGCATGCATTGCAATCACAGATGCTTGGCACAGAGTTATTAAAGTCTTACCGTTTTATGTGTAAGAGCACTCACAATGGCTTCTTCATCTTATATTTTAAAATACATCATCAAAACCTACTATTTCTATTTTACATTCTGATTTTTATAATATACCATACATCAGCTTCTCTATTTTTTCTTCATATCATTTAAATATTATATTTTTTAATATTTTTTATTCATTTCAAATATTTTCTCTAACTATCAATAATATCCTCAAATGATATTTGTAATATTTTTTCATATACAATGTCATATAATTATGTTTTATTTTAAATTAATCTAAATTTATAAATTAAACGAAATATAAATTAATTCAAAAAATAAATAAATAGCATTAGAGAGAAACTAATAACATAAGAGAGAAACTAATTTAGGACTTTTGAAAAGATGAGAAAAATCAAATAGCATGAAAGAGAAACTAATTTAAAATGTTTAAAGGATGAATAGTTTCCTCTACATCTAGCATGCTACTGTAGCAAAATATAAAATGAAAGATGGAATACAAAATCTATTGGAGGGCATTTTTAAAAAAAATTATTTATATTTTAAGAAAAATATATTGTAGAAGATGCATTGGGAGTGCTCAGTTTTTGTGCGAGGGAACGGGTGGTTCTCAACGGTTGACAAATATTATCTATTTTATCACGTCCTCGTACTTCAAATCAGGACAACGGCATCTTTTTCTAGCTTTTGTCTTTGTTTTGGTTTGTCCCCTTTCCCTTCTAAGTTTTCTGTTTTTCAATCCTTCTTATTCATGCCTTTTTGTCATCACATCTGAACTTAATAACCAAATATTATAAAATAAAAATAATATTTTATAATATTTCACTATTATTCACAGATAATCTCATATCATCTCATCTCACCTCACTATCCAACCGAGGCCTAAGTCAGAGCGATAATGGGGTCTTGGTGTTAATGCCTATAATTAGGCCTGCAACCCGTCACGCTACAACTGGGTTTGGGCCCGATCCGACCCGAGTGCGTTCCTTTATGGTGCCAACCCGACCCGAATAAAATAAAAACGGGTCGAACCCATACGACCCGACAAACAAAAATCCTTCTTTTCAGTAAATCAATTTTATGTGATCTGAATCTTAAATCTACATTCATCCTCAAATTCAAGAACAGACCAAAAAAAATTTTTTTTTTTTGAAAAAATTGAATGGAAGCCACTTGTAGAAGAAAAACAACGGATCTCAGATCTACAATCATCCTCAAATTCAAAAAAAGACCCAAAAAATTATTTACAGAATGGAAGAGCCACTTACAGAAGAAAAACGAAGGAAAAAATAAAAATAAAGAGAAAAATGGAAACGAAAACATCACCATCGCCATCATCAACATGCTGCGTTTGGAGTTTCTCAAAACTCAACCCTAACCTTCACTTCGTAGTTTCAATAGAACCTCTCCCCACTCTTCTCTGCAGTGCCCAGTGACCCACTCCCATCTCCCTGTCCTCAAGAGGCCATAGCTAGGAATTGAATCTAAACACACACACCTCTACCCATCCTTGCGGAGAACAAAGACGAAGAGCTTCAAATTTGTCAGCGAAATGGCTTTTGATACTAAGAAAATTCATACCTTCTCCAATCCCATGCTGCTTCTTCTGCAGTTGTTCATCATGCTATTTCTGCAACAGACATGGGAAGTGAACTCTCTTGGCTTTACTGCAAAAAAAACCTCAAACTTCCACTCCATATTCAACCCACTTCAATCTTCTTCCTACTCTCCAATCTCCTCGCTCGCCTGCAAAACCAGTACCAAGACCCAACTCTTACGGTCCTACCTGTATCTTGCGACTCGAATAACCTCTGCCACGCGAAGGTCTCCTACGCAGATGCCTCATCCAATGGAGGAAACCTCGCGTATGAATTGATCAGCGAGTTGGAGATGTGAGGCAAGGTTCTCATCTGGATTTGGGCAGCTAGGGTTGAGAATTGAAGAATCATATAAGTATGCTTTAATAGTCGGACGGGTTGACACCCAAAATACAGACCCGCTACTAGTCGGATTGGAGATCCGAAAACTAATAAACTCCGATAAAATTCGGGTCGGGTCGGGTCGAGTTATTTTGATCGGCCTCAACGGATCATCGGATTATATGCACAGCCCTACCTATAATGGGTGACTTTCTAATATCTTATTTAATACAATGGAAAAATTGAAGAAAGATTATTTGGGTTCGTTATGCGTGGTGGAGTTTGGCGTAAAGAGCTTTTATTAAGAGTTTGTGGAGACTTATTGTGGAGAGATCCGCCTTATATAGAAGTCTATTTCCTTGGAGTGATCAAGTCCAATTTGTCTTATGAAGCTTTTTTCTTTTAAGAGTTTGAGTTTCTTTCTTTTTATGAGTCTAAATCAACTTGTCTTTTTTTTTTTTAACTTTATCTCTTAACTTAATTTTTGGCCTTATCTTAATTGCTAAGTTTATCTAAAATAAGTTTCTTAAGAAAAGCAAACAGGTTTAACTAATGACATTGAAATTTGATATTTGGAATGTATTTTTCGTAAAAAATAAAAAAAGAATTCTAAATGTCTGGTCATAGACAACAATCCTCGGACAATCGAATATAGAAATATAAACTCTAGATCGTGTATGATAATTACACAGAGACAAAATGGGCCTAACTCGTGCAATTTTCGACAGATCTGTAGGTCTAAACGCCGTGTGACATAATATTGGGCTGAGAGTTCTATTTAGAAGCTCGATCTTGAAAGATGATGAACGAGTTGAGTCTACACATGCCCAGAAATACGCGGATGTTGCCGCATTCAAAGGTCTGGGCCCAATTCTCAATAAAAGGTAAAACTAAGAGCTACAGTAACGAATAAAGGTCTTCTTTGACTGAATTGGATGGTCCAATTCTAAAGAGCGATAAACATATTTTGTAAATCTTGTTGTCTGTATAGGTTTTTTGTTCTGACAAAATGAACCGTGTAAGAGCATTTTTATAATAAGAAATATTTAGCCACAAAGTGATTATATAAAAATAAATTTATAAACTGACGTGGATTTATACAGTGCGTCAGATGATAAATTATTTTTATTATAAAGTAGATCTAACGGATTATATAAAGACACGTTAATTTGTGAGTTTATTTTTATCTAATTTTTTTATATATGTAATAGTTCACTTTTATAATATTGGACCGTCTAATTTGATAAAATAAAAAATAAATAAATTAGCATGATATATGGATCATTAACCATAGCATGGACAGAGAAATACACAGGCCGTGAGTTTGAAGGAGATCTCAAAGGTGGTCTGGTCTCTCCCTGACTCTGTGGCCCCATCATAAAAAGATGAGCTCCAAAGTGCAATAAAGGTTAAGGCTGTCAACAGCCATGACCTGATGTAAGTTGGACCACTTCGGTGGGACAGTAAATTAGCAGGCTGAGCATGTGGTCCGTATTCGTTGCCAAAGGGCTGGGTCTCGATGGCTTTCCCGGTTTCTTGTTTTGTTTTGGCACGACATGCTCCCCCGTTCGGAAACGATCTTCTACAAATCGAACAAAATATATCGTCACCTTTGTTTTGTTCGGTTAAAAGCAACTAGTGTTAGGGGTGAAAGCCGACACTTTCGGTTTGGTTTTTGGGCAAAACCGACGCTGACCGAAGCTTATTTTTTGAGAGAGAAAATCGGTTGAAACCGGTCGACGGGGAGGAGAAACATCGGCCGAAACCGTTGTCTCATTTTTCTGGTGGTTCACGGTTGGTTCTCAAACCGAGTTTCATCTGAAAGAGTTGAGTGAGATAGTATGTTGCAGACGAGAGAAAAAGGATGAGAACTGGGACGACGACGCGAGGAAGAAGATGAAGTTATTTCGAAACGACGCCGTTTGATATAAACCAAACGGCGTCGCTCTACCTAATTTTTTTTTCCATACGTTATGAACTAAACGACGCCGTTTGGCTTAATACAAATGGCGTCGTTTTATTTGTACTTTAAACATAACTAAAGGCTTAAAACGACGTCGTTCTACTTAAACTTAAGTAGAATGGCGTTGTTTTGGGTACAAAATATATATAAAAAAAAATTAATTTATTTAGTCGGCCGGTTCAACGGTTTGAACTGGCCGATATTGGTTTTTTTAATTTTGTACCGCACGCTGACCGATTCTCCACCAGTTTCGGCCGGTTCCGAGCTCGGCAGGCCGGTCTGAGTCGGTCCCGGTTGGTTCTACGGTTTTATGTACAGCCCTAACTAGTGTCAGTAATTCTTCAACGTCTATAAGAAACACGAAATATTTCACAATACCTTGGTTTCTACCGATAATATTCGGGGGGGAGTCTTACAACCTTGGTTATCTTTACTACATGGAATATTATGGGATGTCTTGGTTTTGATTCAACTCGATCGGCCTCATCTAAGGGCCATTGCTACTATAAGTATTTTTTTAATGAATTTGTTTCAAAAATTTTTAAAAACATTTAAAGATATGTTTGGGAGTAAAGATGAGAAATCTCATCTCATCTCTATCTCATCTCATCATTACATCTTTTTCAAATTTCTATACAAAATATAATAAACAATTCAACTTTTTCACATTCTAATTTAACTTTTTCAAATCCCAAAACAATAATAATTTTAAAAAATAAAATTTTAAACTTTCATCTTAATACTATTCATAAAATTTTTAAAAATTCTCATCTTATCTCATCTAACAAGCATAACCTAGATTCTTATCGAGAAGCCCTCGTAGCAGTGCCCTGTTAAAAAAACCTACGATCCAAATATTTCCAACACAGGAAAATAGTTAAGAAAGATTTTTTTTTTTATCGATCACTATTCATTATTCTTCCTTTCACATCCTATAAAAATATCTCTATATTTATGAAAATCACTCTCTCATCCTGTGAAACATCAATATATAAAGTTCTATATCATATATGGAGTGGAAAAATCAATATATAAAGTTCTGTATCATATATGGAGTGAAAAAATCAATATATAAAGTTCTGTATCATATGTGACGTGAACATTTACTAATTTGTGGCAAAACTCAACAATTAATTCGAGAAAAGGCTGCCAAAAGCAAACGAAATGGAAATAAAAGCTAGGTCCCCCTTCCCTCTGACGACATCTTTTATGGTACTGTCACGGCCACGCCTGTCCCCCTTTCCCCGCAATTCTCTCCCTCTTAGGCTTGATTCCTATCTCCCCTCACCAATGCATACCAAAAAAATTTGAAAGAAAAAAAAAAGGAATAAGAAAAAATCTATCTTCCTAAAGTTAAGGCTTAGTTTGGATCCCTAACTCAGTTCAATTCATTTCAATTCATCTTAATTTATTATTATATTTTTTTTAAATTTTAATATAAAATATAATAAATAATTTTACTTTTTCAAATCCCAAAACAACTTTAATATTAAAAAATAATATTCTAACAATATTTTATCATCTCAACTCAACTCAACTCAACTCACTTCAACATCCAAACTCACCCGAGTATTGGTAGTGATTTATATATCTTTATATGTAAAATTATTTCTTTTGAAGAATAATTTTGTATATAAAGAAAATTTTTTTTACATTGATTTATACATCTTTGAATTAAAAAATAATAAATTTTTTTTATTTTTTATTTGTTTCTTAAAATTATTATTTTTATGTATTTTATAATTAACATTCACTTTGCATTATCAACTTAATACAAATTTCATGTATCAAAATAATTTTAATATAAATTTTACAAAATTGATTTTAATGGGTATGAAAGAAAAAAATAGTAAAATAATATTTAAAAATAAATTGTGCTCCTTCAAATTTTGAAGAAGTACTATTTATAATTATGTAAAAATTTAGAGATATATAATTCAATGTATATGAATTTAAAAATCAAGATAAAAATGGAGAAGCCGCGACAATTCTCTAAACTGGTAAAAACTCAACTGTTAAAATACAAAATGGCAGACGAATTAGTCGCGGTTATTGAATACGCAAAAAAGAGCATTGACAGACAGGGATCACACCTGATGACCTTAGACACTACCACCTAATTTCCTATTCTCACGCTCCATCGGCGAGAGAGAGAGATGTATTGGTTTGTCACTCTTAAGACAGTTTCCCGCCAGCTGACATGAAAATGACAGACGTAACGATAGGTACAGTGGGGTTAGGGCATGGCGTCAGAAGAGAGGGAAGCCATAGTAGCTTGCTAGCTAACCCGATCGAGAGAAGGAGGAGGCCGGAGCTGGGCCCACCTGGCTTTTAGGGTGTGGCCGGGATGGGGTCGGATCACAGCTCCAGAGAGGGAATCTCATGACACTGCGACTCATCGTCTAGTGATCTGTACGTGTGGACGTAGTGCAACCCATGTTATATGATCAGTATAATTAATATAAGTGTGTTGGATTACTACTACCACCTAAATATATCACAACGTCGTACACCATAGAATAGCTCTAGGAAACATCGAAAAGAGTTTGAAAATATAAGCTAAGACTCAAACGTGTACTGCGTTTAAGTATTATTTTATTTGATCTTTGCTTTTAATAAAGATATAGAATGCGTTGATCAGTTCTATCCAGGTGAACTTGATCAATTCTGGCCTCCCTGTGTATATATACATTAAGATTTGCAGTCAGGTTTGAACTCAACACTTTGAGGTTTGCATACAAGTTATATATGTGTTTAATTCGACCGATTTTTACAAATAAATCGAGTGCGATCGATCCATTTGTATCGGAACATGAAAGTCAAAGTAGCTGTAAATTGAGCCATGTTATATTGATGGACTTTGGAGACATGGAGTTGATCGGTCGGTTGACGACGGCAGAGGCTACTTAATGTCGGAGATGGAGGGCACGCGCCTACGTAGTCAACTTGATTTCTCCGATGTAAAATCCGTGTCCTTCGTTTGTAGTTCTGTTATGCATGACTTTACTGCGGCTGCTGTGCAGGACGTTGAAGCAGCTGTCTCTCATCATTTTTGTCAACAACTGCACCTCCTAACACGTGACCTGTAGATTTCTAATTGACCGGCGGCAAGCTAGGAAATTCGTCCACCAAATCCATCCATTTGATTGTCCAAAAATATATTAAATTCGAAAGCTATTACTATTTGTAGCTAGGCTTAATTACTGTCTAGTACAGACTTAGGTACCTTGGGTTATTAAATTTTTCTAAATTCATCTTAATTTATTATTATATTTTTTTAAAATTTTAATATAAAATATAATAAATAATTTAATTTCTTTAAATTTTAAAATAATAATAATATTAAAAATTAATATTTTAATAATATTTTATCATCTTAACTCAACTCAATTCAATTCAGTTCGTAGCCTTAATTTTCTTTTTTTTAAAAATATAAATTTATAAATTAACAAATTAGCATATTTTCTTATGATCTGATGTATCACAAACTAAGTTAATTTGTGAATTTTTCTTTATATGATATTTTTGTGGTTAAAGGATTTTTTTTTTCTTAAAAATTATAAATGGAATATGAAAAATAAATTCAACGAAAATTGAGACCTGTTTCTGGATTTTAAGTAGAACTAGCTAGTTGGGTGCAGGCAAACAAAGTAGAGATGGGTAAAGACTCGCTCTTGCTTCAAAGGGCCACCGAAATCCTCCTGCTTATTTTCTGGTCTTTAGTCTTAATTCGCGATCGAAAAAAAATCTCATAACGCTAGCAAGAAGATCATCGATATATGGATTCTTGGCCAAAACTAGAAATGATATGATAATTGGGAAGAGGATAAGCTTGAACATAGATTCCGAAAGATCGATCATTCACCAATCCGATTGATGAAGGGCTGAGATTTTCAATAGTTGTTTTCGTCTCACATCATGATCTTCTCTACGTACCATTGTTCATGCCACTTGGGTTGATACGATTGAGCGATTGAGCGCAGCTTTCTGTTGTTGCATATATAGTGGAGATTCAACAAATTGATCTGCTCCAACAGTTGGGAGATGCAGCGGTAGATTAAGGTGTCGGTTAGTAACCATGCATTGTCCTATGTGTGGTATGGTATAGCAATTGGATGACATTTGTGACTGTTTGATCATGTTCTTGGACACGAAACAAATGATTGGGCCTAAAAAGTGCTCTGATGAGTTCGTGTTTATTATCATATATAACTTTGCGATAAGTGAGCTAGCTAGCTTTTGCAGGAGCTTTTGTGTGTGCGCGCGCGCCTGATTTTTCAAATATATATTTGAGATTTACAATGTTACATATATTAACATGTACGTGTGGATTTTAAATGTCAAGAAAAATTGTGCCTGAAAATACACCTTGAGTCATTTATTAGTTTGACTACGCATGCGCATCATGTAGCTCTTTCTCTCTGTTTTTTTTTTTTTCTTTTGGTAAGCAGCTCTCTCTTTCTCTTTCGTCTGCTGTTACGTACTGAGAAGTAAGATTCTCACCGCGCGCGCGCGAGTGAAAATGGAATTTTCCAGCTCAAAAGAGGAAAAAGAAGCACTAGACAACAGTGATTGCGTAACCTGCAAAACGCCAAAAGAGCAATTACATGCAATGCCAAAGATCATAAACCTAAAAATTAAAACCCCCCTCCCACTACCACAAAAAAAAAAACAAAAAAAAACAAAAAAGAAAACTACGTATGCGTACGCAGAAGCAGAAGTTTAACTTACCAGGCATAAACTGTAAACCCAATTTTTTAACATAAGAAGTAGAAGAGAAGGCTGGAGAAGGGTAAAAATAGAGCTTAATAAATATGGATTTTCACAAATGAAAAGTATTAGAAGCCTTTCTACGAGTAAAGACACCTCTTCCCTGCAGGAAATTGATGGCCACACTCTCGTCTCCCTCTTATCTCCTCCTCCTCCACGCTTAGAAGCTTTGACAAATAACTTAATTGTTTTTAATTTAACGAGTCTTAATATCGAGAAAGCCGATTGGTTTTTTGGTGATATTCGTTGATAGTTATTGCTGATCGATTTTTTCAGTGACCGGGAAAGTATAGGTCTTCCCCCACCACCATCAGGAAGAGAAAGACGAAAAGGAGATAATGGAATTCGACGAGCACGAAGAACAAGAAGAAGATATGATGGAGATTCCAACTCCACCGCCCGGGTACGAATCGGTCAGTAACTCAGCAAGGCCAAAAATGGGGTCCAGCGTCGGAGAGGGGATCAGGACCGGGGCTGGGAACACGACGATCAGGTACAGAGAATGCTTGAAGAACCACGCCGTGAGCATAGGCGGGCATGCCGTAGATGGTTGCGGCGAGTTCCTGGCCGCTGGCGACGAAGGAACCCTCGACGCCCTCAAATGCGCCGCCTGTAACTGCCACCGCAATTTCCATCGTAAGGAGACGAACGGGTCATCAGAAGCGGTGTTGTACCACCACCATCACCAAATCTCCCCCTACTATCGGTCGGCACCGCCACCTCCACAGACGGGATACCACCTCCGCTTAACGACGCCTTCTCAGCATCACAGGCACCCGTTGGCGTTGCCGGCAGCTTCTGGTGGCGGTGGGGGTGCTCACAGCAGGGAAGGAGAGGACATGTCAAACCCTAGTAGCAGTGGCGGTGGCGGTGGGAGTTCTGGGTCGAAGAAGAGGTATAGGACCAAGTTTACCCAAGAGCAGAAGGAGAAGATGCTCGCGTTTGCGGAGAGCCTGGGGTGGAGGATTCAGAAGCACGATGAGGCTGCGGTTGAACAGTTTTGCGCCGACACCGGCGTCAAACGAAATGTCCTAAAGGTATGGATGCACAACAATAAGCACACTCTGGGAAAGAAACCCTAATTTTCAAGAATATTGGTTCCGCGTTCATGAGAGAGTGGAATTGATAATGGTACTGTAAATTCACTCGAGATTTAAATAGCTAGGGTTCTTTCTGATCATTATTAATTCCCGTTTTCGTTTTGAGTTTTTAGTTTATATATACACATAGTGTTTTGATTTTTCCTAGTTTAATTTTCTCGTTCCTATCAGCATAGGAGATGGTTGATGATTTATTGTGTCTTGGTACGCAAATTGTTGCTCAGGATGAGCCATTTTGTTCAAACTAGGTTAAATTCTAACTTGATCTCTAATGCGCGCATGCTTTAAGAGTTGGCGTAGGATCCAGAATATTGCGCGCAGCACTAATGTAGAGTGTCAGTTGCCTCTTAATCTACAGTGATCTAACATGCGAGAAGATTATAGAGTTGCAGTACTCACTAATTGTATTTTTGTACCGTTTGATCATAATAGATCGTTATCATCATTATCGTGAATGTGATCATGAATCAAGAGAATTCCAAAAACCGAATCAAAACGTGGGTTGCATGCAATGCAGAGCTTGCAATTTTTGTGTGTCCCTATTCACATCTGTCGTCTTCTCCTCCTTTCTCTCCACTTCACCGCTTCAGCTTTTACTCTCTCTCTCTCTCTCTCTCTCTCTCTCTCTGTGACATTAATTACCCTCAACCTCCATTTGCGTTCTGGAGGCTTGGAGTTCGAAATCACGGATTAAGTCGGGAGGGAGACAGATGTACCCAGCAGAGGGTGTAAGGGGGATAAGAAATGCCAGTAGTGTGTAAACTGGATTGGGCCATGGACATGGGGATACACCATTCCTTTCTTTTATATTTATTGTCTGTTAGGTTGTAACAGTACCTCGTCCTCAATTAATTGCTAATTTTCCTCTCTCTCACACACGTGTATGAAAAATTATATTCATCATCTTCATATATCATGCATTATATTTTTTTTTATTTTATTCTTCTTAAATTTATTGAATTCTTCTATTCATCATCCATACACCACACATTTAATTAAAAAAAAAATTAAAAAATATGTTGTGTAAAATTAATGAGTAGCAAAGCTCTAACTATATATATATATAGATAAATTCTATATGAAAATATTATACCACACCTCCACTTAAATAACATGTGATTTGTTATTTTTTTCTTTTATTTTAATACTTAAATATATATGGTATGTTTAAATAGAAATACAAAAATAACAAATTACATATTATTTAAGTGGAAATGTGTGTTGTAAGGATTCTAATTTGTAGTATTTCTTATATATGTACTGTGTGTGTGGGCGGGCGCTTTTCCCTCTCTCTTCGCGATCTCTCTCCCATGCTTTCTTTTGAATCCTATTCGGGTTACTCTAGATCATGTAGCTGCATTAGTTTTTTTTTTTTCATCTAAGTTTTAATCATATTTGGAAAAAAAAAATTGTGCTGTAATTTAACAGCAGAAGTTTGCACCGATTAGTTTGAATTTGAGATTAGATGTCGCAGGAATAATAAATCATAATACAATAGTTTTTAACGTGCTTTCTATATAGATTCTAACAACATAGCTTATCTATATGGAAGATACTCATTAAAATTCACTATCTAGGATATTGATTAAAAACGACGTTCATGAACGCGTGATTAGGTCATGTTTGGAAACCAAAAGTTTTTCAAGTTTCCCTTCTTTTAATTCAAACATCTTCACATGAACTAAAACAATCTTGGTCATGATCAAAACATCATATCTTGATTTATAACAAACAAAAACCAAGACAACTTTTAAAAAATTCATAATTTTATTAATTCTCCCGATCTTCGATCCTATTTTCAATAGGTCTCGCCACTTTGTTTCGAACCCCATATCTATGTGTGCACGCCTAAAATCTTAAGGATTGGTTTGGATTCAGAAATGAGATGAAATAGTTTTATATGAAAGATAAAAGTTAAAAAAAAAATGTTAAAATATTATTTTTTAATATTATTATTGTTTTGAAATTTAAAAAAGTTGAATTGTTTATTATATTTTGTATAAAAATTTAAAAAAATTATAATGATGAGATGAGAGAAAACACTTTATAAATCTAAGTGCCCTAAATTAACTAGCCGTTTGGAAAAAAAAAAAAAACCCGCTGCTCATTAATATTCTTCAGAAGCTTTTCTTCTAATTACTACGTATATAGTACGTGACTGATCCCGGCCCCCACATGGTGTAAAGATTAATTTGTGCCAAGCCGCACTTGGCTTAAGTTGTTATGTATGGAAGGTCACATCTAGTATACATTTTGGGCTGAGTACTAGCTAGCTTGACCCCTCCATAAAAAAAGATTAATAAAAAGAAAGAGGGGTGGGGTTTGGGGGCAGTCAAATTAATCGCCCCCAGTTATAAGATAATTAAGAAAAGGATATGCAGAGAGAGAGAGAGAGGCATATAATAAATAGTAGTGTATCTAAAAGGAAAGTTGTGAATTAGCAGCTTGTCGGGAAAACCGGAAAACTCATAAACTCTCGCATCTCTCATCTTAATGCTACTTCCATCTATCTCATCCTATCTTTTATTTATTCTGCTGCAGTACTTTCTACATGAGGGGCTCCCCTCCCCCCTCAATCCACCGACGTTCATTAATTGCATCCTCATCATCTGATGCGTTGCCTCTATTCATACGTACATACTCTCCCTATTTAGCTAATTTTCTGGCATGCAACCTGATCACGATCATGCGATCTTCTTCTGACTAATTTGTTTCTAATAAAATTTATCAGATTTTAGCTACTTAATTGTGCTTTTCTACATTAATAAAATTTATAATAACTTTATTAATTTTCTACATTAATGGATATCTCAACTTCATGTCCTCTATCTTTTTGGGATCTACATGACAGGTTAGTTTTTAAAACATATTAGTTTCATGCATGGGAAATGAATATACTTACCACTATATTGATCTTATCTCTAAATTCTACCGATGTTATTGATTATGCTAGTTTGGATGTAGCAGCTAGAATTTTGGTCCATTCTTGATACTTTTTTTTTTTTTTTTTTCTTTTTGTCGTAGCCCTACTTGATATACTGCAGTGTATCTTAATTTCAGACAGAAACATGGGCCAGTCCTGAGTTGAAGCTTATCACCTTTCAAATCGTCTCTCAGATCTGGCTGGGCCCAGACAATTAGTACAACATTGGTCCAAACGACTATTTTGATAGGAACATTGGTGCTGATCGTCATAAAGGTTTGAAATTAGAGCACTTCGTCTTCCCTCTCGGGGAACTCTATTTTCTTGGGCTTTTGCTAGGATTTGTTTGTCTTGGTCTTACATCATATAATATTTAATATTATTTTAAAAATCTATATAGGTATTAATAAATATCGTAGAAATTATTTTATATATTTATTTCTCTTATACTTGAGAGTTAAATTTTAACAAAATTTGAGAGTTTTTTTTTTTTAATCTCTACTTGAGGTTTTTATCGGCGCCTAATACTCAACGGAATTGGGGTCCATATAAGGGTTTTTTTTTTTTTTAGATAGAAAGCCCCATCAAACTTATGAAGTGTCTGCCGAATGATTTTGTTTCCTCTATGGCATTTAGGGTCTGGGTACAACAAGGTATGGGGGCATTTTCCAATCTTTTCATGGTGGGGGGAAAATATATCAAACGCCTTGGAATTTGGATGACATATTCTGAACTGTATCCACAACAAAACAAGAGTCATGGCAATTCAGGGGACGAAATGTCGTCTTCACTGATCTGTTAGAGGAGGTTCCAAAAATGGGTCAGCTTGATTTGACAGACTAATATGGAAATGCCAGAACTATCATGGTTGCCTGATTGTAGCATTTGACAGGTTATTTCAAGATAATTCCGAATCAGAGTCATTTTCGTCCTTGTTCGGCTAAGAACTAAGATCCAGACATGCTTAGCTTAAATACTACTTCGGGATTGGTTTTACTATGTATCTAATATCCAACACTGGCCTCTAAGTTATAGCTTATTATCATATCACCTAATATTCAAGCCTAACTTAAAATGTTCAGGATTTTTTCATGTACGTTTGCTCTATTTAATTCCTTTTTCTCACCCCATTTTCGACTTGGGTTAATGACTAAAGAGGTATTATTTGAGAATAAGGTGTTTTTTTATACAATAATTTTCTGTTCTAAATACTTTCAACAGCTCGGAAAGAGATAAATAATCAAAGTCATTAGATATTTTCGTTCTTTGAAAATGAGTGACGATTAAATTTTCATGCATTAAGATATGAGTGCAAAATACGCAAGTTCGTCAAGTCATCTCATTAGTTATAATCACAAGTGCAAGGTGATATTTGTCTTATCCACCGTTTATACAAAGCCAACCTCAAACTTGTACTTCACAAGCTTTCTCAAATTTAATTGGAACACGGTACTGTGATTACAAGCAAGCTATAGGTGTACTTTCAGAACCAAACTCAAAACACCAAGACACTCTCGTTTGGACTGCAGCTCCAATCGAGAATTGTCCACAACTGCCACACTCCAAGACAACCCAAACTATGTACGATTGTGAATCATTTTAAATAAATATATTGTATTGCTGCAGCAAACTAGATTGATGTCATTATCTGGGAAAAATCATTTAGACACTGTTTTTAGAACATGTCACCGAACGTGGTGATTACAAATTGCATCTCATTACGAAGAAAATAAAAGGCCAAAAAGGAGGATGATCAACCAAGAAACAATAAGATATAAATTAAAAAGGAAGAATATCTGATGTGAATTTAAACAATATTACAATAGTAGAGTCACGTTTATCAGAATTCAGAACTCAATAATTTTCAAATGGACTATACTTTTCATCACGCCAAATATGTCACCAAGACCACGATCACAATAAATGAGTCCCAACACCGGGGAACACCCGGCAGCATATAAAATACATAATTTTAGCTTAGACATCTCATACTCTGGACAGGATTTTTTTTTCTACATCAACTTGTTGGTAATAAGTTGTTCCTTCTGCGACATGTTCAAAAGTTTGGCCCTTGTGCATCATAGGCTGTGGGGCTGCAAGGCTCCTTGAAGATTTTTCACGGCACTATCATAGTGTAAAAAGCCCATAAACCAAAATTCATGGTTGTCAACAGAGATAACCTGTATGTACTTTTCCCCAGCCTTGACTTTACTTGTTGAAGGATTGACAGCCCTCAGCTGATGTAATGGAATAACCACCTATTTATGCAAAAGGGAAGGCATGAGCGCCAATATCTTTAATCCCTTGAAGAGAAAATCAAAGAATAAAAGCTAGTAAACAAATACTTGGACAAACCAAACATTCACGATTGCCTGCTAAGAGAGAGTAGGTAAAGTATGTAAACTTGGTCCTATATCTAATCATGGGCAGATTGACCAAAAGTAATTAAAGCAACTGAGGCAGCAGATTGACTAGCTACTGCTGGGCACAGGTTGCAAGAGAACATTTTATAGCAAGATTACTTAGCTCGGGTCTCATAAATGTCCTGGATAACCTTCGTATATTTGGTAAAGCAGATGCATCTCCTCCCGCTCTTATCTTTCTTTTTTCTCTTAAAAAAGTATTCCAAGCCGTGTATCGAGGTACAGTAGTTTCTGTGATTTCTTTTCTAGGTTTCACTTATTTATTCACGATGATATCCACATTCTTTTCCTTATATTGTTAAACATAAATAGCTAGCCTAGCATTCGATATATATAATTCTTATTTACTGATCAAAATAAATAAAAGTACGTCTTCTGTGGCATTTTGCATTTTTCTAACATACAGCTATTCTATCTCTTCTTTTTCTTTGTTAAAATTTGTTGTTATCCCAACATATTTACAGTGTTGCACGGTCACTTTTTGCATCTATCACAGTAATGTCATTCTTTAGCATTTTCAAGAAGCCTTTGAGCCTTCTACCGTCCCCACTCCCCACTTATAAATCCTTTCTCTGGGAAGGAAAACCCCCTTTGTTGTAGAGTAAGTTCATGTATACTCCTGTATACAGGGATAACATCCCTTTTCTCTTTAATAAAATTGATCTCATTCGTTTTAAAAAATATATATTTATCTGGAAAAACTTAGGGGGGACTCTTACTCCATTGGTTCCTCTAAACAAGAATATACCTCCAAAGATATTTTTTTTATATATAAGTAATCTCTAAAGATATCAACAGAGGAACAACGAAATCACTTCTTTTGGGGTGATTCTCACTGACATCAATATAAATTCAAATCTTGAGTCATTCATAACTTTCTACAATCAACAACTCTATTCAATCCAAAAAGATGACTGATTTTTTAATCACTAAATTTCTCCAGTCATTCACAGCTTTCAATTAGAAAGTGCATTACCTCTTTCTTTTCAACTCTATTATTGCTCATAAACCTAACTCCCTCACAGCACAGGAGGAGACATGACAGAACAATAACATCTTTTCTTCAATGGATTCACGTTACACAGCAGTATAATAACTATCTCGAGTTTTCAAGAACCACCACGTGATAATGCAAGTAAGAGAATGGGCAAATGGGGCAAAAAGAACCACTATGGAGAATGCTCGAAGTCTAGTATTGCATGTTGAACATTTCCCAGAACATTAACCATCAATCCAGCAATTTGGTAATTTAAATGGGCAAACTACCGTTAAAAAACTTGAGAATTTGAAAGGTTCCACTCAAATTCCAGCAATTATCAAGCAATACAAAAAAAAAGAGGGTGTTCGTATAAACTATTAGGTAATAGAAATCCTAGAACAACAGTTCACGAAAATTCACAAATCAAGATATAAAAATCATAGTCATAAAAAAAAATACATGATAGGATGATGTCATCATTAAAAAAAACGTGATAGGATGATGTTATTAGCTCTTAAGGTTGCAATTAATCAAAAAGCTGACATGCATAAAGAACGGTATACCTTATAATAGCTCCACTGAGTCTGTTCACCAGCTTCGTAAGAGAGTGGATTATCGCTACAAAATGCAAGTTTTGCTGTGGACAGATACAGAACTCCCATTACTGGTCCAGCAGATGTGGATAGATAGCATGCATATGTCTTTAGAAGCTTCTCCTCCGGAGTGGTCTCAAAATTTTGTCGAAAAATCTTCTCATAACCACCTTCTGCCAGGACTTTTGTACTTTGAGCAATTCTTCCGACAGCAGCGTCAGCAAAACTTGGTCCTGTTTTCACTGATCAAAGAAAAGCTCGTTATATGCATCACAAACTTTTTTTTTAAAGGTAATCAAGAATTTTTCTTCATAAGAAAAGAAGGCTGAGCCTAAGTACACAGGAAGCATACATGAGTACCTAACTAACGTTACATGCATCACAAATTCACAGCTAAACGGCATTGATGCTACAACTACTTGGATCACAACCACCACCTAGTATTGATACTTCAACTACTTGGAGCGCAAAAATAACTTCAACGGCATCTTAGACAGAATGAGTCATGAACGAGGAACAAGGATCATAGAGTTCATAGCATTCAAAGTAATACTCACGGTGCTGCCACATGTTCCCAGCGAGATCCTCGGCCTTCTTGGTGGCCTCGACCGCCTTCTTCCCCAACTTACCGAGCACATCTTTCACCGAGTCCATTTTATCTGACAATCATTAACCTTATCACAAAAAGTTCCACAACTACTTAAAAAAACCCACACAGAATCATTATCAAAACAATATATTCCTTAAATTTATAAAATAATCGAACCGTAAATCTGAGGAAGCCACTCACTCTTGACGGCGGAAGATGGTGCCGGCGCCGGAGCCGAAGAGATGTAGGGATTCGATTCTGGCGGCATCGTGGTGGCGGCGTCCGCGGTTACCGGAGCCCTGGCTTCGGCGTGCACGGGATTCTCAAGCGGCGCTTGCGTTTGCTGTTGCGGTTTCGGTTGGGAACCCATTGGCACGTCGCTCCAGTCCTCAAGCGGAGGGGGCTGGACGTCGTCTGGGCCGAGCTTAGGGTAGGGAGCGTAGTCACCGGAGTGTTGGGGGTTGTGCTTGAGATCGGACCCCGATGGTGTGGCCTGGTGGGTTTGATCGGCGCTCATGTTTGTTCCGGCGGGGTGGGTTTGATCGGCGCTCATGCTCGTTCCGTTCAGGAAATTCTTGCGTGTGGATATTGAAAGCTGAAAGAAGGATCGGGAATTCCGAGGATTGAAAGAGGGAAGAATCTTTGAATCGTTTGACGGTGGGGTGAAAAGCGTCAAATCGTCAAGCGTCAGGACCAAGTTGATTTGTTGCCGTTAGACTGCACTGGATCTTAGAGCCCAATTTGAGTCGGTCTAGTTTGCTTTCCTGGCCTTCAACGATCATTCCTTCGGTTTCATCTAGAGCCTTAAGCCCATTAGACTTGGGCTCAATAAAAAACGTTTCTAATAGATTCAGATGATATTTTCATTTATTTATAATATTATATATCAAACTAGAAAATGGCAATGTTTATTTCAGTAACTTTTTTCATCAATAACTCTATTTTAAGGAATCTATATCACACATCATCCAAATAATATAATTTGATTTGAAAAAGATAAATTTAAATTTTACAAATCAAATTATACTACTCTTTTTTCATTCAACTTCAATCCAAATATTTCTTTAAAAAGTCTAAGCATTACATGAGTAAAGTTATGCTACTTACAAGTAAAACATCAAATATAGAGAGAAAATTCAAAATTCAAAAATATTTTATGGTAATTAATGGGATAATTTTTTACATATTAATGTAATAATCATGTTTGATTCCTTACGAGACTTTGTAAGTTTGCAAAACGATTGGGAAAAGCAAAAGGGCACAATGCGGCGTGGATGCATTTCTTTACTAATCAAAGGGCTCACATCTCAAACTATAACCAAGCACCTTTTTTCTCTCTCTCAGTTCAGACATATAGATGAACTTATCAAGTGGCAGAGAATCACCGAGTTCCTTACCACCTAAAAAGAGAAAGAAAGAGATAGAGAGAGAGAGAGAAAAAGCGTAGAAAGCCCAGGTCCTATTCAATCCTTGGCATCTACTTGCAATAAATATTTATGGACAATGACATGATAAAATCTATGGGCCCTCAGATTTCAATATCAAATAGTGGGCAGAGGGACCGAAAGACGTTTCTCCAAAATGTATAGATATTCTTTACTTTCCTAAGAAGCTTTGTGCATTTTCTACACCCTCCTTTTAGCCAAGAAGTGGCCTTTCATGGAGCTTTCCAGAATCCAGCCACCTCTACCCCCCTCCCCCTATAGTCTAGAAAAATACAAACAAAACCTGAGCTGTGCTGTGCAGATTTTAAATGCAGCCCAACCCACTGTGCCAGTGCCACCAATAATTATACCCGAGGTCAGCTAGAGCCAATGCATATTACAAAATACCTGTGATTTCAACTTTAGTTTGAGCAAGTTTCTTCCAAAAATTTCCCCGGTTAGGGAACATTTACGGCAATTACTCTGCAAACCAGTGTCCCATTTGCGCATATCTTGGTGTCTTTTACTTGCATAGCTAAAAAGGCTATGCCCCAAAAAGGAATGCGTTAAATAAAGCAACTCTGCATTTGTTCTACTCTCCCAACTTTTTATTATTTTATTTTATTTTTTTACCATTGTGGAAAACTCATGGATTCCCAACACCAAGCTAGCTTTGTAGCTTTATCATCTGCTCACCTGTGTGTAAAATTGTATTGTCAATCTGTAACCCCAGTTTACAGTGAAGTGACCATTTGTGACTGATGCTATATTTAAAAGGTGATGCTTAACATATTTATTAAAAAAAGATGATTACACACACATATATATATATAGAGAGAGAGAGAGAGAGAGGAAATTCCTATAGGTATGGCGTTCTGTTATATATCTGTAATTTAAACGATATTCTTTTAGGTTATTTAGTACTGTTTTAAGCTAAATCCAGATTCTCAATCCCACAATTGAGACAAACAATAAAAAATCTACACGAACACAAAGTAGAAGAGGGCACAAGTTGGATATCTGCTTCTGACGCATAGAGAGAGAGAGAGAGAGGTCACTTACTTTTACTACCCTTTTGTTTGATTTTTGTTGTCTAAAAACAATATTAAAAAAGGATTAGTTATAGAAAGAAAGAAAAAAAAAACCCCAAACTTAAAAAGTGCAACGAGAATCAAGAATCTTCTTCTTTAATTTGATTTAATTTTTATGAGTATATATACCTTTATTTTGTCTTCTATTTTTACTCATAAAAAACTATTTCAAATAAGAAGAAGAAGAAGAAGTACGTATGATTATATAGTAAAATGAAATGAGATAGTTTTAAATGAATTGAATAAAATATTATTTATTATTATTATTATTATTATTTTAAAATTTAAAAAAATTATATTTTTTATTTTATTTGTATGAAAATTTTTAAAAAATTATAATAATAAAATAAAATAAAATGAGATAAAGTGAGGTAAAGATGGTTTATGTATCAAACCAACTGTTGGAGACAATGATAGAAGATGCGGCACAGGTAATATACAGTGATTGCCCTTGAGGCAGCACATTATCACCAACTTATGAGCCCAATGAAAAGACCCAAAAATATGAACTTGGACGGTTGGACCACTGCCATCTCCATGATTCTGCTTTGTATTTTTCGAGTTTTTTTTTTTGCTTCCTTCTTTTTAACTTATCAGTAATGCCCAACTACGTGCTTGTGCTAGATAAGTCACACCTGACCTGATACATAAAGTGCTAATTGACTGTATCACTTTCTTCTTCTTTTTTACAAATACACAAACAGAGAAAATAATTAAATAAATTGTGAACAGTTCCCATCATAATTTAGAGCTCTCCTTTTCACATAATTACAGAATTTACTTTTTCTTTGAATTCATATGCAGTGAGAACTTTTTGGGTAAAAGAGTGAACCTTTTTAGAGAGTCTTGGAGACTGGAAGTACTACTTTTGTCATTTGGGTACTAAAAAGAAATTGTTTTGTAAGACCTGACCATTACTTATTGGATAACCAAAATATTTAAAGTTTCAATATTTCATCTCATCTCATTTTAATATTATTATTTTTATAAATTTTTATATAAAATATAATAAATAATTTAATTTTTTTAATTTTTAAAATAATAATATTATTAAAAAATAATATTTTATTTAATTTTTAATATTTATCTCAATTTATCTCATTCCAATCTACTATACAAATCATAGCTAACTAGAGATGACTCTTGCTGCATGCCCAAATCTTCAATTTGGGCTTCTGCTGCCACCGTAAACCGGGACAAATGGTCTTTAATCTTAACAAAAATAAACTCAACTATTCATTGGTTTTAGGAAACTTTTAGTACGATCCGAGTCCAATTTTGTAAAAAGTTGTACTTTTTTCCATCGCACTTAAATACCTGTACTTTATAACGTGCGTTAAATTTGCCGTCAAAATATGCAAAGTACAAATATATCATGGTTGAAGAAAACATGAGACTTTATTCCCGCTTTATTTTTTAAAATAAAATAATAATAATAATAGTATATAATATAGTGATAAATCCAATTCACTTTATATCAACGAAATACAATTTGCCATAACAAATCAAGAATAATCGCTGCTGCTGTGTCTTTACATCTCAGTACTAGACAGCTGAATTATAAGCCCATAATTTTATCTTAGTAAATCAATTGTCAAAAATGCCGTGTATCTCATCCAATATTTTAAATTCCGTTCCGGTTATTATTTCAGTTTGAGTGACGCTTCAAGCCTGATAGGTGCTAAACATGTTTTCTCACAAGTCAATAGGAACATGCCACATAGGCATTTCATGGGAGAGTAAAATGAAGGCTAATGTATCAAATACTATCTTATGACTTAATCGAATCACATATCTCATTCTCTCTCCCTCTCCCTCCCCCATTTGCATTCCTTTCTACGCTGAGCCCGAGCCCCTTGCTTTCTCTCCCTCTCAAGACCCTAGCTACACATCACTCCACGCTCGACAGAACCCTAGCCCTCTCCTAATAGAGCCAAGAGTATGAATTTCCTAACATTTTTTTCCATCTTTCATTTGATACAAACTTATGCTAAAATTCCACTTATTGATGTCACATATTCTAAGACCTTACAATCTTTTCATGCATGCATGTCTTCTATTTTATGTATTTGGCATTAACATTAGGCTTTAAATCAGCATGTTAGTAAACGATTGAGTCATGTATTCTTTATTCTTTGTGAGATATATCACGGCATATTAGTAACAAAACTGACAAGAACACAATTTCTAAAATTGCCAGCCCTAAACTTATAAATCCTAAGCATTACAATCTCCTACAAGGGAGCAACTTGTATACAATAATCTTCATTTATTACCAAAATGGCAAAGACAATATAAATTGAAGGAAATCACTGCAGTGTGTAAAAATGGTATTATTCTTAACTAATTTAATTTTTATGTTAGCCTTCATTAGGCAAGATCATGGTAGGAACACAAATTGAAGGAAATCGCTGCACCAAATACAAATTTTTTTTACCTTTCAACCTGAAGGCGATTTGGCTCAATGCAGATGGGGGAGGGAGAGGGAGAGGGAGAGAGAGAGGGAGAGAGGTGTAAATATGTATATATAAACTCATAACTAATAGGATAAATGTACATGTAAGTATGTATCATGTGTGTATATGTATATATATAAAAGAACTGATAATTTATAAAATGAATATATGTTAAAAAATCATAAACTGAGCTGAGACACACAAAAAAATGACAAAAATAAAAGAATAGATAAATTATTAAAAATAATGATATTTAAAAAAATAGAGGATGAGCAGACATATTTAAAGTTATCAAAAATTAACATTATATAAATACATTTTATATTTTAAAATTAATTAAATACCATTTAGATTTAAAATTTATAAAAATGTCATCCAAGCACAAAAAAATTACAAAACTGTAATTGAAATATTCTAGAACGGAATATGATTCGGAATGGCAATTCTAGTCAAAATGGCTGGAATTTGACCGGAATGGCAAAAGCGGGTTGAAATTTAGAGCGAAATGGAACAATGAGGTATAATATATCGGATACTACACCGAAACGAAAAATTCTGACTAAAACGAAATAGAATTTGAAACTATAATCTCATCTCCTAATTGTTATCCAGCTCATTTGATATTATTATTTATTATTTCTATGATGAATAAAAAGCCTAGGGTGAGGAAGGATAAATAATAGTTGCAGTTATAGAATGTACAAATGACACACACTCCTTTTGAGAAAAATGAGTAAATATATGACCTAAATGAATAAATTAATTTTTTAATGCTAGACTCCATTCTTTTTTAAAATGAATTCGCAGCACTTACATAACTCATGATTATATATAATATTATTCATGAGAAGTAGATGTTGAATTATAAACATAAGCAAAAATATTTGAGAATATTATGATTGCTCCCCCAAATATAGGAACAATCACAACAATTGTTTCAATCCTATGACTTGGGGATCGGATGTAGGCACATTTCTACTAGATTTCTTGAAAAAAGAATTTAGTTACAACCCTAATTTTAGAGATTCTTATAAGGATGCTCATATGGCTCAAGACAATTTGTTCACTGTCTCAACCACCTATCCCATCACTACATGTAGGAGTGTAAAAATACCGTCTGGATTGAAAAAATTGACCGAACTATTTCGTTAGCGTCTAGCTAGTTTTGTATCCAATAAATACAGAAACTTGGAGTTTTGCCAATTTTGTTGCTCACCATGCACTCAACAAAATGGACAATATTTGTTGAACACCTCCCAATCCTTTTCCTTTCTTCCATATATCCAAATAGGCTCTTGAGTCAAGTATTTGACCTTGACACAACTTTGATCAATCATTAATGAAATTACTAATAAATCCATGTTACATTTTGCAATCATTCTTCACATTTATAGGTTTTGGGTTTTGAAGACCAAAATCAAACTAAGATGGAAAAATAAGGTAGCCAACAATATGCAAGTGGCTGCTTAGGAAAAGCTAAAAAACACAAAAACAAAAACAACGACAACAACATCTCAACTAGCTAATGTCTCATTATTGTGGTTTAAAGATTCTCCTCGATCGAGATGTTATGTTGCTCCCTTCAAATCTTTTTTTTTTCTCCTGTCTTAAAGCATATATATATATTTATATATATATATATAAATATGACGCCTCAATGAAATATTGGTGTGCATGCATGTGAACACAGGTCGGAAACACCGGCCTCCAAGCACGCTGCTCTTTTGTACACATGGAGTCCCACGCCCAGGTGGCCCTATGTACACCTTATTACTATTAGCAAAATATAAAATATAAAATCTTTAATAATAAAGGAATATACTTTAGATATTGTAAAGATAATTTTATTATAAAATATATTTAATGTATGATCATATGAAGTTATATTAATTAATTGTGTGATATTTTTTTGTGGCGGTAATACTTCTCAAACTAAAATATATACTAAACTCCATGATTTCTTCTATTTTCTTGTTTCTTTCACTTCCTTAACACCCACGCAGAAAATATATCAGATTCTATATAATTTTTAGATTCAACGCGTCCCTGATAGTTGATTAAGTACATGGTATCTTTACCACACCATGATCATGATGCGGATTCACTTGCAATGCGGTCATTTCATGACAATTTCCTTTTGAATTGGCATGCATGCAGCTCCTCATCTCCCGTTTGAGTTATTCTGAAATTATTTTCGCATGATTTTTTGTTTAATAAAGTTATATGAACTAAACGCCCACTTGTATGTCAGAATATTATAGCTCTATAAGAAAGAATATTTGGTCAAAACTATGCTTTTTTTAGTACTATTATTGGAGTATGAACGATTAATGGACGAGCATGTACTGATTTTATGGCAAGATTATGGTTGCCATATATATAAATATATATATTTCACCTTTTTTCAACATAAAATTATACAAATTTTAGAGGTGTAACCGAATCGGTACGGTCCGATTTTAGACATATTTTATAACCGAGTCGGTATATATCGATTTTAAGATTTGAAGAACCGATACCATACTTGTTACAACCCTAAACCGGTACTTTCGATTTTATCGATTTTGGATCCGTCAAGTTCAATCCGATTTTTTCAGTGATATAGTATTTGATTATATATGGTAGTGATAATATGTTAATGTCTAACTTATTCATATATTTGGTTATATATGTTAGCAATAATATGCTTGGTTACATATATGTTAGTAATAATATGATAGTTACATACAGTTTTTATATGAGTGTATATGATCAAATGTATAGAAATGTATTAATCTAAAAGAATATATATTATAATTGATAATATGATGGTTATGTACACTTTTTATATGAGTCTATATGATCAAATGTATATAAATCTATTTATCAAAAAGAATATATATTATAATTAATCATGCCATAAAATGTATTTATCCTAAATATATATATAGTTTATATTAATAACATATGATCAAATGTTTATGTTTAAAATTAAATTTTTTTAATGATGATGTTATATGTTATATAAAGTGTTATATTAATTTTATTTTATTAGATTATTATTATACGTGAATAATCGAATGTTAAAATTTAATGTTATATTAATTAGCAATTTAGCATATAATATAAAAAATTAATATATATAAACCGGTCCAACCCGGTTCGGTGTTAGAAAAATAAAAACGAGAAACCAGACCGGTTTCAACCGATTTTGAAAAAAATAAAATCGGTATCAGACTGAGCCGATTTTTAACCAGACCGAACTCACCAATTCAGTTTGGTGCAATTTTTCGATTCATCAATTTTTTTTTCACCCCTTACAAATGATCAGCCATGACATATCAGATAATGGGAAAAATGTAATGCTAATAGAAAAATGCGGGCATGGGTGAAATGCTCATTCATAAAAGTTAAATAAGATTTGGATCAGTATATGTATGAGGTATAAAAAGGATTTAGATCCACGCTTCATTTGCAGAAGATTTAAAATAGAAGTAATTATAAAAAAAAAAAACACTTTTTTACAACCTTACTTTAACTATACGATGGTTATACAAAATTTGAAATTTGAATAATAAAATTTATATATTTTAATGAAGTGATATTGTCCTATTGGTTAGTTATAACATAAGTCGTATATAAATAGTGGTGTAAATATCATTATTTAATAAAACTAACAAAATGAAACATCTAATTGCTGTCTTGTTGAATAAATAATATTTTTTATTTGTCGTCTAATGTAAACAATGCATATTTTTCCTGATTGAATAGTTGCCCAATATGAATTACCTCATGGTGTGAATCTGCAAACGAACGAGCGTGAAATCAACATCGAAGATCTAACGGGGAAAGACCGTACGTACGTGCATGGTGCTATCAGCTATGAGAGATCAGAGAAGAGTGAGAGCATGAGAAATAGCCAAGTCACGATTGTGGAATTAAATATTGGTTATAAAAAAAAATACCTCTAACTCCATTGAAATTGTAGTTTATATAATATTCTCCAAACATTTACGACTACTCGAATGCATTATCTTATCACTTTGGAATCCAATACGTCTCCTTCAATTTTAATCAATCGTTAATTCCTCCCATAAATTAACAACACGGGTAGTGTGTCTTTCCACTCATACAAAATTATAAGAAAAATGATCCCAACCTTATTTACGCTTGACTTGTGAGATTGGATCTAAATTAACTCTATTAGGTCCGGTTTGGATATAAAAAGTCTCTCAATTTATCTTATTTAATTATTATAATTTTTTTAAAATTTTTATATAAAATATAATAAAAAATTAAACTTATTTAAATTTCAAAATAATAATAATATTAACAAATAATATTCTAATAATATTTAATTCGACTTTCAACCTCTATCTTAACCCATCTCATCTCAACTCATTATCCAAACATTTTCTTAATGTATTTTAATTGTTTTTTTCTTTTTTTAACATGAATGTTATACGCTGCTCATTAATATGAAAAATTACAATACTTATCAAGGCCATGAATAGAATGAGGAACCTCTTCTATGCAGCATTGACTACCCTGTACTTCTAAAACTAGCTTTATAAAAACCTTCGCATATGAACAAACCTTCTTATAAAACTAACTTTAACTAACATTCTATATGAACAAACTTCGCGTACCACTCATTTTTTTTGAACTTAAAAACCTCTTTTACATCTTCCACTGTCCGTCCATACCCGGCCATATTTGAATTTTTTTTTTATTTGAATTGTTTAATCATAGATAGACAGTTAATGCATTATTACAAGTAAATTACTTTTTGTTGTTAGTTATTTCATATGAAAATAATTATTTCATGTCAAAATGAGTTTATTATCATAAAAAATAATCATTTTTATTGTAAATAATTCGTCATAAATATTCATTTCTCTTGTAACGCATTAAGGTACAGGTTGAATCATACACATTTATTTACTTACACGCACAAAAGAAAGAAAAAAAACTAAATATATAACAAAGAAAATGAACTATAATGATTAGATTCATGTGAGGTATGTATATACACATATTTTTTGTTAGAGCATCCTCAATGGATTAGTAAAAGGTATATGATATTTTTAATGAATGTAAGAGAAATTTGACTTTTGACTATTCCATTCACATAAGTCTCCTCATAGGAATACTATTTTTTCATTATATAACAATAAAATAATATAAGATGAATTTGACTTTAGCTATTCACATTAAATCTCCCTATTAGATTGTCCATTTATTCATTATATAATAATGAGTAATTAATAATTAAAAAATATTTATTTTTAATTAATAATTTATTTTATTTTACTATTCTACCTATTATATGTTTATCAATAATTATATTTTAATTAAATTATGGGTTAAAAAAATTATATTCTACCTACTAGCCCAACCATCAAACCTGGATTGATCCAACCACCCAGCCCCCCAGCACATGAACCCAGACAACACATGAAGATGGACATTGATAGAAAGAAATAGAGAGAGAAATAATTGATAAAAAAATATATTTGAAAAATTTTTTGAAAGTCACTGTAGCTAAATTTCAATTATATGATCCATTGTGAGCATATTTTATTTTCTAATAACTAAATAGTCAATGGATTTAATTTTAAAAAAATAATCAATTGAGGATGTTCTTATAGACTTATAGTGTCTGTTCTTCACAAAGCCGATGAGGGATAGTCCAAGTCCAGAAGCTCGTCTTTCAATCTTTACATTAACACAATTCAATACTCAATCCTTCCTTTTGCTTTGAAAAAAATATAAAGAGCAAGGAAGATCAACGTATCTTTTTAAGGAAATGATTAATATAGATTTGAGGTATATAAATTTTGCATAAAAAAGTTAGTAAGTCTGTGATGCAAATAAAAAATTTATTTTTTAAAAGTAGACCACATTTTTTCAATTAAAAGAAAACAAAATTTGCATATCCAAAAAGTGTATTTATTCCTCCCATGTCCATGGGTTAATTCAAAAATGATATTTCTTTTATCTTATCTTTATTCTATATTTAGCAATTTTTTTTTTTTTTAATGTCAAATTGCAAGTTCAGGCCGCCGTTAAGTGTAAAATGTAAAGAAATTAGTAGAATGTGTTTCCGAAGACCTATACAGCGCGTGCAGATAACGTCTAAGGTGGCCTGCTAAATCCCATGCCATGTGAGTGACTGACTGTCAGTGTGAAAGAGCCTCTGCTGAGTGTTGTTGACAGTTTACTCCTTTCTAATTGGACCGTGCTTCTCACTTCCCTCTGCAAATCCGTATATATATAAAAGCAAAATCGAGGATTTCTCTGTAAATTGCACCCTTTTCTGTTTTTAGTGTTCCACTTCTTACGTAGTAATTAACATTTTTACCCATTGAACTCCGGAAAGATCATCCCAAAAAATAGATAAATAAAAATAAAAATATCCTTCACTCCAATCCAATGATCGATTCTTGAACAAAAACAAAATGATGATATGCATTTTGTAATTCAATTTCAATTTGAGGATTGGGCCATCCGTGCTTATGTACTTTGGCATCACATTAATATAACAAGACACTGCAAATCGATATATAACACCAGAAACAAGTTATTTTACAAACCGATGTAAAAAATACATCCACTACATCGATGTGATATTTCATAGGTGTGAAAGTGTATAAATCATGCTTGAGATTTTGAAGATAATTGTAAGCAAGGGACTAAGGGTTGGTTTGGGAGTTGGAATGAAACATAAAATTATAATCATTACATCATTTTCAAATCTCTTATAAAATATAATAAATAATTCAATTTTTTTAAATTTTAAAATAATAATAATATTAAAACATAATATTTTAAATTTTGAGATGAGATCAAGAATTCCCATCTCACCTCTCAAATCTACCCAAAGAGAAGTTAATAAAATGAATAATATCAGATACAAATCATAAATATACAAGCTTTGTACAAGTTTTTTGTAAAAATATGGATCCCACAAAAAAATATTTTTTTATGGTGGAATCATCTTTTTTATAAAATGATTGCACGATACTTGTACATTTCGAGCTTGTATATATCATTTATCTAATAAAATTATAAATTGCTTGCTCCCACATTCTGAAAGCATTCCTCAACCCTCTAAGATCAATACATGGTTTTGTTAATATCATTCTTTAATGTTTACAAAAGACATGGAGTTGGGAAAGTAAAGATTTTCCAATTACATTTAAGTCCTGTTTAAGAATAGTAGATTCAAATTTCAATGACAACATGGAATGGCAACGCTTCCTACTTAGAAAAAGTGAGGCGGAGACAATACATAGTTTATTGATTTGGACAATGATGCCATAAAAGAAAACTTAATAATGATAATCAGTGCTCGGGGAGGGAGGTGGTGGTGGTTTAACTATACGTATATTTCTGGATAACTTTAGTCGGGGTATTTGCAGAATAACTCAAGAACATAGGGGCTTCCCCACAACTTTCTAACATTTCTTCTCTCTCTCCCTCTTTAACATTTAGTATGGTACAATATAAGGAGTATTAGATAGATATAAAATTCATGGAGGAATAAAGCTCACTGTTGCGACGCAGTGTCCTTCCTTCCTTCCTACTTCCCAGTTGAGCATCCTCCAACCTCCCTCTCCCTCTCTCCCTCTCTCTCTCTCTGTTACCAAAAGCTTGCGATCTGATTAAATTAAGCTTTTATCTGGCCAAAACCCAGATCAGAGAGTGAGCGAGCCAGAGTCGTTCCTTCCTATGAGAAAAGACCGGACAGAAATGTCCGAAGACGACGATCGGTCCCCTCCCTTGGATCTTCGCGGGGCGGACATCGCCGAGTCCTCCAACAAGACCCGGAACTGCAGCGGAGTGTCCGGTTCTGGGGGTCCTGTGCCGGGACCCGGTCCCAGTTCCATGGAGTTTCAGGCCCCCTACCCGGACCAAGTGCTCGAGAACGTGCTCGAAAACGTGCTCCAGTTCCTCAGCTCCCGGCGGGACCGTAACGCGGCCTCATTGGTATGCAGGTCGTGGTGGCGCGTGGAGGCGCTCACCCGATCCGACCTCTTCATCGGCAACTGTTACTCGGTCTCACCACGGCGGGCCACGGCCCGGTTCACCCGGGTCCGGTCCGTCTCCATCAAGGGAAGGCCAAGGTTCGCGGACTTCAACCTGATGCCACCCGATTGGGGGGCTCACTTCGCCCCTTGGGTGACGGCCATGGCGTCTGCCTATCCCTGGCTAGAGAAGGTTTACCTAAAGCGCATGTCCGTCACGGACGAAGATCTGACCCTACTTGCCGAGTCCCTCCCCTCCTTCAAAGAGCTCGTCCTCGTCTGCTGCGACGGCTTCGGTACCAGCGGCCTCGCCGTCATCGCCAGCAAGTGCAGGTACCTCCTTTTCCCCTGTTCCTCACAAGCTATTTAGATCTATCTGAGGATAAATCTATATACGATCTCTGGGCCGTGTATACTGATTAGAGAAATTTGCTACTTTTTGTTATGTATTTTTAGGGTTTTTTCTCCCTCTTTTTGGTTCTATTTCTTTTGCTTTTAATTTTACTTTTTGGGGGAGAAACGGGTAGATCTGTTTGATGGATTTGGTATGGTTTTATTGTCTTGATGGGTTTCAAGATTTATGGTATTCTTTACTAATTATAGTAAGCGAACCCTAACTTGTACGTAACAAGAATGAGATAGAGTTACTAAGAAAATGTTGGTGTATTTTGGATGGAAAAGCCAAGTAACTATACATGATGTTATATGTAATCCTGTCATTTAACTTTCTTCAGACAACTGAAAGTGCTTGATCTGATCGAATCCGAGGTTACGGATGATGAGGTTGATTGGATTGCTTATTTTCCGGAGAGTGGACCGACCTGTCTGGAGTCACTGATCTTCGATTGCGTTGAATGTCCAATAAATTTTGATGCATTGGAGAGGCTGGTGGCTAGGTCGCCATCCTTGAAGAAGCTTAGGTTGAATCGCTTTGTTTCGATTGGGCAGTTATATCGGCTGATGGTACGTTCTCCGCAGCTCACACACCTTGGAACTGGCTCTTTTAGTGCATCAGAGGGCATGGCTCAGGGTGAACAAGAACCCGACTTTTTCACTGCCTTTGCTGCTTGCAGATCCTTAGTTTGTCTCTCGGGATTCAGGGAAATCTTGCCAGATTACTTACCAGCCATCCACGCAGTCTGTGCTAATCTTACCTCCCTGAATTTCAGCTATGCGAATATTAATGCAGATCAACTCAAATTAGTCATATTTCACTGCCACAAACTCCAGATTTTCTGGGTAAGTTTCTTTTTGTAATTATGTTCAAATTGTGATCGTGGTTTGGCTTGTGAAGCTTATTTCTGCTTCCATAATGCAGGTCCTTGATTCAATCTGCGATGAAGGACTTCAAGCTGTGGCTTCAACCTGCAAGGACTTGCGTGAGCTTCGTGTTTTCCCTTTTGACGCTCGGGAGGATAATGAGGGCCCTGTTTCTGACGTGGGCCTCCAAGCAATTTCTGAGGGCTGTAGGAAATTACGATCGATTTTGTATTTCTGCCAGCACATGACAAATGCGGCAGTGATAGCCATGTCAAGGAATTGCCCGGATCTTGAGGTGTTCCGCCTCTGTATAATGGGGCGACATCGCCCGGACCATGCAACCGGTGAACCCATGGATGAAGGTTTTGGAGCCATTGTTATGAACTGTAAGAAGCTAACTAGGCTTGCTGTATCCGGTTTACTGACTGATCGTGCTTTCAGTTATATTGGACAATATGGGAAACTGGTTCGTACCCTGTCAGTTGCTTTTGCTGGAGACAGTGACATGGGGCTTAAATATGTGCTAGAGGGCTGCCCTAGACTGCAGAAGCTTGAGATCAGGGATAGCCCATTTGGGGATGCAGCTTTGCGTTCTGGTTTGCATCACTATTACAACATGAGGTTCCTTTGGATGTCTTCATGCAGGTTATCTCCCCAAGGTTGTCAGGAGATTGCTCGAGCATTACCCCGCCTGGTGGTGGAAGTAATCAGGGATGATAATATTGAGCACACAGATGAGACTGTTGACATATTGTACATGTATCGGTCTCTTGAAGGACCCAGGGATGATGCCCCAGGATTTGTGACCATCTTGCAATAAAAGAAGTTGATTCGGCTGTTTGGTGGCTACCAAGCAAGCTAAAAACATTTTTGTGGGAAAATTGAAGATGGCGGGTGGCTTTTATATGACCCGCAAGGAGGTCCCTGCAACCATCGTCTGTCAGACAAATATGAGTGAACAACTGCTGTTCCTGGCTTGAGCAGTTGCAAAAGCATCCAAAACAGAAGCGAGGTACTGGGCTGTCCAATATTGTTCTATTGGTACGCTTCTCAAATTTTATGTTTCTTTTGCTTTCACATTCGTTTTATCATAAACAAAGGCTGCCAGAAGAGGAGAAGGGGGGAGCGGTTGTCAAGCTGGGAGGGGTTTTCAAGCTACATTGATAATTTAAAATATGAGAGTTTAAACGTGGATGGTATTATTTATGAGGAGATGGAGATGGGTCTTGAAGAAAAGGAGATTCAGAAAGGTGAAATTTCGAACTTATCTTCCATGCCACCAGTAGAGAAGCAGGAGCTAGTGTTCACCCTCGAGAAAACTTAAATCTGTTTATTTTGTGATTCAAATGGTAGCTAGTTTAAGCTGTAGCTGCTGAGAACTAAATGCCCAGGCTAATGCATCTCTCTCTCTTTCCAAGTGCTTGTTTTTTTCAGATGTGTTGTAGCACCTGACTGTTGAATTTATTATTGTTATTGTTAGCAAATGTGAGATGGGAAATAAATGCCAAAATCTGCATGGATCATATGCCATATACATACATATATATATATATATCTATATATGTGTGGAATGATCAATGACAGTGAGACCCATTAATGATGTGTGGAAAGTGTAGTAGAAGAACACGTTACAGCCTACAGGATTCCACCATATCCACCGTCTGGGGATTCCAATTTATAACCAGTAGAATCCCAAATTCCCAATTATCTTTTGGCTTTGAATATTCCTGATGTTCTTTCAGATCCTTGGAGGAGCTCTTCCAACTGTACCGTCATTTAGGCACTGAATCCATTTCCCATCGGATGATGGGGACATGTTCAGGGAGGGGTTCTACTTGCTCTTATTAGCTGCAGCATTGTATTTCTGAGTTGGGTTCTGACTTCATCTCATCTATACGTTGATATATAGGTTGGGGGGGTGGGGCCTATGGTTTGATGACTTGTCACAACCCCTGCGCTTGCGTTATAAAGCAGCCAAGTCCACCAATGAGACTCTCTCTATTCTCTCTCTCTCTTGCTCGCTCATTATTATGATAGAAATCTTTTCTGCCTTATTTGTTGGTATTCTCTCTGGCAGGATGGTAAAAAGCAAGCTTATCATCAGAGTGGGATCCGACTGTGCAATTGAATAAGTGATGGGAAGCAAAGCTTCGGCTTTCTTTCTTGTCGATCCATTTGTTGATCTGTAAAACAAGTGGACCAATGCCAACGTTTTTTTTCTTGTCATTTGTCTTAGGGCAATTGGGCATCTCTCTCTCTCTCTCGGATCCATTTGGGTCGTTTTACATGGGAAGAGGGCCAGTGAAGGATAAGGAGGGGTGTGGATTCAACAGAAACGATAAAAGAACATTGAGTTTGAGTACCGTAGCTTAGCTTATCCATATTGCTTACGGTGGGAATAGTCGCTTGGATGACCATTGCTAGTGAATGATAGCCTCTGCTTTTTAATTATATCTTCTGGAGTTTCCCCTTTTTTTTTTTTTTTTCCTTTCTTTTTGGGGCAACCATCCCTGTCCCCCTTATAAAAAGTGTTTTTATTTTTTATTTATTTAATTTTGAAAATATTGATCATGACTTTACACAAGGACGACGATCTGCATCTCTCTCAAATCTTAGCCGTTTGATACTAAACGACCCATTTGATGGACCTATCTTACCTACTTGACAAATCAATCCCATCATTTCTTAGATAAATATATTCACCAAATTATGTGGTCCTGAATGAGTAAGCACATCAACCCCCGTTTGGTTAGCACATGCATTATACTGTTTACTAAGCACATATATCATAATAATATGTTGCAGTGACAAAAGTTAAGCCTCTTTGGTGTTGATTGGTTAAGACCAATCTCAAAAGTCCTGTCCCACCACCTGATCATTGAGTATGTGGGCCACGTGTACGGTATGGGAGGTGGGATACATTAATGCCCTTGTTCAAATTAAAATACTTAATTTTTTTTTAGAAAAATAAAAATAAAATCATTTAATTAATGGTTATGTCTATTGTTATTTTAAAATATTAGTGTAGACTGTAGAGGCAGAGATGATAAGAAGCTAGCGTCCAAGGGAACAAACAACGAAAACCAACTAATTCTGCAGGTAGGTGGTGCCAGTCCAGTGGGTGATCAAAGTGGTGGGAGAAATTTATATAAATTTATATATATATATATATTATTTTTATTTATAAAAAAAAAAAAAAAAGTCGGTGAAGCCAAAAGGGTTTTGGGTTTATTTCACTACTTTTGTCTGTTAAGCACATTCATGGCTGAACTAAGCACGAGGTCAACCACTAAAGTACCCTCTCCCTGCTTCGCCACTTAATCTAAATTCACTCTCTTTTTTTAGAATATGTTAACACACTTTCCCCAGCACTCTTTCCAGGATTGATCTTCGCTTTGCTCAGTGTTACAAATTTCTTCGCGTGTGGGCATGAAAATTCAGTTGGAAGCATCACTCAAATTAATTTAAATCTTGATAGTACACGCACACAACTCTGCACATAACAATCGGATCCGATCACGGAGCCCATTTTTTTATCTTATCTTTTATTTAAGTTAATCTACATATATATATATATATATACATATGTTGTCGTGGCATTAGGCTTGTTTTGCCGACATTCTAGTCTGGCAAAACTAAAAATCTTGGGTTGGAAACTTAGTTGGGCAAATGCATGTGATTTAGTTGAAATATTAGAGTGTTTATAAGTCCTAAGATAGACACTGTTGCCAAACATGGCGTTCTAAAAAGTCAGGTAAAAAACAAACAACTTGCTTTGGACATAAACCTAATATATTTGACTCCATTTGGATGGAAGTGGTAGGATCTTCCATTCCTCCCTCTTCTTCTTTGATTCCCAAATCAAGAAGATAACATTACAATTGACTAAGACATCCTTGAGTTTGTCTAAAACAGCTAGAGTTTGGATTGCCCGTATCAGTAACATGCATGCTTTAAGAGCATTCTCAAATGTCAAATTAAGTGGCTACATTTCATTAGATTGATTGACACTTGAAGATCTCATCATATATTCCTGCATTATTACAACTTGCAGAGAACCAGACAAAGTGAATCCTGATTATCACCAAAACATCATAACCATATGTTTCATGTTATTTTTTTTTTCCCAATAAATATGCGAAAGAAGTGTCATCAAGGTTGATAATTTGCAAGGTATCTGAAGTTATTTGTCCTGGCTAATCTTTTGGATACATATCATCTTAATTTTTCTTTCTATTTTTCCTTTTTTATAAGTAGTATTTCATTAATTTAAATATTAGAATACAAGAGAAGAGGGTAGAAGATCCCAACAACAATCTTATTACAAACGATGTAATTTAGCAGTACAAAACAAATAAACGGATAATAAGTAAGATAAATTGAATCCGGACTCGTGATAGAAATTGAACATATCTTAATTTTTTCATACTTTTATTCAATAAAAATAACAGAAAAATTAAAAAACAAGAAGAAGAAGAAGAAGAAGATACGAAGCTCTTTGCTTTACTTTGTTTAAGAGATAAATAAGTGTTTTGTATTAGATTTGTGACTAAGACTACTATACTATAATTACTGTGGCCTTATGAAAAATATGACACTTAATCATGTCAATACATAATTTCATTCTCATTGAAAGGATCTGGAATCTTGAATTGATCTCACGTTCTTATTGTAAATGATTTTAGATATACTTGAATTATAATATATGTATTTTTTTTATATTTTTAAATAATACTAAAATATTCTATGCAAACTCTTATCATCAATCATCTCATTAAACAAGTTAACTTGTTGGATTCAGTAAATTGGGACCTAACTCGATTTTGAATGTGATTTCAATTTGGATTTTTCGAACTTTGGTCAAACATCCATGGGGACTTATCCCATCAAACATGGTTAAAAAGAAGTGTCAAATCTGTCACTAACGAAATGAGAAAGGCATTGGCCACAATCACCCCACATGTAAGAGATTTTACAATCTCGATGCAAGAAAGAATACTGCTTTGGTTCAACAAAATCTTTGAATTATTGGTTCTCTTTTTCATGCAACAAAGCTAGCTATTCAATGGCAGAAGAACTTCCTGGCCTGCCATGTTTTTGTTTTTCTTCGTTTCTGGTATTCAACACGACTTAACAACTGAAAAACTCAACTTATATTTCTATCATGCAATTTTATATATTTTTCCTGTTTGTATTATTTTTTGTTTTCATGCTATTTGTGACCAATCAAAATTAACCAAAAAAAAAAGAGGGAGAGAAGAAGAAAGATGTAATCCATGTCTGATAAAAAGACATTAAACCTCTGAAACTGGGTGTGGAGTGTAGTACTAATGTAAGAGGTCCCTCCCCATCAATTTCCAACGAAAACACAGGAATTGGGTCAAATGATCATAAATATATCATTTGAAAGATGGGTGTTATTTAAGCTCGTTCAAAAGGTCATAACAGAGTGAACTATCTCTATCATGAATACTATTTCGAGTCTCCAAGATTGATGCCTGCGTGCCCAATTTATATGGCAGAGGTGGGGGGTCCTCACTACTCACCCTTTCTCCATTTATATTTCTTTTTCTTCTCTGTTTATTAGGGACACCATTATTTCCATCTAGAAGATTTAGATCAAACCCACTTTAGGTATTCTTGCAAATTCAAAAAGGCATATAGAAAGGTTCTAGATCCATAGCTCGAGGATTGTCCCAATCTCCAATGATGATTAGGGCGTTGCCACCCCTTCTTCCTCTTCTTCTTCTTCTTCCTCCTCCTCCCCAGGTCAATTCCATTCCTCTAGACACAAGTTTTTTTTTTTTATTTTATACATTTGGGGGAGGGGATTTCGGAATCCATACCTCCATTTTAGAAGTTGTGGGTTATGCCAATCAAGCTACAAGCTTTTAACTCCTCTGAACCCAAGTTATAAACTATTTTCTTGCAAAAAAAGTTTGAAGTAAAGTATTATTCCTTTTGACCAAAGAGGTTCGAGTCTTTGAGATAAAAATAAAAATAAAAATAAAAACTTGTATGTTGTAGGAGCTTAAAGTTAGTATGTTTCATGTGAGAAGAAAAGGAGCAACGGATAAGATTATTCATGAGGTGCTTGACTTCGAAATTTGCTCAATCAGTCAAAAGTAATATTCGTGAAAGTGATTTCATGCATAATAATACAAAGTGCATTTAGCAATTACAACACTCTTTAGAGCTCCTCGAGTTGTTTGGGGAGGTGGCCACTTGCACCCCAAATTGGGCAGTTTGGTCAACATCCATTCAGTGGCTGTCAGAGATAGGCTCTTATTATTATTTATGGAGTAATTTAAAATAAATAAATAAATAAAATAGGGTCAATGAACTTCAAGTAGATAGATATATTAGATTAGACTGTGTAATCCGAGAGGCAAATGCTACCAACTCGTGGGTTTGGATCAAACAGCTTTGCCCACTGGTGGAATTAATAAAGCAGAGGCTCCAAAGCGATCATGGGTCATAGGCCTTTTTAGATGCATGATTTGAAAGAGAGAGGGAGGGAATCTACTAATCATTTCTCCTTTAGAACTATAAAAATTCCGCCACATCTACTTCGTGGGATCTCTCATGGGTGATGTGTACCTGCAGTGTCTCTGATTTTTGGCTTTTTTTTTTTTTTTTTATAATTTTGCCCTTCACACTGGGCATCTGAAATCTTTGATATTCCACTCATTTAAGAAGGAAAACCACACTTTCAAAAAGAAAGTGGGGTGGTCACCCACCATCAACTTGGCCTTTCAGAGCTAAAAATAAAAAAGTAGTGCTTCAGGTTTCAGCTTCAGCTGGTCAAAGAACATTAAAAAGAATTTCCTGATATTTTCCATGGTGGAGCCCGTTTTGGTCATGATAGAAACCCTCTTTAAACACAACCACCATTAATATTAAGAATCATCCATAAAAATGAAAAGAAATCCCAAAGCTCGAAGAGAACTAGCGATATACCAGAGAGAGAGAGAGAGAGAGAGAGAGAGAGGAGAGACAGAAAGATAGAGCAAAGTTCACCTTGATTAGAGATACGGCCTCCTTCCCAGATGGTGTTTTAATGATGAATTTTGGGTTTAACAGCAAGCGCCGGAGTAATCATCTAAATATTGAATATAACAAGTGAACTTTTGATCCACTCATAAAAGCAACCTACAGTAAATAGTGTCACAGCCTTGTGATTAAAAAGCCTTGTCTTTTACGTAACTGCCACCAAGCCCCTAAAGAAACATGGCAGTGTTCGATGGACATCCAGCATCGAGAGAGAGAGAGAGAGAGAGAGAGAGAGAGCTCCCACTCAAACCTTCAAGCAAGAGGATTTTCAAAAAGTCGTTATCTGACAATCATGCAAAACAAACAGTGAAATTGCTTTAGAAGCAAAGGTGCTGGATCAACAGTAAAAAGGCACGTTGGGTTGAAATACAATTGAGTTTAGCTATATATTTCCAATTTTGTACAGAGGAAAAAGAGGGAGATCATGAAGAACAGATAACATGGTCGTACAATTGTAGGCACTAGATGGAGAGGAAAGGATTGTGGGGTTGAGCTACAAAACTTAAAGTAAAAACTAAGAGCTATTTTTTCCAACTCATAGTATATAACTTTTTTTAAAAAAAAAGACAACTTGTATGTTAGATTTGTTTAGATTGAGGTTGTACCACAATGGTGGCTACAGAAACACTCTGGTACCAAAATATTTGGTTTTATTTCAACTCTTGATCCACATATATTTTACCATCCAGGAGCAGAACTGAAATATGGTAGACCACTCAGTGAAGACTCAAACCATGCACTAAAGATTCTAAGCATTTCTCACCTTTAAGGTGATTCTGTATGAAAATCACAATATACAAGAATCAATCTGTGCGATTCACTAAATTGTTCTCCTCTATAGATTTTAGAATCAGACTATGCATTAAAATCTATCACTCTCGGATACAAATGTACCCTCTCAATGCCCATTGATATCAGTGCAAATGCACATCGCTTACAGTTGATTCGCAGCAAAGATATTGAACATATAATCAGGGAGCTAGTCGCTCGATATTCCACACACGCTGTCCATCAACCACCCTAGGAGAGTACAGCAACCTATCAAGAAGATAGAAGAATAATAACAATGAGAATCATAGTTATAAAGGTTCCGAATCCATAGAAGTTTCCAAAGAATCTTTGAGACACATTCCAAAATATGTCAACGCAAATTTCTTAAATAAGTTGAGTTTGAACTTCCACAGCATGAGTTCCCAATATTCAAAATAAAACAAACAAGCAGTAAACTATGTTCATCAATAAATTCCTTCATGACTTGTTAAAAAAAAAAACATGGGATATGAAACAGATAGAGAGTTCAATACAGGTAGCTTCAATCCAAAGGTTTAAGGTTCAAACCCTGCATCCATCAACCAGAATTATACTGACTTTGGCCCAAACCAGCTCCATTCATTCATCACAGACCAATCACTGAAATTGCAGCAAGAATAAAAGAATAAAATCCACCTTTCATAAATGGGATGAAAACCACCTGTCATGCAAGCGGGACTGCTGCCCTTGCCAAAACTCAAACAGCTCTGGTTGCAGCCTGTATCCACCCCAGTGTTTAGGTTTTGGAATCATACTTCTGCAGAACAAAAACAAGAAGATTTCTTTACTGCATAAAAATTGCACTAATAGACCACAGTCAAGGGTCCATCATCTGAAGGATTTAGATCAAGTGTCGTTATCAGAATACGTGAATAAGCAAAATTGTCAAGAATTAAAAATTAGATATTCAAACAACTTGCCATTCTTCAGCCACTCCCTGCCCCACCTCCTTTTCTCAACACACACAAGTAAAAAGAGAAAAGAAAACTTACCCGTCAGAAAATTTTTCCACTAGTTCCTTGTATTGTTGGTGTAGAACATGCCTTCCAGGCACTACAGTACTCTGAAGAAAGCAAGAAACTGGTATCAAACGTTCATGCACAGATGTTCAATATACTTGGAGGAAAAAGAAATTTCAGTGTCAAATAATTCCAGAAGAAAATGGCAGAATAGGAAAATATCATCATTCTTAAACAATCTGAAGTTTCTCAAATGACCCCTCCCCCTCCAAGTTTGATTACTGTGAAACTCTTACAAATGACCTCCTTAACCGACTCACCTACCCACCATCCTTTTTTTACTTTCTGCTCATTATTATTACTTTTTTAAATTAAGTTTGAGTCTTAACTCATTTTAAGACTCCCACTTTTACCAGAACACCTAGAAGCCATAATAACAAGCATCTCCCATACCATTTTAATAACTCTAAATTTCAATTGACTTAAAAGGGAAAATGAAGAAACATGTTAATATAACAAAGAGTCACAATGGAAGGATAATGATACTAAAATTTGAGGACATCCTCTATTGCTCATAAAAGGCTTTCTCAAACTTTTCTTGATTAAAAAAAAAAAAAAAACTGTTGTTCTATACAGTTTAAGTTTCTGAAATTATTACACCATATGTGCATCAGTCTCTTTTTAAGAAAAAAATATTGCACCATGTTTACGGTAAGCTGGTATTCAATAAATTATAAAGAGGTGCAATAAACCTGCTTGCTAACTATTGCTCCAAGCTGACTTCCTCGAGGACGACTATGAAAGTACTGCTCAGATTCCTCATCAGAAACTTTCCGCACAGAGCCTTCAACCCTCACCTAGAAATCAAAGTTGATGTTAAATTTGGTCTTCATCCAGGAAACATGATGATGCATTACGTCTTCGTAGTGCAAATGTTAGCTCAATTACCACTTTATGGAAATTTCAGATAGGTAAATATTAAGTAGCATGGCCCCCTTACAGATCAGATATAATGTTTCAAAATGCCACAGATTTAATCCCCTTAAGCATTCATTATGTAAATTTCAAACATTAACTAATTGCAAAGGTGCAGATTTCATGATTCATAAACATTGAGACCTGGGTGTATGGTGTGGCGAGGCAGTTTCCTCACAAATGCCTCAGATGCTGAGACACAAATTCCTGTGATTAAACCTTAGGTTTGTAGTTTATGTTGTGTGTGACCAGGCGTTGGCATCATGCTACAGTCATTTGTCTCTCATCACATTAACTAAGCTGATTTTTAATTATTTTAGCAATTGAGTTTCATCACCCTCTTCAGGTGTACATAAATGTAGATTAATCGTGGGGAACATCTGCATGCAGTCTAGTATAGTTAATCATGCAGTTGCTGCACTGCTGTTCAAAAAGATGTCACTGGCACCGCTTAAAAGCTTCTTAACATTTCTTTCAATTCTCTCTCTGTCAACAAGTATGTTACTCTTATACTAATCCTCCACCCACCATCTGAGGTTAATGAACCACCAAATCCACCACATTTAGAGCAATAAATTGAACCAATACCCACTATTTCAGGCTCATAACAACATGAGGACAGCCACCAGGAGAACAGGAAAGACATCACTTTCCCATGCTCTACTATGGTGTTGCACCGAAGACCTTATTCTAACAACTGAGAGGTCAAGTTACCTGTCGATTAAGACCTTCCCAATAGAAAAGCAGTGATGCATGGGAATTATCAGATAATTCGCAGGCCTTTCGACTTTCATAATTTGTGTACCTGCATTTAGTAACAGCAGTAATATAAGAAAAACAAGATTTCACAGGAAACCATTGCCAGATGTATGCTGTGCCACAGCAGTAGCAGATTAACACAGACCAGACAAAACCATCCTTATCAATTCCTTTAAGCAGTACCATTCGTGATGACCTGTAGTAGAAAGAAAAAGTATAGTCCATTATAAAAGGTAAACAAAGTTCCACATATGAACTAAAAATTAAAATGAACGGCCTCGTTTGGTTATGCAGTTCAAATGAGATGAGATGAGATGAGATGTTTTGTTGAAAGCTGAATATAATATTGTTATAATATAATTTGTTAATATTATTTTTGTATTGAGATTTGAAAAAGTTGAATTGTTTATTATATTTTGTGTGAGAGTTTGAGAAAGTTATAATGATTATATGATATGAGATGAAATAAGATGAAATAGTTTGGTTTTGTGTAACCAAACCAGCCCTGTGCATGCCACTTGCTGATAGTCATCAAATCTTCATATCCATTTCTTTGGAAAAATCAAAGAACACAGACGATGTGTGGGTGTGTGTGGGCAGCAGCAGCACCAAATCATCAATAAACGAACAAAACTTTAGATTTTTCTTCAATAAATCAGTTCAGAAGCTAATTCCTTCAACTCAAAGGCCTAAAAACAAAACTCAAAGTGAAAATATTAACTGGCTGTCACGCATATGAGCATAACTGGGCCATCTTCAGAATGAAATATTCTGATGAGGAAAAAATGGTGGAATAGTGAAAGATGATGGCTAACTCGACCTACACGCATGTTATACAATATATATTACTTCTTGATATATGAGCAAGTGCATGTGTTGAATTTGAATGGCAAGGAGTATCGAATATGACACATTTTACAACTTTGAAGTATTGAAATTTAGGTTCCCGTGTAAATCAATTTCCAACAGGGTGACAAGGTACTTGGGAAAATTATAAACACATTTGATAGCGATGAAACAAGCCAAATAGCAAATGAAGCAAATATTACGGTTTTCCTTGCTTCCCGACGGTTGATAATGCCATTGCATTTGGTTCTCTCAAGCCAGCAGCCACTGCATCATCAAACCATTTGCGAAACTGCAAGATAATGAACAGCTTAATTTTTATGTGAACAATGAGTTTTGCAATTGATTGTGACAAAATCATCGTGAAAATGTTTGTTCTCATGTATAATCAAGTAATCATTTGGCTCAAAACCACCAAGATTAAAAAAATATATCAATGCCTTGCAATACTGCTTTTCTTGAACTATTACCTGATGAATAGGATCAGCCTCCACCCGTTCCTCGAGGAGTTCTGGAGAAATATAGTTCTCTCTGAGTGCTGATATATCAATTTTTGGAGGCTTTCCAATCCTGACGCACATTGAAGTTCCAGGATATGGTGGAAGACGAAGATTATATTTGTCTACAATAGATGGTGGGACAAATCTACCACCTAGAAAGTGGTGTGGACCACAAAACTTCTTTGCACACAACTTTGGAGCAGTCAAAGAAACCTAGAAAGATACCAAATTTTGCATTACAAATTTTATTCGATATATGCGTGCAATTTACTAAAAACATTTTCACATACAATAGCACAAGTGAGTTTTCCATAAGAAACATACCAACATGTCAGGCTTAATGCCTTCACCACCCATGTCTCCCTCTTCGACATGCCACCCAGATGGAACGTCTACAGAGACAATAACAGGGCGGGCTTGATCATAATGTTGTAAAGAAACCAGTCTTTGGATGAGATCATCAAAAGGCGGCCTTGGGGTACCTAAAGGATTAAAAGCTACTTGTGTTCAATAATTTAAGACACTAGATGTGGAGCTTCCAAAAATGCAAAACAGAAATCATCAGCCTGTAATCATTTGCAGAACGGAGCCTAAACTACAAAAGAAGCAATGTAACAGAAACGTGTTGAGGGCTTTTATGTAGATGAGCTATTAACTTCTCGAAGAAATAGGAGCAAGTTGAATTTATTACGATTTTCTTGTCCTAAATAACATCCATACTACAAATACGAGACATAAAAGCTCAAATGCCAGTAATGCCTAGTACCTATAAACAGTACACATAAAAGTCAGAAAACACCAAAACAGAAGAGCAGAAAAAAAGAAATTACCATGGAATGAGAACCCAAACATTGCGTCTACTAGAATGTCAAAGTCCTTTGACAAGTCTGAAGGCAGATCTTCCACTGACAAGAAAGGGATTGACAGTGATTCGATCTACAAAATTACTTACATCAAATAAGATAACTTTCTGGCAAACCCACACCAAAAATTCAAAGATAGAAATAACGGAACTATCTATACCTGCGTAACCAAACCAGAATAAAGAGGCTTCGGAGTACGCTTTGGATAGCAAACAACAGGTTTGTAACCAAAGTGATGCAGATGACGAGCAGCAACGAGACCATCACCACCATTGTTCCCAGGACCGCAAATAGCGAGAACACGGTTGTATTCACCAGCTTTGTAAACCTGTCCAAAACCATACGCATTTGGGTTTTTACAGAAAGAAAAGCCTCATACAAAACCTGGAGGCAGTTCCTAAAACCTTACCTCTGCTATGGAAGTGGCCACGCTCAAACCAGCCAGTTCCTAATTGCACAAACCAAAATAATTCTCAGCAAAGAACGGATATAAAGTCGAAGGCTTCAACACGAAACGAAAACATAAAATGACAGAAGAAGACAAATTGGGTAATAAACCGGTGATTAGAGAATGACCATGAGCTGATCGACGCTAAACCCGAGAGGACCCATGAGGAGGTCATCGATCTCGGCGGCTTCTCGCTGCCCCAAGTACGATATAGAGTCCGGATTTTGAATCACTCTGTCTCCCATTCTTCCACTTCCCTCGGAAGAAAAGGAACGAATTGCAAGACTCGGACTTGGAAGGAGAAAACCCTGAGCAGGAAGTCGGGTTGAATTGGTAGTTAGATATGAGGGAAGTACAAGAGAGGGAGAAAGAGAAAGAGATGGGCCGAAGGGGGAGAGTTCGGAGAGAGGACTATAGGGAGAGCGAGAATGATTGCGAAGGTTGGAAGGATTAAAAATGGGAGGGAATGAAGAGTGGTGAGCGATAGACAGGCATGTCATTATTCGGCTTTTGCGTACAAAATTCCACATTCTTCTTTCCTTTGTAGCTTATTATGCTTTCCTTTGTTAGGTTGAAAGTGCATCCACCATGTCTCCCCCCAGCCTCCTTTATTGTCTATGGCTGTGTGTGGTTCACATTTTCTAACATTTAAACATTTAATTTTTAAATTATTAAATTTATTTCAATTCAAAACTTTTTTATAAACGAGATCTATAACTTTTTTTTCAACTCAATACTTCTTTATATATAGGACTTACAATCTTTTTTAACTTCTCATAAACATATTTAAACTCATTTTAATATTTACATCTAAACTCATTTTAGGTGAGTTTCATAAAACTCATTCCACCATCTCAATTCACTATTATTTATAAAGAACTCAACTCAATATTCAAACGCAGCCTAAATAATTATAAGTGGTTCCGACATTTTATTTATTTTTTGCTGATCTGGTTCCTTCAACTAAATCATGAGCTTCAACTTTCTATACATATTGAACAATGTCCGCTTAGAGTATGCATTGCTCGAAAATCTTTTGCGGATAGTAATCAATGTGGTTGAGTTCACACGATGCATCTCTATCTAATTTCTAAAATCGAACTATTTAATTCGAATGAAACAATCGAAGGTGTTTATTTTGGAAGCATAAATAAACTTGACGAGAAAAATAAAAAACAAAAGAAGGGATCATTAGATAAGAAACCCAGTTTTAGTTTTAAATTACATTTATCCAGATGTTCATTATGAGTTTCAACTATCGTCTGTTATTTTCCCCGTGAATAGAGTTGCTGTCTTGGATCGTAATCATTGAGAAACATGTATTCCTTGGGGTCTCTACACAGTGGATACGAACTCTACAACCCATTTAAAACTTGTCTTTTCTCTTGTTCTCTCTCTTTCGATTGTCATCCCTTAACCTCCATTGCAAATGCAAGGTTCGCTGTTGATCTAAAAAAAACAGAAAACACGCTGTCTTGGCTTTTGAAAAGGCACCACCGTGGGTCCGTAAGTTGTAAGAATGACGTTAAGAGAGACTGATTAGTAGAGCTGATGATACAGAGATATGCATTTCAACAAAACATCAGCGAGATGTTGTTATAGCTATGATTTCACACACATGAACCTTTATATCAATATTTTCTAACAATCTTGCGGATTTTGTAATGTTATCACCTAAAAAAAAGGAAAACAATTGAAGTTTTGGGGGCCTTTTCCCTGTATACCATGAATAAATTATTGAAGGTAAAACACGTATATGAATCAGAATTAGCCCCGAAGACTAATATTAAAGAGAGAAAAGAAAAGAAAAAAAAAGGAGTGTGTAGATTTTCTTATGCCGGCAAAGCCTCCTCGAATAAGCATATAATATATTCACGACTCTTCTTTATTTTCGGACAATATCTTTTGAATCCTCTCGAGGAAAGTCTCCAGAGTCTGCGTAGTCTTTTCATCTGACATATAAAAAGAGAATTTTTTTTTAAACGTTTTTTTTTTTAAACAAAAAATTTCAACATCACTAAAAAAACACTTCTTTAATTACTAAATAAAAAAAATTTATCAAGACCCAACGTTAGGTGACTCTAGCATTTTCGTGAAGGATATTACCGAGTCTGGGTATTGTATGGCCCTTGGGATGATGAATCACTACAGGGTCTACACAGCATTCCAACAGTTCCATTCCATATTGCTTCAGGTAATCTGTCTCTCCTGCAACAACGTAGTTAATTTCAGTGTCACTACAGGGTCTACGCAGCATTATTAAATTTATTATATAATATATATATTATGTACACATGTTATATAGGCGGTGGGTGGGTAGAATAAGCGTGAAGCAAAGTACCTAGAAAGTGGAGGGAGGAGCATTGAATAGGAGACGCGTATGCTTTGTCACACACGGATGGCGATCTAAACTTGGCGCCCCCGATAATTATGAGAAACTTTATTTTAGCAACCTTAGTCAGCGCTACGCCCTGCAATAAAAAAGTCAAAACCCACAGCCCTCCTACCAAATCAGATCTCGATTTCCATGGGCCAATACACTCAAAGGACAACATACAAACTTCCTATGAACCGCCGGCGCTTTCCACGTACCTGCGCTTGCAGCCCTGGCAGCGCAGCTGACAGTATCGCCCCCTATCAAAAATAATCGTTGCTTCATAAGACTTTAAACAATTGAAAAATACCTCTCTCTATTGAATATGAAACAAATGAATTCAGATCTTCTTCATGTTTTTGATTCGAAGAGATGAGATATGATGCAAATTGGAGAGGATCTCTGTTGGAAAGGATTTCTAAGACGATAAGCATAGGAATTAAAGTTTGTTGCTTTTTTATAAAGAGGGAATTTCAGTTGGACTTTTTACCTGAGAAAAACCGAGGAGACCATCAAATGGTCCGTGCTTAATCATGAAATCTTCGATGTAGGCAAGACACTCATCGAAGTTCGTGTACTCCGTAAATTCCTATGAGAAAGAAGTAAAGACACTTTCTTCAGGAATCATGATAGTTGCTTATCCGACCCGGATTCGGGCTACCTTACAACCAAAATGTTACTAGAAACAGATTAAATCAGAGAAAAAGTGGTAAAGAAAGACAGACCTTATTAAATTGGAACCACTCGTAATAAGGAGGATCGAAAATTCCTTCGACTTCGGATTTGCCTTGGGACGGGAAAGGAGCGTCGGCGAATACGAGGTCGATCTTTCGGAGCACGGAATCGGGCCACTTGTTCAGCTGTTTCTTGATAATCGCTCCGCTCGTTCTGAATCCATGAAGGCACAGAAACCTGGGCTTCCTCACCGTCTCGGTGTAGCTTCCCATCTTAATATTTCTCGATCGTTTGTTTCTCTTCTCTGACTTACCTTAAAATCCCGACAACGTTTTCTTCGTATCGGCTGGTTTGAGGGAGGGCGGTGGTAAGTGTCTGGCTGTTCGGCTGAATTTAAAGCCCCGACAACAAGGAGCTTTGGGAGAGCTCCCATAAAACGGGAAGCTTCGAAACGGCCGCCTCGAAAAAGTGAGGGGGCTCGTCACTCGTGACGGTGGCCTACAAGCAGGCTACATGGAATATTTATTCAAAGTTGGCATCGAATTTTTCCCACGTTGACTCGCGACAACTTTTAAATTTATAAAAAATTTCATAAAAATTGAATTTATAAATTAATATAAATAAGAATAAATTTATAATTTAATATATTACAGTACAGATCAGTTTAAAACTTTTTTTTTTTTTATGAGCTATAATTATAAACAAACCTTTCACTTAATTTAATATTATAAAATATAATTCAATAAATAAAAAAGGATTAGGAAAGAGAAGTTCGCATTTCCCTCAATCACTAGTCACATGAGAAACGCGATGCGCCCACGCCGCCCAGATTGCGACCCAGGAGGGAATTTATTGCCCCAGACACGTTCTTTTATTGCCCGAACAGCGAACGTAACTTTCCCAGAAAATGTAGAATATTGCTAACAAACCATTCTCAGTTGTTTTTTTTTTTAAATAAAACCATTGCTCAGTTGATTGCGTATTGAGTGCCCTGTACCGCGTGGTGTTATTCCGTTGATTTTGATATTATTTATATTAATTTCAGAAAAATTTAAGATGTATCTAAGTTTTATTTAACAATCATTATTCAACTTTATTATTAAAATTCCTTTAAATCATCATAAAATTCAATTTCACGTGATAAGAAGTAGTGAATAACTTTATATTTTATTTCTAGAGCAATTATAAAATCAGAAGTCACAAGTTCAAACTAGACAAAATGCATATAAATGAAAATAAAAAAAAATTAATTATAAAATAAATTTCACAAAAATAAATTTATAAAATGACGTAACGTGACTTGACATGGTATGTTGAATTATAATTTTTTTTAAATAAATTTAAAATATTATATGAAATTATATCAATTTATGAATTAATTTTTATAAAATTTCTTTATACCTGTAGTAAGACATACATAATTCGAGTGATTAATCGAGTTAAAAAGAAAAATTATATATATTTGATCCCACAGCATCTCTTGAATAAAATAAATATTGCTATGGAATTTACTTAAGAAGAATATATATAGATACGAACAATAATAATTTGCGATTTTAAACAAAATATTTAAGGCTAAATCTAACCAAAAGATGTATTTTATTTTTTAAGTGAAGAAATGCCATGAATTTCTATTGAAAACGTAAATTTCATAGTACTGAACAAATTCACCCGAAACCATTTGGAGTTTGATTGTTAAAAAAGTATAAAAATAAAAGTAACGAAATTATAGCTTTATTCTAAGTAAGATCTATGAAAGTGTTTTATTATCAATAAAGATAAATAATTTTATAAAGATAAATTTATACAAACAAGTTTATAAATTAACTTGTCTTAATATCATATATCAGATTTATTTTATAATAAAATATATTTTTACATTCCGACCAATTAAATTAAAACATGTCAATTTATAAACTTGATTGTATAAAATTCTGTCCAAATCAAACATTTTTCTTAGAGAAAAAGTTCGGAAAAACAAATCAAACACCTCGTAAAACTGTCTCTATAATGGACACCAACCCCTTAACCATGACATATCAAAAATTGATTTTTGAAGATGACTCGAGATGTTTGTAGATGATATTAACTGAGAATTTTTATAAATATTAATAAAATAATTTGAATTAAAATGTTTTATTGGGTTTTAAAAATGAGAGAAAAAAGTTAAATAAAAAATATTATAAAATTAAAATATTATTAGAATATAAATTTGTATTATATATTTTTTAAGTTTAGAAAAATAATATTATTTTTTATATTTTGTTTAAAATTTTTGAAAAGTTATATTGATTAGTAAGGGTGTAAAACTATCAGTCCAGACCGAAAAAGACCTATAGTCTTATTGGTTGGTCTCGATATGTAGTTTTTTTGGACCGGATCCAAATCAACCGAATGTGTATATATATATTTAAAACTATATATAATATTATTTTATATAATAATTATATAGGTTATTTATGTAATTTTTATCCAATGGGTTACCATTGATCATATAAATAATAAAATTATTTAATATTTATTAACCATATATAAAATATTAAAGTGATTATTTGATATTAATTTTACTAATTTAATTAATTTTACGTATTAATTTTTTTGTCAAAATAAAAGAAAAGAAGATGAAAAAATGTTTATAGACCGAACCAGACGGAATGGACTGATAATTAGTGATTCGGTCCAACAAAAATGATAGATGAAAATTTTCGGTACTGATTGCACCCCCAATGAGTTGATGGAAAAATTGAAAATTAAAAAATTAAAAATATTTATATTTAAGTGATGATTGAAAAAAAAAATTAAGAAAAATGTTGAAATTAAATTGTATGATCTGAGGCCATATTTACCAAACAATCCTTAATCCTACGTATAGGGTAGTTGGGTAGGGAAGGGATCCCCAACCTATATACGCATAGGCTTTTTTTTTCGTCCCTGTGCAATGTTAAGTGCAAAGCAATCACGTCATGCATTAATATTAGTGAAGTCGCGTTATTATAATATTATTTTTTAATATTATTATTATTTTAAAATTTTAAAAAATTAAATTATTTATTATATTTTATATTAAAATTAATAAAATTATAATAATTAAATAAAATAATTAAGATGAGTTTAGATGGATTTAAATTTTAAACTTTCTACAGACACCTCGAAGATGTTGACTTTTTCTGACGTATAGATTCAAAAGCATAAAAATCACGTTTCTATACAAAACTTAAATTGATTTAAATATTTTAAAATATAGATATATTATATTTATAACATATCACTAAGAATTCGATATTTTATTAATAATTTTGATGATATAATTAAATGTTACTAATTAGCCAATGCATTATGTTTGGGTATGTGATCTTCTTGAAAAATTCTATAAGTTTTCAAAAAACTTAGTGATTTTTTGGAGATTTTGAGATATAATTTTGTTTAGATTTGAAAAGGTGGTGGCATCCATTGAAAAATATTCAAGGAAAAACTTTCGTAAGTCTTCTTCATTTTGTGAAAATTATTTTGATTTTGATTTAGTACTAAAAAGACAACATATTTTGATTAAATGTAAAAAGAATTATTTTAGATTTTATTATTTTTAATTGCATTTGTTAATATGATAATATTTTAAATAGACAACCACATGAATGAATCTCATTAATATAGCAAAACCTAAACTGATAATAATAATTTTTTTTTTTTAAATTATGAATTCTATATTTAGGTATTGTTTAGATACAAAAACGATCTCATCTGATCTGATCTCATCCTATTATTAAAATATTTTCAAAATTTTTATACAAAATATAATAAATATTTTAATATTTTAAGATAATAATAATATTAAAAAATAATATTTTAATAATATTATATTCAATTTTAAATTTTTATCTAACATCTTAGGCCAGGTTTTGGTACTAAGAGTATCTCAAGTACTCTCAAACACTTTCACTACTATTTTTTACTTTATTATTACTTTTCACCTATTTTTACTATTACTTATTATTTTTTACTATTATTTAATATTTTATTATTACTTTTTTATTACTATTCATAAATATTCTCAAATACTTTTACTATCCAAACCAAGTCTTAGGCTTCGTTTGGTTCCTTAACCAAACTCATCTCATCTCACTCATCATTACAACTTTTTCAAATTCCAATACAAAATATAATAAACAATTCAACTTTTTCAAATTTCAAAACAATAAAAATATTCAAAAATAATATTTTAACAATATTTTATTATCTAAACTCAACTCAACTCAATTCATTTCAACAACCAAACGCACCCTTAGTCTTGGTTAGTTGTTTTGACTATTGTGTGAAACACGTTCTTGCGGGCTGAGTCGGCTGACCCAACCGATCCGAGTAGTGCGTCCACAACCACAAGATTTGAAACGGGTGTCGTAAAATGAAAGAATAACGTTAAGCTGACAACTTATATATATCTGTATACAACTAAATAATAAAAAAGTTATTTTTTAATTGTTTCCTTTTAACTTTTGATTTAATTTTGAAAACCAAAGGTGGATTCCTCTTTGGACAACATCATCATTCGTCAACAGTCTCCGTAAGGTAAATTTCCAAGTCGCCCAAATCGCGTAGCGTTAGCAGCGAGGCCCGCCCTTCCATTATCAAAGCGTCTCCTGAATTCGCTGGCGTTATTTGGTTGAATTTCACGCCCGCGATTCCATACTGCCGTCCTCTCTTCGTTTTTGGATTTCCAATATTTTTCGCTTCTACCTCTTCTTCTTCTTCTTCTCCTTCTTCTCCTTCCATGGCGACCAATACTGGCGGTTCCTTTCACGGCGGTGCTGCCCCTTACCGATCAAGGTGGTTTGATTTCCACTTGATGCTTCTCTACTTTTGAAATTTTGGGTCCGGTTATTTCGCAAGAGCGGACAGTCATATTGCAGGGTGTTCATCCCTTCTTTTTTTTTAATTGGATGATTATTGTTAACGATGACTATGTTTGTAAAAGTGCTATGTCTTTTTGAGTTTGCAGAGAGGGCCTTAGCACGAGACCGGTGGCTAGTTCTGATGAAATTCAGTTACGGATCGATCCGATGCACGCAGATTTTGACGACGAGATCACGGGTCTCCGTAGCCAAGTCAGAAAATTAAGACATGTATGACCCTCCATTTTCAAATTTCTGAACTTTTTTTATATGCTTTTTCTGAATCATTTATGAAATTGGGTGTATAAAAGACATTGATTGAGATTGTGAAAGGAAACAAATAGATACAACATAAATAAAAGGGTTAATAATGTTTATTAGGGGACAAGTTGGATATCTATGTGTATATCAGAATTTTACAAGTTGTATTTGCTCTTTGTAATTGCTTGTTCCAAAGTATATTGCAACCACCTAGAACTCCTGTTTTGTTGGGGTCTTCTAAGTGCCATGCTCACTACTATGAGGAATGAAATTTTCACAGAGAGGTACAAAGAGCACTAATTATGAACATCCGTATCTTTTTAGCATTTTCACTGCACCACCTAAAAGTAAATGACGAACTTATTTAGTTTTGTGGTTAGTTCCACGTTAGCAAGTATTTGAGGGTTTGAAATGCTTCTCTCGTGGTAGCTTCATTCTGTAGGTTGAACTCATTAACAATTATAAATATGCATGTTTTTTTAGAGTGTTGTTACAGATTTCTAGTTTTAAATGTTAGATTATGGTAATATTGCATTAATGAGATTCTCTTTTTCCGATTTAAAAGTAATGCCTCAAAACTCTACAATACTTCCTATGTTTGAAAACCTATCTTCTTGAATGGTAGGTCTCCACACGTTATTCATTCCATGCTTTCTCGATCAATATTGATTTCTGACTCATCTGAATGTGGTGTTGACCACCTACCTTCTCGAATTGTGTTTGTTCAGAGATTCAACCTTAAATTGATGTTGTGTCTAATCAACCCTTTAGAATGAAGTATGAGATTTGTTGCTATAACTCATTATTCTTCTCATTGCATGTTTTTCCTCCAATAATTGTTTTGTTTGCTTGCAATTTATTGTTGGCATATACAGTTTTGTTTTGATTAACCTTGGCAATCTGATTGTTCAGATTTTAGATTTTATTTTGTGCCCTCGGTGTCTCTTAATTTCTAGTACTGTGGTGCAGGTTGCTGAGGAAATAGGGACAGAAGCAAGATTTCAACAAGATTTTCTCAACCAGCTGGTACACCATTAAATTCAAATTCCTTTTCACACAACACTTCCTTATGATTTGTGGTCAGCTCTTAGTTGTTACTGTGAGGATATACTGAGTTCTGTTCAGGAACTATTACTTTAATTAGTTAGTTTTTGAATTGAACGAGGCTATTAGATAATACTCTTAATATCAGCAAATCAGGATGCAAAACTGTTTAAAATAAGTGCAGGCATCTATTACTAAGGTTTGTAACTTTGGAGACAATTGATGGGAAGAAGAAATTTAACCGGAATTGTTATGATTACCAAAAATTATGTTTTGCTATTGTGGCTATACAAAATAATCAAACTGATGAGAATTGTGTGCTATTTTTCCATGTGTAGTTACTCTCTATCTTCAAGAAAAACAATTAATTTTTTGGATTAACTTGTTTCTGATACATACTGGAATTGCATGTTTGCTTTTGCCATTAAGTAGATCATTTTGCATTCATTTTCTTCCCGACAGAAAAAAAGTTAGAAAAGAGTTTCAAGTCATTCCTTAATCTGGTCCATTGCAGCAATTGACAGTAATCAAAGCGCAAGCAGGGGTCAAGAACAATCTGAGGAGACTGAACAAAAGCATCATCCAGAATGGTGGAAATCATATTGTTCATGTGGTTCTTTTTGCTCTAATTTGCTTCTTCGTGGTTTACCTCTGGTCCAAGATGTCCAGAAAATGAGGATCAGCGGTCCTGTGTGGAATTGCCCCATCAAAGAACTTCCAATGAAGGGTTTATACGCTGGTTCTGTTGTAAAGCCTTTCGACATGGTCTTGGGACTTGAAAGGCGTGACATTTTTTACTTGTTTTTTAGAACACTAATTTTAGATGTAAAAAAGAGAGAGGTTATATTAGTTCTCATTGAATTTGATGGTAGTATGCCGTGTGCCTGGTTTTTTGAGATATGGTCTTCATATAAAAGAAAGCGTTCACTTATCCATTTGTAAGCGTCTCTCTTTAGTTGTGCAATGGCAGCTGATAACAATTTATGTTTTATTGGTAAAATTTACTCTACTTTTTATCGGTTGTGTCTAATGCTGAAAAATTATTTTTAGTTGTTTCAATCGTCTCTATATTTTTCGCATAGAAGGAATCGCTTGATCTCTAAATCAAAAGAAACCAATGTCACAATTGAGTACTCTTCAAGTCTGTAAGATGGGAAATGAAAACTACCAAAGACAAGCGCTTGATTTCAGTGGTGCAATCTTGGTGGCTTGATCCAACTTGCTTAGTCTGACTTGTTTGAGTACGGTTCTTGTCCACTCTGCAAAGAAGGTTTCGTTGTGACCAACTCGGCCATCTTTGTAGAAGTCAAAGCAGCTCGGACCTTGTTAGGGAAATGGGCATTGCTTTTCGCCTTTAATTTGGTTCCCACCAGGCACCCTGGTGTTTCATCCCGGATAGATCTGCCATCCAGTGATGTGCATACTGGCCTATGCCTGCGTGTTCCAACCATCCTTTGGGGAAAAATTCCATTATGCTGCTACTTCTATCCATGAAGAGCATATTAGTTAGCTGAGCTCCATGAGGCGATGCAACAATGTTGGTGTAACTCAACTCTCACCTGAATGAAACATCAGTTTTTGACACATTTCTCAGAAGATTGTTTGGTACTTGCACCAATTGCCATCTGGCTTTTGTTTATGCCATTACTTCAGGTCTCTCTACTATATATTGATATTATTTTGCTTAATAAGAGGATTACCACTCAAGCAGTTCCGCTTTTGACATCATGATTTGTTTCTTTCTAAGTTGATCATTAGCTCAAAGGGCAGAAAATGAAACATGTAAGAGCCTACAAAAAAGATAAGACAAACCTGGTCACAGAAGCTTAGATCTTCTGACTGAGCTACCTTCAGCAAGCATCCCTCCACCCTCGTGCACTCCCTTGCGAACACATCGATCACCGCAGTTGCATTCTTGAATGATCTCGAACCTCTCCTCATTAGCAAAGTTAGCCTTATGATTGGCTCCCCTTTTTCATTGACTTCTCTTTCCCTACCAACCGGGTTTATGCTACAAAAACCCCTTGCTTTACATCTCAATAAATCGAAAACCTGAAGCCTCTTCTCCTTCCCCATGCTCCCCAAATTATGCCTCATCACCACCGCCTTCTCGAAACAGTAAGGTCCATCACCATTCTTGAGTTCTTCGACCGGAACTTCCCTAAAGTTTGCTTGCATTTGGTTCTGAAGCCATGATCCCATTCTATGCCTAAGCTCACCCCAACGAAACAGCACCCATCTTGTTGGTCTCAAGCAGCCATTTTTTATGGACCAACCAACAAATGGAGCCACAGCGCACACCCCATGCCATAAATTTACAGTCATAGTAAGTGTCTAACACAAAGGTCAAGCCCTTCATGAACACTGCGGATTCCGAAAGACTTTCTGGCCATGCCAGGACGTACAAATTTTTTGAGCCATCGGCAGAGTTGCGACCCTTAATACACAAAAGCCTTCCCTTGGACGTTTGTGAAGGAGAGTACAGGTGCTCTGCTTCGTTTTTCTCGTAGGTATCATTCAAGGAGCTCATAAACCACGTGTTCCCTGTCATAGCTGTTTCAGCAAATCTGATATCTTTCAAGGGGAGGAAAGTAACCGAGTCTCGGAGCTTTGAGGCAAGAGTGTTCGTTATATTGGAGGGATTTAGAACTTGGTTGGTACCAAGTACCATTCCTCTCCATTTCTCGAAGAAAGCCCATGAAGCAGCAGAGGGCGAAGAAGAAGACTCGAAAGGGGAGGTTTCTGTACGGAAAAGGACGAGAACAAAAAGCAGTAGAAAGACGCCTATAAGCTTGGTTGAGTAGACTGTACTCTTCCTTTCGGTTAAGGCTTTGCGGCTTCTTTCCCCATCCATCAGCTAGCTCAAAGTGAGTGCCAAAAAAGGTGCTGTCTCGAAATTTATCTAGCTCTTATTTTGGTGGGGAGTGGGATACATTTTGGTGTTTGCGACTTGAAATGGTCTGCAATTGATATCGCTAGCATAAATTTATTGTTCCACGTACTTGACATAGACAATAATGAAGTTAAAAACAAATATAATAAACAAAATGTCGAATTCTCTACTTTGGTCAACGGTTCTTATGAAGGACAAAGATGTGTGTTGGGATCCGCCATTAACGGTGGTTCACTTCGAATGTATCCAGCATTAAACAAACGCAAGTGGGGGAGCAAGACAAGGACATACAGATGCGTTGAAATCCAAATTTCAAGAGCTATTTCACACACGAAGGCAAATGGCAGCAAGAGTTGTTCAGAATAACACGAAGGAAACAATGTTGCGACACCATCGATTAGAACTTTATATATAAGTTTGTTTGTTTGTATTTTTTTTTTTTAAAAGCAAGCTTTATTCATTGAAATTAAACCAAAGGACAATTACAAGAGTACGATAATTATACAGCACTTATGGGTGGGTCTTTGCCACTGTAAAAGTCTAATAAACACTGGGGATACAGATAATACTAATTGAAAATTGCCCATTACACAATATTATGCGCACATCAATTTGAGCTCGAAGAATATTTTGCACTTTCCGATTAATTGTAATATCCGAAAGCGCAACTTAAAAATTATTGGCAGTTTAAAGCGTGAATCGAAACTTAATGATAATTGTGTACACAGTGTTGAAAACATGTGATAATTCGTGGGTGAAAAATGTAACTTCCCACCATTGAAAACCCATAACACATCAACCACCTTGAGAACATCTTTAGCGCAAGAAGTACACCCATATTTTGTTCAAGGAGAGAACTAATACAATTTTTAACAAAGCGGGAAAAACAAACTACAATATTTTGCCCACTCCGCGAAAACAAATCAAATAATTGAACACGACAAATCTAATTTACATACCCTGTACATTGAGTGTGTCAGTTCGTATATTAGAAACATTATTAAGTCAAATTAGATAACAAAGAAGAATTGCTATGAATCTCAAACTAGTATGGATGAGGATCAACACCAAAGTTGTGATTTTGATCTGGTTAACCCAACTTCTATCATCTTTGACACCAAGTCATGTTACTTTGAAATCCCCATGATAAAAACATCGGAGATGGTGATATCAGTGGTGTCACTGTCTCGGCAGCATCAAAATGCTTTGCAAAGATTGTTAGCCTTAATGTTAGATGAAATCTGCTGCTCAATCGGGCCTGTAGAACTACACAGTCTAGTCCTCTTTGGTCCGGAAATCCTAACATGTGAGATTGCGGTGGCAAGGGCATCAACCAAACCAAGATCATCCTGATCCTCTGATCTGCAACTTTCAAATGATGAGAGAGGACTTGAACCCTCACTAAGAGAGCCACTACATATCCTATTTCCTTCTGACTTCAATCCAGGTATCATTAATCCAGTTGCAACGACACGTTGCTGGCTAGATGCTCCTATATGGTTCTTTGATCTCAATTTAAAGGGTAGAGTCTTGGGTGTTGTCGATGTGTAGAACAATAACCATGGATGCCCTGAAGGAACACCAATTTGAATCTCAGTAAATAGAAAATTAATTTCAGAAGAATCATGACACATCCGGAAGTTGGCCATCATTCAGTCCAAAAACAGACTAGGTATTACAAACTATTTAGAAACACATAACAAGACCTTCTCAAGTATGTTAAAATGTTAACACTAAGAAGCAAATAAAAGAATATGGGCCAAGGCAAGCAGATCTATAACACGACCTTTGGTGATGGACTGACCAGCAATGCACATCAAAGAAGGAAACAGAAAAAGCATTTGGAGAAACTTTGTTTTACAACATTTTGCAAAATAGCCAATATTTTGCAGATTATTTCCAAATAAAAGGTAAAAGGGCAAGGATAAATAGAGCAGTTAGCATAGACCAAATTAAAAAGTTTCCTATGATTAATGTCTAAAAAACATAGCATCACAAACTTACTTAATACTTCATCTGCATTTATCCTCACTGAAACATCCCTTGTCAACATTCTACCAATTAGATCCCGTGCAGGTTTTGATATTGACTCCCATACCCCACTGTGGAAATCAAGGTTGTCATTCTTAATTGCTTCAAAAATCACTTCTTTGGAATGTCCACGAAACGGAAGAACACCAACCAAGAGAGCATGGAGGAGGACACCAGCACTCCAAATATCGACCTTCTCAGAGTACTTTCCAAATAGAACTTCTGGGGCAACATAAGCTGGACTTCCCGCTAATCCAGTCAAGCTCTGGCCTGCATTATTGTAATGGTCTCAATTTCATCAGCAAGCTGACAAAGCTTTCACAGATACCGAAGCGATGTATATGAGAGGCAATTTTAATTCCAAGGAAATCTACTAATTGCTTGGTCACGTTTAAGCAGGGAAAAAAAAAAAAAAAACTACCCGCAGGAGGATAGAACACAGCACCATCAATATAAGTGGTACTTAAAAAGAATTATAAACATATGCTCATTTTTGTAGAAAATTTTTATCTTATAAAAACCAATATATAACCAGGCACATCATAGAAAAAGAATCAAACCATTCTTTTTAGAATCTCAAATTGATGCCATCCATTTTTTTTAACGTTTTTTCTTGCTCTTGTTACACAAACAGGACATGACACAAATGATCGGAGCCACACAAAATCCTAATACTTCATTTATTCAAACGGTAAATGAAAGGTACAAAATGGGGATAACCTTCCCTTCCTTGATTAGTATTTTATGACTTGTCTATTATCATAAACTCCTTCGCCCCACCCTCAACCTCTGAGTTTCCATGTGCTTGGGATATCAATTGCTGATATGGACACATTTAGAAATTTTTTCTTTGGTTAAGACGCATAAATTTTTTATATAGGTGTGTAGCATTTAGAAAGATACTATCATTCAAACTATAAGCCCGAGATGCTACATAGTACATATTCAGGTGAAGAATTTCTATTTTATTAAGTAAAAATCATTTCATTAAAAACACTAAAATAAGAAATAAATTTACATATCCAGGTGAAGAAATTAACTAAAAGGGAACAAAATAAACAGTTCTCCAGAGCAGGTATTTAAAACTTACCGTTATAAATTCTTGTGGCCAGGCCAAAATCAGCAAGCTTTATCTTTCCTAAAGTTGTTAGAAGAATATTCTCAGGTTTTACATCTCTATGCACAACTCCCATATCATGACAATATTTGATAACCAACATCACTTCCTTGAAAATATTGGCTGCATGCTGCTCCAAATACTGAACCTCTTGGGCCATCTGATTGATCAAACATCCCCCGGAGCACAGCTCCATCACAAGATGAAAACAGTCAGACTCCTCATACACAGCCTGCAATGTCACAACCCCAGGATGACCAGACAAGTGCTGCATTATCTCTACCTCCCTATGAACTGTTTCCTCACCCTTACGCAAAGTCTTGCATGCATATTCTACTCCACTAAACCTAGATTGACACAAACAAACAGACCCAAACTTGCCTTGCCCGATTGTGGCACCCAAAACATAATCATCCTCAATCTTATTCTTCCTGCCCATTTGAGTGGCAACATCTAAACAACCTATCTTCCTCTTTAGACCTCTCCCTGAAGGGACCAAAGACGAAGTCCCACATGGTGGAGCAGTGGCAATACCTGCGATCCTGCTTTTACAAGAAACAATGGATTCAATATCACCATCTTCTTTGCACCTCTTGTTCAACCTCGTAAAATCTTCTAGCGAAAAATGAGAGGTAAAATTCGATGGTTGTGAATCATGTGTTGATGTTAAATTGGCAGGTAAATTTGAGCTCGCATCAGTTTCACTACCTTTCCTCTTCTTCCTCATTAAGTCGGAGTAATGACACTACTATCTAAAACTATCCCCTTACTACATCGGAGTTCCAAAAATCAACAAAAAATCTATTTTTGTTGAACAAATACACCCTGCTTTTCTTCTTCTTTCTTGTTCTGATGAACAGATTATGGGTCCTTTCCCTGACCAAAAAAAAAGAAAGAAAGAAAGAAAAAATCGATCAGCGAAATCGAGTCTTAGATAATCATACCCTTTGTTTCAGAAAACGCTGAAGAAAAAGATCATAAGAACGATAACTATATCTTCATACATCATCCAAATTTCCATAGAAGAAAACTCAAAACACGGTGATAAGTTCTCTACAAAGTGGAAAATTAAAAGAACTCGCTTTTATTTTGTTAGAATTGCACTTTTATTTGGGTTGAATAACACAATATAGTTTCTTGGAATTTATTGCGCTTTCACGGTAAACAACAGAACGTATATTAAAAAACACGCCGATTTACAATAGCTTTCCGACTAATCTACGAATATTTGGCAAAGAAATCAAGGGTGACCAAAGTATCAGGGAAGAGAACAAACCTTGGCCCAGAGCCAATGCTCCTTGTGACTTTCAGAAACCAGAATCATAGATAGGATCCACGAGATCTAAAAGATATAGAAACCTCAGATTGATAGAGATAATCGGAAACGAAATAGGCGAATCCGAAGCGATGAAGAAAGAAACCCTAGAAATATCCAACAGGGTGGTACAGAGAGAGAGAGTGAAACGGAGGGGTCTTTTTTTGGGGTCTGGCACTTTGGCTGGCTATTTAGTATGGAAAAATCCTTTTCCAAACGTTTTTTCGGACTTAAGGCAGTGTTTGGATAACGAAGTACTATGAGGTACTCTTATTATAATTTTTTATTTTATTATTATTTTTTATCTATTTTTATTATTATTTATTACTTTTTACCTATTTTTTATTACTATTCAATATTCTATTATTATTTTTTACCTACTTTTTATTATTATTCATAAACATTCTCAGATACTTTCACTATCCAAACCAAGCCTATCGCTTACCAATATTAAATGTAAAGTCTTGTCTCAAAAGAGTTTTTATTTTTTTTTAGTAAGAAAAGGTTATGTGAGTGTTAGTATGCAATTTGATGCGGCAAACCGCTTATACCTAATAAGCCTCATTTAGTATTTACGTAACTCACGTATCTTTTATTTAAGTTAAAACTTTGAGGATTGCGTGCGGTAACAACAGAGTGTTGGGATCTGGCGCTTGGGGATAGGGCTGAATAGAAATTGACGAAACTAGCCGCTTTTAATGTGAACTGACCAGTCGTATCAGGAACAGGTCAGAACCAGTAGAGAATTGACAGACGTGCGGTGGTTTTTTACTCAAACCAAAGTTGATCAGTTTGGTCCTGATTTGAACTACCATAAAAAACTACTGTCAAACTGACCGATGGTATATTATGTTTCAGTCTTATATATGAAACGACGTCGTTCTACTTAAGTTTAAGTGGAACGGCGTCGTTTATGCCTGTAATTATGTTTTAAACACAATTGAAATGACGCCGTTTAGATGGTTTGGTGTTTTAAACTAAAAGGCGTCATTTTAGGTTTTACGTATGAAAAAAAAATAAGTGGAACAACGGCTTCGTTTCAATATTATATCATCTTCAACCTCCGTTCTTCTTCCTAGATTGATTCCCAATTTCTCTCATCCTTTCCCTCTCCTCTGCAACTCTCTCTCTCTACTCTCTCAAACCACCATCGCCACTAGCTCAAACTGAGAAATTGATCGTGAACTGTTGGAGTCGATATGGCTAGTTTTCTCTTCTCCATCGACTAGTTATGGCCAGTTACTCCTCCATATTTCCTCTCGTTGATCGACGTCTGTCCTGTCTAAAAACCACGCCAAAGGCGTTGATTTTCACCCTTACTTGGGGAAATCCACACAAAGCTATTGACGCATGTAGTTTTATGACACATGGGTGAAAAGATTGTAGAAGATGGTTTTCAATAAGAGCGGTGCTACTCTGCCCCATAATAATTGCTAATTACTTTTTTTTTCTTTCACATTTTTTAATATATTTAAATATTTTTAAAAAATAAAAAAAATACACCAATATACTAAAAATCACTTCCTTAATTGCTAAGTTAAAAAAAATTTTGTTTTCAAGTGGTACAATGTGGCAGTACAACTTGGGAGGCAAGATAGTTTTTCCTTTCAATAATTATTATCGTAAAATATTTTTTATTTTATAGAGATATTATGTCAATTTAAATTAGTAAAATTAAACTATTCATATCTCGTAATATTTTATAGAGATATCTTGCGATAAAGTGAAAGCAGCATGTCATTCATTCTTTATCACATGATCTACTCTTTTAGGAATACTTAGTTAGAGGTAAGTTTGCTAATTGTTATTGCTTAGTTGAAAAGAAATATGATTAGGGTTAAACTAATCAAGTTTGCTAAATTTAACACGAATTCCAATTGATCCGGTTTAGTAGCGACTTTTGAGTCAATTTGTGTTACCTGTGAGTTGATCAAAACTCATTCGTTTAATATACTATTTTCATAATACGTTGCTTGATTTGGTATTTTTGGAGCACTGGTATTTGCTTAATCATATAATAATACTAAATAAAATTCAGCTATTCAAATATAAAAATTTTAGTATGGGATTATGCATAGTAATCTAATTTAATTTGGTTATGAGTTACAATACTTCAACACATGATTTGTCTGTATGCAATAATTTATTTACTGTCTCATATTCTATACTCTATGAAAAACACCTCACATCTTATGCCAAAAAATAAAAAAAAATTATCAGGTGTTGGGTGTATGAGTGAATAGTGACTGATGTATAGTAAAACCATTTATCAAATACAAACTCTTAAGTTAAAAAACCGGCTTACATTTTTGTCATCAACTTCCGTAAGAGACTAATCAAATTCCACTTCGACCTCCGCATGTATAAGGAACTTAAGAACTATCATATCCTTGGTTTTATATTTGTAAAACATGAGTTGCTTATTCTGACTATCCCTATGTATACTTGAATCCATGAAGATTTTAAATCTTTCAAATTCGTTATATATCCTACTATTGAATATTATCAACGTGTTTACATGCTTAGATGATTAACTAAGCAAATGATAATATATTCTGTGACGAGTTAGACGATAATGATATGACTAAATTTAAAAATGTTTACGATTATTGAATATTATCAGGTTATCGTTTGTTTTTGGATTGAGCGAAGTGGTCTTTAATTTACTAGGGGGCGCGGCTTTGAATGGAGCCTCTTATATGTCGTACTGTATCTTCATGTTTGTCGATGTTTGTGGGCAAATTGTAGTTGTTTACGTCTTTGTTAGCACGAGTGGCTAGCCGTACGTGCGTACATGCCTGGTCTTCCATCGGCGGCGACCATGTTTAGTGCTGCCAATGTCCTCGTTATTCTCGAAATTGACTGTTAATGCCAATCCGTTATTTTTATTGCCGTGAAGTAGATAATAACATAACTTTGTGTTTTCCCAGGATCCAATTCATGATTGAATTTTTGCAAAGAGTTCATATTTGCAATATTGGATTGTACAGTCTTTTTGCATATTTAAAAAAAAAGATAAATTTAAAATTTATATAAAAAAATTAATATTTTAATAATAATCTCTACTTTTTTTTAAAAATAATTATACGGAGAGTGTACATTCTATAGCTGTATATAACATTATTGATATAAATAAACTGGAGAAGAAACCACAAATTCTGTTCCTAAAGAAAGTGATGCGCATTTGTGCACTGTTAGTTGCTGATCTTGGACGCAATTTTCCATCTGGATTCTGGGGTGCAACGTTTTTGGACTCCGGAGGCCTGTCATTAAACTAGGATGTTTATTGTTGAATCGGAGGTATCTTTAGACTGGGAAAAAAATCATGGAAAGTTGTTGCGAGTGGATTTGGAAAATCATCATGTGGCCATAATCTTCCATGTATATGTCACTATCTGATAATTACTTTCACATATTGGACTGAAAGAAGAGTCACTTCCATTTCAGACTTTTCTTCCAGCTCATTTTATAAAAAAGTTGTTCCCACTTGGTTGATTACTCGTTGGACGATTCTTAGGCGCATTTTTTGAGTTGAGATAAAAGTTAAATAAAAAATTATTAGTATTTGTAACATCTCGTGTTTAGAATAGTCAGAGAATTACTATCTGTCACTTACAATCCTATCTCTCAAAGCATCTAAAACTCAAAGGATTTCATAAATAGTCTACAATCTCATATTTTCCAAATATGCATAATACAAACTCCACAAATCATCATTACAAAATAACATAAACCAAGGGGTGTCCACAATCTCCCAATAATTTCAACAAAATAAACAATATATCTTTAAGTCTTCATAGACCCAAATAACATAAAGTAATTCATAATTCATATACTCAAGTTAAACCCTTCTACTAACGAATGTATCTTTAGGTACTCGACCTTCTATCCATATCTAGTTAAGCTTCAATTTCTATTCTTGTCTTCCAGCTGGGTCATCAATATCATCTGAAAAATATTTAGAGATAAAGGGGATGAGTTATCAACAACTCAGTAAGTAGGAAACATATACTAGTATGTAAACATGAACCTTTTTCAAAAAGTTCAGTATGCAGAAATAAAACATTTCATTTTCGTATGCACATCTGAAATTGTATTATCAAAAAATCAGAATGACTTTTCAATTTTTTCATATTCAAAAACGCTTTGGCATAATATAATTGAACATCTTCATCTTATCATATCATATCTTATCATGTCATATCATATACCATGTTTAACCCCCGTGGTAGGGTTGTGCTATCCCCAATGACCAAATCAGGCAGTATCATAATGTGAAACTTCCCCTTTTTCAATCTCGGAGCCCTGAGTGTGCACAAAAGAAAAAATACATAAAAGACCACTTTGTTTTCAAACTGGGTGCACTCATATCATATCATATCATATCATGTTGGTACCAACCATATCACGTGAACCAGTATCATCATATCATAACCATATTCAGAATCAGAATCAAACAGATAAGTATGCCAAAGGTTTTTCATATCCATATCATATCAAAACACGTGTTAATTATATTCTTATCATTTCCATTTTATCAAAAACAGATCCAAATCATTTCATATCACGTGTATAAAAATCTTATTGATATCATATTCGCTCTTTTGCATATTTCAGAAACATGTCAAATATTGCTCATGTCTACACTTTTCATGTCAAAAACATTTATTTTATCTTTTATACATATCTCATGAATGAATGCAAAGCATATATTGAGGTTGTTTTTCACTTTTACTTTTTAATACAAAATGCACATTTTTACAAATCAATCTCAATTCATTTATTTTTATGCAAATCTAGTATAGGAACCCCGCTTACCTGGATTTCCTAACTTTTCAAAAATTTCCTCAACAATGCTGAACAAAATTAATCGTCACCTATAAGATAATCACGTAAATTTTCATCAATTTCCAATCAATCTTGTATTTCGATATTCAAGCCTAAACTTCTAAAATAATTTATTTTTAATTCCTTAAAAACCCTAAATTCTCATTATTCCTAAAATACCAACATCACTTTCTAAACTCATCAATATCCAACTTAATAACTCCAACTAAAACATAAAATTCTAATTTATTTACTATTGAAGTGTAACTATAAAATATAACACTAGATAATATAATTTTAAAATAAATTTGAGTTCAAATACACTCATATTTATAACAGTGAAAACTTAGCTTGATAAAAATCTCAGCCCAAAAATTACTAAAACAGTTTATCCAACATAATAAAATCAAGCCCAATAAAAAAAATACACAAGTTTATAAAAAATGATGTATGTCTTAATAATCTCAAACGCAACCCACTAGAAAGAATACCTCACTAGATTAAACACCAAACAGTTAAAACCAAGCCCATAAATATAAGTCTTGTAGTCCATTAAAAAAAAAACGTCTTTCCAAAAATTAAAGCTTTTTTTTTTTTTAATAATAAAAGGGTAGAAAGGTAAAACAAAAACAAAACACACTCTTTCTTCTACTGGATTAACCAATATATATAAAAGTTTCCCTTTTTAGTAAACTATAGCAAATATAAGAGAAGACTAAAACCTATGCAGTGGCAGGGGCTTACTCACGAAGAAACCACGCCGCAGTGTGCGACAGCTGGACAGGGTAGGCAGTGGCGGTGCGGCTGGGAGCGTAGGCGTGTGGTGGTGAAGCTGCCTATGCGAGGTGGCGAGAGTGAGAGAGATGCGAGAGAACGAAGGGTGCACAAGCCGAAAGAGGGAGATACGGTGAGGGAGTGTTGGTGGCTTTTCGAGAGGCTGAGATGGTGTACGGCGAACAGGGGGAGTGGGATGATGACTGGCGGCATGGGTTGGCAGATTGGCTCATGGTGGAGGAAACACTTCTCTGTTTCTTGGTGTAAAAATAGGGGTGGTGGTTTACTAGATGCAAACAGAGACTTCCAATTTGGTGTTAGCCATGGTTCACAGATGAGAGTGGATGTTCAGAGGTGTTAGGATGGTTGAGGCATGAAAAAAGGGTAGCGGCAATGACTTTAGAGTTGAGAAAAGCTTAACATATATATAGACTATAAATGAAAAACAGAACAGACCTAAAACAAAGGGAAGAGGAACATGCACAAAAAGGAAAGATGGTGTGAACTCGTGTGACGGATTGTGGAAACGTTTCCCACGTGCATGGGTCTGGCTGAGAGTTGGGTCTTACAGTATTGATGCAGGAAAAATCGCACAACAGGTTGAAAAAAGAGAAAAAGTCATTCTCGACCCACTGGTCGACTTGGGCCTTAATTGGTGTTATTTGGAGCCTCCGATAGTGTTCCGATGCGATAGTACAATATTGATGCGTACGTTCATGACAGTGAATGAAAAACAAGTACAAAAAAAATAAGAGAAATAGATACACAAATTTATGTAGTTTAACATGTTGCCTATGTCTACGGGTGTTTGGGAGAAAAAAATCCACTATGATATACTTGTTTACAATCTCTCAAGACCTCTCATTGCTCATTGTATAAAGGAAACTGGAGCTCTTCCTGCTGAAGAAGGTGTCTTCCTCGAGAGGTTGAAGAAGAAGATCTGCCCGTTTGCTTTTATTTGACTCTCTATTGCACATGCCTACCAGTCAAGAGGTGACTGGTCCCTTTGCGTGTCTGTCAGCGGAGATCAGGTCTGACTCTTGGCAGGTCTGAGCATCCTTTCCATTCCTATTTCCTTTTGACACCCTCCTTTGCACCTATGGTCACTCTTGTCTCTTACTCTCTTCATTTCTATTTTGTTCTCTAGTGTAGCTTGATGGGTTGGGTTTGGCCCTTAGCATACTGTGTGTTTTATCCTCTATAGTTAAAAAATTATTTTTTAATATTATTATTATTTTAAGATTTGAAAAAATTAAATTATTTATTATATTTTATATGTAAATTTAAAAAAATTGTAAGAATAAGATGGATGAGACGAGACAACCAAAAAGAATGATTAAAAAATCTTTACAACCTCCTACTATTCACCCACACTCCACACACTATATTTGTTTTTAATTTTTTTTCTTTTATCAAATATTTATTATATGAATAGTGAATAAAAAATTTGAAATAGTTTAAAAAGAATAAATTTAAAAATAATATTAAAAAATTTAGAAAAATATAGAGTGTGGAATGTGGTGAAAATTATATAACACGTGCCAAGTCACTGTTTCCGATCCTCCTAAAGTCCAAATAGGTGGGTTTGTTGGTTGCCGGTCAAATTTTACTACCATGATGTGTCAAAGCGCCACCAGCCAGCTTGGTTGGTTGATAAATGAATCTAATATTGAGAAACAAAGCATAGATAAGTGGAAGGAAGTGTAGAAATTTAAAGAATAAAGGATGGCTCAAGACGAGGGCAGGTTTTGGGGTGAGAAATAATGTTTTGAATACTGTTTCGGTGACCGTTTTAGTCGAAGTATTGAAACGAAATATTTTGATACCGGTACCGTTTCAGATACCGTTTCAGAATAATCGATATATTAATAAATTATATATAAATTATAAATAGTCTGGACTGAATTGAGAGGGTCTAAAAATGAGCCTGCAGTTTGAAGAAATGAAAAAAAGAAAATAATAATAAAGGCCGAAATTCGATATATCGGCCGGTACAGACTGGAACAAGTCGATATGGCTGAAATTTTAGCCGGTACGAAACACTATACTTGTCTATACCGGTTATTCGACCGTACCAGTCAGTAAAACGAAATTTAAAACTTTGGTGAGAAATTCTTCAAAATTCTCATTTCATATCAACTCATCATTACACATTTTTCAAATTTCTATACAAAATATAATAAACAATTCAACTTTTTCAAATCCCAATACAATTTTTTCAAATCCCAATTCAACTTTTTCAAATCTCAAAACTAAAAAATAATATTTTAAATTTTAAAATGAAACACAAAATTCTTATCTCACCTTCCAAACCTCCCACGTTGCTCGGGTTTGGGGGAGCCTTATACCATTAGAGTAAAGTGGGCTTTGAAGCTGAAAGGGATTGAGTACCAGTACGTGGAAGAGGATCTCTCAAACAAGAGTCCCTTGCTCTTGCAGTACAACCCTGTTCATAAAAAGATTCCAGTCCTTGTTCATCATGGTAAACCTTTGGCAGAGTCACTTGTAATCATTGAATATATCGATGAGGTTTGAAAACAAAATCCTCTGCTTCCACAAGATCCGTACGAGAGGGCCAAAGCACGGTTCTGGGCTAAATTCACCGATGATAAGGTAAGAGGAGATGCTACTCCACCGCCACAAATATGTTCATGCATTTATAAAACGAAATAGGTAAAAGAAATTTTCATGCTCGCATTAAAATAAACTACCTCTCAGTATCGACAAAATTCAATTTTGTAGGCTTTTTTGCAAATGATATTATATCTCACTTTTGTGCATATGATATAAAATTCATGTTTCAAACTCCAAAACGTTAGTGAATCTGCTCTTTCAGTGCGTGCCAGCACTCATGACTGTGTTCACCACAAAGGGGGAGGAACAAGAGAGAGCTGTAAAAGACGTTCGGGAGAATTTCAAGGCACTAGAAAGTGGTCTCGAGGGGAAGCATTTCTTTGGAGGTGAAACAATAGGGTTTCTGGATATTGCTGCCGGTTGGCTTGGATGCTGGGCTCAAATGACTGGGGAAATCGTGGGCATAAACTTGATTGATGCAGAGACCATGCCTGTAGTCAGTGCTTGGTTCGAAGATTTTCTTGAGGTTCCTGTTATCAAGGAATGCATGCCACCTCTGGACAAATTGCTAGAGCACAACAAGGGCTTTCACAAAATTTTGACTTCTGCATCGACTTGAAGTCTTTCTATCTTTGAGCACAATTATTCTTAGATATTACTTATCATATGGCGTCTGAATGATTTTCCGTAGAGCCCATGCAATAATGTGTAATCTTGATCTCAGTATCATTTGCATGTAAACGTGCTGCAAAACTTGATGAAAAAAATTTGCAAAATTACTTGGAAATAGTTTGATGCAGAGACCATGCCTGTACTCAGTGCTTTGTTTAAAGATTTTCTTGAGGTTCCTATTATTATGGAATGCATGCCACCTCAAGATAAATTGCTAGAGTACATCAAGGGCTTTCACAAATTTTGACTGCTGCATCAACTTGAAATCTTTCTATCTCTGAGCACTCTTATATATTACTTCTCTAAAAATGTCTGTGCACAAGCTTTACAGGTCGTTCCCTGCATATGGCCTCTGAATGATTGTCGGTAGATCGCATGCAACAATGTGTAATCTCGATCTCAGTATCACGCATGCACGAGTGGCAAAACTAGATGAATAAGATTTGTAAAATTACTTGGCAATAATATCTTGTATGTCTTGTAACAACAAATGCAACGCTGCAATACAACAAAATGACCACAGGCAATATATAAAACTAGTAGTTCAAATGTATTTTCTGTTGATTGCCAGATTCTCCCCGTAGAAAAAGTGCCCAGGTGGCATCTGTCTTCCAACATCTACACAAATTTTGTTGCACATATAACCAGGGCACTCTAAACGACCTTCAGCATCAAACACATTTACCTCACCTAGACAATAAAGAACAAATCTCAGCAAATAAAGGGACCTCGCATGTCATTCATAAGCTGTTATACTTTCCTCTTCCAGTGAATCTTCAGCTGTATGTATTTTCCGCATCAAGTCTTCCTCCCTTGTATCTTCGATCCCAAAAGAGAAAAGCTTTTCAGTCCAGAAACAGTCTCAACTAGTCTTATTATATTAATTCTGGTTGAACAAAGAGCCAAGCCGTTATTAGTGGCTGGGATATTGCTGCTTCAAAGGAAGGCAAGGCAAGCCGAACTACAAGAGATTTGGCAACTATCGCTAAAAGAGGAAGCCAAAGTCAAAAGGTAAGTTACTCAACTCGCTACAACAGCTCCACCAACTGAGCTAGCACCTAATGTTGCCGGGAGGCCTGAAGTCTGTCTCAAATCTGTTCCCTCAAAAAGAAGAAACTACATCCCGCATCTTTCCAAGAAGCCTTTAGGACCTGATCCATAAAAAGGATTTTACTTACACATTTAATGCTTGAACAAGGGCAGAAGTCTCATCATCCATCTCAATTTTGTCCTTTTCCATCATTTTAAGGATGTCAGAAGCTGGTCTCCTAGCACAAAGGTGCATTCTGAGCAATGATTTATAAGAAGGTAAACTCGCAAGACCAAAACGATGGATAAGCCTAATGAACCAATTGGCATCTTCAAGATTTCCATGCTCCTCAAAATGTTCTACCATGGCCATTAGAATATCGTGTGATGGCCTCCAATCACAATGCTTCAACATGGCAAACCCTTTCTTCATGGCCTTAATGGCTTTTTCCATGTTTTGGCTTTTCACCCATCCCTCAGTGAGTATCTCCCATGTCTTATAATTTGGACGTCCACCTCTCTCCAATGTGCGGAGATGTAATGACTCAGCTTTGTCTATCATTCCACTCCGTACATAAGCGCCTAGAAGAACATTGGAGACTCTAATGTCATAACTCTGGCAACTAGATTCCCATTCCACAAAAATTCTTTCAGCCTCTACAAGATCGCCTAACTTTACCATACATGATAGTACACACATATAATTGGCGCATGTGATTCTCCCACCTACTGCTTTACTACCTTCCCACAACCTCATAACTCCCTCCTTATTGTTCAAAGAGGAATATAGTGTAATGAGGAAGAAATAACCAAGGCGGTTAAATGTAGATAGCTTCTTTTCAGCATTCTTGAGGACCAAAATAGCTTTGTCAAAAAGCCCTGCTTTTATGTACACATTTGCTAAAGTAGAAAGGGTGCTCCATCCTACTTGTACGGTCTTATCATTCACTATTTCTTTGTAAACCATTTCCGCAGAAGAGACCCCCGATACCTCACCACATGCAACCATCCAAAGGTTGTAGGACAGAACATTTCGAGGTATATTGTTCAACTTCATTTGCTGGATCACAAGGGGCACTTTCTTTCCTTGAGATGTGGCCATATACAATTTCATCATTTCATTGAAAGCATGAGGGCTCACAATGAGCCCCAATTCATTCAGCTTCACCATTAGAAGCTCTGCCTTTTCAGTGTCCCTCTCTTTGACATAACCATGAAGAAGAGGGAGACAGGAAGCTTTCCGTGAAGCAGTGTCAGTTAAACGTGTAAAATAGTCTTCAGCCTCTCTTAGACCATGCACTTTGATGATTAAATCCAATTTTACAGCATGATCGGCTGGTGACACTCGGAAACTGTTCTGTGTTTCTATCCATGTCAAGATCTGTAGTATTAAACAAACACCATCTATATTATGCCAAGAACTACCTATTGAAAACAATGACCATCATCACTACATTAGTGACTTCACCACCGCCTATACTTGGAATTGAAACATTATGGAATTAATTTTGAAACAAAAACCAAATCAATTCAATTTTTTTATTGACTGATAACATATAACCAAGACGTGTAAGGGCAGAATTGATTAAAATAAGGACAAAAAAAAAGTTTAAGAAGTCAGTGTTAAGAGGAAGCTAGGACCTGAAGGGCGTGGTGATAGCGCTTATATTTCAGGAGTTGTCTGGTGATGCGTCGAAGTTCCGAGAGCGAGAGCTTATGGCCCTGGTCCAAATGATTTTGAAGCAAGGAGGTGGCGTTCCCGCTGGGGGGTTTCAGTTTCAAAATATCGCTCTTAAGGTCGTCCTTGCCGCTGGCATATCGTGCAAGCGGCGATGAGCGGGAGCATATCGCTCTCCACTGAATTGTTGCTCCCAATTGATGTTTGATGCTGCATTCAATACAGTTTTTCAGAACTGAAAAGCCTATTTCAGAGAGAGAGATAGAGAGAGATACGAACTGGTTGGTCTTACCGTTTAAGACTGGCGAAGAGCGAGCGGTTCGCCATAGAAAGCCAGCTGTTTCAGATTTTTCACCGGTGCTCTCCTTCCCGTAAGTTTTCGTGGAGTACTCTGTACGGAGTATAGTCGAGCCGTCGTGTGTGGCACGGGATCTGGGCCTTCCGTTTGTGTGGGTCTGAAGAATTTGACGGTCAGGATCTCTTCAACGAAATAAATTAGTCCAGAACATTTGCGTGAAGAGTTGTGCTATGCATCAGCCCTTGTTCACGGGCTGATGCATAGCACATCTGATGTGTCTCTCATGTGAGTGGTTTAGATGTGAGTGATTTGGATAATATGAGTGGTTTAGATGATAACACATAGAATGTGTTGTGGCTGCTCCTTAACAGTAGGCTGATGTAAAGAATTTTCCTTGCGAAAAGAGCTGTGCTATGCATCAGCCCTTGTTCACGGGCTGATGCATAGCACATCTGATGTGTCTCTCATGTGAGTGGTTTAGATGTGAGTGATTTGGATGATATGAGTGGTTTAGATGATAACACATAAGATGTGTTGTGGCTGCTCCTTAACAGTAAGCTGATGTAAAGAATTTTCCTTGCGAAAAGAGCTGTGCTATGCATCAGCCCTTCTTCAGTACCCTCGTATAAAATTACGACCGAAGGGTTTATTTTGTAAATTACCCTCGTATAAAATGACAAAGAGGGAAATGGCACCGTTTTAAGCTTCAGTACGCAACCGTTACATAAAACCCTAAACCCCAGGACCAAGGATTTCTGGGTCCACGGTGTGGAACCGATGAATCAATTCCTTACCTTCGGTCGTCGGCTCTCCGATTATTCTTTTTTCTTGCATTGAAATACAACGAGCTTTTCTCTCATATTTTACAGGTTTAATCAAAGACGATTACTCGAAAACTTTGACTCTTAAATCACAATCTCGGTGGTAATTTCATCTTCAAATGGGAAGATTCAGTTGGTTAAGACTGGTAAATAGTCCGTACAACTGAAAATCCCTTAATTCAATTAGACGTTGTTACCTCTGCCATTGTCGGTATTTAATTTGGTGAATTTATTTTGAAGTATCGGCGGCATTTGCTCTCATCTGCGGCTAAGGATCAAGACTTCCTTGGAAGGGTCTCTGAATTGCGCCCACAAGGTATTTCTCTTCGTCGCCGACATAAGCCTTGCTTACCAAAATCCTCTGTGATGAGCTTTGCTCTTGGCCTATTGCTTCTTTGGGGTTTTTTTGTTGTTGTCTCAGTGTCGTACTTCTTATTGCCAGGTTACGCTTCCTTGTACGTCTAATTAATAATATCTTTGGTTTATGCGTTTTTCAATCAGCTTTGCAGAGATTTGGTTTTCTTTTTGGGAGACCTGTTGATTATGCAACTGCGAGGCTGCCGTTGGGAATTCGTTATATTCATGCCACAGGTTTTCCATTCCTTCTCCTTCTCTTAATGATTTTATCCCTTGAAACTTTTTTAACCGATCGGAGCCGTTTTATTTATTCCTTTGTTACCCCTTATTTCCAGGATTTTCTTCTTCGGCTGAACGAAACTACTATGAAATTCTTGGTGTTCCTGAAAATGCTAGTCGAGATGAAATTAAAAAAGCATTCCATTTGGTGCGGGCATTTTTGTATTCATGAAATGCCATGTCTTACAATTTTCAATTAATTTATGTTATTTGCAATGTGTATATCAGCTATATAAATTGGGCCTTCACTCAAATCACGTCAGGAAAAGCTAATTTATTTTATCACGTTCCTATCCTTACCTATCATTGTAGCTGCCTTTGTTTGACCTTGATTACTCTGTTCATATAAAAAAAATTCTGTTGAGATGCCTCTAAAAAAATGCTGTTGAGATAATTAAGGTATCGTTTGCATCTATGTGCTATGTGATGCTAAATTAACAACTGTTGCTTGTGTTGTGATTTAAAACAATCCCGATTTAAGTGTGTGCTGCAGTTGAGGTGGTTACTGCCTGATATCTGGCTCGTTAGATTATGGAACAGTGTGCTGTGGTTAAAAACAGAATAGAATGGCACTTGCAACGAAGATAGTGTGAAATTTAGTTGTTAGATGTTGGCCTATAGAATGTATTATCCCACATGGGGGGGAGTAAAAGTGAGGTCAACCTTGTAATCTTGGAACATTTGTCACCGGGGTCAAATTTGGACCAATTTATTCTTGCAAGAGTTTTAGACATCTTAGCGTTAACTTCCTACATGGTACAATAGTGTTAATTAGGTCTGTTGTTTCTAATGAAGGGTTAACAAAGTGCAGGTCTGTATGGTTTTTGGATTAGTTTCTCATAAGAAGTTATGGTAATGGTAGGAAGAAATATTGGGGCATATATTAGTGGAATAACCATGGGATGCATTTTGTTTTTGTAGTTTAGCTTGTGGGAGATTTTGAGGAAGATGACATGGGTTCTTTAGTAGTATGAATGTGACTAATACTTTCTTTTTGATGACATGGGACCTCTCCAAGGAATCCCTGGAGACACGACTCCACCCGCTAAAACCGTGCAAAAGGTAATCCAGGAGAATTTCTGGTGTAGAATCAAACCTAGGATATTTGAGCCTACAACTTATACCAAACCCTTCCTTTGACCACTAGGTTGTACCCTGACTGGTATTAATATAAGTTTGATATTTGGCAGACTGAATTTTAATTTTTAACACACATTTTTGGTCATTGTATAAGCCATTGATGTTTTGGCTAATGCACCTGCTTGTAACAATCATGGTATCATCCTCTGTTCAAGTTGCTGATTTTCATTCTACTATGCAGCTTGCAAAGAAGTACCATCCGGATGCAAATAAGAATAACCCTTCTGCAAAGAGGAAATTTCAAGAGATTAGAGAAGCCTACGAGGTTTGTAGTAGTGTTTGGGCAGCCCACTCTATGCTAATATTGAAAGTATCAAAATTTTAATGGATTTTAAATTGCCTTAGTTTTTCCTATAGTTGGTAATCTTGTTCACCGTTTGGTTGTGGTGAACCTCAGACTTTACAAGATCCTGAAAAGAGGGCACAATATGACAGGGTAATGGCTTACTTCTTTCGTATCTTTTATATTATTATGGTATTTGGTGTCTATCGTTAGTTTTTGTGGTTATTATCTGGGTTAGGCATTCATCATCTGGCATCCATCCAGTGGTTTGTGCTAATTTGAGTTTTGAATATTTCACATTCCTGCATTTCAAAGTATTTGTCTCCCATTTAAGCTTCTCAATTTAACCAGATTCTTCTCTCTTAATTTCTCATAAAGAAGCACACTCAAGGTTCAGAAAATGTAGAATATGCTGGTGGTGGTGCAGATGGGTTTAGATATGCTTACCGAACTCATTTCTCTGATTCATTCCATAAAATATTTTCCGAGGTAATTTTTCATAAACTTCAAAATTAATGCAGTCTATTGCCAGGAATATACTTACAGTCTTTTTTATGCCTTCAGATCTTTGAACATGAGACTGATCGTTTTGCGTCTGATATCCAGGTGAACTTGTTTTGCATTCGGTTCCAATTGTTATATAACTATGTAAGAATAGTCTCCCATATTACCTTGGTGAAACATGGGTGTTTTAATCTGTTTGAAATTTGTTAGGTTGAGTTGTCACTCTCCTTTTCTGAAGCTGCAAAAGGATGCACAAAAAATCTGTCCTTTGATGCATTTGTGCCCTGTGATTTTTGCCGTGAGTAAACTCATGTTTTCTTTGCATCATATTGTGTGTGACCCTTGCAGAAAATGTGCCTTTTATAACTGTACAATTTAGTCTTTTTATGTGCTGCTAATCTAGGAACTCCTTTGCACTTGCTATGGCTTTGGCCATCAAACAAGTTGGTGTTACATCCTTTTCTTCTAATAGCAGTAGAGGAAGCACATCAAGAGAGTGAGAAAGAAAACTCTCGGAAGACATTCGCCATGTTGGGCGTAATGGGCTCAACCTAAGTCAAACTATCATATCAGCTTTATTTTGGTCAATACCACCATCATCTTTGGTTATTAATGAAAAGCTAACTATTGCCTATTTTTATTATAAGACTTTTTGCCATTTATGAACAGTTGAATATGTAAATTGCTGCTTTGTGTAATTGACATTTTTAAAGTAAAGCAGGCTTTGCTCTTATAATTTTCCTGGTATAAATTATTGCTTTTCTTTGTCCTTTTGTCCATCCCATGATGCAGATGGGCGTGGCTATCCACTTGATGCTGAGATAAAAGTTTGTCCAACTTGTGGAGGCATAGGGACAGTAAGTGCTTTGAAGATCTTCACTGATGATTGTCAGTTGATAGATCATTCTGAAAGGACTCATGTTGGATAATTTCATTTGCCTGTTATTCTTGTTATGGGTTATTAGTTTTAATATTTCTTTCATTTCTAATCGAAAATACATAATCAACCAGGTTACAATTCCTCCATTTACATCAAGGTGTGGCACTTGTAAAGGGTCTGGCCAAATTATTAAGGTCTGGTGTGAACTTCACTGAATAACTTTGTCAAGATTTATTTTCTTGATATAAGCAAACGATATAATATTTCCTTTTCTATTTATCTGGAACAGGAATACTGTATGTCATGTCAAGGATCAGGGGTAGTTGAAGGTGTTAAGGAGGTTAAAGTTACAATTCCAGCAGGTTGTTCCAAGACTTTTCTCTTGCATGAAATCACATAAAGATGTAGCTGAGTTGGCATAGGGGTGTGGTGAATCCGTCAGTCTAATTCTTGCCAAACAAATGGCAGGGAAGGAGGGGGGGGGATTGCAAATAGGTTATGTTTTATGAAATCGCCTAAAGAAGTAGCTGAGTTGGCATAGGGGTGTGGTGAATCCTATTGCTAATTCGTACGAGACAAAATGTGGAAGGGAGAAGAAGAGGAGAGGTTGCGAAGAGATAGTAATATATTATGTCATTAAGTAGTAATCAGAAACATTTATTTTTATGAGGTTGTCCCAACACATTTTCCTGACATCTACACTCTACATGCTGATGTAATTGGGATAATCATTTCAAGAGGATACATGGTTTTTGGTGCAATTTTGTTTTAATTATATGTTATTTAGAATTACACGATTGAATTTCCTTTATGACCAGGGATTTGATTCTTTGTTCGACATGAATGCAAGGTGTACATAATGCAAATTTTGAAAAATTGATAAGCGATATGACTGTGGACCATATAGGAATTTGGTTTGAAACTGTATTTGAAGTACTTCAAGGTGATAAGAAGAGAAAAACACTAAAAAACATAGTTTTTGTTCATGTAATGTATGTCTAGTGACTAGGAACTGCTGCATACATATCTTATTGGTAGATTTCTATCTGTTTATCTATAACTGTCACTATTTTTTCAAAACGTCTTAGGTGTGGACGCCGGAGATACTATTCGTGTACCAGGAGCTGGTAGTGGAGGAAGAGGAAGTCAAGCTGGCAGCTTATTTATTAAAATAAAGGCAGAGTTTTACTTAAATTTTATATTTAAAGTTTTAGTTATTACATGTACTAATAAAAAAATTAGTTATGATTTCAATTTTATAAAAACATTATGTGATTTCAATTTTTTTATTTATCAATTTCTATGATGCTAAATTAGCCATTAAAGTTTCTAGGTTGTGGCAATGGTGGGAGGCAGCATATAAATTTTGCTTGAAAAAGAGAGGGGAAAAGGAAAAAAAACTCATGAATCCTGCTCTACTTTTCCAGTTGGGTATCCTAACAATCTATCATATCATATAAGCCCAATATTTTGAGTTAGTGGTTATGGCATTATGCCATGGAGAGAGAGTGGCTTTGTGGAGATTGGTGGTTGAAATCAAATATGGTAGTATGCAATCAGGATACAACTGAAAGAATACATATTATATCATCACCTCTGCTTCTCCATCTGAAAGAATATAGAGAACATCTTGATTCCTTAATCTTGGGCTGCTTTTATAAAATTTACATTCAATTGGGGTATGCTGATTGAAATTGGCAAATGTTCTGCAACTGAAGCCTCCTTGCATTGAGATAACAGATGCAACTCCAGGAAGATGGTAGGTTATTTCGTATTTCATACTTATTGTGTTCTTGGGTTGCACCCTTTTATGCTTTGAACAAAACTGCCTTATTTATTAAATTAAAAGAGTTATATTATATATTACACTCTCATCTCATAAGTGGTGGCTATCTTTGATTTGCAATAGCTTTTCTTTTCAAAACTTGCTCCCTTGGAATGGCTGTATACATCTATATATAAAAGCATAAAATATGAATTTACTTGAAATGGTTAAAAGAAGGCTTCTTTGTTACATGGCTTGTGTCTATAGTAGAAGTAACCATGATTTGCTGCTTTGGGATGCCTCCTTCTGAACTTTCTGTTGTTTTGGTAAATTAGGTTGCTGAAGATCCCGTCTTCACTAGAGATGGTGCAGACATTTATGTGGATTCTAATATTAGCTTTACGCAAGTGAGAAATGAATCTTTACTTGAGTAGTTTGTCACACTTATGTGGTCTGTGGTTTACAAGAAATACTCTCTTGAAACTTTCAAGATTTTGCACGTGTTGTGGTCTTTATTTATTAGTTCTTATGACTAATGCTTTCAATCCTTGAAGTATAGGAGAAATTCCAATTTGGCCCCTAAATTTTAAAATGATTTCATCCTTGAACTTCTTAATTATTAGCAATCTAGAGGTTCCATCCAAATTAATGACCATCCATCATGAAATTTGATGGGGTGGCTTGTTTCAAAGTTTACCACATCACCAATTTTGTGATGGTATCATCAATTTTATGGAACCGATTTATATATTCAGGGATGAAGAATTTGTAAAATTTAGAGACTAAATCGAACCTACTCTATGCTTCAGGGACTACAAATATAGTTTAGCCTTTATCTATTCAGGTGTTTCTCTTGTATACTTTTTGTGTACTTGGGCTATACCTAATTATGTGGGTTAATAAATTCTTACAAAAAAAATCTATTCAGGTGTTTGAGGGGTAGTGTTATTGGAGACTTGATTTGCCCTCTAAACTTGGCATTTAAAAATACGAACTTCACAATCTATTAACAACTTATTTGCATGATGTTATATAATCATGCACAAAAAAGTAGCGCATTCTTCAAATTTTAAGTTTGAACTTTCTACAGGCTATTCTTGGTGGCACAGTTGATGTTCAAACTTTATCCGGGAAGGTGCAAGTTAAAGTAATACTTCTATCTTGTGTATTCTTATTTTTTTCTTGTTTACCATAATGTCACTTTCCTTTCTATTTTCCATTGAATCCGGTTGGCTTTTGATATGCTAGTAATGAGCAATGGCATCTGTCAAGACATGGCTTAAGTTGTATTTTTAAAGAAACATAGTGAGGGCATGCCCATGCCCAATCAAACTTTTAGCTTAAGCATGTTCATGAAGCTGATATCATGTGATCTTGATCCTGGCAACGAGTTTGAGGAACCAAATGTAGACACAACACCAGAATCTCTGGTGTTATAGTTTCAAAAGCCGGAAAAAAATGTAGAGAGTTCATAAGAAATATGTATTTTCTCCTTTCAGTCACTGACTGTCCTTGAAGGGAAAATGTTGTTGGATAAAAAGAACTCTGATCTGGCTAAGTGGTGGGGAAAGTTTTGCTCAAGCATGCTCATGATAAGTTATAGTGAGGTTTGAGGAACCGGATGTAGACAAAACACTGGAATCTCCACTTCTCAATTCCACCCAACGCAAAAGTACACAGAAGGAAGATAGCTCTTCTGGTTTATACTAGGAACTTTTATGTTTGCTACCTTAAGACTGATATGTTATTGGAAGTCAATGCTTCAGTAAGTTCAGACTTTTTGTCGCTATTTTGTCATATAAAAAAGATTCCATGCTGCATTTGGTGGTGCACAAAATCTCCTTGCTCGGTCTGACACTGACTTTTCATGCGCTGAAATAACGGCCTTCTCAGATACCAAAAGGAGTTCAGCCAGGACAACTTCTGGTATTAAGAGGCAAAGGTATACCAATATTCTTCTTCTTCCCCACCCCCCCAAAAAAAGTATGCTTATACTGTAATAATGGCCTTTTCACAATCACCTGTCTTAAGTTTCCCTTGGTATTTGTTTCTCCTCCAAATATGCTTATACTGTTTAAGTTAGTGCAGGACTGCCAAAGCATGGTTTTCTTGTAAGCCATGGAGATCAGTATGTGCGCTTCCGTGTTAACTTCCCCACGTAGGCTTCTTACTCTTACATGTGTCACAAGTTTAGCTAAATTATTAGATCGCCTTTTTGGTTTTCTCTACAGTTATACTGTTGGTAGTGATTTATACCAGAGCTTTTACCCACAGATGACAATGGTGAATTTAATGTGTATCTATTGGGTGTTGGTGATTGTGATCTTCGGTATTGGTGATAATAATCTCTGTTTTTGCTGCATTGGTTTGGTATGACTGATCTATCATGGTGTTTTTGCAACTCTGTCTTGAAAAATTAAACTTAATGAGCAAATTTAAACCTTTTGGTGATCAGGGGACCTGCTAAGAATACAGTTGACATAAATCACACAGTTGAAGTGATCCTACGAGAATAAGTTCCAACTGCCTTTTTAATAAAATAATCTCTTAGTAGAGATGTCTCCTGGAAAAAAGATTCTTAACACATAGGATTTGTCATACTGTTATCAGTTTCTTATTCTTAATAATTTGAAGAGGTGTGAAAATGGGCATCAGCAAATTTCTAAGCCATAATCAAGCTGCTATCTGCTCAATCCTGAGCTAATATGTTTAAGGTGACTAAGTTCGGGATTGCCAAATAAGTATCAAGTTCAACCAGAACGAGCCTCTTGTTTCTGCCTGTCTTCCCCTTGAATATTGCCTCTACTTTGATTCACTTGTGAATGTTATTAGCTTTGAGGTGCCATTTGTTCTGAATAAAGAAAGAAGGAAAAAGAAATGGAGTTATTATTATGCGGCTGATTGTATGAGGGGTACTGTGTTTTCTTTTGTCATGCCTTCTACCCTTCTCTTCGTTATTTTTATTCTTGTTTAGTCTAGGTTCCCATCTGAGCCATTGGATCATATGCTTCCAATCATTTGGTTCCATTGGAGTTTACCAATGTCATGTAGGCCGGATGCTTATCACTTGAGCTTCTTAATGTCTTTATGAATATTATCGCCCAATTGGAGGACTGTCACATATTTGCAATGGCTGATTTTTTTTCTTCACATTCTCAAGTCCATAATTAAGAGAAATTTATCATCAAACTTATTTATTCTCTTTCCTGTGATTTCTTTTGAAGTTTTGGATCTGCCTTGCTTTGGTGAGCTATATCAACTCACTTTTGTGCTGTTTCATTTTCTATTTCTTAGTGTTCTAAATGAACGCCAACGTGCCATACTTGAAGAATTTGCACAGGAGGAGATAAGTTATGCAAACAGTAACTCTACTGAAGGAAATTGGTGAGTGTTTTATTTGTAGTTACCCATGTGGTGGTTAGATGCTATTCCTTCTTGTGAACTCTGGTACCCAAGTGTAAATTTCCTTTTGTAAACTAGGTCTATGCATAAATATTATTGTATGCATTAACCACCATTGCGGGTATCTTGCATTGCTTACTGCAAATTTTTAAGATGCTCCCATCTTATACTGCTTTGTGTCATAGGGGATGACAATTTTGAATCAGTTGTCAGTGATGAACCAATGCAGGAATAATTGTTGGCCAATGCTAGGGAGCCCGACCTGGGCTCCCCTTTTTTTTGCCCAATTGGGTTTTTTATTTTTTTATTTTTATTTTTTACTTTGTGATTTAGAAAATATTGTTTAATAATATTGTGATTTTTTTTTAATTTTTTAAAAATATTTTAAAGTGTTAAAAAAATGATGTGAAAAAAAAACTAAAAAATTCTTAAATTTTTTTTTTCACATCATTTTTCTAACACTTTAAAATATTTTTAAAAAATTAAAAAAATCACAATATTATTAAACAACATTTTCTTAATCACAAAGTTAAAAAAAAAAAAAAACTAAAAAAAAAAAATGAAAAGCCCAATCGGGCCAAAAAAAGGGGAGCCCCATTTTTTCATAATTGTTTGACATCAATGGTACTTAGGAAAACACAATGTCTCGTGCACAGATACTGTTTCTTAGGTTGTAGAGATGTGGGGTGTTAGGTTTAGATCTTTGGCATCCAAAAGAAAAAAAAATAACAGAAAAAGTAGAAATTTGCACCACCAATACATGTTATAGTTTTATAGTTTGACTTGTGATTCTGTGATGAAAAACACACAGTTCAATGGGTGTCGTTTGTGAAAATGAACATTGTCTCTTCAAAAGATGGGCTATATTGCTGCATAGTAGAAAGTTATCAGTAGTATGATAGACTTGGAAGCTACTTATCAAAAAAAAGTATTATTGACTTGGAGGCAATTAGATTGCATTCAGAAATTAAATTATCGTTACTTGGTACCAAAGATCAGTTGGGTGCATGCCTGAGTGGAGATTGTCGGTTCCTTTTGTCATTCTTCTGAATGTAATGAGGATCCTGAAATGGATAACAGGCTTTATCAGCAGCTATCTACTGGTTGAACTTACAGGTGGCAGCAAATTCTTGAGCGTATAACGGGTCCTAGGTTTATGCTTGAACTATCTCTAATCATGTTGATCCTTCTATTCCTGAAGAAAATCATGGGCTGAATGCTGATTCAAGATGATTTGATGGATGTATCTGGCGTTATCATTTGGAGTTTTGTTGATTGAAGGTACACAATCATTCACTGCACAACTTTTCTTCCGATTCTCAATTCATTGGCATATTTTTAGTTTTAATCCTACCCTTGTATGTTCATTATATTGTTGTATAGAACGAGTTATCTTTTATAATAATAAAGCTCATCTAGTTATTTTGTGGTCTTCCTTTTCAAATCGTTCACACTGGTTTTCTTATCTATAAAAGATAAGAAAACCAGTGTGAACACATCTATAAATGTGAACACATCTATAACACACATCTATAAATGTGTTATTTATTGTCATTCTAATTATTATCATTTTACTATTTTTTAATATGATATTAAATTATAGCATAATTAGTTTTTAATTTTTATTTATTTATCAATTATTTGATACCATGTCACAAATGATAAATAATGATAATCAGGAAGGAGCATAGCATCTTTTTCATACATGTGTATTATTTATGGAAAATGATTTATACACAACACATTGTTGTGATCACAACAATGTGTTGTATTGTGCTGTAAAACACAACACACAACACATTTTACTTTTTCTAGTATAAAAAGTCTGCAGTTTGCTTCTTATCGTTTACCGTTTTCCTTTGTCCTTTCCGTTAAAGACGGCTCTTTAGACTGATCTTTTCTCCCGCAGCACTTAGGATACATAATGGGGCGGGACAAAGGAACCTACCACAAAGGATGAAAATGACTGCTTATAACTAGACCAAAAGTGGGCCGGGAGCAGCTTCTAGAACAGAAAACAAATGGACAAAAACCAAATTAACAAAATTAATTAGTGCTCTTAATAGTAATATTTTGACACGTCTATTTGAACAGGGAGGCAATATTAAAAACTAAATTATATTTCTTATGCGATATACATTGACTACTATTCTTCTATTAATCTGAAGAGATAAACATATATATAGGACATCTATATAAGCCGGCCACAGCCTTGTTTATATTCAAACATCAATTTTCAATCATGTACCCCACAGGGGAAAATTAAGATAGATAACAACAATTTTTTTTTAGGGTGGTGTGGGGGGTAATCATGGACCAGGAATTTGAGACATCTCTAGTGCTTCTGGGGTAATCATGGACCAGGAATTTGAGACATCTCTAGTGCTTCTGGGGTTTGCTTCTTGATCTTTTTCTTGCTGTGTTTCATCTCTCCATAAAAGAATGAAGCAAATCCCCAAAGAGAAAGCGCCAAAGCCACTCCTTTTTCAGCTTGAAATTTCTCTTGGTAGAAAAGGACTGCTAGGATCTCTGTCACAGGGAGTAGAACAGTAATTATGACACCGGAGAGTAAAGACGATGCACAAAAGATTACTCCTATTGCTCCCAAGAAAAATGTCTGCCAAATAATTGCACTCCAAACCATCACCACATAGTACTTCGTTTCCCCGAGTTCGAATGCCTTTGCCTCTCTCGGGATTGCCTACAACAAATTATCAAATAAGATACTTCATCATCTAGTGTTTTAATTTCCTTGCTAAATTAAATCAAATAAGTTACTAATTTTCGAGTGCTCCCGTGCATGGCTTCCATAAATAAGGAAATCTCTGGTTTACAAAACATGATCTACACCTCGACCGGGATTATCATAATCTAACTTCATGCTTACATAAATACATGAACAAAAAACGTATATAATCTGAAATACCTTGTACGTATTTGAAGAAAAATTATAATTTAACTCTCATTTACCATCAAGATAGTTTGCTCAAAAGGTATTATGTTGTAGTACTTTTTTATATCTAATACAAAAGTTTCAACATACTAAAGAGTTTTGCTACACAATCTCTTACTATTCACCCACACTCCACACTCCACATTTTTAAATATTTTTTAATATTTTTTTAATATTTCTTTTTGAATTTATTTTTTTAAAATTATTTCAAATTTTTTATTCACTATTCATATAAAAATTATTTAATAAAAAAAATTAAAAAAAATTAAAAAAAAAAAAAAGAATGTAGAGTGTGGATAAATAGTAGGAGATTAAGAAAATTTTTTATTTTTGATTACCCAAGAGTTTATTTTAATTTTTTTAGGAGGTTAAGAATAATATTTTTATAATCGGAACCGAGGAAAAGACGATTTTTCTTTCCTAGAAAAAAGAAAAAAAAATCGGGGCGACGGCCCCTAGATTCATCTCGAACATCAGCACGCAGAATGCAGTGATCTTTCATTATTGGCTGATGAATCATTGAATATGTAGCAATTAATATGGGACATCATGTACTGCAAACATAATTTCTGACACAATTAAGAAGGATTATTGGCTGATGAATATGTAGCAATTAATTTGGGACATGTACTGCAAACCCAATTTCTGACACAATTAAGAAGGGAATTAGACATCGTATTTTCAATCATTTCCGACTGTAATTTCGCCGGCGAGAGGGAGAAAAAAGCTATGTACGTACGTACGTACCTTGAAGTCATTGTTGATCAGCATCCCTACTGTGCAAAAAAGAGTGGCAAAGAAAGACATCACCATCTGAATCTCCATCACCAGCGAATACGTCATCTCCTGCTTCGTTTTCTTATACGTCAGCTCCACCAACGGTAGCAGAAACCCATACAGCGCCGCCGCTCCCAGCGTCATTAAAAACCCTGCAAGATACTCCCTATCCGATTCGCCCTTCGGACGGTCATTACTCGTGTGCAAAGCCAAGACCGCCGCTCCAACGCTCAGCAAAAACACCGCGTTGATCGAGTACGAGGTGAACTTCTGCTTCACCAGAAGGAAAGCGAAGCCCGCTGTGAAAGCGAGCTGACTGGCGATTATCAGAGAGGAGGTCGAAACGGGAAGGCGTGCCACTCCGTAGGCATAGAGGTAGTCGTCCAGGCCAGTGAGGATTCCTATGAAGGCGGCGGCAAGGAACAGAGGTGGCTTCATGAAGAAGAGCTCGGTTCCCGGCCCTTGGGTGGCGCGGCGTTGGAAGTATACGAACGCGAGGGGAAGGAGGATGATCGGAAAGCCACCGGTTTCGAGCCAGCTCGAGAGCCACACTCGCTTGCCTCCATGGACGAAATAAAGACGCATTATCAGTGGGCCGCCGCAGTTGCCAATGGATAATAGGATGCAGTTGAGTATGAGAAGAAGTTTCTTCATGGCGGGTTTACCTTGAGGCTTGGGTTCCATGGAATCGTAAAATTGCCCCTCCTTCGCTCCCTCCATCTTTCTCGTGTATGGGTCAGTACTGGTCAGTGTGTGCAACTCAGAGTCACAGATAAATAATTGGGACGAGAATTTTGACGAAGGGTTACGAGAAGTAACTAAGCAAGTTAACCGGCATCTGTCAATGTATATATGTCTCGATCGGGTGGAGGTTAATTGTCAAAGAAAAATCTAATTGAAACCAATTCTGCCCACTAAAAATTATAATATATATAAGTTTTTTTAATTTTCATTCATGAAAATGATATTAATGTTGGTATTAAATTTTTTAGATAGGATTAAATTAATAATATAACAATTAAGCACTCTCTTTCGTTTCGTTGGAACAAGAACAGGGCTGATCACTGATCAGATTGGAGAAACATTAAAGTGGATAGATCGACTTATGTGGAACGAACTATGATCATGTTGTGGTGGTGAGCCAAAGACAGACATTTTATATAAAAAGATAGGCCCATGCATTCCACTAGCGTTCGATCTTTTTCCTAGCTACTTTTAATTGGGTCTTATCAATCGTACACATGATGGTCTTGTCTCGGGATATTATTGGTTGATACTTGATTGTGTATGCAAGGAAAAAAGTCTACGATCGAGAAACAAATTAATTAAGTTAATTCCCAGGTCTGCACGGGACTAGATCATGATCTTGATTTGATTCATGATCAGAAACAACTAAAAAGGGGCGGCGATTGAATGACCTTTTCCTACGCATGAGAGAAATTAGGAGTAGCTAGCTAGCAATTATTCTCGTATATATTCTGATCATTAATTAGCCTAGCCATGCATCATCAGTAATTCTGATCTTCATGTAATATTCCGCGTGTGTATTCATATATATATCAACACATTTCTTTGAATATATCAATATATATGTTAATTCATGGGTATTCTGAATTTTAAAATGGTCAGACGCGTGTGCATTGTTATATATATCTATATCTTCTTCTTGGCCTTTTCGGTCATCAGACGGTAGACAGGTTGGTTTGGGTATTGTCGATTACTTTTATCAGTGATCACTACTTGATCTCGTCTTCCTTCGTAGAGTCCGACGTCAGACAACGTGTGCCAGATTTAAGTCTTTTTTTTTTTTTTTTGATAAAGCCAGATTTAAGTCTTACTTTCATTTGTTTTGTTTTTCTAATTGTCTAATAATATGATATCATTGGAGCGTAAGGTTGCATGCATTGAGCCGGCCGGTATTGCCTTTTGAAATATATATATATATGTACATGAATAATTAGATCTACATATATATATATATATATATAGTTTATATATTTTTAGGATAATAACTATTTGAATGAAATGGTATCATGTAATTGGACCCAAATATGTATAAATATTTTTTTTTATAACAAATATGTATAAATATTTAATCTTATATATATCGAAATTAATCATTTATTTTTTAGAATCTGACAATCCCAAACATATTGTTTTTGATACAGTACTTGATCAGAGGCTATATATGGGGCCTAGAGGGACCCGGTTTTTATTTTTTTAAAATGTTATAAATATTGAAATATTACCCATATCTATTTCAATTAATATACATGAATTTTTGTTTTATATGCATGACTAATATTAATACTACAAGAAAAATAGGCTTTTGCGATCAATTTATTACAATCAACAGACTGAATTAGTTGTAAATACAGACTATTTGTAACTAATTCAGTCTATTGATTGTAATAAATTAGTCGCAAAAGCTCATTTTTCTTGTAGTGATATTGTTTTATTGTACTTGGGTGACATGATGATTAATAATTAGGCACCTACTTTATGCAATTAGCTGGCCGAGTACTACTGTGCCAAAATGTGTGGTACGTACGTTTTAAGACTAATCATCATGATCGCAGATTGTTTAATTGGTTTGTGTAGGTGTCATTGCGCAACACCACGTATATTTTATGTATGTTGGCAACCGATCGATCGATCGATTGGGATATTAATTCATTGCTATCCGAATGAGTCCAATAACCTAACTTTATCATCGTGATCACTAAACAATACCCACGCGTACACCACTTTTACTACTTTTAGATCAGTACTTCCTAAGTGCAATAATTGATAATTTTTGGAGACGAATTTTTCATTTCATCTGCAAAACTGCCTTAGATACAAATTTCATTCGAACGGAAAAATATCCATTCAAACGGAATATTTTGTGACAAAAAAAATCATCTCAAAAAGAAAAACCGTTCGAACGGAGGAAAAAGTATTCGAACAACCAATTAATTCTGTTCGAACAGTATATGATCTGTTCGAACAGTAATAATATTGGTGGAAAATTAAATTTGTTTTCCCGGGAAAAGTTAATAACCGTATGAACTTAAATTTATTACTTCGAAAGGAAAATTTTTTCATTAATTTGTTTATCATTATTAATTTGTACATATATTTTTAATTTTGTTTTTCGGATAAAAATGATTTATTTTCTGTTAAATTATATAAATATAACTTTAAAGATAATATTATTTTTTATATTATCATGAACGGCAAGTAAAATGAAAAAAATAAATAAATTAGCAAACACGAGAAATAAAAACTATACATTAATTATATTTCAACTATATAATGTTCAATACAATATAAAAAAGTAAAATAATAACTAAAAAGACTATTTGGTGTTGAGCAGATCAACATCCTCTTGTAACATTTTCACGCGTCCATCCAGATCTCTAAGCTCCTCCATGATAGGCTCAACGAACTCAACAAATAGAACTCGTGCCTGATCCAAAGTAGCCCCAGGAGGCTGTCTCTCAACAGCGGCAGTAGTACTAGTAGAAGCTGGATTGGTGGGCGGGGCACTAGGCTGTCTTGGTGCAGTCTTCCGCAAGTGCCCCTCGCCCTTGCTGAATGTGATCTTGTTGAGGGGCCCTATTTGTGGCGACCTCCGCTCAGTCGCTGAAACTGTAACCCCTGATCGAACTAGGAAGTTAGATATCAGTAGTGCAAATGGTAGACTACCTCCACTAACATAGCGTGACTCCGATCGGATGCGGTAAAAGAAATATAAGGCCAGATCAATGGGGTCCCCCCGCCCTATCCTCAACAAAAATCTGGCTCGATTGATCCCGAAATCAGTCTTGTGTTTTTTCGGATCGATGTTATAACCGACAATCAAGTTAAGCATTTTGAAAAATGCTATACACTCAGCCTGCCAGATCACCTTGCTCCCATCATATGGAGGAGCTGAAGGGTCTCGCACTAGATGACGCACCTGATCATCTGTGAAACCATCATCAGGTAGATCCACATCCTCACTATCATCCGGCTCTACATTCGTGGCCGGTGTGGAAGATGCGGCATGTGTGTCAAAATCAGATGGTGCAGCCGCTGGTCCCGAAGTAGCTGGTCCAGGATATGGGTCGACCTCGCGCCGGATGTCGAAGAACTCAGCAATAATACGGGGAGAGAAATTAATAGTAACTCCCCGGACTGATAGAGTGTAGAAAAGAGAATCAACACTCTCCTCTCCCAAGGCACGGTAAAACTCACAGACCATATTTGGGTATGCAGTTCCCTGCTGCTGACAGATCGGTAGTCATCCCCGCTCAGTGAAGATGGACTGTATGCTCCGTCCCTCCCAGGAAAGATCAGAGAAGTCAGACAAAATGATCTGACGCTCGACGAGTACAGATCTCGACGCCTGAGTAGGAGCTGGTCCAGTACTATTTTCATTGACTTGGTCTCTTGCACGTTTTCGTCTGGTAGATGCCATTAATATATTGTTTAACCACAAGAAAATTAAAGAATATAATTATAAATATTATATTTAAAATATATTATTTAAGAATTACACTTAGATTAAACTTTATTGAAATAATCCGTTCGAACTAAGAATATTCCATTCGAACTAGTATATTTGTTCGAATGGAAGATTCTGTCCAATCAAACAGCCAATTAATATTCGTTTGAATGGTAAGTTTTTGTTCGAACAGAAATAAATCTGTTTGGCATCATCGCGTTCGAATGGAATAGAACCCGTTCGAACGAGATCGAACCCAAACAGCCATCAACTCAGCCATGGCCGAAACTCTAATCTACACCAAAAGAGCTCGATTAAATCGGTATAAATGATTAAAAAGTGAATCTTAATCATTTATACCGATTAAAATCCATACATTTGATCAACTACACCAAAATGGGGGGATTTCGAATCCGAAATCCCCCCTCCCAAACAAAGCTCATTAATATAAAAAAAAATAACAATAGAGGTCCATACCTCTTAGAAGAGAAAAATGGGTTGTTCCTTCAGCGGTTGAATGGCGGTTGAACGGCGGAGATAAGAGAGGAGTCGGAGTAATCGGCGGTTTAGGGTTCAAATGGTTTGTGTGAGTTTGATGGGAATTGAACTGGGTGTATAAAGATCGTGACAACTCGTTCAAACGGGTTTTTATTCCGTTCGAACAGTATTAAAATCCGTTTGAACTTGTCAATATCCCGTTCGAACGGTTATTACACTACTATATTTTTAATTATATAACTATACTAATGTATAATAATATTGATATTACAAAGTACAAAAGTATAAAAATAATACTAATAATAGTATTATAATGCTTTAAGATACAAGTTAATATTTTAATATAACTATATTATATCCTAGTTACTGTATAGTTATAACTATTGAATGAGTTATGATAACTATATAAGTTAATATGATTATAGTTATACAATAAGTTATATATTACATCCTAGTTACTATACTATATATTAATAGAAAGATACTATATAGTTATAACTATTGAATGAGTTATATTAATAGTATTATAGTATATTAGTTATAAGTAGCCTAGTACAATAAGTACTATATTATATCTTAGTTACCATATAATTATAACTATTGAATGAGTAATGATAACTATACAATTAGTTAATATGTTTAATATATATAATATTTATTAGTTATATAGCTAGTACAATAAGTAATATATTACATCCTAGTTACTATACTATATATTAATAGAAAGATACTATATAGTTATAACTATTGAATGATAACTATACAAGTTACTTTGATTATTGTACAATATAGTTATAACTATTGAATTAGTTATAACTATACAAGTTAATATGATTAATATATATATTTTACTTATATACTATTAATAAGTACTATAACTAATATACTATAAGTACTATATTAGTCAGCATATATAATGCTTGTAATGCTCAAATTGGGGAACAAATTTTATTTTTTGTTCAGCTTTTTTTTGGCCAAATTGGGGCACGAATTTTATTTTTTATTTATTTAAAAAAATTTAAAATGTTAAATAATTGATGTAAAAAGAAAATCCAAAAAAGGACTTATTAGTATATAATATATCAAAAAGTTGGACTTTAGTTCGAACTCAATAAAGTACCGTTCGAATGATTTTATTTCGTGAAATGTGTTTGGTGGAAAACTTCGCGCTAAATACTCTGAATGTCAGTTCGTTCGAACTTAAAAAGTACTCATTCGAACGGAAAAAGTTTTAAATCTTCTGGACATTAGTAGAATATGCCAAGGAATATTCTATTTGTTTGTTCGAACTAGTAAATTTCTCGTTCGAACAAATATTACATCGCGGCAAAAATTGGCGCAATTTGAAATTTTCGTGTTCGAATGAGTAAATGATCCGTTCGAACGTGACTTCACAGATTCAAATACCACAAACCTTCGGTTCATTTTCATTTTGTGCGAAATTTTGAAAGTTGTGGAGGTAGAGGAACATTCTTGACCTCCAAGAGAAGGGATTCTTGAGAGAAGATTGAGAAGTATAAAAGGTAAGTAATATATTTTTGAATTATTTTTGTATTTTGAATTTCATAGCAAGTTGATTTATTGTTGGGTGTCTTAGGGTTATACTATAATGTGTTTTATATCATTGTGTTTCTACAATACCATTTACAATAAAAGGAAATTAAACTAATGTGGATGATTCTGGATATTTAATGTCATGAATTTGATATTTTCTAGATAAAGAATTTGGTCTCTGTTTCATGTTTGGATTCTGGGAAAATACCGTTCGAACGCTATTATTTTCCGTTCGGACATAATGGATTTAAATGCGAATCTGGGTTTGTACCGTTCGAATGCTATAGTATCCGTTCGAACAGAATGAATTAAATATATATATATATATATAACTATAGTTATAATATATTTAGTTGATGCATATTCACAAACAAACCAAAACTCAATCAAACTTAAAAAGATATAAGTTTTCCGTAGTTGAAGAAGAATGGAAATCTGGAACGAACACGTTCGAACGTTTTAGACTTTACGTTCGAACGTAGATACATAATACATGATTAACACACAAACAAACCAAACCAAAACACAATACACAAACAAACCAAAATACAATCAAACTTAGAAAGATATTAACTGCAAAAGATAAGCCGTCCACAAAGGAATCTTTACAAATTTTGGTTGGGTTTTGGAGTGTTGGGTGAAGAGTCAAGAATTTAGTGACTTTTTGTTGATATTCTTATAATCAAAATCACATGGAGCTCTCTTTTATTTCCTTTTTTCGATTTGAAACTTATCATTGAAATTGAAGACCCTCAGTCTTGTGGTTCTTATCATGCAAGTTACTCAATCTAGTCCCAACTATTTTTAAATTAAAACTATTATTTCTATTATTTTTTGTGGAGTTCATTCTCAGTACCAATTTTAGACTTTATGTTCGAACGGGTTATGTTTTACGTTCGAACGGTATAATACATAACTTGAAACCAATACACAAACAAACCAAAACACAATCAAACTTAAAAAGATATAATACAAACCATAAAATTTATATATAAAGTCATAGAAATATATTATACATAATTAATCAAATTTAGAAAGATTAAAATTAAAATATTGCATCTTCCATCTTCCATGTCCACCACCTTAGCATTGCCACCACCACTATTATTTAGGAATAAATCCAACCGTAACTAACTTTTCAAATAAAGCATTAATTCTTACATTTTTCTCAGGATTAAGTAGTGAACTTCCGGAGTTTCCAGAACCACTTTGGACATCTTGAGTTGGGTTTGTATTGACAGAACCACTTTGGACATATGATAGACAACTTTGTTATGTCTCCTTAATTAGAGTTGCTAGTTGAGTTTGTAGATTTTCAATCTGCAGAAAACAAAGTAGAATGCCATTTATTAGGATCTTAGGAGACAGAGCATATTAGGATTTTAATCATTAAATATGAAAAGAGAACCTGCTGCTGAAGAGCAAAAATAACTGAAAAAATGCCATTGATATGATCTTCAAGCCTAGCTTGCGCTTCATATATAAGTGTGGTAGACGTTTCATAACGATTATTGACCAGAATCCGGTGCAGAAGCCTCGATGTATTTCCTGCTCCGAAAACCTTATGAACGACGCCAAATTGGATATATCCAATTGGACCATTGAAATAAGGAGCAAAAATACATCCTCGATTACATTTCATTCTCAATAATTTGCATGCTTCACAAGCAGAACCTCACGCACCTCGCATCTTGATTGGTGATGAGAGAGCATTTGGGGTTTAAAATATATAGACGGATGAGAAAATTATTGATGAGCTCGCATCTCGTGATGCGAAAAGCACACCATAAAACTCGGGCAATTGAAGCCGGAATTGCTTCGAGCCCCACAAAAAGAGAGCATAAACGATACCATCCGAGGGCATAAACGATATCATCCAAAGCTCATTCATCAATAATTTCCTCTTATCGTCCTTGTGCACATTATGGACGGACAACATCCGTAAATTATGGGGATGATACATCCGTAAATTATGAAAATATATATCCGTGAATTATGAAAATATACACCACCAAGCTCTCAACTCACATTTCTCACAAACACCACCGAGCTCTCAACTCACATTTCTCTCAACTCACATTTCTTACAAACTCATTACAAATGGCCGGCCATTGTCCTTATAATATTGTTCCTGATTTGAATCGAGAACCATGTTTGCCACAAACATTATTTTTCACTCCTGATGCTATCAATACCATGATAGCGACATATAACTATTTCTTAAGCAAGAGTGATGCGGAGGTCGTGGATGAAGCGAGAATAATGACATCTCAATATGCAGCTGTTGTTACTACCATGAGTCGAAGGTTACTCCTCAGGGTAAGTGAGATAGAGATGCTTAAAAAATAAGTAAGTGAATTGAATAATAAGCTTGCAAATAAACGAAAAAATAAATAAATATTAAAAAGAGAAAATAAGGAGTTAAAGCTATCTATGGACTTGTATGCAAAAAATTTAGAACCAAAAGTAGCAGAGCTGGAGAGAATGCAAAAACAAATAGATGAACCAAAAGTAGCAGAGCTGGAGAAGGAAAGTGCCTTAAATACGATCAACCTTGAGGAAAATGCAGGGAATGTCCTCAACCTTGAGAAAAATGCATCAAATGTTTTCAGCCTTCCAGAAAATGCCTCAAATGCGCTCAACCCTGAGAAAGATGCTTAATATGCGTCTTGGCTATTTGTTAATTGGCTATATGTATGGACTATATGTTTTATTTTATGTGTTGTTAGTTTGATTTATGTTTTGATATATGTATGAATTCTATATCCATTTGATATATGTATGGATTATATATTAGTTTGATATATGTTTTGATGCTGAAAACTGTTTGCAGTAGGATATTACATAGATGATAGGATATTACATAAATGGAATACGTTTGAATATACTTTTGATGGTGTTTATCCTATGAATTGGATTTTTTGATAGACATTCTACAAATAACGATTTTTGCGCAATGGATAAGAGTTAGATGTTGTTGGGAGATAGACTTGGATGAGACTATAAGGAGTATGTACAAGGGGTGAAGTTTTTTCTAGAGTTTGCTCACATGAGCGTTGATAGTCGAAGATATATAAGATGTCCGTGCAAGAAGTGCAAGAATCTTAGTTCTTATAATTTTGTAATCGTGGAGGATCATTTATTTGTAAATGGAATCGATTCTAAATACTCACATTGGGTCTTACATGACAAACCATTTCTCAAAGGAGTTAGATTTGGTAGTCAGACCAATCAAGTAGATGAGGGTAACGACACCGAAATAGAGGACATTAATGTGGATGATCCCGATGACAGTGATATATCTATATTAAACATATAGATATATATATTTTTTTATTTTTTTAGCAACGGAGTACTGTGAACAAAGCAAATAGATCAAACTTGAAGATACACCATCATGCGGGTTCTCGATCTTTTCATCATTTGTCTAACAAAATGGTAAGTTATTCTACTCCCTATTAAATATTAACATATAATACACTTTTCTGATGTAAGTTCTAATATATATATATTTTTACAGAAAGAAGAAAGTCATGCTGACTATGATCTGACCCAATTGTATGCAAAATCATATAAAAATCATGATGGTGTTTGGACCAGTCCCGAAGCAGAGGCAAATTATGTAAGTTTAAGTTTCTTTAATTCCATTGTGACTATAGTTTTGTTACTTATACTAACTAATATGTTTTTGTTTTTGTAGGACAAGATGATATCTCTCAAGGAAGTTAATGCGGATCCATCTGATGCATCATCTGTCAACGATGTTCAGATCCTTTCTCAAGTTCTTGGATCACGTTCTGGATATTTGAGGGGCTTAAGACATTGCGTTAAACCATCTTCAACATCATCATCCTCTTCTCAAGTTAGATCGAATGACGACAAAACTAAAAAATTGGAGGAAGCAGCACTTGAAATAGAGCGATTGAGGTCTAAGGAAAAAGAGTTGCTGACCAGATTAGATCAAGTAGCAAATCTTGAGACAAGATTAGAAGAGAACATGCATAAGAGATTGGAGATGGAGGTACAAAAAGCTATGCTTCAGTTGCAGTCAGTTATGTCACAAAACTCTACACCACCACCATAATTGTAAAAGTTTTTTTTTTCTTTAGGGTTAATACATTATAAAGTTTCAAAACATTTGAACAATTGACTTTTGAATTATATTTTGTGTAATACTAATATGGTATTTTTAATTAATTTGGTTCTGTTCTGTATGATTCATACCGTTCGAACGGTAAATAACCAGTTCGAATGGTAAAGTACTATTTCTAAATCCATTCGAATAAATAAATACCCATTCGAACAAAAAATAACCCATTCAAACGAATAACACGGAATACAGTTCGAACGGACGTAACTTGCATTCGAACAAAATTTATTGGTTCGAACAGTATCAAATATTATTATTTGTTCGATTCAAAATTTTATTTCGTTCGAATGGACGGGTAGGTTAGAACGGAAAATATTCCATTCGAACACTCATTTTGTTCGAATAGTATCAAATATGGTCATTTGTTCGATTCAAAATTTTATTCCGTTCGAATGAACGTGTCGGTTCGAACAGAAAAATATTCCATTCGAACAAGATATTGAGACAAAATTAGTTCGTCTAAAAAAAAATTATCCGTTCGAACGGTTTCGACTGGTTTCGCAAAATTTCGTCTCTAAAAGTTATTTTTGAAGAAGAAATTCAAATTTCGTCTCCAAAAACATTTTGAGACAGCCTTTTAGAGACAAATTAGAGAAGAAATTTTTTTATCTCCAATTCTTTTTGAAGACGAAATTGTGATTTTTTTAGACAAAATTTTTTGTCTCAAAAAACCATTTCTCTTGTAGTGATTATTAGTATAATTGTACTTTTTAAAAATATATATATATCTTAATTGTTCAGTATAATAATTAATTAAACGCGTGAAATAAACAAATATTTATGTGTAAACCAAATAGAAACCCGACACAAATGACAAACCAAAGGCAATCGACAAACCAGGTTATTTAAAGAATAAAATAGAATATTAGATCAAGACTGAAAACTAAAAGACACACGAATTAAACCAGAGAGTAAGAGACACGTAAGCACCAAAATTAGTAGACCATTAAATCTAAGTCATATATATATATATGATCGGAATGGAAACGTGTGGGAAAACAATTAATTAGCTAGCATGCATTTAACACGTCTCTTCAAGTTCCAAATTAACCTCTATGTTTTTTTCTTGGCCACTTGATGTTCATGTCTCGTCACATATATAAGACCGATCGACGGGAATGGACGAGATCAGTAGTAGTGGGATTAATTAATCTCATCGGCCTATATATAATATGCATCCATCGATCAGTACTACTCATGACGATGCATATATTATATTTTGATTAGTATGAAATTAATATATATATATATTCTCACCAAATCTATTCAAAAGCTCGTAATTACTCTGTATCAACGTAGCATTGCTTTCATAATTCGTATTCGCATTAACTCTGCATGTTATATAATTAACTACATGAGCAGCGTTTTCGTCTAATTAGCATTATTAATGGTTGTAATCGCGCACTAGACTATTACGATCAAGGAACTCAACGTTACATGCTTGCATCTCATTAATATATAGACAACATGACATGATATGGTAACGACTATACTTCCTGTCTTTCTTATTTCTGCATTAATGATTTACTGATCATGGACCACGTACGTATGGAAATTCGGACCACCAGTATTAATATATATGAGCTGACCATCACGTGCTACTTGTGTTCTCCAATGAATAAAACTGTTTTTAGAAACACACACATGGCCGGTCTTGTAAATTTGCCGTACGTAATCAATTAAGATTGAATTTGAAGCACTATATACTTTGGTTCATCAAACTATATATTATTTGTAATGTGTGAAACGATGTATCCGCATTTTATACGTAAAAATATTCCAAAAAAATAGTTACACACCAATCACTTTTCAGGAAAAAAAACACTAGAAAAAACTCATCTCGAGAATTTTTTTAAAGAGGATGCTACTCATCATGGATTTAAAAAAGAGACGACGAGGGAGCGCAAGTTTTTTTGTTTTTGTTTTTGTTTTTATTTTTCAATGATTTTTCTTGCTCCTAATTGGGCTGGAACTCGGAATTCTTGTGGGCGCTAATTTATAGGGCGAGCTAGATAGCCCACTACCAAGCCCATGATGATATATCTTTAGGACGGTATATACTTGGGCTTCTACTGGACAGTTACTGTTTCTCAGCCCACTCTAATGACTACACTAGTCCCAATGCTAATTACTTCGGCCCGGCCATATAAATTTTCTTTGGCTTATATATCACATAAATTTTACGTAAGTCTTAGAAAACAGATCAATCAAATTTCAAATTAGGGGGCTAGCTAGGCCATATATACATGAAAAGTCATTATATTTTAAAGCTAATTTGTAGAGTATAGTACACGACTCACACATTTTAAATTATAATATTTTAAAATTTATTTTTTTAATTAAATTATATCATATAAATGTTCTACACATCGATTCAAGAATAAAATTTCTCAAACGTGCAAGTATCTTAGGAGGAGAGCAACCATCCATTATTAACAAAATGAAATGGTCCATAAAAGCCCTAAAAGTACTCCCACGTCTTGTGTCTTTATGTTGGACCTGGTTTTCTCTAATTTAGTCATTAGAGAGACCCAATAACGGTTAGTAGTACTATTTTAGTATTGTTTGAACATTACCAAATTAACCTTCCCATAATTGTCATAAATGTAAGAAAAATTTTATTTACAGTCTTGAGTGAGAGATTATGTGTGTAATTTTATTGATAAATAAATATAAAAAAAAATTATTATTTAAAAGAAATTATTATAATTTTAAAATTTTTTAAACATAATTATATAAATTTGTATAAGCAGTTTGAGAGACGGTATTTAAAATAACTCTAAATATAATACTAATTCGAAATTAACGTATTCATGGTAGGTAGGTACCCACAGCCACATAAAAACAAAGTACGGCATGATCCGCAGACTGAGATCATACAATGCTGTATTTGTCAAGCGTGTGCTTTTTCTTTTCTTTTCTACTAAGTTTTGCTATATAACTTCTTACTATTTATTCACACTTTACATTTCATATTTTTTAATATTTTTTTAAAATTTTTTTTGAATTTATTTTTTTTAAACTATTTCAAATTTTTTATTTACTATTTATATAAAAATTATTTAATAAAAAAATAAAAAAAAAATTTTAAAAAGATAAAGTGTGGAGTGTTGAGAGATTGAAAAAATTTATTCATAATTTGCCATTGACTGACCGCACCAATCAAATAATTGCGTGACAGATAATAACATCCGTAAAAATATAGTAGTTCCACACGAATTCACATTCAGTCAAAGATCGCATTCTCTCGTAAAAGCCTCAAATTATCTCGCCAATAAATCAGTAAAATTATATTTTTATAATTTTTTCTACCAATAGTTCATTGCAAAGAAGTCTCTCGGTTAACTTTTTTCGTTCCAACGTTAAACGAAAACATATAGCATTATAAACTGTCACTTAAAACTAATTTATTTTTTAAAACAAGATTAAATTATTTAGATTTTATATTTAAAAAATGACAATACTAGATGTCTGCCAAATATGTCTATCATATAGGCACACTAGTATAAATGAATATTTTTATTTTTTAAAGTATATTTTAAATATCCTTAATTATTAAAAAAAAATAAAAAATATAAATTTATTAATAATCACTTCTTTAATTATTAAAAAATATATAATAAAAATATTTAAGCATATTTGATAGGCATATTTAATAATATCGTTATCAGCTAAAAATATTGAGATTGTTAAAAAAATAGTAGAGGCCGCCACCCTGTGAACGTTGCCATTATCAGCTATCTTCCTGTACACAGCAGAAACCTTTTTTTTTTTTTTTGGGGGGGGGTGCTGCTCCTGATTTTTTGACTTTTCGGGAGGGGGTTAGGATTTTGGCTTCGCCCCTTGACCGCGGTAATTGTGATTATAGATTACAACACCACCCCAAAAGTCATGCTTAATTTGCAGCCTTTGTGTATTCGCCGGGACTGGACTGATTCAAATCAATTTTAAAATATAGGAAGAAATAAATACGGGCAGAAAATTATTATAGCATTAAATTAATATTTTTTTGTGGAATTCTAATAATATAATGGATCTTTTATGAGAAAGTATCTAGCTAGATAAGAATAAGGATATGTTTGGAAAACATATTTCATCTAAAATTTTCATCTTCATCTCATTTTATCTTTACACTTTTTCAAATTTCCATACAAAATATAATAAATAATTCAACTTTTTTAAATCCCAATATAACTTTTTCAAATCCCAATTCAATTTTTTCAAATCTCAAAACTAAAAAATAATATTTTAAACTTTAAAACAAAACATAAAATTCTCATCTCATCCTCCAAACATATCCTAAGAAAGTTATATGATCTCTCCGCGCATATAATCGTCTCTGAGTTTGCGAGGTGAATATCATAACGCGCACTGTCATTAATTTCAACATCTCCATTCGTTATTTCAATCCAGTACTCCACATGAATCAATAAGTAAAAAAAAATACAGAAAAATAATATAAAAGAGCTTTGCTGCGCGGGGAGGGAGGTGGGAGGCCAAGTAAATGCATGATATCTCAGCCCAACAAACAAACAAATAAACATACAAACGAACAGGTGAATGGAGAAGACTCGATGATGAAGACAGCTTTAGCGCCAATATTTTTGGTGCTAGCTTGGAGTATAAGGGGGAACGCCATGGCCAGGCACCCCTCCGTACATAGGGCCTCCTCCAGCAGTTCCATGCAAACCAATAGCAGCACCTGTACCCACTACTTCATGAATTCCTGCATCGTCCTCTACTGACATTGTTACAGTTTGCTCTCCATAGGGACCTGTTGCGGCCGTTTCACGAACTTCTTCGTGTTCTCCAACATAAGCGGCTGCAGGAAGCATCACTGGCTTCTTCTTCTTTTTGGCCAAGCAGATGAGACCAACTAAGAGGAATGCAAAGAAGAGCACACCGCCTGCGGAGACACAGGCAACGATAATAGTTGTGTGGTTGCCTCCGGGCGGTGACCCAATTTCTGACGACGGTGGGACAGAGTTAAAAGGAGAAGGCCCAAAGACTGGTGGGAACTCGCCAGGTTGGGGAGTGGGTGGCCGGGAATATGCTCGTGGTGGTGGTGCTGTAGTTGGAGGTAATATTGGTTGCGGAGTTGGACCATTTGTTGGAACCCACGGCGACGCTGGAGGTATAATAGTAGTTGGTGTTGGTGATGGTGGTGGCTTATGCGGTGCTGGTGAGTTTGGGGATGAACCTGGACTAATGGTGGGACTTGGTGGAGATACAAGCTGCGGGGGCGTTGCCACAGTACTGGGAGTTGGAGGAGCTAGAGTTCGTTGCGGTGCTGGAGCTGGAGCAGTGTGCGGTTTTGGTGGCGGAACAGAACCGTTTGAGGGGGTTGGGCCATGATTCGGTGTTGGCGGTGGAAATACATGATGTGGAGGTGGTACTGGTGCAATTGGTTGTGATCTTGGTGGTGAAACCGGACTGATAGTAGGAGTTGGAGGACCTATGGGATGAGGTGGCGGTGCTTGACTGGGAGTCGGAGGTTGGTTGATCGTTGGAGTTGGTGGCGGCGGCTTGTGATGGCCATGGTGGTGGTGGTGAGGTGGTGGCGGTGGCTTGGGATGGCCATGGTGGTGGCGGCGAGGTGGTGGCGGCGGCGGAGGGTTACATGGGACCGCTGAAGGTGGTGGAGGGGGTGGGGTAGATGGTGGTGGTGGAGAGTAGTACGGGTAACTCATCTTTAAAGATAGTTTGGGAGGAGATTTTGAAGAGATCAGTACTACTTAAGGTGGACAAAGCAGATGAGTGATGGGCACTATTTGTACCGGTCGGGCTCAAGACTGTTTAGCTTCCCAGTTAGTCCAACTTCAGACACTACACATGTAAGTTATCAATATCAATTCAAGTTGTGAGTCGGTGTATATATAAATTATATGTTGCTTATTATAGGATTAAGTACTACTGAATGAGATTTTTTTATTTTTATTTTTTAAAGGGATGGATGAGATTTTTAAATTATAGTACTGCTGCAATTGTTGTCATGTCGATATATAATTACACTTACGAATAAAATGCTTCATCCTCTGAATTATCTTAAATTTCCTTCCAAAACTTGATGACATTTTGTTATACGTACGTTATGATGTTATTGGTTGGTCTGATCAACCGCCATGTGGCGCCAACCCATCTGAAAACTACGTATATGAACACGTTTAAAATATATATATCTCTCTCCAGCCTAATTATAATTAGCTCATTTGAATCCTTAAAAAATAATACCAAATTGCATATATATATATAGATATAAAGTCAAACTGAAGAAGGATCACAATCAGAGTTACTATCATATGTTTCTCTAAGAGATAAATGAGAATCATTATCATATAGTCTTTCGTTCTTAATTAATTTGAGGCCGCCAAATAAGACCTACGTATTGAATCCTACTTATTGAATTCTGATCATATTTTGTCGCATGCAATTCCAATTTTGTAACCTCTATATATTCCGTGGTGAACTTTTTATTCATTATGTTTCTCATAACGTTATGATCTTTTTCCTCTGGGTATTAATTGGATGATTGATCAGATGATCAGTTATTATAACTAGCCTAACTCATTTTATAAAATTGGTTATGTAAGAGATGGTTTTTCATTTTTTATAAACATATTCAAAATCTTGTCCATAGATAATGTGAGATTATTCTTCAACAATAACTACTCATCATGAACATCGGTTGAAACTAATTAAGGTCATATATATATACAAATTAATAATCTCAATTACCAAAGCTAGCTTCAGCTTTAAAAAAAAAAAACCAACGTTTATAGAACTAAAACAAAAAAAGCCCGTCTCACAAAAAAATTAATATATATTTTCTTCATATTTTCAATAAGCTTCCTCACTTTTTAAACCCAATAAAAAAAATCCATACAATTAACTTAATTTCTCAATCCAAACATAATTTTTAATGGTTTCTATCACTAATCTGACAAAACTCCAAGCATACAACTTTTCTTTAAAATTTTTGTTCTCAAAAGTTTCCAAAACTTTCAAGAAAATCTTGCATCCAAACATATCCTCGAGTATTCTTCATCTTATTTCACTTCCAATATTACTTCAATGATAGGATTTGCATGAGTTGAATTCTTCCACCGGGATTCGCGCGCAATTGAATTCAATCGAATTATGATTCATCCATCAGCATGTGGGCATCATTCACTTGAGCAAACAATTCAGTCGATTGATCTCAAATCTATATATCCAAAGATCAGAAAAACTACACGCCAAAAGAAAAGGACTTTTTTTTAGTCCACTGCTAATTTCATACGGGCCGGCGAAGGCATCAAGGCAAGCTGATCGTCATGAGGTTGGCATGACCCAATCATGAGTTTTGATGTCTAGGTACTCCATATCGAAAGCTTTAATGTTTTTTTTCTTAATATTGTTTTCAAGATTCACCTAATTATCTGTCAATGGGTATTGATGAAGTAAAGAAAAACATGCATATTGCGTAATTCGAACCCTTTTCCACATTGAACTTACTTAAACAACCTACTTATTATAAATTATTTCTAGTTTCAATAGTACTCCAAGTTGACATATTATATTCATGCTAGCTTTTATATATTTCACTCTTTTTTTAATAACACTCCTTAGGGCCCCAGAAATGCATGATAAGGTGCCAATTACCTCAGCTTGCCTAGCTAGCTTGATGCCTCCCTCGGTATGAAATTAACAGTGGACTAAAAAACTAGTCGTTTTCTTTTGGCGTGTAGCTTTGTATATTCAACTACATGTACAGATTTGACATCAATCTAAATTGTTTGCTTAATTGAATGACGCTCACATGCTGATCATTAATGAATCATAATTCTATTAATCATTCTACTGCAACTCCCGCTGGAGTACCGAAGAATATTTCAACTGCAAATCCTATAATTGACGTAATGTCATTAGTAAAATAAGATAAGAAACTTAAGGATATGTTTGGATGTAAGAAATTCTAGGAAGTTTCATAATTTGTACCATTGTGATCTCTCTCTCTCTCTCTCTCTATTCTAGTGATCATTCTACTGCAAATCCCGCTGGATCGAAGAATTCAACTGCAAATCCTATAATTGAAGTAATGGAGTAAAATAAGATAAGAATACTTAAGGATATCATGTTTGGATGGAAGATTTTCTTGGAAGTTTCATAATTTGTACCGTTGTGATCTCTCTCTCTCTGTTTGGTTATTTCCTTATCACAACGCCTTTCTCAGCAATTTAGAGCAAATAACATTTTCTTCTCCCCAGATTTTTTCATACAGCATAAATATTGGGCTTCTACCTAGAATGCAGACCACTATCTTAATATATATCTTTCTTCTTCTCGCCTATCGCTATCGATCAGAATATCTTTTTAAAGTAATTAATGATAAGAGTTACAAGTTGCGGTGATGTTTCCCATCTTAAAACAACAACGAGAAAAACATGAAAAGTGCCTTAATTGTTTACTAAAGGGTTTCTCTAATATGAGTAGGAGGGAGGCACAAAACAAATGACTCTCGGATAAACAAGTTTTATTTGCAATATTGATATCGTTGAGTTGGGTAGCAAGTTTGATTAATGTGCCGTATTGGATGGCGTCAAAAGAGGCGGAGGTGCTGATTCGAGGACATGGGCCGGGAGTGTGAATGGATGGCGCATGGCTTCCTATGGACTGGAAAATGACAAATTTTGAGTGAAAATTAAGGCATCTACGTACAGAGCTGTTAATAAGTTGGTAGGTCGCGGTAAACAATTTAAATGGCATTTAATTTATTTATGCAAGTCCTAGAGGTCTATACGGTCAAATAAGAGAGTATATCTCATAAACGAAAACACTATCCAATTATCTATAACTAAACATCGTTTTCATGATCATGACTACTAAATAACAAGTATATCGTAATTAATGTATATATAAATATATAGTATAAGTGCTGGCCGTGTAGTAAATTAACCCAAAATTATATACTCGGCGTCTTGGCTTTTATTACTTCATAATATTGCAAAGATATGCATGCCGCGATCTCAACGTCTCGTCGAGTTATTTTGAACAAACACAACTCGTTAATTAGTCTTTACAAGCAATCTTTCAATTCACCAAACTTACAGTGCATGCGTGCAATAAAGCGAACGACAATTTATGAAAAATCGCACATGATCGAACTATATATATATATATATATATATGTATGTATGTATGTATGTATGTATACATGATGCGATAATTAACAAGCTGTAAACAAGAGATGTGCTTAGGACGTGTGCAAATGATAGCTTGCGATCAAAGCTCACTTAATTAGGAAGTAGGGGTGATACCCGCATGTTACTGCGGGGCGGGGGTATCCTCCCCCGCACCCCGCCCCGCACCATGCGGGGGTTGGAATTTTTCCCCTGCCCCCGAGAGGCGGGGCCGAGGGAAAAAATCCCATCCGCCCTGCCCCCCGTCTAGTGTGTCTAAATTTTTTTTTTTGTCTAAAAAATTTTTTTAGACCAAAATTATAATATAATTTAAATAATAAATTAAAATTTATAAATATACAAAGAACTTAAACTCATTAGAGTTAGATTTTGAATTGTTTTGGCCTCTTAGACCAACCTTTATATAGGAGGCCAAGGTAATACAATAGTCATCATTAAGTAATGTGGGACTTACTACTAAATTGTATATATCCATATACAATATATTTAAAAATTATATATGTGGAGCGGGGGTGGGGCGGGGTCCATCTGGGGTCATCCCACCCCTTACCCCCGCTATGCCTTGGGCGGAGCGGGGTAGCCCGACTGCCCATCTAAGTCCCATATTGCTTAAGGATGACTATTATATTACCTTAGCCTCATATATAAAGATTGGTCTAGAAGGCCAAAGCAATCCAATGACTTGAATACAATTTCAAGTTTTTAATAAATTGTATATATCTATATACAATATATTTATTTATATATATAAATATAAAAAAAAATTATATATGTGGAGCGGGAGCGGGGCGGGATAGCTCGCCCGCCCGCCCATGTGGGTGCCCACCCCTATTAGGAAGTTGAACTGGGATGACAATTACCTCACCTGGTAATTTTGATGGCCTTGAGAATAAGTGGAAGCCTCGATTTCTCCCGGTTCATAACCTAGCGCTCCCAATTTGGTCAGAATCAGCGGTACCCACACCTACAAATAAACAAGTACTTCATGAACTTGCACCTCATCATTGTCTAATATTGTGATAGTCACGGTTTGCCCCCAAAAGTTTTCAAAAACTCATAAAAGAAAAACTTATGGTTAGTATTGTCTATATGAGTCAAACTTTATATAAAAAATAGTAATTTTGCACATAAGAAAATATTCTCACTCTCTCTTTAGTTTTCTCTCTACACAGCCGCCCCCTTTCTCCCACCCCCTTCCCGCGCGCTCAAAAAACTCAGACCAAAGGAGGGAAGTTGGGGCTTTGGCTCCTCCCTCCCTCCCTTTTCTCTTTAGCTTTTCTTTTATTTATCTGGTTTTGTTTGTTTTTTGTTCACAGTAGGACGAAATGCAGATTTATTATTCTTTGAAGCTAGGCGACCACGCGCCCTACCACAAGATTTCCAAGGCACTAATCCTTCGGACGAACAAATAATCTCGTCGAACGGAGCAGCGCATAAACCATATGTGCGGCTCAAAGTGCGCGTGTGACATCCACATGCAATCACAAAGGGAGCTCTATCGCTGCCATGCGCAGCTTTCCTGGAGCTAGAGCCATCGGTTTCTTCAGACCTGACGTTCTGCATTTTTTATTTTCTCTAAGATTAAAAATGCGGATCTACAACTTTCTAAGCTGTAATTCACTAATTTCTCATGTATCTTTTACGTTTTTTGTTATTTCCTTTATTTTAGGTTAAAAAAAAAACACAGTCTCTTGAATTTTTGTCCATAGAGTGTGTCTTCTACTCCGTTTTAGACAGAGTGTTGGGTTGTTTAATTTTATCTTAGAACAGAATGTAGGGTTTGTTAAATCCATCTTAGGATAGAGTGTTGTCTCTCAGACGATTTTTCTGTAGAGAGTTTCAGCAATGAACTAGACCAAGTTAGTCACAAAGAAATTTATGTATTGAGAAACCTTAAAAATAGTAGTTGGCTTGTATTCTGTATGTCTCAAGTCAAAGTTGTAATGTCCCGTTAATGAATAGAGTTTGTTCTTCCTTAAAAAAAATTACATAAAAAACTAATTTTTTGTCCAAAAAATTATTTTCACAATTCATCCCCCAAGTTACTTAAATGATCTGAGTCCACCCTTGTAAAAGGCTATACCCTAGAAGCTAGTGTTGGGCAATAACATGGTGGGGGTAGTGGTAGCTAGGATCCGAAAAGGGAGGAGGAGGAGGTGGTGGTTCTGGAGATATTAGAGGGGGTGCATGGTGGTGATGGATCGGAGGCGGTGGCGGTGATAAGGATGAAATGTTACATACATGTAGGTGAAAAGGTGGCGGATCCGTTGATTTAATTAACCTACAACCATGTTTTAACTCGATTAATGTCTTAAATTTACACACACAGCTGTGTATATAAGATGATACGCAGCAATCATAAGATTCAAAATTTTTAAATATATATATATGAAAATTCTATACATCACACTATCATCTCATTTTTATTCCACTATATAAGATGTAGCACATTTATTACCATTAGATGATCATTTATTAGATAATTTTTTATCATCTAATGGTGAAAAATGTGCTACATCTATATAGGGGAATGAAAGTTATACGAGAGTGTGGTGTATATCATTACTTTTGTATATATCACTAAACATTTTGGCTTGTATTGGGGAGCCTTAAAAACAGTAGTTGACTTGTATTCTGTATGTCTAAGGCTAAAGTTGTAATATCTCGTTATGAATGAATGAAGTTTGTTCTACCTTAAAAAAAATTATATAAAAAACTAATTTTTCGCCCAAAAAATTATTTTCACAATTCATCCCCCTAGCTACTTAAATGATCCGAGTCCACCCCTGTAATAGGCTATACCCTAGAAGCGTGTTGGGCAATAATATGGTGGGGGTGGTGGTAGCTAGGATCCGAAGGGGGAGGAGAAGGTGGTTCTGAAAATATTGGAGGGGATGCATGGTGGTGATGGATTGGAGGCGGTGGTGGTGATAAGGATGACATATTACATACATGCAGGTGAAAATGTGGCAGATCCGTTGATTTAATTAACCTACACGGTCTGCACTCATGTTTTAACTCGATTAATGTCTTAAATTTACACACACAGCTGTGTATATAAGATGATACGCAGCAATCATAAGATTCAAAATTTTTAAATATATATATATGAAAATTCTATACATCACACTATCATCTCATTTTTATTCCACTATATAAGATGTAGCACATTTATTACTATTAGATAATTTTTTATCATCTAATGGTGAAAAATGTGCTACATCTATATAGGGGAATGAAAGTTATATGAGAGTGTGGTGTATATCATTATTTTTGTATATATCAGTAAACATTTTGGCTTGTATTGGGGAGCCTTAAAAACAGTAGTTGACTTGTATTCTGTATGTCTAAGGCTAAAGTTGTAATATCTCGTTATGAATGAATGGAGTTTGTTCTACCTTAAAAAAAATTATATAAAAAACTAATTTTTCGCCCAAAAAATTATTTTCACAATTCATCCCCCTAACTACTTAAATGATTCGAGTCCACCCTTGTAAGAGGCTATTCCCTAGAAGCTAGTGTTGGGCAATAACACGGTGGGGGTTGTGACGCCCCGACTCCCACGTACAAAAATCTCGGGAATCGTGACGTCAGGATGATGACAACCCGGTCACGCATCCCAACGACAAGTGTCAAGTGTGTGCAACAAATAAACAGTGCACAATTAAAAACACAGTGAAAGGTAATAAAGACAACTAGTACCAGAATTTTAGTTAATACAGATATCCAAAATACAAATACCTTAAAAACAAAACCAAGTCCCAAAATAAAATACAAGTCTGGAAATAAAAACTACAGCACGAGTGATCCCAGATCACTCCTCCGGCGGAGCCAGATCCTCAGGCTCAGCATCTGCATCATCAACCAAGTCTACAGTACCACAAAATGGTACCGCAAGTAAGTTATAACCTAACCAAGTTCAGAGATAAAATCATATCTACACAACTAACCATGCATGCCCATAATGCAATATGCAATAATGCAACGCACGCCAAAAATCTTTTTGGCACAAAATCATTTTCAATAAAATCAATTCCACAATTTTCCCAGAAAATGGCACACAAAAATCATTATCCATCATTTTCCCAGAAAATGATACACAAAAACAACTCACGCTATTTTCCCAGAAAACAGCCAATTTCCAATTATTCCAATTAACCATATGCACCATGGCCTCCCCTATGGACCATCCGCACGTCCTGGCTACTTTACGAGTGATGCCCAGTTCCGCACCCAGTGCGTTCGTGGCCAGGTCATCCTTTAGCCCCCGCCAGTAGAAGGGCCACGGAGTCGGCACGTCCAACGTCCGATCCCGTTGTCGCCCGGCGACAACCCAAAGGACGTCACTCAGTATATTACGCTCCCGAGTGACCAGAGGAGCTCCACCGAGATAATGCCCCATCTCGGCTTGGGGTCGTGATACACACGCACCCACAAATCCAATTCTCATGAAAATCCAGTTTTCAAAATAACTACATGAACATGAATGCATTACACGAAAACCCCGTTTTCCATTTACAAACATGTCATGTGTGCAATATGCAATGAACCAGATCAATCCTCACAATCAATGATCAACTCCCAAAATCACAATACAACCAAAATATCCAATATCCAAATCACATAACCAAACTCCAACAATTAATCCGACCACAATTAATCACACACAACAAATACTCCGATCAATCCATCCACCCCCGAACTCCTCGGACTCAGTCCGGAACCAACCAAGTTACATATATATAAAATATAGCAGTTAATTGTAAAAATATAATTAAATCTCAAAAGAATTGTCTAGGAAATACTTACAGCGCTTTAAAACAATTTTATGGAGGATCCGAGGCACAAGAAATCGCCAAAACAGTAAATTCACACAGTGTAAAAACACTGGCCGAAATGCAGTGAAATTAAAATTTTACACGGGTTCAAACGAAGACTCGAAATTGATAGGGTAGGGCCTATGGAAGGTGGTGAATCTAATGGTGGTGGTGGTTGGCCGAGAATAGTGGCGAAAATGGACGGTTTTAAGGCCGGAATGTCAAATCAGAAGTGATGCTCGTATGACCGGCTCCGGCGACGGATCGGGGCCGGGAATGGGTGGAAAAGTTTGGTATTGGGCCGGTAAAGATGTGGTAAATAAATGGTGGCCGGAGATGGCCGGACGGAGGCGGAATGGGGAAAAACCCACCGCGGATTCGATCGGCTCGTGGTGGCTAACGACGGCGTTAGCCGGCCGGATATTGGTAGGGTAGACTCGCCGGCGGACGGGGAAGGGGCTGGTGCCAGCGGTGTAGTGCACGGCGGCCGGGAGGCGGCGCAGCGGCGGTAAGTCCATTTCACACGATGGAGAGAGGAGAGAGAGAAGAAAGAGAGAGGGGTCAGGCACGCGGGGGAAGAAGGGGAAAAAAGAAAAAAAAGAAAGAAGAAAGAAGAAAAAGGAAGAAAGGGAAAAAGAGGAGGGAGAAAGAGAAGATCCAGTATTTCAACCTGGGTCCCGAAAAATTCAACGAAAATGAAATTAAAACCGAAAGCTAAATAAAATAAACCAAACGCAGTGAAATATTTTAAAGGCAACAATAAAAATTTAAAATCCAAATAAATAAATCAATTTAATTTAAAGATCATTTTAAAAGCCAAAACAGTAAATAAAATCTAAAAAGCGCATAAAAATAATTTTCACAACATAAAATATTAAGGAATAACATTTAAAAACTCCCAAAATTTTAAAACAAGATAAATAATCACAAAATAAATTAAATAAATCCACCATTAAAAATACATTAAAATCTGGGATGTTACAGGGGTGGTGGTAGCTAGGATCCGAAGGGGGAGGAGAAGGTGGTTCTGAAAATATTGGAGGGGATGCATGGTGGTGATGGATCGGAGGTGGTGGTGGTGATAAGGATGACATATTACATACATGCAGGTGAAAAGGTGGCAGATCCGTTGATTTAATTAACCTACACGGTCTGCACTCATGTTTTAACTCGATTAATGTCTTAAATTTACACACACAGCTGTGTATATAAGATGATACGCAGCAATCATAAGATTCAAAATTTTTAAATATATATATATATATATATATATGAAAATTCTATACATCACACTCTCATCTCATTTTTATTCCACTATATAAGATGTAGCACATTTATTACCATTAGATGATCATTTATTAGATAATTTTTTATCATCTAATGATGAAAAATGTGCTACATCTATATAGGGGAATGAAAGTGATATGAGAGTGTGGTGTATATCATTATTTTTGTATATATCAGTAAACATTTTGGCTTGTATTGGGGAGCCTTAAAAACAGTAGTTGACTTGTATTCTGTATGTCTAAGGCTAAAGTTGTAATATCTCATTATGAATGAATGGAGTTTGTTCTATCTTAAAAAAAATTAATTTTTTGCCCAAAAAATTATTTTCACAATTCATCTCCCTAGCTACTTAAATGATTCGAGTCCACCCTTGTAAGAGGCTATACCCTAGAAGCTAGTGTTGGGCAATAACACAGTGGGGGTGGTGGTAGCCAGGATCCGAAAAGGGAGGAGAAGGTGGTTCTGAAGATATTGGAGGGGGTGCATGGTGGTGATAAGGATGACATATTACATACATGCAGGTGAAAAGGTGGCAAATCCGTTGATTTAATTAACCTACACGGTCTACACCTATGTTTTAACTCGATTCATGTCTTAAATTTACACACACAGTTGTGTATACAAGATGATACGCAGCAATCATAAGATTCAAAATTTTTAAGTAGATATATATATATATATATATATATATATATATATATATATATATATATATGAAAATTCTATATATATTTGTGATGGCATAAAAATGCTGCAGATAATTTTTTTTTAGTGATTTAACATTGAAGTCCGAAGCTTGGTTGCGGTGGATTTTGCTCATATTTGCAGCAAATAATTTTTTCCAGCAATTTAACATTAAAATTGATAATCTATTGTGACGATCTTTTAATTTCGTTGGTTTAACTTATAATTGAGTAAATAACTACGATGAATGTTCGGCGCAGTAGAAATCGTTAAAAAAAAACATTTACAACGATTTTAAGAGTTATTTGTGGTGATTATTGGTGGCGAGAAAAGCTTTATTTCTTGTAGTGCCGGCTTAATAAAATAATTGATGTCAAGTTAACTGAAATTACTAATTGGACTTCTAAACATGACCTAGCAACTTTACTGGTTTAACATCTTACTTTCTAATTAAACTAATCAGCATGTTTATTAAAGCCACCAGATTTCAATTTTGTTTTTTATTATTTTTATATAATTGTAAATAATTTAATATTATTTTTATATTAAAAATTGTTTTTTACTATTCATCAAACACCTCAAAACCTAAAATGGCCACAATTGATCTAGCCTCGCGCTCCAGATCGGATCGCGGTACTAGTCATGGTCACCCTGCCCTTTTTTTTTTGTTTAAATATTATTTTTGAAAATTATGTTTTGAGTTTTCGATGATTATGAAATTTGAAGAAATATTCTACTTATCATTCTTACATCACACATTACAAATGATTTTAATTTTTAATTTTTAATTTTTTCTCTTACTAAATATGTGGTGTATGAATGATGAGTAGAAGAACTCAATTAATTTAAAATAAATAACAAAAAAAAATACGTATAGTATATAAAGATGATAAACAGCAAAGCTGAATTCTGAAGATCTGATAGCATGTATAAAAGATTGGTTCTTTGTGGGCTTCTCGAATTAAAATTTTGGGCCAAAAACTTAATGTAGTCTGCATTTATCCAATAGGTTGTACCAATGATGTCGGAGCATTGATCCTGCCTCCTCTACGTTTTGCCAAATTGGTGTTGGCTCATGGAGGTGGGTTTCGTTTTCAAAAGAGCTTGACATGGAAGTTCACTCTTACTTGGGCTTAGAGAGTTGTTTTCTATTTGGGCTCAGAAGGTGGTTTTCTTATTCGAGCTTATAAGGTTGTATTATACTTAGGCCCAGAATGTGGTCACGTTAAGGCACAGGAAAAGAGAGAGGGGGAGCCACATGGTCGTGTTAAATTTTGATTGGACCGAACCCTAGCCAAGTCAGCGGATGCATGTACCATACCGTAGTAGCCAAGGGGTCAACAGAAAAATCTAATCGTCCAAAATACCGGAGACAGAACCAGCCATTAACACAGTTGGTTTACATAGTAGAATGTAGACCAGGAAAAAAATGTACTGAGATTTTGAAAATCAACGACCAAAATTAAGCCACTAGCTCCTGTGCAATGCACACAACCATTTACTTACATAAAAAACTGGCCTGACTTGTCTACCTTAAAGTCCTCGTGGTGTTTGGTATAACTATAGATTTCTTTCTCGTGGAATGAAAGAAAAGTCACCAAGAATGCAATTAGTCTCGAGAGACTGCCATCATCATTAGTTCTATATATATATTTCACCTTTATCCTCTTGAAGTTGGACTGTTGTTTGATTCGACATTCGCTTCATCTACCCCACCAAATTGGTGGTTCATGTGGTGAGGAATTGCGTGGAGATTAAAATAATATTATAAGTTTTGAAGTAGATAGCTCTTGTTCTTGTCCAACACAGAGAGAGAGAGAGGGGACGATGAAAGCCTGGAGGAGAGATCAGGAGATTGGCTTGAGCTGGTCGTGTACTAGTGAGGAACACGATTGTTCAAAAAGATGAAAGATTTCAAACATATGTAGGTCCGTTTACGGTAGGAGACAAATGTCAAATATTATGTATGTCGAGAGAGACACACAGATTTTGGTCAGGGCCTAATCTATAACAAACCTTGACCTTTGTGCGTTCGTTTTTTAAATCAATTAATATTGCTTTTTTACTTTTCTTTTACTAATTCTATCATTGTATAAAACTGTCAGCTAGCACGAACTTTAAACCCTCGATCTTATATATTAAGGGTATTTACTCAATATTAATTAAGAAAGGAAAATACTAATATTTAAAAAAAATTATAAAAAAAATTATTTTCACATGTCAATTATTGATAGGCTGAAAATCATGAAATTTGAAATTCAAAATGTGAATCTCAAAAGAAAACTAACAAAACGAGTATTATAAATAAAAATGTAAGTAAAAGTATTGTAAGTACTATTTATTAAGAAATATTAGAGCTAGCTGTACTTTTAGCTAGTTTAATTAATTTATCAACAGTTTCATGCCACTAAGGTCCCGTTTGGCAATACAACATATGATCTCAAGTATTTTTAAATATTTTATTCACAAATTTCACTTAAACACAAAATAATATTTTCAATTTCAAATAATCAACTTTTTTATCTTATCATTACTTAATTATTATAATTTTTCTAAATTTTTATACAAAACACAAAAAATAATAATACTTTTCAAATTTAAAATATATATATTAAAAAATTATATTCAAATAATTTATTAACTTTATAATATTTTTATCTAATTTTTATTTTTATTTTTTAAAATTTAATAAAACATCATAATTCAAACTCTTTTATTACTATTTATAAATATAGTATGATATTCTAAGCATCCAAAACCGCCTAAATATTAATCTCTTACTGTCATTCTCTTTTATCTTTCATAGGTACGTACACGGCCAGGCCATAGGTAAATCGTCCTGATTCTTCGTCCTAATTGTCAGTACCGTGACAGTACTCATATTCCTTGAAAGAGTTGAAAACTTCGAACATGTTTATTGAGCTGATCTAAAGCTGAGCATTGAAATCTCAATAGGTAGTGATATAGTTATTATCTATTTATTATTTTTAATGTATTTATTTTATTATTATTATTTTTAAATATATTTTTAATATTTTTAATTATTAAAAAATTTTAAAATTTTATATAATTTTATTAATAGCCACTCCCTTAACATAAGTTTGGAGGGAGCTTTATCTTTTACAACCATGCTTCATGATTTGATCTACTGGTCTTTTCCTTATTTTCTCTCGTACGTCGATTACCAAGCTAGCCTTAATTGTTACTATCCTCTTTACGAATTCTTCTTCATCCACATGACATAACTGGTCACTACTACTTCATGTGCTGGTATGAGGACACGTCCTATCCCCATAAATTAACCACACCAGTGCCACACAATATGTAAATTGTGGTGGTTTCAAAGACGATATTTCTAATTTAGACATAGTTTGGGTATTCATAATTCTTCATAATTATTTTTTATTTATTTTTTACTATTATTCACATCTATTTAATATTTTATCATTATTTTTTTATTATTATTCACAAAATACTTGAAAATAGTCCAAATGCAGCTTAAAGCCTAATGAAGGATTTAAGAAAGTCATTTTCAATCTGGATCCTAATGAAAACTCTAGCAAATTAATTAATGAGGAATTAAATTAAAGTCTCGTGCTTGTATATATAAAACAAATATAAAGATAACAATTCAAACTTGACCAACATCGTGGATATTCTGATGATCTATTCAAAGAACATAAACTATATTCTGCCTTCTAAACCTTGCCAGCCCATATATACAAATTGTAGTAGTTCTCTAAGCAAAACAAGAAACCATCAGCTTCTATAGAAGCTCGATGATCAATAACCCAAATTAAATATGGTTCATTCAACCAGATTTTATAGTTGCTTAATTAGTTGGGAGATACAATTTATAACCAGACAGCTGATTGATGCACATGATCGGTAGCACTAGCCCGACCGGCATGAAAAAGCATTAATAGAAGTTGATATTGTTATATATTGATGTGGTTGTGGTGTGTCTAGTCATGGTTGCGCTAGTACCGCGTGCGCACGAACCCACGTCTGTCACGCCCGCACAAGGGAGGAATAACAAAGGTCAAGTTAACGATGCTGATCATCTTGATGTGACACTCGCCTATACGTCTCACCAAATACGTTGCACCTTCCTCACGCATTTAATTCTTATGTCTTATGTAAGAAAATCTATATCCAAAATTTGGAATCATCTTTTAAAACTTTTACTTGCTATCTAAATTGAATCATTATATATAATCTTATATATATTAGTAATTTATTCCAATATTTTGTAGATCAGAGTATTGTACTGATCATGGATGACAGAAAATGACTAGAATATATAATAAAAAATCAAAATTTTTGACTCATGAGATTTGTAAAATAAGCTTATAAATTTGATTACTTTTCCCAAATATTTGGAGCTCATGATCAGCATTTGACTTCTAATTAGTGGTGTATAATTTGGAGCTCATCATAGGATCAATGGAGTAGTACTTCGTACTAGTTAATTAGTATATTTATTATAAGAAAATTATTAAATTGTGATTAATTATTTCTTATAAAAATAATTATGTTTTATTAAAATGAGCATATTTTTATCGTAAATATTCATTTTAAACATTTTATCTAAATACTTTATGCTGTGTTGGAAATGGAAAGAAAATCTCACTAAATCTTAAAGTAGTAAGGCATGCATGCAGCTAGCAGGCTAGCTACTGCATTTATATTATATTATTCCTCTACTTAATTTCATGGCATTCTTCTTCCCTTGTTGTTCATTTGGTCACCTACCCAGAAGGAAAAATTCCAAGTTTCCACCTATGTAATTATAACTGATCTGCTTAAATTACAATCATCTGCATGATGGAATATAATTTGATATTCTTCTAAAATTTTCAACGTGAAGTCGATCGAGTTGATGTAATTTTTTTATTAGGTGAGATTAATAATTAACTAATTAATGTTGTTGATGCTTACTCATGTATATACCAAAATAATGTTTTGTGTATTATACGTATATCTCATTCACTCACACACACACACACATATATATTATATGCATATAATTAATGCATTATAGTAATGTTACTCTTAATTATCTTGGATTTTAACATACTGATCGACTGATCATATCGCAACTAACGTGGCGTATTTTAAAGCATTTAATAATTTATACAAAAACTCAGTTTTAAATGTGTCATATTAATTGATATGATTGCATATGATAAAATTAAAGATGAAGAATATAATTTCTTTAGTAATTTAATTAATATATAGGTGTGTGTGAATTAAAATATCTGTCCAAGCTGGAAATCAACAGCCCTGATCTTAGTATCTTAGTTGATTCTGGACTAAGAAAGAAAGACAAGAAGAAAAACCCTGACTCCTAATCTGGCATGCTTAATTTCTGGAATTTTTTATATAAAGTTTTGGCCACACCTTTTAAAAGGACAAATAAATTAAAATCGCTGTTCCGGATATTAAAGCTAGAATACCGGAAACTATGTCCATCTTCCAGCTTTTTTAGTAGTACTCCTCCCCCTCCCTTCCTCCTTTATACCTGATTCTTTCTTATATATCATTTTTGGATTTGTAGAGAGGGAAGCTAGCTTTTGCATCAAGCTCAAAGCATTGCCAAGATTATAACATGGGGAGAGCTCCTTGCTGTGACAAAGCAAACGTCAAAAAAGGCCCATGGTCACCAGAGGAAGATGCCAAACTCAAGTCGTATATAGAGAAGAATGGCACCGGGGGTAACTGGATCGCGTTACCCCAAAAGATCGGTACTTGATGCCCATTTTCCTCTATACTATGTTCTTAATTTTCCTAATTGCTAGAATCAAAATCTAATTCAACTGGAGCACTGATCTAGCTTGTTTACATCTCACACCATATTTAAACTAGCTGTCCATGTACGTTAATCAGGCCTTAAGAGATGCGGAAAGAGTTGCCGCCTTAGGTGGTTGAACTACCTCCGCCCAAATATCAAGCACGGAGGTTTTTCAGAAGAGGAAGAGAAGATAATTTGCAGCCTTTTTCTCAGCATCGGAAGCAGGTAATTTTTATTGTCGTCTATACGGAGATATTTATATAACAATTTAGGTGGCCAAGAGAGATTATCATCTTCAATTCTATATTTTCAGCTCCTTAATTTGTGTTTACTCTATAAACTTTTTTGTTAATTTGCACGAACAGGTGGTCTATTATTGCAGCACAGTTACCCGGAAGAACTGATAATGACATAAAGAATTACTGGAACACAAGGCTGAAGAAGAAGCTTCTTGGCAAGCAGAGAAAAGAACAACAGGCTCGTAGAGGTAGCAGCCTAAAGCAGGAAATGAAGAGAGGGGGTGGGAATTCCATGGTTCCTGATAACAATAACCAAAACCCTTACTGGCCGGAGCTGCCTGTGCTGGCACCCATACCATACTCAAACCAAGAACCTCGTTTTAACGAGCATGCTTCTATCAGAAAATTACTCATCAAACTTGGAGGAAGATTTTCTGAGGTTGATCTGCCAATCCATCAGGGGACAAGTACTGATCTTCAATTCACAAATCATATTTCCGCCACTGAACAGATATATCAGGCTGTGAATATGCCCAGTAGTACTACTTCTCCCATATATACACTAAACGGCAATGGCAATCAATTTGCACAAGCCCAGTCCTATTTTGATGGGGCAGAAGTAAACGCGGTGCAAGGACAAAGCAGTTTTCCAGCAGAGCTCGAGGAAATCGTATACAACAATCCACAGGGATTAGATGGGCTAGAATTCTTATGTGGGGAAGACATGGTCGATAATATAATTGGCACTAGCAGTAGTACTTCTGGTGGAAGTAACGTTTGGGGGGAGATGAGGGCTCTGGTTTATCCTTCAGTACTACTAGCTTCCAACTATGAAGGTATGCAACAAGGGACACTACAGGAATGCGCTTTTGAAGAGTTGAGGTACCCTCATGCAAATTAAGCTTCTGTATATGGTAAAATCTCTAGCATTAATATATAGGAAAGTGGTGTTTGGATTCACAGAGAAAACCCTAATAAACTCAATTGTCATATGTTGCTTTTTGTATGCTTGTGGATCTATATCCATGGGGACTATAATTTGTCTACTATATTGTGCACGATAAGTTCTTTTTAGCTGTATTTTTCAGTCTAATTAAGTTTCCTTGTTAGTACTGAATAAGGAGGGGGGATTTGCAGCTTTGATCTGCTCTATAATTCATTGGCATTAATTGGGGGTAAATTTAGAGCTCGTACTTTAAAAAAAAAAAAAAACGAAGACATGATTGGGTTCGTTGTTATTGCTGGCTTAAATAAATACTTGTTGGAAAATCGATCATATATACAAGCAATTGTCTATGCGGTACTATTCTTGTAGATAACATAAATGCGCATAGCTAGAGAAAACCCCAATTAGAAAAATACTGTATCTATATATATAGATGATTGCACGTACGCCTCTTGCATTTCCGGCGCCAGTTGCCAATTAAGCTTCAAGTTTTTTAACTTTCTATGATATGGGCCATATGGCTGCATTAATTCATAACAAATATATGCATGCATGGCTAAGACATTAACAAAACACGTGAGAAAGTCTACATCCTCATTCCTAGGTGATGCATGATCTTCGAGAATTAAGTTGATCATTTGGTTTAATTTAGTGATATTCGAGATTTTGAAATTCTAGGAGTTGATTCAAGTGGTAAAGGTCTTGATTTAGGTGGTATACTTTCTCCAAAATCTAAGGTTAATCGAATCCTTTTGAGTACAAACAATATTTAGGATTATCGAATTTTTGATCTCTTAAATTACCCAAGAAATTATTTACTGAGGGCATGTACAGTACTGTGCCAATAAAAAAAAAAGATATACCAAGAAAAAAAAGTAGTAGCTAGTGTTAGCACGTATCCCACTCGTAACGAGGTTACAGGCCGGCATGGATATTAATTTAAAGCGGATAGTTCATGATCAGTCAAATTGTTCTCAGTTTTTTCTTCCTATATATGCTTCCCGTAGCTGGATGTTTTAGAGAAATCACCAATATAATGAAGTATTATAATTTATTTTTGGATGGGAAGACTAAATTTTTTATAAAATTTACCATAAAAAACCTAATTGTTAATGGTTTTTAATTTTAAACTACAAGTCACTGAGTAAGTCCGCCCTACATGCAGTAGGCGCGGCAGTACAGTCTGAGGGCCGATAGGTACAGTCATTGAGTGCTGGTATAAATTAACTCTGAAACGCAGTACTTGATGAAAACGAATGAAGAGCACAATAAAACAAAAGAGACATACGACAACAACACAGTTCGATCCGAGTGCATGTCATATATGGGTTGGTTTGATCATCAAGAGTACTTCCTCAGATTTCGTTCAAAGCGCCATTGATATTGTGTTTTAGGAGTAGTACTGGATGATCAGTTTTAAGTGTACTGTGCGTATATTCATTTTATTCAATCAGATCAAGCATTTGCACATTAATGCATATATATATATATATATATTATATGTATATGCATTGTGAATTTTACTGATGAAACGGTATCATGCATGATTTTTATATCCTAGTGTTTGACTAATTGCAAATATAATAGGGGCTTGAGAGAGGTCAGTTCGCACAGGCAGAATTTAAACAGGTGTAAGTATGATCTAGAAGATCATATATATATATATATAGAGCAAAACAAAAAATAAAAAAATCAGAAATGTTTCAATCGACGTAATCGATCTTCATCATCTTGCTGCATATATGAGATCGAGTCTTCTTGTAATTGCGCGCAGACGTTTCATCCAAGCTCTCGGATTTGATATATTCCTCGATTGTTCATCAAGCAGCTGGGAGTGAGATATGAAAAAGGCGACTAAACCTAGCTAGCTAGCTTTTTTTTTTTAAATAACCTAGCTAGCTAGCTATCACATGATGCAGGTCTTATATATAAGTATATATAATATATATATTTCTCGAATTAATAAGCAATTTTGAGTGTGAAATTTAATTAAGTGCCATGCATATAATATATCAAAATAAATGCTTGAAACTGATTGCTACCTAAAAATCGAACGATCTTTTTCTAATCAACTATATATCAATCATGTCAACTCAGTTGCAATATATATGCATTTGATTATAATTAATTAGGGTTTCTTCATCACATTTTCAATCAACATGATGATCAAGAATAACATGAAATCGAAGCTATATATATATATATATATAGCCAGATAGATGCCTCAGCTTTTATTATTGACTGACTAGATTAATGTTTTTTAATCACCACAAATACGATTGATTTCGGACTTTTCTCATCCAGTTTCGATTGATTTATTGACTAGATTATATATGACAACGAGGTGCGGCGCGCTAGCAGTACTCCAGTACTCTGATGATCTTTTGATTCTCTCTGATCATCATGATCGACATTCAAATGTACCAGCAAAAATAGAATTAGTACGTACTTACGTCGACGGCGCCACAATTAATTTGTCGCTAAATAAATGGTCTAATAGAATTTGATATTGCAGTTCCTATACCACCAGAATAATATTTATTGCTAGAAGCCCAGGTAGCCAACTTAATTTCTGATAATATTGCTGGAATGCAACTTGCTATATACATACATATATATATTTATATATATATATATATTCGGCGCGCCTAGATTTTAAACATTATGGCCGCGGGGATCGATTGAGCAGGTAAGTTTTCCCATATTTTGTCATTTCTTTTTTGTAAAATATGATATTCTATACAAATTTCATTTGATCTGGCAAGAGAGAGAGAGAGAGAGAGAGAACAGCATGATTTGGAGGATCGAAGTCATGCATATAAATATATATATATATATATATATATATATATATATATACACACACACAAACATGTGTGTGTGACATGCGCAATTAATGCTCACATACCATCTTCATCTTCTTTTTCTTCTTCTTTTCGAATGTCTTTTGTGGGTTAGGTTTGTATAGATCTGTGAATCATGTGTTATATTAACTTCCGTGTGAGACTTGACCTTTTTTCGTCAAATGATTAAAAAACCTTCGACGACAATTGGAAAAGCATCAGTACTTGTATGATCCTGGCCTGCAAGGCCGGCCGTTCTTCACTATATCATACAACTTGAGCAGATGATATGATCGATGGAGAAGATCAAAACCCAAAGGATCTCTAGCTTGTTTTTGCAACTTAATTGGTTGCTTAGTTAGCTTTTGATCATGAGGAAGGTCAAAGCAGAGATATATTTACATATATATATATATATATATATATATATTATCTTACATGGACTCATCGATCCTGGCCTTGCTAGCTGTAGTATATATATATGCTAAATCAAAAGATGTCGTTTTGTGTTGACTATAAGCTGGCATCATTGTTTGGTAAGCTATGATAATGATTTGTTAGAATTTGTTGACACAGTTTGAAAATGGATGAAGATGTTTTTTGTCCTTTTCAAGTGATTCAAAAGGCGGGGTCTCATTTGCTAATTCCAAGTTCAAGTTATAAGAGCAGAACGTACAATAAATAACGGTACCAGAATACTTGGCATGTTGCTGTTTCTCACATACTTCATAAAACAATTGCATGCGGAAGTTTGTCATGCATGCATGTGTGTTGAGTAGTTCATTTTTAAAATAAGATCGAGAATGATTAATTCCAACCGAAGCAGAAATACATGATCTGTGCAGTACCCATTAATTGCACTCGGGCATGCAATTTTTAAGTGTAGCTAGCGAGTAGATAACAAAACTATGAAGTTGTTATACCTAAACAAGAAGATCAACAAAAAAAATAAGGAGAGAGAAAGAGAGAGGAGAGAGGAAATAATAACTAGTTGTTAGGCTCTGAAACTTGATCTTAGTATGAAATATCAAGATTCACAAGAAAGTTAAATATAATAAAATATAATTAGAATATTATTTTTTAATATTATTATTTTTTTGAGATTTAAAAAATATTAAATTATTTATTATATTTTATATAAAAATTTAAAAAAATTATAATAATGAAATGAGATGAAACAATAATCTTCTGTATTCAAACCCGGTCTAAAGCACTTGTACTTTTGTCTAAACATGAATTATTCATATTTTGCATTTTTCCAAATATTTTCAGAACACCAAAAAAAAAAAAAAAAGTTTGCATATATATTTGAAGGACGGATCGAGCTAGGCTACTGCATGATATATAATTAGCTCATGATAATTGTGTCTCTGATCTTATATATAGATACCCCAAATATGGAAAATAAAAAGAAGAAAAAGAAAGATGTCCTCTAAATCTAGCTAGCTGTCTAGCTGATCACTGATGATCACATGCACGATATATTAGAAGAAGAAAATTGTATGCTATTATTCATTCTGAATATTATATATAGAAAAAATCTACTCAACCTCTTACTATTCACACTACACTCCACACTCCATCTTTTTTTTAATTTTTTTTATCAAATATATTTTTATATGAATAGTGAATAAAAAATTATAAATAGTTTAAAAAAAAATTCAAAAAAATTTTTAAAAAATATTAAAAAATATTAAAAAGTGTTGAGTGTGGAGTGTGGGGAGAATGAGTAGCAAAACCCTTATATATATAATGACTCACATGAGTTGTACACGGTAGCTCCATAGCAAATGAAGGAGACAGTTCTAATTAGGTTATAATTGACTCTGTGAATAACTATCAAAATTAGGATGAAAAGCTAGCTAGCTAGGGAACACATAATTAAAAAATAAAAATAAAAAGGCACCTCGTAGGTCATGATGGCTAATTTTCGCCCCCGTAAAGTAAGGAATATACCTCGAAGAAGAAGCAGAATACAAAAGGCTATCAAGAAAAAACCAAAGATAATTGGTGATCAAGGCACTATATATATTAATCCGTCAACTAGGGTGACGATTATAAGCACCAAAAAGCATCCGATATTTGATGTCAAAAAAAACAAGCATCCGTAATTGAGGCTTAGGGCCGCAGGGAGACAGCCCGACCTAGCTTAGCTATGAGTACAATACCCAAACGACGACTTCATTAATTCCCTATTTATATATATATATATATATTTTAATTCTCTACAAAAAAAAAAAAAAATTACCATCGTAATTTATATAATCGTCCCGTAATCATTTTTAAAAAAATAATAAAATATAAAATTTATTTAAAAAAATTATTTATTTAATAATAAATTATTATTTTTTTAAATAATTATATAATATTTACACACTTACGTAAAATCATTTTCCTCGTAATTATCATACCAAGCCCCAGCTGGGTGTTGTTTACTTAATGATAATGACACGCACTAACAGTACGAGAAATTCTTTTCGTTTTTGTCCTGCTTTTTATACCTATTAATATATACAAACTTGTAATCGTAAAACGCATCCATGTAAATCCATGCCAAGAATGGACTGCAGATGATCATGACTTCATAATATAATGGAAATTATTCCGTCGGTGGCCTTGCTGCTTAATTTCTGTTGTCACGAATAAGACAAGCTGGGATAATTCCATTTCTTGGGAATGTAATATACAAAGAGTTTATATATTGTTCATTTGTCTCATTGATTTGCTACTTTCTACGTAGTTTTGTTGTATTTTAATTTTATTTTTTTATACGAAGTATACGTATGCAGCTTCACCGGCCACGGGGATTATATATTACCTATGTGATATTAAGAGATTGAAGAGGATTATTATGTGATCTCAAACTTGTCAATAGAAATGGAAAAAATGGCCTCTCGTTGATAAAGCATTGCTACAGCCTAAAAGCATTGAAACGCAATTTTCATCCTCGGGTTATTATCTATACGAGGGAAAATTTTACTATTAAAAAAAAAAGGAAAGTAAAATTGAAATCTGCTTTGGGCTGGGTCTTAGTTCTTGTTGGGCCTCGTGAAAAGAAAGGTTCTTGCTGACCCAAATTATTTGCTGCAAACCCCGTGTGACTCTCAGAGAGTGAGTGAAAGCGAAAACAACGGGATCAATGGCGCTACCAGCTTTACACGATATTGAAGCATCGTTAATCACTCACGCCTGAAGCAAATCGATCTAAAGCCGTTTAAAGTGCCGTGCTGAAGGTACTGGTGATTTTATCGATAACAAGTAACAGACGGGCAGAGGGAGGGAGTACATAAAAATATGTAGGTAGCAGTTAAAGATGCCTACATGGTGTTGAAATATATATACTGAGCACCACGTAGGCTGATCACCAGTAACTAATTATTGCACTAGTATATTTTACAAATTCACATGGAAAGCTTGATTGGTAAAGAAAATCTGAAGGTGCAACATATGCATAAACAGCTCAAATTCTCCAACTCTTTCAAAATGAGCATAAATTTGTATATAGAATATAATATTTTTGTCTGCTAAATCACAACCGTGTGACGAGGTTACTTTCCCTCAATCATTTCCTTATCCATACAGAAAAATTTGGTGATTATAGGAACTGATTTCTATGCTTGTTTACCAATGTATTCTGCAATCCGAGTCCCAGCACTACCTTTCCTGTGTAAAGCCTACCAAGAATATATCTGCTTCGGCGCTTGTTTAATATGAATGAAATTTGCAGTTTCAGACATGGATTATGTACAAAAGAACGAGCTCTATTTACTTCTTGCTGGTTTCTGCTATATCCAAAGTGCAATGAATAGCCAATGAACCTTTTAATTGGCTTCGTTCCTTTCCTGAAAAGAGAGAAACAAAGATAGCCAACCAATTATTTCGTTGATTCCAGGTAGTGGGAGTCTCCCAAGCATTGGGTGAATCAAACCTGGGTTCAACTTCTCCCAATCTGGAATACTCTTCCCGTCTCCGTGATGATTCAAGCATCCACATCTACACAATTCATGAGAAGTTGCCGTGAACTGGCAATAAACTGTATGTAAGTCTCGATAAGTCTCTTCCATCCTCCCACACAACTCATCTTTGCGATCCATCTCAATAAGAACCTGTAAACAAGCCAACGATCAAGCTTGGAAAAGAAGTGTGCGTTGATGAGAGAGAGAGTCCATTTGGAATTGCTACCTCTGCAGCATTGTTCTTAAATGTCGGGAGAAACCGCTGCCTACAGTACTCATTAAATAGAAGAGTGCAGATGATCAGTGGAATTGTAAAACCTGAAGCCACCGATGATTTTTTGATTCCAAAGACCCCAAGAGCAATTATTTGTGATAACACCAATGAAAAAATTGTAGTGTTGTGGGCAATAGGCCAGAACTGTCCCCCACTTTCATATTTTGTAATATACACATTGAGAATCTGAAAGATATACTTGAAAATTTTAAAATGCATCTTTAATGGTATGCCTCTCTAGTCAAATGAAGAGAGAGAGAGAGAGAGTAAAACACAACATTTCAACTGGTGGGAGCAGAAAATTTTCTCTAGTGAAATGAAGAAAAAAAATAAGAAAAAGAACAACATATGAAACATTATACTTCCAGGCTGGAGTAGAGACCTAAGAGTAAATTAAACAGTCTCCTGCATCCTACTATTGCCAGTCCATATAATAGATAGCATCATTTCTATACATCCGATAAGCTCTGGATCCATTGCTTAGCTAAGACTTCGATCAGAATATTAAGATGCACTTACAAAAAAAAAAGAATATTAAGAAGCATTGCCCTTAATGGTATTAATTACAAAGAATCACCCCCCAAAAAAATATGTCATCCTGTTTTCACACATGGATGCATCAAAAAACTGGATAACAAAATGTGAAGCCTATTTCCTTGGCAGGTATTATGCAGAATGAAGGAGAATTCTTCTCATTATAACTACAGAATGTTCCAGTTTAGTACCAATCTCACATTGAAGGTTTTCCAAATTCTGTGTTTGGGTCTGCACACGAGCAATATATGCTTGCTGTGTAGGTGCATTAAAATAAATTAAATTTCCATTCTCATCTTCCTCTTCAAGTTCCCTTGTAGTTTAGTGAATCACTTTAACCAAAGCAAATGATGGCATGAACTATGAATGCGCTCCCTACTTCACCTTATCACAAATTATTTATGAATCGGTGATTCCCCACACTATTAAATTGGATACTTTTCACTCTAGAAGAAACTTTAGTTGAAAAGAAGTCCTAAATATCTTAAACTACCATAAAACATTAGAATTTAAACCATGCTTTTCCATTTATGCCTCAAATGATAAATTGATACGGTTTTCCTCTTGTATACCATCTTGTGTACTTTGGGCTATGCCTATTCTATTAATACAATCGTTTACTTATAAAAAAAAATGACAAATCGATACAATGCTTCTTAAGATGAGGTTTAAGTTAATAAGCTCACAGCTTAAACCCAAATTCTGCATGGCATGAAAATTTAGGTTAGTAGATTTATTAGGCATGTACATTTTTTAAAGGCATCCAGTCTAACCCAGTGCGCTAGTCTTTAGTACTCCACATCATTATTCTATATCAAGTCTTTTTATGATAAATGTAGGTCTAACTCAGATACAGATTGGTGGAAATTGATCCATCTCTTCTTTTCTTTTTGTTAGGTTCTGCATTCTTCCATTTTTCTCCCTTAATTTATCACTACACTATTATCATTGCTCCAGGCTGTTCTCGGAGCAAATAACTCTCTGTTCACTATTCAACAGAGTCTGCACATTAAATAATCCTGCCAACTTCATTTCCCACAACCTTATCAACCACCTTTCCTTTGTGATGGCAGCACCCAAGCGGAAATTTCTCTAGGCTGTTTTGCGTCATAGGGCTTCTCTCTAAACCATAACTTTGGCCCAACTTTCACTGAGCAGGTGCTACCGGATATTTTACAATGTACCTATATGTTTTTTTGATAAATTACAATGTACCTATATTTAAAAGGCCCTTTTTTCTCCTCTCTAAGAATATACTGGTTTCTAGTAATAAACATGCGATCAACTTGAAAGAAGAAATCAGGTACCAAAAGAGACAAGGGTGTAAAACCAAAATCTGGTTGGAGATCTACACATTAAAAATATATTCAAGTTTACGACTATAATGAATGAGCATTCAAACATATTCTGTAACTACCATGGAGAATGGAAGAAGTTCTGTAGCATGGACAAGATATATGATCAAATTACAAATTAAAGGCCTTGTCTAAAACTACCCACATTCAAGCTGCAAATACAAACAGAAAGACTAATATTAGTATTAAAGGTAACAGAGGATTCAAAGCACTCACCTGGTTTTTATACACAAGGTAAGCAAGTGCAAAGTAAATCAGCAAAAAGGGCAATATCAAGGGTGTAAAGATGGAACATGTGAAGCCAAGGAATCCAAAGAGGAGGAGTCGTGGGACTTCTGTATGGTATGGAAAAGATAAAGGGCAATGGGTAAAATCATCCTTGATTCTGAGTATGAATCTTTTCACCAGGTTGCAGAAAAGAGCAAAAACTTGCATCACCTCACATGACAGACTGGCCCAACCAGATGTTAAAACATAAGTCATGAAGAAGCTAGCCTGCAACAATTTAACAACCCAATGTAAAAGACTTTTACATTTGCCAGAAGAGAGAAAATACTGGAAAACCTTTATTTTCCCATATAAAACTCTTAGTTCTAAAGCCTACAGTCACTATTGAAAATTGATATTGCTAAAAACTACATAACAAATGACAAATTCAGAGACACAAAGCTAACACCCGAGATTAGAAAAATGTAAAATACTGCATGGATGAAATATTCTGCATGGAGTAGTAGCACAATCACAGAAAGGTAAATAACAAATTAACATTGAAGTCAAAGAACACTACCTGTCTTGGCACTGCTTTGGCAAGTTGCGCAGGTATGTCTTTTACACTAGAAAATACATTCAGTTGGCTGATAACAGATCCCGTAAAAACATTAACAAAAAATACATTCCAGATGGTGAAGTACAAGACTTTGCAGCACGCGCTCTTTTTCCTTCCACTACGGGAAATAGAACCCTCAACAGCTGAAAATAGCATCATGATTGGTGGGACTGTATACAAAGCTAAAATCAAAATCACGCTTGGAAGGTAACCTGTTACCAGCTGGTTCATATATTTCCTGCACCAGGGCAAAGGGTAAGTTCACTTGAAAATGTGAGTGTTGCAGGGTGAATATAAAATTTACCGGCTTTTAAATCAATGCCAACTCAATTATTTCATGCACATAGCTACTCTAAAAAACTTCAAAAATGTTAACAATTTAAAGAGAAAAATTATGAGCACAAGACTAGAAGGTCAAGGGGGCGAATGATCAATAACTTCATCAAATATCTGAACAGTTTTAAAGCAGCCTTTCTATGCATAGAATAGATTGCACGAATTTGAAAGATAAAAAGGTATCATGTTAAACCGCCAATGTTAGGTTGCCATCCAGAGCTACATACAACTTAAGTTCAGTATGCTTGTTGTCCAGAGTAAATTATAGTTTTTTTTTTTTTTTGATAAGTGAGTAAATTATAGTTCATTGTTATATTCTAAACAAACAAGGTTATGTCATAGTGGTTCATTAAAAAGTAACAAACACTCTTTTTATAAGCTTAGGCATTCCATCGTGAATCTATAGACATATGTTGTGTAGCTCCCAACAAATTAGAATTGACCTGTTTAAAAGAAAAGCCTCGGAATCTCAAATCTCCAGTTCACGAAGAGAATGTGCACTTTAACACTTCTTATCAACACACACACCAACATATCAACCATGCCAAAGTTACCCAGATCAAGTGAATTCTAAAACTAATAAATACAAAACAAATCTATCACCATCACGATGCTTATCCTTTTTTTCTGAGCTATCACGATATTTACTTACTTCTTTAAAAGTCCTCTCAAAAATGGAAATGTTTGCTGTAGCTGATCTAGCTGAGTTAAGCCTTGTACAAATGTTATGGGAATAAGAAACACAAGCACGAAGGCAATGGCAGCCACAAGTGTTCCTATCTTACGGATCCAGAGTTGTCTATATGGTATACAAAGATTTGACCAATAAATATCATGAGGTTCCGGAGCCAAGTCTGTCACCCATAACATCGGATTTGAAGATTGAAGAACCTCTGCAATAACAGTGGCAGCATAGCGAGTCTTGAAAAAAACAAAAGCAGCTGCACACTCCTGTTTGGAGGAAAAGATGCTTTAGGCTGCTGGTGACAAAGTTTAAAACTTAACAAACAATGGAAAAGTAACAGGTAAATAATTAATAGTAACCAAATCATGATTAAAAAAACAAAACAAAAAAGAGTACTACTGAAGAACGGTTGAAAAACCCAAAAGCTATAATGAGATAAATGATATTTGCAGACAATATCATGTACAACACTGCCATAACCCACTATCTTCTATTTAGGAGAAATTATAGGTTTAGGTAACAACTCAAACAAATACAAGACATCTGCAGTGATGTGTACTGGTATGCCATATGTGGTAATTAACCAACTGTTAAACTGCATTGAATTGAAAGCAAACAGAGCTACCATACAAGTCTAGTTTGAAGAGTACCAATACCAATCACGTCTGCATGTCAAACCTAGGTGAAGTAAATAACACTACATCTCAATGTAAAATCTAATTGTAAAAAGATGTGCATGATAATGAAGAGGCAATTTCCCTACATCACCACCCTCAAGCTCTATTACATATACAGGTTTCAATTACATTAAAATGAACAAACTACCATGTAACAAATTTCCCTCACCAACATATTATTTCACTCCTAAGCAACTCTTCTAACACTCCCCTCGAGCTGTAGCATATATCACATAAGCCTAGCTTAGAGCAAATGAACATGCTAGCGACCTCAATATGCTTGGTTCTTTCATAAAATGAAAATCATCCAAATAGACTCAGTACCAATGTAAGACTTTGTGAACATGTCAGCTAACTAATGGCGTAGATAATACTCCAATGAGTACCTTTTCGATAAGTATACTTTAACCGTAACCTATCACGAACGAAATGACAATCAACCTCAATATGCTTGGTTCTTTCATGAAATACTAGATTTGATGCAATATGTATAGTAGCATGGTTATCAAAGAACAATGAGATAGGAGTAAAGAATCCAATTTCTTGGAAAAAAGTGTTGCAACCATGTCAACTCACTAGTAGTAAGAGCCATTGCCCCATATTCAGCTTCAGCACTAAACTACACCACTACTATTTGTTTACAGGGCAGGTTTGGGGCTTTAGATGAGATACAAAATTCTCATATGATCTCATTTCATTTCATCCCATCTTATTCCCAAACATAATTCAAATACAAAATTTTCAAACTAATCATTACAACTTTTTCAAACTTTCAAATAAAAAATAAAAAACAATTCCAACTTTTTCAAATCCCCAAACAAAAATAATATGAAAAACTATATTATTGCAATATTTTAACTTTATAATATTTTTATTCAACTTTTTCTCTCTGCTTTCCCAAAACCCAAAAAATACTCAACTCAAACTATCTCACTACTATTCACAAACTATCTTACTCCTATTCACAAAATTTTCATCTCATCTCACTCCCCAAACAAGCCCTAAGAATGTACAATCCTCTGTCGTATACTGTCTATTTGCATCAACAAAACCTTCTGCTCTAAGATTTCCATTTCGTTTATATATAATAACCTAATTCCAGGGGCTCTCTTTAGAGACCAAATGGTATGGGTAACAGCTTCCAAATTTGAAGTTCTAGGAGCTTCCAAAAACTGATTAGTGATACTCTCTGCATATGAAATATCTCATCTGGCAAAAGTAAGACAATTCCACTTTCCTACCCAGCACAATATCTACCAGGATCTTCATACAATTCACTATCATCCTTGAGTAATTTCTGATGCTATCAATAGAAAGATCAACTGGACAAGCGCCCATAAGACGTCTATTCTAATAGATGAAACACATACGTTCTCTGAATAAGTTAATACCTATCCGAGATCTAGCCACTTCAATACCCAAATCCTTTGAGTGAAACAATTGCTGCAAAAACTGTTTAATTAAGCAATACCTCCTGAATCCTCTCTGGTGATAACAATATCGGCTACATATACCATACGAAGAGCATAGGTCGCATCAGTATGGAAATGATTTATTGACATCTCCCTGACATATCTAGAGATCAAACTCCAACACCGCTTCAAAGAGTTTTCCAAAACTGGAGGTTGCTCCATGTAAACTCCCTTATAAAATCACCATGCAGAGAGATTTTTGACATCTGATTGAAATAAAGGCCAATCAAGATTAGCAGCAGGAGAAGTAAAGATACAAATAGAAGAGATCTTTTCAACCAGAGAGCATTCCCCATCATAATCAAATACCATATATATGGGTCCAACCTTGGCAACCAAACGAGCCGTCACTCTTCCAATACTCATTGGGACTAAACTTAATTTTATATTGGGTTTGTGGAAGTGGATAGGTAGAATTAAAAAGTAGTTTGAATGTAATTTTTAAGGTAGTTTTTTATTGATTTTTGTAAAAGTTTTTGTTTGAATAAAATATTTTAAGGTATTTTTTTTTTATTGGTTTTTGTAAAAGTTCAGAGTTTTTTACTTTGTTTGCCAGATGTTACTGGAAAATGTTTGGTTTAAAGTCGCAAAATTTTTGTGAAAAATTTTGAAAAGCTTATAAAAAACCACTAAACCAAACAAGGCCTTTGTTTGCCAGATGTTACTGGAACAAGCTCCTGAGTCCCATTTTGATTGAAGTTCGCAATTTCTATCTCCATGGTTTGCCTCCAACCAGATTCTGGCAAGGCATCCTCCACCCTAAAGATAGATGTAAATAAAGCAAGAAAGGGAAGGAGACAAAGAATGAGTCGATACAAACTAGGTGACAGGATGACGCGTGTTACAGGAACATTTACCTTTTCAAATCGCTATTCACAATGAGTTGTATGGATGTAAGGACACTGGATACAGAGACGATAAGGATGATGGTAGAGGCACATAAATTGATGGTTGAGGGCAATCGGTATAGATTTAAAGGTGGAGCAGTTGAACGTGTTGTAGTTAATAACTAGAAACCGGACTTGGCAGATATGAAACAACAAACTTAAAAGCAAAATAAGGGACATTGGGAAATATGAAGTAGAGTCGACAGGCTTGACATTTGCATTCGCGAACCAGCATTGAACAATAGGAATGTAGCAACAATATCCCTTTTGTGTTGTAGAATGACCAAGAAACGCGCATTTTGTAGCATGAGGATCAAATAGTGGTTGCAGTCCACATTTTACAAGAGAGACAGAACGATAGATTTCCTTCTAAGAAAGAAAACCTTCAACCTAAAGCATTCAAAACTACACAGAATGGTTTAACCACAAATATATACTGTCTAGATAATTCCCACCCAGAAACATCCTTCCTTCCCATCTAACCACTGACACATTCAACCTAAAAAAACTAACCCTACTTACTAAGATGTGTACAGATATAAGTGAACCCTCCCCCCATATTAAATTCGCTATTCCATCTGCTAACTGACCTTACCAAAAGGACTTGCATATCCAAGAAAAAGCTGGACAGGTAAGTAGAGCAGCTTACATTGCAAAACTGGAGATTATATGCCTAAAAAAACAGAGAGGGAGAAGAATCCAAACATAACTTACCCAGTTGTACGTGCATAAATACTAAATATTCCAGAAATAAAATATATTTAAATAAATTCATGCCAAGGTTTGTGACCTTTTTTATTGTAGCTAAATCCATATGACCGAAGCAAGATTTTCCCCTAACATTATCAATCTCACTTGAAATGATCGTAAAAGAATTTGTAGGTGCTCCACAAAGACCATGTTGCATTAAACTTGGCTTGCAGTTCTGTTCAAGAGAAGCATCCTTAAAAATCATGTACATCTTCTCTGCATCGCTCTGCAAACATTAAACATATCTTAGAGATCCATAAAAGCTAGCGATTATATGGACTCAGAAAGATTTTTTTTCAAAGAATGAACTCAACCAAACTTGACTCAAAACAGCACAATGCAAGAAAGCTCCCTCTCCAACTACCACAATGAGAAATTCAAACAAAGCATCAAATACAAATGTTACAAAGCTGTAAAGAGCCACCTAGCATATGCAGTGTTGAATAAACTCAGCAAGCATAAAGATCAAAGACTGCACTCAGTGTCAACTTAAGATTGAATAATGAAACTTATGCCAATAGCCAAAGCGAAGTGGAACTTCATAAAGCAAAAAAAAAAATGCAGCACAATCAGTTTGTCCTCATATGGAAGCATATAAAATAAGAATGGGGGGCCTGGTAAGACAAGAAGATAATTGCAGAATTAACCGCATTCATGAAACAGACAAACAGAAGAACCGTACAAACAGGGATAGTCAATTGCGATTATCCCTGTGCAATAATACAACTGCCAAGCAAGATATTTTAAGAAGATGGCATTGCAAGGCCAAGATAAAGGAAGATAAAATATATATATATATATATATATAGCAAGAATGTAGCTTTAAATTGTCTGGATAAAATTAAATGATCAACTGACGAAAATTGTTAAAAAAAAAAAAGGATTTTCCATTCTCTTCAATCACAAAGCAACATCAAGTAATCATTTGGAGCGTGGTATAAAAAAGAAAGTCACAGTCCAAATTACAATGCTAATCAGGTCACAAAAGATTATGATTTATAATATAAATACTTTTTGTTTTGTTTTTTTTTATGATGCGAAACCTCAACAAGGCAGAGCTCTTCGAACTCACTCCTAAAGGAGTCAACCATGAACTCACCCACCAGAACCATGTACCAAGTAATCCAAGGGAACTCATAGTATGGAAGCAAACCCAAGATGTCTTAGTTTACAACTCATTTCAAGCTCTCCATTTGACCACAAAGTTGCCCTTGATGAGTAAAATCTAGAAAATTTTCTTAAAGTAGAGAATGGGTAATCAATTATGAATCATAACAAAACATTAACTGAAACCGTCGATGCTCACATACTAAAAGAAACAAGACATGCTTGATTATTACAAAAGAGGTAATGTACTCCCCCAGATTTGCAAAAATTTTCTCACAAGAAGGATATAAAAGGAATCCATCCAAAAAGCACTAAAAACTATGCTAGGCCGCATATAAGTGAATGCTCATTACAGAAAAGAAAGAAAAGTGGGGATTCCAATTTCCAGATGTTAGCATGTAAACCAGAATGAAGATTTAATCAACCAGGAGAAATTCAAATGACAGACAGATTTAGGGGATTTAAAGAGTGTGGCTGAATATAGATAACAAATTCCTCAGTTAAAATGTATGCACACCATCAGCTTCTGAACTCTACCACACCGATACACCATTTGGTGTGACAAGTAGCTTGATGAATGATACTTAGTGAAAAAGCTTTTCACTGAATCACTGTATGTTTCTTGTGAAGACCGGGGAATAGCACGGATAAGAACTGTAAAATGACTTGGATTTGGAGGAGATCTGGTAATACGTTCTAGCCTCATCTTCGTAATGCTCTTGTACTCCTACAATTCATATGAAACAAAAGCAAAGTTAAAAATAACCTTCAAACAGAAAATAACCTACACGAAGTAGAATGCAGATGGCTGCAACCCTTACAAAGTAAAGGAGAATACAAGCGGAGCAGGTTATGATGTATAATGCGAGACAATGAGCCCAAAGCCTGAAAAGAAAAGAAAAAAAAGGAGTAACCAATTTACAGCTGTATTTTACCAAAAACAACTCAAACTATCAAAGGCAGTTACTATGTGACTCATAAAAATAAGTGGTTACTATGTGACCATCGAGAAACGGTAAGTAGTAAAACAGCAAGGTTTTAAGCTGCTTGAGTAGACTTCTACTCAAACCAATTAAAAAATGATGTCAGGTAATATTGTTTTTGAAGCAGTCTACATGCCTCAGGAAAGCATCTAAACAATTGTTGAGGAAAATAAATACCGCAGATACTTCTTTAATTTAACAATGGTTTGATACATCAACAACATATATCTCATACCACTTTGAACCTTCTTTAACATTCTCGATCGTAAAAACTTCCAGCGATTCTAAAGGAATTTTCTTGTGATGCATTTCTTGACCATAATAATTCACCGGAAGCACGAGAAAAAAGCAAATGACGACAGCAATGGAAAAGATTCTGATGCTGTAGAAAATTAATTAGCACCAGTAAGTAAACTTGAAAAAACCACAAGTAGAATACTGTTCCTACATATATGGAAATGAGACTGAAAGTTAACTATAGAAACATGGATCAAAATAAAGACCAATTTCAGAGATATTTTTTTTTTTTGATAAGTAATCATAAATATATTAATAAAGATGGGCAAAACCCAAGTACACAAGATGGTATACAAGAGCTAAAGAATCTATTGATATATGTACATGAAAGAGCAGATAGTTACAAAATAAATAAGAGTACCAAGAGCATAACAGGAGAAAACTTCCACGACAACTGGAATAAAAGAATGGGCAATTACAATATGGGGTTAATCAACAAAACAGAGGAGTTAACAAACAAAAAAACACATTTAAAATACCATGTCATTAGAAACGTGTTATGATATATGTTTCAACCATGTGGATCCTATGTACAAGCTAAGTTCAGCTAGAATTCCCAATGATTTAACAATTTGTATGCTAGATTACACTTCCCTAATTTATACCAGAAAGAAGACTTGAAAGAAAAGAATGTCCGGCCTTATGAAGATCGAGAAAGGAGATTGGATGAACTTAAGCACCTCTTTTTCAACACTTTATTCCTTTAAGCCCTAGCTATAGCTTTCATGGCTGACTTGTATCAACTTCTACTTCTTAACTAGTTGTTCTCTCTTGTATACGCCCCATGTACTTGGGCTATGCCTACTAATTATTACCTATAAAGTTTCTGTTTACCTCTCCAAACAAAGAAGAAGAAGAAATGCACCAAAGATAAACAGGCTCTTGATCCCAGCTTTGTCATCTTAAGCACGTGCATTACCAATAAGTGAACCATAGAACTTAACAGACATATTAATTAAAAAAAAAAACAAATCGATACAATGGTAGCATGTCCACAAAAAGTACAAGAATATGATCTCACTCAGAAAGTTTCACAACAAAAGAGAGATGAAAAATACAGGATAAAAATAATCCATGCCAAACCATCAAACAAAACCAACTATAACTATCTTCTTCAAAACATCCACCATCAAAAACTGGCATAATCTTCATTATTTTAGTAACCAACATATTATAAGGCACAGGCAAGGATCTATCAGCTTTACGGTCAACAAGTTTTAAGTAGTAAGTAATCACCTGAAAACAACTATCCTAAGAAAAACCACAGCATCCATGCCACCAGTGCCATATATCTCTTCTTCAGATGTTTCCCATGCTTTCACTATCCAACTAGGGGAAGGAACAAACCTCTCAAAGCAGAAAGGATCACTACGTCTTGAGCACACTGGACCAAGCCTTCGTCCAAAGTACACACTTACATTGCTTGGTTGTTTTCTCAATATGGAATATAACGATAAAAGGACCAAACACACCCCTGTATTGATTCCTACAGAAGTTAAAAGAGCGGAAATGTTCATCTCCGCCTACTATATTTGCTAGTGTCAAGATACTAGAATCCAAGAAGATAGACATAGGATGTCCAGATTGTTTCCATGAGCTGCCAGGAAAAAATCAAAGATATTAACATCACTCCTACCTTAAACATAAGCAAGCGCATACCAAAGCAGAGTATGGAACTGAACACAAGCAACGGTGTTAAAAAAAATTTAACTGCCAGGTAAAAAAGCCAAAAAAAGAAAAAATAGTAGCTTGAATTTGACATGTACAGAAGCACCAGAGACAAAGAGAGAGTTAGCAACTATAGAAAGCATTTGAGGAAGATGCCCACCCATATATTGCATGTTACAATGATTTTCAATATGCAGGCACATGGAAATGGTATAACTAATTTTATGTGGCAGTAATTCCAATAATAAAATAGGACAAATTTTAAAGCCATGGCAATAAGTCAACGAGCTCAATCAGAATAGCACTGGCATTATTGCACAAGATACTGCATAATGCTAAATGTCTAAAGAAAGTCTTAAAATTTGATCGGATTTAGATCAAAACAAAGTACAACACTTCGCCCTTGGTGCTAACCTACTCAAAAGATGGCTTTTCTATGCATTATTTTTCTGCAGAATCACGATTTAGAGTCGTTTGGATTAAGAAATACTCACAATCCATCTCATCTCATCTCATCATTACAACTTTTTCAAATTTTCACACCAAATATAATAAGTAATTCAACTTTTTCAAATTTCAAAACAATAATAATATTAAAAAAATAATATTCTAACAATATTTTATTTAAATTTCAACTTTCATCTGAAATCATCTCATCTCCTCTCATCTCACTATCTAAACAGCTGTTAATCATTTCATCGTCTAAAATTGAAAAACTGCACTTTGCAATCTTTTTTCTTTCCTGGAATTGTAGGTTAGAAACTCAACCCATTGCTTTATTTAAAACCTAGAATCATGAAAGAGAAGTAGAATACAAGCAAAAACCGTAAAACTAACCATAAAGAGAATTTAAATAAGACTTCGAGAACAACTGTATAGATATGACACACAATCTCACTGACGCACGCACACAGATATAGAAAAAAGTGGAAGAGCGCAATAAATTAAAGATATAAAACGAAAACAGGGTACCCTCACAAGAACTCGTCGGCTATGAGAGTAATGTCGAGCGATCGGATTCCTGAAAAGTAAAAACTCGAGGTGCACCGAACGGTCTCCTAAGAAGCATAGATAAATCGAAGAAACGAAAACTCCGATCCAGTCAAAACTTGTACGCCATTGAGGGGCTTTGCGTCGACTTCACAGAAACAAGAATTGGGTTTGATTGGAGGGGAAAGAAAGGAAACCCGAAAACCTAGATTGATTCGAAAAGAGAAGGAAACAAAAAAACAAAAAGAACTAAAAAAGCCGCTGATCATTTGGAAGGACCACGCAACGGCATGCACTAATGTCTTTCTGGAGAATCGCAAAAATTCGTGACAACGCCACGTTCTGTGCTAGCAACTCAATTCCAAAAGCATCGCGGAACTAGGAACCGCCACATGGCAAAAAGCGAGAGAACGGTCCAAATCGGAAAGGCATTTAACCGCTCAACCGCCTTTCTGTAGGAGAGAGAGCGACTCAGCGAGAGGGAGACACATAGAGCGGGGTGAATTTTTAAATAATATCACCCTACATCCCGGTTTACCATATTAAGATGCGCTCGAGTTCCTGAATTCTTACGCCAGTATTGGGCCTACACTATCTAAAGATAAGACTGGGCCTACTGATAATTGAACGGGTCCAGGTCAGGAATTGGACCCATAGGAAGCCCAAAAAGAAATACCACCTCAAAAATATCTCCTTCATCAGTCTCTCTTGTGACTTGTCTATCCCTTTCCACGACCAGAAAAGAAAAGACAAGTCCATTGAAAAGACTAATGAATGTGCAAAAAGGATGTGCAGCATCATCCATTTAGATGAAGGAGTGGTCTAGGACATTGGAAACTGTCACTTTCGCTTTGAGGGAGAGATTTTCTGGTTTTAGTGCCCCATGCCACAGTTAAATGCATGTTGTCTTCATAAAGTAGAAGAAAAAGGTCTATGCAGTTTCAGAAGAGAGAGAATTATATACTGGTTGAACCACTGGATAGTATGAGAAGCAAATATCATTAATAATCTCTCTTTCCAAAGACACAACAAGAAATAAGGCGTTTTTCAGGGTTCAAAATCGTCGCAAAAATTTCCTAAAATCGCTGCAATTGATTATTTTTCACGATTTTTCAATCGCTGCATGTTCGTCGCAATAAACGCGCCACTTTTGATCAATTTCAACGATAAGCAAAAATCATCGAAAATATTAACTATTTACGGTATTTTTTTTCATCGCAATTGTTTCAAAAATCAACTGAACTGACCGCTCCGTTTACCATTAAAGTGTTGAGAAAATTCAACTGTGGCAATATATATCATCAAGGAACTATGGTCAAGGAACAAACCTTAATCTTGGAGCCAACAAAGTTCTTGTCATTATCTAATTCCCGAGACAACAATCACTCAATAAGAAACTGATTTCAAAAGCACAAAGGATGCATATAAAGTATGCAGTTTCTTTGCCAAAATTGGAACTGAAATAACTAATTAAGACTGAGCCAAGAAAAACAAAATGATGCTAACAGTAATTAGAACCGGCAACAATGCCAACAGATTTTCATTTGCAGAGCTGGAGGGACATCAAAACCCAAAGACCTAGCTAACACAAACCAGTTAAACTAGTAGTTGGCAAACAAAAGAAAGCAAGACCATATGATCAAACATTCAAGAGATTACATTGGGGTGCTAATATGCATATATCATTCCAATGATCCATCTATGCCAAACAACCCAAACCAAAAATGGAAAAGTGCACTATGACTTCAACCATTCATCCAAAAAGCCATAATTTTTTTTACAAAAGCTTGCAAAACATAAACCTTTCTTTTTTTTTTTTTTACAAAAGCTTGCAAAACATAAACCTTTTTTTTTTTTTTCATTGTTAAAACATGCATGTATGTGATTTCAACCATCAAGAATTCCTGAAAAAAAAAAAAAAAATTGATAAGTAAGAATACTTGAAAAAATTAAACATTTTTTTCACATAAACCAACATGCATTTACACAACAAATTTCTTTTTAATAGTTAATATTAAAAACATCCAACATAATAATATGGGGTTGAGCAACCCCATAGTAACTAAAATCATATAAAACCCACTTTCATGAACTCTCGGATGTATATCACCAACAACATTCAACAAAACTCCCAAAACCCCAAATCAATTCTAAATCAGTGTCTAAATACTGATACAAACCCATCCTTCAACATCAAAAAGTCTCTAATGAAGATAAAGCACTGCGATTTGTAACAGATTCACAAGCAATTAGTAACAGATTCACACAAGCACTCCAAATCTACAAAATCAAAACAAATGTAGATGAAGGCAATAGCACTATGCTCAAATGATATGCTTGCAATACATATACCTAAAACGAGAGGGAAAAAATTTGAAAAACACAGGCCCATTCATTGGGCAACAGCCCCTCGTCCACGCTCCGGTCGAGATCCCCCACACACCACGATAGAATCGAGAGGGAGATAATTAGGGCAAAATAGAGAGAAACTGACAGAGAGAGATAAAGGAAAGGGAGAGAGAGAGAGAGAGAGACAAACACACACACACACACACATAGAGATGAAGATCTAGAAAGAAACAGACGGCGGATTGAGAGACTTGCCTCCTTGGCAAGGTGGCGACGTCACGGCAGCGGGCAGGGCTTGGGAAGGGCAGCAGCAAACTCACAGAGAATAGAGAGGGAGTATCAAGTTGGAAGAAAAGAAAAAATGAGAGAAGGAAAAGAAAAAATGGGGGGAAAGAAAGAAGTGGGAATCCGCGTAGGAATTTTTTACTTTTTCCAGCGATTTTGATTCACCGCTAATAAACATTAGGCAAAATATGACTTTTACAGCGACAATATTCGCTACAAAAAACATCTATTGCGGAGATTTTCAAATTCGACGGAAAAAAATAGCCGCTACAGTTTCAATATTTTGTTGTGACAACAAAAATCGCCTCAATAAGTATAAAAGTCACCGCAACAAAATGAACAGTAAATTCTCCCTCAGCATTTTCCAACACAGCACTAAAATTCAGCGGCGACTTGAAAATCGCTACAACTAAAGACCTTTTGGGCCATTTTTTTGGCGGCGATTTTAAAATCGCTAGAAAATGCCTAATTTCTCGTAGTGTTTGAGCTCTTTCACATGCTTTCTCATCGTGGTGGAAAATATGTATTCTTCATTGCCCCTTAGCAACCAGAAATATGAAGACATTGTTATAAGATAGTTTTGTATTTCAAGTGGAGGTTGGTGGTCTATGAAGGTAATGGGGCCATAGTGTTGTAGAGTGTGGACATTTATAACAGGGGGAATGGGAATCTTAAAACATGTTGCACCAGATAAAATTATTCTCCAGACTACATCTACATTTTGAGATGATCCCAAATTGATTGCTAAATAGCTAATTCATTTTATAAGCTGCCAATTGTTAACTTTTTATTTGATAATCCACTTTCTGCAATTATTCACTTCATCAATGCTTATTATAGAAATGATAACTTGAGTTTTCCTGAAACTATTCTTCATTTTTGCAGGAAGTTGTACATATTTTATGGTATGTAGGCTGTATTAATTTTAAAGCATGGCAATTCTTCTCCCACTACTCATGTCCCTTACTGATTGAAGAAAAAACTAAAATCATAATGGATCGCTTGGGTTCTCTCTGTTATTTTTGGCTTTACATGGATTAAATAATCTCATATTTATCTTAGCTTCTGGTGTAGGTGTGTGGGGGAGAACAAGCTGGTGTAGGTGTGTGGTCGTGCAATACTTATATTAAAAAATAAGAAAGTTAATAAGGTAGTGTGGCTGTATAGTTGATTTATTCACTACAACATTTACTAGTTTTACCCAAGAATGGTTTTGGTGGCAAAAGGCATGATCTATGTGAGAAATATTTTTTTTCCCACCAACTCGTGTCATGTGAAGTTTGTAGAATAAAATTGGTGTGAAAAGTTATCTCTTTTTCCACAATAGCTTTAACTCGTGGGAAAAAGCTTGTTTTCTCCACGAGAACATTCGAGGGTAAAGCTTACATATTGGCAGCAAATAGCCCTACAATTTTGGTGAATCTTGTGGAATTTAGTACTATTTGCCACGAGCTCTGTTTGTGGTAAAAAGGAAAATCCATGAAGATTGTTGGTGAAAATTACCGTCGGTAATATAATTGGGCTGCACTTTTTGCCTTGACTGGAATAGTCCAATGAATTTCAAATCATCGGATGTGATCTCGCTGGAATAGCTTGATTTATTTTACACGAACATCCTTTGTGTTATCAACCCGATATTTTCCACGGATTATTATTGTCGCAAAAGCTGAAAACATCGCCGCAAAAACAAATAACCCAAAATTAAAATAATAATTCAAGTAAGTTTATTTGTGGCGAGAAAAAGTCGCCACAAAAACCTAATAACCTCTTCGCAAAAACTAATAACTCGCGAGAAGAAAATATTTCTAGTAAAACTATTTGTGGCAAGAAAAAAGTCGCCGCAAAAACGTTCCCCCTCCCAAAGTTTTACTTGACAACATGAACTCATGGTAAAAGGCTTGTTTTTTTTCCCATGAACAGCTTTCGTGTCATCAACTAATTATTTGCCATGATTGTATATCTTGAAAAAAAAAAATTGTGGCAAAAGACCATATTTCTTGTAGTGAAATTATTGTTTAGTTTGTAATGACAACTTTCCTCATCTTGTTCTTACATGCTATTGGGTTTGACTATTTTTTTATTGTGCTTGTATTTCTTGGCTCAATTGGGCAGTGTAGTTAGAAATAGTGAAAGATATTGATTTTCCTTGTATTCTATATATATATAACTTGTATTACTACTAACATTTTATTATTTTTTAATGGTTAAGTTTTTGGTGGTTAAAAATTAGGGTTTATGGGTTATGTTACAAGAAGAGGATAACTTGATTAGAGTCCAAATTTGTCTCATACTCTCACACGTGCTATTGATATAATGAGTTTGCTAATGTGAAAATAGTTCTATGCTGTAAGAGAATGAGTTATTGGTATATAGGTTTTATTGTAATGGTATATAATATCTATGAATTGTTTGATGTGAGTTGTTCCCGTTAAATATGGCAGAGTACATGACAGTTTTATTTGAGTTCTTTATTATCTTTCATCACCTTATGATAGTTTGTTCTATCCTACGTGTAAGTTGTATTTTTAAGCTTATTTCTACAGCAAGTTTGTGATTGTGCAGAGTGGATGCTCTGATTTTGGTTATGAAATGGGTTTTGATCCCCCCTCTATATCGTAAATATGGTTCCCAATGGCTTGGAGATACCTCTATTAGTGTGGTTAGAATGATGTTGATTTTCTTTTTGTAGTTGTTCCTATCTCAAAAGAGATATTGCTCTTGCGTCATAATTATTGGAACTTTAGTTTTTCTTGGTGAACTAAATGATATATATATATATATATATATATATATATATATATATATATATATCTTGGTGGTAGTAGAAGCTCAATATTTTGAAGATGCCTTCAGTGATGTTAGTATAACCTTTCTTCACTTATTCTTCTTAATGGTGTAGAAGGTAAGTAAGGTGTACACTTTATACACACTCAAATAGATTAGAATTTGATGTTTGCCTCCTATAACTTTTGATGAACATTAGTGAGATATATGTTTTGCCTCTTGTACTTCACATATCATTACTACTTAAGCCTATGTGATATTACCTCGGTGAGATTAGAATCATGTATGCCATTTAAATTAAGCCTGTGTAATATTGGAGAATCATAATTTTCAATCTTGCATTTTTTTTAAAAGTTAAGGTTACTCACTAATCAACGTTCTTTCTACTTTTACGTTGACTTCTATATTAAATTTGCTAGGAGTTCTTTTAAGATCAACTTATCCAAAGATCGATGCCCTTCCTCACACCGTTTGTCCGCCTGTTGTTGCCTTCTCGCCTCCTCTCCACGTCGATGAGTGTCTCTCTTTCTCAAGTCTCCATTCTTCTTTCCAAGCTCAGTTTGGATATAAATTATTGGAGAAAAGTGTTCAAGTTTCAGGGCTAGTCATTTTTTTTTTCAATCTTGTTTGTAATTCCGCGTTCTTTTATTGGCTATGATAATTGTGTTGATAAAGCCCTTTAATAAACATGTCACTTTTAATTTTTTGCGGTCTGTAATTATTTTGCATCATTGGTATGCCTCATTACTAATCAAAAAATTATTATGAATATAATTTTTTATTACTTATAAAAAAATATTAAAGTGAAAGATTCAACATTGTGCTTATGAAAAAAATTTGCTTAATTCTTATGAATCCATTCTAGTTTTACGTATCATGTTTAGTGCAATTTTTTTTTTTTAATCTTGTTAGAGACCTTTTCTGACAAGTTTTTCTCGTCAAAAATAATTTTTTGTGACCCAGTCTTTACCCGGCAATAAACTTTCACCACATATAATTATTTTTCAAGGGTACAAATCACCGCAAATATTTATTTCCGTCAACGATTAACCATGGTTAACATTGTTGTGGACAAAATTTTGGGACTTTTTCGGCAAAATAAATCGCCACAAAATTAGATTGTTTGCGGCTCGTTTTTTTTCTTGCAGCAAATTCTCAATTAAGACTGATCTTTCACCACAACTTGGGGGCAATGGAAAATCGCAGGGAGAAATCAATTGCGGCAACTTTTAGCCCTTTTCGGCAATTAAGTAGCGTGGCAAAAATCATTTTTTCTTGTAATGAGTGTGCAAGCGCCGCATAATCTCTTTGAAAAAAAATGAGTAAACACGATAAGCACATGAAGAAAAAAAAAACTAATTTTAATAGTAAACTCTATTATTTTTCAAAATGATTGCGCGTCATTTATACATTCTACAACTGTATTTAGCATTACTATTAATACTTGCACAACCGGATCAAATGGATAGTACTTTTGAGTTTTTATCCACAACATATAGCACTACTTCATCATTTGTGGATATGGACCCCAAATAACACCGCACTAAAACAACATGAACATTAATTACGGTTAGCCGATCTTATTAGTTGATAATGATCGATCTCACCACCTTTGAAAAGTGTATCCATTTGAGGAGGGAACTAATTAGAAGACAGATTTGACTTATGTCAAAAAAATATATATATAGTTCTAACGGTCGGCTGGTTCATGATCATCATATGATGATATTGGAAAAACCCACTTGGAAAGTGACCTTCTTGAATTACGAACACTTCTCTGGTGGCTTAGATTTTCTCTGCCAGAGGCGGTGCTCGATGATTCTGCGAAGGCCTCGATGCGTCGTATTGCAACCTTCAATGTTTCTTGGGACATGTTTGCAAAGCACATCCTGAACCAGCCAGGCTCAGAGCAATGGCAAGAAGACCCGGGAGAGATGTTCAACCCAACTTCAAAAAGAATTCTTTTCCAAAGCTCTTTTTCTGCTTCAAATGTGTCGGAGCTTAATAGGTACCTCATATCCACCCAGCAAAACAATCCGGCATTGCTCTTTGCACACCCAATCCCAGCACTCCGAAGGCCGGAAACAAGAATATCCTTTCTCTTTTTGAGTCTCCTTTGATTCTCCTTTATGTATTTGCTAGTGAATTTCTTGTCGGAGAGCATATTGGAGAGTAAAAACTGAGTCTGAGAAGAAACGAGCCCAAAGCTCGACATTTTGGTAGCTGCGGCAACAACTGTTTCATTGTTAGAGTAAATCATTCCCACTCGAAATCCCGGCAAACCAAGATCCTTTGAGAGGCTGTAAACAATGTGAATGCGGTCCAATAAGTCAATCTCGTGATCAACATGTTTCTCCATTACAGCTTCTGTGATACTTATGAAGGGGGGAGAGTCAAAGACGGTTCCTGAATAAATTTCATCGCTTATTATATGGACTTCTTTCTTGATAGCAAAATCAATAAGATGGTTAAGCTCGTCCCGGTTCATGGTCGAGCCCAGAGGGTTCGAAGGATTTGTGACCAACACCCCTTTAACTTTTAAATTGAGTTTTTGGGCTCGTTGATAGGCTTCCTCCAAAGCGCACGCAGTAATTCTGAAGTCATTTGAACTCGAGCAATGTATTGGGACAATTTCAACCCCAGTCCGCCACTTAAGATCTCTATCAAACCTGCCCAAAAAAGAAGTGATCAAAACAGAATGCATGAATCAGGTATGTTTTGGAGTGGCCATTATTAATAAATTTGATACGCAGTAGATGACTGGGAGAAGATATAAAAAGAAGTATATATATATTGTTACCCTGGGTAGTATGGAGTAGGAAGAAGGAAAGCTTCACCAGGTTCAGCAAGGCAGAACATTAGAATCTCATTCGCAGAAGTTGAACCCGCCATAAGCACGAGCTTGTTAGGATCAAACGCTACTTTATACCCTCTTAATTTTGCCATGAACTCCACCAATTCCTGCACAAGTTAATGTTCAAGTTATTAATAAGGAACGGCCTGCAATAACAGTGCATGCAGTTTTATATAAAGAGATTAGCAAATTAAGATGCGAGACTTATAAAGAGATTTACATTCTTGAAAGCAGGGAAGCCATGATAGTCTTGGAAGAGAGCCAGTTCTCTGAATACTGATCTTCCATTTCGTTTCAACCCCAGTACATCTGAATTGCTTGCAAGCCAAGACTCAAGAAGATCAAACGAAAGCTGCAGCAAGAAAATTTCAGTTGGTGGAAATGAGGTTCCTTCCTTATCGACCCAATGAGATTATGTGGAAGACTTGGCAAGATTATGCATGTATGTGATGCATGTCTGAATTAATTAAATGGGCAAGATTATGCATGTATGTGATATCAGTTAAGTAGTACAGATACTAACAATAGAAGAATTGGCTGAGTTTTGCTCACCTGATTTTCTGCGAGTCCCATTTGAATGATTCCATTAGGATTTTGAACTTCATGATAAGGATTCTTCTCATATTCCTGCCACCCTAGGAAGTAGGAAGAGTCTTGTCCATGAGAATCACAACTAGCTTTCCTAGACAACATTTTCATGCTGGCCGCTACTCTATATATATCTACTATAACCGGGTATACAAAAGTTGAAAGGCTCTGAGAGAGAGAGAGAGAGAGATCTTTGGCTGGGAGGCTACAATGTCTAACATTTTAGAGGCCGGCTACATTTATATAGTGAGAAAATGACCCTAAATCCGAGATAATTGTGTTGACTTACTTGCCGAAGAAAATAAGAACTTGTTGGAAAAGCAAAAGCCTTAAATTTATAGTAGTTTTTTTTTTTTTGGCTCAATTTAAATTTAAATATATATATATATATATATAGTTTTGCACAAGTTCTGTAGAACTGTAGAAGTATGCTAACTGGAAGGTAAATTTTCTTATCTATCGCAATTTCTACAGCAATTTACAAGTGTGATGTGACGGGCAAAAGTGGCACTGTGAGCCTTTCTGCAAAAAAGAACATGATTAAAATAGCCATAATTCTCAATGGCATTACGTCAAGCAGTGCATGTGCATCTTGTGCACTTCCACGAGAAGTCACTAGCTAGGATATTCCGTTTGATATACCATTTTGCATGGAAATTATGAACTATACGGACGAGACCAGCTTCATGAAATTCGAGCAAAAATTTGAGGAGTTCGATCGAGTGTGTGCATGAGATACGCAAAGTAAACTATATATTAATATTTTTTATTCATTTTATAATGTTGTAAAAATTATTTATAAATATATAATAATAATAAATATTATAAAATCTATTATTTCGAATAAGAACTTAAAAAATTATGATTTAATTATAGATTCAATTTCGGTAATTTAATTCCAACTTGGATTTAGATAAGCAGGTGTCTTTTATCATGTAATTTATGCTAAAAGATAAGCAAGGTGTTATGACTTATGTATCCAAATTAGGGGTGGAGCCAAAAATCTTAATAGGAAAAAAACAAATCCAAAAAAAAAAAAATTTGAGGGACAAGTACTTATTTCTACGTAGTTTTTCTTTTATATTAAAAAAAATAAAAAATAAAAAATTAGTTTGCTAATTATCTCTTTGGTCATGTGTACGTGTGTGTATATATGTCGTCTGTGTGCGTGTGACAGTTAGTAAAATATTCCCATGTCATGATCAAAAGAGATCGGAACGGCGAATGGGATCGATGAATTGTACGTATAATCAACAAACAATTGAGTTTTATGATTTAAACTGTACTTTGATTGATTGCAAATTATTAAATCATTAGCATGGGATATATAACTCTAACTAATTAAGAGTACTTTACAGATTGAGTAGACGATTAGCTAGCTAGCTAGCTAGCTGTTGAGGTTCGTCAACCGTAATCATGTTTTCAAGAAATTTATTCGCACATTAATATTTTGTGGAGATCGATAATGAAAAATGTCCGCTTACTTTAAGACAAGGTACTTCCAGCTTTATGGATTCATGCTTTCTTGAAAAACTTTTTTAACTTTGACAGAAGGGTACGTCCTAGATCGATCGGTCGTTTTTATGGGGAATCTGTTAATTAATTGGATTGAATGGTGCATCCAGTTTGATAGTTTGAGCTGTATGGTACCTTTTTGTGTATGGTTGCGATGCAGCTATATATATTATGGATGATCACATGGTATGATCTTGGCATTTATTTTTGTTGTGTTGGTTATTGTATAATATTGTAGTTGCTGCTTAATTAATCTTCTCTAAATGGTTTTCTTTTTACATGCAATTATTTTTGTACAAGATTTTGTAATCATGTGGTGGTGAGCCCGTGTTAATTGTGTCGCACTAAGTCTTAGATTCTCTTTATACCAATGTCTTAAATTTAATTTTGGTGATTTTTCCATTTTAACTATTAGAACAAAATATTTCGATACCGATACATTCCGGTGTATCATTTCAGGATTAACTATATCTATATATATATATTAACTAATAAAACTAATAGAATAAATACATTTACATATGTGTGTGTGTATATATATGTATATATATGTGTGTAAGTGTGCATCATGTATGTGTGTGCATATGAAAGAATTGACTATTTAAAAATGAATATACGTTGAAAATATTAAAAAATATAGAGATATTAATGCCAAAAGATAATATTAGAAAAACAAAAACTTGAGTTGAGAAAAAAAAATAAAAGAATAAGTAAATTATTAAAAATAATGATATTTGAAAAAGAGAATTAAATTAGTGGACATATTTTAAGTTACAAAAAAAATGAAAATTTATAAATACCTTTGAGATTTTAAAATTAATTAAATACCATCTAGATTTAAGATTTATAAAAATGTCATTTATAAGGGTTTGTTTGGGAACACAATTCTTCTTAGATATTGTTAGACTAGTTTACTACTATTTACAGATGATCTGAAATACTTTTAACATCTAAATTATTTCACTACTATTCACTAAAACGGTCAGAAAAGGAATAGGATCTAAAATGGCTGGAATTTGACTTGAATGGTCGAAACGGGCTTAGATTTATAACGAAACGGAATGAGAATGTATAATATACAAGAGACTACACCGGAATAGATTATTCCGGCCAAAATGACCAGAATGCATGCAATGGAATTGAAAACTAAGCTCTATACCATATTTTGTAACAATTAAATGAAATTTCAAATTAAATTTGAATTTATATTTCAAAATGATTAGTAAATATTAAATATTATAAATTAAGTAATTTACATCATGTATAAAGAACATAAACTCTCTCTCAATTAATGTAGATCCTATTCACCATCTTTCTACACTTATTCGCGCGGAGTATTACATTGTATTACCTGCTCCACTTGTTAATTATTTTCCAACAAGAACATAGGGTCATCTTCATCATTTCATGTTAAAAAAATTAGGGCATTACAAAAAGATCCATTATAAGTTCTCCTTAAAAATTTGTATTATTATATACATAATTGAGAAGGCGAATTATGTATATAACTGATTAATGACGACACGAATTAATAGACTAATTTCTAAACTTTTAAATAAGAAAATTATAAATGATTGAAATATAAATACCATGCACCCATCGCGCGATATAAAACAATATGATTGTCAGCTTTCGTAAAATCTAAAACAAATCAATAACATAATGATTGATATTTAATAATTGCAAATATCATCGTAAAGATTAATTATTTACATATATACCGGCCAGTCATGATTTCACTGATCTATTACAACGTACGGCCTACACGTTACGTGGGTTAAAAAATATGCATGGGATCAGATGGGATATAAAACTTGCATAAATTAAGAAAAACTAGCAAACATGCACATTTTGGAATGTACAAGGCCATATATATGTCACATTGCACCACCCAATTACGTACGTACCATAATTTCTTCCGATTCTAGCTGTTAATCCACTTATTTAGTGCATGCAAACAATTAGTACTTGTGTCCCCCATCCCGCAAAATTCGACACAAATGATCTAAAGCAAAATGAGTAGATTAAAATTCAATTTTACCTATTTAATCGAATAATTAATAAAATGTCAGAATATCGTAAGAGTTGAATTAGACATAAACATACCACTTCAATTAATTACTTGCAATTATTAACACAAAACCAACTTTGTTTATATAAGAGATCGAACAGCTCCATGCAGTCTTAAAGCATTTATCTTTTCCAATATTTATGGTTATATATATTATATATTACTGCTGAATTATATATATTGACCCATATGATCAATACTTATATATCCAACAGGTTATTTTGAAGATTTGTGATAATTCCGTATTTAAAAAAAAAAAAAAAAAAGTTACCTTGCGACCTTAATATTCATGTGTACGACCCTTGATGCATTGATAATTTGATATCCAATTACGATCGACTAATCTTATTAAATTAGAAACAAAAAAAAAACCTATACATGATGCCACTTGTTAGAATGAGGACTAATCACATATATACTTCAAGTACGTACTTATTACTTAATTAGAGTACCATGCGTTGAAAATATATGTATATATATAAATGTTTATATATATATATATATAAATGTTTATATATATATATATATATAAAAATATATATATCTATGATTACTGCTATATCTATAAATGAATTATATAAAAATAATACCACAAACTGATGTGATTTCATCTGATGATCCGTTAGATCTATTGTACAATAAAAATAATTTTATAATTTGACGAATCATATCAAGTCGCATCAGTTTGTATGATTATTTTCGTATAATACCTTTGTGGCTAAAGTATTTCCTTATATCTATATAACGACTAATAAGAGTAGTTTAGGATAAAATATATATATATATCAATTGCCATCAGTCAATATATACTGACATCTCTGTTTTAAAATAGATAAACTTCATTTTGATCTTTTGGATACATTAATATTAAATACATGAGTTGTTGTATTTGTAATGAGATATTGACATGCATGAATGGATGTCAAACATGAAGTGTTCTAACCATTCCATTTGTCAATTTATACTTGTTAGAAACAAAAACAAAACAGTACTGTAGACAAATGATCATTTGAACTAACAATGAAGGAGTTATTGGAATAATGATATATACCTGCATGCATGGGGACTTACAATATGTACGGAGACAACTAAGCACACGTGCTTATTAGGCAGTGTCACGGTAATGACACGTGGCAATGCCATGTTAGATGAATATATATAGTATTTCTCAATAATCCGTGCATGCAGATATGTTATTAGTGATATCGTTCTATATATAAATATATATATATATATATGCTACTAATTAAGAAATGGTAAAAATCATCAATAACAAGAGTTTTAAACTATTTGAAATCAAATTAAAAAGATTTATAAATCGATTCATATTATTAAATTAAACTTTATAAATTTATATAGTATATTAATATATATATATAGATCATATATATGGAATCTAAAAATGCAGGGGGGTCGGCTGTTATGCGACGTGGACTCATTTCTGCATCGGAGAATATATATTGGTGGTCCATGGAACACCTCATTGCTTATGTCGATCAGTATCCTCAGAAAGTGAAAGTTCGGACCCGGGGCACAAGGTCCGACTGGTTTTAGGTCCCACTTACCCCTTGAATCCCTGTCGGCCATCTTCTCTGTCTCCTGTCACTTTAATGCAATACAAACCAGCATCATGAGTTCCAACCTTGTAAAATATATGTATCAACCTTACGATATATCCCTTCTTCTTCTTCTTCTTTTTTTTTTAAAGAAAGATCTGTGAGTACTTCAGTTTTGGTTTTTGAGAAAATTAAGAAGATACTAATGATCATGAATCAATGTTGTTTTTTTCTTTATAACAAAATGTGATTTCCAATATATATTAATTTAGTTTTTCCTCTAATTAGATTAATCAAACTGTGCTGATAATTTCTGTACAAGGTAACTAGATCAGCATCAATCAACAGCTAAGCTAGCACGACATGATTAGTAATTACCAATAAAGAGCTGTTGGTTTTTAAACTCAGAAATGATTAAAATATTTTATGTAAAGTAAAAATAATGTGAACTATTATTATTGTTCAATGTATCGGTTCGGTTGTCTAGATTTAAATGAAAATGTGTCTTTGTAACTTGAACCAATGTATGCCTCTTGGAGACATAAGTCTTAAGTGCTTGCCAACCAAATAAAGAGTTGTGTCATTTGGTGAATTAGAAACATTTTCAATATATTCTCTAATCTTCTCAAAAGTGTTCATTCATTTTAGTTGTGACTTTTCATAAATACCCTTGCATTTAAATAAGTTGTGACTTTTCACAAGTGTCATTTCATTCTAATTGTAACTTTTCACAAGTGACATTTCATTATCTGTAAATAGGGAACCCCACCCACAAATTCATTCACTCTAAATTCTCTATAAAAATTAGAGAAACACTTCATCCTTTTTTTTTTCTTTCTTTATTTAAACTTTGGTTATTTTATATCTGGTTCGAGAATCTCATTTTGTATGCACCGATGAGGAAATTAAGGAAACCGACCTTGTTGTATCTTGGAAGTAGACTGTCAAGAAATCTAGTGCATGTTTAAATTTGGAGACGGCAGAATCTACTCTAAGAAAAGCATCCATCACAACGTGCCTCAACACCTAATTCTTTCTTTCTAATTTGTTTTTATTATTTTATATATGCTCTAGTTTACAAAGTGTTTCAAAATATTTCCTAACAAAAACTACTCTTATAAAACAACTAATAATTAACTTCCAATATGGCCTAAAAAGTCTTCATTTCCTATAAAGAAAAATTATATATATTGTCAAGCTTAGAGCACATATACTAAAGTATTTAAACGGTATAATTTGATTTTGATTTAAAAGATAAATTTTAGAATTTAAATCTTATAAATCAATTTTATAATTATTTAATTGATATGGATGGTATGTTTTGCCTGACTTAAAAATATAACAAACTTGAGAGAATGATAAGCTGTAAAAAATATTTCCGGCCACAAAAACACATATTGATCTCATCTGCATTGCTATTTTCAATGTCATCTTGCCTGCATAACTTTATCCGCTCAAAAAAGACTGATCAAACAATTGAAAGCCATGCATGCACTATGAATGTACATGATCGGTTTGTTACAATCACTACTCTAATTCTTGACTCACGATATCCGATTGGCTTTATTTCTTTTCCATCCTTTTGAATTTATACCTATATATCTGCTCACAGAATATTAATTAATTGTTCGTCTTCGATGCAAGTACAGTAGTAAAGAAAGCATAGGCCAAAACAAGAAATTGGAAGTAGCTGGTGTAGTGTATTATAGAGTCACTACTCCTCCCCCCCAATGGGCGCAGTTTCCCCCCCTGGCATTGCAAATTAGTGAGGTACAGCTCATACTGCATTAATTATGTCTCTTCATTTAGTTCTGACATTTTAAACTGCACGAAATTTCCACCAATGGGGATCTGTAGCTTTTTGGTTTGGATGATCGAGTACTAGTTCCTCTTCAGTTCACGAAAAGAAACAACTATACATGATCACTTCTGCAGTAGTTAACATTCATCATCATGAGCTGCCTGACTCAACTAAAAACAATGCCGTTTATGAATTATTTGCAGTCAAACTTACTTCATTAATGCCCAAGATGAAGATGGTAGTGGTAGGGGGGATATACTTGTAAACCAGTAATGTTAATCTTCTCTGATCACTTCACACGACAAGATGGAGATTTTTTCAAAGTCATAATATTATTTAAATTTAATAATAAATAAATGTTGTCACCTTGTTAAATTATCTGCGATCATTTCGGCTCCTTTTGCATAAAAAATATCTCAATTTATCTTATGTAAATTTCATTATTATAATTTTTTAAAAATTTTATATAAAATATAATAAAATTTTAAAATTTTAAAATAATAATAATATTTTATTCAATTCATCTAAAATTATTATATCTCATCTCATCTCATATTATTCCCTATCCAAACCAGTCATTCGAGTCCGCAATTATTGCATGCCTTTTGGTTGTGCTGGTTGTTCTTGTTTGTTTCTTGATAAAATGGATTTCTGAGTTTTTCAGCCTCTCGATCGGTCCTTTGGATATGTCTTTTTTTTAGCTAAGTTTGGTGGGAATAATATTGGATCAAAATATTATATATGGGGCCTCCAGAATTCATATGATAATTGTATTACTTTTAGTGACATCGATCTGCTATGTAAAATCATAAGTTCAAAAGGATCATGACATGGGGAGCTGTTTTGTACTTACTGAGAAAGAAGTCACTCTTTTGTAGTCAATCTTATTAATGGAGTAGAAGCACCAACCTGGCCAAGTGGAAGTACTACTGCCCAAAAAGTCGAAGGATAAGATCGATCATAATTAAAAATGCCCATATGGACACTATAATTTTTCCAGAGGATACAAATTCAACATTATTCGTTTTGTGGAAAGACTTCTCAGGGTTGCAGTCTTTTTGTGGACGGACCTGCTAAGCTTTAAATGGCAGGACTTCTATTGGACCATTAATGCACGGCCCCTTCTAATAAAACCTCGGTTTTTTAAGGCATTCCACGTGTTTTAATTTGATGATCAGACCCCAAAAGAAAAGTAAAGAGGAAACAAATAAAAATAAAAGGAAAGCATCTCCTGCTTTCTAGAAAACGGGGAATATTATATAAATATATATATATATATATATATATATTTATATGGCCATATGGGTATGTCAGTAAGTTATCAGTTTTCGGTAGCAAATGTCAATCCATGTTTCACGAATCTCTTTAAAGAAGAAATAAAGTTGAGTACTGATTCCAAAAGTACAATCCCACCAAATTTATATAAGAATTAGTAGATAGTTTAAAAAAGAATTTAGAATGAAGTGAGAATAAAAACTATGCTTAGCAGAAATTATATATCTGTGTGCATGGTTTTTTAGCATAAATTTCCATTTCATCATGCGTTCGATTCATACGTTACTGTATGTGTATATCTGTGTGCGTACGTCAGTCTCTGTGGGAGAGAGAGAGAGAGAGAGAGAGAGAACGTATGTAATAATTTAAGTAGGGGGCACGTGGTTTGTAGTAGAAGGTTTATTAGGTCATCTGAAAACCGGCCCTCATCAGCAGGAGGTTCCTGGGGCAAGCACTCATAAAGGTCTTCTTCTTTTTTATTTTTTTATGTTTTGCGAAGAAAAACCCTAATTGTTTGTGACAACCAACATGATGACACCCATGTTAGACCATACTTCATTGATTGATAGCACGCGCAATACCTTCTAAAGACATAAACATTGGACTATTTTGTTTCCCTGCCGCGACAACATGGACCCCTTGCTTTCTCTTTCTCTTTCTCTTTCTCTGAAGTACTACTCACAGCTAAAACTCCAACAACACGTACGAGTAGTTGTTCCATTTTCACATCAACATTATTCTCTCCTATACTCATGGATCATAGGTTTCATTGTACGTAGGTTATATATATATATATATATATATATATATATATATATGATGGCTTAGAGAAAGCTAATTATATATGTGTAAACGTGTTTCACTGACCACATCATGTACACGGCTAATATGTAAGTCCATGTAAGCTATATATATCTATACACAGCAGCCTGAAAAGAACAATGGCGGATACATAAAAATAGAAACATTCTATTTTTACAGATCGAAACTCGAGCTCGTAAAGATTGACTTCAAAAAACGCCTACGAATTAAGTACCCGCAAAGACTTTAACTTGCACACATGTACCATGCAATGCATGTTGAAGTTTTTGAGTATAAAATAATTACTCGCTGTCATGATGAATCATCGATCGATCCCTGGCAAATAGCTGGTACTCACAAGTCACAAATTGCAAGTCGTCCCGGAGACGCAACAAATCCGGATCAAATGTCTGTAGTACAATCTTTGCAAAGATGTTTATAAATCTGGTCAATAATTTGAACTCATGATCAGAAACGGGTCAAAATGCCATTACCCAGATTCATTAAACTCGTTTTTTGTGACTGTTTTAATTACTAATTTAGGAATTGAGATTAGCAAGAACTAGCTACGGCCTTGCAGAGCAAAAGGTCAAAAGATTGGACAGCCTAGCTAGCTAGTGCGCGCAGTATAGTTCGTTGAGAGAGCAATTCAAGTCGTCTATTTTGACAGTGCAAAGTTTGTACGATTTGTAATTATGTGCCTGCAGATCACAACCGATGGAGAAAATTATATATATATATATATATATATTTGGTTTTCTTTATCCAAGACAGTGCTCCGTTTATATGCCCGTTTATATGCGAAGAGTATCATTATTTATAAATAATAATAATAATAATAATAAAGTACAATTATATTTCCAAACACAGCTAAACTTCCGATCCTTTATTTTCTTCCGAATCTAGAATTGTTGAAAATTGGCCATGCATGAGGTAAGCATGGACGAAGGCTCAATTATCAATCTCAAATATATAGCTGCTGCAGCCTGCACAGACCCAAAAAAAAAAAAAGGAAAGAAAAGAAAAGTCACAGCTGCAGCCTGCAGCAATATTCAATGCATGCCACGAGCTGATCCACCGTCCTAGCTACCAAATAAGTCCAGATTAAAATGTGGCCTGAAAAGGCAAAAAAAAATTTTATGAGAGAAAAAAGCAACAACTAATTCGCTAGTCCGATGGCCGGCACATAATTTACAGGCGTGGAAAACCAAGTTAAACTCTGCGAAAATTATGAAATGGCAAAATCAACCAGAAGGGCACATGAGCATATCCTTTGATGCAGCGGTGAGGGATACATTCTCCACATCATCGGCACTAACCCGAAATTCAAATGGGAATATTATAGAAATCTAGATTGAAAGAAATCATTCTATAAATTCTATAATTGTAGAAGCCTGCACAGCTCTTCTTGCAATAAAAATGACAAAACACTTGTAAAAAGTTAAAATAATATATAGAAGGAGACTCATAATTCGTAATCTCGACAATTCAAGATGAAGATCAAGCTTGAAAAATAAGACCTATCATTGATGATATCGCACAAATACGAAAAAATCAAATAGGTTGGAGCGTTAAAGAAATAGATCAATTTCAAAATTAATATGAGCACTCAATGGCACAATGCACAGCGACCAATTTTATTTTTGGCCGCAGACCCGTAGATAAGTTAGCTGATTGTATTTTATATATAGGCAGTCATGAGAAGACCCTCCCTCAATTTGTAGTCTGTAATATTTTTTTTGTCTATAATAAGCATGGTTGATTAAAATTAAAAAAAGAAAAGAAAAGAAAAAGAAGCTAGTCCGATATAGTTCAGTAACAATTAAGGTGGCGATAAAATAAGACAGGTACGATTCTTTTTGTCAACTGGAACAAATTATTGTAGTACGCTGCTCTGCATATATGTTTTACTCGCAAAACGAGAAGTAATGTTAGAGAGAAGTAACTATTATGAGTGTATACTTTGTACTCATTAATTTCTTTTCCTCCTCTCATTTTATTTGAATTTAAAAAATAGACGATTTGGATGAAATTACATAATGTGTGTAAAATAGATACTGCAAATAATAATTTTTATCAATATTTTCCCTTATACATATCATGTAGAGAGAGATGCTAAAATTTCAAGAGTGGCATTAATTGTGTTAGCATGCATGCTCTGCTCGTCGCAATCGGAGCAGGTAGACATAACCTGGGTCTCTATCAAATACGAGGGGGACAAACGCGTATAGCAGGCAAAACTTGGTCTACCCAAGTCAAAAGATCTTTTTGGTATGGGCGCGTTCGAATTATTAGCCAAAATAATGCATGAGAAAGCAACAATCTCTCAGGCCATATATATATATATGCACATTGTCTTATATTCAGCGAATCAGAGCCTTCCATGAGGACTTGTCCCCAACCTAATTGATTTGAAACTCGTTTTTCGTCTACCGCTTACACTCATGTACATTTTGTATCTCTTAATTAGAGATATATCTTGACACAAATAACAAATTGGACGTCCACGAAACTGCAGAAAGGAATTTTGTTCCAAAAAATAACGAAAAATATAGCAAATGATGGAATTAGTTCTGATCTTTATTTCTATTTTCTTTTTTTCACTGAAAATGTTTTATATTGTGATCTTATTTTGACTAGCAAGTCAGAAAAGTATTAGAGATCATATTTAGTATGGGTATTAGTTCTGGATAAATGTTTTAGTTAGATTCTAGGCCTTATAACAGTAAACGCTTCTTGATGTGATATTTGATTATAAATTTATTTTTATTATAAAATAAATTTAAATTATCATATAAAATCATATCAATTTATGAATTTATTTATTAAAATCTCCTTATAACTTAAACATTTTATAAAAATACATTAGACCAATTTCATTTGAAATTGATTTAACATTACCTTTTAAACTTATTTTCAGTATAGTTATGCTAACAGTAATAGTCCACAGAAAGTCTAGCTCTGTAAAAATGTTATTTTTCAAAGCTTCATAAATGATACCCACTGACATTTTTATCTAACATCAGAAAGTGGTGAACCGTATATCGGAATAGGGCCGTAAGCAATCAATGAGGCACTTTTGGAATAATGGCCCAGGATGCATGTGGCCCTCAGAAGCACTCATTAAAATAGCGAAAGTTAAATCCAAATTTTAGTTAATGTGAGATGGATTTAATTTTGATTATTCTATTTATATTAAATCTCTATATTAGATTATTTATTTATTATATAATAATAAAATAATATGATATGAATTTAATTTTAATTATTTCATTTACATCAAATTTTCACATTGAATTATATATCCATTTATTCATTATAGAGTAATAAAATAATTTTTATTTTATTTTTTTAATTCTTAATTTTTTTAATTTTATCATATTTTACTATTTTACCTATTTATTTAATTTTAATTACCTATTTTATTTTATTCAATTTAGACCATTTTTTCCTTCATAGATTTTAGTAGAAAGAGAAGAAGCCAGAGGAGGGATGAAATAATAGTAAACAACTGATTTGGTAGTGCTACAGTACACGTAAATATGATCAAAAGTTTAGATTTTCTGTAGCTGAAGTCTATTTTTTTAGAATTTGCCTAATCCAATGCCATCGGTTTTTATGTCCTAATAGCTATCTGAAGAAGTTTTTTTTTTTAATTTAACTAATCCATTAATTTTCCATAAAAAAAAAAACTAATCCATTAAGAATGCTCAAAAGGGAATGGTATCAACAAATACAATTAGCACATGATTTTGACAAATGACAACGAATTGATATTAAAAAAATACTCAGGAAATTGGACTCGCAGAATTAGGACTTCAACAAAAGATATAAAATAAGTGTATCATTGATAGTCTCGTTTGTATGTTGAGTTTAGTTGAGATGAGTTGAGTTATTTATGAATAATAGTGAATTGAGATAGTGAAATGAGTTTTGTGAAGCCTACCTAAGATGAGTTTATATGTGTTTGGATGTTAAAATGAGTTTATATGTATTTATGGGAAGTTGAAAAAGGTTGCAGATCCAACGTATAAAGAGATGTTGAGTTAAAAAAAGTTGTGGGTCATACGTGTAAAGAGATTTTGAGTTGAGAGACGTTGGATGTTTGAATGTTACAATCAGCTTAAAATTAGACTGAACTGAGTTGATCCCAGTTCAATCAAAGTTCCAAACGGGACTTTTGACGGAAGCAAAACGCGCTAAGTGTAGTATCTTGATCACGGCTTGCACGCAAATAAGTGCGTTCTAAATTGGGATCTTCTACTCGATTTTTAATATATGTTGCTAAAGTTATAAACAAAACAATGTCACGCATCATAATGCCCCCAATTCAAGGGAGTTTCTACTGCTTCTTGCTATTCTTGAGCTGATCTTCCCTCTCAAAGATTTTTGTTGAATCCGACAGCCCTTCATAATTAGGTCCTTGCGTCAAGTTGTAACACCTTTGTGATAGCTCTAGTAGTATTTAATGGATTTCTGTAATGGATGATGAAGACGTGTGATGAAAATGAAAATAGCTCACTTCAAGAGTGAGAGCCTCCAGATAAACAGAAAAAAAGGAAGATATTTGATAACTCAATTCTCAGAAAATCTTACTTAATGTTCTTACGTACAGACTGACCTCATATAAGGTTGACATAGGGAATACCAGACTTGGATTCCTCTTCTAGAAACTCACAACACTACAAAAACCAATAACAATGCTAAACAAACTTCTAATGAACTGGACTACTCCACGGGCTGGCCATCTGGCCCATGACCCTCACACTTACAGACACTTGATAACCACTACACTCAATACTTATTATTGACTCAACTCATAAGCCCTTAATTCGAGCCCGGCCCAATTGCCCAATCTAACTCATCTGCTTCCATCTTCTCGAACCACTGACTTACGAAGTGTGACGCAAGTGGCCTTTCATTTGAGAGATGGAAAGCAGAAGCCAGCGAGAAAGCACTCAAGAGTCAAGGCAGTAAAGAAAACATTGAGTTGAAAAAAAAAGTGAAATAACATTTTTCTCTGTTTCGAGGACCAAATACCAAGAAACAAAAGGAATTATATGCTAAAAGATCTACTCAATGATTTGATATTTTTACCTTTTACCCTTTTGTTAACTAGGATCCAGAGCCAGTGCTTTAGACAACAATAGAGTGGACACTCAAAGATGAGCCCCATCCTACCATTAGTTATTTTTTTGACCAGTTATAGCACCCAACAAGGGTTTTTTTTTTCTTTAATCATTTTGATTTTTTTCACTCAAATTTTTTTATATCTATAAACATTTAAAATAAATTCACAACATCATTAAAAAATATTTTTTTAATCACAAAGTAAAAATAAGAAATAAAAATTTGAGTAGCATTTTTGTATTTTTTCTTTATTGGCACCGAGTGTCTAGGAACAACGTTCTGATTAATCCCGGGATGCACAAGCTTTCGGCAAAGAGCTTCCCGCAAGAATACCTCTGATAATTCAAGGAGTCTCTCAGTCTGATAGCCCTTAAAATTGTCTGCACTCAAAAGAAATTTGAACCTTAGACTTGGAGGAGCATACCTCCAAGCCAACGGCCTTTTATCACTTGAGCCAACCCCTAATAGTTATTTTTGACATCATAAAATCGTTGCTTAATGGTTTATGCCACCATGCAATCATTTTGCACGCTTAAATTACTATTATGGTTACCATAATATTTCCAGAATTTCCCCTTCAAGCTAGCAGCACTAAAACGAAAAATATGGGTAAAAATTTATGCAAGACAATAAAATTCATGCTCCCTCTTTCCAACGATCACTGACAATCCAGTGCTAGTTTGGTTCACATCATAACACGCTACACGTGAATAACAGTCTATCAAAACTCTACTTGAGTTACAACAATCAGTGAGCTTGGATAGAGCTGATACATTACTGATTCATGCTTCATTCCATACAACAATTTAATATGAAGAACACAACTATGCGGTTTTACCATACAGAATATTATAATGACAATCATTTTCCAGAGAAATTGTTACCGCTGAGAACCAAAGATCTGATTTGGCTGCACTGTGGAGCTTCAAAATCACTGACCCAAGAATTTCAAGATGTCGACCAAATGACCTGAGGTTAAAGGAAGCAAGATGTCAATGGAATGACTTGAGGTGGAATATTTGGCAGCTGGGGACGTATGATCTCTTTGTTGCAGCCTGTTCAAACTTCTTAACGGCTGTTTCATTCTCTTCTAAGTTAGTCTGAATAAAATATCGTATCCACCAGGAAGAGCTCCTCAATTTAGCCTTCAGAAAGAAAAAGTCAGCATGTTATTCTTATGAGAACCAAATCATCAATATAGAAATTAACATTCAGTTTGGCAGCAACATCCATCCAGTTGCGGGAAGATGAACAAGTGGTAAGAGGTAACATCTGCCTCAAAGTGAGCACATGAAAAGGCATGGCCATCACCGAAAGAAATGTAATTTTCAGAAAAGCCTCCATGACATGGGTCTGGCACTCTTATGAAAATTGTCGCAGGACAAAGGCTTTTATACCAAATAGGTTGCAGAATTTTATCTGGATGCAGGGTTTGAAGACTTCTGGATAGCTAGTGATAAAAATCTTTTGTGAAGGCAGACTGAAAGTATTAGGGAATATATGATTTCTGTAAGGAAGTATAGGATTTTGAAACAAAACAACGAGGAAAACTTAAGTGTTCAGATGACTGTTCTATTGCAATATAACAGTGAGTTGGGATTTGTATTTGGACTTTCTCAGATTATAATGGAAGTTTTTATAAAGGTGTGGTTTGGGGTTTCAAAATTGGGATTATGAGGATGGAATATTCAAAGAATAACAGGAAAAATAAATGATAGATGAACCCCAAGTATTAAGGTTTCCTATCTCACGCCTTGAATAGGGTTGCATCACACAATCCTCAAAGGGAAGTAAATCAAAAAAGGAAAACTTCCCTTCAATACAATGAATGGAGCCTCTTAAATGGTATAGACGTTACTAATCTCACTATACTTTCCATCACAATTCAACGGGCTAAGAACATTTCAACTCTGAGGTGGCCTAGCTCAAGGCATCTAGAGGTCAGAGGTTTACTTAGGTTGCGTTTGGGTAGTGAGGTGATCTCAGATATTCTATAAATAGTAGTGAAAAAATAATGAAAAAGTAATGATAGAATATTGAATAGTAGTGAATAGTAAGTAAAAAGTAATGATAAAATAATAAATAGTAGTGGAGTATTTTGAAAACATAGCCTTAATTGGGTGCTCGTTGCAAGGTACCCAACTGTGATTACATAAGTTGGGTCATTTTGCCTTTGGATTACTTTTCACGTTCTATAACCATATTATTTTTCTTACCTGTCCGAAACCGAAAAACCTAGATAGAGATTACATACGCATATTCACAACAAGGTATCTGGAACAAACTGCAAAGCATAAAATCCCCCAAAAGAAAGGCCTCTCTCTCTCTCTCTCTCTCTCTCTCTCTCTCTCTCCCGTGCGCGCGCGCACACACAAAATGCAAGGCTATCATTTGATTGGACATCCCCACAACATAAGTAGTTCGATCCAAAAGGTCAGCAAAGGATATAAACTATCATTGGAAATCAATATAAAGGTTACTATTGGCCATTTGACACCCAAGTTCAAGGTTTAACAAACACATGCATAGCAATTAAGGAAAATGCTATGATTGTACAAGTGACCACGACTTACCGCCCTTCCAAATTTGGACACATCAGAAACTCTAGCTCTCTGATGACCAGGATAGCCTACATGGAAAATATTTAAAGAAAAAAAATCACCAAAAAGTTAAAAAAAAAAAAAAACTATTTATATACCTTTCTCAATTGAAGTATGAAATTAGTCTGACACCAGAAACAATGTCTTTAAAGCTTAAATTGCTGAGGAAAAATGAACAAATTTGTGAAAAACCCAAAAGAAAAAGTTGGCATCTGTGGAAAATATGAATCTTAAGTACATGGGAATGAATGTACGAATGCACATACTCAAAGTTTCGGGCAGGTTAGCAGGGTGGGTAGAAAAAGAAAAACAACCAACAACAGACTGGCTACATATGAAGTCAAATAGATTTATTCCTGTTACAGAAACAATGGGAAAAGCAGGGTGAGTCCACAATGGAAGGGGATTCATTGTGGAGAGAGGTTATTGATCGAAAGTACAGAGGTGATTGGGGGGGATGATGCTCTAAGGAGGGTAGGGATCTTATGGTGTGTGTTTATGGAAATATATTAGAAAGGGGTGGGACAGCTTTGTAAAACATACTAAGTTTGAGGTGGGAGAGGGTGCAGGAATTCGTTTTTGGTTTGACGAATAGTGTGGGGAGAGAGCCTCCATTCTATCTTCCCGGTTGTTTTCAGCTTGACTGGAAATCAACAAGCTGCTGTTTCAGAGGTGTTGAGCCATGCTAATGGGACTGTGCAGTGGGATGTTACTTTCACCAGAAATGTACAGGATTGGGAACTTGATGAGATTGCAGATTTTTTCAGTTTCTTGTATTCTCTGAATTTAGGAAAATGCGAGGGATCAAATGTTGTGGAAACACATGGGGAGCAAAAAAATTTCTGTTAAATCTTATTATAAGGTGTTACATGGCCAGCAGTAATTCCCTTTTCCGTGGAAGAGTATTTGGAGGGCATATGTGCTGTCTAAAGTTGTTTTTTTCACTTGGACAGCTGCTCTTGGAAAGATTTTGATGATTGACAATTTGAGGAAAAGTGGTATGGTTGTGGTGAAGTGGTGTTTCATGTGTAAAAAAATTGGCGAATCGATTGATCATTTACTCTTACATTGTGAGGTGGCCAGGGAGTTATGGATTGGGGTTCTTAGTAAAGCTGGGTTGAGTTGGGTTATGCCAATGAGAGTGGTGGATTTACAAGCATGCTGGAATAGACAGCACAGAAGTTCTCAGTTGGCAGCGGCGTGGAGGATGATCCCTTTGTGTATTATGTGGTGTTTATGGATAGAAACGAACAAGCGGTGCTTCAACGACAAAGAGCGAACTGTTGAGGATATCTGGAAATTGTTTGTGTCTACTTTGCTGCGGTGGTTCTCGGTTATTGTCCTCAAGAGAGGAAATGCTCATGAGTTTTTGTTTTCTTTTCCAAGTCTCTAGAATGTAATTAGGTGCTTCTTTTGTATACTTCATGTGTACATGGGCTTTGCCTAGTTTCATTAAATAAAGCTTTCTTACTTACCAAAAAAATGGGAAAAGCAAAAAATGAATGAGATCGAAAAACTGCTAGTGAAGTGGTACTTTTTTCATTTTAAGCCATCTCAGTAGATGAAAAGGTCATATTTCATTTTTTTTCAAAGTCTTATAGCAGTATATCACATGGACACCTAGTTCCTTTTGCTAATATAATGGAAAAAATAATTTGCTTCAAGTAACCGATTGTATGAGAAAATATTGAGGGTCAAACAATTTTAAATCCAAACTCAAGCACCCATGATGAAAAGTGAGAGAGAGGATGAACTTCTTTTGGAGATTTACCAGTAAATATCGCAAGACCATCAGCTGATACTCTTGCCAAATCAGGAAGGGTCTTGTTGAGATATCTTGGAGATAAGTAATCCAGAGCATCTGAAACAATTACAAGTGAAAACGATTTTGGCCTATATGGAAGAGGAAACTTGATATCAGCTACACGCACAATGCCTTTGCGGACAAGAGCTTTGCAGTTAGTATCTGCATCCTCTATATCATATGGTTCCACACCCCAGGCTTCAGTTTCCTCCTCTTTAAGCAATTTAGAAACCACCGAACAGGTGTCTGGACCAACATGCAAAATTTTATGCATGCTGTCTCCATATGCTTTCTTCAAAATGGGAATTGCTTGTTGGACCTCTGCAGTGCACGAGTAATCACCTGCATGCGTGGAGAAATTTGGAATTCTTAAAATGACGGTGAAATATTTGACTAACTATATATATTGGAGCTTTGATATTTATCAAAAGCATCTTAATTGTCAATTCACTGGACACAGCATATATGTTTGCTCCATTCACACAATTCATTATCAGCTTGTGATGCTGAAATGATGCTCTTAGCCTCTGAAAACAACTGTAAACAAAATCCACTTGCCTAATGGCTATTCTAATTGGCCCTTCTTTAAGGACATAATTTTCTAGCAAATTTCTCCAGGATAACAGAATTATTATATTCTGGTAACTAAGTGGATTGTTTTGCTAATGGAACTGAGTATCCAACATTTAAGGCTATTCTAATTGGCCCTTCTTTAAGGACATCATTTTCTAGAAAATTTCTCCAGGACATCAGAATTATTATACTCTGGTAACTAAAGTGGATTGTTTTGCTTGTGGAACTGAGTATCCAACATTTAATCATGTTCACATGAGAAGCAGCAAATTCATTTTTTATCAATTCTGCATTACTTTCAGTTAGCAGGGATTTTATGTAGCGTAAAACAAGTTAGTTACAACATATAATCTTGATGCAAAGTGAAGCAAACTTTGAGATGATATAATTTATAACCACCTAAAAATTCCATAATTTGAAAAGGAAACTAAGAGAATGAGCAGCTGAGGCATTTCCTTAATTCTATTAATGTAAATTAATGAGCTTGTAGGCTCCATAAAACTTTAGTTTGCACCCAAATTTAAATATACTTGGTGGGCACAAAGCAGTGACTAGAAGCCATGAAAATTATAAGAAGCATTGTGGTACTAAAAGCACCTATCAACTGCCAAAGGACTGGTAGAATAAATTGGTGGGAGAGAGAGAGAGAGAGAAGCTATGACAACAAGGAAAGTTACATGAAGACAAGCTAAGATTCACAATAGATCTCTTAACAAATTCATTAATGATAGAAATTTCCAGCTAAATAGTCTTCTATTTCAACTGTGACAATAGTACCCATCTATTTGATTTCACTTTCATTCATCAGATGCATTTCAATTACTTTCTGCGCTAGGTAATATAAGCAAACTCTGCATCAAGCAACATGGTGAAACCAACCGATAGCAGTTACCATATATCGGTTTAAGGGTGTATGACAATACCACCGTGATACTATTGAAAATCAAACTGAAATAAATGGTCAAACTGTGAAACTTTGGAAGTAAGGCAATACCTTCAACCCTGCTTATAGCTTCCATATTGTTGCTAGATGCACCTATCATATGAAAACAAAATTGTTGTTCAGCCTCGGCACAAGTCCAGGTACACACACATACACGCCCATAAATTGCAATATACATAACTTGTAGTTGTAATTTTGTAAAGATTTTAATTAGAGTTGTTATTAGGCTATTCTAGCTATTTAAACAGGCAAATAACAACACTCATATTCACCTGAGTTGCCGTATGAATAGGCAATAAAAAGCAGTGCTCCCTGAAATTTTCCCCAACAAAGAAATGAAACAAACGTAAACCACTAGAACCAAAAAGAAAAAAAAGAGCGGAAAAAGTAGAGTACCGAAATTAACATTATTTGGAATATAAAGGGTCTGGATTCGGTAAACGTAGTTTCTTACCAAGACAATAAGCCCAACAGATAAAATCGGAGAAGACCGTGATTTGGAATTGGCAAGCAAACCGCCTCCTCCGCTGTCCCCGAATCGTCGAGATGGATTCACTGGTCTCCTCCACATGGTCTCGAACTTAACAAATGGCTATGCGCTATTTTTTACTGGTTTAAAAACTAACCAAGCGAACAAAAATAAAACTATGAGAATTGATGCAGATCGAGGAGACCGAGCAAGAAGAGCTAAAAGTTTAAGAGAGAATAATAAAGCATAGAAGCTCTTACGAAGCTGGAGATTGATGCAGCGAACTTATAAAATGCATATTACCCAGACTAATCCGTACATGGATTCTCTCTAAGTGTGATTGGTGTACTGAGAATTACCTGAGAAGAGTCACTAGAGAACCCGCATTTTGAGCGTTGAGACGGGGCTAGATCTGAATTCTCCCTGTTCTAAGTTCTAACACAGAGAGAGAGAGAGAGAGAGAGATTCCGGGGTTACGTTAACGTCTCTGTCGCCAGTTCTAGCAAATGAATGATAGAGCACTTTATTGTTGGAGGGCAATTGGTGTCGGTTGCAACGATCCAACGGTTTCGATGGACAATGGGGATTTTTGATAAATAATTAATTATGTTTTTTAAATATTTTCCTTGCTCTATGAACTCTATCCATAGCTAATTATCGTATTTTTCCATTTAATCCATTTTATTAAAATGCATAGATGGTTTATGTCTCGTTGTTCTCTATCACTCCTTTGATCCATGGGTTTTTTAATTTGAACTAATGGAGTATTTTTTTAAAAAGCAGTCAAAATCAATTATTTCATTAGTCTCTCTTTAGTAAGTTGTCATAAGTTGTCAAAAGGTTCATTAGTCTCTCTTTAGTAAGTTGTCATAAGGTTTGCCCTTGTACAGACGCCACCAATCCTCCTTTTCAAAAATATTGATGAAGCAATATATCTCCCAATAAATGCTCAAATGTCAAACTTTTAGTTACAGTATATTTTTCTTCGTCTTCAAATTGGAAGACTTGCCATTCACACTCTATAACCATTATTTTATTCACTTAAATTCTTGTTTCCAAATTTTGAGCCACAATATATTTAAGCTGATAAATAATAATGTAAGTGTCAAATTAAATTATTAATTAACATATAGTTTGTGTAATTGTAAAATATAAACAAAATAAATTTAAAAAATTATTATTAAAAAAATAATATTATATTATTATTTTGATAAATCCAATAGCTAATCCAATGTGAGGTTATAGATAAGAAGGTTTTGAATTTATAAAAAGTATGTACTTTTCATCAAATTTTGAAAATAAAAATAATGAATCCATGCCAATGCTCTTATAATGAGAAATGTCACACCTTTGTGAAAGGAGGGAGACCGTTTGTGTTTGATTATTGAAATTATTTCAGGTTATTTCACTACTATTTACATACTAGTCATTATTATTTATAAACAATTACTTACTATTTACAAACTATTCATAGACTATTTTATTAATATTCACAGATAATCTGATATATTCTTAACCTCCAAATGTACCTTGAAATTTTCTTAACTCTATCCAGGCCATGTTCAGACTTCACAAATTATCTTTTTCAACTATCTTGATAATGCAAGGTACTCTCTATTAATCATTTTAGAACATATAAGAGTGATGTAACTAAAATAAGATACTTTAAAGAACTAAGAGAATCTCTCCACATCAGTGATAAATAAGGTGGTAGTGATCTCCCTTCTATCACTTGTGGGCAGAGAAGATCCTTGTACTTAATAAAAGGAGAGGCTCTCTTACCTCTACAATTACATCTCCTACTTAAAACTTATTTCTTATGTAATAACGTGAAGAGGTCCTCCACCTTGGGCTTGGGGTGACCCCGCTCTCTGCTTTGTTTATTTTCCTTCAATTTATGTGCAAATTGATTTCGAATTTAAAACTCATCTCAATTTATTTCATCTCATTATAATAATTTTTTTAAAATTTCACATAAAATATATAACAAATCAATTTTGTCAAAATTTTAAAAAATAATAATATTAAAAAATAATATTTTATTCTATTATTTATAAATCATTTCAATTTATTTTTGAATCCAAATGGACGTAAATGTTTTGAGAATTTATTATTTGAGTTCCAATAACTCTTCAATTCAATATTTTTAAATGATTAAGCCTCATTTGTTTTCAGAGATAAGATGAATTGAGATTAAAGTTAAAAAAATTATTATTAAAATATATTTTTTAATATTATTTTTGTTTTGAGATTTGAAAAAGTTAAATTATTTATTTTATTTTATATTAAAATTTAAAAAAATTGTAATAATTGGATGAGATGGATTTAAAAAAATTAAATTATTTATTTTATTTTATATTAAAATTTTTAAAAATATAATAATAAAATTAAGATGAGATATTTTTTGAAAACAAAACTAAATCACCCTCACGCAGATAAAGTAGGCACTCTGAATTTTTATGGGCCAGGATGAGCCCACTTCTTTCTGACATATGATGAGCACCGTATAATTTGGTAGTCCGTGTCCCCCTGAATCCTGTGGGCAATGTCCCACCGAAACCTGTTTCAAGAAAGATCATTTTTAATGCCACGCAATCCAAAATTACGTACTTACAGCTATAAAGGTTGTTGTGCGAGTTATCCAGGAGACTCTCTCTGCCAATTCGCTCCGTACGCTGTTCTCCTTCAAAAAAATTCTGTTCTAATTTATCTCAGAACTCCTGCTCGCATGAACATTACACTTAACACGCACATAGGGAGATAGAGAGAGAGACAAATCCAAAGGCAGTGTGAAGAAGAGCTCAAGCCAAAAGAGAGAACAAGAAAAACAGAAACAATAACAAACCCTAACCATGCGTATAGGGTTTCCATTCGCATCATTTGCTAATAGCAATCGCTGAGTATACAAAATCTGTAATTCCCGATAAACATGGCCGGCGACGGTGATAAGCCGAACAAGGATAATCCATGTCCGTCTCCAAATCAAGAAAAAGTGGAAGATATGAAGCTTTGGGGGATTTTTCTCTTCGGGCTAATCGGTGCCACTGCCACCACTTTCGCCGTGAGTAACATATAGTTCCATCTATTTTCTTGTGCTTTGGCTTGACAAGCACCTGATACTTTCGAGTGGTCTTTCTTTTCGAATAATCATGTTTAGAGGGAATAATGTTTCTTAATCGAACATATACAACAGGCTTTCTTAATTTGTAGGGTTTAAAATTAGTAGAATTCCGATATTGCGCGGAGATGTTGAGTGAACCTAAATACAATCTGCAGAATTATTTGATTAACTGCGAAATTGCATGACTTAACCTTTAAACCGTATTTTTTCCCTCTATTGCAGTTTCAGACAAACCAGATCGTACTGTTATGGTTTGCTAATCTGCGATGTGTACAAAGTCAGTTATTAGTTTGTCGGCTTGTAAAGCTAATTTTCGGTGTACGTGCAAGCCACTCGTGTATCAAAATTTATTAGTGTAGTTATAGGTGTTGTCAAGGTATGCTTGATGTACCTGCTGTGGAGAATTATTTGCAATGAAATTTCTCATGGGTAACTGAAGAAATGAGGAGTAGAAAGTGAATTAACTAACGTGAACATATAATTGTTATAGTGGTACACGTGGCTTAATTTTGGAACGGAGTTTTTCTTAATTTAATTTATAAAGCATTCTGCATACTATGGTGCAGTGACGATTGAGCAGCCTATCTTTCAATTTATTTTTTATTTTTAAATTTCCAACTAGAAGTATTACTAGCTATTGCCTTTTTTCCTGGAGTGTAAATATTGACGTTTGCAATATATGCTCTAGACGCTTGCTTGAACTATAACTCAGGGAATATGTTCTTATATTTACATTTTAAACAAGAAGGGTAATAGGTTCACATTTAACTATTTTTAACACTCATTGCCATCTTGATTCACTATTTTTGCTGCTTTTAAACAGATAGCGGTTCTTTTACTTTATTGTTGTTTTGCTTGCCAAATACATCTTATTATCCATGAACAAAGGCTAGCCTCTTGGATTCAAGGGACAGTGCTCTGATTTAATTAGTGTTATGGCTTCACTATACAATTTCATTATACGGTTGATAGAAAGTAGATATCATCTCAAGTCTCTACAAGGTGCTCTAAAGTTTAGCAATTGAGGCATCTCTGCTACATGAGAACTTTGCCTTTTTTGTGTTCTTTGCTCCTTACATTCTGTTAGATGTTGCTTTTGATCCTTGAGCAATTTGGCAGGTTGGCCAACTGCGAAGGACTGTTGATTGGTTCTATGTTCAGGTGGTGCACATTCTATGTTTCGCAATTTTCTATTTTCCAGGCCTTTTCTTGTGTTTCTTAGTCCAAATTCCTGAATTCAAAGTCCTACTTGCCCGATATGCTGATTTTTTAATAATCAAAGGTATTACTTAAAAACTCAAAGGGCATAGCCCAAGTACACATGACATATACAATAGGAACATAATTAAAATTAGAAAGAAATACCAGAAAGTCACGGAAGCTCAGCCTGTTAGTATCTATTGTGGGTGCAATATGCTGACTGATTTTTTTTTTTTTATCGGTAAGTAAGAACTTTATTATTAAGGTGCGATATTTTGAATTTTACATGAACTTGAAGTGAACTCTATGTTAGAAATGGCAGTGATTCTTAATTTATTTTCTAGGAGAAAAATAATCTTTAATTCAACAGTTTAGGATAATGCTTGCTGGTTTTTCAGCTTATACAATGCCTGACTTTCAAAAAAAGGGTGTGTGCGCAGTAAAAGTCGCACCCATGGGCTCTAGTCAGACTCTTATTTATCTGTCCTTACCCGTCTTACATGCGTGGTTGTTTCTTGTAACATACTGTTATCATTTATGCTACTTATTCTACAAGGATCTTGTTGATAACCTGTATTTGAAAGAGGATTGGTTTCATCTAGGGGTTTGTTCTCAAGAAAAATAGATATGTTAGTAAAACAATACACTTTCCGCACTCCAACTAACAGACGTTTTACATTTTGCATCTAAATCCATCAAAATTGACGCATTGCACCCTTAAACTATCGGAAAACTGTGATGTGCACCATTCATTAAGATCTAATAGTCAAGATTGTGTCATGCCGCCTTTTTTTCCACCTATTTCTCATCTATCTTGACGGCCATTATTGTATTGGGGTCTTTTGTCGCTTTTGGTTGTTGAAGGATACCATGTCAGTTTTGGTAATTTGGGATACAAAATGTATTCAACTTATTAGTTAGAGGGTGAAAGTTTATTTCCCGCAAATGTTAATATACTGGTGAAGCTGATATTGTCGTAACTGCACCACAAAAGTTGGCCAGGTCGCAATCATCGCGGAAGGGAGCAACTGGCAGTTCTTTTCGGTCAAGCTTTCAGGAGGAAGCATGGAAAAGGTATAATCGCCGCATGCAAGAGGAGTATGAAGAAGAAATGGAGAGAGTAGTGAGTTCTTTCAACCATTTTGTCACTTTTTAGTTTTTTCTGTTGCCAAAATTCTTTTAAAGCCAAGAGTGATGATAAAACTATTTTGAATTTGTTTAAAGCTCTTTGTAGGAAAGTGTGATGATAAAGGGTGTAGAAGTTACCTTGTTAAATATTTACAATGTTGTTTTTTTTTTAAGGTGTTCTCTCTTGTATACACCCTGTGGGTACTTGGTTACGCCTATTGATATTAATAAATTTTTACTTGTAAAAAAAAAAAACAATAAGAAGATTTTTCTCCCCACAAAATAATGAACTACAACAATGAAAGATTAGTCCTTACTTTTTCTATAAGGACCAGCAAAGTGGAAAAGAGTAGAGATTCAAATATCATATAGATATGAACTTGACCCTGCTTTAACAAAATAATATAGACAAAAAGATATAAACTTGACCCGTTTAATGATATGCCATACTATGCTTTATCCTTTATCTTCTGAAGCACTTCATGTGCTTATGGTATTTGGGGATGTTTGGTGATTTTGCTTTAAAATGGGTGGTCAATTAACATCAATCTTAATCTTATTAGGTTAATACGTGTGTGTAACATGAAAACTCATAAAGTTAGTTCCTTGGTGGTTCCATATACACGGCTGTGCATGGGTGGGTGGGTGCATGTGCGTGTAGGTGTGCACACACATACACAGAGTTTCTCATCACTTACAGGTTTCCTCTTTGGAATTGGTAGTACTGTGATTCATTACTCTCGAGGGTTGCCTACTTTTCATTTTTGTCACCATAATTGGGATTCTGATGAATGATATTTTTTTCTACTTCTTCTTTTTTTTTTTTTTCCCCTGGGTGAAAAAAAAATGATATTTCTGCCTTTGCATGTGTGCTATATATTAGCATCAGAGCTAGCTTTTTCCTGTATGTCAACATGCTGTCCGCTTGGCTAAATTTTTATTTTAATTCTATGCTTAGCTGGTTAGCTTTAAACCCGTAATCCTGTTCATTGTATTTTTGTTTTATTGGTCTGTATTTCTTTTATTATTGTATACGACTTCTGCCCATTGTAGGAACGCATAAGGCGAATGCAAAGTGTGTTTAATAGAGAGAGGAACAAATACAAAAGGAGCTATGAGAGCTGGAAGGAAAGTGGTCCGGGGGCATATCATCAACATTTTCAGCGAGAAGACTGGTATTGGAAGACTGATTCATCCTATAAAGATCACAGAACTAATTACAGGGAAACTCCAAGAGCAAGTGCGGGTTATTCATTATCGCATCATTATTCGGTTTTAGGTCTGGACAGGTGAGGGTGTTACAGAAACTTAGTTGCAATGACTACTGGGAATTATGTCAACTGACTTATTTTATTATAATACTAATATTTTATTATAATGAAAATAGTATGCATTCCACCTAACAAGCTGTCAGTAACAAGAACTATTGGGATTTTATCACATCATCATTGAAAGATGTATCTTTTCCTTTTCTTAGACATCGAAACATCTTTACTGAAAATTTTATCGACTCTTAGCATGTTTAAACTCTAGCTATTTTGTTTCAACTCTCTTTAATAAGATCATAATACAATACTTTCTTCATATTGTAGATCCAAATCTTTTAACAAGAAGAAACCTCCATTAAAGCATGGCATCCATGTGGGCAGAAAATTGTGATAGGAATTATGTGTGGGTAGATTAAGACCTTGTTTGGGTAAAGAGTTATTCTAAGATATTCTCTAAACTTTTGTGTAGGTAGATTAAGACCTTGTTTGCGTAAAGAGTTATTCTAAGATATTCTCAAAACTTCTCATAATTTCCTTCCCAAGCATCACACAAACACGAAACATTTTTCAATTTTAAGTCTTCAACATTTTCATCTAATCATTATACAAACACAAAACCCAATACAACTTTCCCAAACTTCCAAACAAAACACAAAAAACATTATAACTTTTTCAAATTTTAAAACAAAAATAATATTTAAACAATTTTTTAATTTTATAATATTTTTATTCAGCCTTTTCACTCTCCTTTCCCAAAATCCACTAAAACATCTCAACTTAAATCATTTCACTACTATTCATAAATCATTTCACTACTATTCACATAATTATGAGATATTCTAAGTATCCAAGCGAGCCCTAAATTTTTTTAGAGCATCTGCATAAATGCTGCTGATGCACTAAGTTGAGTTTCCATACTCTTAAGCTGAAGTGATTTTCTTGATAGTCTTATATGTGAAATGCATGCGAATGAGCTTCATGGAATCATATTATTTTGTTTGAGCCGGGTTAGGAAAAGCTAATGCATTGGACATCCATTCTTGTAATTAGATAAAAAACTAAAAGAAGTTAATGCTTGTCTTTCTTTGGAACAGGTGCAGAACAACACCATATACTGATGCTGAGATTAAGGTATTCTTCGAATCAATGCGGTATTTGTTGGCATCTCTGTTAGGATGCATTATCTTACAGTTTTTTTAGTTCTCTTTTTTTTTTTTGGGTGTGTGTTGGGGGGGGGGGGGGGGGGGGGGGGGTTATATGTAATTAATATCAAATTGCCTTTGTTTGCTATTCTTGTAATTCTTCATGGATGATCGTTCTTTATATTTGTTAATGGTATTATTATCTCTTTCTTCAGTATTCGGATACAGTGTCATGAAACTGTGACTCATAAAAGGATTCTGCTACTTGCAAACTGGTGTAAAAACACACCGCTTACTATGGGACGACCTCAGTCCTAAAAAATAAAAAATAGTTTTTTATGCTAGCTAATGTGGTGGTGTGTGGCTACTTTGCAAGCTATAAGCTGTTCTTGAGCTGTATATCCAACAAACAGTTGTCATGTTTATCTTGTTAAGGTGTGATGTTGATCAACTCGTGATAATGTTCAAAAGCAATAATTTTATTTTATTTTTCGTTGATAATGCTGGATTTGGGTGATGGGCTTTTGAATGCTGTGTTAGAGCTCAATTTTGTATCAAATGGTTCTAATTCCAGTTGGGGGGAATGGAGATGAGTTCTTAAGCATGTGAGATATAGTTTATCATAACCCAGCTACATGTCATATCTACATTCATTACTTATCTGTAGTGGTTACTTTAATAAACCAGATAACACCGCTTAATTAGATCTTTGAAACTACTAAGGGCTAATATTTATTTTATCCTTGCAGACAGCATTCAGGACCAAGGCAAAGGAGTTTCACCCAGATCAGAACCAGGATAACAAAGGTTGGCCATTACTTGATGCAACTATAGTAATCTGAAGCTATTAATTTGAACATTTTCTCCTTTGTCCCCAGTTCAATTTTGTTGCCCGTGTTTTGTTGCAGATGCTGCTGAGGCAAAGTTTAAAGAGGTGATGACGTCCTATGAGGCCATAAAGCAAGAAAGAAAGAATTTTTCCTGACTCTGCCACAGAAACCGGTAAGACCTAGAAGAATGCTCCGGTATTTTGTGGTATACATATGCTCAATTCAACCTTTTTCTTAAAGGTATTAGAGCTGTGACCAGAAAAGTGATTTATTGGAATTATTGAGTGAGATATATAATATTTTACTACAGGCTATCTAGGTATGAATGATGACTTCTGAGTAATTGAGTCGCGCATAAGAGGGTGGGTTACGTATTTATAAAGCATACCACCGTGTGTCTCCCATGTAATATATGGTGTCACCAAGTTCCAGGGATTTTGTGGTTGAGTAAATTACAAATAATTCAATTCGGATACATCTGTATTGCTCATTACTTTTTAACACAATCCATAAAGAATGATAATCTACTTCAGGTGGAGTTCCCCGATTTACAGCAATTAGAATAACTTGGTTAAAAGCGTGGTGTTGTTTGCTAATATTCATTCCTATTTAAACTATAATCTCATTTGATCTTCCTTTAATTTGGGGAATGTGTGTAATGTCTCCTATTTCTGAATTGTGAGTCTGTTTGCAGGCACTAAGTGGAGTTGTTAAATTTGTAATGTTCGTGGTGACCCAACAAATTCTTGCCAAATATGTGTAGTGTGGTAGTGTTATAGAAAGATCGAGTTATCCTTTATGATTGTGATGAAATGTTCAAACTACTTCAGAGTAACCTGTGGAGGTTATCTCTTAATCCATTCAAGATTTCGAAATGCAATTAAACTATTTAAGTATTTTTATAAGGCATGTCAAATCATTCGATCAGCACGAAGTCAATTCCAAACACTTCATATAAATTCATACCTGATTTTATTTGAAACGGAGCACTCTTGAACTCCCTCCCCCGAAGCTGTCTTGGATATGGTCATAGCCCTACTTCTTGGATATGGTCAGACTCAAAACACGACTCCTACGCACTAGTCGTTTCCTTATACAGAGGACCTCTTGCATCTTCTAACGATTGCGGAGCTATTAATTTCATTTTACATTATTCTTTTCGAACAAGCAGTCTCAATTGTTTAGGCTACTATTTTACAAAAATTCTATGTGCAGTTACTTTTACGTACTTTTTGTGCATTCTACTAATGTAATTGGTTGAAGTATGCAAAAATAGTTGTATGTAGCATAACTCAATATTTTATTAGCTTTTTTTTTTTTTTTTTGCAATATTTATTGAAGTACTGAAGTAGTTCTTTGGAATTTAGATAGAGCTAGCAAAATGCCAGATTCTAGGACATGTTTGGATGTTTAGAGTGTTTTTTTAAAGTAGTAGTGAAATTGTTTGGGTGAAAATTTTTTATTGAGTTTTGAAAAATGATAGAAAATTTTGAATAAAAATATTTTTAGAAATAAGTATTGTATTGGAGTTTGTGAGAGAATAGATAAATTTAAAAAGTTGTTTGAATATAGTTTTTTAATATTATTTTTATTTTAAAGTTTGTAAAAGTTGTATTGATTTTTGTATTTGAAATTCTTAGGGAGTCGGTGTGTTACTATTGAATTTGACTTAGCAAAATATTTTCGTATACTTCGCCATATACAAAGATTCTATATAATAATTAAAATCATTCTTTATTAAAAATATTGAGATCATAAGAGAGTGTGGAAGCATTTATTAAAAATTTTTAAAATTTGTGCTATAAAAATCATAACTTAAAATCTATGTACATGATTTAGGTTATTGTCATGTCTCCTTGGATTAAGTCTCGTCATGTAGCTCTATCTCTATTAATATTCTGACATGTGTGGTTTAAAAACATAAAAATAAATTAAAATAAGTCAATGACTCAGTAAGAAACTCATTATAATGTAAACATATTTAACATAAGGTTTTCATAAAATATTTCATGCTGAGAATTAAAATCATGAATGATCATACTGATGCTTATGTTCTGCATGATTGATTTATCTAAATTAACTGATTGAGCTGATTGGCCAACATACTTAACCATGTGTGCGAAGTTGTGCACTAGTCTCACGTCCCACAGCAGTAAGAGGAGTCGCTGATAGTATTCTAGCATACTATATTGGACTATACTTGAATTCGTGGCTTACACATTCACCCCTGAAATTGCATTGATATCATGCATTTGAATGACCATCTAATTAAACTATTCTAATCTTATCTTGCACTTGATCTTATAAAAGCTCAAGTGTCTTATGCAACACGAGATGCATGAAATGCATAATATATACATAACTATAATATGTAGAATGAAACATGATGAATAATATGTTTGCAAATATCATGACATACGTGGTATGTAAACACTGGCATCTAAAGAACTGGTTTTAATAATAATATATATAACTAACTAACGTATACTAATCCTAATTTATGATCAAACTACTTAACTTGTAGTGTTGCTTCCTAAAATTTTTGACACAAAATCGAGCACAATGCTGGACTGGGTATCTTGGGTTCGACCATTGCACTTATGGAAGTTTATGGCTTTTTTCAAATAACACGAAATGGAAATATTTATAGAGAGATTTGGAATAGGGTGCCAACGAGTTTGAGTTGGACTCGATTAATACATGTAGTGACATTAATATGCTGAACACTCAGTTGTGATCATCTAATAAGAGAGTTTGAATTTAAAAACATGATCTAGTAATTCATTTAATGTAGGATTGACAGTAACTGAGACTACGTAGGAGACTTTAATCAATGATAATTTTAAATTGAAATAAATTTCTAATGACCGATCTTTAAATTCTAAAAAGAGTCTAACACGTTTAATATCAAGTGGGATTTAAACTAGTTACTAAATCTAATTAGAACTTCTAATCAAACTTAATAATTTATCATTCATGGACTTATCCAATATAACTCATTAAATATAATTTAGACCCAATAAAAATTATCAATATTTCGACCTTAGAATTATTGGGCCGAGTCGTTACATGCTTAGAGTATTTCAAACTTTTTGTACATAGTAGTAAAATCGTTTGAGTGAAATTTTTTTTATTGAGGTTTAAAAAATGAGAGAAAAAGTTGAATAAAAATATTTTTTAAAATAAGAATTGTATTGGAGTTTGTGAGAGTGAATAGATAAATTTAAAAAGTATTTTGAATGTAATTTTTTATTATAATTTTTATTTTAAAGTTTGTAAAAGTTGTATTAATTTTTGTATTTGAGTAATGATTAGATGAAAAAATAAAAAATTTAAACTTGAAAAATATCTTGTGGTTGAATAATGCTTGATAATGAAATTATGAAAATTTTTAAGAATTTTCATATTTGCCTAGGGGTGTAAATTTTAACCGAAAAATCGGCCTGATCAAAACCAGTTTTTAAAATGCCAAAACCAACCAGAACCGGTCCCAGTTCCATGATTTTTAAGACCGGGCCGGTTCATTATAATATATATGTAATTTAATTTTTAAAATATTATCTATAATTTTTACATATAATAATATAAATTATAATTATATATAATATTATATAGTATTCCTTTTATTGTAGATTTTTTGTTTTCAATTTTTGTAACAGTTATATTTATAGGCTTATAGTAGATTTTTTATAGCAGAATTTTTTTATAAAGCATATTTTTGTAAATAGTAACAGATTTTTAATAAAATAGATTTTTTTAAACAGTTTTTTTTTTAAACAAGATTTTTATGATTAGTTTGCATTTTAATGTTAGATATAATTATAAATTAGACAAGTGTTGCATACTCTTTAAAAAAGAGTAAAGTCCACTATTAAATAATTAACTTATATGAGTCTTATATTCACTCATTTTTTTCAAAAATAGTGCCCAGTACTTACATTGCAAATATCATTTCTCATTTTATAAATGGCTGTAAAATGAATGAGCGGCAGCCACCCAATTGGAATGAGTATGGAGATGATCTTTAGCATCTGAGTACTAATTCAACAGATTATAAACGAATAATATATATACTTGAGGAATTGAAGTTGAAGACACTAAAAAGGACAAGTCCTACAAAACGAAAAAGTGGATCGATAACTCGTACGCAAGAGTATTCACCCTCCCCTCAACTTTGAAGAAGGGAAGGCACGTTCTAGTACAAATTGCTTGTTTTGGCCTACAATCCCTTTATGGCATCTGGTTTTAATGATCTCGCTTGACAGTTGACGGGAGGAGCTCTGTAATAAGCTGGAACGGTCGCAGGGAAGAACATCTGTCTTACTCCTTCTGCCTTGATAATGGGGAAGATGATTGCTGATGCACCCTGCAAGAGAAAACTCAATTTTCAGAACTGAGAAGAAAATACATTCAAGTCGCTCAGATATGCGTTTGTGCACAGAGAGAGTAGATATAGGAAAGACTAGAAGCTAGCACTAACCGAAATTAATCTGGCTCCAATCCACATGCGTGAGGGTGAAGGGAAGGGCACCAATAAACGGCCAACACCATAAACTGCAACGGCGAAAAAGTGGAGAACCAAACTCAATGGGCGAGGGTTCAACCCCGAGAGAAGAGAAACTGGTCCCGTTGAGAATACACCTCCAAGACTTAGATAATCAAAGCAAGCCTGGCGCATTTCGTTCCTTGCTCGATCGGGTGAAGCACAAAAGACCTTGTACAAGGCCCCCGCCAAAGTATTAATTGTAGATGCTACCGGCTGCAGATTAAAACACGAAGTGATGATAAGTTCACTTGGGAGTAACTTCCATGGGCAAAAATAAAAACTAGAAATAAAAAACCCTTTAAAAGCAGCACATCATTACAACTAACCTTACGCAAGGTGTAGAAGGATTCAAGATACTTGCAGAGTGTGGGTGCATCATTTAGGTCTTGCAAAGGCCTGAGGAGATCCCGAAGCACAACAATATCTGACAATGCCACAGTCATTCCTCCCCCGGTTAAGGGGTGGCGCATGTTGAATGCATCCCCCATTAGCAAGGCTCCAGGAGTAGGCTGTGGAGCCGCTGGCATGCTTCTGTTTGGCATCGTCCTAATGTTACCTCTATCAACGGCAGCTACAAAAGAATCATATATTTCAGGGGGAACCTGCAATAGAAATATCACTTGGTCAATCAGAGCATCTAACTTCTTTTTTTTATTAGTAACAGAGCATCTAACTTCTTTTTTGATAAGTATCAGAGCATCTAACTTCCTAAACGTACATCAATAACAAGTCAGAGTAAAACTCGGCAATGTAACACCGAATAACAATATATAGGCTGAAAAAAAACTGGAAACAAGTGGAGCACTTATGTACCTGAGGGGCCACCATGGTTTTCAAATACTTTGCCATTTCACCATTTGAAATAGATGGGACTTTCTGTCCAGGTACATCAACCAGGCAACGAACCTCTGTGCTACTAATAGGATAAAACAAAATGGGGGAAGGGTCTGCTAGTACGACATGCCCATGATTTGCATAAGGTAGTTCACAATTCTCCAGAACCAAACCAACAAAGGAAGAAGGCATATCAACCTGCAGAAGACGAGACACACGACTTAAGTTTCTATAAACTACTTGTTATAAACAGGATAATGAGGATTCTCAAGCAATGCATGCATATGACAATGATAACTTAATTTTAAGATGTTAGCTAATTGACAGAAAATGTAAACCAATTTCCAATTACAGGTGTGTTTTTCTGCTCTACAGGGGAAAGCGATAAGAAACCATACCTGAGGATTGCAAAGTGAGCGACGCAAGTTTGAGAAACAGCCATCACAGACAATGGTTAGAGGTGCATGTGCTGCCAGTTCTTTTCCATCTTTAGTCTTGTACTGCACGCCTTTAATTGTTCCATTTTCTTCAAGCAGAGAAGTAACAGTTCCTTGCTCCAATCGTATACTGGAAAATTTTGAAAAAGAAGGCATGAATTTAAGTGAACAAAATATGATAACATGAATGATCCTTTAACACAATGACATGTTAGATAGTTACTATAACATGACACCGAAGCAACGAAATGTGACCATACAATCTATTACAAAGGCTCGGTGCAAACTTTGACCAAGTGACTAGAAAACCTAAAAAGTCACATCAGAAAATTCACAGATGTGTTTGAAATCCTCAATGCCATAGGCATGCAAAACTTCTTAGTACCAATTCTTAATACACAATGGGCAGCAACCATTTGAAAGAAGAGGAGTTAATATTTTTTTTTATGAGTAAGAAGGGGAGTAAATATATAAACATCTAGTGCAAAATTCTTAAGGATTATGAGTTATACTTGGGAAGGGATGCAGCCTTCTCCCGCATCCTCTGTATGAACCGGCCATTGTGAAAGCTCCTTCCAGAAACATCTGAGTGAAATTTCTCCAACGGATAAGAGAGTCGGGTGTTTTTCCCATCCTTAAAAAGAGCATAACCAAACACTTGCTGAGCATCAATGTCCTCCACACAGTCTGCAGTTAGAAATGATACATAATCATTTAACAACTGATTTCCTCTATAATTGGAGGAAAACAACTTATTTCAATTTCCTGCACATAGTAAAGCTTAAATTAAATCTACCTTGAAGACCCAACTCAATCAACTTGAGGTAGCCTCCAGGTTGTAGCAACTCTCCAACAATTCTATCAGGCTCCGATAAATCTCTTTCAATCACATGAACTTTACGTCCATCCTGCAAGTTTGTAGTACAAAATCAATACCTGAAAATTGCTTTGCTGGGGAACCTTTTTATTGGTTAAAAAGAAAAACTATCTATGATTGGATGTTCTTATAGTGCAAAATTCTATGACAATAGGAAATCCAATTTGAGGTATTTTACATTCAACCATGTATAATTAATAGCTAAAGTAAAAAAACCAAGATATGTTAGCATGAATGTAGATACCAACTTAGGGGCGCATATAATGAAAATTGAACCCTTACATTGGGAGGCCTTGAGGTTTTTTCATGCTTAGCAACATTAATAAAAAAATTTATTTTCATAAGATTTATCAAATCGTCATTTAGCTTCTAATAATTTATTCAGCACTAGGTTATTGAAAATCCCAAGGAATTTAAAATACTATTTATTCCAACTTTTCTTTGTTTGTAAGCATGTAAAAATCAATACTTTACTTTTCAACAATTCTCAATGACTATTCTTTTTTTGATAAGTAAGAAGTAAGTTTCATTGATATGAATGAAAAATAGGCATAGCCCATGTATATAAATTTTTTTGGTAAGTCATAGCCCATGTATATAAATACCATTCTTTCTAATATATAAATCAAATACCTTTTTTTTTATTTAACCCGCACTTCACATGGGTACTCTGTTAGTTGCATGGTAAGGAACTATTGATACGTATAAGAAAGTAGTGGATTACAGAAATCGGATTAGGATCCCCTACTGTTCAGGAACTCTGAGATATCTTACTCCGTGGAAAACAATACATAGCTTAATTTCAAAGCATGATTCACGCTGTATACATGTATATAGCCCTATAAAGTCAGCATCTCAGATAATAGCAGGCGCCATAGAAGAGTGACTGAGTGAGACAGATAATAGCAGTACTAAATGTGTCGTGAATTCAAATACATGGTTTAAAGTCCAATTTGTCTTGTGCTCCGAAGAAACAAAAACTCTTAAAGAGCATTCCGATTTCGAAGTATAAAAAATTCAAATCTCCCGCAATGAGTCAAAAATGTCTTCTACCATTAATAGTTCATTCGTACAATTCAGTCCCCACTCCCCACCAAGGAAAAAAAATCTATTACACTGATAACCAGTAGATTCACGGCCCTTAGCCTACAACTGGACTTCGACCAAGTAAAAGCTGCACTCAAAAGACTTAATTCTTTTTTTAGGTTTGAGAATATAAACTACAATAAAATTGTGGAATTGATCAGATCAACGAAGAAATAATATAAAACTTGTTACGTCTAAAACGCACGATTCTAATTTTCAAAGCCATATCTCTCACAGATATGAAATTTTCAAGCACACGGAAAAAGAACGAGCTAGCCAAAAATAACTGCAATAAATATATGTGATGGAGACTCAAATACTCAACAACCTCTTGAGAGAACAAATAGGAAGCCGCGACACAGACTCCATGTCTACAAACACTTAATTCGTTTAATTGATCAGAACGCATACCTTGAAGCATATTTTACCGAACATATAGAACCTTTTTTTTTTTTTATCATATAGAACCTAAATATTGAGATTTCCCTCCCAAAGAAAGAAGAACATTTATAAGAAGTGAAAACTACAAATTATGATTTTTCTAAAGAGCTACATGTCTAGAAAATTATAATCCAGTCAAGAGTGTCTCATAAAAAAACCACCGATTCGTCAGCGTATTGTATCTGTAAACTAGCTAAACCATCGGAAAAGAGAAACACAAGGTACGAGTTGCGAATCGGAGAGTACAATACAAAGAGGCCATAGTTTTTGTTTTTTTTTTAGAGAAACGAATTCCTCAACGTTAATATTTAAAAAAATCTGAATCCGAAACCATTGGTACATTTCAAGAGCGATTTTCCTCGTAAATAGTCAAGAAACTCTGTTTGGTTGACAAGAAACTGCACGAAAGCAAAAGAAAAACAAAACGAGAAAATAAATCTGAGAATTATAAATATCATAATCACCTTGCCGAGAGTGTGAGCGAGGGCAGAGCCGGCGACACCGGCTCCGACAATGATAACGTCGACGTCGACGTCGCTTTCAATGGATCTGCATTCTCCGTTGGTGGTCGTGGTGACGGTCTGCACGCCCTCGCTTCTCGCCTCCGAAGAAACTCTGCTGCGGTTCTTCTTGGCCATCAGATTGTACAACACCACGAACCCCAACACCGAGGCCAAGATCAACCCGAGCGCGTACTGATCTACCATTTTCCAAATGCGAACCCAGGCGATCTCTCGGAGACACGAACACCACAACACCAGGATTCTCACAAGTATACGGCAGACACACACACTCTCTCTCTCTCTCTCTCTCTACCCTCGCTGGCTGTGCTTTCTGTATTTCCCTTTAATCAACAGAACACGAGAATTTTCAGGACAAATGTGCGTCTTTAAATACAGGACATGCCACTACGAGGACAGGTCACAGCTCAACGCCTGCTCTCGCTGCTAAATTGCGCCACATCGGTGTTTTGGGTTAAGCTGCGCCCCAACAAAATGGGTGGCATGGCCCATTTTTATTTTTTACTACTACACGTTACTTTTTTGGCCCCCTTAGCAACCACGAAATAAAATACGAGTCTCCCTTACTTAATAAAATAAATACTATCCCAAGCAATAATCAAGCAAAGTCCCGGGTTCATGCGACCAACTATTCTATTACATAGTATAAATGTAAGAGGTTCATTGCTGTCTTTCTAATAAATAATAAATTCATCAAGTGGTTGTTTGGTATTGTAATAGTAAATAGAGTTTTTAATAATAGAGTTTTACTATAAAGTTCTGCGATAAAAAAGTTATTTACTATTTGATAAATATGTATTTTTAAAATTAGTTATGATAAGAAAATTGTAAGATGATTACATAATTTTTGAGATTTTGTCACGTCATTATAATAATTTTATTTTTGACTAAAGATTTACCTAATTAGTATTTGGACATTTGCACAATATCGTGACCCGGTCCGACAGATACTTGACTCATGGAAAACCAACTTTTCTAATTTTCTCCAAATTATTTAAAGAAAACCGTGGGCGTTTAATCAAGGGCAAAGATAATCTGGTGTGCTGGTCAAATAAATTACCTACACGATTTTGTTCTTTTTGAGAACCGACCCGTTGCAAAACTACTTGTACAGGCAATGCCACGGGGACTGCAAACTTGTGGCTTATCCGTGATCAGAATTTGACACGGTGCTTAAAATTTCTTGGATGCAACTTGGCACGATGCAAGCAAATTTCTTGGAGATGAACCGTCAGCGTTTAGATGATCTTAGATTCTTATGTGTATAGTATAATATTTTAGGGATTTTAGAAACCCTTATAATCTCCTTATGTATGATATTATTCATTTTCAACCGTTGACTTTTATTTTTTAAAATTTTCTGCGAACAACAACATTGAAGGAAATAAATTAAATCATTTTTCATTTATAATGAGTCATTTTTACAACATTCTTTTAAATGAGATATGTTTTTATAAACTAATTTATAAAAGTTATATTCTCGTTTTGTATAAATATTTTTAATTTAAAATATGTTTGTACAAATAATTATAACAAAAATTATACGTGTATCATTATTCTTTCTAATATATATGTGCACTGCTAAGAAGGGTAATAACATAAAACTATAGCAAGAGCACGTTTATAATGAGAAACAACTTGCGTAAAATTTTTAATTGATCCCCTAATTATCTTGTGAAATATCAAGAATGTAATTTTTCATCGTTGACTTGATAACCTGCAATAGCTAGCCACGTGTTAATAACAATAAATTAACAAGATGAATCTCACTGGGTCATTAATTATATATATACATATATATAGGAAATTGACATAATTCCCCCATATATAGAATGTGAATATCTCGTGCATGCAGGGTCGTGTTCAAGTTTTGGATGCCAATTTTAATTCACAGCAACCTCAATTGACTTAGCCGTGGGGAAGCTATAGATGCCCTGATGAGTCAGTCAATGATCAGCTAGAGTAGTTACCTCCATTTCCACGAACTTGAATGCTCACAACAATAAAGTAGTGGACTTAATTTGTAGGTAAGAGCCACTTAAAAATTAAGCTTTTCAAACGGCGATGATGATGATCACGATGAAGATAATTTTCACAAGCACATTTTGTCAACATATTGCAGTAAAGTCCATGAAAGCAGCGCTGTCTATTGTGATCTGTTCACGAGAATTAAGTTCCACACACACGTTTCAAAAAAAAAAAAAGTTCCACACACACAACTCTATATCGGTTCAGACCGGATACTAGCATTTGTCATTTGCGTGTGATCAAGTCAAGATACATATACATTACTATTATTATTATTATAATTGTTATTTTTACCATTGTTTTGGTCAAACGTGTAGAGGGTGATGAAAGCAGTACCAGCCAATGGAGAAGTTTGACTGGAGCGAAGGATATTGCGATCGAGCTTACCTACTCTCTCTCTCTCTCTCTCTTTCTCTCTCTCTATCTCTCGGAGATGTTTTCTCACTGTTTTCACACTCATGCCGGCGTACGCATCACGCATGCTTGGCTAGGGGCGCATTCCGCGCGGAGTCCACGAAATATTGATGCTGCTGCATGCATGTTCCGACGGAGTTTCGTTGAGACTGTTTGGCGATTAAGATAGTTCCATTACATATCCCAACCAATATGATCTCTGTATTTGGTCGAATTATTATCATGATTGTGGGGTTCAGAAAACGGAGGTGATTTGGATCCTAATTTGTTGGGTGGACGAAAAACAACTTTGCTAAGAAATGTTACACGGTTTAAATATTGGGTCAACTGACTCGCATACTTGGACTAATTTGGAGGCACTATATATATTGGGAGGGTACTGATTTTTTAAAATATAAAATAAGGCCGCTTACAAGGTGGAGATAGACATGTATATATAATTATTTAGGAAGAATAATAATATTTTCCATTCTTATGAGAGGGCTGAAGAATGCAACCAGAGTTTGCACTGGGCAAAAGGAGGGTGGGATAAAAGGAACTATCGTGGCAGCTCACAGGTTCCCTTCAAAACAAAACATGATTTTGTTGACAATCCGGGCCTATAATTGTGGAATCTGATGCAATATTTCAAACACTTTATCCATGTCATGGACAACGTACGAGTGAATAGAAATCTTTCATGGAAAAAAGAAATTTTTCTAGCTGCATTCATAGCTCATGTATAGCATGAAGGCAAGTGAATGAAGAGAGTTCAAGAAAAGAAACAAAAAAGCAATTCATTCATATAAACATATTCCCAGCTATGCATGCATGTCTTTTTCCCGTGTTCTTTTTCTAGATCTATACATAGACCAAGAGAAAGTGACACGTACATCAATATTTGTCCAAAACCCCAATTGATAGGTGCTTTTGCAATAGGCATATTCCTTACCAGAGTTCTCTTCTAAAATGGAGAGACATCAGCGACATTAATTATTGTCGTCTTTCCTATTAATCTATGTTGGGTACGTACGTAGAATACCACCCTAAGAGAATATTATTTTCATGATCACGTATGCAAGACATTATTACGAGTACCTCTTTGAATCTGAAAGCTTATATAAAACTAACTATAAGTGTTACAACTACAAATACACCACATAAAAATAAATTTATAAATTGATATAATTTTATATAATACGTTAAATCTATTTGATAATAAAAATAATTTTTTAATCTAACGTACTATATCAATCTACTTCAATTTATTAGTTTATTTTTATAGAATATTTTTGTAACTAAACTATTTTTCAAAACCAATTGCATGGTTTTGAACCCAACTATATATTATACGTCCCTCGGGCATGCATGTGGAATAATAAATATTGCTTGCATCTCAGAGGAGGTGTAAACAAATATATAATATCGCACGCTATATATCTTCAATATAAATTACTAAAAATTATGTAACGTCTGAATTAAAATTATCTAAGTTATAACGAAAATGATATCTAGAAAAAAAACAAAAACTTGCCCGAATTGACAGGTGCAGGTGATATCCACGTCAGGTCCAGTTGTTTTTTTTTTTATTTTTTGGAAGGGAGACGATCGCATGCAATAACAACACTGTGACAAAACACACTATTCAACGAATATTTACAGCGATTTTCCTACATAGGTTGGTTGCCAATGGGGGGAAGTTGATCGATGTGTACCTTTTAAAATTAATATGTGAGTACGGAACTGAACATGGTCCCGGGATTGTATCACATAGCAGGTCACTGCTATTTGCCGCTGGATCGTTATCAATTATAGACCAAATACATCAAAAACATATGGGTAAAAAAAGTAAATAAATAAAGGACACCAGATTACGCATCTGCCAGCTGCTACATGGAAATCTTGAAGTAGACGGCGGCATAATTTATTAGCAAATTTATTAATTGCTTGATCATGATGTATATTACGTAAAAGACCTCTTTGTATCTTTGCGTATGCCCACGTATGAAAATTTCGAGTGCTTTGATGGTTGGCTTTAAAAGGCCAACCGTGAATTACAATTGTAGGGGTAGGGGCTATAATGATAGCCCCACCCTCTTAGAGTGGGTTGGATTTAGTATAAAAAATGAAAATTTATTTCTCAAATGTGTTGGTAATTTTCTCTTTTTAGTATTGAAATTGTGAAAAATATGCAAGTGTTATTTCAATTTTTAACATATGACATATTCTGTCATCAACGACGATAAATTTAGATAAATAACAATGGCGATCGAAAAAGTCCGTAGAACAACCTCATCCAACCCAATATTTGATGCTAAAATTAATATCGCTTTGAATATACTCTGATCTATAATATATAACAATTAGATTATATGAGTAAATGATTGATACAAGATATCCCCGGTCTAATACATGCTTAAATTCTTTCATGATTGAAGTGATATTCTATGACAATGGCTTTGAAATAAGAATACAAAATAATTGAATCTCAATGAAAGTTTATTTTATGATGGAATAAAAGTAGAATATTACGAGAGAACCACTAATTTTTCTATATTTATTTATTTTGAAATAATCTATATTTATTTATTGAATGATATTTTATTAACTGTATTCATCTTACAATATCAGAGATATCCAAAATGTTTTTTTTTTTTCAAAATAAAACACGTGACAGATACCCGAATTTACCGAATGTTTTGAAGCATTGCAAATATTGTATTATTTGGGTAATAATCTAAGTACCAAAACTATGTACAACAAATAAGATCAAAGATGTTCTAGGATCCCAATTATAAAGATGAGTATTAGTATTATTTAAAGGATGTTACACCACATACTATTCATATTCATAATTTAATTTGTAAGATTCAAATTTTAATTCTCATGAACAACTTGATGGATAAATTGAATAGAGAATAAGGGTTTGTTTGTTTTCAAGACTAGGGTGTGTTTGGATGTTGAAATGAGTTGAGTTGAGTTGAGTTTAGATGATAAAATATTGTTAGAATATTATTTTTTAATATTATTATTATTTTGAGATTTGAAAAAGTTGAATTGTTTATTATATTTTGTGTTAGAATTTGAAAAAATTGTAATTATAAGTGAGATGAGATGAGTTTGGTTTGGAAACCAAAACTCAAAATTAAACTTTGAAAACATCCTATCTCATCATTATAATTTTTCCAAATCCTCATACAAAATAAAATAAAAAATTTAATTTTTTCAAATTTCAAAATAAATATAAAATTAAAAAATATTTTATAATAATATTTTATTTTACTTTATAATTTTAATTTTAATTTATCTCATTTCATCTCTAAAAGTAAACGAGTCTAAATGATTCCCAGGAAAGGCTTACTTACGATGAAGAAGGGGTCAAGGCTCGAGAGTTGGACCATGTTGGTTTGCGTTTTATGGCCTTGGAAGCTAGAACTCGGCCCAACAATAAAAGGGCCGGTCGAAAAACAAGCAAATTTCTTTCCAAAACCAATACTCCACGAACGAAACCCAATCGGTACTGCGAAAGGCATTTCAATCTCTTCCTGTGTCTCCAGGGCTAAGTTCGAGCTTCCGGTGCCCAAAGGCGTCGGTCCAGCCACAGCCTCCGCAATTTTGGCCGCTTACGCGCCGGATTTGGCTCCGTTCATGTCCGACGAGGTAATATTTGAAAGTCTATTTAATTGTGGTCAATGTTATTGCGTTGTCGTTGCATGATATTTCATATGCGAGTGGGTAACAATGGGAGCAGAGCAGTCATGAAGAACAATGATATAACATTATTGAGCAAAGTAGCGTCACTACAGGGACAAACTTGTTATATTATTTTGTTTTCGTTGCTGTTTCTACTGGCTTATAGGTTTCGATTATCATTAGTTGTAAATTGCAAAGGCTGTGGAAGCGGCTCTTGGTAACTCAAGAGATCATCCACTGAAGCGCCAAGCTTCACATTCAGATCCGGGCTCCAAGCTAGATTTATCAAAGTAAAAGCTCTAATTAATAATGAGGAAGAGAAATTTTTGGTTTAGCGACGAGGAAGTTGATCACAATGCTTGTCAGTTTTGACTATGTTCTCTGTAAGTCGTATATGTTCTCATAGCTTGCTTAAGGCCCTTACTCCCGACAACAAAACTTCATCAACTCCTTAATGTTTCTAGCCATCATTTTCTGCAACTTACCATCAATCGACCCATTTATTTTTGCCGATTTTATTTCTTATTCGTGGAGGGTTTTCTCGTGCAAAAATGTTCAATATCTTCAGACGTGAATTTCATGAATTTTATATGAGAAATAATATTTACAATTTTTAAATATGTAAGTACCACACAATCTATTTGAAAAAATAAATACATATGGGCTGCATTTGCGCTGCATATATTTTTTCATTTTTTAAAACAATTTAAACTTTATAACATTACTCGTATACATATATAAATATATATATATATATATATATATATATATATATATAATATAGTGCATGGAGCCACGTGCTTTTACTTTTTTTGGTTTGGGCCTCAAGTGCTGCTTCATTAATCAAAGCCCATCTAAGTAAGATCACGTCGCTCCATTTTCCCCGTTATCCCTATTCGAAGAACCACTTTAATTAATAGGATATCTAAATTTTCTTTTAAGTGGTACCTTTAAAGAAAATATTCTTATATATCTAACTTTCAAATTATTAAACTCATTCCAACTCAAAACATTCTTATACATAAGATCCATAATTTTTTTTCAACTTAAAACATCTTTATACGTGAGACTTACAACCTTTTTCAATTTTTCATAAAAAATACTAAACTCATCTTAACATTCAAACAAATTTTAAATTCAGTTTAGATGGATCTCATATAACTTCATCCACTACTCAACTCATTATTATTCATAAAGAACTCAATTTAGCTCAGCTCAACATCCAAACGCAGTCTAGTGATATCTAAATTAATAGGATATATGCCTACCATTCTGCTTTATCATATTCTTTAAAATACATCATCAAAACTTACTTTATCTATTTTATATACTGATTTTTACAATATGTCATCTATTCGTTTATCTATTTTTTCTCTATATCATTTAAATAATATTTTTATATTCTTTTTAAATATTTTATTTCTATCAATAAATTTATAATATTCATATACTTTTTATATTTACAATTTTTTTTTATATACAATGTAAAATAATTCAGTCATATACACGTAAAACAAAAATATATAAGCCAAAAAAAAAATTAAAAATAAAATCAAAATATGAAAAAATTGGTTTAAAAATACTTCTAATATATTGTTTAGAAGAAAATGAAATATATGTGTTTTAAATGATGAAGAATAAAAATAATTTACTTACATGATAGAAATTAAAGTAAAAGAAAAATGAGAGAGCAAATGAAATATTAATAATAATAATAAATTTGCAGGATGAACAGTACCCGCTATTTTAGAACAATTATTCAAATAATTTATATTTTTTATATAATATAAAAACCATTGAAAATGCTCTAATTTGCTTTGTTGCCTCCTATATATCTTCAGCTGACCTTTGAAGGTTTCGAAGGGAGGGGGCTTCGTCTTCGTACTAATGTGGGAGCCCAAACATCAAATCGACACAATGAGGCACCCGCACCGGACCGAGCATCATCGTACCTTTGAAGTCGGAGGGCGGTTTGGTTTCAGAACCATCTTCTATCCAAACACTCTTTTATCCAACCTTATGAAATTGTTTCTTATGGTTGCACTAACGAGAAAACAGGCCATTCGAACATGCTTTTCAATAAGAGATGGGTGCTTTTGCAAATTTGCAGACTAAAGGACAACGGGAGAGAGATGGACATCTCTGACGGCTGGATGTTTCGAACCCCTTCCCCTCACTATCTCCTTCTATGCACCTCGCATCCCTCTGCACCCAAACCTCAAATCGTGGCTCCCTGTGTGATTCATAGTGCTTCCATGTCCAACAACGGAGGAAATTTTCCCAGCTAAGTCCAACTATTGCCCCCATTTCGCATGCTGATCTCACTTTCTGGCCCCTGATCAAAGACAACTTTCATTTCTACTCTCAAATCCATCGTATACAGCTAGGGCTGAAAGTTGGTTGGTCCAGATCGGAGAAATTGACCGAACCGGACCTAATAAAGACTTAGATCGGTCGGTCTTGATCCATGCAATAAAAGATTAAAAACTTTCGGTCCAGTCCCGATATAGGATTTTTCCACTCCAGACTGACCGAATAGTAAAATAAAAAAAAAGTATATATATTATTTATATAATAATTATATAAATAATTATGTAATTTTTATCTAACATATCATCATTTACAATATAAAATTTTAAATATATAATTACAAATTAATATTCTATTAATTAGCTAATGTATATTATCAATTAACCTATCACCAATTCACCATTAGCTAATTACTAACATCTATATCTATGATTTAATTAAAGTTATTAGATAGATTTTTGGTAAACTATCACAGTTGCAAGTAAACATAAAGCATATATGGACGGGACCTATGGATAATTCAATTATTTATGCTTCATATACAAAATGTAAAAAGCTTAATATAGCTCATTATACATTAACTATTATAATATATTGATATACTTTGAGTTAGTAACAACTTAACAATTAACATCACCAATATAATTATAATTAATTATTTTTTTAATGAGTTAGTTACAAAATCTACATTAACAATTCATTTAATTTTAATTTAATAATTTATATAATTTTGTTATTAATTTATTTTATAAAATGTTATGTCAAACCGAATGAACCAATAGCTACCGGTCCAATTCGATCCCTATAGATGTTCAATTTGAAAAAAATAATGGATTGAAAATTACTCTCGTACTGGACCGACCAATTTACACCCATGGTGTGTAGTTCATCTTAGGGCACTAGCATTGGTTTGGCTAAAGTTAAAGATTAGCTAAAATTTAGATAATATGTACTAAAAACACTCCACATTGGATTGGTCAAGTCTAAAATAAAATGGACTTTTGCTATAGTGATTGGCCAAAGATGTAGAATCACTATTGATTCACCAAACATTAAAATATTAATTTATCACTTCAATTAAAATACTATTTAGTTTGTAATTAATAAATTTAGATGAGTTTAATTAATATTTTATATTATTAACATTAAATGAATTTTAAAAATATTAATTTTTTAATATTAATTTAATTAGAATATAATTATTATTAATATTCAATTGGTAGAATTATAAAATGTGATACAAATAAATTAAATAATATAAATTATTAATTTAATAATATTTTATTATTATATAGAGGGTAAATGGCTAATCCAATGTGGGGATTGAATGTAAATAGAATAGACAAATGTAAAAAATGGTGATATTGGCTAAAGTTTGAAGATGCATTTGGCCAAGCCAATGCTAGTGCTCTTAGTGGTTAGGAAGGCCACGACTCTGCAATCTATCGTACACAGCATTAGTACTTGAAAATGGAAAATGATTTTAAGCACAATATTTTTACTTTTCATTATTTTATAATATCAAAATAATTATTTAATTATTTTGTAAATAAAAAATATTTTTTATTTGATATTATACAAAATAATTTGATTTTATAAAAATTTGTCATCTTATAATATTATTATAAAATATATTATAAAAAATAAAAAATTGGGTAGGTAATTTATAAATTATTATTACTTGTTTATAAATGAATAATACTACTCATCATTTTAATTCTCATCATTTCATGATGTGATATTAGATTATTAGAAGTTATTTATTATATTTTATTTGTGAACCTATAATCTAATACTACATCATGAGATGATGAAAAAATAGATAATGAATAAATTTTCTCTTTATAAATATATTTATAAATCAAACAAAATCATTACAAGCACTATGCAATAATTTGTAGGACCTACTTCTATCTCATATCCAAAAAGTTAAAACCACCTCCTTTCATTTTCAATCCAAATATACAAAATTTTAAAAAATTATCTCATCTTATAACATCGCAACTAAATAATCTCATTATTATTCATAAATCATCTCAATTTATCTTACCATCTAAACGGTCCTAAATAGTACTACTAATTTTTCTCTAATATTGTTTAGATATGCTAGTAGTGGCCTCCCAGCGGTGCATGTTGGATGTACTGCTAGTTCAAAACTTGTTGATTATTTATTTTCTTTTAAATATTTTTTATTATCCTTAATTATTAAAAAAAATAAAAGAAAATATATAATTTTATTAATAATTACTTCTTTAATTATTAAGTAAATACATAAATTACATAAACAGTAAATTTGAAGGGGGCAAAATTATAACTTATTTTTCATATAAGTAATGTCACATACATTTAAATGTATAGTGAATAAATATTGCCTAATTTTTTTGAAGGATGAAATTTATTTTAAAAAAAATATTGAGTAATTCTACTCAACTGCCTTCCCTTTTCCTACTCCACACACTTATAGGTGACGTGGCAAATCTAAGATCTATGTCCTCTGTTCACTTCTCATTGGCCCAACTCATGGAAGAGGTAAGAAAATATCTTTTCGTGATTTTTACTCTCTTTCTCCCCTCACACACAGGCATCCCCACCTCCACTACCAACAGCGCTTCACCACTCCTGTTATAGAGAGATTTTAGAGAGAGAAAGCGAGAGGAAGAGATTTTGCCTTTTCTTTTTGGCCTCTGTTCTAATCTGATTTTTCTTTTCTTTTCAATGATTGTTGCTTTTATTGTTAACGTTATTTTCTTCTGGTTCAGATTCACAAATGGAAAACTGGGTTGTCATCAGATTTAATGGTGGTTGGTGTTTATAAGAAAAAAAGTTAGTAACTTTATTATCATGTTTCCTCTATCTCTTAAGGCTACTTTAATACCAATTTAAAGAAAAATTGGATTTAATGTTTGTTGTTAGATCCACCTGAATTATCAGCAATTTTTTTCGAAAAGCTTGATGGGAAGTACTTTTTTTTAGGAACTAAACGGACTCAAACTTTGTTCTTGTTGGTGGTTTATGGTAGTTTTTTCTGGTTTCCTAAGCTTTTTGTTTGATTTCATTAGAATGGCCAAAGAAATCTTCAAAAACTAGACTACTTTTTTTTGTTTGTTCTTTCTTCAGCTTCAGCTTCAGCTTCAAGCTTTTATGGAAGAAAATTGAAGAAAAACTGAAAAGTAAATGGAATCATATCTTGAACGACACCAAATGGAGGGACAGGGAGAGAGGGCTACGGAAGTGAGACAGGGAGAGAGGCTTCGAGATACGGTTTGGATGTTGAATTGAGTTGAAATGATATAATATTGTTAGAATATTATTTTTTAATATTAAAATTATTTTGAGATTTGAAAAAGTTGAATTGTTTATTATATTTTGTATTGGAATTTGAAAAAAGTGTAATGATGAGTTGAGATGAGTTGGGGATCTAAACGCACTTTAGTCTTCGTTTGTTTTCGAAAAACATTTCATCTCATCTCAATTTTATCATTATATTTTTTCTAATTTCAATACAAAATAAAATAAAAAATTTAATTTTTTTAAATTTATTTTATTTTCTCTCACTTAATCATTATAATTTTTTTAAATTTTAATATAAAATAAAATAAATAATTTAACTCATCTCAAAAATTTTTATCTTATCTCATCTCTAAAAACAAACGAAACTTTAGACAAGATGGAAGTGAGAGACGGATGAGTAGATCTGGAAGAGAAGTGAGAGGCAAGGCGAATCAAAGAAAGGACTCAGAGTAGGGTACTTAGATGAGAGACGGGAAGGGAGAAATGGCTCCAGTATACGCAGACGAAGGATGGGTGTAAAACCGTGATGCGGCGACCAGACCGGATTCGCCACATCACAGTGTATGGTGTTGGGGTAATCGACCGGCTAAGAGTAGAATTTTTCGAATTGAAATACCATTTCTCTTTCCATCCAAGTTGTTTCGGTTTGACGGAGAATGTGAGGGTCAGTTGTCCATATCTGACATCCCTATGGGATTTCCTTGTGCTGCAGTGACAGCTTGGTCACATAGGAAGGGCTATCTTTTTGTCGTGAGTAACACGGACGGCCCTCCAACTGACGGGAACCTCGAAGCCATACCCAACCCAAAAACGACGTGGTTTCAACTACCTTCTGGCTTATATCAATTTTATTTTATTTTTATCCACGCGTCTAGTTCCTATGATTACTTGTAATTGACGCTCAAAGGACGGTCGTTTGTAGACGCCGGTTCCCGCGTGAACATCTTTCCCTTTCAATAACTTTTAAAAAAAGTCCGTTCTCCTTATCAAAAAAAAAAAAAAAGTCCGTTCCCAATCTCCTCCACCCAAAATACAGTACCCACCTTCTCTCTCTCTCTCCTGAGAACGGCTAATCCGTCAGAAAATGACGATTCTGCCCTCCTCGGACCGAAAGCATCGCCGCAACCCTCGTACACCTCTCCTCTCCCCACAGAAATACGACGACCACGAGGTCGGTTTCGACGGTGCGTCGCACTCCGGCGCCGTCTTCAACCTCGCCACCACCATCGTCGGGGCAGGTATCATGGCTCTCCCCGCCGCCGTCAAGCAGTTGGGGCTGGTTCCGGGACTGATCATGATTGCCTTGGGTGCTATGTTGACGGAGTCGTCCATCGAAATGATCCTCAGGTTCAGTCGAGCTTCCAAGTCAACCACGTATTCGGGTGTGGTCGGCGACGCCTTCGGCGTGGCCGGGCGGACTATCTTGCAGGTCTGCATTGTGGTTAACAATATCGGTATGCTCGTTGTCTACATGATCATAATCGGTACGGACCTTTGTCCTAAATGCGATTTTCTTTCGTGATTGTAGACATTTATTTTTTGTTGAATCTTCGATTTAGGTTTCCGAATCGGGTCCTTTGACTTCGAAGTCTGGAGGGTTTGGCTTGGTAGTATCGACGCTAAATTAGGAAATTCTGTTCAACGGTATGTCTTGGGATTCGCAATTAGTCTAAGTAAAACCAGAATTGATTTGAACAGAGAGTCAGTAGAGGGGCATCAACCGCATAAATGAACCACCTGTAAGGACTTTGCTACAAGAATAGAATAAATGCAATTACCCATACGTGCCAGCAGAGGGCGTAACCGAGAACTGTTAAAATTATAATGTATCGAAGGAGTAAGTTGCTTGTGGACAAAAATGATAATCTGAGTGATCAGAAGAATAAAAAAAAAAAGAGGAAATTTTAGAAGGTCTACTCAACCTTCGAGAAGATTATGAAATCCTTCTGATACAGTATATAGCCTTCTTGAATTATGAGCTCCTAGTTTTTTTTTTTTTTTTTAATCGGTTTAGATATGAGCTCCTAGTTGGCCTTATTGATTTGAAAAAATCTTGATATCCCCTGTTCATGCATCTTCCGGAACACACCATACGTGGCAAATGCATTGACAAATTTGTCCCTAAGCAAATTGACAATTTTATCCCCAAGTCCCACGAAGCCCCCCTTCCCCCCGAATTTGAAATCATGTGAAAATCTTTGCTATCGGAGGCTGATCTGAGCTGTGATGGACGGCGTTGCCGTGACTAGGGTACGACGGTGGGGGCTGCTAGGAGGTCGTGGGGCTCGGTGGTGGTGGCTGGGCTGGCTTACGGCGGCGGGCGGCGGTATTTCGAGTTACATTCGTGTGAGACCCATTTCGGGAATGGAGAGGGGCTGCGCGTGGGGGCTCCGCATAGAGGCTTGAAGGTGGCTGGCGGGTCACTGGTGTGAGGGGGAGCCGGTGAGGTGGTCGGTGGTGCTGTTGGGTGGCCGACAGTGGCGGAGAGAGGCCGAACCGCACGATGCGATTGCTTGGCGAGAAATCGGTACGCGGCGTGGCGAGGGAGGAGATGGCGCTGGAGGCTGACGATGGTGGTAGCCGGTGACTGCAGTACCGACGGTGGGGTTGGAGGCTGACGATGGTGGTGGCCGGCGACTGCAGGTGGTGGGGCTGGGTGAGTTGAGAGAGGGAATCGGGTAGGGGAGGGGCTGAAGGCGTGAAAAAAAAAAAAGCTTGACATGTAGGGTGTGCTCCGGATCAGTTGTGAACAGTGGCTGATTTATAGCACAGCTCGATTGATTTTACTGGTTCAGTATTATAGGGGAAGCTTCCTTAATGACAAGTATGTTGAGTCTTATGGAGGTGTTACTGTTTGACAAGTATCATGACAAGCCCCATCCTTGATCAGGTGACTGTGACTATGTGTCATGATTTGACATTTTCGTTTGACCACGTTATATGTATAGCTCAGAATAGAAATAGGTTGATGTCAGTGTGTGAAAGATTCTGGCTAGGCGTTACCTCCACTTACCCTTTTCCATCCATCCAAGCATCTCACATGTCGTCAACAGGATTAGGTTAGTTTTATAATTAAGCTTCTGGAGGTCACTGCTAACTTATGCCAGGTGCAATAGCCTAGCTGGTTAACATGTTTCCAAACAGTTGCTCTAAACCCCTCATGGTACACCATATCAATTGTTCATCAGTCATATCTGCTCTGAATGTGATCAGCATATAAAATAACCACTAAGGAAAATTTTGTTTTTCATTTTTATGTACATTTAGTAATTATGCATTTATGTGCAGGTGATGTGTTATCTGGGACATGGTCAGATGGGGAGAAGCATTTGGGTTTGGTGGAAGAATGGTTTGGTCAGCATTGGTGGACCACACGCTTCTCCTTACTGCTTGTCACTACGCTCTTTGTCTTTGCCCCTCTCATTTCGTTCAAGCGCGTTGGTGGGTCTCCACCTTTTATGTTTAACCGTACACGCATTTGTTTACATTCTCTCATCTGTGGCACTTCATTCTCTACGCCTTTTAGTATGCTATGCCTGATATGATTACTAATTTGCTTCCATTCTTGAATGAAAGCGTGCATTCTTGTTATCTCATGTGGTGTTTATTTACCTGGCCATTGCTAGACACTACCCTGTTCTTCATAAAGCAAATTTGCCACTGGGTAGCTGATCTTTGGCTTCTTAGTCTTATAATTGGGTCAAAATCTTGACATATGTTATATAGTTATCGTACTCGTATCACTCCCATCCAAGTGCACAAGTAGATCTGCCAATAGAGTTCCTTTACAACTCTACTAAACTTGACAGAGTACACAGTTAAAGGGAGTTGCTCTTCACATGTTCCTACAATATGATATATGATTGTAGAACACGCTTATATAAATTTGCAGAATTATTTCTGGGTGTAGTGTGTATTCACCTTTCTGGTTTTAGTTATTAACTGGTCTAACTATTGTGAGAAATATTATTGATTTTTGTGCGTTTATATCTTATTGATGATGTTAGATTCCTTGAGATACACTTCGGCTTTGTCAGTGGGTTTGGCCATTGTGTTTGTGGCAATCACAGCAGGAGTAGCAGTCGTTAAAATGATGGACGGGAGCATGAAAATGCCTCGTATGATGCCTGAACTTGTTAACCAGGCATCCTTTTGGAAGCTTTTTACAACTATCCCAATTCTTGTCACTGCCTATATCTGCCACCATAATAGTAAGTTTTGACAATAACTTTTTTAGCAGTTACTCAACACTGCCTTCAAAGTACAATCTAATATTAGGAGTTGATCCCAAAGTTTTGAATTTCGTACCGTACCGGCCGGTACGGCTGAAATATACCCTTTTTGTGGCGTAGCAGATACAAAGAAGTGTATAATTTCGTACCGGTTTGAATTTCGGCCATTTCGGCCTATATTTCGGCCTTTACTCTTTTTTTTTCATTTCTTTAAACTGCAAGATCATTTTTTGACATTCCAATTCAGACCAGACTATTTATAATTTATATATAATTTATTCATATATAGACTATTATTTTGAAATATAATTGATATATATTTATATATATAATTTATTTATATATAGACTATTATGAAACGGTCACCTGTACGGTATTCAAAACATTGGTTGATCTTGCTCTTTTCTTTTTCGTTTTTTTACCTTCTTAACTACTTAAATTTCATCCCTAGCTAGACTCCTTGGCTATATGTTTTTAACACTATAATCAACGAAAAAAGGATTATTAGCTAATATAGAATTGTTTTGAATCCATTAATATCATTTGAAAGGATTTTCAAAAGATTTCTAGATGCATTCTGTTTGAGAAGGCATGTCAACCTGTTAGTGGCAAAAAGGCTCATGTGAGTTTATATAGAGTGTAAAATGATATCTCCCTCCTCCGTTTTTTTTGTCCTTTTTTTTTTTTCAAAGGACAAAAAAAACACTTCTTTTATTTCAGGGAACAATGGTTTTTCAAATAGTTTGACATGAGATGATGTGCTTGGCTTAGTTTGCTATTCCTACAACATTTACAACCAGAACCACTCATCTTTATGGTCTGTAACTTTGACTTGTCACCAGCACCACTCAAACACACAAAAAAGGTGGTTAAAGCTATACGGCTTGTTTTTGTGAAAGCAATATGCAGAAGATATCTAATTGATGTTAATTTATTGCGTCATTGTGTTAACATTTGGGCTGTTTGCTTGCTCGAATGCATTTTGCAGTTCATCCAATAGAGAATGAACTAAGGGATCCCTCCCAAATGAAGTCAATAGTCCGAGTGTCACTCACATTATGCTCATCTGTTTACATTGCTACCAGCTTCTTTGGATTTCTTCTTTTTGGGGATCACACATTAGATGATGTTCTTGCCAATTTTGATGGTGATCTTGGAATACCATATAGCTCATTACTTGATGATGTGGTTAGGGTCAGCTATGGCATCCACCTGATGCTTGTATTTCCAATTGTGTTTTTCTCTCTTCGCCTCAACCTTGATGGTCTTCTTTTTCCCTATGCCATTCCCATTTCACTTGACAAGCGGAGATTCTTCTCAGTAACTGCAGCTCTCATGGGTCTTATCTTTGTTGGAGCCAACTTTGTGCCTAGTATTTGGGATGCCTTTCAGTTCACTGGAGCCACAGCTGCCATCTCTGTTGGATTCATCTTTCCAGCCGCAGTTGCTCTTAGGTAAGCAAAAGGAACCATCTTGATTTTCTTATTACATTGCATGAAGCAGTGGTTGACTGAAGATCATCCAAATGCTTGCTGCCTTTTAGCTAATAGATAGACCAAAAATGGAAGACTGTCACGTTTAACATTATGACTAAACAATATGTAATCTTAGAAAGATAATATTAATAATAAAAATTTGTGCTTATTTTCAGTCACATAGATAAAAGGAAAGGAGTATCCAGTTTATATTTATAGCCATGCTATAAGCTTTTTCAATGTGGTTGTTTACTCTTTCACCAATTAGGTGGCTGTCAATGAATGGGACCCAATGTTATTTTACTATCTAGTGTTGGATTTTTCTGTGTGGAGCCTAGTTCTGTTTGTGGCAGCCCGGTTGATGACCTAACCCAACAAGAATCCGTTGTGGTTTTTTGGTGGATTTTTAACGAGGCTGGGGCCGATAAGCCCAAGCCAAGAGCACTCATGGACAAATGTCATGGGGGGTCCAGGGAAAAAATTCTAACCCACTTTTGGCTCTTGATCCAACCCGACCCGCTGATTAGGGTTTACTATATATATATATTTATATATTATATTATTCACTTGTACGGCTGCTAAACTGGATTCGGTTATCATAGAAATAAAATCCTCTGCAACTCCATGGACGAAGGCACGTTATCAAACCACATAAATTTTGTGTTGTGTGATTGATTTCACTTTTTGTTTTCTTTTTCTCTTATCGTTCCTAACAATGTGTGCATAGGAAGTTGGTACTAGATTGATTAAGCATTTTTTCCACGATTTCAGATATGGACATGGGATAGAGCTGAATATGTAAGTTAATTCCAAGAAGTTAAGGCTTTTCTGAGAGTGAATTGAACTTTTATTTGTAGTTGAATTCTATGGTTGTTAGTGTGCCTAAAATCATGCTCTGCCATAAAGCCATACTTTTGTAATTCTTTCAACATGTTAACTGGCAATAAGTATATCTGTTGCGCAGGGACACTCAAGGAATTGCCACAAAGAATGACAGACTAGTATCATGGGTGATGATCTTTTTAGCTGTCTCATCAAGCACAGCAGCCATATTTAGTGATATTTACAGCATTATCAGTAGTGAGAAAGGAGTTGGAAGTTAATGTGACAAGGCGGACAAGTCAGCACTTGTGCAAATTCTCGCGATGTATAGGGGGGCTCTCTCGATTTAAGGAACGAGAGTAACTGAGCTGGACAAAGAGCAATGCTCCAGTTCCACATCCGATTGCTGGTGGTCCTCGGTTTTGTTAAGTAATGCAGGTGACCGTGATATTTACAGTTTGTGGTGGTTATTCTTTATACATGAAGTGAAATGGGTTTTCTCACTAATTTATGTCAATTTTCTCCCTTCTAAGTTGGCTCGTCAATTTTTCCCATTTTTCAGAAGTTAATGATATTCCATCTTAAAGAATCCTGCGAGAAAAGTTGTAGCTTACTTCATCGAGCAGTATATAGTATATATATATATACACATATATATAATATTTTGCAGAGCATGATTTATCATAATTGTAGAGACCATATGATTGTAGGGATGAATGTAAAATTGAAAAAGCAGCTGGAGCTATTTTCCATCTTTTCCAAAATATGCGAACTGACTTCCGACTTCTGAGAATTTTATGCAGTAGAACGTTAGTATTCAAGACACAAGGATTATGTATACTTCACTCTGACTACTGCCTCATGTATTCCCTGCCCAAATCAATTGTCAGATTCACCTTCTTACTAAACATGTCAAACAAGCCATTGCAAATCTTGTTATTAGCTCATCATAATAAAGGCTTCCCGTCTTCTTCTTCTTTTAAAAAAATAACGATTTGAATGACTTCCATGTGAGTGGCTGATGTTGTTCTTGTAGATTATATATGGCCATGATTGATATCATCGGCAAGGAAGTGCTGACGGTGGCAATTAATACTTCCACGTGGATGGCGTTGATATGAACAATATCATACATCATGGCCATAATTAATTTCAACTGCAAGATAGCAAAGTTCAACAAGATGCCGACCTAACTATATGGTATTGTAATTTGCTCATTTACGAGTTCTTTGGTGTGGATTCGTACCCTGTAAGTTCTGCATCCAGGCTATATTATGTTCATATTATTATTTGCATTTGGTAATTTGGCATCAAACACGTACCATCAATTATCCGTCTATTTCAACCTACGATGCCTTATATAACAAGTATTGCATGCGTTTCTGATTTGATCCTTTTAGAGATAAAACAATTAATTTATCACTTTTTTATCATTTTCTTGAGCTATTGTCATCATTTTTCTACCTAACATATAGTAGTTTAGTTTTCATAGACGCAGAGAAAATGGCAATATCGCAGCAGTTGCTATTTGTCTTCAACTTGAATATTTTTCACAATATCCCACCATTGAATAATTCTTATTGGAGATAGTTTGTCATGATTCAATAGCGAATACTTAGAATTCGTGGATTCGGGAATATGCCACCTCAAATTGGATGTCAAACGTTCTCGGAGATGGTCAAAACAAAAAAGCATAAAAAAACTGGATCATCATCTTCTTCGGTTCCTCCTCGACTTTTTTCACTTTTATTGGGTTTTTTTTTTCCTTTTTCTTTCCCAAAAGCATCCATGGGAAAATACACGAAAATAAATATGGAGACAATTTCGGTGAGTATTTCTAGTCACACAATTTTTTTAATAATTCAATAGACAGATTTATGAATTTACAATATTAAATATTGTTGGCGAATGACGTGGAATTTAATATTAAACACAGTCCGGCAATTGTGATCGAGGTGGTTGGCTTGTGCATGTAATTGAGAGGAACACGACGCGCTATGATCATCGTGCAGACATTGTGTTTAGAAAGAACGGAAACAAAAGTCGTATAATCCTTTTCAATTGGCTGTTTTTTCCTCTAACCATGCTGTCATACGTGTCCCGTACGAGGTGCTGGTTCTCCCCAAGACGCTGAGAAGGTTTTTTCTATTTATTATTATTATTATTATTTAAAAAAAGGGTTTCTACTAGCAGGCTCATTCAGACAGGTGCCCTAAGAAATAAAAATGTATTTTGCGTCGGTTTAGAGAGTTTAATCCCTATTCCACCTCATAACATTTTTGTTTAATTCTTATGACAACAAAATAAAAGAGAGAGAGTACTATAAGAGTGTAAGACCATCAATATATATTATTTTTATTTTCTATAATATTTTTCCCCCTCTTGGAATCAGTGGTTTATTTTATTCGCCCATGACTAAAAAAAAGAGTGATGTATGTATTCATATTATCAAGATAATGTAATGTTGCTTTACATTTAGGATAGCATATTTTATTGGTTTGCTTTTGGAGGGGCCCTGCAGGACGGCGGTGCAGAAGCGGAATGCAGGGGAGAGGCATGAGAGCCCATTTACACAACTGCAATACTACACTGGTCTACACACGTACTTTGACATGACACGTGGCCTTGGAGATCTACTGCATGCTCCGTGTTACGAGTTCTGAGTCCTGACTTGTTCTACATGCAGCTGCTCTCTCTCTCTCTCTCTCTCTCTCTCTCGCGTGATACCCATATACGTTTCTCTACTGTTCCATCAAAACGAAATTAAATAGTGATATATCAAACTAGTTAGCTGTGAAACTAAACGTGTGAGAATTCGAGCAAACCTACAAAACGAGACGCGAACATATACCAGCATTCAGCACAGTCTATTTTACAATCATTCCCCCACAATGCTGAAATTGCCCCCCTCCCCTCTTTGGAGGGATCCAAATTAAGAGTATCTTGGTTGGGTTTGAGATGGCAGGAAAAATGAGATTCTAACTTCTAAGGTTATATTTGGAAGTTGAGCTGAGTTGAACTTTTTATAAATAATAGTGAGTTGAGTAGGTGGAGTGAGTTATGTAGAGTCTATCTAAAATAAGTTTAGATGTACTTAGATATTAAAATGAGTTTAATACTATTTATGAAAAATTAAAAAAGTTTGTAGATCTCATGTATAAATATGTGTTGAATTAAAAAAAAATTGTGGGTCCCACGTGTAAGGAGATTTTGAATTGAGATGAGTTTAGTAATTTGAGAGTTGGGTATTTAGATGTTAGACTCAGTTTAGAATTAGATTGAATTGAATTGATCTCAGTTAAATCTTACAACCAAACGAGGCCTAAGGGCATTAGTAGTGGATTCAACAAAATTTGACTAGAGAATTCACTTTTGTAAATTTAGTTAATCATTTTTTAACAACATCAAATAACAGACTCAACAAATCTATCATCATTCTATTAAAATATTAATTTTAACCTTTTCATTTATTTTAATTCTAATTATAATTGCATGCAATTAGTCTAACCTAGTGCGTTCGATGAACACAAGTCTGCGAGGTAACACACCCGTTCTAGGATTTCTAAGTCTGCTCAAGCTCCAAAAATAAAAAAACACCTGTTTATGTTTTTATTTCAAGCTATATTTTGGCAATGGGAGCTTAGAAGACTGTCTCTTTCGGCGAGTTAACACACCCGTACTTCCTTGGCAACTAAAATTCCAAATCGCAGTAGAGATTGGCCCTGGCCCAAAAAAAAAAAAAAAAAAAGGAAGCAAATCAGGAAGTACTTCTTTTCCTTCGTGCTTCACACGAAAGACTTTGTGATTTTTTCTTGGTGCTGGAAGGTATTTTCCTTCAGCGTCTTTTCTTGCACGGGAGTAAGAGCATTCCTCCTTTTCTTCTTGCGCGGGAATAACAGAGGCAGCGGAAAGAGGAATATTTTATTATGAACATAATATTTGGTTGACCAGATTTGGTCAGCGAAAAAATTTTGATTAAAATTACTGTAGATTTATTGAATCTATTGTAATAGATTTTTGTACAATTTAACTAAATTTTGGTTAAAATTTGACTAAATTGAGTTCACTACTAACGCTTTAAATAGCCAAAATCCCCCACTGCACCCAAATCAGTATTCCCTTCGTGTTCCTTTCTATTAAAAAGGAGAGTCCACTAGCTCAGGTACTATTTTGTGTAAATTTAAACTTGAAAGTTTTAACTACAAATATATACATATATATATATATAAAGTTGAACTTATAATATTTATTGTATAAAATCTCTACCTATCCTAAAAATTTAAACTAATGAAAAGAGAGATATTTAATTGCTTATATTATATTCTTAACACTGTCTCTTACCTGTGAGCTAGATTTCTCTTTAATGACATATGAAATATTTAATTAAATAAGATAGAATATAAAATCAAGATTTCAACTCATTACCTCTTATACGATATCATGTGAAATCATCATTTATCTCAAAGGGTTAAATTATTTAGAAGTGATAGATTTAATTATTTGTATTATATTATTAACATATTGTTTATCATATAAATATTTTGAATAATATTATATAATCAGTAAATATTATAAGATTTGACGATAAATAATATATAATATATACAAATATTGACTAAGCCTCTCGCCCTCTCCCTTTTCTCTCTAGCTCGCCCCCTCAAAAACTTAGATCAAATGGGGGGTTGGAGCTTCAGCTCCTCCTTCCCTCTTCCCTCTAGTTTTATTTTTTTGGTTGTATTTGTTTTCGTTTAAAATCAGGCGAAATGTCGATATGTTGTTCTCTGGAACCTCGCGACCACCACACGCCCCACCATAAGATTTTCAAGACGCCAATCCTTCAGACAGGCGAGTAATCTAGTCGAACGGAATAGTGCGTGAGCCAAACGTGCGGTCCAAAGTGCACGCGTGACAACCACATGCCACATCAATGGGCCATGTGCAACATTTCTAGAACCAGGGCTACCGGTTTCTTCAAACTCAACTGTCCACCATACTCTCAGGGTGGCGCATGTCTCTCACGCGCCATCACAGTCTCTGTATTTGTTTTTTTGATTTCTTTTAAAGTTGAAAATGCGGATCTACAATTTTTCAAGTTGTATTTCACTACTTTCTCATGTATCATTTACGTTTTTTGTTATTTCCTTTGCTTTAGTCCCTTGGACACTTTGTTCATAGAATGAAAGTCATCTCCTCCTTTACAGGGTAGGGTTTGAAATCTTTACTTTACGCAGAATGTGGTCTCTTAGACGGTTTGTCTGTAGAGAGTTATAGAAGTTAAGACTATACCAATCACAAATAAATTTGTGTTCTAGTTGTGCCCCAACCGTTAATAGTTGGCTTGTAATCTATAATTTTTCCTGTATGTGTTAGTCATAGTTATAACTTCGCTTTCATGAATGAATAAAATATATTTCCCATAAAAAATATTATAAGTTTGTTTTTATGTGTTTGATATTTTTTTCAATTGATAATCTTAAGTTGGAGAAATTTAGACAGAAATTCGGAGGACTTTGATCCCTCCACCGATGTTAGGAGTTTGTGCAACTTGACATTGGATTGAAGGAATATATGTTCCCAAAGCATAGTTCGCAAGGACCATATAAAGTACTCTTTGATGGCTGTAAGCCTATATAGATTAGAAAATTAGAAATTCAATTTCTTGTGTCGGTGCAGACCCACGTATACTCACAGGATTGCTTACCTATTCGCGACAATCATAACAACAAGAGAGAGTTAATTAAACTTATACACATGCTATTATTGTCTCTTTTGGACGGGAAAAGTAAACCCGTACAGGAACTCCATATCCCACGACCTGCACACGCCCACCGATACCACTAAAGCTACATTTTTTTTATGTTCACTTATAATTGTTAATAATAATATTTTATAAATTTTATTGAGATGAATTTAAATTTTTTAGATTCAGTTAAGTTTATTTTTTTTTATAATAAACCGAAAAAATAATTGATTTCATCAATGATTAACTTGAGATAACTTCAAATTTGATTCACTAACCAAACACAATCTAAAATTATCGAGTTACCATGTATTTGTCTGCTCTCGTTAGCTATTAATATTTCATTACCTATTTAGCTGGTTGAAATTATATTTTTACCTTGCCTTCAGCATGGTACCAACAATGACTATATCTTTACAATAAAAATAAACCCACCAAAAGATAGGGTTACCTGTAGAGAACTAACTAGGAGAAGAAAGACAAGCAATACAGTCACATTATAGTGTAGAATAATAGAACCTCTTATTAACTTAGGAAGGAAGGAAGCAAGTGGCCAAAATAATGTAGTTGTTTTGTTGTTATATTGTTGGCCGCCTGGATGCATTTCATTCTCTTCCAACACAAAAAGAAAGAGCGCATAGTTCCGGCCTGACCTATAGGTCCGCTAACATAAAGCGGGGAGTTGAGCCTGAATTGGCTAGTCGAAGTCACTTTTAGAACTCTATAGTAATTCTATGAACAATCCTTTGCGGGATTGGAATTTTTTTTTTTTTTAGTGTAAATGTCATAAAGCGCAAACCAATACTACTTATAGTTGCCTCGCTTCGTTTCATTCCGCCTACTACTACTTTTTTTTTTTCAATATGACTTTTCTTAGAATGAATTTTTTTTATCAAGTTTGTTATCAGTATCAGCCTACTGTGAATAACTCTTTGCTTTGGGGCTTGACTTGGGTATTATAAATAACTTTATAATATTTCTCAAAATTTAATTACAATGATGCGATAATAAATTGTTTTAAGTAAATCATGTTTGTATATTTATTATTATTTTGTTTATGTTTATATCTTACTCTATTTTGACTTATGAGTGTTATTAGGGTGCCGACCAGAAGTGACCGTTCGGTGTGATTTTAGAAAAAAATTATTTTTTTAATATTTATAAATATTTTCAAAAAATATAAAAAGACTTAATGCGTATACGGTCAAAATAAAGAAACAAAATAGATGGATATAATAGTATTATTCTTTAACTTATATGCCAAATATAAAAACGTGTCCCACGTAAATTACTAAATTTGTACCTAAATTGTTTCTACAGAAACTACACTTTATAAATAAATAAATTTTCAAAAAGAGCAGTGTCTGTAGTGATGTATGACGTGACCCAAATGAACCCCAAAATAAAGGTTTACAAGTCACCCTCCTATCATTGTACAACTAATTAAACTCTTTAATCTTTTTATTTAAATCATAAAATGGTCCATTAAGGATCCACCTGTACATGCACCATATATGCTTCCTGAAGATTAATAATGGATTAAAGAACGATTGACCTTTAGTCACGCCTAACCCTTTCATTAATCAAAATAAATATGCCAGATGGGGCCTACATGTCATGTTACTTTTGTTCTTATTATTTTAAATATCTTTCTTATTTTATTGCACACGGAACTTCCATAATATATATAGCATAACAGTAGGATTACTATCTATTTATTATTATTTTTGTTTTAATTTTTAATTTTACTTAATAATTAAAGAAGTGACTATTAATAAAATTATATATTTTTAATTTTTCTTAATAATTAAAGATGTTAAAAAAATACTTTAAAAAAATAAAAAACTTCAAATACACTATATAATAAGAGATTATGAAGATTTTTTGTATATATATATCTCTCTGCTCATTTGCGCATTGTATTTTCTTTCTTTAAAAAAAGGAAAACCCAAACGCTTTATATGATATGGAGAGCTGTCATCCATTAACCCCGTGGCCATTATTACTATTTTCAGTCAGATCGTTTAATCAATTTGTCGTTTTTATTAAAAAAAAGTATTTTAAGTAAAAAAAAAATCACAAAAATAAATATAAATTAACTTATGTTAGATATACTTTTTAATAAAAGTAAGTTTATGTCACGTCAAATTAATCTTTTAAATATAATCTATTATTAATAGCATCTAATATTGTAAGATGTACCAGCAAAATCTATATTTTTTTTCAAGAAATTACAAAACTTCCTAATTCAAGATAAACTCGGTTATTTTTGTAGATTACTGGACTACTATTGCAATCCTGGAAGTAGCACAAATTGGGATGACGCATGAGAGTCGTGGCCAATATGAATGACAGTTATTTTCGGTGATTTTAGTGTCTTATCTCGAAAAATCAGAGTATTTGTAGCAAATATCAAACTGAATTCTCATAACATTTATGAACACGCTAACCTGATCGTTACTATTTATTAAAGTGTCGATAGCTATACGAAAACATCAAAAGCTAAATATCATTAAATTTCTCGAAGGATGATGCATGGTAGGTAATCTTTTCCGATCAAGCTTATGAAATATAATGAATCAATCATAGGAAAAAAGAGTACACACCTATCATGCGTAGCATGAATTAAGATTCGTGCGGTGCGAAAATAATATAATAAGAAGCCCAAAAACATTGGTCAAAAAATATACAAAGAAATTAATGATTACAGAAGTTACTCAACTAAATAATATCAAATAAAGTCATTTAATAAACTAATTTATTTTTTACAATTCTTTTGTGTTCTTTGTCAGCTAATTTTTGTGAATTGGCCACCATATCCTTGGATCTGAACGTGTCGGTGGTTGAGCTGGAGGCAATGCTAGGTTGAACCGTTTATATCTTATCTTATAGCCGATAGGTTTGAGCAATCAACGGGGAGTATTTCAAGCTCACCGGCCACTGGAGCACGTGTATTGATGCCAAGCCAAAACTTCTAAATAAAAAAGATTTTGTCCTTATTGTCCTTACACGACTTAACACGAGAGAAATATATATATATATATATATATATATGTAATTTTTCATAAAAAAAAAAAAAAAAGACTCTTACAAAAGGAATGCGTGGCAGCGTGAGAAACAAATGCACTCGCTAATCCTTCCAGAAATTTTGACCAAACGGAATAAGATTTCCGTGATTATTGTCCTCTATTTCTGTATCCGTATATACTCGATTGAAGTGATGGTATTAATGCATAAAAATAGTAGCAAAGGTTAATAATAGACACACAATTCTTTATAAATAATTTCCATAGCTATATTTTAAAATGAGATATTTTGATAAAACTATGATATTTTAATTAAAAAAAATCCATTCATTTAATTAACTTTCTAGATTCAATTCTCTTCTCTCACAATTTGGTAAGAAAATTATTTTATGCCAAGGGTTACTGTGAAATGGGTCCTTTCATTTTACTGATGGGAAAAGTGATGGGCAATAATGCTACCATGTTTTTGTTTGTATCACTTATATTTGTACCAACTCTTCGATTAGAAAAATTATTGTCATCAATTACTATTCATTATCTCATACTTTATACTCTATAAAAAATAACTTCACATATTATGAAAAAAAAACTATAGACGTGGAGTTTGAGAATTAATAATGACTGATGTATACCATTCTTCTTTTATTTAATATATTATAAAAGAAGAATATTATATATCAATCACTATTCACTCTCACACTTCACATTTATAGTTTTTTTTTTCTATAAAATATGGAAGTATTTTTTATAAGATCTAAAGTCTGGGATAATGAATAATGACTTATAAGAATAATTTTTTATTATAAAATGTATAACTTTTTACGATTTTTTTTTTTTTTAAACGGGGAGGCTATTGGCGTATAACTTCTTAAGATTGATTTCAAATTAAATGTACGAGATTGAATTTATTTAACTAAAATTGAAAATAATCTTTTTAATTTATACTAACAATTATTATTGGCTAGTTTTTTTTCTTCGGTGAATAGTTATGTATTTCTTGGATCAATTCTTATGAGAACTCCAGGGTGTCAAATGCAGAGATAAATATACAAAGTGAATCAAAAGAGTAATACGTGTCATAGAACCCACTTCACGTCTATGACGAAGTCAGGATTATGAGTTTGGAGGGTACAAAAATTTTTAAGCTGGAATAAATAGTTTGAATGAAGTTTTTTAAAAACATCATCAATAAGAGTGATACAATATATACATAAAGTGAGTAAAAATATAAGAAAGAAAATTTATAAATGTTACGTGTAGACTTGTCATATGTTGCAATTAAAAGAAAAGGCCTAAACTTTGAAAACGAGTTATATATAAATTATAAACAAATGTAATTATGCAAACAAAAGTCCGGTATGGATACAGAAACGATTTTATCTTATCATTATAATTTTTTTAAATTTTTATAAAAAATATAATAAACAATTCAACATTTTTAAATTTCAAAATAATAATAATATTATAACAATATTTTATTTAACTTTTATTTAAAATTATTTCATCTCATCTCATTATCTAAATGAGGCGTTTCAAATTTTCTAAATAATGCATGACAATAGTAAACTATATTAAAAAGTTTTAAGTAGTACATGAATTACATACTGTGTAGCTAGCTACCCAGCCAAACGTGAATTTTTTCATTAAATATATTTTATTTTGATAATTATAAATTTTAAAATATAAACTGCACACACTCCTTAATTTTTGATGAGAGAGTGACTATCTTATAAATTTATATGTGTAAAATTTGTCAAAAATAAAAAAGAAAGAACTGCAATCAAAAGCACCTGATTCTTTTTTCAAGCCTTGGTGGGAAGAAAAAAAAAATTATTTAGTTTAAAAATAATTAAAATTATATTTTTAAACCAAAATTATAAATTTAAATTTTGTAAATATAATTATAATTTAAAAATTATGTAATTTTTAAATTTACTAGTGTATATTTTGTGTAAATTGTAGTGTATTAATTTTTAAATTTTGTAGTTTTTAAATTTGCCAATGCATATGTTGTGAACAAATCTAACAAATTGTAATATATATTGATATGTACACAATTTGTAAAATATAAATATATATTTATGTTTATATATATAATATATATAAAAATATAAGCGAGGGTGGGCAGAGAATATGCGGGACGAGGTTGGACCCTCCCCTCCACCCGCCCCTACTAGAGGCTCTAGATGCGGGACAGGGCAGACAGGGGCAGGAAGCAGGGTGCAGGGTCTCGTTATCCACCACTAACCCCCCCTCTTTCGTGCCCGCTTTGTCCTCATTTGAGATCTCAAGGTTCAAACTTTTATATTTGTTATTTTCTTGCGTGTTTGTCTTAGACTTAGTTTGTTTTTGTGGATGAAATGTGACGAATTGAAATCAAAGTTAAGAGTTGAATAAAATATTATTAAAATATTTTTTTAATATTATTTTTATTTTGATATTTGAAAAAGTTGAATTATTTATTGTATTTTGTATAGTAAATTAAAAAAATTATAATAATTAAATAAGATAAAATGAGATGAAATAGATTGAAAGGTTTTATAAAAATGAACCATGCCTTAAATAGCCTAATGTATAAACTAAAAATCATTAACAAATTCAAGGAACCAATTTCAGTTATAGCATCAACGAGACGCATCTTCCTTCCATTATTGGGCCTTCAAATAGTTAATGGCGGTTGGAGCCGAAACACATAATGAAATAGTAGGCATTTGTTGAGCATCGTGTCCTCACGCTCTCAGCTAGAACGTCGATAGTAAACCAAAAATGTTGCCAACAAGGAAAACAATCCAGTCCGACTTGGAGCTTCCATTTGGCGAGTACCTTGACGACGGCACCGGAAGCGACTTTGTCATACAACGCGTTTCTACCCCTATCCGGTAAATGATAATTTCATTTTAAAAATAATATTTATATAAAATAATTTAATTTTTAAAATAAATTTTAAAATTTAAATCCTACTTACCCAATTATAGCATGCCAAAGTTATATAGTATAAAGGCTTTACTCTTCACACAAATTGATAGAAAGGATTAGTTGAGCCATAATTTATTAAAATTATTTGGATATAAGAAATACTAATTCTCATCCTTATACCATGTATCATTATATGATTTATCATTTTTGTAATTTTATTTAAATATATATATATTTATACATAAATTTATATATTTAAATAAAAAAATAAAAATGATAAATCTTCGTATTGGTGTGTAGTGTAGGGAATGAATGATAAATATAATTTTTTTAAAAATATTTTCCTATTAAAAGGTAAACTCATGAGATTTTCTCTTCTATTCATCTCAATCTTTAAATTACCATTTCGAAAAATTTCCGAACTCCATACAAAATCAGTACTGGATTAACATTTAATGATTTTATTTTATGGTTTTTGTAAGTAAGTTAAATTAGAAAAAACCCCTTAAAAAATAAGACAGAAGACAAAAATGTTTCACTTTTATCGCGGATCATTACGCGGTAGGTTGTTTCAACGTTCACGTTAGACTGTCTCGTGTCCAGCATTTTCGCACGCGAAGAACTTGCTTGTAAAATTTTATTACCAACTGTAAAGGCAAGAAGCAGCAGCAATGGAAATTTCTAGGGATAGGGCTTACGTTGCTAGTTGTCATTGGTTTTATTAGAATTTAAAAGAGTAGGTGGCGAGGAAAAAAAAAGTGGGGAAGAAAGAGAAGCTGTCCTTGTCGGTAATCTGTCTCGTTTTGTGATTATGCACAGTTTTTATTTACATTTAAATTCCATATCTATGTGAGTTAGAATCCATCATCGGTTTCTTTTCCATATAGACCCCAGAAATTACATTGCAAGAAATCACTGCGGATCTGTGTGATTTGATTTTGAAAAACTGGGTTAAAGAAAAACAGAGCCATTTCGGTGCCTGAGGCGTGCTGCTATGTACATATTTCCCAGTGAATATATTTTCATTTTTGGAATCAAAACCTAAGGACGTGTTGAGCTGTTACCACATCTCCGTATATATCAATCGCTGTCTCTGTTTCTCTCGCAAACACAGACACACAAAAACAAACGCAGCATACACACATCTATTTTGCTCCTCTTTAATGACGTTTCGTTTGAGACTCCCCTTTTTTTAGTAAACTGTAATTGAATGCGAGCGAGCTGCTTTGGACTTATTCCGCTTGCAGGCTGCAGTGCAAGTTTGTAGCTCTGTCTCCCTCCCTCTGAAAGAGCTCTCGTATGAGTTTTCTCCGAATGTCACCCTTGATTTGAAGCCGCCTCTCGCTCTGCCTTCTACTTTCTCTCATTCCACGCGTCTGCATTTCCGTTCTTTCTCGTTTCACCTTGCCTCTTGTTTTTCTGACAATGAGATCAAGTTCATAGCCTTTTTTGTTTTTTGTTTTTTGCATATTCGAATAATTTTATTAGTAGCCTAGCCTTGAAACCAAGGTGGGGGGTCTTGTGCCCTGAAACTGTGAGATCGGGCTCCCAAAATGGCACCCTCGTTCGATTGGTGGGCGAAGCAAAGCCACCGGGGCACGCCGGTGGTTGTGAAGATGGAAAACCCCAACTGGTCCATGGTTGAGCTCGAGGGTCCATCCGAAGACGATTTCCTCATCACGACCGAGTCTTCCGGGTCGGGTCGAGCCCGGGACAAAGGTCACCGAGGCGGTAAGAATGCCAAGCAACTCACCTGGGTCCTCCTGCTCAAGGCCCACCGCGCCGCCGGCTGCCTGACCTCCATTGCCTCTGCAATGTTGAGCCTCGCCGCCGCGATCAGGCGCCGCGTGGCCTCTGGTCGGACTGACGATGAAGATGACGACAATGAAGACGAGAACGAGAACGATGGTGGCGGTGGCTGCAGAGAGAAAGAGAATCCCACCGTGAAGACCAGGTTCTACTTCTGTATCAAAATGTTCCTCTGGCTCTCGGTACTTTTGCTAGGACTCGAGGTCGTTGCGTTCTACAAAGGTTGGCATCTCGGTACTCCGCATTTCGAATTCCAGTTGCAGAGTCTGTGGGCAACTCCATTGGGGGTTAAGGGTGTGTTCGACTGGATTTATTCTCGTTGGGTTTTGGTTCGGGTGGAGTACCTCGCTCCTCCTCTGCAATTCCTCGCCAATGCGTGCATCGTGCTGTTCTTAATCCAGAGTGTGGATAGGCTAATCCTGTGTCTGGGATGTTTGTGGATCCGATTGAAGAAGATCAAACCGCTTCCCAAACAAGATGACCCCGGTAAGGATCTCGAATCGGGAGAGAATAATGGCTACTTCCCAATGGTCCTTGTTCAGATCCCCATGTGCAATGAAAAGGAGGTAAATGAAATTGAAATTTCCACTTTGGGTTTTTCTAATTCTCGCTGTTCAGGAATACTTAAAAACAATTATTTACGTATAGTTAAAGTTTTTTTTTTGGGTCGGGGGTTGCTTTCAATCAGGTATATCAGCAATCGATTGCTGCAGTGTGTAATTTAGAGTGGCCGAAATCGAAGCTGCTGATACAAATTCTTGATGATTCTGATGACCCAACAACGCAATTGATGATCAAGGAGGAGGTTCATAAATGGCAGCAAGAGGGTGCCCACATTGTGTACCGACATCGGGTCATTAGAGATGGGTACAAGGCTGGTAATCTCAAGTCCGCAATGAATTGTAGCTATGTCAAAGACTATGAGTTTGTTGCCATTTTCGACGCTGATTTCCAGCCCAACCCTGATTTCCTCAAACTTACAGTTCCTCATTTTAAGGTAGGTAATCATGAGTTGCTAAAATTTCTAGACTTGGATGGGAATTCGAAAATGCATAAGGAATTTAATGCTTATGTCTTTGTAATTCACTCGGAGTAAATTGAATGGAGTCTCGTATTGTGACACAACAGGATAATGAGGAAGTTGGATTGGTCCAGGCGAGGTGGTCCTTTGTGAACAAGGACGAGAACCTGTTAACGAGGTTGCAGAACATTAACTTGGCCTTCCATTTCGAGGTAGAGCAACAAGTGAATGGTATTTTCATTAATTTCTTTGGTTTCAATGGAACCGCGGGTGTGTGGAGGATCAAGGCCTTGGAGGATGCTGGTGGGTGGTTGGAGAGGACCACCGTGGAGGACATGGACATTGCTGTCCGTGCTCATCTTAAAGGATGGAAATTCGTTTTCCTCAATGATGTTGAGGTACTGCTTTCCCTCGTTAGCATATGTTATTGGATTTGTTTTGTGCTGTCAAAATAGTTCCTCCGAATTGATAGTTATCTTTTTGTTTTCAACTTCAGTGCCAGTGTGAGTTACCGGAATCATATGAAGCTTACAGGAAACAACAGCATAGATGGCATTCTGGACCTATGCAGTTATTTAGACTTTGTTTACCTGATATAATCAGAGCTGAGGTATATTTAGCTTTAGATTGTTGTTTTCTTTAAGTATTATTCTGTTCGCCCAAATTTACGTATTTTAAAATCATGATGGAGTGTAATTGCTGATGTCGCCCTGATCAATTTTTGGTTGATGCAGATAAATTTTGGGAAGAAATTCAACTTGATCTTTCTTTTCTTTCTCCTCAGAAAACTGATACTGCCCTTCTATTCCTTTACCCTTTTCTGCATTATACTCCCCATGACAATGTTCATACCTGAGGCCGAGCTTCCTTCATGGGTTGTATGTTATATCCCAGCCACTATGTCTTTTCTTAATATCCTCCCAGCCCCAAAATCTTTCCCATTTATCGTCCCTTACCTTCTTTTTGAGAACACCATGTCAGTGACCAAGTTCAATGCCATGATTTCTGGCCTATTTCAGCTTGGAAGTGCCTATGAGTGGGTTGTTACAAAGAAATCTGGGCGTTCCTCCGAGGGTGATCTTATCTCCTTGGTCGAGAAGGAGCCGACACATCACCGGGGGGTCTCAGTGCCCAATCTTAAGGAAATGAAGGAGGAAATTCTACAGCAAGAGCAAAAGGCTTCTCGAAAGAAGAAGCATAACAGGCTCTATACAAAGGAGCTAGCGTTGGCTTTCCTTCTTCTAACAGCTTCAGCAAGGAGTCTCCTGTCAGCTCAGGGAATCCATTTCTACTTCTTGCTGTTTCAAGGGATATCATTCCTGCTGGTTGGTTTGGATCTCATTGGCGAACAGGTTCAATGAACAAAAAAAAGGTAGGATTGTGATGCCATACAGGCAACATGGGTGGATATGGTATGTGAATACGGCTGAGCAAAACAGCTTTGAAGAAATTGTAGAGGATGAGAGTGCTGCGTTTCTTGATTGTCCTCCACCCTCCAGATCCCCAGTCGGAATCCACCTGATACTTGGAAGAAATTGTGTTATATGCAGACTGGAGTGACTTTCATTCGGAGGAAGACTCCAATAGAAAATGGTGTAGCTCTTCAATATATGTAAGGTTTAATTTTATTTTTTTCCATTTTGTAATCCTCCTATGTTGTGATTCTTTTGTTTTTGGGTCGATTCTTTTGTATGAAGAAAAAGGTGGTTCAAAGTTAAAACATCAAAAAAAGAGATTTTAGTAAAAGCTTAAATCAGAATAGTGGCACGCTTCTTGGTGCTTTTCTCAAGTACTCGATAATGTAAGCTTTTGTTGAATTCCGTAGTGGCGGAAAGTATAATTTGTGGTTCTCCTCTGAAGGGGAGGAGGGGGCCTACAGGCTTCGGTGTTTTAGATGCTAAAGTTGAAATCAATCATTTATCTGATGTTAGTGAATGAAATTGTTTGGCCCCTCTCACTTTAATCAATCCTTCGGTTTGCTTGCAAGTTGCATTCCCTTTAAAACCCACCGCCAAAAGGGGAAAGAGGAAATTACAACTTGAATGTAGAGAACTGCAGTGGGAACAAAACCCATCCATCTTGTTTCCAATTTAAGTTGGTCTGGAGAAGAAAACCTTTTGAGTATCCTTCTCTCCTTATATGCCAGTTTCAAGCGGGATGTTTATTAGTAAAATGATTGTAATCGAGGTTGAGAAAGTAACTCAAAATAAGTGGCATTTCTTGTCAAAGCCACTTCATTTATATATATATATATATATATATATATATATATATTATATTTACAAAGATGCAATAAAAGGAAAAAAAATAGTTAAAAAAATCCGCAAAAGATGTGAAGCATGTAGCGGAGTTACATCAGGAGAAGCAATCAGTCACTCACCCAAAAACCATGAAAGTCACAAGATTTTCTGTCGATTTGAGGGGTGTAATAGTCCATTGAATTCAAGAGCATTAGCTAAACCGAAATTCTAGCGTAGCAGCTAGACCCAGCTCATCTGCGAATTGATGGGCACGTGTAATATGGCTTCGTAAGCGTGGAGCTTCGTTAGGTTGCAGTGTAGTGCGGGATCATTCCCTGTCAACGAGGGCACAAACTGCTATATTACTTGATGTGTTTTGCTATACAACCTCCCAACACTTTATATTTTATTATTTTTTAATAATTTTTTTAAATTTTTTTTTAAGTTTTTTCTTTTTAAATTATTTTAAATTTTCTATTCATTATTTATATAATAAATATTTAATAAAAGAAAAAAAAAATATAGAGTGTGAAGTGTTAAGAGGTTGAGAAGATTTATTGTTACTTGATATGGCCTGAGCGCAATATTCCAATGCATAATTTTAACTCATATTTAGATTAAATTTCATTCAATCAGAAATAGATTATATAGCATAATTTATTCTCGGTTGTCTTTTGTAAACAAGAAATTATCTATTAATTTCTTTAGTTAGGTAGACTCACTACGCGAGATATTAATTGCCATGGTCTCATAATCGTTAGCCAAGCTTTCGCAAATCTTTTTGTATAGTGTCTCTACAGCTTTATACAATATGCCGTAATATTATACTTTATATTATTTTTTTTAATTTAACCAGAAAAAAAAAAAAAAAAACGAGGTAAAATATTGTCTTGATCTATAAGCGGATTAGACACCTATCTTATTGCAGCAGATTTTTAATTTGTTTTCAAATTTAAACCAATATATATATATATTTCAGTTCCAGTTTACCCTTCTATGGAGCCTACCTTTCACATCGAGGTAGAGAGGAATCTGAAAAAAAAAAAAAAAAACTATTTGGAATTTTTTTTTAACAAGTCTTGCACTTAATCCTTGTTTGAAAACACAAACAATCTGAATCTCATTTTATCTCAATTATTTTTTTCAAACATTATTCAAATACAAACACTATTTAATTTCAAATTTTCTAACTTTTTCATCTAATCAAACTTCCAAACAAAACACAAAAAATAATATTACTTTTTCAAATTTTAAAACAAAAATAATATTAAAAAAATAATATTATAACAATATTTTAATTTTATAATATTTTTATTTAACCTTTTTTTTTTCTCTCATTTGCCAAAATCCTATAAAATATCTTAACTCAAACAATTTCACTACTATAATACTATTCACAGAATTATCATCTTATCTCATTTCCTAAACATGCTATAGTTTTGTCAAATATATATTTATCCTCTTTTCATTAATTGGATTTGCGAGATTACCACGTCGAATTTGTCAACCAGTTTACAATAACCAGCCATTGGATAGCGGTAGACGTGCGTGTGCTCCCTCCCCTCTTCTGAGGAGTTCCCTTCGTGGACCAACATTTTCCTTGAAAAATAATGCTACTTGTGAGAGGCTACACTAATGTGGCCAATGATGCTTACTTGAGAGGCTAGGCCATACTTGAGATACAGTTGGATGGATGTTTCTTAGCTAGTTTTTCAGCACAATATGATTGCATGGAGGTTCTTTCAACAAGGCAGAGCTTAATGCTGTCTTAAGTGGTTTAGAGTTGGTGTAATAGTTTTGAACTCTTGAATTTGTTGAAGTTGAGACTGATTTTCTCAGGTGCTGGCTGGGTGGTGGGTCCACTGGTTATGCTTCCCATAAATTCATTGGAATGACACTCGAAAAACAACGCAGTTTGTCTCTTCAAATAACTCATGTTATATATAGAGATTAGAGATGTTAATGGAATTGCAGATTGTCCTGCAAAAGATGGAGCTCAAGGTTTCAAACAGTTTTCCCGTGTCGTGGGCCTACAAGCCCAGTAGAAAAGATAGCTTTACATCCTAATGTCCTATGATCAATAAAAATGGAGTTTCGTCCCTTTTATACAAACAAAAAAGCAGGTATTTTCGTGAGGCTTTCCGTACATTATATTGAAAAAGAGATTTGAACACTCCAACAGAGAATGCTTCAACTTCAAGTAGCTAGAAGTTAAAAAGAATGCGAGCTGCGTACAAACAAATGACCTTTTATTGCATGGGAATGTAACCAGTCTTTCGGGATATGGCATACATATCGAAATGATCTCTTGTCCATATATTCTCCTAACTGATGTGACCTAAAAAGAATTGAATTCTTCCAGGGTTTCCCCAAAACTCTCACAAAGTTTCACACATGATCCCTCTAATCTACAGCAACAATTCATAACAATAATTTCCATCAATCAAAGACTCGCCTTTTTGTCTGAATATACATACATGGTTTCCAATTCTAACAGGTCACATAATCTTCTGCTAAAACTTAGAAGAACAAACAGTCAGGAGATGACAGCCTATACAACAGATAATTCTTTCCCTTTGTAATCCCAGTTAAAATGTGCAGCCAACTTGATATATTTTATATTCTTCGTTAGCAGGAAAAAGCACACTTCTCTCTTCCTATCATTGAAATTCTGGTTTCAAGTTCCCTGCCGAACATGATAAGTATGTCAAGGTCAGTAGAATGTGGAAACAACACCCTGCATGGATCTCAAACAAACCTCTGGAAATTACCATTTGATCCCAAATTGTCAACTGCTGGACAAGAACCAAATCCCACTTGGAAAAGACTCTGGAGCTCATTGTCTAAGACAGTCTGCATGTACGAAAAGATGCCTTGTATTTCACATTAGAAAGAGGAAAAGGAAGGGCAGCATGAGTTGATGAAACTAAACTTCACCTGGGGCAGCAAGCGATATTTTGGAGTTGTACTGGGGATACTTGGGAAGGTCCCTTGAAAAATTTCACGTGGGTAACGGTGAGAGGAGCTCATTCCCGGAGCAAATCCTAGAATAGCTCCAGCGCCACCCCGTGAATTAATTATCTACACAGGAGGTTTTCTAAGATGAACTTGATTCTGTTCAACAAACATATTTGGCATACGGTTTAATTTATGAATTGAATTCAGCAATTGGGTGATATTGACTTACATCTTTTGACAGAATCTGTTCTATATCAATGCTCAGTTCTGGATTGACAGTGGCAAGTTTCATTGACAGAAACTGCAACATGATAGCAAGCATATCTTTACTTAGCATTAGAATACTCGAGCCACACCATCATAGTTGTAAGATCGAATTAAATTTATAAATGAGATGTAAATTCTCAATTAGGCATTTCCTGTAATCTTGTGTGATATTTCAATTAAAAATCTCTTATAATGCAACGAAATAGTTGAACCTCTAAACATGCTGTTCATTTGTTCTGTTGGAAAAAGTAGATCTCAGTTGTTAAAAAGTAAAGAAGATCATTAACTGGTATTGAACGAGGAAGTAATCTCTTATATAAACGAAGATGGCCTTTTGTTGTCATAACTCCCTTTTCATTCAATTATTTACTCGCTTAGAGATTTCAGCAAAGCTTCTTTCATGTTTGCAATGTGATATTTGTTCAGCAATGCTATAATTAGTCTCAAGCAGTCCCAAATTGTTTAGAAACTTATCATAAGAAAGAAATGATCAAGTTCCTACTCTTAGAATTGCAAAATGGCATACCTCAACTTGCTGTTGCAGTGACTGCACGTAGTTTATAATCTCGTCAAGCATTACCGCCTTCCCAGTGATCTAAAACAGTAAATAGCATCAAATTATTAAAAATACAAATGAAAATAAGAGATTGTTCGAAAGACTGACTCCCTCCAATTACCTTATTGCACCCAGGAACTAGTTCTTGAAGCAATCTCATCCGCTCACTAATCTTTTCTCTTCTCACCTGCAAGCAGCGAGTTCTATCACTCCAAGCTATATACAAAGGAAATTTTTTTTCTCACAACTAGTAAACATGGTATTAAGAAGGTACCCTTTCTGCAAGGCTATGACTGTTTGTGGCCTGGCCCCTTCGGGCTCTTACATGGATATAATTTTCTCTAGAAGCATCTCCACTGGAAGTATCTTTAGCTTGTTTACCCGTTTGTTTATCACGCAAATTTGAACCTTTGCTGTGTTCAATTTTTGGTTTCTTCTCATCAGGTTCTTTTAGAATATCAGAACTCTCCCGAGAAAGATCCTTCTGTAGTTCCCCCTCGGCATTCTGCCATGGATAACCAAGCAATTTCGTTCTTGAGGAAATAAATAAAATCAAAGGGTAGCAAAATCTTCAAGATACTAAATGCTAGTATAGAATAACTCGGGTTACCTGATGTGTGAGGGGCGAATTCTTGGAATGAGACGCTCGTTTCCTTCTCTTTGCATTAGGTGAAGAGCCTATAGCACCCTCACATGAAATTTGGGGATCATCTCGAGACAGTAAACCATTTGTTGAAGTTATCCCAGTGCCACCCTCTTTGAGCGATGCATAATTCTGAGGGCACTCAGAATTAGCAATCTGGCCACAGTCGGGAAGGCCAAAGGAATTAGCCATTTCTGAGAAGCTCCCACTTCCAAAACACGGAAGCTTCTGCACTAGTTCGACAAAGCTGGAATTGGATGGGTATCGTACCAGTTGGCATGTGCTACTAGTTCCCTGATTTTCTAGTGCAATAGGGTAAGGTGGATTGGCGAATTCACTGTGAGAAACCGTGGAAGAACCTCCAAATTTCTCGTTTTGACTCAAGGAAGCAAGTGGATCCCAACCAGAACTAAAGAAAGGGTCAGCTCCATTTGAAGGTTTATACATGGAGACAGAATTCATAATCATTCCTGAAATCTTTTCAGGCAGTGGGTTTGTGCTCATTCCTAAAGATGGACAATGCAGGTTATCCTCACCTCCATGTTGAAATCCCACATCCTCATTTTCATGACCATCCATCTCCTAAACTCAAAAGTAGGCCAACAGAACCAAGGAAACTCACTTTTCTCCTAAGCAAACGAAACCCCGACCAAACAGTTGCTTCAGACCAGGACTATAGATAGAGATGAAACAGAAGAAACTATAAAAAACAGAAGGTAAAGCGGGTTTGACTAAAATTGACTGGTGATATCTTGTAGGACTCAACAAGGAACAAGTAACCTTGGCAGCTTTAGAGAACGTATCGAGTGTAAAGCAAAAGAAGCCTCCTATTGCAGCATCCTATAGACAGAAAGTAAAAGGACAAATGCAAATCTATCAGGCATAAAATCCAAACGGCACCAGCAAATTACCTCTTTCTTTCGAAAACCCTAGGATCGAGCCTACTCCAACGCCAAGGAAAATGCTTGCCACAGACAGGAAAGTGAACCTTTCAGAGTATAAAGTAGACTTAAACGATGGAATCAGCTAATTAACAGCTCACCAGACTAGCAGAAATAAAGCAGATTCCCTTTTCCTCTTTTGTTTGTGGGAATTGGGAGAACTGAATTTTTCATGTCCTCCACTCAATCAGACACCAATATGATTGATTTAAGAAAGCTTGGATTTTTTCAAGCAAGACTTGACTGGCAAGTGGCAATGATCACTTTAAACTTGAAGCAATGAATATGGAATGAAGTAGTGCCCAGTGATGTTCCAATGAACTAAGAACAAATTCTTCGACTTTCGAAATAAAGGCCCAAGAACCAAGAGATGGGAGTTGCTGACCCTTTTGAGGTTTTTCTCAGATGAGTATCTGAAGAAGAACAAAAAGCATCAAGTTTTAACTTGGACTGTGCAAGAACTGAAATAGGGGCAGCGTTTTGGCAGCGGAACCTGAATTCGTATTTTATTATTATGCCTTCATGGCACCAAATGCTCGCTCAAAATCGAGGAGAAAAACCAATTTCACCGATTGGGTAGTTGCTTAAATGGGCAGAGGGAAAGCATCAAAATTAAACTTTTATATAGATCACGGACAATGTAGTGAAATATTAGGCCTGGAGACAGGGAGGAGAGACAGGCCGGAAGAGAAGGCTTTGAAGCTAACGAGTGACATGTAGAGATTTTAAAAGAACAAACTACGGCCAACTGCTCTAAGTTGTTGGTGAATTATTACAGAATCTAATTACTTATGCTTCCACACTTAACTCTTGTAAGTTTGTAACTTCTCTCTTTCTTTTTTTGGATTACAATATTATACTTTAGAGTCTTTTGCAATTTTATTTTTTTATTTTTTTATTTTCCCTGTCAGGGGATTGAGAGTCTTTGGAGGGGTACTTCTCTTCAACACCAAGCTTGCTTGCTTGCTTCCTTCTTTGACATAAGACTTTTTTTTTCAACTGACACACTTGCCAACTATTCCAACATCTCTCTGCTGTTACACACTCATTTTTCTCAGTGCCAACTAACCTCTTCTATTTCTATTTGGAACACACTTTATGTACCTAACCTCCATCATCCTCCATGAACACTCGGGAAAAAAAATATATTATATATATAAACATATATACACAGCTTCTGTCTTAAACGTGACTGTTTCAAGTTGATGATCCATTTGAACAAGTGTGAGGCTGTGATTAAACAGCCTAGAGTGAATAATGTTGGTTGCAGGGAAGAATATGACTTGCTACTTTTATTCTACATATAAATATCGTGTGCCAGCAGCAATCTTGTTCTTTTACTTTTGAGGAAGAGGGAGCTTCGGGTCTCTCAGGAACACAAGGAATAATGGAATCTAATCATCCAATTTTACCTCCTTGTCATTGTACGGTTTCCAGCTGTAGATGTGCGGGTCTTTTTCTTTTTTTCTTTCTTTCCCTTCCCTGAGTAGCTGTATATGTGAAAGCCTCAGCCAACTAACCCGGTCAAACCAAATTATCTGGTCAAACTCTTTTCCGGATGTGATCTTGCTGAAAGCAGAACAAGAAAAAAAAATAAAAATAAAAACAGATTATTCTGGTATTAACGGCTAATTTGATCCCAACCCTTGATGATGATTCAGTGCAAGACACCACCAAAAAAAAAACTGAATTTACTCTCCCGATATATTTTGAAGCAAAGAGAAATTCGTATTGATTTTTTTACCCTAAAGGTCGAGAATACATATACTAATTATTTCTTAAGGCGATAGCGTTCAGTAAATAAGCCAAATAAAATTACATTTTCGTGTCTAAAATTACTGAGTTTAAAATTTTTAAAGAAATTTACAGTACGAACATCTTTTTTCAAGTATTTTACGAAAGGAAGTAAGTTGTAAAATCAGAATAGAAAAAATAACAAAAAAACATAAAATCTAGTTTTTAATCAAGAAAAATAATTCAAATTTTAATATTTTTAATTATTAGTGTATGATGTTTTAAACTTCATTTTTTAGGGTAAGTAATTTAAAAAAAAAAAACTTGCTATTCAATCAAAATAACGAAAAATATATATATCTCTCTCTCTGTCTCTCAATTGAAATGATTTTTTGATTTGTTAGGAGTAGAAGGGACCCACTCCAAGATCTGCAAGGGACCTGTGGAAATGATGATTGGGATGGTACACCAAACTCATAACTCGGCCCAAAATCATTCTTCTCGGAACGTTCCTAAAGTGAAGGGGCTGGGCTAGCGGTAGCTCTTCTCCCTTGTAGTGTTTTCGGAAAATGACATAGTTCATCTTATTTTTAAAACTAATTTGAGTTTTACTATCTTTTAAATTGTAATAATATTTCACTGAAGAAATCTATAAAAATTATAATATAAATTTCTTAATTCATTCACTCTTATATTTGCTCTATATAATTTTTTTGGAAATTATTTTTTCAAATTTTTAATCGAATTTGATGATTTACAAACGCATAAAATATGTTTTACAATAGCAAATATATATTCAATGAGACTCACAAACCCATTTGTGAATTTTAATTTGGGACTCTCAAATTCAATTTTGGTGGCAGACAATAGGTTGCTTAATTTTTAATTTTTAATTTTATATAGGGGTGGGTGGAGGGTTGAATTATTTTTATTTTTATTTTTTACTAATAACAAAAGAAATAAAAATAAACGTTGAATTATTAAATAGAGTTGCAAATGGTATTTTTAAAGAGAATGATTCTGTTTAGATTAAATTACGTAGAAATGAGTACCATGTAACTTATTCCACTAACTCTTTTAATAACGAAAAAATGGCTCAAATTACAAACCCTCCCAATCTGGGATTTTATCATGATCCAATCACAATACGTCAACAATTATTTGTGGCTTCCATGGTATAGAAAGACCATTGACCCACCGAAATGTGTGGGGTTCAATTCAGTGAACATTGGCCAGATGGAGGGCCTGGGAAATGTGTTGCATGCATTAAACATCATAGAACATAAATCAAGCTTCCTTTAGGATCTTATTTGAAGCGAAAGAGATATACATAAAGTAAATCATAATATTTATTGTTTATTTAATATTGTTTGAAATATTTATACAGACACCATATAATTATTGTGGAACGAACCTGACGTGTCACTCTCTTTTATCCTCAAGATCACTCTAATTTGGACAACAATTTGAATAGATTTTTTTACGAGAATTACTACCGAACAAAGAGATTATATAAAGTAAATTTATAAACTGACGTGACTTTATAGACTCCGTTATATTTATTTTATAATAAAAGTAATTTTGTAATCTGACGTACTATATTAAATCGTTTAAATTTATAGGTTTATTTGTATATAATCATTTTTAGCTAAATTTTTTTTTTTTTATATGTAGAAAAGGGTACAACAAATTGTTTATGAGCCATCAACATTTATAATAAAGCAGAACAAAAGGGAGGGCCCTTGATCACGCGTGCATTGCGCATTGAGCTTGCGGTGGGCCTAATCCCTCTCTTGTGGTCCTGCCTAAAATCCTAATTAGCAATGATGGGTTTGATACATCTCTCTCAAGATTTTCTTCCCAACCCCAAAATTTTCAGCGTAATAATAGTGCTTAGTCCTTTTGTTTAGGATAAATTAATCACTTTCAGTCTCTGCTTTACAAAGTTGACAGCCCATGCCTGATGCTCACTTATGCACTGATCCTTTTGGCCAGGAAGATTTATACTTTCAATGAAACTTTCTCTGCTTCTTTTTCAAAAAGTTGTCAAAACCCTCCCACTTTCCACTTATACAAAGCTATCTAGTTCTTAAAAAGGAAAACCAAGAACATCCATTGCCTCTATTTATTAATGGGCGACTAGACTATTGGAGTCTGAATGCATGGAACAATTCACCAACTCTGCATTAAACAATACGAGTAAGATTATAAAGTTTGAGCCCATAATGGATATTGGGGATTATATTGATGATGAATCAGGTACAAAGAATCTCATATAAATATATATATATATATATATATATATCCTCCGTGAATGAAACAGATCGAAGCATGCGGCGCGGGAAACAAAGTAATGATCCTCTAGATCACTTTTAAAATGAAAACATGTACAAAGGCTGCTGTTAATGAACCTGAAAACAATGATGCCCGCTATATATTAATTTGAATTTGATCCAACTCAACAGACCCATGACGGCTTTAATCATTATACATAAACCCATTTCCACGTTAAGAAGTTTCTGCATATATTGCTGAGTGTGAACGAAGAACATGAAGTCCGGGACCCGAGTGGTACTAAGAAAAGTAGGGTTTTGGAACATCATGAAGATCGTAACAATATCTTAATTTGTATTTTGAGCACCATGATTAGTTTAGATACTGAACATGCATGATATATATAGTTCAGGAACATCGCGTTTTACAGATTACATCTATATATATATATATATAGATAGATTGGAATAAAGAATAAATAATATCATCTCGCCGAGATACGAAGTCCTGATCTTGCAGACATACATAATCGATATCAGTCTTCGAACATCTATTCCAATCCCTTGACGCTCAGTATCTGATCAAGGCCAGTTAGATGTTCCTTATTCCATTTCCCACATCTCATGCATGTGATGATATGCTGGAATTAACCTCCTGGAATGGTAATGAGGAATATATGCTCCTCCCGCCTGTCTCCTTGTAATGCACTAAAAATGTCCCATTCATGCACTTGTCGATGCAGTTAGGATTAACTGCACTACAGAACTATATATGTTTCCTAGCGACAGTACGTACTCTAGTCAATGCCGGATGAGATTTATGTAAAACGCCCTCCCTCCTGTTTATAGGAACAATCTTAAAAAACGATCATTTTACATGTGCCTTTGCTAATATAACATCGGTGGTATTTTCTTTTTTGTCTATCAATACATATCTGTAATTGCTATATTTCATTTCTTAATATCGTTCGTCTAAAATGACAGTAGCACTACGGTTAAATCCACATTATTTGTTAGGATAATGCTGCTCTGCCGCCGCTGTAACACTAGGCATGCCCCTTAGTGCATTTGTATTTAAAAAAAAAAATTAAAATACATGAACAGTCAAACTCAGTGGGTAACCTGGCATTTTCCTATTTGTTATGAACTTATTAGCTTAAGATGAGTTTTAAAATCATTTTATTTACACAATGTTTACTAAACATTACTCTATTAAACATTACTCTTTTAGAAGAGTGAGCTAGTTGAGAAATAATATTTGCAAGTTACAGAATACGTAAGTACTGTACACTAATTTTGAAAAAAGTGATTAAATGAAAAATTCACTAGAAAAACTATATACAATATTACTTTACGAAATAGTGGTCTTAATCCTAACATTTTCTGCCAAAAAAGTTATATATTTGTCGATTTTCCGGCCCAATCCAAGACTGGAAACATTCACAGTCTCCGGTTAGGTCAAATGATGAGCCGTAGGTTTGCGTAAGAGGTCCACACCAGTCTCTCCTGGGCTCTAACCTAATAATATAACGACATTTTGGGCTTTTCTGCAGCCTTATAGTGCAGCCACTGCCGACTCTCGCAAACATTGCTGGCGCAAGAAGAAAGCCCAAAAAGAGTTCGGCGTGTATGGGCTCGTGTTGGTGGAAAAAAACAATACGGGTTGATGCATATGAGATTTTATAGGGTCATAACAAAATTATAAGTATCGGCTTTAAATTTATTATAGAAATAATGAATCTTTGTGAATTTTAACATGTTTATTGCTTGGTGGTATGCGACTTTCTAACTACACTATGTAAGTAAATTAGGTGTAGTGTTTTATGGATGTTCATTTGATTTATGGAGCATATCTTTGACAATTATATTTGATAATCATGAATAAAAATACAATTAAAAAAGAAAAGACCCGTGAAAAAAGCTTCATTACAACATCATTATCAGATCATTGCAAATGGGAATGGAAAAAGAGTAATGGTGACGAGAGATATGCCTAGTTGAAGCGGTGGATTCCCCTGCTGCTGGTGCTAGCTTAGCTAGATGCTGTGACCTCCTTCTCCCTGACGACACACGCTATGCCCCTCTCTACGGTCTCATAAAAAAGAGAGACGGACGACACTTACGGCGGTACTGTACCATTAGATGGTAGAGAGAGAGAGAGAGACGACCGAGAAGAAGCCACGTAGGACGACAGCAGCAAGTAATAGCCGGATCACGAGGCGAGATGTCAGGGGCCAAAGATCCTGAGTTAGATACGTGAGTTGGACAGGTCCCTCCATTTTCTTCCTCTTTCTCTCTCTCACCTTGTGGGCTCAGTAGGCTTCCAGCCCATAAACTCTGTACGGACGCCTCTACTTCTGTCTTGTCAGCTTCTCAGGTCAGAGCTGTGCCCCCAAAACCTGTCCTTATCCTTCCCCCTTCCCTACCCTCTCACAAGTTTTCAACCTCAATTTTTGTTGCTTTCCTTCCACCTATAACCTTCCCAGATAGTTTTAAAAAATATTTAAAAGGAAAATGATTTGTATAATGTATAAATAAAAAGTCTCGTATAATTCTTTACGAAAACATATATTTTACCTTAAAAAAATTATTATTTATTTATAGAATTCACTTTTTTATAAAATATTTGTATTTATTTGTCTATTTGAATTTTGACTTAACATTGCTCTATTAAAAAGCCATACATACCATCATCTAATACGTACGTAGTGTTATGTGGGTTAGTTAGGTATGTGGCTGGTGTCTACACAGCAATTTTGCCGCTGGACAGAGAAGAATTTTAAAATCACTCTCAATAGTTTATGTATTATATCTTTTAAAATATATTATTAATTATTTTATTTTATTTTATATATAAATTTTTATAATATATCATATATAAATTTATTTATTTTTTCTTTATATCATTTAACTGTTATATTATTTAATAATATGTTGAAAAAAAATGACAAGGAGAGAGAAACTATTGTGGGAGACAAAGTATATAAAAAATAAATAAATAAATAAAATATTTTTATATTTGTATACAGTCCACGCTACATTTAGCTTAATATTGTAGTACAATGAAAAATAGATTTGAAAATACATGATCTGTTGAGGCAGTTTTGAACTACTTTTCTTCAAATTTTATATAAAAATAAATTTTACAAAACCTAATAAATTTTACATAAAGATCATTTTACATAAAAATGATCTTTTGGCAAGACATGTTACATGTATACCCATTAGAATGTTTCAGAAAATTATGCAATCCCAATGTTGTTGCTGGTCCGGGGTTAAGATTTGAACAGTCTAGGTGGATATAAAATTAGGTGAGATATAAAACATTTTGGGCAGATGTATAACCATTACTAATATTGTTGTCTGATACGGAGTACCCAGACCCTTGCACGATAGCAGTCCTGTGCTTGGGAAGAGCGAATGCGAACATGCATGCACGAGACAAAAGAAGTAAACAAACCACGTATTTGATATTCTATGGATCAAACTGTTGCCAACTTGCCATCGACTGAAAAAATGGCCATTGATGTCAGGGGATGCTAACTAGCCAGCATATATACCTGTTTCATCACCGCAAAGGTTTTTATTATTCTCGATTGCGGGGAGCAGATGCCGACAGGAAAAATTAAGAAACTAGGAAAAACAAATTTGGGTGTCTCTAAGGTGTTTCGCTGGGGGCTGATATCCCTCTTCTTCTTCTTTTTTATGCTTTATAGGGGCAGGTTGATTTTCTCTGATGGAATGTGGTAAAATGAGCGAATTTAAACAAAAAAAAAAAAAGTATCAGGGCCGGGGGGTTTGAAACATTCTGATATTCTATGACGAACGTACAAATAATGATCTTTACAGGTTTTTAATTATATATATATATGCATGTTTGTGGTGCTTCCCAGAATTCCAGGTATAGGGTGGGCCACTCACAAGACAACGCCATTCATAGGCTTCATCTACTCTCGTTAATTTGTCAACAGTAATTCGTTTGAGAGCCCCACATAAAGTGAACTACTGTATTACCGGAGAAAATGGAAGTCGCTGGCCGCCAAAAGCTATTCTACTCGGCGTCCACATTTATTCACGCGTATTTGATTTTCTATCTGTAAATTATGAGTAGCATAACTATCGCACGGGGCGTCATATTCTCGATCAGTGACTATCCACGCGACCGCAGCAATTAATTATTTTTTAAAACTTTATACATGTGTATTCTTTGCTTAAGATTTATCATAATTATGCGTATATGAGATTATTTAAAACGTCTCAAATTAGTAGTTGTCATAAAAGAAAATATTTTTTTATTAGTTACTATTTATCATTTTATACTCTATATTTATCTATATTGACTTATGTATTTTTAAATATTTAGTTAATTATGAACAAGATCTATGTAAATTTAAAGATCAACTATTCACTCACAAAAATATATTTTATTCATTTTTTCTCTTTCCTTCCTTTCTTGAGAGATTTTTATTATAATGATATTGGAGAAATTTATATTGTAATGAATTTGTATTGTATTTTCATATTAATATATGCTGTTTATGAGCACATGAGATTTATTTTTAATATATATAAATTTGATGTATTTTTTTATAAGAATTTGTTGTATTTTCTTATATATGAAATTGTTAAATATGGAAGCAAATTGTATTAATATATATATTGTGGATGTTATGAAATTATATTTAGATAAAAAATTAATAATAATAAAATTATTATATCTTTTTTTTGTCTCAAATATGTATAAATTAATATGAAAGTTTTGTTTAAATAGTAAAATAAATATATAAAAGAAATAATTATATATATATAGACAAATACTTAGAGCACTAGCATTGGATTCATCAAATTCATCTTCAAAATTTGATGAAAAGTACATGTTTTCGATAAATGTAATACCTTCACATCTATAATCCCACATTGGATTAGCCATTGGATTCATCAAAATAATAATATAATATTATTTTTTTAATAATAATATTTTTATTTTTTTTCATATTTTATAATCACACTAATTATATGTTAATTAATAATTTAATTTGATTCTTACATTATTATTACAAGATGGTTGAAGATTAAATGTAAATAGAAAAGACCTTTAGAGATTAAAAGTGAATAAAAAATAGATTTGATGAGTGAATAGTAACCCTTTAAATTTGAAGAAACCTATAGATTTACTGTAGCTAAAAGCTTCACATTTATGTCTTTAGCTAATCCAATGCAACTTTTTTTTTATAAGATTCATCAAATTTTGACTAGACTTTTGATGAAGCCAATGCCAATGCTCTTAAAGCTCTTATCGTAGTAAAATTTAAGGAATTCGCCGGATATTTTTGCAAGAGACATAAATATATTAAAAAAATCTGGCAATAATAAGGGCATCTTAATTTTTTCGATCTGTGAATTAAAGTGACATGATTGGTTGATATAACATTTTATCACGTGCTACAATTTTAAGACTGACAACTAATAAAGGTTAAGATATGTACCAGATCCAGCAGGTAATTCAGAATAGTAATGATATACCACATAATTACTTTTTCTAATTTTTTATACAATTATGGACCAAAATATTGTATATCTATTTTTTTAATAAAAAAATAAAACCGAACACCTTCTTTCAATATATATAGGGTTTAATGCAGAAAAACATATATTTTACATTTGAACAAAAAAACAAACCAATTTGATTTAATTTGTAAAGATCTAAAAAAAAAAAACAACAGTGGGAATGAAAAACAACCAAAATTTAGCATAATTTGCGGAACTTAGTTGCGTGCCAAGGATTGAAAGGCAAATACAGAGACGCACTCGTGAATGCACAAGAATTATTGGACATGTCTTCACTTAGCAGAACTTTTCTTCTCATAATCGCATTCGAGTTTTATTCATGTTGGAGTAATCCTCTCAATGAATGACAAACCGTATATGTTTTGTCTCGCTGACGTTGAAAGGGTATGTTTTTTCATAAATGACAATGAACATGACATGTATTGGTGGTTTATAGCAAAGCAATTAGACATCCTCACTCTCTCTCTCACTCTCTCTCTCTCTCTCTCTCTCTGTTAAGTGTTAACGTGTTAGACAAATATCGTCATGCCATATCCATTAATTCACCTGAACAAATTTCAGAGGGGCTGGTCCAAATCAAAGGGCTGGCAAGCGGAAGGTCTCCTTGGAAGAAACAGGGCCCCTCCACAGGAAACATCCCACCACCCCTTTCATATCTCCGAATCAATGACATGTAAATACGTCCATAAGGTCCTTCCAATGCTCTTTAATTGGACAGCACCACCGACTTGAATACCCATAATTAAGCCATGAGACAAAGGCCCTAGCTCAAGATATCGGGACCGTTTAGATACAAAAATGGAGCTTTTTTTTTTTTTTTTGTGCAATGTGTTTGGACTGTGTAACAAATTACCTGACTTCTGACAACCATATTCCAACAATCTGAACAACGTTATTATGGCTACTATTATTAGGACGATGATGACGGACATTAGCGTTATTTTAAGCGGCAAGATATGACACCGGAAGGTCCAGATCCACGATGGGGACCAGCCCAGTCCTTAACAGCAAGCAAAACATTTAAGTATAGAGGAGAAGCAATACAAATGTAAGAATCCAAAAGTCCTTTTAACTGCATGGAAACATTTAGTACAGAGGAACAATATTCTTTTACTCTTTTATGCGGCAAGATGCGACATCAGAATAATACTTTATATACCCTCTTTTTTATCACATGTACTAAAAATCCAAAAGTCCTTAGGATTCTGCTCAGCTGATACAAATTGAAGCTTAGTAAGACTGGGTTGTCGAACAGAGTAGGAGAATAATACGTGTATGAGAGCTGTGATTAAAAATAAATAAAATAAAATACAGAGAGAGAAGATTTATTGCATGAATTAAATAAAAGTCAACCATTTATATTTCCTCGTACCATTATTGTCTAAACATGTTTGTTTAGTTGCTGAATTCTGATACCGTCCGGTGAATTGATATTGTCCAAACATGCATGTTTATTTTCTTCGAATGATTATCCTTCTTATGACTTGGCGTCACCGAATCCTAATGAATACGGAGTTTTTTTTTTTCTTTTCTTTTTATTTTCTAATTTTACGACTTGAGATCTCTCTGTCCAGACTCCCCCCCTGGGGAGGTTAACATACTGTGACTATATTTAAATGAAAAAAGTACACATAATAAAATAATTATATGACATAATTTGATTTGAAAAAATAAATTTTTAAAATTAAAATTTACAAATCAAATCTTACAATTTAAATGACGTGAATAGTTTACTCTAAATACCGGTGTGAGAATATAATAACTCTATTTAAATGAGAAATGTTACAAGTAAGTCTTACATTACTCACTTCTACTTAACCAACATGTACTATATTATTTTTATCATACTATATAAACACACACATATTTAACCATTAAGATAAACAGTAGTAAAAATAATAAATCACATAATGATTAGGTAGAAGTGTGTGTTGCATATGTAGAATTTCTCCTATTTAAATATACTGTGAAGGCGTGAAGTTTTAAATTTTAAATAAAAATATATATCTTCAGTAGTGTAATTATAAAAATAATGTTATTCAATCTTAGATGTCGATGATGATTAATATATACTATTTATAATTTGATCCAGCTCGTGGCCAACTATATGAATCCAGATAATTTCCAAGTTCTACGTTAACTTTGTTTTGGCCATCCAAGCTGTCAATCATAAGGTTGTAATCATATATGTTTGACTAATCTCAAAGGTTTGAAGAAAATTCGGATCAGTGATTCTACTTTTTTTGTTAAAAAATCAGTTACCTATTTGCTTTGTAATCTTTTCCACGAGGCTTAGCAAATCTTTTTGACCATCAATCTCGTTACTGTGGCCTTTTCCTCGTTGTTTTGTGATTGTTGGGTTGTTTCCCTTTAGTTTTATCTCCTTTTTCTTTGTCCAATCGAGGCTTCTTTTTTTCTTTCTTTTCTTTTGTAGGGGGTTTTCATCATCACCGCTTCACACGATTCCTGGAAAGGAAATCATTTTTAAACCACCGCAATCTACAGGACATTTCACCAACTTAAAACCCTAAATATTGCTAAAAGATATTTGAACTTGAGAGATAAACCTGCATTTGTAGCATTACCAGCTGCCTGCTAGCGTTCGTGTTCTTGTTTTTAAACTATATTTCTCTTCCCCATTAGAGTATCATCTTTGTTCTCGAAAGATAACACAAGACTTCAAATAATATTCCGGCATGTTTTCAAACTACACTGCACGACGTACGCTCTCCTCCAATATCTGACTGCGCATGGGAATCATGAACTACAATTGAGTTAGATCAAGCAAAACAGTACTTGGGGATGGTCTCTATATGATCAGTCTCTCAACCCATTTACAGATCTATGCCCTTCGGATGTCGAGAAAACAACACTAGAAAGTCAGCATCTGAGCAGTGCTATTTATTAACAAGCTACTCGCCTTATTGGACACGAAATATAACAAAATTATTGTCACAGATCCTAATTAATAATTTTATTTATTTTGGTTAACTTGGACCGTTTAAGTTAATTCTACAATAATGCATATATAAAAGTCGTAATTCCAACTTTATCCGGTCGGATTTTCCTGCTTTTCGGGCATGAAGGTCTTCATTGTCGTGTTACCATTCAAGTACAACGTGGTCGAGTTGGAAATGGAGCTCAAACGTGCATGCAAGCCACGGTAACACGAGGGAAACCCTCTCTCACTCATGCGGCTCTAAAGTTTTTTTAAGCATCCACACCAGGACATGAAATCGCTTTTACATCCTAATTCTCCTTGGATTACAGCAAGTGGAACTAGAAAAGCTAAAGTTTTTTTTTATTATTATTTTTTTTAAACATAGATGCTTTTTAAGAAATAGGAGACAAAGTGCTAAGCAATCACGATCACAAATCCTAAAATATTCCAGCTAAGGTCATCATCTAAGAATCTCTCGCACCCTTTTTAAAATAATGAAGTGGGAATGTCTGTGCCTTTGAGCAAAGCTAAGATAAGAAAGTAGGAATTTGCAATGATGGTGTAATGCAGATTGAGGAACAGATTGGGGGGATGAGATGAGATAGTGTGGTCAAAGCAAGCCCCTTTGCATTATTGGGAAACATTGAGCTGGTTTTGTACTTAGCAGGACCTAAAAAAAGTTGAAAAAAAGCAATTTCAATAATGTAATGGAGCCACTTCTATATTGCAGACATCATTTCATGGAGTTTAATCATTAGCCCCTCCCAATTCCCTTCACTTCATTTTGCAAAATCTTCATTCCAATATGAGCCAAAAGGTTCAGTTTTGAAAAGTAACTTAACACTTTGGTTAGAGACAGAAAGCTGGCCCCCCCACCTTTTCTTTTTTCATTAATTGCCCATTTCTTCCACTAGCACGTCTAAAGAAGCAAAATCAAAATCTTACATCACCCTCCCCCCACCAACGCCACAATTTCTTCCTTTTCCTTGTGCATGCAAAACTTTACATGTGACAAACGCATGAAGCGTTTTAGGTATCGGTCCAAGCAGCAAAAACAGGCAAGTGTGCCATGGAGATTGCACCCGGCCTCAACTGAGCTGTCGGGAACCAAGAACTAACACCGGCAGCAGGGCTGACAAACTTTGTACCCGAAGGCGGCTTCGCAAAGAGCATTGTGGAGCCCGTCTTATCCGGGCTAACCTCTCTTGAGCTGCTCAAACTAGTCACTAGAGAGGATGGATTGGAAAAATGGGTTCCAAGTTTGCCAGAGTTATCCACCATCGCCTGGCTGGAGTTCACTGAATCAACGCCAATCAGATCCTGTAGGGCCATTGAGAAAGAGGCATTTCTGTAGTTGACAGAACTCATAGTCTTTTGATGATGATCAAGTGATTCGACGCAGGCATTTGGTGTTTGCTGGGGGGATGGGTACAAAACCATCTTCCAATCTGGGCCGTTCCCATTGTCATTCTCTGGGTGATTTGTTTCTTCCCCAACGTTCTGCACCGAGGGGTTATAATCAATGGCTTCAGTTCTAGGCTCTGGATCTTTGTTTCGCCTAGCCAGTTCCCCAGCAAGTAGAGTATTGCTGGCCATGATCCTTTCAACATCATATCTGGTGATGTCAAAATTAGTTACAGCATTTACCCCGCGAAACTTGATGGCAGCAACGTCATAAGCTTCGGCTGCTTCCTCTTGGGTGCCTGAAATGTAAGTACATGCAGAATATCAGGAAGGGCTTAGAATGTGAATGTAGCTTTTAGCCATGAGGTTCAAGTTGAAAATCTTTTGTTCCCTTTATTATCTCAAGTGTGAGGAACAGCCTTAAAAAAGTTCATTACTGCAGTCTCAAAGTAGCAATTCAGCCTTATAAAAAGCATCGCTATACACTAGAAGATGGGGGAAAAACAAAGAAAGAGCGGAGGTGTCGTCAAAACGAACACTTTCGCATTTCTTCGAAGTTATGAACACAACGAGAGCCAAATATAAAAATAAATCACCAAGGAAAAATGCTAATAATGAGGAAAATAGAAAAAGCAACTGCATCCGAGGAAATTAATAAATGCATGAACTTACTGAACGTCCCAAGATAAAGGTCCTTGTTCCCTGCAACCCTGCCAATCCGAGCTTGCCATCTACCATGCTGGTGATGCCTACAAAAGGACAAATGATAAGAAACAAAAAAAACCAGAATTCTGGCTGGAATGAACTTTTTTTGCACAAAAAATCTAAAGAAAAACCTCGTGACGCCCCGGTACATTGACGCTCCCCTGGAAAACCCACTGCTTTTCCTGCAAGGCAATGGAAAAGCTTGAGTATAAAGCCGGGAAAATAAGGCAGTAGAATACTACAATAACTCAGAATCATGCCTCCTCAAGTGAGCAACATATTCCTGCCGGCTCATGTTCTTCATTTCTTCCAATTCTACTTGATAGTTTTCCAACTGAGAAAAGAACAAGAGATTAATGGGATTTCAGCTACTAAGCCTCAAAACAACCAGACCTTCGGGTTTAATCATACCGGGAAGTTAATATGGGTGGAAGGTCCCCAGTACTTAAGGGCCGCAAGATCGTAAGCTCTGGCTGCTTTCTCTTCCATATCGTAACCCCCTGAAGTTAATATGTGAAATTTATTTATTTCAAACAGTAAATAGATATTTCATACAATATTCTTCTTTATTTCGTTTCAAGGCGGAAAAACAGCGTACCCAGATAAACTGAAATGAGCATTATTTGATTGGAAATGGCATCCCCAAGAGGCGTGAACATGGCAAGTAAGAATTAAGGGCACATGTCAGAGCGTCAACACGAAATGGATAAAAATTTCCGCAAGAATACTTCCAAGCAACGATTGTGAATGAATGGCTATTGTCAATTTCACTAACCTTGTCTTCCTTTCCTGGTTTGTCCTTCCTTTTTGCAACTGTTATCCCAAAGATGGGCCTCGTATCTACCAGTCCACCTGTGCCTGGTGGAGGTAAGCTGACATGGGTTAATTGGTATTCAGAGAGAAAACTAGACTAAAACTGACAGATCACATTGAAAACAAGAACCACGCAAGATAGAGGAACGACTAATGTACTAGAAATTTAGAAATCTCACAAAATAAGTTGACTCGCAGTTAATCAAATAAAGTCATAAAGGAGAACATTGAAGAAACTGAATGGGGCAAGGTAAGAGCATGAACTAACCTTGTAACACCTCGATACTGTGACGTCCTTTGACCAAATGTATCTATGGACTTCCTATGTACAGGCTGTTTTTGAGCAACCTTTCCAGGACCTCTCTTTCTTGTTTCCAACGCACCACATTCTAATCCAATAGGTGATATCTGCCTTGCAGCCGTAACACAGCTGGACTGAGAACCGGGGCTCATGGACAAACTTAGAGACTGTAAATCCCCGCAACCCATTGCACCAACAGACCCAGAAGCTCCACCATCATCAACCATGTTGTTACCCATCTGCTGCCCCAGGGAATGATGGGTAGAGTACTGCCTAGGCACCCAATTTTTTAGGCAAGGTATCCCATCCTCTGAGATATGAGGGATTTGGGAATCACAATCGGCAATATGGGTCTCCTTAGATTCTTGCTCTAAGGGTTGTTGATAAATCCCATGGCACGGAAGCCCAGTATAATATTGGTGACTATGAACTGGAATCTGCTGGTCTTGTTGCCTGAAGGGTTCTTGAAGAAGGTCCAGGGAATGTTCCCTGCTGGTTTCGGCCTCGGCATTTTGGTTATAATAGATGCTATCTAAGCTAAGAGCCATTGCTTCTCTTTCATGACTTCCATACTCGTGGGTTCCCATGCTTGCACCGCCCAGAAAGTCCTCCAATTTCGGAGACGGACTTGACACCATCCCTTAATACGAAAAGATGAGAGAAATAAATATTTTATTTAAAGAAAAATTTATAAACACAGAACGGAGGTAAATAGGAAAATAAACATAACCGAACCTTCTGGTTGGGATCTAGTGAGAGCTTCCATGATACAGAGAGACCCATCCGACTTGAGTGGCATTACGGACAAAGGGGAGTGAAAACCACCATTTTCTCCGACTACATAACAGATTCCAGAGCTGTTAAGGTGTGAGGAAAGATAATAGCTAGTAGGGATAGAACCGGAAACGGGAGCAGAAGAAGCCTGGCCTTGATGATGGTACTGATGTTGATGATGCTGGGGGTCAGTAGTAACCTCCATTTTCATTTGGGGTGAGAGAGAGAACCCCAACCAGTTATTATTGCTCCCGTTATTATCATGCATGGACTTCATCTTCTTCCCCTCTCTCTCTCCTTTTCTTTTTCACACTCACAGGTTCTTCTTATATCCTGCAGTAAGGCAACTCAATCATTGGCAAGCAACTAAACTAATCATAGCGAAATCTCTTGCCTCCCCTCTGAAACTTGGTTTTTTGTTCTATAGCTACAGGACTCATGCGAAGAGCTTTATCCACCAGCAAAACTCTTCATTCTATGCACTCCCCACAAAATCTCTCTCTCTCTAAAGAGAACAACAATATTGGTCTCTTTAAACTAAACAAAAAGAATGAATATTAGCAAACAATGCTCCCCTTCATTCCATAGGGATCTGTGTATATGAGAAAGACCACGTCTTTTGCTTTTCCTCTCACCTCTTCCACTCTTTGCCTTTTTCTTAAACCCTACAAAAAACCCGGATCCAATATGACACCAGAACCCAGCTCCAACCCTTAGAAACCACCAAGTATCTTAAATACACACATAATTCCTTATTACCCAGAAATTATTATCGACTTTACTCTCTCTCTCTCTCTCTCTCTCTCTGTGTAAGGAAAGCAGCCAGCTGAATCTAGTGGATGAGCAATGGCCAAATAGAGTCAGGTTGCCCAAAACCTGTTTGCTTTTATTTTTTACAGTCACAGAGCCTTAGATAGATTTGACGAGCCGGACATCTGCCCCATCCAGTCACTTCATACAGTACACAGCCTTCTGAGCCACTCTGCCACTCTTAAAAAGGATCTAATTTTATTTTTATTTCTTCTTTTCTATTTTAATACTCGTTTGATAATAAATTTATTTTATTTTATCTCTTCTTATTATTATAATTTTTTAAAATTTTTATATAAAATATAATAAATAATTTAATTTTTTTAAAATTTAAAAAATAATATTTTATTTCATTTTTAATTTTTATCTAGACTATTTAATCTAATCTAATCTAATCTAATCTAAAACCGCGCTTAAATACTTGCTCCTGCTCGAATTTTTGTTCCCAGCTTTTAATTCGAACAACTACAACGACAAACCTAGTGTCACGGCCCACTGCCACTTTATATGGGTCACAGCCCATCACCAACGTCTACTTGTTAAAATAAGGATGTGCTCTGTGGGTCATCTCCCTCTGATCTCTCCCCACCTTCCTCCTTTAATTTCCTGACAGTGGGCTGTGACTGTCATCTATGATCTTTTAGGGTGACTAAAAAACAAAAAAATAAATGTAGTAGTAGCTTGTCGACATAGGATATTAATTTTTATTTTATTTTGATCAAATCACTATTTTCGCTACTTTATTGCCCTTTTTTCCACAAGTCTTTATGCGTAGGAAGATAGATAGATCGGATAGGAAGAAGCAGCAGACACGTAGAAATTACGTTTTCTTAATTTTAAGATTGTTGCGGTAACATTAAAAAATGAATCCCTATAAACAAAATATTTCCTCGAACTGTTCTGTTCTTGATGTTTTGCTATTTGCAGGCAGCAGGACCACTTTAAGCCCCTGGTTCAAAATGGGGGCTCTTTTTAATTTTATTTTCCAAGCAGTTCAAAATTCCATCTTTTTTTCCCTTTCCTGGGCAGCCTCCAAACTCCACCTTGAATCAACTGGAAACCAGCAAGATGTTGAATTTATATCCCAACAAAAAAAACAAAGAAAAAGAACGAAGGGCACTACTCCGTATGGTTCGTGAGAGATTTACCCCAGTCAGGGGAGACGGCCCACCACTTTTGCTGGACATTTCAGTGATACAGTAGACGAACTCATCAGTGACTACTGTTCTTTTAGAGGCAAAAAAACACTTAAAATCTGCCGTAGGATTTTGGGACCAGTGTGAAATAGTACCAATATGAATTATATTCGACCCATTCTTTATTGAAATCTAAGCAATTAATAACACTTAGAAGTTGTATTTCTAATTACAACTTAATGCGATCTCTTTAAATTAAAAAACCACAAGAGAGGGTGGTAAAGTTAATAAATTTAAGTAAACAAAACCGCAGTTTTGTCACATATTACGGTCTTTAAAGATGTTTTCTTTTACTAAAACGATAAAAAGAACAGAAACTCCATTAGCTTTTTAAGAGGAAGCGATCGAAGGGATATGGTCAACAACTGCTTTCAGCCAAAAAGCAGGAGTGGGTCTTTGATAAACTTGAAATATTCCAGGAATGATGATGAAAAGGGGCCCCCCCAGACAAGCTTTAGGTGGAAAATCTATTTTATTTTATATCCTTAAATAGTGTTTTTTTTTCTCTCAATTTTATCGTGTTTTGATTACGTATGCCTGTTTATGCTTAAATGTTCATGTTGTAACTCTCAGACGTGGTAGTTCGCACCCCTCCAGAAAGTGTTTTTTTTTTCCTTGACTTTTTGAGGTGGTTTTCGGAAATTCTTACCTATGTTTCAAACTGGTACTTCAGTTGTTTTTTAAAAAAGGGAAATATTCTCACCAATTTATGTAGTTTCTATTTAATGATAAACTGATAAATTCAAACTGATCCTGGTTGGCTGGTTCTAATTAGTTCATTAAAATGTGTCTGGCGCTCCATTCTTTAGACTGCTGTCCATGCATGCGTACCATTTTCCGTCACGAGTAATGTAATATTCATATTTTTCATATTCTATTTCTCGATTGTGTGTTTTCCGGTCAAATTTTGCCTTTTGCTATTGCTTCTCCTTTTTGCTGTACTTGGCAGGGGAGTTGTGAAATTATCTGCCAGGGTTTTCCTGAGTCTCGTTTCTTCTGGAGTTCCTTTTTATTTGAGTGGCAATGTTGCATGCAAATGTGCATGGAAGTCTTCACGGCGACAGAATTTCAAATGGGAATGATGGTGTTTTGAGTTTCGGAGGGAAAAAAGAAGATATTGGGATCGTGCGTGTGGGTGCATAGAGGTGGGAGGATTTTGATTATTCTGCTTTCTTTTCTCTCTTTTAATTACATAGCAATGATGAGTGAATCCACCAGCACTAGCACAGAGACCACTTAGTTTTTCTTCTTTTTCCCCCCACTTTTCATGATGATATTATGCATGGCCTTGGCAAGAAGCTAATGGGGGTTGGTACGTGGTTCTTCTTTAATTTAACTTCTTCTGTATCCTTTAATTTGATCAGTCTCAGGTCTGAATCTCGACAGTGATATATGGCTGTGTCTTGTAGACATGGATCAAGAAGTACAAGAATTCCATTGGAAAATCTGGTAAAAAAAAAAATCCTTTGGATAATAACATTGATTTTTAGTTCTCGAAATTGAAGGTGGTAAAAAGAGGATGCCATCAATTGTGGCTATCCATTCTACATAATTAAGGAAAGTTCACACGTCATATGATTTTGATAAGAAAAATAATAAATATACATCACTTTTCACAATACTTTACACAACAATATTTTAAAGTAATGAATATTTTTGTAAAATACCTTATGAATCTAACATCATTTTACAAAAATGTCCTTATTTTACAACATGTATTATGTGAATATCATTACTTTCTTGATAAAAGGACTATTTATATTTTTTATTTATTTATTTTTAAATGAAAATGAAAGAACAAATATGTATCGACTAATATCCGGTACAAGTTGAGATTTAGGGTTCGTTTAGATAATGAGAGTAGATGAGATAATCTTTGAATAGTAGTTAAATGATTTATGAATAATAATGAAATTATTTGAATTAATATGTTTTATGGAGTTTTAGAAAATGAGAGAAAAAAAAGTTGAATAAAAATATTATAAAGTTAAAAATATTGTTTTTATTTTAGAATTTGAAAAAAATGAATAAAGTTGAAAAAATTGTAATGATTAGATAATGATTAAATAAAAAAGTTGAAGATTTGAAATTGAAAAAGTATTTGTGTTGTTTGTATATTAAAATGAGATAAGACGATATGAGATTAGTTGAATGTGACGGAATTTACTATTTAAACTAGGCCTTATTATCGTCGAAAAACTATAGAATAATACTAAAATGACTAAGACACCCCCCACGTTCGATCATCTCATATTATATTAACAAACGAAATGATTGAAATACTTAATGCTGTACATCAAATGAATATTTAACTTGAAATGGAGGCAATATCTATCCATGAAACTTAAGTACGAAAGATTTCTAAAACCAGATAATAGATGCATGCCTTCCAGGCTCTGGTGTTCATCATTTTCATGGTAATTCTGTCTTCTAAAGTACGTTTATCTTCCGGCATAAGACCATTTTTTTATGATATTAAAGTACAATTTCCCTCTAAATATAACGGAAAAAAATTTATCAGTTGGAAGGGTAGAGAATCAGAATCACTGTTTAGAGGAATAGCACAGTGAAAAACAGTTATATGGGAAGTCTTAACACATCCCATAAAACATTATAAATGACTGCACTTCCATACCCCAACATCATTCTGCAATGTCTCTCTCCATATTCCAACTTTTCCTTTTAAGGATTATTTAACCACCATGCTTTTAAACCGAAGTATTTCTTTTTTGGAAATAATAAAATTTGTAATTTGAGAGAAGTCTAGAGGTTGCCCAGTAATCTGAAAAAGTAGATAAGAGGGAGTTAACAACTTCCCATTATTCGCTAGCATTGGACGCCACATTGCCATGTTAGTATCATCCTCACTTTCTTTCCTTGTGGCGCCAATGTACAAAGGACAGACTACTGTTGGTCCAGTGTTAACATTAAGACTGCTCTCAACTGTGAGGCCCAGCCCACAGAGTCATAGACAGAGAGAGAATTAAATGAGGGAAGGAGTTATGAGAATCACGTGAGAACACAAAATCCAAACAAAATCTAGAGAAAGATCACGGAAATTGACCATAATGAGGGGCCAACAGAAAGAAAGAAATGGGATTAGGAGATCACTGGATGATGGGTACCCAGCCGAGAAGGACAACTAGCTGTGAGTCTGTTTCACTGTTGAGTTTTTTTGCTGTTTAAAATCTCTCTCTCTATCTCTCTCTTCATTAAGACTCGCTTACACGCAGGAGATAGCCTTTTTAACCTCCATTTCGCTTACATCTCTCTCACCATTTTCTATTTGTCACCGGCCTCTCACTTTCACACTCTCAGCCATGGATGACATGTCAAAATCTTACCCCATTTGTCATGTCACAATCACCTTAATCTCTCTCTCTCTCTCCCGCTCTCGCTTTTCCTCTTTTTTTTTTCATGGATGGTTACCGTTTCTTTCATATAGCTACTGGCTTTGGTATGGCTGAAGAGTCCCCTAGTTTGTCACAATTGAAGCAAGACCTATAAGATGAACAGAAATAAGTGATGCAACTCTTAAAAGAGCATTCAAGCATTAAGACAAATCAATAAAATTAGCCACATCCTAAAACACTGCCCTATATTATTTTAGTTCCCAAAAGAATGAAAGATATTTAAAGCATGTAGTTGGAAGAATTCAAATTTCAAAGCCTAGATCTTCCTCCTTTAAAAGGGTTAGGTGGGCTCCTTTCTCAAATCATAATTCATGCTCTCGTCACCATTCTCTTAGATACGAGATGTGCTTTCAACGTCTGATCCCTGCATAAGGCTTACAGCAGTTCATCTTATTGCCTTCCCTATTTGCTTGGGTTATGGAACAAGACTAGTAGGATGGTTAGGATGTTTCTTTTTAAAGTGTTGTGGGTTTTTAGGAGCAAACATGTTCTGACTTTGCCAGGAATGTGATGAAAAAGAAAGCCATTGATCTCGCATCCTCCACCTCTTTAGAAAAATCCTCTTTCACATGATCGGCAGTATGGCACCTCTTTACCCGATGGATAAAAGTGTTGAACTACTTTATACAGGATAAATGTTTGAAAACTTTACCTAATGAAAACAATTCTGTATCACTGTATCATTAATGCAGTTAAAGCAGCAGCAGCAGCTGCAGCAAAGTCTGCTAAAGCCAAATTGTACCATTTTCTGCAGCATGTGTAGATTAAGGCCTGTTTGTTTTCAGAAAATTTTCATCTCATCTCATCTCAATTTCATCATTACACTTTTCTCAATTTCAATATAAAATAAAATAAAGAATTCAACTTTTTCAAATTCATCTCATCTTCTCTCACCTAATCATTACAACTTTTTCAAATTCCAATACAAAATAAAATAAACAATTCATCTCATTTTAAAAATTTTTATCTCATCTCATTTCATCTCCGAAAACAAACGAGCCTGAGGCCTCGTTTGTTGAATTCAATTGAAGCCGGTCAAAAAAAATCTTGTACGTAGTTATTGAATTTTTTATTTTTGTCTTTTCTTGTACTATATCCAGAATAAGGATTTGATCTCGGATTTTGGGACCTATCCTAAACATCGCTGCAGATATCGAGATAATCACTCGACAATAATGTTGTTATTTGGCGATCATCATAATAACCATGATCCATCAAGGGTTAATGACGGTCAACCTCCACCTCCACTTCGACTTTAATCAGCCGTGCCCAGAAACCTGCTGACAAACTTGTGGTCCGTAGCATATCCTCGGCCTTCTGGGGCTCATTGGAGAACAGGCAGCCAAGTGTTTTCTATGTTGACGGCCCTAGGTAGCCTGTTGACAAGACCGACCACTCCGATAACCGGACTTCAATTTTTTTTAACGTCACCTAGACTAGTCTGGGGTTGTCCAATCACTTAGCATTGTAGATCACGTAAGAATAGTTATCGACTTCAGTAAGAACCTGTGTTTGGCTGCTCTGGTTTATAGGAACAAGGACTTCCTCACCCACAAACAGGGGCAGACTTCCCTAGCCCTTATATTTGCATATACGTAGAATTATTTCACTCAAAAAAATTATGTATATTGTTTTGATTCATGCAAAAAAATTGTGCGTTTTTTTTTTTTTAATAAAATTGCGGCCTTCCCCGGGTGTGGCTGACAGTCATCGGCGTACTTGTTAGTGGGAAGGAGAGTAGTGCCCATAGAAGATAATTTCTCTTGCACTTGCTGGGTGCTGGGCCTCAACAGACCAATGGAAAGGCCTGGCTCCATTTTATGCGACACAATCAGGTTTTGTTTCCCGGAAAGAAAAATTCTAGGTATCATCCCTACACACTCCAGCGTAAATATGTGTATTTACAAATCATAGAGTATGATGTGGAAATGATGCATAGCATTTCTCTTCAGGGAAAGGTCAGAGTTTCGCAATGTGGATTTCGAAGTGTCATTCACCAAATGACAAATACGCAGATGCATCTGCTTCTGAAAGATTATCGTCCTATTCCTCATTCACCATGTTCTTCAACTACAATCCAATGTATTATTGGACATCGAAAGGGAAGACTTCCTATCTGAGATTTTATATGAAAGATTATTCATATTTTATTTGAAAAAAAAAGTTTAGCTCAGGTCCAGTCCCATAACAGGACATTGGGCCAGAGTGTCACACCCGACAAGCCTTGTTTCAAAACATTCGACAAAAAGGCTTCCCCATCGCAGCAATGGAGCAATGGTCTCCCAAGTAAACATTATTATTGTCTTTCACGCAATGCTCTCATTTTTTCTCTCCTTTTCTCCAATGGATATCTGATTTTACAGGGTGAGATTATTACCAAAACGGCATTTTTGTATGGTTTGGACAATGGTAGTCCAAACCGAGGACCAAGGCGCCCCATATATATCACATATCGCTAAGAAGAGCTTAGCTTTTCCCGGGGAGAGAAGTCATGGGCATGCCGTGCTCTGATGCTACTCATGTATTGATCTAATAATCTTGTACCTGATATGAATTAACAGCAGTACGTTCTCAACCTGGCAAGGGAAGATGCAATTGTGAAGTTTCAGAATATGCTAATGTTCTGACCATACAATCATGCCTGGCATGCCTTACAACCCTTCCTTTCCTCTTTATTATGATTTCCTTTTCAACTAACATAGGAATAAAAACCTGGTCTCTAATCACCATTATATCGTTTCCAGCTAATATTCAATCTATTGTTCCGTAACCTACAATTTTGTTAAGAACTATGACAAACATCTTCATAGAACTACTCCCATCACTATGGTTGAGACCTAAATGAGTTTCAGTGTATTCAAATCGACAGAGACGCACCCAAGTTTGTTCTCCAATATTAAATCAAGAAAGCAAAATGCATTCAAGAAAACAGATGCCAGAAATCAGGTATAAGTAAACAACTGAATGCTCCGTGTGCTGTCCAAACAAGCTATTCAATTTCGTAAAACCTTCAACCTTAATACTTATTCCTTATATTGACACATCAGATGAAAGCAATTTCTAAAAGGAGAGATCAAGCAAAAGTTATATCGTGGTACCTGCTAAGGAAATCAAATTTTGAATTAGATACAGATCTAATCAAGATATCACAACTGTTACATTTAAGCAGGTGAGTACAACTGTACAAGGAGTAAGAGAAGCACTGACAAAACTGATGTCTGCGTTGAGGATAAGATCGTACAGAAACAAATGAAACTGCTTTTATCATCACCACCTTCGTACCAATGATGTGAGTAACTGCAACAATAAAGAAATAGTTCTCTATCAGGAATCCCTATCAGAGTGGATTTGAAAAGGGCAGTGCCAATTCCAAAGAAACAAGCAAGAGGCGAGTGCCCTCTAGGTCTAGTTTACTATAAACTGCAGTAACAACCATGGACTAGCAAAAGACTCGAAAAAACTGACTATTTACTTGGCTTTCACAATTGAGAACAAGAAGGTAGTAAACAACGTATAAAAACTTTTATCAATTCCTTTTCAAGAGGAAACTGCTTATATAATCACCACCTCCTTACTCCAAGAGCAACCGCAACAACAAAGAAATGTCTCTATCAGGAATCCATATCACTGTATTTGAAAAGGGCAGCATCAATTCTTAGAAACAAGCAAGAGGCGAATGCCATCTGGGTCTAGTTTAATATAAACTGCACTGTCAACTATGGCCTAGCAAAAGATGGGGAAAAAAAAAACAGAATATTTAATTGGCTTTCAAAGTAGATAACAAGATAGTCAGAAACAACAGGTAAAAATTTGATCATATCCTTGCAAGGGTCTTCCCTTTCCCAAGCACCATGCAGTTTACTGACGAGCACAAATTTAACAAGCTAATGAGGTTGTAATTTCTTACGCAGAAATTTACTCTTTTCCCAATGCTGTATCATCAACTGAACAGGACAATAATTCAACTCCTAAGCTCAATTTTCTTCCAAGGAAATAATCTTATCAACTTTTCAGCATACAGCACACAGCACACACTTTAGTATTGTGCAGGAAGATATTTCTAAGACGAGGCAAAAAAGCTATCACCAAAATATTATAAATTTCAATGCACTGATTAAGCAGGAAAAAAAACTCCATACCTCAAACAACTCAAATGGGTTGCCACGACGATATACATCACTTGTCTTTCTCTTATCATTCGGAAGAATTTTGTACAATATTGCTCTCCATCCAATGAGTAAAAAAGCAGTACTTCCCATTGTTACTGCTATAAAGTTATAAGGTGGAAAACGACCTGAGGTTGTCGCCCTTATAATTATCCCTAGCTGGCATTGATGTCCAACAAAAGCAGGGTTTTAACAGGTGTCTTGTTGGCTTAGTAATAAAAAAAAGAAACTGCATGCTAGAAGTTATAGGTTGATCATGTGCTCGAAAGAATATAGCTTAAGGCTTATATGAGCCTCTGCGTGTTCAAATGCCAAATCCAAATAGTAGAAATTGCCCATTGAGATCAACATGAGATAACTGCCATGTTTATTCATATTCCAGCAAGGGTGAGACCACACTTTTTATCTTTCTTTTTAAGGAAAAATACACTTGACATCCTCGAACTGTGAGACGTCTTACACTTTGCATCCTAAACTACTAAAATCGACATGTTGCACATTTGAAGCCTTTTAGTAGTCTGAGGGTAGGGGTGCTACCCGCACACTACGAGCCAGGGTAGCCCCCTCCCATGCGGGGGGTAGGGTTTTACACCCCCAGACCCCACCCCGCTGCCGGGGGCCGGACCCTCAATACAAGAGTCCCGCATTACTTAAGTGTAAAACTTGTATTGCCAAGACAACCTATAAAAAGGCCACCCTACTACACTACAACTTACACAAAGTATCAAGTAAAAGTTCTACTTAAAAATTCTAGTGATTCATGGAGAGGAATGATTCCTCTTCCTGTGAAATTCTAGTGGCTCACATTGCCACACATGTAGCCATCTGTACCGTACTAATTTCCACTCAATCAATTTCACTTGGTTATTAAGAGGACGCATAATCACAAATGCAACCAATGATACTTCTAGTTGGGCTGCTACATTAGATAGAACAAGGTAAGTGGGATGTTAATAATGCCATGGAGAAAGATGCATATAGAAGAGCTCAAGGAATCCAGAATTTAAGAGATTTGACTTTTCCCCGTGCAGAAACTTGCTTACCTATATTTTGTAGGCAAAGAGCTTCCTACATCATCCGATACATTTCTATTCTGTATTGCTTTTCCTATAAACCATCTAGAATTGATGAAGATTCTTATTACCACTTAATCTGACAGGAAATTAGGAATTTCATATACTCCTTCAGGATATACGCCTTAATGATTTCCGGATGCAAACTAAACCACCAGACTTTTAAGTAGAACAGAAAAGAGGACTACATGCACCGATTTAAAAAATAACACGAAGAAGAAGAAAGCAGAAATCAAACTTCTAATACTAGCATTTTTTGGATCATTACTGGATAATGTAAACAGTTATAAATTCTGGTCCTACAGAGATGAGACAAGCACTTTCAGTGAAATATTTTAAAGACGTAGAACAAGTTTAGAACGTAAAGAAAACTAAATAACATTGGCAACTTACCGGGATTCCTAGGCCCCATGATTTAGCAGCCGCAAAGACGCCCTTTGAAAGACCATTCATTCCACGGCCATCCTCCGCATAACCTCCAAGGAAGTAAGCACTTAAAAACCACCCTGATAATCCAAATTGATTATTATTATTTTATTTCCAGAACAAAGTGAATCATGTTCAATTCAAACAAACGAGAACAAAAAGTACCGGCAATAAAAGGGTCCGCTGTGCGCAGCGTCTCAGCGTCAAAGACAGAGAAGCCGTGACTGAACCTCCCAATTGAGGCGAACAAAAGCAAAGCCAGAACATCCCCACCAGCAAGCAAAGCAACCCGACTGAGAAACATAAAAACCCAAAATCTTAATTTAATAAACTCCCAATATGGGGGAAAAGGCGAGAAGAATGAAATATCAGAGTTTTTGAAATTACAGTACCCCCATTTGTCTAAACGGGAAGAAGAAGAAGTGGGTTTGTCAAACTGGATGACCCCCTCCAAAGGAACATTTTCCTCACCCACGAAAACAGTTTCTTGGTCATTTTGAAAAGGGGAAGGATTGGTGGAGGAGGAGCTAGATATATCTTGTTTGGTTGCGAGCGTGAGATTGACGAAGGGCCTGGGACTGAGTTTGTGTCTGCGGTTGGAGAAGAGGAGAGGATTTGGTTTGCTGAAGTTGGGAATGGGAGGGGATGAGAGGGAACATCTCTTGGTCGAGAGAGCTCCCCCTGGAGCTTGGCTTAGCACGAGCATTTCCTTTTTCCTTTTTGCGTTTTTCTTTTTGGTGTTTTAACTGCATACAACTATACAAGTAGACTAGCAAATAAAGGGAAACCTTTCGATAGTTTCGATGCTAGTAGGCTAGTCCACCATAAGTTTTAATTAAGAATATTTTTCATAATTAGAAAAATAAATCATTTACAAATCTTTAATGTTAAATACTATTTAATTAAATAGTATCAATATAGTAAAATCCGAAAATTAATTAAGCCTAAAAATTATAGAGAATCGTGATCAACTCTGAGAAAGAATTGGATTAACGATTTTTTTTATGAATTGGATAAAGAACATTTTTTCTCGGTTGTAACTTCATTTGTCTCAAAACATCTTTAATGACTTGGCCAAATAAAAAGGTCGGCTAAAATTTGTATAATTACTGTAAAAAATATCTCACATTAAATTAGATAAATTTAAAATAATTTATACTTTTACTACAGTGCTTGGTTAAAAATAGAGAACCACAGTTAATTCATCAAATATTAAAATACTAATTTTTCACTCCAAACAAATATTAAAATATTAGTTTTTCACTCAAAGCAAAAAAACTATTTGGTTTATAATTAAGAAATTTAGATAGAATTTTAAATGAGTTTAATCAAATATTTTTTGTTATTAGCATTAAATGACTTTTGAAAATATGATTTTTTTTAATATTAATTTAATTAGAATATAATTATTATTGAAATTTAATTGGTAGAGATACAAAATGTGATAAAAATAAATTAATTAAAAAATTATTAAATTAATAATATTTTATTATTATATAAAGAGTAAATGGATAATCCAATGTAGGGATTGAATTTAAATGAAATAGATAAATATAAATAAATATGATATTGATTAAATTTTAAAGATAAATTTGATCAAGTCAATGAGGATGCTCTTATTCAGAAAAAATAGAATAGATTTCATACGTATGAATATGAAAACATCGAAAAGAAAAGAAAATACAAATATCCTCATCCTCGGGGTGAGCTATCAAAAAACTTCAAAGCGATTTTGCAACGCCTATACCGTTCAAGTACATGCTTAAAAACCTGAAATCGAGAATTTAATTGGCAGATTGGAAACATTTAAATAGTCAGACAAATGATAAAACCTCCATGGTTCATTATTATTATTTTTTTCTGATTCTTTTTTCTCCTTGATGGGAAGTTGAGTTCGGGGCTATATTTTGGGATGGATATCAGCGAGCAGCTGAGATGGGGGAGGAGTATAAAACCCATTCGGCCGGATTCCGGGCCTTATTACAGATTAAGGTCCTCCAATTTTTGGAGAAAAGTTGAACACATAATATTAACCCTATAACATTGATTAATAAATGTTGTAGAGTTCATTTTATATATTTATTCAACTTGAAGGTTAAGGGAAGTTTTACGGGGATATGAACAGTATAATAAACTGTTCAAAATATTCATTGTCCAATGGATTTCCCGTGAAAGCCGTATCGGCAATCGAACTTGAAATGATCTTTTTTTTCTCTGACCTTCCAAGCCTGGTTTTGCCAATTTGACTGCAATCAATGTCACATGGTTTAGGGTGTAGTTAGTGATTTGGGTCATAAGCATGGTGTGTTAATAAGCAGCCCCGAGTCTTTTCTCCTCGAGGCGGGGGGACCAGACCAGCCGACTAACTTCAACTTCCGACTTTTCAAGGTCCTTGAAGGCTTGAACTTTATCCGATGACACAGCATCCGCTCCAGAAAAATTTAATTTATCGCCAACAAGATCCTCATGTATTAAATACACTGAATTGAATTTTAAAAAAAAAAACAAAAAACAGGCTCGTTTAATAGCTTTACAAGTTATCATTGTAACCTGACGGGTTTTTACATAGATGCTTCAGGGGTCGCTAATAAAGTATTGTTATGTAGCTCATGCTTTGCTGAGATAACAAAAACAGACATTACTATCAATTCATTCTGGGATTATGATAACCTAGAAATTCCACCTTAACTCTAGGGCCAAGAGTCGAAATAGATATGCAGTGTGCGAAACCCCATAACATTTTTTTTTTTTTTGTTCCCCAGCTAATAACATTAAATCTCAATACATAATGTTGGAATCATACCTTATGTCTTTTATCTCACTCCAACCTAGAGTTCCTGCTTGAACTCTAAGAGACCTGATCCCAAATCCGATAGGTAAATATAACTCAAGACATTCGTATAAGATTCATTCACCCAATGAAGTAAATAATAGACACAGAAAATGTCGTCTGATCAAGTGACTAATGGCATTCAAAAGGAAAACTCTCTCCTCTTTATTTAGATTCTATAAGATAACCCAACTGGAATGGCCATATTTATACGGTATAAAAGAAATAATGCTAGGTGCCATACAATATGCAGATAAAGAATGCAAGTAAATATAGTGACCAGCAAAAACCAATAAGCATGCCACAAAATTGCATCAAATCCCAATACTCCCCATCATATGTTCATGGGATAGCAGCATTTGAATAGGATGGTTTGTATTTCAACATTTTATATTATAATGCTTGAATGGAGTATGAACAGTACACAATTTGCATATTGATGAGACTCATTGATGGCGATTTATGAGGACTAGGTATGAGAAATTAATCATGTTGAAATTCACGTCAGGCTATTTATACTAAAAGTTGCTTCTCAAACTCCTTGCCTTTAAACCCTCACATCCAAATGCATCCTAAATTCAAGATACAGTTGATACTTCTAAGAATAGAGCAAAGAGAGATGAGAAGTTTAAATCCAACTCTGAAATGTAAAGCATCACTGAACTGGGTTTGATTCCACGTATAATTATCACAACTCCAACTGCAGATATGAACACCGGAGATCAAAGACTGTAGATAAGAGCTTTTCTTTACCCTCAAGAAGGTGATGCAACACAATGGAGTAAAAATCAGGACCCAAACAGGCAAGCCAACAGAGGAATCCTATCCCCTTTTAATATTAGTAACACCTTGCACATGCATAACTGAGGCAGCTTTTCCTGCATGATCTTCTATAAGTAACTAAAATAAGTACAGAGCCAATAAAGCTCATGCGCAAGAAGGATGTGTTTTGAAAGGATAATTAATGCTCTGCCGTTTCCTTCTCTCTCTCTATGAGGGTCAAATACACAGACAGAACAAAAGATTAAGAGAACGCAAGTTCTTTGGATGCAACTTCTGCCAACTAGCACGTACTAAGAGGAGCAGCACAGAAAGAATGAATTTTGAAAGCCATTATATTACAGAAAACTTAATCCTGTACCAATGCATCATATAAGCTACACATGAAACACAGCAAGCAGCATGTCAAATGAAAGAATGACGGTGATCTACTTTCAACAAAAAGGAATGATAATTACCACCTAGCCCCACCAGCAAACAAGTTAAAAGGTGCAGAGAATTCAATTAGAATTAGCTACAATTACCGAGACGGTTAGGCTCAAATCATCCATCCTGACTCCTTTAGTTTCTTGCTAAAAGTAGCACCATCACTTCCCTTCAAACCTAAAGAATGCGTCCAACTTTACCCCTTCAACACAAAGTGGTATAATATCAACTGGAACACGTTCATTGCCACCAAGAACCAGATTCAGTTTCCAATTCACTCTGTCCAACAATCCCATTGTACCCACCTGCAGCCATACTCATAACTCCAACCCCACCACTCAAGTACCCAGCATAAATAGAACCACTGCCGTGAGGCAACGGGAACACCCTGCCAACGCTCCCCCTGGGGCTATACCAAGAACTTCTTGGGGCAAATGGAGCAACAGCAGAACCAATGCCACCAGATCCACCTGTAGGGTACCAACCACCATAAATACCTGCTCCATAAAGAGAACCTCCACCACTGCTAAACCCAGGAAAAGGTGCATAACCTGGGAGAATCCAGTATCCAGGACTATAAGGAGGGTAATTGCCAGGAGGCCCTCCTCTACCCTCAATTCTCATGTTAAAACCATTGTCACTACCATTATTTGCCTCTTTTGGCACCGCCCTCTTGACCTCCACAAGCCTACCATTCAGCTCATGAAAGCTATTCTGCATAACATTCACCACAGCCTCCTCTGAATCAAAGGTGATAAAGCCAAAGCCCCTAGGCCGATGGGTTGTGCTGTCATGCATCACGACTACATCTGTTACCTTACCAAACCTCTCAAAGTAATTCTTAAACTCTTCCTCAGTTAGACTAGCTGATAAACCCCCTACAAAAATCTTTTTAGTCCTAAACTGATTATCGCCATTGTCAGTACTACTACTCTTACTCAATCCCTTATTCTGTTGTTGGTTTTGATGCTGTTGTTGTTCACTCCGGGGTATTGCTTTTTTCACATCTACCTAAAAAGATCATGAAAAATTAACAGTAAATCAAACAACCAAGAAAATAGATGCAAATATTAAAGTGCTGTTTAGTTTCTAGGAAGATGTACTGTAATAAGGACAGAAATCCTACAAACAAAAACAGAAAAGAACAATAGAAAAAAATGTCCTACTCCTTTGCACTAAACTGAAATCAATCACCCGGACTAAATCGGGTTGGGAGAGTATCTTAATTTCCAAGCGAAAAAAGCTTGACACTTTTGCACTAAACTCTATTATCCCGACTAATTAAGGTTGGAAGAGAGCATCTTATTTTCCAAAAAGAAAATCCGAATCTTTTTATGTTACGTTTTACTATACAAATTTAGCACTCTCAAATTTTAAGTTAGACTATAACAGTTATAACACCCGTAAAATTTACTAATTTCCCCAAGATAGTGATCGAAATTAACAGACAGGATTAGCTGAAAACAGAGATTATGAGTGATGCCAAAACAGAAACTTCGATTTATATATAGTATAGTTGTTCTAGTTTGACGGTTAATTGAAGAATTAGGTGGAAATTAAAGGCAGTAAAATGTAATTATTATATTTGAAGAAGAAAATGGGAGATCTTATTTCGAAAGATCTAAGAAAATGAGAAATTCTTAGTACCACTAACAAACTTTTTTCGTTTTTCGGCCACTAGTAGGCCTTTGTAAAATGTGAACAAAAAACTTAACGGAGCCTACAGAATTATTCGAATGCGTTCGGAATTATACCTATTTTCTCAGCAACCAAACAGGGTATAAACATTAAAATGTTTCAAATCTTCTCTAAAGACAAAGGCTAACAACAAAATAGAATGAACTTGCCGTCTTTCCCAGGATAACATGGGGATCATGAAGGGCTTTATCGGCTGCAGATGATTCAGAGAACCAAACGAATCCAAACCCTCTGGGATTCTTGGTGATCCGGTCCTTCGCTATGGAGCAGCCCAATACGGTGCCGTATTTGCCGAAATGTTTTTTCAGAGTGTCTTCGCTAGTCACCCGAGAGATTCCTCCGACGAAGAGCTTCGCTTCATCAGAGTCCATTGATTAGCTCCCAAGCTCGAGAACTGAAAAACCCTAAAACCCTAGGAAAAAAAAAACGAAGTCTAATAAAGCTACCTAGGGCTTGTTAGAAAACACAGACATAGTCAACGCAAAAGTTAACTGGAACCAGGAGTCGTCTACGCGAACTTTAGTGCTTTCAGAATGGGCTCGGGCTCACATGCATATATAGAAACAAGTTACAACAAGCGGCCAGCCCAGCCTATACCAAAAGCGAGCCTGGGTTGACAGTCTACATGGGCCAAATGCCACATCCTAGTGTGATAGGCTATTCCTTTTTCTAGGGCCCAAGTAGATAAGAACAGAAAAGTGGGTTTGAATTTAGGCCCATTGAGAGTCCATCTCAGGTTATATTGCCATGATGAATTGAAATAATTATTTGTTCTCTCCGCTTGAGAAAAATAAATAAAAATTACTCAAGCCACAAAGGCCAGCAAATATCAGGACCCTTTATGCCATTTATATATACAAAATATATCGTATATTATATTCTCATTGTATATTCCTAGCATTATATTAATGTGATATCACATATTGACTATTAAATTAATTCTTTTTTAAATATTAAATAATCAAAGATTAATGGTAACTATCACATCGATTAAGGCCTTGTTTGTTTTCAAGACCAAAATTAAAAATTTTGAAAACCTCTCATCCCATCATTACAACTTTTTCAAATATAAAATAAATAATTCAACTTTTTCAAATTTCAAAACAAATATAATATTAAAAAATATATTCTAACAATATTTTATTCAATTTTTTAACTTTAATCTCATCTCGTCTCGTCTCGTCTCGTCTCATCTCATCACATCTCTAAAAACAATCGAGACCTTAAGTTACGTAGAAATGATATTATATTATAGTATATAGTATTTTAATATATATATATTCATTTTGTGTAATTTAGATAACTATTTTTTTAATTAAATCAAGCTATTTTATCATTGTTTTTAATCTCCTAGCTCCTTTCCTCTTGTCTCTTGCTTGAGACCACTCGCTTGTAAACCTAAAACCATTGTATTAACTTGAGTACTTGGTTTGTAAAATGCTTCCACCATATTTCTCGAGTCATTAACAAATTGAATGCGTCTAACTGGCCAAGATCCTTTCTGGAATACATACAAGCTAGGCATAGAAAGTCACAGCCTTACAGGACCAGATCACAATGAGTGCATGTACACTAGAATTACCAAAATATAATTTCGCATCTTTCCCTTACAGTTTGCTTTCTTTAGATTATCGATCGACACTCATCATGCATGTGTGACGTTTTACTTGCATACAAAAGACACAAAATAATATCTAAGTCGAGAATGGAGCTTTCTCCAAACTACGAATATTCACCAAGTCAAGTGAAATCATCTCTTACGTCGTTGTTCATCATGGTTTATATTCCCTATTCTTAAACAACTAAACCCAGCAGTACCTGCTCAGGAATAAAAAAACAAATTAAGACAAAAACAAAACCATCATGTAACACCTTGATAATACCCTATATAAAAAAAAAAAAAAACTATGTCGTTTTTTTTTTTCTAAATTTCTCGGTAAGTAAGATTGGATCAAGCAAGGTGGAAAAAGCGAAAAAAAAATAGGAAAACAAAAAACAGTCACATAGCTTGTGCAGAGAGGGATTCAATCCCAATATCTCCTCACATGCTGGGTTGCAGCTCAATGCTTAAAAAAGAAATAAGTCATTAGTATAACCATAAGATGACTGGCCTTATGCGTGCGAATATTCGATTATCGTGCATACAATTAGCTATGATCTCAAAGATATGTGAACATAAGAATCCCCATTAATCATTTAACTAATCAATCTTTCCATTTTTTATAATCTTTGCATGTGACATATGTTTTGATTAATTCAAGTTGTTGGATAGATGAGATCAGAAAGCATTAAACAAATATGTTGATTAATGTATACAAATTACGTAGAATCATGTGGTATTAACCTAACGATTAATGAGGAATTGATTTAAGAGCTTTTGCCTTTTGCTACAAGCGCCTCATCAACTTGTTAACTATTGGGAATGGCGCCCACCATTGACACGCGCTCAAGCTCTGTGCCATAAAGACAAACTTTGCTTTTCACTGTCTTGAGGAAGGCGCCCCAAAATATAAATCAAACCAAGTGCTCCCAGACAAGAGGGATTTCTAATTAAGTTAAAAATAGATGATGATGACGATGATGTTGTTGTTGTGAGAAAGCATCTTGGGGTGTCTTCAACAGTGAAAAAAACCTTCTAGGGTTTACCAAACTCATACGCATTTAATATCTCATGTATTGTCTTCTCGTTGCGAAAACCATCACATATAAGACTCAAAGCTCTTCGATCCGTCACGTAGGATTTATTTATTTATTTGTGGGGTTCTGAGCCGTTGGTATACGGCAAAAGGCAATGCTTAATGGATGCCATGAGTGGAGCCCAAACTCCAACTAATTAATTTAAAGGCTTCCTTAATTTAATGAAAGTCTATTGCAAAAGTATCTGTTGATTTGTTGGAGCCCGCATCCTAGACCTAGAATAGCTAGCTAGGTTCGGCTTCGCTGGTCTTGAAAGTTATTAACGGCATATGCCCACTATAATTTACAGTCAATGGCATGCCCAGGTTCGATTCCTTGGGGAGACATGGCATGGAAAACATCATACTCGTTTCAATTTTGTGGGTTTTTTTTTAAGCAAAAAATAAAAGCTACTTTTTAAAACATGCATGTATGTTTGGTAGAAATGAAGTTCGACAAAAACAACCTAAATATATAATAAGAATAATGTTTCATACAAGAAAGCAAATACCTTTCTTGGTACCCAAAGACTAGATCCAGGCTCATTAATTATTTCATTTTCGGAGTACAACCCAATTGAATTGCGTGATTGGATATGGTGAGTCGGTCGGTCACACAGAACCCCCGCTTTTTTCCCCCACGAGCATAGGTTATGCTGTACTTCAAGCAATCCAATAATTACGCAACGTATCTTTTTAAACCAAAGACTACCCCTCTCTAGGTTATCGGATTATTAATGGTGGTTCCAACTTCCAACCGTCGTTTTCCAAAAAGAAGGCCATGCCGAGAAGATTGAACAAATGTCAATTAAAGCGGCACGTCCTTAACTTCAAAACAAAACAAAAAAATATTGGTAGACTATACTATGTATGACATTTAATGTCCCCTGATGTGATAGACTATACGATATAATTTATCACGTCAAAAATTAAATTGAAATTTATGGCATTATTAAGGTCTCGTTTGTTTTTGAAGATGAGATGAAAACTTTTGAGATGAGATGAATTGTTTATTTTATTTTGTATTGAAATTTGAAAAAGTTGTAATAATTAAGTGAGAGAATATGAGATGAATTTAAAAAAGTTGAATTATTTATTTTATTTTGTATTAAAATTAAAAAAAGTATAATGATAAAATTGAGATGAGATGAGATGAGAGTTTTTTAAAAACAAATCAGGCCTAAATTGATAGTGATAGATTATAATAACAGTATAAAAACAGTTTTTCAGGATTTTAAATTTTAATTGGCTTATTTAATAATATTAATGAGATGTATTAGACCTCTATCAGATTTAAGATTGTTTGCCAAAAATTACTAATCCTAGCTATCAAAAGGTTTGCAGATGCCATTGGTATATATATATATATATATATATATATATATATATTTCTTGAAAAAGAAAAATCAAGAAAGACAGCCAAAAACCATCTTGTTGTCTCGAGGAGACACCCACCTTGATGCACCTACAGCGTATAGACCAGGACAGAGACAGACAGGCATGGTGGGTGGCTCTCTCCCTGAAGAATTTAATCATTTTCTATTTATTTATTTAATCTTGACCAAGCAGAAAAGGTGATAAGACATGCCTTTGGGATTACACATTCTTCGGACTGGAAAACCCTATAAAAAATAGCATCTTGTTTTTTTATGCTCGCATCGATACCCGTTGGTCATTATTGTTCTTTTACTATATTTTTTTAAAGGATCGATTCACGGTTCATGTCCAATAAATTTAACTAAACTAAACTATCCCTACACGATACATATCTTTGACCTACTTTTCTGTGAGCAAAACTATAACAGACCAACACATCATGTTACATCGTCTCCATCGTACGTACTTCCCTACGCATTGTGTTCCATTTATTGGAAACGCAACAATATATTTAAGTTTCTTCCTCAAACTTCGAGCGTTCGATGAATGTAATCATGTCTTCATCCAAACAAACCCTCGGACTTTTATTTGTTGTCTGAGCTAAACGTACAATCCCTGATGGACTTGAAGTTCGTTAAGATATTGAATCAGGACCAAGTTAATTAGCCTCTGGGTGAGACATTCACATTGGGAAAAATAAATAAATTTATGTAAGAAGAAACTATTGAAAGTACAAAAAAAAGCCAAGCTAGTCACGTGAGCATCATGAGCCCAACTACGTACAGAAACCTATATTGAACTGTTCGTCACCCCACTAATTATTGTGTTCCATTAGGCTTTCTGGAACGGATCGAATAGAATTTCTCTCTCTTATCCTCGTTCCCTCTCCAATTGTGTTTAGCGAAGACATTAAGCAGTCAAATACTAGGGTTTTCCTTAGGGAACGCATGCGTTTGTAGGACACTGCGTAGGGTAAGACTCAAGTCACACGTCACCAAATTACACCCACTTGTTTAGGACTTTCGTCCCTAGAAAGCAAGGTAAAATTACTATGGTTTTATGGTAGTAGTAGGTAGAGGTTTGAGGTGTTGCATGCAGCTGGCACTAGGTTGGCCTTAGCCCAATGCATGAGAGACTTCGAAAGGAGGGTCGAAAAGAAGTTCAGCCACGAGTTAATGATCTAATACCATTTGTCATGGAACCACCGGCTATGCTTTGCAGTTTGCGCACCAGCTTGTAGGAAAAATTATATTCGTAGAGGACGCATGCAGACAAGAAACTGAAAGTGATCTAAGGTTGATAGTTAGATTAATTGGAGGAAATTATCCGTGTAGGTTTAGGGTGTGAAAGTTTTATTTTAGAAAAAAAATGAGACGTATTATAAGATTTTTTTTTTTTTTTTTTTTTAAGATTGAGTTCTAATATAATTTCTTAAAAGAATTAATTTATACTTAGTTTTGCAGGCTATTCATGTCCTCGAATACTTATGGTCAGTTGTTTTCATATATGCGATATTAATATAATTAAAAGCTCGAAAGATCATTGGACTTTCAGCTATTAATAAAACGGGTAGCTGTTTGCATGCAAGGACTTTCAGCTAGCTAACGTTCTGCATAAATGTAATTACTCATTAACATCAACTTCCAAGCTGACTCATTGTACAAACAAACCTGCCCATTATAGGACAGGCAAATTAAATATGGGAAAATCTTTAATAGATCTAAAAAAAAATCTTTTTATTTCGCCCGTTGATTCCTTTACTTTCCTAACAGGCTCCCACATTCGCCTATAATGAGATTATCACGTTCATTTTTGTAAATTTGATTCTTGAATGCGAGACAGAGCGATCGTTATGGTTTTATCCTCTTCGCTGTAGAGGAAAGAAGATGTCATTCGGGCATAGGCTGCTTCGTTTAAAATCTTTTTTTTTTTTTCTTCTTTTCAAAATGGCTAAAAAAAAAGCATTTGTAATTAATGCGATACGCTGCTCGCTCTGGCTTCTTCGAGGAGCATGCGAATGAAGTCATGAACCCTAGATATTTCAAAGGACGGCCTAGTTCATGTGCTTGTCTCCCACTCCACCAAAACTGAGCAGAATTGAGTTTCTACCGAAGTGACAGATCGAAATAAAGGTGTCGTAACAATTACAAAATGAAATGTTTATTATTATTATTATTATAAATACAATAAGATATATATGTTCAGATCTACGCCTATTGCGTTGAAATATTAGTTTAAAAAAATGAATTTATATAAATATGGAATTGAAAATTTTAATATATTCCTTAGAATACTAGTGCAATATTAGTTTTTTTTTTTAAATCATACATTTACGCTCATTTTTATCTTTTAATAAATATTTTGTTTCAAGTTTTGAAAATGATTCTCATTTTAATTTTGACTAAATTTTTTTAAGATTCTCATTTATTTTTCATACAATAATTTAGATTTTTCATTTTGCCACTATTTAAATCTCATTTGTGGGCTTCATAAAATGATTTCAAATTTTAGTATTAATATATATTATTATGAAATTTTGATAATTGTTAATTGAAAATATAGTTGTTTTATCTGTATTTTAAACGATTCACTTATCTTTTCTATCTTGATTATCTATTGAACCTAGCCATCAGAACTAATTTAAATTATGACCGGCGTCATTTGACATAAGAGCTTTAATATTTTTGGAGGGGACATATCTCATTAATTTCTATGGCTAGTGATCGTGATTGTAGCGGAAGTTATGAACGAGAAAGTCTTTTACCGTGATCGTAGCATTCAAGATGTGATGATTGAAAATTTACAGATAGATTATAGAGTTAACCCAATGTCTAGCAGCTCAAGATATCAGTGATAGTGATATGAAAGATCACGATTCCAACTCTAGTTTCAAGAACCCGTATCATACTTATGCTCTATCTCGGGGGTACCGTGGTAGGGAGGAGTGTTATGGAGACTTCAGTTTCAGAGTGGATCTACCTAAATTTTATGATACGATACAAGTTGAAAGTTTCATTGATTTATTGCATGAGATTTAGTGGATTTACCACTCTAATGAATAAGAGTTCGAGAATGGACCTTCTTCCATAGGGTATAACTCTATACCAATCTACCATACCTAGTAAAAAAGGTAACTATTTTTATTCAAAACATTAAAAAAAAAAAAAAACTTGGAAAACTATAATGGTTGTGAAATTTTGAAGTTTGAAAATTATGAAATAACTTTTTAGATAATTAACTGTGTTGCTTTTTCAGAGTTAATAATTTTTTTTCCAATATTGCCTATGCAAATTTTTTTTTTTTGGATTTGTGATGTGGGAAATAAATTTATGTTTGAAGTATAAGATGCCCAATTTATTTTATTCAAGTCGATCAACTCAAAAGTTTAGAATTCAAGGACACGAAATCCTCTCCAACTCAGTGAGAACGATGCAAACTCAAATTGATACTAAATATCTAGGTTCATATTTTACATTAATTGTGTTGAAGTACTACCTTAAAAAGATGATCAATCTGTATAAATATGGAATTAAAAACTTAATATTTTCCTTGAACTAGATCAATATTAGTTATTTTCCCTCAAATCATATATTGAAGCCTATTTTTACCTTGTTAGTAAATATTTTGTTTCAAGCTTTTTCATGTGATTTTGATTCTGACCATATCTTCTTCTTCTTCTTCTTTTTGTATTCTTGTTTATTTATGTATTTATTTTCCATACAATAACTTAGATTTTTTTATTTTTCTTTTAAATATCATAATTTCAAATTTTGTAGCTATTTAAGTGTGGCTTGTGGGCTTTATTAAATTATTTCGAATTTGATTATTAATGGATATTATTCTGAAATCTTGATAATTTTCATATGAAAATAGAGTTGTTTTTTCTGTGTTTTGGGCGATTTTCTTGTTTTTTCTACCTCAATTTAATATATGAAAAAAATTTCTTGTTAGTCACTATTAACCACCCCACACCCTATGAAAAACACATTCATATCCTATTAAAACACCCCCAAATCTTATGAAAAAGTTATAAGTGTAAGGTGTAAGAGTGAATAGTGACTGATACATAATAAATCTCAATTATACATTCATGGGTGTTGAGATGATAGCAGAGACTACGTGGAGGAAAGCATGACCCCCATGTTTCACTTGTTTATAGCTTTTCTTTTTCCTTTATCATTATACTGTGATAAATATTATTTTTATTTAGTTAGGCTGCGTTTGAATGTTGAACTGAATTGAGATGAGTTAGAACAGAGACTCCTTATTCTCACTAGAAACCCCCCAGATCAGAAATGGCACAAGGGAATGAGCTGAAGGGAAGGAGCTTCAGCTCCTCCATCCCTCCTCCATCATATATCATTTCTTTCATCTCTAGTTTTCTTATTTCCTTTTTCATTTTGGGTGTTTTTCAGGGCTAAATATGGAGGAAGGCCGATCTGCTACTCTTTAGCGTCCGACGACCACCACCAACCTCACCGCAGGCTTTCTAAGGCACCGATCATTCAGATGGATGAATAAATTTCACCGAATGGAATAGCACATGAGCCACACGCGCGGCCTAAAGATAGTCCATGTATTCCACGCGCCACAACTCAGGATGCCCTTCTGTCGTCACGCGCGGCCTTTCTAGGTTCAGAACCACCAGCTACTTCAAACCTGACTGTTCGACATACCACCAGGGTGATGCGTGGCTCTCACGCACCATTATAGTCGTTGTTTATGTTATTTTTGTCTTCCAAGATTGAAAATGCGGATTGATATCTTTCCACAATCTAATTCATTATTTTTCTTTTTTTTTTAATTTATGTAATGTATTTTGTTTTTAGAAAAAAAAAAATATATATATATATATATATATATAGTCTCTTGAAATTTCGTCTGTAGAGTGTGTTCTCAACTCCGTCTTAGACGGAATGTTGGGTTCGGTTTAACTCTACTCTGTCTTAGACAGAGTGGGGGGTTCTGTTTAACTTTACTCCGTCTTAGACGGAATATGAGATTTGATTAACTCTGTCTTGAGCAGAGTTGTACTGTCTCTTAGACTTTAAATCTGTAGAGGTTTGCAACTTGGCCAGACCATGTCAGTCATGGGTGTGTACTGGGGAGCTATTAATGTTGTAGTTGGTTTGTAATGTATGTTTTAGATCCAGTTTGGAATGTCCGTTATTAATTAAAGCAATATATTTTTTCTCAAAAAGAATTGCGAGTTTTTTATGAATAGTAATGAGTTAAGATAGTGAAGTAAGTTTTGTGGGGCTTACTGAAAATGAGTTTAGACGTATTTGGATGTTAAAATGAGTTTAGATATATTTATAAAAAATTGAAAAAGATGTGGGTCCCGCATGTCAAGAGATGTTGAATTGAAAAATATTGTGAGTCTCACACGTAAAGAGGTTTTTTGTTAAGGGTGTGAGTTTCACATGTAAAGAGATATTGAATTGAAAAAGGTTGTGGGTCTCACGTGTAATGTTTGTCTTAGGTCTAGCTTGTAATGTCTGTTATTGATTAATGAAATATATTTTTTTTTCAAAAAGAGTTATGAGTTCTTTATTAATAGTAGTAAGTTAAAATGGTGGAGTAAGTTTTGTGGACCTACATAAGATGAGTTTAGACGTATTTAAATATTAAAAGGAGTTTAGATATATTTATGAGAATTTGAAAAATAATGTGAATTTCGCATGTGAAGAGATATTGAATTAAAAAAGATTATTGATTTTATGTGTAAAAAAATTTTGAATTGTGATGAATTTATTGATTTGAAAATTAGATATTTAGATATTAAATTTAATTTAAAATTAGATAAAACTAAACTGATCGCAATAGAATTGAATGACCAAACGGACCTTATAATTTTATAAATTTAGCATACTCTCAAATTATTATTCTTGGATATATAAATCATGAGGGGTTGGAAAAAAGCAAAGTACGACCCAGAGGTTTGATGCCGTGGAGCGAAAATATCAAGGGGGGGGACCTTCCAGCTAGGGGTGACGCGCGAACGGGGACAAGGAAGGAAAAGGTTGGGGCGGGGGGGCCCAGAATTGGCTGTCGGTAAAGAGGAAGCGAGGGCTTTTGTGATCTACGTCTGGATGTGCCAACACCCAATCAATCCATATGGTGAGAGGGAAGCCATGACTTGTCAGTCAGTCAGTGGTGGTGTACCTAATTCATTGAGTGATTTTGTCAGGTTGCTGGAGAGAAAATCGCTACCAAAATTATAAGCACAATAATATATATTAATATTAATAAAAAAGAAAAATTATAAGTGCATCAGAAAGTGTACCTATTATTTATTTATACGGATTGTTAACCTTCCAAAAAATAAATCTCGTATAAGATTGTTATAAGAAAGTGTTATTACTAATAAAAATTATTTTTTACATTATTTTAAGATGAATTTATTTTTTTATAAAGACTTATTCAAAATTTATCGAATTTGTACAAATTATATCTTCTTCTTTTTTTTTCTAAAATTTTTGTTTATTTTTTTAAAATATTGTATTTATTTTTTAATATTTTTAAATAAGTATATACATATAAAAATGCTTTAAAAAGCGCTGCACCGTGGCACTATCACAGCCACCACGCCCCCTATTGACACGTCAACGTCACTGTACCCAGTACCTATCTAAATTCCTACCCCAAAACTCCCTTTCCTTCTCGCCCCCTCTACAAAAGTCAAGTGTCTCCTCCTCTTTCTGTTTTTGTGTGCACGATAGTGAAGAATCCGGGATGATATGATGGGGATACCCTTGCCGGGTTGGCAGTTGCTCCTTCGCTTTCATCCTTCACCTATTGTTATTTTTTTGAGAAAATTTATTCAATCTCTCCTATTTATATCACACTCCACACTTTATATTTTTTTTAATTTTTTTATTAAATATATTTATATATAAATAGTGAATAAAAAATTATAAATAATTTTAAAAAAATAAATTCAAAAATAAATTTTAAAAAATATTAAAAAATATAGAATGTAGAGTGTAGAGAGGATAAATAGCAAAATCTTATTTTTTTTTTATGGTTTATTATGCATAAGTTATTATTTATTTTTATATTTTATATTTATAATTTTTTATAAGACAAGTGTATTTTTATAAAATATAAATTTATTTTTTATTAAATATTTGATATAAAATAATAAACACTAACTTATTAGAAGAATTTTTAAAATACTATTGTGTAAACTTTTCTTTCGATGTTTTTTACAACGTTGCTTTTTTGTTTTTTTGTCTTTTTCGAAGTTTGTTGTGCTTGGTTTGGACGACGCAGTTTTACATCTTTTCTTGGTCCAGCTAGAACAAGCACCTCTCTCTCTCTCTCGCATCCATAGAGATATATTATTTTTTAATTTTTTTTAAGCAAAAAATAGCGCGGATGGTTTGTTGAATCAACCATTCGATTATTATTAAGTTACGTTTAGATGTTAAATTAAGTTAAGTTGAGTTGAAATAATAAAATATTATTAGAATATTATTTATTATTATTATTATTATTATTTTGAGATTTGAAAAAATTAAATTGTTTATTATATATTGTGTTGAAATTTAAAAAAATTGTAATGATGAGTTAAAATGAGTTTGAGATCCAAACTAGCCCTAAGCCTCGTTTGTTTTCAAAAAACATTTTATCTCATTTCAATTTTATCATTATACATTCTCAAATTTCAATATAAAATAAAATAAACAATTCAACTTTTTCAAATTCATCTTATTTCATCTTAACTAATCATTATAACTTTCCCAACTTCCAATACAAAATAAAATAAACAATTCAACTTTTTCAAATTTTAAAATAAAAATAATATTAAAAAATATATTCTAATAATATTTTATTTTATTTCTTAATTTTAATCGCAATTCATCTCATCTCATCTTATCTCATTTATGAAAACAAACGAGACCTTAATATCTTGGGCGATCATTGATATACGAGTAATACTGGTTATAAATTTGAAATAGATAAATTTTGTGCAGAATTTATATAAAAAATATTATTTCTATTTTTATAAAATTAAATATATATATATATTTATAAAATTTTATGCAAAACTTATCTATTTAGAATTTGTCTAAATTATTTATATTTACCGGTAAACCAATTTAGATTAGGTTTGAAGAGTAAGATGATAATTTTTTATTTTAGATGAAAGTTTAAAATATTATTTTTAATATTATTATTATTTTAAGATTTAAAAAAATTGAATTAAAATTTGAAAAAATTAAATTATTTATTATATTTTATATAAAAAATTTTAAAAATTATAATAATAAGATGAGATGAAAATTTTATATTTTATTTTTTATCCAAACCTAACATTAATGAAGTCGGTAAATTAATCAGTAGCAAGGAGGTGACGGTCAAACTCGGTTGGTCCAAAAGACTGAAAACATTCAATGAGTTGCACTAAATAATCTTTTTAAAGTCTTTTAACAATTTCGTCTTATTCTGACAGTAGTGATGGCCATCAAGATAGACCCATCAGTAAGTTTATGTAAATACGGTGGTTGAGAAAAAACGTTCATGTAAATACGGTGGAGTTTATTGTACAAACTTGGAATCGAAATGATTGCACAATAAAAACGAAATTTGCAGAGCTTTCATCACATCACAATAGCGAGAGTTAATTTGCGCCAGTATTCATTAATATCTAAGTCCGACCGAGTAAGTACAATGCATTTTTTTCTCTCGGCAAAGTACAAATGCATTTAAATAGTATAAAGTCTTTTAAGATAATTATCAGAAGAACTCTACACGTATACATATTTGGTGTAGTTTTGGCCAACCAAGATGTAGTAACCAACTTAACATGATATAGAATTTAACACAAACGTACATGATCACCCGAATGATATTTATTAATGTCGTGTTTCGTAGTTCGAGTAGTTTCATGATAACCAAGCTCCACGCCACCTGACTCTAAGAGAAAGAAGAGGCTCTGGTGATGTTTAGGGTCACTTTGATGCCAAAATCAGTGAATAGGCCTCTAGTAATAATAAAATCTCAGAAGATTAAAGAGAAAAAGTAAAGGGATTCGAAAGCCTTCCTGTAGAAGGGATGATTACTATTTATACTTGATTAGGGTTTCATTGCTGAAGGAGATTGTGGCGTGTCAAGTCATACCAGAGTCAGACCTGCTACCATGCCTCCTTTGCTATAATAGTGTGTTAGTTCACGGCTCAGGCAATCGAGGGAGATCGTAGCGTGTCAGGTTGTGTTTGGTCAGACTTGCTCCCACCTTTCTGCCAGGATCGGGTGTCAGGTCATGGTCGAGCTGTCCTACATACTCTGGTGGCACGCCGTTGCGTGCAGGGCTTTTTTGACACATGCATTGAACACGATGTGCCTTGAGTCTGACGAGGCCACGAGTAGGCACATCTAGCCTTTCGCGTAAAGTAGGGTGTCTTGCACAACTCCATATGGTTGAGCTTGGTATGTTGCCAAGTCACGAGATGCTCTCTTTAGCGTATTCGAGCTCGATGTCGAAAGGTCTTCTAGGGTAGGTTTGCGGTTATGGGCTCGTCACGCGATCCTTTGGCACAGGCTCTTAGCCCGTGGCAGGGTTTTATCTAAAGGCTTGGGATTCCGTAATTTGACCTCTTTGGACTTGGACCTTTTTAGGATGGGTCATTCCCTTACAATATTAGTTATGAATTAACCACGCTGAGATATACACCATTCAAACTCACAATAAAAGCCTCGTAAATTCAAACCAATTCGCATCCCATTGGGCTCGAATCATTTAACGTTGGCACGATTTTGCTATAAATTTGGATAATTTATGGGTGCAATATGTATATATGTCAGTTTTGATAGTTTTTTTTTCACAATGCAAAGCAATGTATGCGTTTTCCCATATTAGAAATAATCAACGTTTAACATTCATAAACTCCGATTGCAACCTGCACATGATCTTAACCAAACTTTTATAATCACTCATTCACAAGTGAAACATTTGCTACATCGTTTTTTTTTTAATTAACACCGCCATTGGCAAGAATATCGCGTTGATCAGCCAACGTCAGTAAATCAACATAAGGAATGCCTGGCTATCTCACAAATAATAGTTGCATGTTTATTAACAAGGAAGGTACTTAGGTTATGCTTGGATGTTTCATCTTCTTCAAAATTTTCATCTCATCTCATCTCATCATTACAACCTTTTCAAATTCCTATATAAAATATAATAAACAATTCAACTTTTTCAAATCTTAATACAATTTTTTCAAATTCCAATTTAACTTTTTCAAATCTTAAAACTAAAAAATAATATTTTAAACTTTAAAACAAAACACAAAATTCTCATCTCACCTCCCAAACATAATAATTGCAAAACATTAGGAGGCAATTTTAGAGACCTTTTTATGTGCGCGTGTTGATTAAATATGTTTGGTGCAAAGCTAGAAAAAACAGACAAACAGCGATGCATGCTAACATTGATCAGTCGTCCACTGGTCCATACATTCCCAACCTAAAGAGAAGCCTGCATGTGAAAAGCCATGCAGGAATATATATATATAAACGTGTTGGAGTTTTCACGGACGATATATACAAAAGAGTATATATGAAGACGTTTTCTTACGAATATCTCAAACAAGTCCTTGCTGGTTGATGTATATCATACTAGATGTTTCTCCAGAAATACTCGAGTGTTTGGTTTTAGAGATTCACTTGAACCAGGGTCAGGAACCATATAAACGGGTTGGCCCGGCCAGTTATCATAAAGATTGGCCATCCGATCGAAGATACATATAATATATAAGAGAATTGTTATATTTACAAATAAATTACGTAAAAATAATTTTACAAATTGATATGATTTTATCTAATTCGTTAGATTTATTTTATAATAAAAATAATTTTATAAATTGACGAATCACATCATATTATATTAATTTATGTAATTATTTTTATGTAATTATTTTGTAATTAGAATATTTTTCAATATATAAATACACAAAAACAGATCATCAGATATTTTTATATATACACACATATATATATATATATATATATATATATTGTCTAGCAAGCTAGCTAGCTAGCTACGTGGTAGACCAAGTTCAAAGAGAAACAATAAATTCAGAGTTCAATGAGACAGGTGTGTAGCCCAGTATTTATTAATTAATTATTTGGAAGGAACCCAATACAAACGCCAACACCATGCAGCATGATCAGCCACCACGACAATTTAAAGCAAAGCAGATCCTACACCTATCCAATGCCATTAAAGTTATCGGAACAACCCTACTATTTTTTATTTAATGCATGCTGTGTGCAAATTATTGTAGTACACCGAACTTAGGGGACATAAAATATTTTTGTATCCTTTTCTCTTGCAATTTAAATTTAATTCAGTAGCCCTACGACTCTCATGAGCAGCTAAGGTCGAGCTCGATCGTACGAACAAAATCCATGTGGCTTATTAGGATACGGGAATTAATGCGAATCTTGGTTAGGCGCTTCTCCATTTATTGGAAACAAGCTGATGTTACCTCATCATGGGGACCCCTATCTTCGATCTGTCAAGGGATACGTCTTGTTCTTAAATTAACTATTAAACTAAATTATATATAATATATTTTATACTTCCAGGGTCTTAGAAAATGAAGAAAACTTTGGAATTTTTTTTTTAAGAGAAGCATAACAAAAAAAAAAAGCGAAAGAGAAAATGTATTTGCCATTGATGACATTAGGCTACGTTTGGATGTTGAACTGAGTTGAGTTGAGATGATAAAATATTGTTAGAATATTACTTTTTAGTATTATTATTATTTTGAAATTTGAAAAAATTGAATTGTTTATTATATTTTGTATTGGAATTTGAAAAAGTTGTAATGATGAGTTGAGTTGAGTTGAGTTGGGTTGAGAATCCAAACGTAGCCCGGTTTGGATGTTGAAGTGAGTTGAGTTTAGATGATAAAATATTGTTAAAATATTATTTTTTAATATTAAAATTATTTTAAGATTTGAAAAAGTTGAATTATTTATTATATTTTATATTGAAATTTGAAAAGGATGTAATGATGAGTTGAGATGAGTTAGGATGAGTTGGGGATCCAAACACAACCGCATTAGAGCAACAGCTAGCTATCAAGCAAAACCAAAAACGCGCTGAATTTTAGTACATTCATCTAAAGGATTAATATAATTAACATACATATAAAAATATATGTATATAATTAACATGATTTTTATAAAGGAGTATGTTTAAAGGTTAAACAGCCAATGAAGAGAGAGATGGCAGCTTAATTAGGACAAGTCGTACAAAAACAACTTGGTGGAGGAGGAAAGAAAAGGCCATCTTGTAGCCTACGCATATACGTGGAAGTCATGTGCTTGGCATTATATTAATACTATGCAACACATGCATTAATACAACACACTAAAAAAATAAATCCTTTAACTTTTTAAAAATAGACGCAGATCTTTGATCTCTGCCCATAAGATTAATAATCATAAAATTCTTTGACCAGCAATTACAGAAAGTGAACACAACGACGTACGACAAGTTGCCTACTTTAATTTATACTAATTAAATGTGAAGAACGAGCGACTTAATTAGATCCAATCCACAGTCCAAAATAATAAAAGAGTAATTTTTAGAGGATTAGACCTTTACTTTTGGTAATACATTAAAGAGTTTTACTACACAATCTCTTATTATTCATCCACACTTCACACTCCATATTTTTTAATATTTTTAAAAAAAAAAATTTTGAATTTTTTTTTTAAATATTTCAAATTTTTTATTTACTATTCATATAAAAATTATTTAATAAAAAATTTTAAAAAAAGATGGAGTGTGGAGTGTTGGGAAGTTGGGAAGATTTATTGTACATTAAAACCTATAAACGAGATGATCAACAAATTTAGGCTCGGTTTGGATACATAATTCAAATAAGATGAGATGAGATATTTTAAATAGTAGTGAGATATTTTGAATTAAGATGATATGAGATAGTTTGTAAAAAAATAAATGTTTGGATAGTGAGATGAGGTAGTTTTGACTTTTTAGAATTTGAAAAAGGTGTGGGTCCTACGGTATTTATAGAGTATCCGAATTTTTGAGATTTTGTACTGTTCACATCAGATTGTACTATTCATTTAATGTTTTGAATTGTCTAATAGATGACCATATCAATCCCACCAATCACTCGATCATAATCTCAGATATGCAAACAGTATGGAATGAAATCTGCTCATTCCCTAAACTTCAGCCAGTGTCATCGTGTACAGCAGAGCTCCTAAATTTTAGCTTAGTGTAATCTTGTACAGCAGAGCAAATCAATTACTGCCTTTTCTGTAAACATTAGATTTATATAAATAGGCTTTCTCTTGTAATACAAAACTGCAATTGAAATAATAAAAACGTGTTCAGTTTTTCATTATATGGTATCACGAGGCCCCTATCTCAAACGAGTTCGATCCTCTTGCTTCCGCTATGTCTGAGTCACCAGCCTCTGTCACCAACTCCAACACTTCTACTCCTCCACCAGCAAATACTATCATTGCCATCAACGCACATAATCAGCTCCCCTACAAGCTGACATCCTCCAACTTTCCTGCATGGCGTGCCCAATTTGACTCCCTTGTCATTGGGTATGACCTTCAGGGCTTTATTAATGGATCCCACCCATGTCCTACGCTTGGGACTAACCCAACTGCTGATGCCATTGCTGCTCGCAGTCGCTGGATCCGGCAAGACAAACTCTTGCTCAATGGCATTTTTGCCTCCATGTCAGAAAGTATTATGCCCTTGATTGCTGCCTCTGGCACTTCAAGAGAGGCTTGGCTTAAACTGACCCGTCTTTATGCAAATCGCTCTCGCACGAGAGTCATGCAACTCAAGGATCAACTTACTTCCTTGAATCGTGGTTCCAAGATCGTCACCGAATACCTCCAGCAAGTCAAATGCACTGCCGATGAACTGGCACTAGTGGATTCTCCCCTCACAAATGATGATCTCACGCTCTACATCCTTAATGGCTTGGGATCTGAATTTCGTGACATCGCTGCTCCAATTCGAACCAGAGAGACTCCCCTCACATTCGAAGAACTTCATGATCTACTAGTCAGTCATGAAACTTATCTCAAACGTCTTGAGACATTGCAGCAGACCACTATTGCAACAGCCAACTATCACAAAAAAGGTCCCTCCAACCTCATCTCATCGAGGCAAAACTCACAGGAGCAACACCTCTCGGCCAAATCAGCGCCCTTCTCAGTTTCACAATAATTCTCAGTCTTCCACCAAACCTTCTGTGATCTGTCAGTTTTGTGCTATACCTGGTCACACGGCTCGCCAATGTAAAAAATTCTGGAACCCAACCTCTCCCAATGCTAACTGTGTTGCTGCTTCCACTGAAAAACCATGGGTAGTTGACTCTGGTGCCTCTCATCATATCACCTCCGATATGTCCAAACTTTCCATTCACTCCGAGTACGATGGTACTGACGAGGTCATTATTGGGGATGGATCAGGTTTGGCAATTTCTCATGTTGGTACTGTCAACTTTCGGCTTCCTACTCGTACCATTGCTCTAACCAACACTCTTTGTGTACCAGCCATTCACAAGAATTTAATCTCAGTTCATGAATTCACCAAGACTAATAATCTTGTTATTGAATTTCACCCCTTTCATTTTTTTGTGAAGGACCCGACATCGGGGGTGACACTAATGCAAGGCAAATGTGATAATGGCATCTACACACTTCCCGTTTCATCCTGCAATGTTGGAGCTACGAAGGAAGCCTTCACTACTGAACGTGTGTCTTCAGATATTTGGCATAACCGATTGGGTCATCCCTCTCGGAAACTTGTTCATCATTTGATAAAAATGTTTCAATTACCAGCAAATAAAAGTACTGCTCATTCACTATGTTCCTCATGTTCTATCAATAAAAGTCATAAACTTCCTTTCAATTTATCTAGCATTTCCAGTTCCTCGCCACTTGAGTATATGTTCACAGATGTCTGGGGTCCATCACCACATACATCTCTTGAAGGCTACCGCTACTACAGTTTATTTGTAGATCACTTTACAAAATACTGCTGGTACTTTCCCATGAAACAAAAATCTGAAGTCTCAACTATTTTTCCTCAACTCAAGGCTATCCTCGAAAAACAGTTCTCTTTACCTCTCAAAAATCTGTACTCAGATAACGGGGGTGAGTTCATCGCTCTTAAAAGCTATCTTAGCCAACATGGTATATGTCACCTCACAACTGCCCCACACACTCCGGAACAAAATGGCGTAGTTGAACGCCGTCACCGGCATATAGTGGAGACAGGAATGACATTACTTCATCGTGCTCAACTCCCTCCGTCATACTGGAACTTGGCTTTTCAAACTGCGGTATATTTAATCAACCGCATGCCAACTCCATTGCATTCTCTTCAATCTCCTTTCGCTGTCCTCTTTCGAACCAGTCCAAATTATCTCAAGCTTCGGGTCTTTGGCTGTCAATGCTTCCCATGGCTCAAACCGTATTCACAGCATAAGCTGGATCCAAAATCTCGTTCATGCATCTTCGTTGGATATTCCACATCTCAAAGTGCGTATAAATGCCTTGATCCAGTCACTAAACGAATCTTTCTATCTCGCCATGTTCGCTTTGACGAAAATATCTTTCCTCATACTTTACCACCTGCTCCTTCCCTCCCATCTCAGCCTGTGTCCCCCTCACCTCAGCTCCTCACTCTCGATCCTCTTATGCCAAATATGTTAAAGCACACCTTCGGTGATCAAGCTTCCTCGGGTCCTCTGTTGGATGAAGCCACTCAACAGGTGCTGTCACAACCTTGTGTTCCTGTTTCTCCTGATTCGAATCCATCCGAGCTTGCTCCCACATCCCAAGTTCCTGTTATATCTGCTTCTGAACAGGTTGTTGAAGCTAGGCCTCCTCAGCCTTTGCGCATGGTCACAAGGTCCATGAATAATATCCATAAACCCAAGCGCCTATTTCTGACCACAAAGCATGCATTACCAACATCCTTAGAGCCCACCAGTGTTCATCAAGCTCTTCAAGACCCGCACTGGCGTAATGCTATGAGTGAGGAATTTACAGCACTTGTTCGCCATGGGACATGGAAGCTGGTACCTGCTGCATCTCATCAGAACTTGATTGGCTCCAAATGGGTGTTTCGTATCAAACGTAAACCCGACGGGTCTATTGATCGCTACAAAGCCCGTCTCGTCGCAAAAGGATTTCATCAACGGCCCGGGCTAGATTTTACAGAAACTTTCTCCCCCGTTGTGAAGCCTGCCACCATTCGGATCATTCTATCTCTTGCTGTGATGAACGGTTGGTCTCTTCGACAACTCGACGTGAACAACGCCTTCCTTCACGGTACTCTCACTGAGGATGTGTTCATGGTTCAACCAACCGGATTTATTGACACCTGCCACCCTCAACATGTTTGTCATCTTCAGAAGTCCATCTACGGACTGAAACAAGCCCCAAGGGCCTGGTATCGTGCACTTCATGACTGTCTCTGCCACATTGGTTTTGTGAAATCTGCCTCGGATCACTCCTTGTTTATCTACACTAATCACGGCATTTCTGCATACTTCCTTATTTATGTTGATGATTTAATCCTCACTGGCAATGATTCTACGTTTATCTCTACAGTCATTCAGAAGCTTGGCTCTCAGTTCTCTTTGAAAGACCTTGGACCTCTGCATTTTTTTCTGGGCATTGAGGTTATCCCTACTTTGCATGGGCTTTTTCTTTCCCAGCACAAATACGTGCGGGATCTTCTACTCAAAACTCGAATGGATGGTGCTAAAGATGTTACTACACCTTTAGCCACTTCAGAACGTCTTCATCTTCATGATGGCTCAGGTTCTGTTGATAGCACTACGTACAGGCGTGTTATCGGCTCTCTTCAGTACTTAGCACTCACTCGTCCTGATATTGCATTCCCAGTGAATAAACTTGCTCAGTTCATGCACTGTCCATCTGAAACTCACTGGGTTGCTGTCAAACGGTTACTCCGTTATCTCAAGAACACGATCTATCATGGGATTCATCTTAAACGATCAACAGCTCCTCAACTCCTCGCCTACTCTGATGCGGACTGGGCAGGAAATGCTGATGATCGCACGTCCACCTCTGCGTACATCATCTTCCTTGGTTCCAATCCTATATCTTGGTGTACTCGGAAACAACGAGCTGTGGCTCGCTCCTCAACTGAAGCAGAATACCGGGCACTCGCCAGTGCCACGTCTGAACTTGCATGGCTTCAATCTCTCTTCCATGAACTTGGCGTCAAAATCTCGCTTCCACCAAAACTTCTATGTGATAATATAGGTGCAACGCAGCTCAGTTTAAATCCGGTGCATCACTCTCGGATGAAACATATTGCCATAGATCTACATTTTGTGCGGGATTATGTGAATAAAGGATTGCTTCAGGTAGCTCATGTTTCAACTCATGATCAGCTGGCTGACTTAATGACCAAAGCCTTATCACGCCAGCGATTTCAGCTTCTGCGCTCCAAGATTGGTGTCGCCGATGGGAGCACCATCTTGCGGGGGCGTAATAGATGACCATATCAATCCCACCAATCACTCGATCATAATCTCAGATATGCAAACAGTATGGAATGAAATCTGCTCATTCCCTAAACTTCAGCCAGTGTCATCGTGTACAGCAGAGCTCCTAAATTTTAGCTTAGTGTAATCTTGTACAGCAGAGCAAATCAATTACTGCCTTTTCTGTAAACATTAGATTTATATAAATAGGCTTTCTCTTGTAATACAAAACTGCAATTGAAATAATAAAAACGTGTTCAGTTTTTCATTATATTGTCCACTGTTAGTTTTATACTGTTTATTGAAGTGGATGTGTTCAAAACTTAGAGCTGAAATACAATGTTTGGATAGGTAAAACTCTGAAACAATACAACCCAGATGAGATACATGTGAGATGCTTTGGTTATCCAAACTTAGTTTTCTAATTTTTTACATGACTAGACCTTTTATTTTTGGTCCGACAAGAGATTTCTAGTTTGTATAAGCTTGAAGTCATATATATAAATAGTCATAGATTTCTAGTTTGGTCGGACATGGCTATATATCATCCATTAAACATATTTGCATACTATTTACAAGGTGAATATTAACTTTATAACAATTTTAGGAAAGATTCAAATTTTATTTATTTATATTTTTAAATTCTAGCATTGATATGAGTAGCATTTTGTGAAGGTCCCTTTCTAAGTCCCGCATGACATAATTATCAATCTCGCATTGAAGATACGAATAACCTTAATTGAGAGATGGTTATGATGTTAAGTTTTGATGTTGCCCTAGGTCGAGAATTTCAAATGATGGCGTCAGTGTGCCATATTGAAGACAAACTCCTCCATGAATCGATCTATAAAAATCAACTGGATAGTCCAAATGTTGAGGAAGGCTGAAGCGAGAGGACTCTATTGACAGCTAGAGATGCTTGGAATTATATGAGAATGTCGAATACAATTCTAGAATTAGGCGATTCCATTGTAGCTAGTCATCATAACTATGCAAACAAAAGTTCTATATCTGATTGGAATATTTCTCCCAGAAGAAACGACATCCATCGACATTAAAAGACATCCAACAATATATATATATATATATATATATATATATATATATATATATATATATATAAAGCATTTTCATCTGTTACATTCCAAATTATCACGTAGCAATTTTGTAGATAATTTATTTCTTATTCCCTTGTATTTGTAATTCTGTATATATTATGTTTGAGTCATTGAAAAAAAAAAAAAGTCCCATAGCTAAAATTGGGTGTAAAAAAGGAAAGTTATGAATTGACTTGTATTTTTGTATTTTTTGATCGCCAGTGCAAGTGTGCTAGAATTTCACGGAAATGTTTGGAGAATGAGATGAGCTGAAAATTTTATGAATAATAATAAGATAGTTGAGTTAAGTATTTACTGAGTTTTGAGAAAGGAGATGGAAAAAATTGAATAAATATAAAAATAAAATATTTTTAGAATATAATTTATTAATATTATTTTTATTTTGAGATCTAAAAAAGTTAAATTATTATTTATTTTTTGTTTAAAAATTTAGAAAATGTGTAGTGATTAATTTGAAAAAGTTGTAATGATTAATTTAATTTTTTATTTATTTGAATAATGTTTGAGAATGAAATAAAATTTTATAAAATAAGATGAGATAAAAATTATTTTCAAAGATCCTCTAAGTACCATTCCATCCATGAATCAACGACGATTTGAGCAATGATGTCTGCATCTTTTGGTGACTTGGGCAAGCGGTTTTGAGTGACAATTTCGAATCTCATAAAGTACTTTCAGCAATTTCACAATTTATAACGTTGTGGACACGGTTCGAACTCAATATGGGGTCGGGGAAAAAGAGTCCACAATCGATGCATAAGGCGCACAATTGCTTGGTGCAGAATTTTACTACAAACTAGGAGACAACTGATTCTGTGTGGTGATCCGTGGGGTAATCACGGCCGAAGGCTAAGATTTGTTTGTTTTTGCATATGAAGTTAGATGAGTTAAGATAAAAGTTAAAAGTTAAATAAAATATTATTAAAATATATATTTTAATTTTTTTAAAATTAAAAAATTGAATTATTTATTTTATTTTATAAAAATTTAAAAAAATTGTAATGATTAGATTAGATTAGATGAGATGATAAATTTTGTGAAAGTGAATCATCCAAGTGTCTAGCGAACCAGGTCTAGCCGAAGCTCAATGCAAAGGTTTGAGTGCGAATTTACTGATTCATGGCCAATGGCGGAACCGACAATTTTTCTCAAGGATCAACTATTTTATCACACGATATGTCTATGTAAAATAAAAAAATATTATAAAATTAAATCTCAATAATTTGCCAAATAACATAAAAACACAACTGGTTATACTTGGTAGGTGATATAAGAAGAGAATTTTTAAATTTTTTTATAAATAGTATTAAGATAAAAGTTTAAAATATTAATTTAAAATATTAAAATTTAAAAAGATTGAATTATTTATTATATTTTATATGAGAATTTGAAAAAATTGTAATGATGAGATAGAGATAAAGATGAGAAATCTCATCTTATCTTTGCTCCCAAACCAATCCATGTTTGTTTCAAAATTTTGATGATAATATTTCAAAGAATAATATTGATCTATTATTATTTTTGTAAATAAAAAATATTTAAAAATAATTTTCTCCATAGAAATTATCAAATGATATTTTAGAATACCATCTTTTATTTTAATAATTAAGATAGTTTATCAAATTTAATATAAAATCTATCTAAAAATTATACAAAATCTAAGATTATAGGAAAAAAAAATTAGAGAAAAATTTCTATATATAGTAAACTTTTACAAAATTTTAGAAAGCAGAGACTTAGGATATGTTTGGAAAACATATTTCATCCAAAATTTTCATCTTCATCTCATCTCATCTCATCTTTACACTTTTTTAAATCCCCATACAAAATATAATAAATAATTCAACCTTTTCAAATCCCAATATAACTTTTTCAAATTCTAATTCAATTTTTTCAAATCTCAAAACTAAAAAATAATATTTTAAACTTTAAAACAAAACACAAAATTCTCATCTCATCCTCCAAACATATCCTAAGGAAATCATAAATTTTTGGAGGGCCTAATTTTCATATACATGAAATTATGAATAAAATTTGGGCTATTTTGAATTTTGAAAACATTTTGGGGTGCCCTGCGAATTGCGATATATGTAGATTCGCCGCTGGTGATGGCACTCAAATAAAAAAAGGATGGAGAAAGCCTGAGAGCCATTCGAAGGTGGAGGACGGGAGATCATTCTGAAGCAGTTCTTGAACGATTCAGTGCTCCGAATCAGCACGACTTCGAGTCAGTCACCACAGAGCCTTGGGTCTTCTTCATCATAGGTGGGTCCAGAGTTTGGCTCTGATAAATGGGTTCAGCTGCGTTTGCAGGAAACAGATGGTGCGAGAAGGAGCCCCGCGTTAACGTTAACATTACCGTTAAGCCAGTGAACGAGCTTATTACCTGCTGTCAGTAGGCTTGTTTGTTGCCGTCGATGTATCACTGAATACGTGGCACTTATCTGAGGTTAGCGGTTACACCAAGTGACGGTATGGTGGAGAGGTAAGGGAGGGAATGGAAATCCAAATCCGGTGTTTGGGAATTAAGGAAAATAAAACAATTCGAGTGGTTGTAAATGAAATAAATGAAACTGTGGGCGGGGGTGACTGGGAGAGAGAGAGAGAATATGGGTAAGAATTTGTGAGTGGCGTCTGTCACGTGGCGGGTGCATCTTGTTCATGCTGCCCACCACTTGTTCGTCACTTTTACTTTTAAGATGAGATCTATGTGAAACCGCCAGCGGACTTTGCAAGGCAAAGGAAAAAAAAAAAAAAAAAAAGGTTAAAAAACCCGTTCTCCTGCGAGGCCATCTAAGAGTATTGATAGCGATTTTTTTTATCTTTATATATAAAATTATTTTTTTTAAGAATGATTTTATATTTAAAGAATGATTTTCATATTAGTTTATGTCTATTTAAATTAAATAATAATAAAATATTATTATTATTTTATTTGTTTTTTAAAATTATTTTATATATATATTTTACAATTAGCATCCACTTTGTATTATCAATTTAATAAAAATTTTATATATCCAAATTATTTTAATATAAATTTTATAAAGTTAATTTTAATGTGTATGAGAGAGAAAAAATTAGTAAAATAATATTTAAAGAATGATCAGTGCTTATTCATATTTGAATAATGACTGTTTATAATTATGTAAAAATATAAAAATGAAGAAGTCAATGCAGACCTTTTTAAAGACAGATTTTTTAAATTTAAAGATGAAGATAAAGATAAAAAAGTCACTACTAATGCTCTAAATTATTCAAATAAAACACTTTATTTATATTTGGTATAATATTATTGATTGAAATAATCTATTCATCATTTTAACTTTCATTATCTTTTCATTATGTGATATTAGATAATAAGTTCATAAATGAATAATAAATAATCTCCAATCATCTAATGTTACATCATGAAATAATGAGAGAATGATATAAACAGTCAAAACAGTCTAGGATTTTCTATAACCATTTTCATCTAATTATTATAATTATTTTAAATTTTTATATATAATAAAATAAATAATTTAACTTTTCTAAATTTTATAAAAAAATAATATTAAAAAAATATATTTTAAAAATATTTTATTAAACTTATAATTTTTATGTTACTCTCATCTGTCAAAACAAACGGCTAAACAGAATAAACAAAGAACGAGAAAGTTTTTATTTTTGGGCGTTGTGAGAAGGTTTCAACGTGGTCTTTATTTTCTGTTTTTTATTTCCTCTTTAATGCTGATCTTAGCTTTCCTGGAAAAATAATGGTGGTAGGAATTCTTTCTTTTTAACCGGGATTTCTTCTTTTGTTTTCTCTTACAGCATAATTTAAATAATCGGATATTTTGGTTAGCATGCACGAGATATAAAGGGATTATTCAGTACAAACATTGTTCGGTCAGTTTCTTCGCCCACTAGTCTCTCTCTCTCTCCAATTATTCTACCTTTCGCAGAACATCAACTCCGAAATAAAACCAGTCTGGTTTTCAGTTCGAGTTCAAGCTTATCACTCAACCCTTGAAAATGCGCCTCCATCCAACTCCTCAAGTCTGTCTTTTTAGCCAATGACCCAATGCTCCATTTCCTCGGCTGAGCGGTTTCGTGATATTTTGGTGGGCTTTCCTAAATGGATTTCGGGGTGGTGGGTTTTGATGGGTTAATGGGTTCAGACAATGGTTTTTCTTCTCTTGCTTCAGATCCTGAGACAAAACAGAAGTGGTACGGAGCTGGATTCCTCAAGCAGCAGAGATCTGGCACCTCTGAAGATGACTGGAGGAGCTCAAAGCTGGTCAAGACTGATGACTACTCTGCCTCCAAGGCGGTGTTGCTTCACCAGAAAAATGCTCTACTGAGATCTAATTGCACCCTATTCTCTGATGGTCAGCAACAGCAGCAAATGCTGAGCTTCTCCTCTCCCAAATCCGAAGTTCTTGTGGAAAAAAACTTTCAGAATGTCCCATTACCCAACTTTCACCACGCATTATCTGCATACAGTAGAAATACAGGTACTCATTAAGCAGTTTGAGGTCGTAATATTTATGTGGTGTCTGGACCGTTATATGGGGAACTGCAACTGAAATGGCTTTGAATATGATTTGGAGAGGTAGGGAAGTAGGCGCTCGCATGGATCTCCAGATCTATGAGATGGGTTGTCTTTTGATTAATGTTTGATTGTTGGGTTGGAAACATTGGATGGGATACGTTAGTTGAAATATGGATGTTATTGGTAACTTGGATTTTGATTCCCCTGTACTAGTGGAAGGTCTTTTCAAGGAAATGTCCGGGTGGTCTTTGTTTCGAGTCTTGTCAAGAAAAAAAGAGTGCCCCTTCATTTTCTCTCTTAAAATTTCTGTCTTCCTGTTTCCGGGAGATGTGTTTTTCTAATATTCCCACGCCGCAGATTAGTGAGCACAAAAATGATATTTTCGTGAAGCCAGGATGGAAAGAGCTATAACAGAAAGAAAAGGCCCCATTTTTCGATTGGTTTGAGTCCTTTAATCTTTTGATTTTCTCCGTCTTTTTCGTTTCTCTTCTTTATTTAGCACAATCACTTTGTTTTCTGATCAAAGACAAGAAAATAATTGATTCCTTCCCCCGCCGTAAAATATTGCAGTCGAGGTATTATAAAAAATAAATAAATATATTCAAGTTGCAATTTAGTTTTCCCCATAGCATCCCTGTGGCACTTTTTTTTTTCTCTTTTTTTATCTCGAAAATAAACTTTTTCTATCCAGCTTGCTGTGAAATGCCTTGAGATTTTAACTTCCTTTCCGTCCTTTTTTACCTGTTTCACCTATCTGATCTAAACTGGGTTTTTTTTTCCTCAGGCTATAGCTCGGGGAGCTTGGATGGCCCTAGCGCGCATGGTGTTTTAGCAGGAGCGCGAGGGCCATTTACTCCATCTCAATGGATGGAGCTCGAACACCAGGCCTTGATCTACAAATACATAACTGCTAATATGCCTGTACCATCTAACCTGCTCATTCCCATCAGAAAAGCCCTTGATTCTGTCGGGTTCTCTAGCTTTCCAGGGGGGCTTCTGAGAGCCAATACATGTAAGTTTTTTTTGTTCCTTTGTGCCAACTAAAGAAAGCTAGTTTTGTACATCCGCGAGATTTGCGTGCTTAGCTTTTAAAGAAATTTTCTAGTCGTATTTAACATATAACGTTTGTGCATATGGCCCCTCCTCTCTCTCTCTCTCTCACTATATTTATGATATATGCGGGAGAGTGGATAAATTAATTTACCAATGTATCTAACTGTTCCAAATTGTAATGAATTAATTAAAATTGCTATTTTTCTTAAAAAAAAACTACTGTTGCTGTAAGCCACAGATTTCTGTTCATTTAGATGCAAATATTTTTACAAACTTCGTATCGCTAATTTTCTCGGATCTGATTTTGGATGCTTTTGTCTTTTGGATGTATCAAGTGGGATGGAGTTCTCTCCATTTGGGATTCTCCAACAATACCGATCCTGAACCCGGAAGGTGTCGAAGGACCGATGGGAAGAAATGGCGATGCTCAAGAGATGCCGTTGCTGATCAAAAATATTGTGAACGGCACATGAACAGGGGCCGCCATCGTTCAAGAAAGCCTGTGGAAGGCCAAATCGGCCACGCCATCACCGGGACCACCACCCCCAGCACCAACTCAAAGCTGATGCCTATTGCTTCATCCCCATCAGCATCTGCAGCAGTGGTACCCAGTGGCGGCGGCGCGGCCAACGGCCTCACCTCTGCACACCAACAACTTAAGAACCTTCAGCAAGATGTATCTGGTCCTTCTGTGGCCAGCACCATCAACAGGTGAGTAATAGATATAATATCCCATGTATCAAATTTCTTATCCACCTCTTAGATTCTGTTCGTAGCCATGCTTCACCATTGTCATCTAAATTGTTGTGCTAGTGTGGTACCATATGCGACATTGGTTACTATATCTCTTCATGTCTCAAAACGAAATAGAATTGTATCATCTTCACCGAGGCTAGCTGATGTTAGTTTCTGATTCCTTACTGAACATTGTTAGTTTATATTTGCTCGAACTTAAGTAGTTAGTACGCCTTGACATCGATGGTATGATTCCGGAAAAATATTTTTAGTAAGATAAACAGTGGTTCTCATTGAATTTCCATAAGATGTTGTAGTTCTTCTCGGAGTCCAACGTTTGTTAGGTTGAATGATGGAATTGTAATTTCTCTAGCAGGATGTTTATCAACAAAGACAATATGGGTGAAAGAATGCAAGATCAACCCGGCCTCTCGATGCTATCTCCTTCCATTGACCTGAAACCTAAAGAAAACTCTTTCATGAATCAAAAACAGCAAATAGCATATGAAGAACCCTCAAGAAATGTGTTTGGGCTAGTCACTTCTGATTCCTTGCTCAACCCTTCACATAGAAGCACAAGTTTAGTGAACTGTTCGTCGCAAGAGGTCAGTGATGGAGGAACTGATTCACAACAAGCACTTCGCCATTTCATCGACGACTGGCCTAAATCCCAATGTGATCGCTCAGCTATTTCCTGGCCTGAGATTGGGATGCAACCAGACAGGACCCAGCTATCGATCTCGATCCCCTTGGCTTCCCCGGGCTTTGTATCCTCCACTTCTTCTCCAACTGGTGAGAAACTAACACTTTCGCCACTCAGACTGTCACGTGAGTTGGACCCAGTAAGGATGGGCTTGGGAGTGGGTAGTGTCCTTAATGAACCAAGCCCAAGGCAAGCAAATTGGATACCAATCTCATGGGAAGCATCTATGGGTGGTCCCCTTGGAGAGGTTTTGCATCATAGTAATGGTGCAAATGACTGCAAGAACCCATCCGCTCTTAACCTTATGACTGGGGGCTGGGATAATGGTCCTCCTATTGGATCATCTCCAACTGGGGTCTTACAGAAGACCACTTTTGGGTCTCTTTCTAACAGCAGTGCAGGGAGCAGCCCGAGAGCTGAGAATCATAAGACACTTGAAGGGGCAAGCCAGTGCAATGACCTCCTTGGCTCGACTCTGAATTCCTCATCCTTGCCTGCCGTCTAGCCACTTTGACACTACCAACCCAGAAACTACTTAGGTGATGCAAAAAAAAAAAAAAAAGGAAAAAGAATTTTATCTGTGCTGAAACAAATAGCAGGTTTTTCGCAGTTTCTAGTTAGTTGGTGAATCTTTTTTAATTTCATAACCTGTCTCTTTTTCTTTTCTTTTTTTCGCTCCCAATTTGGGTTTGTTAGTTTTGCGTGAAAATTTGATTTCTATATAACGGTGAATGTTTTGTAAGATTATGACCACCAATCTTTAATGTTTTGTAAGGTCGGTAGGATAGTTCTAAAGAATGATGGGTTCCAAGTCCCAGCAGGTTTCTTATGACTGTTCCTGTCATCCATAAAAATAGGAAGCTTTTTGTTCTGGTTGGTAGTCGATTCAAGCATATTCAGCTGAAAACTGCTGCAGCATTTCCTTTCCTTTTCTTTTAAGGGTAATGATAGCATTACATTTCTTTTATCACTGTTATTATTTAATTCTTATTTTTTCACTTTTTATTATTTGATTCTAGATTAAAAATTACAAAAAATGACTTTCTTACGGAATCTAAAAGAAATAAATTCTATCAACTAATATAATGATGTAATTTACTTAAAAATAAATTCAATTTAAAAAAGTTGACATTATTTTACTTTTTGAGTCAATTTTTAGAAAACATGAATTTATTTTTAATTATAAATTACATGATTATAAGTTGGTTGATTGAATTTATTTATTTTTAGATTATACAAGAAAGTTATGTTATGAAATTTTTAATTCAGATTCAAATAATGAAAAGAGAAAAAATAACTGAGTAGTATAGCAGTAGTAAAAAATGTGTAAGTGCATCATTTTCCTTCATTTAATGACTTGCGACAATAAGGCGATATGAGTTTTTGTTAGCATTTTAATTCCCACTAGTTTGAATCTATTCATAGAAGGTTGCAAAAGGTATGAATCATATAAGCCAGGTAGAAGATCGGGGGCACCAGAATTACGTTGTGAAGAAGTACAATTCCTTATCCAATACGAGAGAGAGGCAGCCTCAATATGAAGCAGCATCTCATTTGGTTTTAAAAGAAAGATTCCTGGACCAATATCTGGTGGCAGAGGGAGAAGACACGTCTTCACGGTTAAAAATCCTGGCTCAAATTTATCATATCCAACTGCTGACACTTCTCGCTCAGACTTTTGTGGATTGCAGAGGCGGCCCCCGACGCAATGCTCAGCGCACCGAGTTTCGAGTTTGGGAAAGTGCAGATAAGAGACAATCTACTGTTTTGGTTTCATCTCATCACATTGGGGTGGATGATAAGTCAAATACCAATCGAAAGGGTACAAAAATATGCATGAGAATTAATATGCATATGCTAATTTAAACGAATTCCAGCTTCTTAGTCATTACTTGGAGTATCCAGTGTAATTTGCTATGTGACATTCGCATAGATTTTTTTTCTTAGAGGACTGTATCTCAATTTTATTAATAACTTTCATTTATAATGGATGAATAGGGTGGTTTGGATTCACAAACCATCTCAACTTATTTCATCTTTTTTAAATTTTTAAACAAAATATAATATATTTTTTTTTAAATTCTAAAACAACTTTTCTAAATTTTCACACAAAATATAATAAATAATTTAACTTTTTTAAATTTTAAAATAATAATAATATTAAAAAATATTATTTTTTACTATTCACAAACCATTTCAACTCATCTGTAAATCCAAACGACCCGTAAATTATACAACTAAGAGTAAGGGGTTATAGACAATCTCAAAACCAAACTCTTATAAAAATGTATATAACTAACAAACTTTAGTTCAATCAGATCCGACTAAAAGTTTAATATCGAAAGCAAATGATACGTACACGATTCATTGAAAAAAGACCGACCATGTGTTTCGGTAATTCAAAAAAAGAGGAGGAACTAACCATGTTATCCCTAGAACCAAAAGAAGCAAGGCTGTTTGCCAGGTATTTCCTTTGTAAATACGATGAATTCTAACAAGAAAAAATATTTTGAATTGAAGAATGTCATCCAAATGTCATAATATTAACAATGGGGTTGAGAATTATTATTAAGGCAATTAATTGTAAGAAGAGTTCGATTCCACAATAAGCTCAGTAACACTAAGATGGTTACATAAGGCAAGACCTATATTCAAAGCAGATAATTCAACGAAAGTATTAGACCTAAACCTAAAAACCAAACGAAACCAACAATACATGAACTATCATAAGAACGTAAAACTCCCCAACAACCTGCAAGCCCAAGGTTATCTTTAGAGGCCCCATTGATGTTCAACTTAAGTGAACCAAAAGAGAGGGGAGGAACCAATGGCTTGATCTATTTTTTCAACTAGTAGAAGCAGTGAGAATGAGACCAAAGAGAGAAGAAATAAGGCCAAAGCCGCCAAACTACATCACTAAGAGTACACATTGGCATTTTCCATGGAGCCACAATTGCATTTAGAAGCAATGGGAATCCCACTCTTTTGGATCTTTTCATCAAGTGGGTTTCCATTATACCAAAGTTTTCAAGCAAATACAGAGATATTCTTAGGTATAACTTTGTTCCAAATGAAAGAAGTGAAGGGAAAAGCGGGAGAGTGATCTCTAACCAAGTCCCAAGCCAATTTTGTATTGAAGAGATCGTTTGAAGAGTGCTTCCAAATTTTGGTGTCTAGACCAGAATTAAGAGTGATAGAGCATTCGCTCATTTCTTGGAGGAGATAGTGATCACCGAGATTAGAAATTTCATTCTAATGCTAGCTTCACGGGGAAAAAACATCCTTGATTTGCAAGGTGGTATTAGAAACGTTAAAACCCTTTTGGAAAAGAGAACCATTGATAGGACAATTATCATATCAAAAACTAAATTCACCTTAGCAAATTTAATTCATTGTCATCTCCAATACTAGCAAGAAGTTTGAATCTTCTTCCGCTAACTGTTCAAAATCTTTTCTAAATTTTTCTACCATCTCCAACATAAGATAGGTGGAATTCTACATAGTTTGCACATCAGTGCAAACATGATCTTTGTATGTAATGTCTTCTAATTGTACACGACTTAAATATACTCCACCTTTGATGGGAGGATTTCATGTATTTCACAAAACTTCCCACCCTTGTAATAGAGTTATCATATTCTTTCAACTCCTCTCGGATAATTAAATTTAATATGTGGGCACAATACCGAATATGCAAGAATTGATGTCCCAAGACAGTGTCCCTCCTATGCTTAGTTTTCTTTTTCAAATAAGATATTACTTTGTTATTAGAACATGCATTATCAACAGTGATTGCAAATATTTTTGGTTGCTCCCAATTATGCAAGCACGCTTTTATGGTCTTACCAAGTGTATCACCATTGTGGTTTTCAATTAAATAAAAAAAAAAATCTTGCTATGTAGATTCCAATTATCTTCAATAAAGTGTGCAATGATACACATATAATTGAGGTTTTGGATGGATGTCTATGTATCCATGGTAAGGAAAATTCGTTGCCCTTGTAGAGCAGTTTTCAACTTACTTTCCCCCCCCCCCAAAAAAAATACACATTAAAACAATCTTTCACAATCGTGACACGGGATGAAATCTCTACCCACTTAGGGCAAACAACAAGTATAAATCTTTTGAAACCCACTTCAACGAACATAAAGAGCAACTCATCAAGTATCAATATCTCCGCTAAGACTTGTTTGCAAGCCTTAACATTAAATGCTATGAAAACAAGTCCCCCAATTCCAATTCCAATTCCACTTCCTCCATTCTTCGCCTTCCAACCTAAAGTAGTTTCGGATTTGTCTGTCTTATTAAACGGACATTTCTTACACTGTTTCTCAATGTGATACTTCATGAATTTTGTATCGATGTCTTTGTATCACATGCATACGAAGCACCACAGTAATTATATGTAGCCCTAGGTTTAGTGGGATCACCTTTTGGTATTTTTGTAAAGTGATCCCAAACCATTAACCTAACTTTACAACCACTAGGTCCACTATCACTCATTTAAGTACTTACATTGAGTGAGAGTGGAGGAATGCCACCAAACCCTTTCGTTGACTCATTAACATCATCGGTGGTGGAGTCTCCCATAATCGTTTCTTTTGTAGGGTCAATCTAGAAAAATAATCATACATAAGTTAACTTAACAAGTCCAAATTTGAAATTTTTCTAGACTCTAGCATTTATGTCATTCAAATGATAAATCTGAAATCACTAAGCAAAAACATAACCCATTATATTAACAAGTCGAAAACAAATCACATTGCAACTTAACAATTAACATATTAGCAACAAACAAGTATCCATAGACTTCGTCGTGCCTAATAATCAAACACATGTAACTTAAAAAAAATTGCAAAGATAAAATCACAAAATCTTCAAAACTACAAAAACCCCAACTACCTATAAAAAATTACATCACCAAAAGCAGAAAAGGCAAGAATGTGGCAAAAAATACGTGATTAAATAAATTCATATGGTCCTATGGATCTTTTTGGTTTCCTAAACAGCTTCATTTTTTCTGGTTTTTTCCAATATAAATAGGAAAGCACAAGATAAAAATTATCAAGAGTGATTTCATACCTTAGAACAATGGCAGCGTGTGATGGAGTGGTTGGAAGCCATGGCGGAGGCGCTTGGAGTTCTAGGATTTCTTATCACCGTTTGACATAGAGGGACCTAGGACTCGGGAGGGAGAATAAGATTATGAGAGAGCGAGAGAGAATTGAGGGGGAGGGATTGATAAATGAGAGAACCTAGGTTGAAATGGTGTCGTTTGGCTTGAAAATAAAGCCAAACGATGGCATTTCAATAAGGGTGATTTTTAAAAAATTCAGAGTTGCGTGAAACGATGTCATTTCATGGAACTCAGCAAGTGTCCATAGCAACCCGTGAGTTCCCTTGGCTTTTACTCAATCTGGTGCTCGAGCTAATATCAACCCATGAGTTTGCTCATCTTTTGCTCAATCTAGTATTCGAGCGAATATTGACCCGTGAGTTCGCTCAATAGGCGCTTGATGCACCACTTGAACGAATCACTAATCCTAGTGATCATGAGTATGAGTGTGTACTATGAGTCTACGCGAAGAAAATAAAAATTAGTAGTGAATAATATTGAGCTACTGAAGAGCTAATTTTATCTTGTATATTTTGTTATCTCTTTAGTTTCACAACAATATATCATATATGATTAATTGGTGGCATATATCTAAGGTTTGCTTGCAACTTAGGTATCTTAAAAAAATTACCTAAGTACTTTAATTAAGTGTAAATATTAGAGTATGTGTGATGTATTTACTATTTTAGTAATATAATATCATTCATTTTTAAATGCTTGCTTGTTTCTTTATTCGTCAGCCATGTGTGAAAATTCCTAAAGACTGATTGATCAAGAGACAAAAAAATATGCAAGAATTCTTCCAAACAAAAGTCTTAAAAGTTTTAATGATGCATGCACATAGATATTGAAAATCTGTGTTGGTGGTTATATATATAATTATTTTCTGTGCTGGTGATATTCTTTGTATTATTTTCTAGAATAAATGCATGAATTGGTAATTATAAAAAATAAGTATTTTCGTGAGATCAATGATGGTTGGCTGGCCTGATTAGTAGACTAGTAGTATTGTATTTTTCACATAATGTATATTTTTTCATATGAATAGAATAAAAAATAATTATGGAACTAATATTTCTTCATTACTATTGTCTATTTACATATAATGACATAAATTATCACATAATTTATAATATATTATTAATTGATAGCATCTATTATTAAATATTTTATATAGTTAGTGATAATAAATTAAATAAAAATTACATCATAAATTTATATAATTATTATATAAAAATAATATATTAAATATATATAATTCAATTTAATTCGATCTAAAATTTATAGACTCTGAGACCAGACCGAATTTTTTCGGTGCACGATGTGTGAGATCGAAACCGACTGATACTTATTTCGGTCCGGACTGTACACCCCGTCGTCAATCACTTTTTTTTCGGATGATTGGTTCTCTCTCTCTCTGTTTAAATTCCCATTGAAATTACGTTGTACTTTTCTGTCTCTGTTTAAACGGATTGGTTTTACAGCGAATGTAGCTTGCTATGTTCCTAAAATCTCTTCGAACAGACCAGGGCAGATCCTGACGAAAAAAGTACACCAAATTACGAGCTCCCAAAAGGCGATCTTCACTCACTTGGTCAAGTAACAAGAAACGAGCTTAATGTGAGTGTTTGCTTGTCATTAGGCAATAGAAAAATTATTTAAGCGTGTAAGTTTGCAACCTTTTGTTTCAACTTTTCTCAACTACAATCAAAGAAAATTGAAATGGGCATTCGTCGAAGTTTAAAAAATCGAAGCTTTTAGGACTTAAACAGGAAACTTAATCCAATGCTATCGTGTGATTATATCGGTTGATTTCTGGCAGTTCTGCTCCCCAACGTTGCTAAATTAGTTTTTAGTTTTAGCCCCTCCCGGCCTAATACTGCGTCCTCTCCACCAGCTCCTATCGATTCAATTCCTCCTCATTCCTAGCCAATGAAAGCATCGAATTTCAATCTTTTTTTTTTCCTTCAATTTCACTCCATTTTCTTTTTTACTGTTTGTGTCTCCTTCTTGGTTGGGTATCAATTGGGCTGGTGATTCTCACGTTTTCAGTCCGTTAGTTGCAACGTGTGCAAGTCTTTTGAATAGTGGGGGAACTGGTTCCAACAGGTTTTAATTTGGCTGGCTTTGATTATCTCTAAATGCATTAATATACTGGAAAAGGAAAACTAATGTCTTCACAGTTCATCACGGCCAGTCTATTATTCTTTAGAAACAAAGGCTCCACATCCTTTTGCTCCTCTGAACTTTATATCACATTAGCAACTCCAGCTACCCATAAATTTGTACGTTATTTTCTTGATCTTTCGAAAGCGCCATTAAACCACAAAATATATCATGACACCCTTATAAATGTATTGATCAAATGATTCTTCAATCCATAAACCTCATCTTGTTTAACATTTAAGGAAAAAAACAAACACAGACACAAAAGCACAAATCCGTACTTGATTTCATCGGTTCCATTACTCAAATCTGGATTTGGAAGAATCAGAACCCTAGACCAATTTACTATCTTTTGGATTAAGAGGAAGGCAAACAATGAAGGACAACCCAAGAAAACATTCTAAACACAATCCACACACCCACAAAGCATTTTACAATCAGGGCATAAATCAGTGACGGTGCATTAAAAAGGCAATATTTTATGAAAATTTCATTCATATGGAGGCGTGCGTAACCCGGACTTATAGAATTACTCGTTCAAATCAGGGCTTTAAACACCACCTATATCAATGTAAGGAGTTGGCTGAGCACAGAGCAATTATAGTTAATTGCCTTGTGAATAATATCAAAGCCATCTCCAATTAACTGTTCAACAAGAACACTACCAATGGCTATTAATCTCTACCTGAAAAACCCAAGCAGCAATCTTGAACCTGTACTCGTTAGCTAATTACTGTAATTAAATTAAAAGTAAAGAAAAGGGGTGGTGCTCATATTCTATGGGTGTAAACGTGTCTATCATGCCATGGCAATGGCATTCAGAACGAGGAATTTTTTATAATCATCGCAGCCAACCCCACTTATTTGCATATGTGAAGTAAAATGGAAAAAGAAAACAAAGAGAATTTTATATGAACCCATGTATAATTCATAGAGCTTTTGCAGTAATCCAGGACTGGAATTGGTAGAGTAGAGAGGAAGAACCGGTTCTTCGATGCGCGGCGCCGAGCCTTGCTTGGATTTCTTCGTAGCTGAGAGATCTCGTTTATTTATATATAGGGAACAAGAAAAGATGCCAGATTCCAAAACCCTAGCCGCACGCTCACCCTTACGAAGTTCTAAGTTTCTAACCGATCTCAACCCGTATCGAAACGGGACTTGGATAAAGTCCTTCCAGTTAAATAAGGCCTAGGAGGCTTGAACTTTGTCGTACCGTTTTCGTATCCGGGCCTGTGCCCCGTGGAGGGAGTTATCTCGGCCCATTTGATAAATTAAGAAAACGCATCTAGTCAGGCTTTATTTGCTTGGATGCTCATGCAGCACCTAGACCCCACGTTTATGTAGAATAATATATGATAATTGTTATATACATAAAAAAATTTAATAAAATAAATTTATAAATTGATATAATTTTATGGAATCTATTAGATCTATTTTATAATAAAAATAATTTTATAATCTGATGTAGCATATCAAACTACATTAGTTTATAGGTTTGTTTTTATATAATTTTTTTGTGTCTAAAACATTTCCTATAATATATGTATATTGAGTAATGCTACTCATCATCTTAATTTTCATTATCTTCTTATCATCTCATGATGTGGTATTAGATTATTAGAGACTATTTATTCTATCTCATTTGTGAACATATCATCTAATATCACATTATGAGATGATGAGAGAATAATAAAAATTAAAATGATGAATAAATTTTTTCATGTACATTATTTTCATTCGTGTCCTGTGTGGCACGAGAAAATGCATGGCTGGGTATCTTCTCAATCAACTATATATTATGTATTTTTAGCAGCTTGCTTCAGCTAGCCCCTAATCAATTAACTGCTCTGGCAACTTTCCTACCTTTCTCATGACGTAAAATCCGTGAGGGGTGGTTTTCTTTTTTTCAGTATTATTTAAATATTGTACTCTCTTCCCTATACTTTCATTTGTTTACATGAAGCTAGCCAACGACCTTAGTCATATATATATATATATATATATATATATATATATATATATATATATATATATATAATTAGCCGTTAAAAAGCATAAAGCAAATAGTTAGCATGCATGCAGCTCAATTGATTAAGATCCTAATTTGTACATCCACACTCATGCTGCATCGGAAGTTTTATTACCAGAGTGAGGTTTACACTAAAGTGAACGTACCCTTCTCATGGGAGGTCAACCCTGGGGTCTGCAAGGTCACAGATCAAGCGTCTGGATCCGTTATGGGGGATTTTTCATTAGAGCTACGACCTCCTCCTTGCTCGTTAAGCTCGACCGGCATGGATGGTTTACGCTGCCCTGGCTCGTCGTGTCTGCGGTCGTTGCTGCAGCCTTCGAAAAGTAGTTTCAGAATTGGGGTTAGGAAAGATCCGGACGTCGACCCTTTTCTGGCAGCTTATAAGCAGTGCACAAAGAACTCTTCTATGCATAAGTCATCGGGTAATTTTAATGAAAAAGATGTTGGGTTTATTGGAAAGAGGAAGATCATCAAGCATTTTCTTTCGTGTAAGCATTCATGCACCACTAGGGAAGACAATCTGGTGAGAATCTCTCGGTTTCCGATCCTAAATCCATTGAGAGATCACAGTGTGAATGATATATAATATTCCGTTTGAAACGTCGACTGCAAGAAGGGCTAATTGACATATATCTTGTTATCTTATATATATAAATAAATATATATATATATATATCCTGTACGTAGCCCTTATTCAGAATTGCTTTGAGATTGATTTTTTTTTTTTGTTACTTTGATCCTGATGTGTATATATGTCTCAAATGATTTCAGTGAAGAATAAACTTACATATACACGAAAACTATCATCTTAAGTTTTGTACCCAAAACGTAACAATATTATAGCAGCTCGGGAGTCGGGCGTTTTCCTTATGAATCCACTCGAAACTTCCTTATCTACAAAGATGATTGATTAATTAATTAGTTGGACGCAGTCAAAATCTAATTTGTTGGTTATATAAATGCCATATCTTCTAATAAAAAAATTTATTCATCATCTTAATTTCCATCATCAATACAAGCCTATGCAATTTTATTTTTAAAATTTTTTAAAATTACAAAAATATCCCTCTTAAAATAATATTTTTTCTCATTTAATAAAGGGTCTGCACATATAATCTTTAAGTGGGGACTGTAAATAGAATTTCTCATAAATATAATGTAGTAATTAATATTAAATCCAGTCTGCCAAAAAGCTAATTAACCCATGAGGTGTGTGCTAATATTGCCGAATTAAAGGCAACTGTACGTAGAGATATATATATGGAGACTACGCCTTCTATCTGTTTTATGCATCAAGTGGCCGGATATATAGGCCGGTTCTCCAAACTATCCTGAGCGTGGAAGGTGTCGATATCGGGTGGATATATTGATTTGGATCATGAGGATCTTTCCATAATTCCATCGATCTGCATGGGTTTCAATTCGATCGGGAAAATTTTATTTTTCTCTTGGGTTTTCCCACGTGTCACGAAACTCATAAAACAGAAGCATGATGAAAGCACGCGTCCGTCCCTATATTTTTGTTTTGTTTTATAAGCTATAAAAACCTATAACCAATGGTTATGTTGGTCGTTGAAAGAAGCATGAAGCATGCGTTATATCAGCCAGCCCCTTTGTACGAACCTTTCAAATCATTTTCCTTCGAGAATATGTTGGGAAAATAATATAGTTAAGGAAGCAGCTTCCTCTGCTTTTATATATATAACGAGTTTAGAAACCACCCTAGCTAGCTCATTCAAGGCGAGATATATAATTATTATTCACCCGTGAATATATATTCTGACAATTTTTGTTTCTAAGATAGATTCACGTACGTTCATTTTTGCAAGCTTATCCATGCATGCCGTTAACCATCGGATCTATAAATCTCCAAATGAAGCTTCAAACATGTTAATTAGGAGTAATACGTACGTAGTACGGAATTATACGATTAAAAACGTGTATAGGGAGGAGAAGAAAATTATGATGATCAAGATCATCAATCGATCGAAATTCTATTCAATAATAGTTCTGGATTGACCAAATACTTAAAAGACTATTATTAGATTAAGATGCGAAGATATAACCTTCTAGATAAACAAGTATATATATATATATATATATATATATATATATATATATATATATATAAACTTAAAAATAAATGAGTTTTAATTTAATTTAATTTTTTTTTTACAAATATCTGTATGAACGATATCTATCGACTGTATAATATAGGATAAGCAAGCCCCACTCTATATATATAGCTAATTACTGTGGAATTCCAACCTTTCAGGTCGATAATTATTTTTCGAGTCAAACAATCGATTGCTAGAGTAAGTGTGACATAAATATTGGTCCAATTAAATCGTTGGACTATTGCTAGAATACCCAATTATCAAAAAGAGCCGGGCGACTTTAATAGATCAAGTAGGTACATGTCCATTTCAATTTTCCATCAGCAGCTCATCATGAACATGCATGGACTCAGTCAGCATTCCACACATCTTCTAGCTCGATCGCATTCCCAGGCCAGCTTAAAACTTGGACCGTGACTAGTTTGTTACGTAGCCCGTGAATTTATTTCCTAACTCTTCTACCACTCAACCATTCAAAATTTGTTAACTAGCTCTTAATCTTCTTGGCCAACATTTATATATGATGTAGACACCCAAGAACTCGGTCTGCTTTTTCCTACCTTCATTGTCCTTTCATTTAATTCCGTTTAAAATCTATATAATCCCTACCCCCCATACTTCGCGACTTTATCTGCTTGTCTTCAAGGATATCGTGCCTAGAAAAATTTTGGAGTGCGTATATATAAATACCAACTAATAATCGGCCTGCTAGCTTGCATTTCCACCTGCACGGAAAAGCTGCTAGATGATGAATCACGCGAAGGCTCAGCCGCGAGCTGGGACTGTACCCTTCTCATGGGAAAGAAAGCCTGGGGTCTCCAAGGTTACAGACCAAGAGTGCCCCACGGAAGGCGACATGGTGCGTATAAAGCTACCACCCCCTCCATGTCCAATATCAAAAGCTGCTAGGGTTTCGGCCCACGATTTTCAAATATTACCACTCCCTCCTTGTGCTTTTCAGCCTCCTTCAAGAAGTTCTTCCAAAAAGGGTCTTAAGCATGAGGATCCCTTTCTGGCAGCCTATAAGGAGTGCACCAAGAGTATCAATGGAAATGGTAAATCCCCAAAAAATGGTGTCAACTTATACTCTGGGTTCGGGAAGATCAGCATGCCTGATTTCTCGTGCAGGCGCTCATGCAGTGTTAGGGATGGTAATTTAGTGAGGATCTCTCGGCTTCCATATGAGAGAGAGAGGGAGAAGTGAGGATGTCCCGAACTTCACGTTCTATTTCATGTTGACTTTGAATATTCATTAATAGATCACCAAGTTTGCGTTGTGGGTGCTTCAATTTTGGGTAAGGATACGCCCATAATATTTTTACAATTTATTTTAAATCAACCTATATAATTGTGCCACTCTATTAAAAACTAATTTCAATTTTACATGATATATTACTCTTCATTTTAAGTAAAATTATAAAATAGCTGTAAATTATTTGTAGATTTATCATTTTCCATCGTCTTTGTCTGCTTTAAATTTGTTTGTATTATGATATATACAGGGATCGACGGACAATTTCAAGGTGAAAAACTTTCTAAAGTTTCTATTCTACAATATTTTACGAAGAAAAAAAAAATCGAGTAACCACGGTTTTCAATTAAACAACTATATTTTTATAAAATGATCTTACCTTTATAAGTTCTTTAATAAAAATATTTCTAATTTAAAATATGATTGTATAGAAGGTTTCAAAAAGAGCGGCGTATCATTTTTCATATATATAATTAGATAAATTATTTTTACAATCTTAAGACGTGTAAATTAATCTTGTACACTTATTTTAAAAAAGTGAATAAATATAAGATAAAAAATAAAATTTTAATTTTTTAATAATAGATCATACTCTTTTTTAAAGTGAGTGTACGAGACGTGCATACTCTGAAACTATATCTAGCATTATTCATATAATATTTAATCGCCACCAAGCTGTGATTGTTTTTTTTAAAACATTTTTTCTAAATAATATATTTGAGATGGATTATAGTTATTTTTACTCCTTATGAATGCATTCAATGTAATATATACCCCATAACAAAAATCACTTTCTTCAATGAAAAAAATGTTGCAAAAAGTTCAGTTTTCATTTCAAAAAAGTATTTGCAACGATCACTTCGTTGCCTTACTCTCTCAAATGCCGCCATGGGAAAAGCATCATGTCTAGACAGATGTTTTTTCATTGCAAATTGATTTATCGTCGTTGCAAATAGGGTTCATGATAATATGAACATTCGATCCAAATAGGATTTTATTTTTGTTTATTTAGAATGAAATACCTATTTTGTTGCAAAATTTATATGAAATTTATTTGCAATGTACAAAATATATATTCATTGCAAATGAGTATGTTTATTTGCAACAACATGTATATTCATTACAAAAGAGTATGTTTATTTTTAATGAAAAAACTATTTGCAACGAATATATCTCACTACAAATAGTCTTACATGTGAAAAAAATACGACATCACACGAAATACAACACAACTCTACTATACCCTAATACTAATAAGTCAGTTAACATAACAAAATCATTCATAATTAGGAACTTGCAAACAATGTAAATTAAGTTCATCTCATCATTATCAAACAAACAGATAATGATACGAAGGAGACAACAAATTATTAGGCAGTATGGCAATGTTAAGTTGCTATGTTATGTCTTATACAGACGAGGGAATTAGAGGAATAGAGGAAACTGTCACTTGAAGTCACTTTCAGAATTGAGATCTTATTGGTTCCTTCTGATTCTTGGGATCTTCGCTGCAAATAGATATGAATAATAGGAAATCAAGTTTTCATTGCAAATACATAGGGAAATTGCAACGAAATAACATTTTTGTTGTAAATTGAAAACTATTTATTTGCAATAAAATGAGGTTTTTGTTGCAAATAAATTTGTTATTCTCAATGAAATAAAATTTCCGTTGCAAATTGAAAACTTGCTATTTGCAACGAATTAAAGAGAATCTTTGCAAATAACACACACTTATTTTTTATTTGATATATGTATTACCAATTGTAACGAATTTTATCCATTGGAAATGGGTATTCTTATTTATGCAACTGTCTTTTTCATTGTAATTGTTAAAAATATCGTTGGAAATAATATTTTACTGTTGCCTAGTCCACAGTTTGTGGTTAATACCAATGATAATTTACCATTGTAAAATTTTAGTTGCAAATGCAACTATTTCTAATTAAATATTTTTAATCGTTGCAAATGATGCATTACTAACAACAAAAATGATGTTTGTTGCAAAAAATCCTTTATGTTGTAGTGATATATATACCACGTACAACAGGCCACAAGTAAAGAACTTCACCCACTACAAGAAAAACATCAAATTCCGGCGATTTTGATAGTGTTGCAAAAAGAATCGCCGCAGTAGAACATTTTGGCGGCGATTTTGCAATCGCCGCAATTCTTTTGCTGAGACAACCGAACCATTAGGAAGTGGGCCTCTCATTTTAATTAGTTGCAGCAAATATAAGTGTTTTTACAGCGATTTATTTTGTCGAAAAAAGAAAACACCTGTTGCAACACTCAAAATCGCTGAAATAGGTCAGGCACCAAAACCTCTAAAAATCTTTTCTTCCCCCCCCCCCGGATTTCATTCCGTCTCCACTTCTCTCTGTTCTTCCCCATTCCTTCTCCATTTGCCTTTCCAAGAGATCAGCTGCTAGTCCACCCACGTCCCCCGAACGATTTCATCTCCATTTTCGTGCAACCACCTAAAGGTTTCTCCTTTACCACATTTTCCTCCTGCAGAAGCTACGGTCGAGATAGAAGGGCTCAATCCATACTGTGCCGTGCGATTCATCTTTTTGAATATGTGGGATTTGGGTCAGTTGCTTCCAACTAAGGTTGGTTGAGATTCAGTTGTGAAGAAGCGTGGGTCCTTTCGTCACCACAGGTATCGCTGCAACTCAGAAGTGGATTTTGTTTGAATCGATTTTCCGCGCGTGTTTCTTTATAAAATTAAAAGCTTTTTGTTTGTAGACTAATTTCTACACGTGCAGTTGTGAAATCTACCCCTTTTTTGCACCAATTTTGCATGTATATCTGCATTTTGTGGTCCACATGTAATGTCCGTTACTCAAACATTTTTTGACCCAACGGCTGGTAAAATACAGTCATCACCTTCAACTAATAAAATGTCTATGAGCATACTTTCCACCCAGTTCATAATTTATTGTAAAAAATAGATATTATGTGAATACATCTTATAGTAATTTGTTGTTACTAAATTATAGATAATCTCAAGTTTCTAGTCCTAATTGTTTTTGGAGTGCACCTGTTCTGATAACATAGTTTTGGAAATTGTGTGTGTGTGTTTTGTTTTTCCCTTCCTTCCCTTCCAAAGCTATAATTTGTTAAGCAATACAGTTAAGTCTAGTGTTCAGTTAGCGGAGCAGTCACTGGAGCCATCATCGGCCAACTCAACATGGGATGATTTTGTTCCAGATACTTAGCACTTTTCTCTCATAGTGTTTATCCTCTGTATCAGCTTATTTAGGAAACGTTTACTGTCAACTTTCCTTGTATATAAAACTTCCTTGTAAATGTTTCTTCTATAAATGGAATACGTAGAGAAGGGTGTAGGTATTGATCACTACACTCTGTTTCTGTTCAATCTTTCATGGTATCCAGAGCTACAGGCTAACGCCCTTTCCTGCGTACCTGTACACTTCCGCAACATGTCTTCCTCGTCCATCACTTTTAATCCTCCGAACATCGCACAATTGATTTCGGTACGGATGGATGGAACGAATTATCTTAATTGGGTTTCTCAACTACTTCCGGTTTTATGAAGTAATGACTTGCTGGGTTTCGTGGATGGTACGGAGCCGTGCCCAGCAAAATTTCTTCAAGCCAATTATGATAGTAACGTTGGCACTCAAGAAGTTAATCCAGCTTTTCTTCTCTGGACAAAGAAGGACCAATTTGTCCTCAGCTGGTTGAATGCAACTTTGGCTGGGAAGATCCTGTCTATAACTTTTGGCCTTGATACATCTCGAGCGGTCTGGCTTGCATTAGCCAACAGGTATGCTTCCCAATCTCGCTCTCGCATCAATTATCTGAAGCGGCAATTGCAATATATGACTCAAGGAGGGAAAAATTGTGGAGAATATCTTCAAGATGCAAAGTTGTGGGCAGATCAACTTGCTGCAGCAGGGCAGCCAATAGAAGAGGATGATTTAATACATCATGTCCTCAGTGGTTTGAATTCCTCTTTTTCATCGTTTTCAATTTCTATGGGTATTATTTTACGTGATAAATCAATGAGTTTTGAAGATTTTTCATCTGAGCTCCTGTCGTGTGAAATACAAATTACAAGCCAGCAACTTGTTCATGCACCACAGCTACACGATGAGGGGACCTTTGCTATGATGGCTCGTAGACTTGGTGGTCAGAAGAAGCAAAACAAGTCCTTTTCACCTAGAGTCTCAAATCCCTCTGGGCAAAATCAAAACCAAGGCCCTCCTCGTTTTCAAGGCAATTTTAATCAGCAAAAGAGCAATCAAATCCAGGGAAACTTTCAGGCATTCAGAAACAACCAATCTCCAAACGGTGATACTCCTAATCCTTATGCTTGTCAAGTCTGCAAAAAGGAGAACCACACTGCTTTGGATTGCTTTCACAGGTTTGATTATAGTTACCAAGGCCGTCATCCACCCACTCAACTTGCTGCCGTGGTAGCTCACTTGAACTCTCTCCTGGAAGATAATACTTGGTTGGCTGACAGTGGGGCCAACAGGCACATCACCAACGACAATGGTGGTATGGCTTCTTCAGAACCTTATAATGGGCTAGACACTGTAGCCGTGGGTAATGGCAATGGTTTACAAATTTCAAGCACAGGTTCCTTTACATTAAACACTCCCAGTTCTAAACTTTCTCTCAATCTTGTCTTACATTGTCCAGATGCTCTAACCAAATTGTTATCTGTCAACCAGTTTTGTGTTGATAATGATTGTTATTTCATCCTAACCAGTTCTTCTTACTTTGTTAAGGATCGCAAAACGGGACACACACTTCTGGAAGGGTCGAGTGAAGGAGGATTGTATCCCATTCGTTTGTCTCAGAGTTCTGCTAATAAAAGTCGACCTCATGTTGCTCTTGTAGGAATCAAAACCTCCATCGATGTCTGGCATGCTCAGCTTGGCCATCCATCCCTACAAGTCACCAAAAGTGTCATCAATTCCTTTGGTCTTCCTATTTCTGGAACAACTCAGTGTGATTTTGTTTGCTCATCTTGTAGACTAGGAAAAAGTACTCAGTTGCCTTTTGTTCTCTCGGACAGGATATCTAAATTTCCTCTTGATCTTGTTCATTCGGACGTGTGGGTGTCACCTATTGTGTCTAATGGTGGGAGTCGTTATTATGTTTCTTTTATCGACATCATTCTAGATTCACTTGGTTGTACCCCATAGCTAATAAATTTGAAGTCTTTTCTTGCTTTGTTCGTTTTAAACTGCTTGTAGAAAATTTACTTTCTTGCAAAATCAAGCAACTTCAAACTGATAATGGGGGAGAGTACATTTTCAAGGCAGTTTAAAAATTTCTTGACTTCAAATGGTATTCACCATCGACTCACTTGTCCCCATACGTCTCAACAAAATGGTATTGCCAAAAGAAAACATGGGCACATAATGGATATGGGACTGTCTATGCTAGCTCAATGTAATCTTCCTAAAAATTTCTGGGTTGATGCCTTTTCTACGGCAGTTTTTCTTATAAATCGTTTACCCACCATTGTGTTACAAAATAAGTCTCCCTATCATGTTCTTTTTGGAAAGACACCCGATTACACTAAAATTCGTGTGTTTGGCTGTGCTTGCTATCCCTTACTTCGTCCCTATGCTCAAGATAAATTAGCCTATAAAAGTAAAGTTTGCATTTTCTTGGGCTATTCATCTCAGCATAATGGATACAAATGCTATGATCCTATATCAAATAAAACTTACCTTTCTCGGCATGTTGTATTTGATGAACACGTCTATCCTGCCCGTGAGTCCTCCCTCACTCGATCTGCTAGCAATGCTACAACTGAACAAAGTCCTTTACTCATCCTTCCTCAATCTGGACCAACACAACCTGCATCTTCATCAATCTCGACTATTGATCCTTCGGCCATTGAACTTTCTCATGACCTGCCTTTACAAGATGCCCCACAGTCTCTTCCTAATCCAACAACTACACACCTGACCATCCCTACTGAATCTCGTATAGTCACAAGATCCCAAACAGGCTCTTCACGCCCCAAACAGTACACTGACTATCATCTCTTCTATGCCTCTAAACATCCTATAAAGGCCTTTCACACTGTGCTTGAAATTTCTGAACCATCATGCTACTCACGTGCTATTGTTTCTAGTGATTGGCGCAGGGCAATGCAAGAAGAATATCAGGCCTTAATGGACAATGCAACCTAGGAATTGGTTCCACGACCTCTACATCGCAAGGTTATTCCAGTGCGTTGGGTGTACAAGATTAAACAGACTTCATCTGGGGCCATTGAACGGTATAAGGCGAGGTTAGTTGCGAAGGGGTTTCACTAGATTTCTGGGATGGATTTTTCTGAGACTTTCAGTCCCGTTATTAAGCCAGCTACAGTTTGGATTGTGTTGGCACTTGCAGTGCACTTTGGGTGGAAAATTAAGCAATTAGATGTTTCTAATGCTTTTCTTAATGGAACTTTACAGGAGGAAGTTTATGTTGAACAGCCGCAGGGGTTTCAAAATTTGGATTTTCCAGACCATGTTTGTTATCTTCGGAAGGCACTCTATGGCCTTAAACAAGCTCCTAGAGCATGGTACATGCGCTTATCACATAGTTTACTGGCTTTGGGTTTTGTTGCATCACAGGTGGATACATCTTTGTTCACTTATCACAAGCATGGGATACGTATCTACTTCCTTATCTATGTAGATGATCTGCTAGTCACTGGAAATAATTCAAAGTTCATTGATGCTTTAGTCACCAAACTCCAGGCTGAATTCAAACTCAAAGATTTGGGCTCTCTCGGTTATTTCTTGGGAATAGAGGCGAGTCGTGATAGCACAAGTTTGCATCTAAGGCAAACTAAGTATATCTTGGATATTTTACACCATAGTAGGATGGTAGGAGCAAAGCCTTACAGTGCCCCTTGTGTTTCTAGTCGCAAACTCTCAGCTCTATCAGGTGAAGCTCTTGACAACATCACTGAATATCGGCAGCTTGTAGGTGCACTCCAATATTGCACGCTAACCAGGCCGGATATTGCATACACTGTAAATCAGTTGTGCCAACACCTTCATGCTCTAACCTCTGCACATTGGAATGCTGCAAAACGAGTCCTTCGGTATTTAAAGGGCACACTTGATCATGGGCTCTGTTTTACCAAAGGTGCACTGGATCTTCGTGCCTTTTGTGATGCCGATTGGGCCGGGGATCCAGACGATCGGAGATCAACTACTGGGTATGGTGTGTTCCTTGGTCCGTGTTTAATTGCATGGTGTGCTAAGAAACAATCCGTGGTGTCTCGATCAAGTACAGAAGCCGAATATCGTGCCCTTGCGATGGTGGTGGCTGAATTATATTGGATCAAAATGGTGCTACGTGATCTACAGATTGTTCTTCCTAGCGTCCCTATTGTGTGGTGTGATAATGAAAGTGCACTTGCTCTTGCTGCAAATCCGGTATTCCATGCACGTACAAAACACATCGAGGTTGATTATCATTTTATTCGAGAAAAGGTAATTAATCGAGATGTTGTTTTTAATTACATACCATCCGAAGATCAGATAGGAGATATTTTTACAAAGGGACTCGCCTCAAACCGTTTTTAGTTTCTCAAGTCCAAGCTCATGGTTCAAGAACCACCATTCGCTTGTGGGGGGGGGTGTTAAGCAATACAGTTAAGTCTAGTGCTCAGTTAGCGGAGCAGTCACTAGAGCCATCATCGGCCAACTCAACATGGGATGATTTTGTTCCAGATACTTAGCACTTTTCTCTTATAGTGTTTATCCTCTGTATCAGCTTATTTAGGAAACGTTTACTGTCAACTTTCCTTGTATATAAAACTTCCTTGTAAATGTTTCTTCTATAAATGGAATACGTAGAGAAGGGTGTAGGTATTGATCACTACACTCTGTTTCTGTTCAATCTTTCATAATTAACTATCATTAATTAATGACTAAGTGGTACTCTAGCTAGGCAACCTTTCAATCTCGCGTTGGTTTTCAAATGATCATGATTTTGTAATTTAACAAAAGGAGTCGGAATCAATGATATTATATGTGTTATAAATCAATGTCTCTATAATTCAGGGTCCTTGGTTGTATACATAGATAACGCAATCATCAATAATGTCTACTTATTACTAGTAACAAATATTGAATTTGTGCGAAACCTCTGTGAACGTGGTGCCTGCTCATGACAAATAATATAATCAAAATATTGGTTATAAGTTTACAAATCAGCTACACATCTAAAATAACATGAAATATATTAAAATAATATATGGAATCCATAGGAGAAATCATAACTATTTATTAAATATGGAAGAGAGTGTGAAAATAAGAATATAATTATAGAGATCACTAATAAACTTAAACTCGAGTTATAACACTAAGGTTGAGATGATATTTGATGATCTGAGTTGATTTATGAATAGTAATACTTTGTGGGTCCTATTGAGATGTACAGTTTGAATATAATTAGGTTGAAATATATATTTAAATGTATGAAGTATGTGGAGATGAGTTTAACTTTTTTATGAAAAATTGAAAAATTAGTAGGTCCAGTTAATGATTGAGTTGAGATGAGTTAAACAACCAAACACACCCTAAGGGTTGGTTTGGATAGTAAGTTGAGATGAGATGAATTAAGATTGTTTGTGAATAGTAATGAATTATTTGAGTTGAGTTTAGATGAATTATAAATGATTTGAGTTAAAATGTTTTACGAGGTTTTGGAAAATGAGAGATAAAAAAGTTGAATAAAAATATTATAAATTTACAATATTGTTAGAATATAAATTTGTAACATTATTTTTGTTTTGGTATTTGAAAAAATTGAACTGTTTTTTGTGTTTTGTTTGAAAGTTTAAAAAAGTTATAATGATTAAACAAAAAACTTAAAGATTTGAAAATGTTTATATTTGTGGTGTTTCGACATTGAGATGATATGAGATGAGATGAGATAAGATAAGATGATGGGCTTTCATTATCCAAACTAGGTCTAAGAGCAAAAAAGATAGGGCAGTGCAAGAGCCGCAGATAATGGCTCTCGACACTGCCCATCGAGAAGGCTAAATGCCTTTTTTTTGGTCTTGCATTTTTTTTATATCCTTAAATATTTTTAAAAAAAATTAACAACATCATTCAAAAAATACTTATTTAATCACTAAATAAAAAACAAAGAAAAATAAAAATGGTATAGGAAGAAATGCCCAAAAAGATATATTGTTGATCTCTTGGCCTAACCACAAGAAGGAAACTAGAGAGTCAAAGACTCATAATTAGGTGTATTTTGATAATACCAAGGGCAGGTTTGGATTAAAGTATCTCAGAATTTGAGAATAGTGCAAAATAGTATGATTGAAGATATTTTACAAGATTTAGAAGATGATTTAGAAAAATTGAATAAAAATATATTTTAAAATAAATATTGTATTGGAGTCTCTGAAAGTGATTATATAAAATGTTATATTGATTTTTGTGTTTGAGTAATGATTAAATGAAAAAATTAAAAATTTGAAATTGAAAATTAATTTAAAGAGTTTTACTAATCACACCCACACACCACACTTTTTTTTTTTTAAACTTTTTGTTAGTTTTTTTTTCTTAAACTAATTGAATTATTTTACTCATCATCCATATTATTTGGTAAGAGAAAAAAATAAAAAAATAAAAAAATATGGTATGTTATGTATAAAAATGGTGAATACAATTCAACCTGTGGGTCTTTCTATTCCAATTTTGTAAATGGACATTTCTTGGGTAAGCATCCGGTAATTTTTTGTTGGGTTTGGGCTTCAACCCTATAGACAAAAGGAACGGAAAAGAACGGGTCGGCCGGTCCATCATGGGTTGGGTAACAAACTCACCCGCTTGAATGGAACAAAGCCCCGAAATGGTGGCGGTAATAATGAGTAACGAGCCACGGTGGTATCGCAAGTGAATATTACAACATCATCAGGGTATTTTTGGGAAAACAGAATGTCCGCAAGTTGTCGTTCTCCAACGGTATTGCTCCTCCAATTTTCAAGAATCTCCAATATAAAACACCCGCTCCCTCCAAGACGGTGTTATTTGTTACAGGTCCGCTTTGCAACGGTCAAACCGATGTTAAGGCAACAACAGCATCCAATACAATTCCTCCACGTAAGCAAACCCACACAAAAGCCATACAGGATCAATACACTAGATTCTCTCTCTTTTCTTCTCCCTGGCCATCTCTGATTCTCTCCCTACCTGCCATCGAACTTTTCCTTCGTTTCCAACGTCTCTCTCTCTCAAGTCAAATATAGAACTACGGACTTTTTTATCAAATGCAAAAGCACAAATAATTGTAAAAGCACAACCCGGCCTCTGTCTCGTCTAAGCCACCACCCTAGCCAAGCCATATTGCTGACCCATTGTAGTTTGTAAATGGAGAAGAGGAGGAACTCTGCAAGGAAGCACTGCTTCTGCTTGAACAAATTTCTTTTCAGATTAAAATAAGCCACTTTTTGATTGAAATGCATCGTTCAAAGGCTGCAGAATCATTTCTTTGCGTGGATTTTTTGAGACCTGCTAATACTTTGTCGAAAATTACCTGAGAATTTGAATTATTTATTTTCCCTTCTCTTTTTCTTAACAGTTCCTTCATTTTTCATTTTTTAATTTTTTGTCTGTTTGTTTTGGTTCATATTCAGCCAGTACTATAGATGTTAAAGAGAAGTTTTTTCTACTATAGATGTTAAAGAGAAGTTTTTTCTTTCGACAGAAAGTCGAAGAATTAGGATTTTACCTAGATTAAGGGAATGGGGGGTCTGGGAGTTATTTTCTCTTCGGTGGATTTCATGCGAGAGGATGGGAGACGGGGGAAGGGGGGGGGGACAGGGAGAGGGGGCTGTGGGGCTTCACATAGGGTCGGCGGCAGCGGCTTCGATCGAGTAAGGAGGGTCATAGTTTCCATCTCGGAGAGGAGTGGGTGGAGAGGGGGGTGAGTTTCATGCGAGACGCCAATTGGGGGGGGTTTGTTTCACGTAGGGTGCAGGCACATGAGAATTAAAATGGAGAGTCTATTTGTCAATAGCTCATTGGAGGGCTGTTATTTGAGGATTATTAGACCGACCGGTCTGAAGTTATTCTCTATTTGTTATCCAATTTTCAAGCATCCCCAAGAATACCTCTCTCTCTCTCTCTCCAAACGGTGTTATTTGTTCTTCAACTTTCAAGAATCCTCAAGAATACTTCTCTCTCCAACGGTATTACTTCTCCAACTTTCAAGAATCTCTCTTCTCCCTTCTGCTACTCCCTTTATCCCTACTACGGGAGTGGTCAAGATAGAGATCCAAGCCTTTTTCCTTCTCGTTCATTAGTTACTGTCCATTGCATCCACTCCTCTGCCCCAGCTGTAAACTGTAATCTCATTTTCATTTTTCATCTCGATCGGCTTATCTATGTAAAGAATCTTTACATTTTACAAATCAAGAACCAGAAAGAACGTAGTAAAGAGTTGTGGAGCGGGTGAAATTTGTCATCGCCCGTCGATTACTTTCACCATGTTCATAAATTAATGCCTGGAATGCCTGCTGGAAGTCAGTCACTTCAGCTTTCAGGAGTCCAAGGAACTCACACCATCTACTAGATCGAGGTTCATGCCTCACCCTGTACCATGGAATTATGCTTTCAAGTGTTGCATCTGTGTATTGTGGTTTTTTTTTTTTTTATCATAGGTAGGAACCGGGATGTTTTATGATCTTCTAAATGATGACGTTTCCTTCTTCACCAAAGCTGTTAGCATGTTTGAAAATGACGAACGACTCAAGCCTGTTGAACGAGCTAGAGACCGAGAGGGTCTTTTTGGCACGGTGGAACTTGAGAGGAAAGTATGAAACTGCTGCTTCAAATCCTAGCGTAATAGTCCTTACTCTGTTAGATTTATGAATCCAAATCTTTTCAATATGATTGCTTGTTAACGGCTTAGATTACAAGAAAACATTGTAATAGTTATTTTTTCGGATTTTTTTTTTTTGGGGGGGGGGGGGGGTTACCTTCTGCATTTAGCGCTTTACGTAGAAGCGGTTAGAAACACATGGTTTTATCCCTTGAATTATTGTTCACAACTGAATCCTGGAAACGTAGACTAGAAAAACATCGAGTTGCCGAGATTCAATTATCTTGGTTTCTAACTTTGAAATGCTTGTTTCTAGTCGGCTTGTGAACAGGCGGAAAAGAGAAGAGCACAGGATTCCCTATTTCCAGAAAGTGCTTGTCATCTCAAATTGTTTCGTAACGATCTCTATCTAGCTCAGGTTGCTGTTTACAACCTGGTCACTCTTGGTCAGCCCATATTCAAGACACATTAATCCTCTTGCCAGTAAGCTGGTATTGACTTATATCTTTACTTATTGAATTTATAGACGAACCTGTGCTGTGATTATTCTGATCATGGTTCCTAAAACCATCGTCTTCCATCTCTGTTGACTTATTTTTTAAGCTTTTGTATTTTAGAGGCTAAAAATGAATTCAAAGCTCTGCTGGAATCTGTTAATGTGCAATCCGATTGGACTTGGTAACAGGTTGCTTTCTACGCCTTTCCTCTTTTGACCGTTTCTCGTCTTTCTATAAATGCTTCTCGATGGTGTTGGATTTTAAAGCCAGGCAATGGGAGAGATCATTAATGGCAAGAGATATGGGGCCTGAAAAGACTGGGTCAGCGGATGCAAGCATTAATGAGGTAAAAAGCCCAAAAGTCGACATTTCCAAATATAAACTGGGTGGGGGTTCCAACTTAAATAATTGTTGCTAAGTCTGGGATGAATATTGAATTCAGACTCTGTTGAGAATGAGGTCCTAACGCAATGTGATCTTGTTGTTCGATGTGGAGTGCCGAAAATGTTCATACATCTGTTTGTGGTTTTTCATTTTTTTCACAAGTAGCATTCATTGGGATTATTTGATTTCAACTTCGACTGATTTGATGGGTGTTTAAAATTTTATCACAAATTGTATACCTTGCTGTAAGTGTTCTTATTGATTGCTACTAAATTCAAATATCTTTCCCGGAGCAATGTTTCCATTAGTGCCTTGACTTATTTGAAGATAGAACTTGCATGCAAAACCCAGTTTAGTTCTGTCTTTCAAGCTATTAGATCACTTTCCGACCTGCTCAGATCGAATGCACTGCATCCTTCCCCGCTCTTAGCTTCCTCCAAGTGCCATTAGTTTACAAAATTAAACAAAGCTCAAATTCTAGTATCGATCCTCATTGTTTTTTCAAGCTAGCCGTCATATCTTAAGCTCTTCCATATCTAAGAGTATAAACTTTGCTTGCATGTCCAGAACTCTTCTTTTATGCTGTGTAGGGCTCTTAAAATAGGAGCAATTGGGTGGGCTGCGCGAAATAACAATGATGAGTTCCGCAAGCTGTTGGAAGGACACGTTGCTGTGGGAATTTTCACGGTTAAAACTCACTGGCATGATTATTGCTTAAAGGGCCCTATATGATTCCATTCTGTGTGAAATAAATGCCAAGAAGAATTGTTAAATTAGTAAAATTGGGGGAATAAGAATTGCTCCCGAATTAGAGATTGGTTCTTTTGTTTATTAATTTCCTTTGTACGAAGTTTAAGGATTTGCATGAATATCAAGCAGTTGCATTCATTAAATGTCTCTGGTTCCACACCGAAGAATTAGAGAAACAGGTAAATTCTCATGTTTGATTTTGAACATCTCATTCATTAATCCTTTCTGTTTGTTGGAAGAGAGAGTTGTAGAACCAAAAATATTCAGGGAGACTACATACGAAGAAAGGAAATAAAGTATAAAGCACTCAAGGTGGTTGAGGAAATGCCACAATCAGAGAGGAAAGGTTTCCTTCGTATATTGTATTTTTCTATCACACTGTTCTTTTTTTTTTTTTGATAACTATCACACTGTTCATTACATCTATGTGCTATTTATACCAGAAAACTATCCAAAGAATCCGTTTACATCAATGGTTCAGATTTACACAATGGTTGAAGATGATACTCTGGACCTAGGACACATGTAGCTCTTTCATTGGTTCACTTGAAGATGCTTTTGTCAGGTACTCTTTTGTAGCCGTTGTGCATGAGTCTGGTGTGTGCTTCTGGCTGTGGTATGTGCTGCTGTTTGGTACAGCAGTCTGGATGTGAGCCTTGCCATGCGCACTACCATGCGTTGTGGCTGCAGAATCTGTTGTTGCTTTAATAGACTAGAACCTCATTTTTTTCTAATTGAGAATTTTGGTAAGCTCTTTACGTCTCAAAGTTACAAGAAGCTTTTTCTCTAGCTATCAGGAAAAGAAAGTTACAAGTGGCTTCTCGCCAAAAACTGTAGGGATTAATGATGTTAAAATGTGTATTTTACCATGATAACTTGCTAAACTTCCGCTATATGTGGGTAATCCAATTTATGTTATTTAGTCGAGCTACTCAACTGCATCAGCTGAAGTACATGGGAATGCAAACGGGATAAGCCCAGATTAAACCGGTGCGTGGAAGTTATTGTGCATAATTTATATTTGATTTTACTATGGAAGATGGCAAGCCCAAAGCCGCTAGTGTGGAAGATGGTTCGTACTTGTCTCATTTGGTTCATTTGGAAGGTAAGGAATTATAGAATCTGAGGACCGAGAACGAATGCTTTAGGAACTCTTTTTTTTTTAAAATAATCTATAACCTTTTACACTGGACTGTCTCTATAGACTTAATGGGTTAAATTTGCATGATTTTCTTTATCATTTTCTTCTTCTTCTTCTTCTTTTGTAAAAACACTTTAGTATTCTTTCTTGATAAATATACTCTTATCAATTTCACGTGCTTGCTCAATTAACATTGTTATTGGAACAGAAGGTGATCAATCGACTGTTTGGAAGGAATATACTACTCCAGTGGGAAGAAAGTGCGTCTTATCTTCCCTTTCTGGCCGCTTTTCATTTACTATATTGTTGTAGATTACAAGTATTGTTGGAATCCTTTTTTATTCTTCATTTTCCCTTTCAATGTTTGATGTGTAATTGTTTTATGCTATGGTTGGAGTGTCTTTTGCTGGTATTATTACAACAAGATTACAAAGGAATCTAACTTTTGATATCTTTTTTTCATGTGTCTATTTCTTCCCAACAAACTGTTACAAGTATTTCTCAAGATCCAATAAATAGCAATATCATATCTGTTTGGAGGTGATATTCATTTTTATTAGATTTCTTTTTTCAAATGTCTTGTTGGCATCCTCACGGAATCTGTCTGTCTTTTTCATCTAGGCTTGTTATTTCAATCAAGTGTACAGTTCCTTCAATCATTGAAAACTTCTTGATTTAATGTTTAAATAAAATGGTTGGCAAGGTTTATCTGACTGAATTACTGATTATTGCACCATCTATGTTGTGGAAGTTTTCCAGCCAATGCCATTAATGTCTTGTTGATATTTTCGTCACCATTACTGAATTAAAAAAAAAAAAAAAATTCTGTTGAGCACCATTTACTCCCTTTTCTATGGACACGAGCATAGTAATATGTATTTCAAATATGGAAAAGAGTAATCTAATTCACGGGCAGATGGCCTGGGAGGTAAAGTTGTTTAATTGCTTTTATTTGTTAAATTTGCTCCTCTCATCCAAACTTAGTATATAAAAATGCGCTTAATTTTACCTTCTTTTTAACATGTTCTTTGTTTTTATCTTTTTTTGGGTGAAAACAATTTAGTATTCTTTCTCGAGTAATCTGCTCTTATAAATTTCACATGTTCAGTTGATTAACAATTTAGTATTCTTTCTTTTTGAGATGCTTGCTTCCAGTCGGCTTGTGAACAGGTGGAAAGATCAGTTAGCAAGGGACCACAATCGGAAACAAGTGTGAGTTCTCATGCTCCATGCATTGTTGATGTATTTTCCGTTGAAACATCTGTGGTCAGTTAGCTCTTCAGCTTCTTCAACATTAGCTGGGGAGGTTTTGGGCACAGTACTTCCTGTGACACCTGTTGTTACAGTTTCTAATCCTTCTCCTGTGGCGCTTTCTGGATCATCAGCCATTTCTGGTGCAGAACCTGCTGTATCAACAAGTGCAGTTGGTATTCAACATCAGGCACTAACTGCTCCTTCTCCACCTACCGCTGTTTCAGGAAGTATTGGAGTGCCTGCAGCTTCAATAAATGCCAACCTGGCATCAATGCAGATACTTAGTTTACAACTTTAAATCTCTAAACTTTTTTTCTTTTTGATGGGGAAAGACGGAGTTAATGCTTGTTTTTGTCTATTACAGGAGCCACTTAAAAAACATGGGGTCTCAAAAATTTTGTGGTGATGGAGCTTCTGTACAGGACATTGAGGTACGGTTATTTTCTTTAGGATATGTTTCTTAAAGTCTTTGATTGGACTAGTAATTTCAATCAGCCATTTCTGGTGCATCCTTCTCCACCTACTGCTGTTTCAGGAAGTACTGGAGTGCCTGCTGCTTCAATAAATGCCAACTTTTGATGGAGAAAGACTATTTTGAATATTTCCTTTTGTCTATTACAGGAACCACTTTCGAAAACTTGGCGTCTCAAGAATTTCAAGGTTATGACGCTTCTGTACAGTACATTGCTCCTACTTTTGGTTTGTCTTTATCTATGCAGGTAATTCTCTCTTCTATATTTTGTGACTAATGGGGTTCGCTCATTTATAAGAATTTTAAATTACCATCTCCTGGAATTTTTTTTAGTAGGTAAAACAAATTTTATTAATGCTAGTTTGGTTTTACTTATAAAAAATATTAAAACTTAGAAAAAGGCGTAGCCTTAGGAATTCAGGGAAAATTCTTTCCACTGCAGCTTCAGCTAGTTGTTCCAACATAGCAAGGACTGCCCTTTGTTCCACCAGTGTCCCACCTGTTTTGGGCTTTAGGACGGGGTTTTCCTTCAAATGCTGGGATGCCTGCTCGTGATCCGTCACTTCAGTTTTCTCACTCCGTCTTATTTATCGTACAGGAAAAGTTCTAATTCGGAAGTGGTCATTGGAGGTGTTTAACCAGTAAGTTCCTTCCCCCTTCCACTTCTTCATCGTTTCTGTGTCATAGGATGGGAATCAACTTCGTTTACGTTACAACAAGAGTCTTCTACTACTACTATCTGATTTTTTAGTGGTCTTTTAGAATTTCTCTGGTTTTTGTAAATTTTGTTTTTCTCCCTCATTGTGCAATGCAATTTTTTTTTTGGAATATTTGTGCTTTTACAAGTTTGGTCTATATGCCCTAAAAAACTAGTGTATGCTTGCCATGATTCTATGACAGTGGTTTTTTTTTAATCTTTTTTTTTTTAATTTTTTATTTTTTTAAAGAAAAAGATTTTAAAAAGTGGTGGTGTGGTGTCCACATTCTATCCACACTGCCCTGCTGCTCCCTCTGCGGATAGATTCATCCCATCTCCCCCTATGTGTCGTCAGCATCAGTCAGAATTTGATTTTTCTTCTTCTTTAGGTGGATTTATTGTCTTCAAAATCTGATCCACATCCAGAACAACTTGCTGCAGCCTATCATTCATCTTCTGACTCGTCTTGCTGGTCTGCTAGCATTTTTTCTATTTTTTCCATTTTTTCTTCTCACTTATCCACAAAAGAATCAAATTTTGACTGCAAAACTTGAAGTTTGTTCAAGCACTTCGATGGATTGTCTTGGGGCAGAATGAGAAGATGTGGATGCCTCAACATGGTTTCTTTTCTTTCCACTAACCACAGCTTCTGACTTGGTGACCATTTCAGAGGAAATCTTCTCATACATCTTTACTGTGGCCTCTGTGCTCCTTAAAGGAACTTTAGTAATTTTGGCCAACTTCGTGATGAGACCTCAAAAAGCCAGATTTTCCTTATCTATCATGTCAGTTCTGGCCTTGGAGATAACATCAATAATATGGGAGAGAAGATCTATAGGTACACCTTTAATTAGAGCATACATAAATTGGGATTTTTCAATTATCAGCTCGGTATGCCTAGTGATGGGCTAAAAATTTGTCAATACAATGTTGGCAAGGAACCTATATTCAGGGAGCATTGACTTCATAAAGAGTCTATGAGTCTTCGGGGGCAATGCTAGTGCGTTGGACCCAGAAAACAAATATTTCATTTGGGCTTTTGATGGGGTCCCCATATCCTTGTCTAGGGAGAACTCTCTAATAATCTTGGGAGTTATGATCATGTCAACATCCCTAGCAGTGGATGTAATGAAATTATTGTCCACATTCAGTAAAGAGTTGGCATAAAATTCTCTCACAATTTCAATATAGGGGGCAGGGGCTCCCTCAGTAATTTTCTCTCACCGTCTGTCAGCAAATATGTGAGTAATGAATTCAAAAGCAGGGTCATTCACATCACTTAGAGTTACCTCTCGTTCTCCAAGAACATTCCTCTTGGAGAACACAGTCTTGTAGGTTGTCTTTGCTTTCTCACTAACAAACTTTGGTGGTTTTGATCACTTGGTAAGGGGTTTTGATGTACTTCCCACTCCTTTAGAAGAGACAGATCCTTTATTTGCCGCCTTGGAATTTTAAGAAGAGTTCTTTGGATTTCTCACATGAGAGTCAGATTCTCCCTTACTGGAGGTGCTTTGCTATCAAACTTCACTTTCTTTGCAATCGACTTGTATTTCATCTTGATTTTGTATAGAAAAAAAACACAAATTGCTTGAGATGCACGGACTGAATATGAAGCGTTTCTTTCTAAGAGTGTATCGGAAAAGACAAACAGAGTGAATAGCAGATAGAATCAAGGCTTAATGGTGATTACGGGTGATTGATGTGCAATTAATGCTGCAGAGCAGCTTTTTCACTTCCCGCCCAAAGCCTGGATCGTGCCATGCACGTGGGCCCCCCTTTTTCCAATACGTGCCTTAGAGGTATAGAGTTGTGAATTGGTCCGGACCCCCGCACCCTAAAAACATGTTGGAAAAGGGCACGTTCCAGGCTTTGGGCGGGAAGTGAAAAAGCTGCTCTGCAGCATTAATTGTACGTCAATCACCCTTAATCACCATTAAGCCTCGATTATCTCTTCTATTCACTCTGTTTGTCTTCTCCGATACACTTTTAGAGAGAAACATTTCACATTCAGTCCGTGCGTCTCAAGAAATTTGTGTTTATCTTCTGCACAAAATTAAGATAAAATAAAAGTCGATTACAAAGAAAGCGAAGTTTGATAGCAAAGCACCTCTAGTAAATTCCTCCAATGAGGGAGAATCTGACTCTCATGTGAGAACTCCAAAGAACTCTCCTAAAGGATCTGTCATTTCTAAAAGAGTAGGAAGTACATCAAAACCTCATACCAAAGAATCAAAACCACCAAAGTTTGTTAGTGAGGAAGCAGAGACAGCGTGTTCTCCAAGAGGAATATTTTTGGAAATTTGATGTGAATGACCCTACTTTTGAATTCATTACTCACATATTTGCTGACAGAGGATGAAAGAAAATTACTGAGGGAGCCCCTGCCCCCTATATTGATTGTGAGAGAATTTTATGCCAACTCTTTATTGAGTGTGGACAATAATTTCATTACATCCACTGTTAGGGTATGGGGACCCTATCAAAAGTCCAAATGAAAGATTTGTTTGCTGGGTCCAAATGAAAGACTTTCTATGAAGTCAATGCTCCCTGAATATAGGTTCCTTGCCAAAGTTGTATTGACAAATCTTTGGCCCATCATTAGGCATATCGAGTTGACAATTGAAAAAACTCATCTTTGGCCCATCACGTACCTATAGATCTTCCCTCCGATATTATTGATGTTGAAAAATCTGCCATTTGGAGGTTTCATCATGAAGTTGGCCAGAATTGCTAAAGTTCCTTTTAAAGATCACAAAGGCCACTGTAAAGATGTATGAGAAAATCTCCTCTCAAACAGTCACTAAGCCAGAAGCTTTGGAAAGAAAAGAAGCCACGTTGAGACATCCACATCCTGCCCCAGGATAATACACCAAAGTGCTTGAACAAATTTCAGATCAAAATTTGATTCTTTTGTGGATAAGTGGGAAGAAAAAATGCTAGCACCAGTAGGATGAGTCAAAGAAGGTGAATGATAGGCTGCAACAAGTTGTTCTGGATGTGGTCAGGTTCTGAAGATAGTAAATCCACCTGAAGAAAAAGAAAAATTAGATTCTGTCTGATGCTGACAACATATAGGGGAAGATGAGATGAATCTGTTAGCATGCGGACACCACCACTTTTTAAAATCTTCTTCTTGAAAGTTTTTTTTGTTTTTTTCTAGTTTGGCTTGCATATTGAACAATGATTTGCTTTTCTTATTTTGCTTTCACTTGCTACATTGAACTGATATGTGTGTGGTTACGTTAAGACTCATTGTAATATTTCAATTAGTTTGCCTATGATGAATTTTTTGATATGTTCTATATGAGATCTTTGCTGTGGTTTGGTTAGTTGTTTTTGCAGGTTTAAATCTCCAATATATGTTTTTTTCCTCAATCAGCCAAAGAGAATGTAATTTATGTTTGGCTAGGATTAGGTGAGTCTGTATTTAAATTCGAATTATGCATGAATGTAATTTTAAATAGGACTTTATTGCATCTATTATATTATAAGATAAGAGTCTACAAAAGTCCTATGTACGTTTCGAGTAAGAGTCAGTTGAAGAGATAAAGATGCAAGCTTTATTGAATAAACTGAAGTTGATTTGAACTCGATGCAATCCAAAAGAAGTGATCCAGTCCAAGATGTTTGCAAATCGTTAGCAATGTATCTGACTTAGATTTTGGATAAACCTGTTAGCAGAGTTCTTCTCCAAATCAATCACAACATTGCCTATTTATAGAGGAGTCGACTGAGGGTTTTAATTAACACTTGAACAGCACATATTCACAAAGCATTGAGAGCTTTAAGATCTGGGTAAAACTTCAAGAGATCGTGTAAGAGAAAATTCTTGAGAGAAGGATTTCCTAAAAAGCTCAGTCCGTAGGATTGAATGAGAGCATACTCCAAGAGGGAGTTGCCGTGTTTGAGTTCAACCACTGGAGGTTCTAGTAAGAAAGACAAAGATTAGAGAACGTCAGAGGTTCTGGCTACCTACTGCGGTAGAAGACAAGTGGGTTGCATGTCTTGGGTAAACATGTCTAGTTACAAAGGTTTTGTAAACGTTTTACTTGTAATACTCTTAATCAATACAATTGGCTTTCCTGGATTTGGTTGCCCCTTAGGAGTTCTGGGTTTTCTTTCGTAACCAAATTATTGTGTTAATACTCTTAATATTTTATACTGGTTATTAATCCGTGCTAATAGCTTTTGTTCATCATTAACGTGCATAATCAAGGATACTTAGGTAATACTGGAGTTCCTGCTTCGATAAGAGGTTGGTTTCATCAGCCATTCTGGTGCAGAGCCTGCTGTATCAACAAGTGCAGTTGGTCTGGTCCTTCTCCACCTACTGCTGTTTCAGGAAGTACCGGACTGCCTGCTGCTTCAATAAATGCCAACCTGGCATCAATGCAGATACTTAGTTTACTCCTTTAGATCTTGAACGTTTTTCTTCTTGATGGACAAATGGAGTTATTTTGAGTGCTTGCTTTTGTCTATTACAGGAGCCACTTCCAAAACATGGCTTCTTCAAGGATTTCGTAGTGATGGAGCTTTTGTACAGGACATTGAGGTACGGTTATTTTCTTCATGATATGTTTCTGAAAGGCTTAGATTGTACTAGTAATTTAAATTATGTCAAAGATTTCCCTGCATTTTGGTTGCATATTTTGGACAAGAGCACAGGATTTCCTTTCTCCAGAAAGTGCTTGTCATCTCAAATTGTTTTGTTACTATCTCTATCTAGCTCAGGTTGCTGTTTACAACCTTGGTCACTCTTAGTCATCCCATATTCAAGACACATTTACCCTCGTGCCAGTAAGCTGGTATTGACCTATATCTTATTGAATTTATAGATGAGCCTGTGCTGTGATTATTTCTTATCATAACACCATCATCTTCCATCTTTGTTGACTTGTATTTTTAAGCTTTTGTATTTAAGAGGCTAAAAATGCATTCAAAGCTCTGCTGGATTCTTTTAATGTGCAATCCGACTGGACTTCGTAACAGATTGCTTTCTACGCCTTTCCTCTTTTGACCATTTCTCGTCTTTCTATAAATGCTTCTCGATGGTGTTGGATTTTAAAGCCAGATCATTAATTAATGACAACAGATATGGGGCTCTAAAAAGTCTGGGTGAGCGGATGCAAGCATTAATGAGGTAAAAATCTCCAAAGTCGACATTTCCTAACATAAACTGGGTGGGGGTTCCAACTGAAATAATAGTTGCTTAGTCTGGTATGACTATTGGACACAGACTCTGTTCAGAATGAGGTCCTAACGCAATGTGATCATGTTGTTCGATGTGGAGTGCCGAAAATGATCATACATCTGTTTGTGATTTTTCATTTTTTCACAAGTAGCATTCACTGGGATTATTCCATGTCAACTTCGACTGATGTGATGGGTGTTTAAGATTTTATCATAAATTGTATACCTTGCTGCCAAATTCAAATATCTTTCCAGGAGCAATGTTTCCATTAGAAATTGCATGCAAAACCCAATTTGGTTCTGTGTTTCAAACTATTAGATCACTTTTCGACCTGCTCTTAGCTTCCTCCAAGTGCCATTAGTTTACAAAATTAATCAAAGCTCATATTCTAGTATTGATCCTCATTGTTTTTACAAGCAAGCCATCATATCTTAAACTCTTCCATGCCTAAGAGCATAAACTTTGCCTGGATGTCCAGAACTCTTCTTTTATGCTGTGTAGGGCTCTTAAAATAGGAGCAATTGGGTGGGCTTAGCGAAGTAACCATGATGAGTTTCGCAAGCTGTTGGAAGGACACGTTTTTGCGGGAGTTTTCACGGTTAAAACTCACCGGCATGATTATTGCTTAAAGGTTCCCTATCTGATTCCATTCTGTGTGAAATAAATGCCAAGAAGAGTCATAAGGTTCTTATTGCGTCTTCCCTAAGTACTTTTTTTTATGGTGACTATACTTATTAAAAAAACGATTGTTGTCAACATGGACATCTACAGATTTCAAAGCTGCTATTCTTGAAGAAAGATGTTGGTTCCCATCGATATCAGACAACAACTTGAAGGTACCTTAAAAATAAAAGAAAGAAAAATCATGTCTTATAATATCTGTTGCTTCTGATGTTTGCCGCCTTGGAAAATTTGGGATGTGTAGTCATCTCATGAGTTAGATATATGGTTGAACAGAAATTAGACTCACCTATCTTCTAATGGGTTGACATCGAATGAAATGATTAAATATAGAGGAGGTTTTCAAATTCTCTCAAAAGGTTTGATTTTTTTTTTGTGATAAGTAAGATGAATTTTATTAATGATCAATGAAAGAGAGCAAGGCATAAGCGAAGTCATAATAAGTTTCACAGTACATAAAAATTCATTTTCGGAGAACTTGAAAACCTTCTCTGAATGGGTTTTTTTTCTCGAGGGTCATGGTAAACGTGACAGAAATTTGTTTTTGTTTTTTTTTTTTCCGGCCAATCTAGCCAGAAGCTAGCAATGCGCGTGTTTAAATTCTTTATTTTGTATCAAAATATATGAGTTGTAAACAATAACTAAGTGTGCAGGTAAGTCTTCTATTGTTCTTAATTTCTTTTATTTGTAAACAATAACTAAATGTGCAGGTAAGCCTAGTATATAAATATGTGCTTAAATTGACCTTCATGTAAACTGATTCTTCTTTGTTTTTGTTTGTTTTTTTTTTTTTTTTTTTGTAAAAACGCTCTTATTATACTTTCTTGGGTAAAATATACTCTTATCAATTTCACGCGCTCACTAAATTAACATTGTTATTGGAACAGAAGGCTGATCAATCGACTGTTTGGAAGGAATATACTACTCCAGTGGGAAGAAAGTGCGTTTTATCTTCCCTTTTCTGGCTGCTTTTCATTTACTATATTGTTGTAGATTACAAGTATTGTTAGGATCCTTTTTTATTCTTCATTTTCTCTTTCAATGTTTGATGTGTATTTGTTTTGAATACTTCCTTTTGGCTATTACAGGAGCCACTTCAAAAACATGTCGTCTGAAGAATTTCAAGGTGATGAATATGCAGCAGGTCATTTATAAGAATTTTAAATTACCATCTCCTAGAATTTTTTTTGGTAGGTAAAAGAAATTTTATCACTGCTAGTTTTGTTTTACTTGTAAAAAATATTAAAACTTAGAAAAAGGTGTGGCCCGAGTACGTAGGAATTCAGGGAAAATTCTTTCCACTGCAGCTTCAGCCAATTGTTCCAACATAGCGAGGACTACCCTTTGTTCCACGAGTGTCCCAGCTGTTTTAGGCTTTAGGACAGGGTTTTCCTTCAAATGCTGGGATGCCTGCTGGAGGAAAGTCACTTCAGTTTTCTCAACCAATGCATCCGTTGCCTTCCAGGCCATATAAGGCTATGGCTTATGTTCAGACGAACAGGCCACTTGCATCTGTCCCACTGCAAGCCTCAACAAAGTAACTGATCATATGCCTGGCTTAGCTGGCTCTTCATCTTACACTTGAAGATCCAACCAATACTCACTAGGAGTTTTTCTTAATTTTTTAACCTACCTTGCAGTATGTACACGTTCTTCTGCATTCTTCAGTTTGCACCATCTTCTTTTAGCCAGCCACAAAATAGAAGCGGTGCATGATCCAATTCCAGCCAATGTCTCAAATGCATGCACCTACTACCTGTTGGAGGGCAACCTTAGGTAATCCCTGGATATCAAAGTGCAACACTTGTCACACCAATTCACCAGACTGGGCAACAACCCTCCGTCATTCCTTCTAAAGATTCTGTCTTGTTTTGTTTTTACTTTCTGGTTCATTTTAGTAATTTAAATACAAAAATTACTTCGGTCACACGTTTTTTTCCTGCCTTTCTTTTTAACACTTTTATGATGCGTTTTGCTTTTTAAGGTGTCTGGAAAAATTTTCTTTGGAACTAACTTTTGATATCTTTTTTTCTCCATTTTATGTCTATTTCTTGCCAACAAACTGTTGCAAGATATTTCTCAAGATCCAATAAATAGTGTTATCATATCTGTTTGGAGGTGATATTCATTTTTATTATCATATCTTTTTTCAAATCCCAAGATCCACCTAATGCTGTTTTAGGAATTACTAGAGTGCCTGCTGCTTCAATAAATGCCAACCTGGCATCAATGCAGATACTTAGTTTATTCAATGAAATCTTGAATGTTTTTTCTTTTTGACGGGGAAATACTATTTTGAATACTTCCTTTTGTCTATTTCATGAGCCCCTTTGAAAAAATGTGGTCTCAAGAATTTCAAGGTGATGAAGCTTCTGTATAGGACATTGCTCCTACTTTTGGTTTGTCTTTATCTATGCAGGTAATTCTCTCTTCTATATTTTGTGACTGATAGGGTCCATTCATTTAAAAGAATTTTAAATTACCATCTTCTGGAATTTTGTTTTGTTTTACTTATAAAAAATAGATGGTTGTGTTTCTTATAAATGAATGGTTCTTCCATTGCTTATTGAATTTATCAATGACCCTGTACTGTGATTATCGTGATCATGGTTCTTCCATCTTTACTTCATTTCTAGTCTGGTTTTTGCTTGTCAATGAAGGTGTTTCTTCCATCTTTTATTGTTTGCTTTAGTTTTTTTGGAGGGCCTCAAGTTCTGATTTTTCAATGTTAGTGCTGGTGAGATTGAGATATTTGCTTATCCTTGGTTTTGTTTATCCTATTAACAGGATAATTTCTGATCTGCCTCTAAAAGTATTTGGATGCACTGTTTTTGTTTATATTCCAGCTCATCTTAGATCTAAACTTGATCCTAGGGCTAAAAAATGTGTGTTTATTGGATATGCTCCCAATAAGATAGGGTACAAATGTTTGAATCCAAAAACAAAAAAAATTCACATCAGTATGGATGTCGTTTTTGTTGAAAATTAGTCTTACTTTAACCAAACTTATCTTCATAGGGAGAAATAGAGTAGTGAAGACCAATGCCTAATGTTTTCCTTGATATTGACCAAGGAACTAAAATTTTAAATAGTGAAAAAAATGGAAATCCCAATCTGCCTGTACAAAGCATAAGGGAATCACAAACAGGGGGAGAATTGCTACAGAATAATCCCTCTTCTGAGCTTCATGTTTATACTAGAGGCAGGTATCATTCTAATACTAAGGATCATCCCACAATTCCATAGCTGAATCAATCATCACCTCGAAAAACTAGTCATTTGGAAATCCCAGGTAATCTTTTTACTACACTTCTAGTTGATCAATCTACTGACCTTGATGTACCTATAGCCATTAGAAAAGGAGTTGGAACCTGTACCACACACCTCATTGCCAAATATTTATCATATCACAGACTCTCTCATAATCATAAGGCCTTTACATCCAATATTTCTCACCTATTTGTTCCAAGGACCATTCAGGAAGCTATGGATCATCCGGATTGGAAGTTAGTAGTTCTTAAAGAGATGAATGCACTACGGAACAACGGTACTTGAGAAATTATTGATTTACCAAAGGAAAAGAAAACGGTAGGTTGCAAATGAGTGTTTACAGTTAAATGCAAGGTAGATGGCAATATAGAGAAATATAAGGCAAGACTCGTTGCAAAAAGGTTTACACAAACATACGAAATTGACTATCAAGAAACTTTTGCTCCAGTGGCCAAGTTAAACTCAATCCGAGTGTTACTCTCCTTAATCATACATTCTAATTGGCCTTTACACCAGTTGGATGTAAATAATGCTTTTTTAAATGAAGATCTAGAGGATGAAATGTTTATGGAATTACCACCAGGTTTTGAAGGTAATCTTGGCATATAGATAAGGTGTGTAAATTGAAAAAATCATTGTATAGGCTCAAGCAATCTCCGAAAACTTGGTTTGAACGCTTTGGGAAGGTTGTAAAGGGTCATGGTTACTGCCAAGGTCGAGCTGATCACACCATGTTCTATGCACTCAAGTGAAGGGAAGGATGCTATTCTAATTGTCTATGTTGATGATATTATTTTGACAGGTAATGACAGCAAGGAACTTGAGAAATTAAAACAGATGCTTGCTAATAAATTTGATATTAAAGACTTTTGTTACTTGAAGTATTTTCTCGATATGGAATTTGCAAGGTCAAGAAAATGTGTCTTTGTTTCACAGAAAATATGTGCTTGACTTTGCTTGGAGAAACAGGTTTACTAGGGTGTAACCTAATCTTAAACTACAACCTACCAAGTCTCAAAAAGTAACCAATAGAGACCAGTACCAAAGATTGGTTGGAAGGCTACTTTATCTATCACATACATGTCCTTACATAGCCTTTGCTGTCCGTATGGTAAGCCAATTCATGCACTCACCAGGGCCTGACCACTTTGATGCAGTTTATAGAATCTTGAGATATTTAAAGGGAACTCCAGGAAGTGATCTACTGTTTGAAGACCATAAACATCTACAAATTAAGGTATACATTGATATAGATTGGGCTAGGAGTATAATCGATAGAAGATCAACTTCTGGCTATTGTGCCTTTGTTGGTGGAAATTTGGTTGCATGGCGTAGCAAAGGAGTAGTGCAGAAGCAGAATTTAGAACAGTTGTTCATGGAATTTGTGAAGTGTTGTGGATTAAAAAATTATTGAAAGAATTGAAAGTCACTAATCCAATATCTATGAAACTGTATTACGATAACAAATCTGTCATAGCCATTGCTCACAATCCAGAGCTTCATAATTTTCCTTTTTATCATGATAACAAATATGATCAATAAACTTATAAAAAGGGAAATTATTTTTTATGATACCCAGAATAATCAAAGTCAAAATTTGTCAATCTAACTCTTTTATGGGAAGAAAGTTTATGTTGGGGTTCAAAATTATTTTTTAAATTTATTTTATTATATCACTTAATTCAGACCAAAACTTTTGATTTGATCAGCAAAAGTAACTTAATTTCATCTCTAGAGAAAAAAAATATTATTATCTAATCATATATCTGTCTAGTTTTTGTGATTAAAAATATATAAAAATCAAAGTAACTTCACCAAAGTTATAAAACAAAGTTACATAATCTCATTCATAGTTTTCCCAAAACTATATCAAGTAAGCTAGCCCCACTAGTTTTACAAATCCCAAAAAAAAAAAAAATTACCCCAAAGTTTATTGTATTAAAAATACTTGCCAGTATTTGATTCCAGTTATTAAATAATTGATCTGAGTGTTGCATAGTTTTTGCCTTCTTTAACCTGCAAACTTACCTATATATTGATTAAGGGGGTCGATGGATGGTTGTTGCTCTAGACACTCCTAAAATCTATAATCATATTCTGGCTAACCTGACTGTTTATGCAGTGGCGAACCCACGTTGTGCTTAGGGGTCTTGGCCCTCCAAAATCTTTTGAAAATTCAAAACACCTCCTAGATTTTATTTATAATTCTATAAATATAAAAAAGAGTCATGCTACACCCGCCGGCTCAAGGATGGGTCCTGATAAAGTAAAATGTATTTTTTCATTCATTTTTTATACACTTAAATATTTTTTTTAAAAAAATTATAATATCATTAAAAAATATTTCCTTAATTACTAAGTATAAAATAAATAAATAAGAAGTTGTCGGGATCCGACTCTCGGTGACTTCAGCTTTTTCTATATAGAAAATGGCCCTTCCAAAAACTTTATAATCCCTATATGCTCTCTAAAATTTCAATATTTCTAGAAATGTCTCTCCAATTTTTTTCCTATAGCCCAACATTTTGTATAATTTTTATATATTATCTAGTTTCAAAGATGTGGCCTCACTAAAATTAAATTAAAACTAACTTTTAGGAGAAAATTTTTATCTGAATTCATTGACTAAGAAATTTTTTATTTAAGATCTCAATTATAGTATTATATGTTTAATGTGACACGAAAAGATCTAAATTTTACATGAAACTTGATAAACTAGCTTACATGCTAAAATGAAAGATGACATTTTAAAAAATTATTTGATAGTTTCTATGAAGAAAATAAATTCTAAATATTTAATTATAAAAATAAAAAGGATGAATATTATTCCATGAAACATTATTTTTTAAATCTGAAATATATTATCAAGATCTAATTTTATATATAATTATATTTAAATTTTTTTTTTTTTTTACATAAATGTATCACATGCTAGAAAAGTTGGCCCTCAAAATAATCGTTGATTCCGCCACTGCGCTTATGTCCCTCGGAGGGGCTGATGCATTGACTACTTGGACGTGTAGATTACAAGTAGTCAATGCATCATTTACTATGTTGTTGTAGATTACTAGTGTTGTTGGGATTCTTTTTTATTCTTCATTTTCTCTTTCAATGTTTGATGTGTAATTGTTTTCAGGGCGGCTCAATGTAGATTGACTGATTGAGGCGTTAGAGGTGGAATTAAAACGAGATGTTTTAATTTTTAATTTTTTTTATTGTACTATTAAGCTTTATTTTTGCATTTTTGAATTCTAAGATGCAAAATTACTTTAACAATTTTTGTATTCAACATATATATTTTATAATAGATAAAATGGCAAATCCTTTTAAATACTTTTTGTGACATGATGGATCAAGAATAGATGAAATGAAAATCCACTTAACCTAGTGTGAGGGAGAGGGCCTATCCCAGAAGGGCCTGGGCCCAAAGGAGTCAAGTTATGGAATCCCAAACTCAAGGAGGGAAGCTAGAGAGTCTGGGCCAGAGGGTTAGGTATCGAGCGCTAACCAACCCGAGAAGGCCTTTCGACACCAAGCTCGAAGGTGCCAAGGAGAATGTCTCGGGACTCGACAACTTACCGAGCTCTACCGTATGGCACCAAGCAAGAAACCCTATTGAAAGGCACGTAGCATTCAATGCGCATGTCAGAAGGCTCGGCACACAACGACGTGCCTCCAGAGCATGCAGGACGGCCCGACCACGACCTGACACCCAACCTTGACAAGAAGGCGGGAGCAAGTCTGACCTAGCATGACTTGACACGCCACTATCTCCCTCAACCGTCTAAGCTACGGACTAACACCCTATCATGGCGGGAAATTAATGGTGCAAGACTGACTCAGGTAAGACCTGACACACTACAATCTCCCTCGACAATGGAGTCCGAATCAGGTGTAAATAACAGTCATCCCTTTCACAGAAGGTAATCTTTGGAAACCCTTGTTATTCATTATGATATTCTGAGCTTTCCTCTTCATCAGATAATCATTCACTGCCTTGTCATCGGAGTGACCCAAACATCACCGAAGCCTCTTCTCCCTCTTAGTTGCAAGCAAAGCGGAACTTGGATATCGCGTTATTTCTCGGGCTGCGAAACACAACATCAACATCTTGGTTCGTATTTTCAACTACTCAAGAAAAACATGAATAAAAAAAATATCAACATTTAGATAATAAAAAATTGTACAAAATTAGAAGAAGAGAAGCTGGCTTTGTGAAAATCTCAATGGTAATTCAACTGTAAACAACAAACAAATTAAATCAGTGAGGTCTAATATACAATATGAATTTGTGGGATATAATGTGATTTTGTTTATGAGACATGGAAAATTAGACTTGAGAGAGAGAGTGTGTGTGTGTGTGTTATTTCGAACCTAGCTTCAAAATGACTTGTCTTAGTAAAACTTGTGGGCTTTTGCATCCTCTTCACCTTAAAAGACCTATAAATTCATATAACCCATACCATTCTATAAATAGAGTCTTATGTCCAGTACGTGCACCTATCTCTTCAAGTATAGATTTTTTTGTTTTTAGCTCTCATTTTACTTTCATCATCTCGTAGCCTCGTCTCCCTTACTATGAAACACGGCAAGGCCACTGTCGCCCCTCCATCGTACTGTGATTGATTTTGTGTTGAAAATTTTAAGAAGCAACACTACAAAGTAAGTAGTTTGATTATAAATTAAGATTAACATACGTTAGCTAGTTATATATATTATTACTAAAGTCAGTTCTTTGCAAGCCAATTTTTACGTATCATGCATGTCATGATATCTGCAAATACGTCATTCATCATAATTCATGATCATATTTCATTCCGCATATTATAGTTATGTATATATTATGCATCTCATGCCCCAACAATTCTTTGTACTGCTGCTTCTCTCTCTCCTTCTTCACGTGGGTCTCCATCGCCTCCTTCACACAATCAAACAGAAGCTGCTTTGTTTGCTGCAGTACCATTTTCGATTTCAAGTATTGTGGGGAAGGGTTAGACTCTCCAAGCCTTTGCAACTCTGCAACTCCTGCATGAATTGGCTTCTCTGTTGCCAAGTGAAAGAGCAATTCCCTTGGAAGAGCTGCTGATGATAGTGTGTAGTCTTGTAAACCTTTCTTGGGATAGGCTGTTGGATTCACTTCTTGTCTTATCCTGGCCTTTTGTTGCTCTGATTTTGTTTGAAATAGCTAGTTAACAAAAAATAAGAGAACACAAAAAATATCATAAACATATAATACTAAAGGATGTTTATGTTTTTAAGATGTGGCGCATTAAATTTATGTTAAATATGTTTATCTTATGGTGGGTTTCTTACTAAGTTATCGGCTCATTTTAGTTATTTTATGTTTTTAAACTACCCAAAGTCAGAATATTTATAAAGGTAGAGTTGTAAGACGAGACTTAGTTCAAGGGGTGTGACAGTAGCCTACATCATGTACATAGGTTTTAAGTCATGATTTTTATGGCACGAACTTTGAAAAATTTTAATAAATACTTTTGCACACTCTTATTTATGATTTTGGTATTTTAATACAAAACGATTCAATTTATTATAAGGAATTTTTGTACTTGGCGATTAATTTAGAATAAAAATAGATAAATATATTTTTAAATCAAGTTTAGTAATAGCACGCCACTTTCCTAAAAATTCTAAAATTGACTTTATTCTTAACCGTGGAAGAGGGGGATGTTACATAGCAATAGTTTTGGTTTTTTCTTTTTTAATTTGACAAGATATCCAACATTAATTCTTTATTTCAATACCTAATTAAAAAAGATTATTAATTGAAAATACTCTTCACGTATTTCTTGTATCACAACCAAATTAGGTGCTTTTGCTGACTAATTATATAATTGTGGGGAGGATTTGAGAGACGAGAGAACTTACATGAGTTAATGCCTTTGTGATGAGTCACTGTTTGTGGTTAATGTATCAACGCCCACTGATTAAACACCTATGAATTGAGTGTTTAGAATGCTTAGCCACAACAAGCATGCTTGGAGGTTAATGTTCGTGGTGCATGTTTCTTTGTGCACACATTTGCAGTCTGTTATGTAAACTGGGGGTGCTTATGTTGAATTTGCAAGTTAAAAGAAATATAAATTCTGCCCCCGGAAAAGGTGGCTACTACAAGGAATATGCGTCTTCTTTTGTTCTGGCTCAGAATAACTGACAAATTTGTCAGAGATGACATAGAAGGATGAGCAGGTAATCAAGCGTAAGCAGTGAAATTTGGAATGAGGTCAAAATGCTGTTGCTGCCGGGAAATCATTCACAATTTCAGTCTGGATCTCTTCCAAAATGGCATCTCCAATCTCCAACGCAATTTCCGTCTTCTGCTGTTCCAAAGTACGCCATTCTTTCACGGAATCCGAGAAGTCCAAATCCAAGAAATAATTGGTGTTTGTTTCATCTCCAGCTTGTTTCCCCCATAACCTGATTCTTTCACAGATGAGCCTCCCAAGCTCTTCAGGCCCCAGCAATTCTTTGTGATGCTGCTTCTCTCTCTCCTTCCTCAAATGGGTCTCCATTGCCTCCCTCACACAATCAAACAGAAGCTGCTTTGTTTGCTGCAATACAATTTTCGATTTCAAGTACTGTGGGGAAGGGTTAGACTCTCCAAGCCTTTGCAACTCTGCAACTCCTGTATGAATTGGCTTCTCTGTTGCCAAGTGAAAGAGCAATTCCCTTGGAAGAGCTGCTGATGATAGTGTGTAGTCTTGTAAACCTTTCTTGGGACAGGCTGCTGGATTCTCTTCTTGTCTTATCCTGCCATTTTGTTGCTCTGTTTTTGTTTGAAAGAGCTAGTTAACAAAAAAGTAAGAGAACACGAAAAATATCACAAGCATACAGTACTGAAGTTTCTAGCTGACAGAGAGACGGTTATAAAAGAGGGAGACCTTCAGGGGAGGATGTTTCTTCTAGTACTGACACACGGCTCAGTTGCTTACTGTCTTCATTGCATCTCCGCCGAAGCTTTTCAATCTGTTGCATCCTGTAAACTTTGTGAGTAACCTAATGAAATCATTGTATTGAAAGTAAAAAGTTCAAGAAACTGGGTAATTGGAAAAATAGTGCTTCCACCTCTCTCTCTTACACTGCAGAGTTTCATAGCTTGGAAAGTTTCTACATCAAAGAAGGTCTGATCTTTACATGATGAAGTTGATATTTCCTCCTTATCACTCTCGGAGCACGAGTTGAACACTGTCGTGCTGCTAGCTGAGGAAAAACCATCCGATTCCGCAACTTCTTTGTCAACCATCTCCATTGCAGGGGCACTATATTCTTCATCTCTATATTCAGAACTCTTCCTTCTCCGGTCCTCTTTAATTGAAACAAACTTCTTACATACACATCCCAGTATTTTGGAGCAGCGTGAAACATCATTTCTGCTCTTGTTTAAGCCATAACTGGCCGACCTCTTTAGTAACTTCGTTGAATTGCCGCAGCAGCTGCTAAGGTTACTTCTTGAATTTGAGCTGTTCTTCAAGCACCCTCTTTCTAAAAGATACTCGTCTAGGATGAAAGGTTCTTGTTGCTCCAGTAAAAATTCTCCAAGCTGTTTTGATGGTTTGGGTGGTGGTGTGGAAGCCATTAAAGTAGGTTTGCAAGTTCAAGCAGTAGGAAGACTAGAGAAAGATTAGGGCATTTATTGAGAGAGAGAGAGAGAGAGACCGAACAATCTCTCTTACTTCTCTAGGTTATATGTCTATAACTGCTGGGCAAAATCTATGAGTTGTGAAGATTGCCTGCACGTAGAAGGTCGGCTCTTGCGTGTGTTTTTAATCCTATTTCTTCAAATTTCAGTGCCCTGCGGCTGCTCATCCATATTATCTGTCTTTATTTGTAGTCATCTCACCTTCCTTTTTTTTTTTTGTTTGAAGGAAGTCATCTCACCTTCCTGAATTGTCTCTCAGTGCCCCTCTAAATGGTCCATGAAAATATTTGTCATATACGTGAAGGGTACCCATAACTGAAAAGTCCATGGGAACAGTGGCAAATTGAATGTCGTTGTTTCTGGATTGTTTCTTTTTCTTTTTCTTTTTCAGTTACAATAAGATATATACATATGTACGTAATTATTTTGGAAGAAACGCATATCAATTACTGAACTAAAAAAAAAAATTTAGTTGGCTAAAATAATTTGGAATAATCGCATTATTTTTCTTTCGAGTTATTATATTTTTAAGTTTGTATATAGAACACACCATCCATATCATTTAAATAATAAGATTTAATTTTTTCACATAAGCACATAGAATTTTTCCTTTCTAATTATGCATGAAAATCATTGTTTTGTTTACTTCTTCATCTTCAACTGACACGTCCGTTTTCTTTGCAGATGGTCAAACTACCAATTCATATAGATATACTGGCAACGTCCTGACTGCTCCTCGCCCCCTCCATTGCGCAAAATCAAAATTGTTGCACCTAACATCTTAAATATCAACATGTCTGTGAGAGAGGCTTTATTATATTATCCATTCATGTGGGCCTTCACAGCGTGTTTATTAACATTATGGAGATGGGATATGGGCCTCCTTTCCATCACAATGCTGTCTTGTTGATGATAGCTTCCTAATCAACCCGTTAAAAGCACTAGCGTTCCCATTTGTAGGACCACCCACTTGCGCTTTCAGAGAAAGACGCTTGTGATTTCATTCAGCTCCTTTTGACTTTCAAGATCTTTCAGAACAAAAAGGATGTCACGAACAGACTGAGATGACATATCTAATCGCATACTGAGAATAATATTAATTTTCAAGTTATATTTTAATTTTAATTTTAATTTTAAATTCTAAAATTTTAGATTATAACATTGACCTGGAAATGTTGGGTGTCTTCAATGGCATGCAAATGATCATCTAAGTCATTCAAAGAAGATATACACAGACCCAGCAGATATAGCAGAATGGAAGAAGAGGCTTGGATAAACCAAGTTGTAATTAATGTCTAAAAAGTTATGCGTGAGGTGAGACAGCATCGACCTCGAAAGGAACTTAGAAAAATATTAGGACTACAATAAATATCCTACAAGAAAAATACTATTTTATCTTCTCATTTTGTTCCTTCATTTTGATCACTTATGTATTTAATTTTTTTTAAATTTTTTTTACTTAATAATTAAGAAAGTAATTTTTTAATAGTATCTACTAATGTTTTGAATTCCGTTCCGGCTCTCATTCCGGTTTAAGTACTGGAATAGAATATTTCGGTACTGGTGTATTCCGGTGTACCGTTTCGAGATTAATTATATATTATATATAAATATTTATATGTATATATAAACTAATAACTAATAGAATAAAGACATATATATATAAGAGTGTATCATGTATATGTGTATATATATATATGGAGGAATTAAAGATTTATAAAATGAATATACGTTGAAAAAATCATAAACTTGAGTTAAGACACAAAAACAAAGGAAAAAAAAATAAAAGAATAGAGAAATTATTAAAAATAATGAAATTTAAAAAATGAGAAAATAAGGAGACATATTTAAAGTTACAAAAAAATTAAAATTAAATAAATACATTTTATATTCTAGAATTAATTAAATACCTTCTATATTTAAACTTTACAAAAATGTCATTCAAAAATAAGAAAACTACAAAAATAGTCCGAAACGGAACAGGGACCAAAACGCTAATTCCGGCCGGAATGGCCGGAATTTGACCGGAATAGCCGGAACGGACCGAAACGGTCGGAATTTGAAGCGAAACGAAATGAGAGGGTGTAGTGTTCCGGACACTACACCGGAACGGCAAATTTCGGCCGTTCCGGCTGGAACGGAACGGAATTCAAAACTATGGTATCTACCCCGTTACCTACGAAGTGGGGCCATCTGCACCCCGCCCCGAGATGTTATTTGATAACAACATTATTTGATCGCTTGCTTCTCCAATTTCATCTCAAGTTTCTTCCACCCATACTTCATATTGAATAATGAAGGAAGTTGCTACGGTTACAGAAGACAATTTTTTTACCAAATACCATGTACTCTTAACTGGTATGCCACGTGTCTTAAATTAAAAAAAAAAACCAAAATTTAAATAGACCTAGACATGCCACGTGACTTAAATTAAAAGAAAAAAAAAGCAAAAACAAAATTTAAACCGATCCAATTAATTCTACCTACCATCGTCCCTCTCCTCTCACTCTCACTGAATTGCTACAACTTACAAGTAAGACTCGCAAATGGCGTAAGGTTACAGAATCCCTTTACAACAACTATTTGATAACTTAGCTTATTTAAGACTAACTAAATAAACAAAATGAATGAAATGCCTACTAATGTTAGAACTTGTGCAGGAATCCAACAGGGAGCTCATTTATCCAAATCCTTTGACTCCTTTTCCGAACCCATTTTTCTCTGCCAATCAAATTACATTTAACATATCACATTAAATCCAACAAATCAACCACAACTACTAGTCAATCCCAATAACAAACCATTATTAATTTGTCCTATACTAACACCAAGAATCAACTTGGACCGGCCTGTAAAGTACAAAAATATCATGTGGTTCAGGGAAATATGCTCGAGATTTTTAGAGAGAGAGGCTTCGTAGGTGGAGATAAGGGAAACGAGAGAGATGAGGGCTCATACAGATAAGGGAGATGAGCGTTTGTAGCTGGAGATGAGGGGATGAGGGAGATGAAGGAGTTTATTTATTTATTTATTTTTTAAATCCACCTAGTAGCAGCCAAGTCATTCGGTAGAGGTTTTCAATAAAAAACTTATGTAAATCTAGCATTTTCCGAATAATGAAAAATGAGTCAGAAAAACTGCGTCAAATGCGTATACTTTGCACCATCACTTACTTTTTTGACCACGTTACCCAGAACCATTAAGCTCTAGTTACTATGCTTCCTTTCCTTCGGACAAAAACTCAACCAGATCCAGTTTTAACAACCATTATACCCTGCTAAATCTACCAAGTTCTTTTCTTTGGTGATTACATACTATAGTAAAAATTGTACAAACTTCCAATGGCCAACCTCCAAACTCTCATGTATTTGCAATATTTTGTTCTCGATTGACCGGTAAATAGAAATTTATACCGGAGAAATTTAACAAGGACGTTAACTTTAATTGACAGGTAAATAAGCTCGAATCACTTTACCTAATTTGGCACACAATATTTAGATAGACATCTAAAGTAACATTTTTACCAATTCTCTTTCTCGTTTATTCCGTAAAAGAACTCGTAGATATCATGAAGGATTTGAACCATATTAAAATGTTGACACTAGATCTCTCCCAGGTACATCGTGGAATTGGGCTTGGCTCTTAAAGGCTGATATCTTCCTCCTCTCGTGGTAGTTGAAATAGTCAGTGTTTTGGGTCTTTCTTGCTGATATCTTCCTCCTCTGGTAGTACTTGAAATAATCAGTGCTTTGGGTCTTTCTGGCCGATATCTTCTCCCTCTCATGGCACTCAGAATAATCAGAAATGTTGCCTCTGCTTACCTTCCTAAATCTGGCTCCTTCATCCAAACATTCTGAATTGAATTTCCCACGGCTCGCAGCACTAGCCAAAAGAAATTGGTCTCCAATCTCTGCTGTAGGGTTCTTTATTACGAGTTTCTGACACATGATGGTATCTTGAAAGTTCAAGAAAGTATAGTCTAGAAACTGTAACCGCTCCGAATCTGTCATCTTTGAGAACCCAAACGAAGTTGTCCATGTCTTCAGCGTAGTAGGAGCAGCAGGCAAAGTCAATCTCTCCACTCCTAGTGCCATCAGTTGCTTTTCAAGCTCATCGATCAATATACGACACATCCCACGTCTACGGTATTGAAACCTGGTGCAAACAAGGGGTACTTCCGCCACCTTTTCTCCATGAATCCTTACAGTAGCCACACAAATTACTTCATTGTTTCCCTCCAATAGCACGGTGTAGAACCCTCGGAAGTTCAATCTGTTAAGCTCTGATCCCCTACTGAAAATCACATCTTCACAAAGGTCTCTGTTGGTACGAAGTTCTTTGACAGGCTCAAAACACTCGTGCATCAGATTCAGAGCAGCACTGAGCTTGCTGTCATTCTGTGTCCCAGCCTCAATGTCAGCAGCATCAAGATGACAGCTTTCAGAATATGCGGACTTCAATAAAGTCCAAGTCAAATTATAAACACCCACGAGAATTGATTTTCCCAGAAGCTTAGACAGGCCCAAAAAAATATATTCACACTTTCTGCCACAAAACCAATGATTTTCATTGACAAACTCTTTACTCCTTACGCACCCCATATGAAATCTATGCTCACATTGCTTGCAAGTAATGAAACTATTGTCCATAGAATCTCCACCGTCTTCTGCGAACCTGCTATGACCGCAAATTCCACAAGTACATGATGGACAAAACCAATCACCATTTGGAACATCCTTCAAGCCAAGGCAGCCCTTGTGAAATGATGATGGACACCGGTCACATAAAACTAACTCACCCCCATAGTGACAAACAGAGCATACAGCATCATTCTCTTGTAACGTTGTTGTGAAGCTTTTATTCTGATTACTCTCAATCACTTGATTTTTACAATCTTGCAAAGACCTCCCATCTTCGAGTAGAATATTAGCAGCCGGTCTGTGATTTGAACTACCCGCATGAGCTTCAAAACCAGTGAGAGTAAACACCTCACAGCAACAATCGCACTCGATCCCATCACGAGTTATGTGTCCCGCTTTCATTTTACCACCACGGTAGCACACTCTTGTCCTAGGCAAGACCACATCGTTGTCTATCAACCAAGATAAAATCGATCGACGTTTGTGGTTTGAGAAACTAGGAATTACGGCATCTCGTGCTCTTCTTCTTGATCCGATCACATTGTTTGACTGACAATTGGTTGAATGTTCCCTTTTCTTCTTAGAATCTGGTAATTCCTTCCCTTTTTTCCTCTTCGGGTGACCGGCTAAGTCACCCTTAAAATCATCGCCGAAATTTATATCTTCCGCAGGCTTACCATTACAAGCAAAAGATTCGCAACCAGGGCCAGAAGCAACCCTTTCGCAAACTGAACGAAAAGCAACCTTCTGAGTAACAGATGGAGAATTAGAACCAATACTAACGCAAACAGAAGTAGAAGCAACATCCCCGGTTTCAGAAACAGATTGGGAAGTAATACACTCTGTCTTGGAAACAGAATTAGACGCAACATTCCCTGAAACTTCTTGATCAGAAATTACACGCTCAGTGTTGGAAACAGAATTAGAACCAACATTCTCTGAGACTCCTTGATCAATACAGGCTTTGCATGCCGTCCGAAGCGAATAAAAACATCTTCCCTTGGGTGAAGTATAGCGTAACTCACGCCTTGCTCCCTTCGGTCCATACCAAAACACCCACCCCAATGCAGCAAGATGCCTTCTTGCCTTTTCTTTCACATCTGGGATACTACTGCTGTAGCCCCTATCTTCACCCAACACATACCAATCCACAGCAGCCTGGGGGCAATATTCAGGTTCAACAACAAGCATATCAGAAGGCGAATGACAAATACCAGTACTAGTTTTCTCCACTGTAGCCTCCCCCGATCTCTTGTGGGAAACCAGGCGGCCCATCCCGCATATCGCTTTAGAGTGCGAGAGTGATTCTTGCCCTCAGGTAGAAGAACAGAGATGGGAGAGTTTAGACTTGGCAAGGACTTCCGGTTTCTTGGGGTTCACGGTAGGGCAGAAAGCTGGCAGGAACGAAGTGGGGTCCGTGGGGAGATCGAGCCCTTTATAAACTCTCTTCTCAAATTCGATGATGGGCTCGAGGCTAAGTCTTTTTGAGATTAGTCCATAACATAGGAATGGGCTGAGCCCGGTTATTCTTAAAGGAACTTTAATCTGAATATCGAAGCCCATTTTAGTTTTTAGAAAGAATAAAGAACAAATCAGGTCTAGCTGAACAAGACCACAAAAAAAAAAAAAAACCACCGTTATGATTTGTTTTTGAAACAGTGCAACACTTTCATTTGATTTTTATTCTATTGCGTTTATATGACATTATCCATTAATTATTTAGATTAATTATAAACTCTCAAAATAAAAAACTCAAGAATTGAAATGAAAGAGTAATATATAGTATATTAAAAAAAAAAAGTTAAGAGACTGAAATTTTCTGCACAAAGTTCTATCAAGTTGGCTCCAAGACTCAGCTTAGTATAAAAGGCAAAGGGTTGAGTTTGCGTCAGCCTTCAAGTATGCCAACAAATATACACTTATCAATTATCAAAGCCCTTGGCCCATCGTTGAATATTTACCATTTAAGATTTTTTTTTTTTTTTTGAAAAAAAGAAGAAGCTATTGATGCCTTTAAATACTATTTTCATAAAATTATACAAATATTAGTTCCTATCTACATGCAAGATTTTTCTCTCTATCCAGTTATATTATATCTCCGTAGTTTTGTAATAGTTTGTGCTATATCCCTGGGTTCCATGGTGCAATTACGCACAATTGTCCCTAACACTTTTAATAAAAGTAATGCTAGATATAATTTTAAAATGTGTAAGACTCGTATATTCTTTATAAAAAATGTCTATTATTAAAAAAGATAATTTTTTATATAGATCATAAATTTATCCACTTTTTTCAAAATTTTCAAAAGAAATATATGAAAATTGTACATTCTAAAACTACAAATATTAGATCTCCTCAATGACAGTAATATCAACCAGTAAGACGTCTCCAATAGCTTTAAAAATGAGTAACAAACAATATGAAAACAAACAGTCTATATTAGGTCAAATAAATCCATTTAAACAAATGACAAGCATCATGAAGTTCATAAGAGTTAAGAAACAACCGGCACTCAAATTGTTAGCTTCCGTTCGGTGCATTAAACAAGCAAGTGCTAGTGAACTTTTAACACCCAAGAGATTTGGGTACAGAGACTAAATATTGAGCTCTCAACTTCTCACATTTAGACTTAACATCATTCTGGAAAGACGCTACTGATCTCTGCCGAGAGGCAAAGGCAGCACTAAACTGTTTAATCTCTTCTTCTAGATTTTTCCTTCTTTGTACTTCAGTGTTCAAATCCTTCAAAACGTTTTCCTTCTGGTCAGCAACCAGTGCAAGTTTTCGAGATGACTCCGAGACCATTTGGTGCAAATGATCCCTATCTTCTTTCAAAAGCTGAAACTCGGTTTCCAAACTATCGTTTCTTTCTTTAGAAACCACCAGGAGCTGGTTATTGAAACCCAACTCTTTCTCCAAGCCATGGCATCTTTCCTTGATAGTGTTCAGTTCATTGCTCAGTTCTTCCTCCCAATAAGCAGTTTCTCCATCCTGAGTACATCCCTTAAACAAATAAACTAGATCTTTAAACAAGACAGAAATCAACTCATATACTTTCCAACCATTTCCAGACAGAATGTAGTCTTTTTCACATGTCCTACGTGATAAACTAGATACTTCATGTGCGTGCCTGCGAATATACATGCATGCAGACAATTCTCTTTTTGGCGTGAGCTTGATGACATTACTCTTAGCGATCCTTATTAACCATGAGGTTTTTTTTTGGGATAGGTTGCACAAAAATTTCAATAATATGGAGGCGTGCGTAGCCCCCAACTTATAGAATTATTCATACAAAATAGGGATTAAAACATCACCAATATCAATGTAAAGAGTTTAGAAGGGTTGATAACCATAAGTACCCTTGCAAAGTTTAGAAGAGTCGATAATTGAAGCATATATAAAGCTACTTCATCAAGAGTTTATTCACTTCTTAGTTTTGATGTAGGGAAACACATTTTTTCTACATCACAGGATCCTTATTAATGTTTGTAACCACAGACAAGCATGCCCTAAAATCAGTTTGAAGTGCATTGAAGAAATGAGTTATTCCTTTCTGCTATTGTAGCTCTTCAGAAGTACTTATTTTCCCTCAACTTAAGTATGTAGTATTAGGTTTCCCATGTAACTTCATTTCTAACATCTGCATGTCCCGCTTACTGCAATAAAAACCAAATGGGTGGGTGGTGTCTAGAACCCCTACTCTAAACTTCAAATTTGATTGACTTTCAAGTGTTTTGAGAAGCAATTTGTGCCATGATGAATCACCAAAAGCAGGAAAACGGTTATTTGTAAACCCTAGTATTTAATAAGTGAAAATTATGCCACTGCACCCAGAAAAGAAAAGCAGAAACTGGAAGGAGAAGATACGGACTAAAAACAAGAAATGATTTATGTTGCTCTACAGACTAGCAAATACTAAATTATCCTCAGATGCAAGCGTCCAACATAGGCCATCTTGTAGAACCTAGCTTGTGTCGTTTCTAGTAAGGACCATAGAGGAGCAAATTTGAAGGGAAGAAAAGATTTGAAGTTTCAATTGTTTTCAGATATCAATTTCCAAAGGAAAAACCAAGACAAGCTAATGATCCACTGTTTTGTCCTGAAAATTAAGAACATTTCATATTTGGGGTACTTTTTTGCTCATATTCTTATACTATACAAGAAACAGCCAACCAATTAAGGTATAATTCATTCAAAATAAATAGCACCCATAACTAAAGAATCAAATGCTTAAAAAAGGAGAATAATCCTAAAAACTTGATGGAGACCAAATTGGGAGTTAATGAATGATAGCTTGATAGTTTTGAACGGGTAGCTACCTTATTTTCACAGCTACACCGTTTAGCCCTCAATTGTTCATTCTCAACTGTTGGTGTCTGTGACAATACCAGGGATGTAATTGTGCTGTTCAACTTCTCGTAAAGCACTTTGCATTGTTCTTGAATTAGAGAATTGTTCCCGGTGAAAGAACTGTGGTCATCCATTGCCATGGAGAAATGAGTTTCCAAAGTCTTAAACAGGCTTATACCAATTTCACTTGTGCCCGATACCAATTTTGAAGTTAAGGATTCCTCATCAGATACGAAACTCTGCTAAGAAAGAATAAAAATAAATGTCCTCTGAAAGGCAAACATCATATAAAGGTTGAAGATGCAGATGTTACACATGGATTTGACCTGTATTATTGACAAAACATCTGCATAGATATCTTTGCAACATTCCACAGATTCACCAAGCCTTTTGGGGATCTCTTGTATAAGCTTTGCTTCTTGTTGAATTTTAGATATTTCATCCATTAGTTGATGGTTCAAAAGTATCTGCTCTGCATGCTTTCTCTGTAAATAAATGCAAGGGATCAATAAAAGAAACAACGTCAAAGCTATAATGTGCACGTATGGGTTTCACATATAGCAAGAATGTACAAATTGAAATAGGTATATGCTTCACCTAACAAAGACAAGGGGCTACTATATGGAGAATGAGCTCAAAGATAAAGGCTTGCATGCCCCGTTTGGATTCAAAGTTGATCTTAACCCAAATCCCAAATCAATAATAAAATTAAAAAAATAATATTCTAACAATATTTTATTCAACTTTCATCTCAATTTATTTCATCTCAACTCATTATACAAACCTCACCTTAAATGAAGCAAGAAAAAGATTTACTATGCCATGACAACTTAAATTATGCAAACATTTTCTGAGCCAAAAAAATGCATTTGAAAATTGTATAGTAACCAAAAAGAAAACATCAAAGTTCTGATATGTACTAACCTCCAGTTCATTTCTTTCTTCTGTGGCAATAAGTAATTGTCTCTTGAGATGTTGAACCTCTTGTTTATGATTCTTGGATGAATAGGTCTGAGAGAATGTAACGAGTCCAACCAAAACAACCATAAAACTTTAGGCTCCAACAGAAATACCAAATTATAAAAACATCAAAAAGTGTCACTAACATAGCCATATAAAACAGACTACAGAGTCTAAATTTGAATGTATTCAATATTTAATAAGTCACCTTTAACCAGAGTCTTGTTTGTTCAAAATCCTCATGACCATGAGTGGTAGGAATATTTATTAAAGATGGCTGACAAATAATGAAGATGATGAGCTTCTAATTTAAAAACTTTTCACTTTTCCATTGAGATTATTGCATGGAAATTGGAGGTATAAACATCTACAAGTAAATAAGCCAACTAAAGGAAATTAAATCAACAATCATGACTTTGGCTTCTGTCCTTGCTAATGGGGGTATGGTCAAGTTTGAGTTAGTGTTACGTCATTGGGAAAGGGTTGATGATGCCAATACAAGAGGTAACTAATTGAAATATCCCATTTCTGTGCTTGCCAGATCAAACAGTGTTCATATTAACTAACATGAATTCATCAAGTTTAGGAGAAAAACTCAGCAATATAAACTCACAGGGGTAGCATCACTTGAAGGAAATGATTGAACTTTTCTTGCAGGAGTCAGTTCAAGTGAATCAAGGTCAGCTATGTAACCTTTATTCATTTTCAGCCATGTGTCTTCATCAGCCACATTGCTAAATGTATCTGGAAGGGGACTATAATCAGGGAGCATTGAGTAATCTGATCGCTTGACAACAAAGGCTTTGGGAGCTGCCTTGAAGCAAGGGGTTCTAAAAGCATCTCCATGGCATATGATATTGCTGTCATTGCATTCTTCCTTGAGGCTTTGTCTTTCAGAATCCTGACCCTACCAGTAGATAGGAATAATGAGATGATCAAGAATCCGATGGACGTGTAGAAGAACAATTTTTTTGTAAGTAATCATGAACTTTATTAATAGAACAATAGGCATAGCCCAAGTATACAGGATTCATACAAGAGAAACACCTAACTAAGATTTACATCCGATACAAGAAACTCATGGGCACTCAATCCATGAAAATCTATTGCAACTGCCAAGAGGAACGAAGTGTTGAAAACGAAAACTTTACACTAAAAAAAACTCAAGTACGAAAACATTAAAATTTGTATAATACTCTTTTCATGATCATTTGGGGAGGGGATAAAAGTAGCACATTGTTACTTCTCAACAAGAAAGGTTTTGCATCACGTTTAGACTTTTTTTTAATAAAACAATCTCATCTTTTTTTGTGATTCCTAGGGCAGCAAAAATACCTACTTTACTACAAAATGCTGGCTAACAATATGAATCCAGTCAACAGCCCGCTCATCATTAGGATACGTTTAATGCAATGCATAAAAGAATGGAAGATAAATCTTCAGTAAGACCAAAACATAGCTATATTAATGCCAAGTGTCGTCTGTGGCTTGCAATTGTGTATCCACATCATTTATAGATGACATAGACTAAGATAAAGCAGAATGGTATAAAACAATTCCAATTGCCAAATCAGGTAGAGGTTTGGATGAACCAAGTTGTAATTAATGCCTATAAGAAACTGTCGAGGTGAAAGTAAGGTAGTACTCTGGATGGAGAACTCAAAAACAATGAGAATAGAAAAAAGATTGTAACTAGAAAGCATCTACCACAAAAGTTACTTGGAACAATATTGGTACTAAAACGAGCAGTACCAATATTGTGACTAGAAAGCATCTACCATTACTTTGCATGAGCAGTACCTGACCAGAGTTCGGGTCGAAGTCTGATGAAGTAAGAGGATTGCTGAGATCAACAATTTTCATCTGTTGCTCCTGAATGCATTGATCATGTTCTCTGTGTGATTTCCTCTCCTCTTCCAATTCCATTTGAAGCTTCTCCCGCTCTAATTCATACTGAATGAGGAAAAATAAGTGAGAACCAAATGCTTCCAACGAAAGGTAAAAGCTTATGCTTGCTTTAAGTAATGGCTCACATTTTGAAAGGCGAAAATAACAACCAACCTTGAGCAAATCATTCCGCAATTTTAAGATCACTTGCTCCAGCACCTCTGCATGAGATCCCTAAAGAAGACTTCAGCAGTGTTAGTTTGTGTCCAACCTCTTCTCTGTAATAGAAACAAAAGAGGATCATCACCTGAAGTTTCTTACGAAGCTCTTCAATCTCTAGTTTTTGCCGCTTCAATAAGGCTGCATCCGTCAAAATCTATAAAAATAATTGCTCTTCATTAGACTAAGTTGCACCATCAAATTCAAGGGGAAGGATAAAATGATAAGATGTGCAGAGAAAAAGATGCTATATGATATCAAAACAACTGCAAAGAAAAAAGAAAAGTGCAAAATGCCAGTAGACACATTCATTATTCAGTTAAGTAGCAAGTCAATTATTTGTGAACTTAACATCAAAAGTACACTGGAACATCAAAGGGTTAACAAAACGGGCAAAAGATGAACTAATTAATGCTGAAATACATGCATAACACAACCAGGTTGAGAAAAAGATTAAAAATAACAATGATGATGCATTTACAGATCTCTGGAAAGTAGGGTAAAGGGATATTAAGTTTTCTGAGACCATAACACATACGCCAAAGTTTTCTGATGTTCCAATGAACATCAGAAAAAGCTTACACTAGCAAGACCACAGATTCATAAACACGAGTACATGGTAAGTGTACAAAACAAAACAGAGAACATACTTCATTCACTTGAACACAATTAGTGATGCGCTTGGCTCTGCTAGCAAATTGGAGAGTTCCCTTCGTTTCCTCAATGTGTACCTAAATGAATTGTTAACATACCATGTTAAAAACCAAAATTTGAACTTAATGTAACACGCCAAAATAATAATGATGATAAGGAAAATGAGACGAAAAGAGAAAATAAGTAGACCACCTCCTCAGGTGCTAATGTGCATATTATTGAAGTTTTAGCATTGCCACCAAGAGCAGGTTGAAGTATGCGGGTCAGCTTACTATCACGATAAGGAATATGACCCCTGCAACATTTTTTTTTTCTCTCACTGTGACATTGTTGTTTTATCAAATCAACATGACTTACTGACAGAAAAACAAATACCTCTGTTTTGCGCCATCACTTAGTTTGTTAATCACGTTACCCAGAACCATTAAGCTTTTGTTAATGTGCTTTCCTTCCTTTAGACGTACCCCACCAGCTCCAGTTTTAGCAATCCGTTCAGACCCAGCTAAATCTACCAAGTTCTTTGTTGCAGCAAAAATAATATAAAAGTTTAAAAAAAAAATCTAAAATTAGAATATGATCTAAAATATGAAGTAAAAGAGTACAAACCAAGACTGCAACACGAATGGCATCAGTACTCAAATGATCACCGAAAGAATCAGTGTCCTTCGCCTTGCTTTCAATCACCTTCATATATAAGATAAGGTTGCATGAAATCCAAGAGTTTTAAGCGGAGCTGTAGAATCAACATGTAAAGGACATACCATCCTGAATATTGTGTGGGATCTACTACTACGAACATTCATATTAGTCTCGCCAAAGTGCCTATTAACTGGAAAAAAATGAGCATGTAAGAAACGTATCCAACTAAAAGAACATGTAAGAAGCCTAAGGCCAATAAGTTATGCTTTTAAGTCAAACCTTCTCCTGAATCTATGAGCTTCAACACTTGTTCGGCGTTGCTAACAATTTCCTCCCTTAGGCCTGCAACAAATATCCCCCGCTAAAAGACAAGAAAAATCAGTGATTCTATAAATCTAAACGAACCATAATAAACTCTAAAACTGTCAATACCAACCTCCAAACTCTCATGTATTTGCAATTTCTGGTTCTCTACGGCAAAAAGATCAATAATTTCTTCATTATAAATCTCCATATAGGAAACCCGAATCAGAAATTCACGGTCAGATATCTGAAATTATTACGCACCAACAGAAAAAGGTTAGAATTCAAAAGATCATTATTAATAAATACAACATCAGGAAAATTCATGGACCTGCTTACCATCTGAATTTTTGCAAATATATCTTTAACTGCCCGGTGAATAATCCCTGGATCAGTTTCAGAGCCATTCATGGTGAAAGTCTTGCCGCTGCTAGTTTGTCCATATGCAAATGCAGTTCCTATAAAAGTCCCATTAATCAGCTTCAATGCTAATATCTAAATGACATGTCTGACTAAAAAAAGCAATCACTAAATTCTTCTGTTCACATTCAGGGTTAAATAAATATAGAAGATATTGAGTTCGACAGGAGACAAAACACACATTAATTACTTTGAACGGATACACCCAACATGAAAATCTACCTGTACAAAATACTCAAATTGACCAACTACAGCCTTCACTGCTCTTGATTTTCATTAATCCGGTAGAAGCAGTGTGCAATTTTGTGATCCCGTGCCCAATTATAACAAATCCTTGAATTCCTCAAAACCGTACGGTTGAAAATAGTCTTCCACCGTCAGAATTTGCATTGTACTAAATTAACTAACTTGGCCAAAAATCAAGTTTAAAATTAAATAGAAACGTCAGTTAAGAAGAAACGTACTTCTTTTAGAAAATAATTTTTTTTGTTAAGTAAATAAAAGTTCTGGGATCAAAAGGGATGTTTCAGGAAAGAAAAATAGTAAAACCATAGAAAGCAGAACCACCCTTCTGTTCATTATGATTTCTTCATATTTCCAGAAAACAAGGGCTACAGTTTTAGCTTCTTTTCCTTTCATTTCATTTCTTTTTCTTTTTCTCCTTTCATGGCAGTGGATAATTAATTGAATAGTCAAATTATGTTCCCTTTCGTTCTCAATATGCTCAGAAGCTAATATCCAGAAACCTGAGTAAAAACTATATTTAATTAACTATGTAACGATAATCAATCCTTAAATATATTTTAAACAAAAAATAAGCTAAATTCGAAGAAATTAATTTCAATAAAATAAAAGGAAAGGAAAAAAAAGGAATACCATTAAAGCCTTCAACTGCAGCATGAATGATGTCCTTTGTAAGAAGCTCATAAACCCTAGCATTCGTGCAGCTTTCGTCGAATACGTGATCTGAAACAAAATGAAAGTCACTTCGAAACAAACTCGCAAGATCTCAAAGAAACACAAAACAAAACAAATGAGACCACATATTTCTGAGAGAGAGAGAGGAACAAGTACCGAAAGCGTAAGAGAGGGCAGAGATAGGGGTGCCGTGAACCTTGTGAAGAGAAATGCGATTGTCTTCAACCTTCCAGTATGTTCCATTGGAGGGTTCTGAGGATACGGGAGGTCTCACTCGGACTGCGACGCAGATCTTCTCCATAGCCAAGTACTTTCTCTTCCTGTGCTCCCTCACTCTCTCACGCACTGTTACCGATTATCTCTGACATGGAGTCGCTGAATCTTGCGAGGGAGGAGGAACTAACGGGCGGGCTGTTGTGTTTTGCTTCTAGAAAGCCATTTCAGATTTGAATGCGTTAGGTTTACGAAAAGGCCCTTGAGAAGATGTTTATTGACATTTAGGTCTGATTCAAAAAAATGAGATGGGCCGGGATTACAATCCAGATGACGAAAGCGGGTCCTCGGCTAGACCTTCCCAGGCACTATGGGTTCCAATCGTAAGGTATTTTGCGGACCTTATACTGGGCCTACATTTTTATATGGACTCGAGAAAATTTTAATATTAATTTTATATGATTAATGTCATTTGAAAGTGAGGTAGTTTTTAATATTTTTTATTTTTATATATATTTTTCCTTTTTCAAGAAGGTGTGTTGACCCAAGGAAATCTTCTAAATATAGCCAGTCTGTTCAATTATTTGGTGGAGGTTCTTACTCTGTGATTGCGACGTCTGTGATCAGTACGATAGCTTGATCGAGACAGAAGATCATCAGCTGATCTCCCAATATCCCAACTACCTCATGTTGAAGCTTAGACCAATAACTTTTTAGTCTATTTTTTTTCTTGACCAAGAGCTGCCACTGCCAATATTGGGTCAACTAATAAGAGTAGAGGAACGGCATATTAGCCAATTAACTGGAAAATCAATTAAGCGAGCATTTTCATTACTATATATACTCAGTCTGATCCCATTGACTTTAGGGTTAACAAATGAAGTAGTCGCTTCTATCTTTTGAAGCCAGGCCGGCAGGAATATCGTGTATATAAATAACCTCAATAATGCATCAAAAATGGTGGAGTAGTACTAGAATATTTGAAATCATTAAGGTTTATTAATTTTCAAATGTGCAACTTGTCAAATATTTAGAAAAAAAAAAAAGGTTTTCTTCGGTTAAAGACAACGACATCCAAGCATTGGTCATGTTCATGATATGAGAAATTAGTAGGCAATTTAATACAGAAATTGCGGTTCAATTTAAATCAAATATGAAATCTTTTATCTTCTGCCGATTAAAAAAAGAAAAAAAACGAAGATAAGAAAGGCTTAAAATTTAATATTAACAGGATAATAATAAATAAAAAATAAGATAAGAGTCAGCTATTCTCGCGTGCTTGTCGCCTAGACTGTAGTAGTTAAGGGCCGACGCTTGTAAACAATACCAAAAAAAAAGGGTAAGAACCTCATCGGACACGAACGTACGCGATAACTTGTGAGAATTGTCTTTTAGTCTAAATTGTACATTGATAGCTAATTCTATGCCTTAAAGAATTGTGCATTAACTTGTATGCATGGGCTCGGTCAAATTAACGTACGCATCCCGGAAAATGAAGTGGAAGAAGGAATAACGATAGGTGGCGCGCGTGTAGCTAGCTAGCTGAGTTATTCATGAAGTCCCGGAATTCATATTATATTACCTCCATTACGGTACCAACACACAACGATAATATGGGATCATCGACCTTTGAGAAGGTATGCTCTCTGAGATCCTTTGTTTTGTTTGTTCTGCTTATTTCTTCACCGAATATTGTTGCTTTTGCCTCTTCCTTGAATGATGAAGCCGATGCGCTTCTCAAATGGAAAGCCACCCTCCAAAACGAAGCCCAGCCTCAACTATCTTCATGGACTTTCTTTCCTAACAATGCCACGACTTCTTCTTCCAATCCTAATTCAAGCACGAGTCCTTGTTCCTGGTTTGGCATCAGTTGCAACTCTGCTGGAAATGTCATCGGAATGAATCTTAGTGGTTCAAGCTTCAGAGGTTCACTCGATGCGTTTGCATTCTCTTCATTCCTTAATCTCGAATATATTGATCTCAGTATGAACTATCTCTTTGGTACCATCCCACCACAGATCGGTAACCTTTCCAAACTTTTCTATCTTGATCTGTCCACCAATCAGTTCTCGGGGAAAATCCCACCAAATATCGGTCTACTCACAAATCTTCAGGTCTTGCGTCTGTTTAAAAATCAGTTGAACAACTCAATTCCTGAAGAAATAAGTAAGTTGAAGTCCCTTGATGAGCTTTCCTTACACAGCAACTCTTTAGACGGACCCATTCCTTTGTCTCTGGGTAATTTAAGCAAATTGGAGTACTTGTATCTCCATGATAACTCACTGTCTGGCTCCATTCCTTTCGAAATTGGAAACCTTTCCAACTTGGTTGAGCTCTGCATAAACACCAATCGTTTAACTAGTCCCATTCCTCCAACTCTTGGAAACTTAAAAAGGTTAGCATTGTTGGACTCGTCTTACAACCAACTTTCAGGTCCCATCCCTGCGGATATAGGGAACATGGAATCTTTGAAGAACTTAACACTTGCAGAAAACTACCTTGTTGGTCCTATACCGACCTCATTATATGGCCTAGAAAATCTGACCTTCTTGTCTCTATTCCAAAATCAACTTTCTGGTCCCATTCCACAAGAGATAGAAAACTTGAAGTCTCTTCTCTGTCTCCAGGTGAATGAAAATCAACTCAATGGTTCCTTTCCAACTTCAATTGGTAACTTGAGCAAGTTAGAGATTTTATACATTCGCAACAACCATTTCTCTGGTTCCATTCCTCGAGAGGTAGAAAAACTCGTGAGGTTGACTGTATTTCGAGTAGCTTGGAACCAATTCACTGGTTATTTGCCAGAAAATATTTGCCAACACGGATTGCTTCAATATTTTACTGCAAATGGTAATCACCTAATAGGTTCGATTCCAAAGAGCTTGAGAAACTGCTCGAGTTTAATCAGAATTCGTCTTGACCAAAACCAACTGACTGGAAATATATCCGAAGTTTTTGGGGAATATCCGAATTTGGACTACATAAACATCAGCAACAATACCTTTTATGGTGAACTTTCACCAAAGTGGGGAAGGAGCTCACGGCTAACAAATCTAGAAATCTGGAAGAATAACATTACTGGTAGCATACCACCGGAGCTTGGAAACTCAAGTGAACTACATCTAGTTGATCTTTCTTCAAACAGCTTAGTAGGGGAGATCCCAAAGGAATTTGGAAGGTTGACTTCTTTGGTGAAGCTTATCTTAAGAAACAATCAACTTTCAGGCGCTATTCCTGCGGAGCTAGGGTCCGTGACAAACCTTGAGATTCTCGATCTCTCCATGAACAAATTGAGCACATCAATTTCAGGATGCGTAGGGAGCTTCTCACAACTGCATTACATGAATTTAAGCCACAACGAGTTTAGCGGTGAAATTCCAACTGATATGGGCAAGTTGGTTCAGCTTTCGTTGCTAGATCTTAGTCATAACCATCTCACGGGTGAGATACCAATGGAGTTTAGGAACTTGCAAAACTTGCTGACAATGAATATATCCAACAACAACCTCTCTGGCATTCTTCCCAGGGCTTTTGAGGAACTGCATGGCTTGCTTTATGTCAACATTGCAAACAATCATTTCTGTGGTCCCATTCCCAACAACACAGCATTTCTAGATGCTCCGAGTGAAGCAATATCAGAGGGGAACAAAGGCTTGTGTGGCGAGGTCAGAGGACTACAACCTTGCCAATCACTCACTGCATGCAAGCATTCTCCTACAAGAGGCCACAGGTCGACCGTGTTCATGATTATATTCTCACTTTTGGGAGTACTATTGGTACTTTTGTTTGCATTATTGGGATTGTATATAAGAAAAAGGAGAAACTCGCAAAAAATAGGGGATGAGGACTTCATATCAACCTTCGATGGGGCGGAAAAGTACGAAGAAATCATAGCAGCCACGGGGGATTTTGACGCCATGTATTGCATTGGGACAGGTGGATATGGAAGCGTCTACAAAGCACAGCTGCCGTCGGGCTGGATCGTAGCTGTAAAGAAACTCCACACATTACAAGATGGAAGTTATGCCACAGATCGGAAAGAGTTTTTCAATGAGATAGTGGCATTAACAGAAGTCCGGCACCGAAATGTCGTGAAACTACATGGTTTTTGTTCAAGAGAACGTCATTCGTTTTTGGTTTACGAGTACCTTGAGAAAGGCAGCTTGGCCGGGATCCTAAGGGAAGAAGAAGAAGCAAGAGAATTGGATTGGAGTAGAAGGGTGAATGTTGTAAGAGGGTTGGTGCATGCCTTGTCGTACTTGCATCACGACTGCTCACCGCCGATTGTTCATAGAGACATCTCAAGCAAGAATGTTTTGCTGGATTCTGATTATGAAGCTCATCTCTCGGACTTTGGCACTGCTAAGTTTCTGAAGCTAGACTCGTCCAATTGGACTGGCTTTGCTGGCACATATGGATATGCAGCACCAGGTAAAAACTGATCATTAATTTACTTTATTTAAATATATATATATATATAGATGCATGCAGCATATAGAGCGCATAAATACATATATAATAGAAGACAGCTTCCAGCAGCACACTAGCTAAAATTACGCCTTTCAAATTTTGGCAGAACTTGCTTACACAATGAGGGTGACCGAGAAGAGTGATGTATATAGCTTTGGAGTGTTAGCACTCGAAATAATCAATGGAAATCATCCGGGTGATTTCATCTCCTCTGCATTTTCTTCGCTTCATGCTAACATACAGCTTAAGGACGTATTGGACCATCGACTTCCACCTCCGACGGTTCAAGTCGAGGACGAACTGAAAAAGATTGTAACTATTGCAAATGTTTGCTTACGTCAAGATCCCAGAAATAGGCCAACCATGCACACGATTTCTCAGGTGTTATTACGCTCGACTCTGCAGATAATTCGTAGCCCAGTTACAACGAAAGAGGGTCTAAATCTGAAGGGTACAGTGTCTTTTGTAGAGGTATGTACTTGTTGACACCATACCATTGGGCAAGCGATTGTCATCCATTTCTCTTCCTCTCTTCCAATCATGCACGAATTAATGGTCATGCATAGTTTTAACTTTATTTTTACGGAGAATAGAAGCAGAACGAATATATTATTGGTGTTCGGCTCGACAAAATTACCATTGTAGCAATGTGTACGATTCCAGGCCCGATCTGCCTAGTTTTTAGCAAGGGTTGGACCTGGCCCACGATGCATCAAGTAGTATCATTCATGCGGCCTATTTGCTGTGGGCTACATTCTAGTGAAATCTACAGACTTCAGGAATCAGTTTATTGGGGAAAAAAAAACTTGTATTCAATCAGGCTATGCTTATATATAATTTTCTATGAAAAATAATTTGTACAATTTTAAAATATGATAGTATTTATTTTTAAAAAAAATAAATAAATATATAAAAATCTATGTAAAAAACTTAATTTTTAATATTAGGTTGTATTGTTTCTTAAAGAAAAACACTAGAGATAAAAAAAAAAATTCCACAAAAAGGATAATACACTGATATGGCACACTACGTCTGATCTCTTCTCTCTCTCTCTTTTCCTCTCCCCTCCCCTCCTCTCCCTTTCCCTCTCTTTCTCCCCCCCCCCTCCCCGTGCTCACCATGGTGGTCGGGGACCACCTCAAGGTGGGCAGAAGTTTCTGACGATCCAAGCAACATCGTTGACGAGGACATGGAGCTCATGGCAATGCTGTGAACATTGATGCACGTTGTTTCATGCACTGTGTCGTGGTCGACGACCACATCAATTGGCCAGGGTTGTCGAAAACCACTCCTGAACGGGTAAAAGTTTCCAACGGTAAGTATCGACCGCCAAAGGGAACACAAAGCTCTACTGCTGTGAGCTTGCCGTGCACAGCTTGCGAGGTTGGCCGCCCCTGTTGGCTAGGGTGGTTGGAACCACCCAAGGGAGGAGGGGAAAGGCACGGGAAGAGGGGGAGAAAGATAGAGGAAAAAAAAATAGAGAAACATGGCACATTGCCATATCAATGTGTGAGATTCTTTTGCGTCTCTAACAACTTAAATATTTAAGTAATACGCTGAGCTGGCAAGGCTATATATGTAAAAGCATTTGTTATCCACCTTAAATTAAGGGCAAAATTGCAAATCATAAGGGAACGATTGTATCTGATATATATCGGTTCCCTCATTACCTTTGTCAGGTACTTATATATATATATATATATATATATATATATATATATATATATATATCCCGTAATTCATGCAAAAATCCATTATGCGTCTAGGGTCAAAAAGAAACTAATTGCCAATTACTTATAAGCACTTTTTAACTTTATCAAGTACACAAGATTTTCGTGGCTAACTTCTAAGAACTTGCAAGCGAAGAAAGAGAAGAATAAAAAAAATAGATATATAGTAGCTGCATGAACTTAACTTTTGCCGACAAACGGATTGCGTAATATGATAGACTTATCATTTATTTATAAAATATTCTATTTTAACTTGGATAGTTGTATATAATTAAAGTTATTTTTTATTAAATAGGATAATTAAGTAATATATTAGTTATTTGTAAAATAAGTTGTGTATATATGTATGAATATCATAGCATCTTTTTGAAAATTTTAAGGATTTTTCCTTCTGAAGTAAAATCGAATACAAATAAAAGAACATCATGAGCATATGAGAGGTACTAAGTAATTAATTAAGATTTTGCATGGGAATATAAAATTTCTAAAAGAAATGCTATTATATACTCCACTAAGTTACGTGGTCCATATTGGTCAACACTGCATTCGTTCGTAGGTGAAGCCGACTGGCCTTTTGTCTTTCAATTCTCTTCTCTTCTCTTCTCTTCTCTTCTCTTCTCTCTCTCTTCTTTTCTTTTCTTCCAAATGCATGGTTGGACAAGAAAATCTGCTTTTCCTTTCTTTTGTTTCGAGAATGACAATTGGATGCAGATTTGATGGGGGCTAAAGATCCGATATGTGCAATCTATGCTTTGCACCTGCATGGATAAAAAAGGAACCGTCCATTAAGACACTCAAGGACGTAAATAATTTGTAATTGCATTCACTTTATATTTGCATGACACATGCATCTTCTAATTTATTCCTCAATCATTATTTATGATAAACACGCAACTGATAATAAAATAATCAATTATAGCTGCATGCTTTGCTGCAAGACCAACTTTACTACTGGTTGAAGAATCCTGAAAATTAAGATATCGTCCACTACTTCCAATTATTTATCGTACGTCTCGATATCCAGTACTTTGATGAGTTTATCCCCTTAAACTTATTACTATATAGTATAATTATAGATTTTTTAAAAATATTTTTAAAAAACACAGTATTTTATTAATAATAACTTCCTTAACTATTAAAAAATCAAAATATCCGAATAATAATTTAAAAAAAAAAAACATTGAATCAAATATCATTTTCTTATTCCCAATGCTACTAGATCATCTTTATACGCCGGAGTACTCAAGATTAAAAACCTTTTTTCTATTTGGCCTGTGCCAGAATGCACCTTTTTTTTTTTTTTGCCAGTGCACCAGTCAAAGTTTAGCTAGTAACTTTTATTTTAGTAAAATTCTTCTGTTGACCTTTCTCTATAAAAAGGAAAGAGGTAAGAGTTAAAATTTTGCTAATAGGGAAGATTTGTGGGGTGTATTTGGGATAAGGAGAAAAATTGTGTGATTGTAGTAATTTTTCACATAGTAAATTTTCTTCTTTGGGTCTGGTGATTTTTCTCCTGTTTTGAGAGTTTTTCACTTAAATTCTGATGTTGTTATAATTATTTCTCTATTTTTTTTTTTATATTCCTACAAAGGCTAGATCCTAGGAGGTGAATTTGGAATCGAGATCCAAATTCTCAACAAGTGGTATTAAAGCCTAGGTCCTTTTGATGGGGTGGAGTTTTTGTGTGGTAGTGTGGATATGTACTGTCTAAGGAAATTTTGTCTAGAAGATTGGATTTTAAGCAGGACCATTGTGGCCCCTCCAACATTTCTAGGAAATCTTAAAGTTCTGTCTAGAAAAAAAGAATCTTTCCTGGAAACTTACTTAGTGAGTATTATTCATTTCTACTGTAAAATTTATCAAGACAGTGTCAGGAAGTAGGGTTTCAAATCCTATCAGATTTGAGGTGGAGAAATTTGATAGGAGAATCAATTTTGGCTTGTTGCAAGTGCAAGTCAATGATGTTTTGATTCAATCATGATTACACAAGGCATTGAATGTCAGACCAACCCCTGAACTCAGCAGTGATACTAGCAACTAGTGAAACAACAAGTACAAGAAGCAGGTTCGACAAGTGGCTCTAAGTCAGTAATTGGAGAGACTGGTAATGAAGCGAACTTTATGTCTCTCTCCGTGGAAGACGATATCTTTTGAAAATAGACATGTATATCCTCATGGCATGCTGCTAATTCTCAAAGTTGCCATGATAGAGGATGTGTTAGTGTTAGCGGGTCCACAAGTTTGTACACAGGCATTGGTTTGACATTAATGCAAGGTGTGTGATGGAAATTTACGTCGATAGCTGATGAACTTCCAAGAAATCCAAACATGGAAGTTATACCATAATTTTCAGTAAGGTTGTTTTCGACATGAGCCGAAATGAAAAGTTTGGAATTGGTTTATTCTGAGTGCGTAAGCTTTTATGGTGGAGCATGATAGTGGAAGTTATGAATATCTTTATTGAGGTGGAGTGTGGCTATGGGACCAGCCAAAGTCGCAATGTGGAAATTATTGAGTTTTGCTCTTTTCGCTTTAGTCCGAGGTCAGACTAGCCAATAAAGAAGGAACAAGGCCTAAGGCCTATAAAAAGAGGATTAGCCTTCTTGGCTAAGTGCACCAGTCAAAGTTTAATTAGTAACTTTTACTTAAATAAAATTCTTTTGTTGGCCTTTTTTTGTAAAATCGGAAAATGTGAGAGTTAAAGTTTTGCTAGTTGGAAAGTTTTGTGGGTATATTTGGGGTGAGAAAAAAAATTGTGTGATTATAACAATTTTCACATAGTGGATTTTCTTCTCTGAGTCTGATAGTTTTTCTTCTGTTTTGAAAGTTTTCTACATAAAGTCTGTGTTGTTATTATTTCTCTATTTTTCTTGATATTTCTGCAAAGGATAGATCGTAGGGGTAAATTTAGGAGATCCAAATTATTCCCAACAACTTGTGCCAGACAAACAATGAAATGCAAATTAGGAATCAGATGTAGAAACAATTGCATGCATATATATATGAAACAATCATATATCATCCGAAGCACAGCTAGCGCGCATGATCAATATTGTACGTGTATCTATAATTAGTTCATGTGCTTCGCGAATCATCATGTGTTGTACGTATACGTACGTATTTTGCAGCAGATACATTTAGATTTTAGGGAGAGATATATATCAGATCAATCACAAAATACAAATAACAATTACGTACGTGCAAATATCATTTCATATGGTACTCGATCCATGTGCATTGCCTTAGATCCTGATCGTGACGTGAGAATATATCGATCGATGGTCTATATTCACCACCGACGAATTTATTAAAAACTACTCGACTCTTATTATATATGAGAAATTATTATCAACTTATAATTTAATTTATACGTCATGAATGACTTTAAAAAATAATAATTTTAGTTTTAAATTATTAAATATTCTGTCAACATTATCAGAGTTCTATTTTTTTTATGCCGTTCGTTACAGATTCCCTTTTTTTGGCTTTCATTCTTTCGTTATATGGTACAATTTGAAGTTAAGCACATGTAACTAGAATATACTCCATCGATCGTAAGTAGTCTTCCGCAGACTACCTAACAGATATATTAATTAACTAAGACTAGTTCACCACCGTGATTGTCCTGACCACCATCTCGATGACGTTGAGATTACTAATTACCACTGTTCTTATTTATTTGTTTATATATTTTGTTTAGAAATTCCCAGGACCAGGATCGAGTACATTAAGATCATACATGATCCATTAAGATATATTTATATATATATATATATATATATATATATATATTTGTTATAAAAAAAATCTCTCTAATTTACGTGTAAAGCCACAAAAAAAGAGAGGAAAAACTCGTGATCAATATGATGTAGGTCTGAGTTTTTATTTGTGGATGCAAACAAAATTCAAAGAAAGAGTACTTCAAGAAATTACGTACCAATCTACCATATATATGGGTTGAATTACAACAAATTACAAACATCATGCACACCGAACAAATAAAACATATATATGTATTTACAGTAGTGGTCCTGCATGGCTACACTGTGCCACAGAAATATGGTGCTCATGATTAGCCATATATATATTGAGCTCTCTGGCCTATATATGTAATATGATCAGCGCCCTAAGTTTGCCACTACTACGCAGAGCAGTACTATATAAAGATCAAAGAGGAAAACGATACAAATTAGTCTTCGCGCGACAAAATAAAAAAGCAAAGCGTCAAGTCGTTGCATCGTCCAACAACGTGGGATTTCGTAAAGCCACCACCTTTTTTCTTTCGAAAAGAAAGAGATAATGGTTTCAGCGAGCAGCTGCCTAAATTAGCGTACTTAGCTTTAGTTCCTATGCCTCAGGGAGAGAGAGAAGAGAAAGTCCAAAATTCTCACATTTTAAAGCTTTATTGTTAGGTCATGATAAAGATGGACGAACTTTCATTAAGAGGAGTAGTACTAGTACTTCAACGTGCGAATTACGGTGATTGCATGGTACATAAGATTTCGTTTAGACCCGAAAGCCTGGCACTTAGAGCTATGGATTCTGATCTTAACCGCTGATTATCCGCCCATATTACATGACTTTGATGTAAAACTAAGCCCAAACCGTTCTTTAATTCCTGGTTCTCCATTTTCAACCGGTTCACTTCGTACGTGAGGTTCTGTAGATGCCTTTTCTTTCGCCAGCGGCAAAGTCGGGCTGACTTGCGGTTCGATTCCTTGCGTCTGAGCTGCCTCTCATCGTCGGTATAAACCGCCCGGTTCGAGCCCTCGGAACCGGAGTTTGGATCGACGGAGTCTCTTGATTGAAAGAGGGGCAAGAGTTGATCTAGAGATTCATTAGAAGACTGGGTCGGTGATTGAAAGAAGGACAGGATATCTTGGAATTCATCTGTGCCGAACTCAATTTCTTCAGAAACCGGACACTGGGATACGACTGGCTCTTGGGAGAAAAACATTGTTAAAAAGAGTGAGCATGAGGGGAGGGGAGGGAAAAGGGAAGGAACGAGTACCAGGGGTTGCGTATTTAAGGGCGGCATGGAGGAGCAAAAGCGCCGGGGGTCCCACCTCAACAAAAGATTTTGGAGCACCATCGAAGGAACCTTTGTCTAATAAAAGTACGCGTTTCCTAGTCTTTTGCTTCTTCTTTTTTTGTTTATGTTTTCTTGCGGTGATCAGGGTGTGTTTGTTACGTGCAGTTCCTTTTAGTGTCAGGTGGCACTGTGGATTGTGGTGGGCTAATTGTGGGGTCCCGGAGAAGATTAGGTTAGCTTAATCACGAAGAATCAAACAAAAGATTTCAAAAAAAAAAAAAAACTTTAAGGGAAACAAGCTATATATATTGATCACCATATATATTTTAGAAATAATAAGAAAAATGGATATCATTATATATCAATCATTCCTAACGTGTACTCTATCCCTGCATGTTGGCATGCACTATATGAAAGAATATATGGCAGAACAAGGTTTATCATTTTTGAATATATGATCATAGAATAACGAATTATATATATTATATGGAGCAACCGATCATTAATTTAAAGAATATTATTGAAACATCGCATGACATGATATATGACTCGAAGCCAAAATTATATATTTAACCTAAGAAAAAGGAGGAAAAAATAAAGGAGAAGAAAAGTTAAAGTGGCTGCACTTGCCAAAAAGAAAGTTCCATGTACAGGTTTCTTTTTTAGATGGATCAGTACGTTTCATGGATTACTTTAGAGCTAACATGATTTTGCAGCATCTAGGAAGTTCTCTTGCTCTGCAAATTAAAACTGCATTTCATAGAGGCTAGAGCTGTTTACTTTCAGTACTCACGGCTCACCACCGATCTTTGCAGAAATCTATGAGAAAGTATTGATCTGCCTCTGCAATAATATTATATATGTAAAGCTAGGGTTTCATATATAGTACTGTTTGTTCTCTTCTCCAAAGCAGGTTGGTCTACTTCCACTGATCAGCATCTTTGGAGAAATATTAGGCTTTTTGCTGCTCTAAACATGGCATGCACTTTAATTTGTTGCTGCACGTATTAGTTTTGTTTGTTTAATAACAAGGAATATTCTTCCTGGTTTACTGGGCAGTTTTCTTAGTTAGCATTTTGGTTAGTTTTTCTTGTTGGGTAGTTTGTCTTTGTCGTCGCACGTTAGCATATATGCATGCATGCCCAAAGGCCACATTAATAAGTGGGAACTAACATGGACACGTTAGAATTAAAGTGAAGTTAGAATCCCTCCTCCCCCAGCTTTCTGCGCTACTTTCAGCTGATCCGAGTTAGGTTTATGTGCTGCAATTAATTGAAAAATAATTACCACCTGGTCTGATCTCACATTTTATATGGTTTATAAACTGCAATGAACATGCTTTGCAACAGCCCTTGTTTTGTTTCTTTTGTCGCTCGGTCGTGAGCCACTCCTAAACCACCATTTTAAAGAAATTTAATAATAGTCCGTATTTCAATCATTCAAGCAGATCAGAAAATGTCGTGTAATCTACAACCCAAACGTGTCTACCGAATTGTGATTAATTATGAGCTTAGTGGTTTCAAAATATGCTTGTACAAAGTACTAATTTTCACTTGTACCGGCCATGATTTCTTTTTCTTACCGGTGTTTGCTTAATATTTTATTTGCAAGTCTGTATTTTTACACAATAAATACATGATGCTAGTTTGAAATTCAAGAGAGACCCACTCATTTAAAATGCAGACTTACCTTAATACAAATTAATACTTGTTTTTTATCTAGTTCTTTTTTGGAATATTTGTTTGCATTGTTCAGCAACGTGATGGCCGATATTCTTCGTTTTCTTTTTCCAACCATTGAAATTTGAGACCCTGTTTTTTTCGTTTACCTTATAATTGCATGCCTTCTAGATCTCATGCGTAATTATTTCCTAATAAATGAGAGCAATCTAACCCTTGTGGCACTTAATTTCTTCCAATGACAATTAATAACCTGGAGACCCATACGTAGTTTTAGCATGCATGGATGACAACGCGCGGGATTAATGGTGGTGGTCGCCATGCATGCATGGTTAATTAATTGTGTTGATGGCATGTCATGGGATTGGATAATATAGATTATCCAATTTCTACAAATCGTCTCTAAGGCCTTCTTTGTTTTCAAGACCAAAACTCAAAAATTTGAAAATTTTGAAAACCTCTAATCCCATCATTATAACTTTTTCAAATCCCCATACAAAATAAAATAAACAATTCAATTTTTTCAAATCTTAAAACAAATATAATATTAAAAAATATATTCTAACAATATTTTATTCAACTTTTCAACTTTAATCTTATCTCATCTCATCTCATCTCTAAATACAAATGAGGTCTAAATGCATCCTGCAGATTAAAGATTTAGTACCCAGTTTTGTCAATATCATCATGCTTAAAATATGAGTCTGCAAGACAAAATATTGCAGCTCATGTTGGTAATCATGTTCAATGCTACTTTACGCGCGGTTTTAGTATTCAGTACTTTCATTTTCTGAAAGCGAGTGCTAATTTGAAATCTAAACGCGTTTCGAATCTCGATCGAGCTTATTTCGAGGGATTTTGTTGATGGGTCAGAGCGTAATTACTTGCTATTCATTTCTTTTTCTGAAAACGACGAAGGAGAACTCAAAATCGCAAGAGCAACGTCGATAAAACCGTCAGAAGAGTTCAAATAGACTGAAACTGAAAATTTGGGGGTTAGGGTTAAAGGATTAATGGATCGATATACAATAAGTGGGGAAATTTTTAAATCGAAACTGAAATTTTGTTTATTACATTAAAACTTCAATAAATTAAAATTGACAATTTTTGGTGCCAAGGTTAGTCGAGACCATCCGCCCATTAAAATTTATAACTTTGTTATATATATAAATGCTCATGGGCGCCCAAGAGCATGCATTTGGAACGCAGTCACATGCACATATCATCATCGCTCAGGTACTAATCCAGATTATGAAGTACCGTTATGGACTTAAAGAACATGGGAAAAGTAAGCCAAATTACACGTAGAACTACTGAACTGGAAGAGCGACGATTAAAATGCTGATAGTATACTTTAAAAAACCAAAAAAAAAAATTGGGCTTAAATATAATGATCTACAATTTATGACAACTTTTAATTACCGAACATATGAGTGACGAGTGTTTGATGATATTTGTTTTTGTTTATCCACACGCCAGCATCCAGCTTTTTCAGCCATGACAACCCACCATTTATTTACCTCCTTTCCATACGTGTTGACAGCCTTTCAATTTCCCCGAGTCCTTGGAATTTTAAAATGTCGCGTCTTTTTTCAGTTGCGTAATTAATTTATTCATAAAAAAGTTACTGATTTTTTTAGTAAATTCATATTCTCAATGAGCAAAATTCTTTAAGTTAATACAAATTTAACTTAACTATTTAATTTCATGCATCGTAACAAGTACGTACTGACTTTTATCAATATGGACTCCGCTGAAACTACATGTATTAACTTTCAACAAAATGATCTACTTAACCCAGCAAGATATGGAGAGAGAGAGAGAGAGAGAGAGAGAGAGAGAGAGAGAGAGAGAGAGAGAGAGATTTCCATGTACAACTTCGATTACAGAGTAATCGCCCTTCATGTTCTGGCGGGGGGGGGGGTAACTCCATGCCTCAAAATAAACAAATGCTTGCCAGCCCCATATTACCTCCGTATGATCCATTCTCATGTATTTTCCCAATGGGTATAAATTAGGTCCTTATAAGTTTACAGGAGGAGTTCCCTGCGATCACGATCATGGAGTTAAATTAGTTATTCTTCTAGGTATGCAATGAAGGATATCAAAATTAACCACCACTTTATAATTTATTATTAAAAAAAAAAAAAAAAAAGATTACCAGTCCCATCTAAAAGATCAAGGTTAATCAATGGATTATTGGGTTCTAATGTTTATAGTAACAAAACAAGATTTTAAACCGGCTCAACTTATACCATCACATGTTCAAGGCAAATCGAGCCAACGGCAGCTGGCAAATACACAATCACGGGTGGTAAGAAGTGCCCCAACCAGGCAAATTAAGAGCATTTGAAAGCAACAGTGTAGGTAAGAAAGCAATTTGGGAAACCAAGATTTCACCTTAAACAACAGGTCATGAGCAATGTGCTCCCAGGGCAATGAAATGGACATCAAGCAGCATTTCAGAGGCACCATTTCTTCATCAAAACTCGTGGGTGTAGCCCCAGCAGCTGCATAGGCATGTTTTGCTGCAACAGATGCAACAGATGCTGCTTTACGAACAATTGAGCCAATTGCAACCGGTGAAAAGGGGCCTGAGTCCTCCTGGCTTTGATCTGATATAGGACTTCCAGATTCAGTATTTCACAAAATCTTTGCATATATCATTCACTTCCTATTATCAATCATTCGACTACAACTACTTCACAAAACCAATCAGAAGACCATAAATTAGATGTGTTCTGCGTAGGGATTGTCATGGGTATGGCAGAAATGGGATACCTTTCCAAGTCGCAATGTACTCCCCCAAAACATTTTAACATCAATATAATTAAATTTTTGTAAGTAATTGTGTGTTCCTGCGATGAATGCCAACTTTTCTTTCTTAGGAAGAAAAAGAGGTTTGTCGGTGATCATTACAGGTTTATGTTCTGAGAAAACAGGTCATTCACAAAAACTATAAAGAGAGGATATTCTTACCTACAACACCAGAAACGGCAACTTCAACCTCTCCCCTCCCACCAGGACCTTTCATGTATAGCCTGTCCGTTTTTCCAGGGGAATGTCCTAGTGATAGAAGGCTCCCAAATCGAGATTTTCCCGCTGTAAATGAGATAAAAATGTCAAAAACAAACGTTATTCAGAAAATTTTGAACGTTTCAGTAAATAGTCAATAACAGAGCTGACTTTAGTAGGTTGCAAAGGCAGCAAGTTTCATAAGCCAAAAGATTTCACAAAGAATCAGTATTGCACACCAAAGTTGGCAAAGATTTGAGAGAATTATAGTCTATGCAGCAGAACCATAGTGGGAAACAGTTGGGAGAACAAAGATGTCTACAAAATAAGCCGGTGACGCGTAAAACAAGCATCTGAAGGCATCGAGATTTCTACCAGAAATGAATGAGTGACATTCCACAAGTTTCAGGGAACAATTTTTCTTTTCTTTTTTCCATTTTTTTTTCAAATACATTCCACGATGACATAGTTAATCCCTTCTTCCAACTGAAACCAGCTTTTTTCAGATAGATCTTCAATCTTAATAGATTTTATTTACTCTGTAATTGAATTTGAAGCAATGTAAGTGGACATAATATAATTGTAACAGCAGAATTTATAATGCCAATACTTGTACATGTATTTCTGCATATACAACATGTAACAGAAATAAAAATATATGCACCAGCCTAAGATAAAACTATAAAACATAATAAATAAATAATTCACTAATCTAAAAAGGCAACAACAAACAGAAAAAACAGAATGAAACAACAACATAAAGTGAGAGACTCCATTTGAGAGTACTTAATCTTTGGGGGTGGGGGGGAGAGAGAGAGCGAAGTAGGAAGACATACCATCATAAGCGTCTCGAACCATTTGATAGCTCACAAATCCCGAGAAAAGAGAAAGCTGCAATTGCATTTGAAGATGTCAAATGGATCTTCCAAGGACCATATTGCATGAGTGGACAGCATATCATCTTTATAGGAATTGAGATCGTTTTAGAATTCTCTACCCGAACTCCATGGTGGATTTCAGAGAGAGAGACAGCATACAAATGTTGTCTAGATAATTGACACACGCAACATTTTTTTTTATAAGTAAACGGTAGTATTAATAAGGATAGGCATAGCCCAAGTACACAAGAAGGTATACAAGAGATAAGACTTATCTAGGTCGCTATAGAAGAAATAAAATCATGTACATTTATTTAGGCCATTAAAACCTACAGCTATAGCCCAAAGAAATAAGGTGCGAAAAAATAAAGCTCGGAGCTCCTCTAGTGTCCACTCCTTGTTTTCGAATGTCCGCTCGTTATGCTCTCGCCATATGCACCACATAATGCAAGTAGGGACCATCTTCCATACAACTTTGATTTGTGGAGCACCACCTGGCATCACCCAATTGGCCAATAACTCAACCATTGTGGTAGGCATCATCCAGTTCAACCTTATTCGACTGAACACTTCACTCCACACGGCTCTCACTATCTCACAATGTAGCAAGAGATGATCCACTGTCTCACCAGCTTTCTTGCACATACAACACCAATCAGAGATAATTACCCAACGCTTTTACAGATTATCAGTAGTCAAAATCTTACCCAAGGCCGCTGTCCAAGAGAAGAAGAGTGCTTTAGGAGGCACCTTATTCCTCCACGATCTTTTCCATAGTAAATGAGTATTTGGTATAAGTGTAAAAGACTTATAAAAGGAGCAAACCGAGAAAGTACCCTTACCTGCAAGAGTCCACCATAGTTTATAGTCCCCCAATCTATTCAGCTTCATAGAATACACTAGGCTGAAAAAAGCCTCAAAACTGTCTATTTCTCAATCTTGGGCTGCTCTACTAAAGGTCACATTTCATTGAACTTCATCCCCTGAACGAACCACAAGGTTTGCCACCGAAGCCTCTTGGTCACATGCCACACGGAAAACGGATGGGAAAGAATCCTTTAGAGCCTCCACGCCACACCAAATGTCCATCTAAAATTTTATACGAGTACCCTCCCTCACCATAAATTTAGTATGGCGAGTAAAAACCCCCCACCCTCGTCTTATTTGCTTCCAAACCCCCACACCATAGGACCCATTCCCCTCTCTAGTACACCAACCCCCCCATAAGCGACCATGTTTGCAATCTACCACTAATTTCCAGAGAGCTTCCAGTTCCCTATTGTATCTCCAAAGTCATTTCCCAAAAAGTGCCCGATTAAACGTTCTCAAGTTCTTTATCCCCAACCCACCTAACAAAATTGGTCTGCACACCTTGTCCCAACTTTCTAGGTGAAACTTGAATTCATCCCTCATCCCACTCCATAACAAATCACGATATAGTTTTTTGATCTATGCTGCCACGCAAGCTGGAATTGAAAAAACAGACAAGAAATAAGTTGGTAAGTTAGAGAGGGTACTTTTGATAAGAGTCACCCGGCCTCCTTTTGACAAATATAATCTCTTCCACCCTTTCGATTTTTGTTCTATTTTCTCAATAACTATATCCCAAATAGATAAAACCCGTGATGCAGCCTCCAATGGTAATCCCAAATATGTCATAGGACCTTACACCCGAGTGTACTAGCCAATTGCCCAGTAGTACTAACGTTCCCAACTAGCACTGATTCTGATTTATCAAAGTTCACTCTCAAACCTAATGCTACTTCGAAGCAAACAAGAAGTGCCTTCAGTGCCCTAAGTTGGTCTTGTTCTGCCTCGCAGAAAATGAGTGTCTTCTGCAAATAGTAAATGTGAAACCGAGATACTGCCCCTATTCGGATCACCCACTAAAAATCCAGCCATAAAACCGTTACTAACCACAGCCGATAACATCCTACTCAGTGCCTCCATGATGACAACAAAGAGGAGAGGGGGCAGAGGATCTCCCTGTCTTAGGCCTCAGGAGCTGTTAAAGAAACCCTCTCAGTTGCCATTGATCAAAATTGAAAATATTGACGTTGAAATGCACCATCTGATCCACATAAACCATTTCTCCCCAAAGCCACATCTCTTTAATAAATAAAGGAGAAGGTCCCAGTTTACATGATCATACACCTTTGCCATGTCTAGCTTACAGATAATCCCTACGATACTAGACTTTAATCTATTATCCATACATTCATTGGCTATGAGGACAGAATCCAGGATTTGGCGACCCCTTACAAAAGCATTTTGTGGCTTTGAGATTGTCTCACCAATGACCACCCCTAATCTGTTTGTAAACAACTTGGAAATGATTTTGTAAACCCCATTGATGAGGCTAATGGGCCTAAAATCCTTTCCTTCCGATGCTCCGGACTTCTTTGGGATCAAAGCAATGAAAGTAACATTCAAACTTTTCTCGAACTTTCCAGCCAAGAATAATTCCTGAAACACATTCATAATGTCCTCTTTCACTACCTCCCAACATGTTTGAAAAAAGCCCATCGAAAAGCCGTCTGGACCTAGTGCTTTATCTTTCCCCATTTTTCTGAGCACATCATATAACTTCTCTTCCTCAAAAGATCTCTCCAACCAAGACGCTGACTGTGGCTCAATAGAATCAAAACCAAGTCCATCTACTTTTGGCCTCTGTTAGAGGACATGGTTGTAATTAGTTTAGTTTAGAAATGTATAATGGTCTTGTGTATGTGTATGTATAGTCGGTTACTTGTAAATGAACAATATTAATTTATTCTCTCAATATATTCGACTACATGGTATCAGAGAGAACTGTAGTCAGTGGTGGTTGTGCGACGGAGATAGTGGTGGTTGTGGGTGTACGACGGAGTTAGTGGTGGTTGTGCGACGGAGGTGTGGTATCACCGTTGTTGTCTGTGGTGGTTAGTGGCCGGTGTCTGTGGTGGTTAGTGGCTGTTGTATGTAGTGGCGGCCGGAGCTATTTCTAGCTTTTCCGGTGACCTCAGTTGTTTTCTCCGGTAGTGGGCACCATAATCGAGACCGCCGGCGTTTTCTGTGCACACCGGTGTGTCTCCCGTCGTCATCCGATGCCGGAATCACTGTGTATCGCCGGCGAACTCGACGTCTCGGAGTGCTTGGTTACAGGTATCGACTATCCTATCCTGGAATACATATGCCCTAATCTGGAGTAAGTTCTTATCTCTATCCAGAATAAGGTTCGTTTGGTAACAGGTATAAGGTAAAATTATTCCTGTTTAGGATAAGTTATCCTCGTTTAGGATAACTTATTCCAGTTTAGGATTAGGGTTTGAAGCCGGTACCGGCGATACCCGAAACAATTCCGATACAGGCCGGTACAACCGGTTCAGATCCGGTTCAACCCGAAATATAGCGGTTCAGACCCGATACAGGCCGATTCTGAACCGATTCTTGCTTGTTTCGGCCGGTACAGACTTGTTTTGACCAATACAGATCCGAAATTTGGGGTTTAATCTGATTTTCGACCGGTACAGACCCGATACAGGCCGATTCTGAACCGATTCTTGCTTGTTTCGGCCGGTACAGACTTGTTTTGACCAATACAGATCCGAAATTTGGGGTTTAATCTGATTTTCGACCGGTACAGGCTTGTTTTTCATCCATATTTCATATTTTGTGTGGATTCTTGTTTCCAAGTTGAATTCTTGTGCTACTTTTCCTCATGACAACTAAGTTTGAGTCAATGTCTCTTGCACCAAACATTAGTATGCCTATGACTTCAGTGAAGTTGAATGGAAAAAATTATATGTTGTGGTCAAAATCAGTTGAAATGTTTCTGAAAGGCAAGGGTCTTCGTCGTACTCATTTGGTTGATCCAATGCCTGAGTCAGCTAGTTCTACATTTGCTCAGTGGGAGCAAGAAGATGCTCAAATACTGTCCCTAATGTTGACAAGTATTGAGCCTAATATTTGCAACAGTTTAATACATTTTGACACAGCTCAAGAGGTGTGGAAGCATCTCCAGCAGATGTATTCGGGTGCTGGAAACATAACTCGTATTTATGAGTTGTGTCAGCAATTCTTTGGGTTGGAACAAGGTGCTTTGGGCCTGGAAGAATATTATTCTCAAGTGATAGGCATATGTGAAGAACTCAAAATGTATCAACCTATCACTTCAGATGTTTCAAGTATGCTAAAACAACGGGAAGATTTTAATGTTGTTCGGTTTCTGGTTGGCTTAAAGCCTGAGTATGAATCAGTGCGCTCTCAAATTCTAGCAAGTCCACAGCTTCCCTCATTTCCTGATGTGTTCTCCCGACTCCAGCGAGCCACATTATCTGGACAAGGATCTCAGTTTTCTTCAGATCAGAGTAATGAGAGAACTGCTTTAGCTGCCGCCTATGTTGCTCCTGGTGGGCGTGGGGGCCGGAGTGGTAGAAGTGTCCGTGGGGGCCGTGATGCTAGAGGTAATCGCACTCGAGGTCGTGAATCTCGTAAGTGCACTCATTGTGGTCGCACTAACCACTCAGTGGACTATTGTTGGGATCTCCATGGTAGACCATCTGGGTCTGCTAATCAAGCTATTTGCCAAAATAGCTTCGACTCGACTCCAGAAATGATTAGCATATCGAAGAATGAGTATGATCAGCTTTTGGGTCAAACACGAGCGACTTCATCTTCCATAGCTACTCGTGCCGATTCAGGTACAGCGTCCGCATGTCTTATCTCATCTACTCCAAATCCATGGATCATCGATTCAGGAGCTAACGAACATTTGACTGGTTTGTCTTATTCCTTATCTGAGTTAGATACTTTGACATCTCCAAAAAGTGTTACTCTTGCTAATGGCTCTCTTGCTAAAGTTACAGGCATTGGATCCACTAAGCTCACTGATTCTATATCCTTGTCATCTGTTCTATATGCTCCTAGTTTTCCTTTTAGTTTGTTGTCCATTAGTAAAATTACTCAAACTCTTCAATGTTCTGTGACATTTTATCCCTCTGTGTGTATCTTTCAGGATCTCAAGACGGGGAAGAAGATTGGTACGGGGCATGAAGCTGGTGGCCTGTATTACTTTGATGGCAAACAGTCACCTACTCGAGCCCTCACATCCTCGTCATCTGCTTTTGAATGGCATTGTCGCCTTGGACACCCATCTCTTTCTCTTTTGAAACGTCAAGTTAGGAACATTGAAAATGTATCTTCTTTTCCTTGTGAAGCATGTCAGCTTAGTAAACACCATCGTGTGTCTTTTGTACCTCGAGTTGATAATCGAGCATCTACTTCTTTTGAATTGGTTCACTCTGATATATGGGGACCAATCAACATTGTATCAAACAAGTTTCAGTATTTTGTTACATTTGTTGATGACTATTCTCGTATGACATGGTTGTTTTTGATGAAGGCAAGATCTGAACTTCTTTCCATATTCAAAGTCTTTCGAAAAGAAATTAAGACTCAATTTAGACAAAAAGTTCAAGTGTTGCGTTCTGACAATGCTAAAGAATATCAATCGAGTGCCTTTGCTACTTACTTAAGTAATAAAGGAATTGTTCATCAAACTTCATGCGCTTATACACCCCAACAGAATGGGGTGGCTGAACGCAAAAATCGTCATTTGTTAGATATAACCCGAGCACTCTTACTGCACATGCATGTTCCTAAACGTTTTTGGAGTGATGGTGTTCTTACTGCGTGTCACCTTATTAACCGTATGCCTTCATCAGTCCTCGATGGTTCCTCTCCCTTTTCCATCTTGTTCCCTTCTTCTCCACCATTTTCTCTCCCTCCAAAAATCTTTGGGTGTGTTTGCTATGTTCATAACCTTGGTCCAGGCTTTGATAAGCTTGATCCACGTGCTACCAAATGTTTCTTTGTTGGTTATTCCCGGACTCAAAAAGGATATCGATGCTATAGTCCTACTCTTAGACGTTACTTCACTAGTGCTGATGTCACCTTCTTTGAGTCCATACCCTATTTCTCGGCAACATCTGCAGCTGTTGAGTGTGATCCTCTACCATTACCTACTCTTACTCTTTCTCCTGCACACTCACCCACTCTTACCCAATCCTCCTCTGTTCCTTCTGTTGTTCCTTTGCAGGTGTACTCTCGTCGCGTGCGGCCTCCGGTTCCCATGCCTCCACCAACCTCGTCTCCATCTTCAGATCCTGAGTCACCTAGTACTTCAGACTCTCCACCTATTGCTCTTCGAAAAGGTACTCGTTCTTGTGTTACTCGACATCCAATTACCCAATATGTCTCTTGTCATGCCTTATCTCCATCTTTTTCATGCTTTACTTCTCAACTTTCAAAATCTTCTGTTCCTAAGACAGTTCAGGATGCTTTATCTGATTCGGAATGGAGGATAGCTATGAAAAATGAAATGGATGCTCTTCATAATAATGGGACATGGGATCTTGTTCCTCTACCACCTGGTAAACATTCTGTTGGTTGTAGATGGGTATATACAATCAAATTCCATCCTGATGGTTCTGTTGAACGTCTGAAAGCCCGCTTGGTTGCTAAGGGTTACACTCAAACTTATGGCATTGATTATGACGAGACTTTTTCCCCGGTTGCCAAAATTTCTTCTATTCGAGTATTGATTTCTCTTGCTGCTAACTTGGATTGGCCTTTATTTCAGTTAGATGTTAAAAATGCATTCCTACATGGCGACTTAAATGAGGAAGTGTATATGGAGCAACCACCTGGGTTTGTTGCTCAGGGGGAGTATCGAGGTACTGTGTGCAAGTTAAAAAAGGCATTATATGGTTTGAAACAATCTCCTCGAGCATGGTTTGGGAGGTTCTCTGATTCTGTATTAGCATTTGGTCTGCATAGATGCCAAACAGATCACTCAGTATTTCACCTACACAGTGATGCAGGTCATATCTTGTTGGTTGTATATGTTGATGACATTGTAATTACTGGGAGTGACTCAACTGGAATTGCTAGGCTGAAGCAATTTTTACATGATCAGTTTCAGACAAAAGACTTAGGCAAACTCAGGTACTTTCTTGGAATTGAAGTTGGTAGATCAAAAAAAGGCATTAACCTATCTCAGAGAAAATATGTACTTGATATTTTGGAAGAAACTGGCATGTTAGGTGCACGACCTATTGACACTCCTATGGACCCAAACCGTAAACTCTTGAAAGATGAAGGGGAGTTGTTTGGAGATCTAGGTCGGTATCAAAGACTTGTTGGAAAATTGAATTATCTTACTATCACTAGACCTGATATCTCTTATGCAGTGAGTGTAGTGAGCCAATTTCTACAAAAGCCCAGGGTCTCACATTGGGATGCTGTAATCCATATTCTTCGTTATCTTAAACGAGCTCCTGGTCTGGGACTATTATATAGACCGAATGGACACCTTAGAATTGAAGCTTTTTCAGATGCTGATTGGGCTGGATCTCCTTCAGATAGAAGATCGACTACTGGATATTGTACATTTGTAGGAGGTAACTTGGTTTCATGGAAGAGTAAGAAACAAACAGTCGTAGCTCGGTCTAGTGCAGAAGCTGAATACAGAGCAATGGCTCATACGACTAGTGAGATGACATGGTTGCAACACTTTCTTCAGGAGATTGAGTTTCCAGCTCCTGTTCCTCTTCAGTTACTTTGTGATAACCAAGCTGCAGTGCATATTGCGTCTAATCCTGTATTCCATGAGAGGACTAAACACATTGAGATTGATTGTCACTTCATTCGAGATAAGATACTAAGTGGTGACATTTCTACACCCTTTGTGAAGTCTGCTGATCAACTTGCAGATATGTTTACTAAACCACTGTGTTATAGTCGGTTAAAGCTTATTTGTTCCAAGCTAGGTTTATATGATATATATGCCCCAGCTTGAGGGGGAGTGTTAGAGGACATGGTTGTAATTAGTTTAGTTTAGAAATGTATAATGGTCTTGTGTATGTGTATGTATAGTCGGTTACTTGTAAATGAACAATATTAATTTATTCTCTCAATATATTCGACTACAGCCTCCAACCCTCACCTTCTGTAAATAAATTTTCAAAGAAACTCACCACACATTCTTTAATCACAGGAGCCTTCGTGCATTCTCTAAAATTGATTTTTGGCATTTCAATGGTATTCTTTCTCCTATGAGAATTAGCCACTCTATGGAAGAATTTTGTGCATCGATCTCATTCTTTCAACCAAAGTGCTCTTGACTTCTGATGCCAAGAGATCTCCTCTAGAGATAATACTCTTTCCAACTTTGATGCCAACTCTGCCTTACGTGAGACTTCCTCTAAAAGGTGGGGAGTCTATCTTCAATAATCCTCTCAAAATTTTGTAATTCCTCCAACATGGTTTTCTTTTGCTCCCCTATGTCACCAAATGTTTGAGAATTCCAAAGATTTAAGTCATTCTTTAAAGCTTTTAATTTTCCTGCAAGAATATGAGAGGGGGTACCATAAAACTGATAAGATGACCACCAAAGCCTTACCCTGTCCACAAAGCTTTCGCTTTTAAGCCACATGTTTTCGAACTAAAAGTAGCGACAACCTCCTTGAATACTGCCTCCATCTAGCAAAACGGGAAAGTGATCCGAACAGAGATGTGGCAATCTCCTCTGATATACTTCTGGGTAATGACTTTTTCAATCCGGCGATATTAGAAATCTGTCTAGCCGAGACCACGTATGACTATTAGACCAGGTAAAGGGACCACCTATTAAAGGGATATCCACCAGGTTCAAGTAAAAAATGCACTCTTAAAAATTTGTCATGATTGGGCGTAAACAACTGTCTCGAGATCTTTCGCTAGGGAACCTTATTACGTTAAAATCACCACCTATGCACCAAGGGAGGTCCCGCCAACTATAAATTCCAACAAGTTCTTCCCACAAATGCCTTCTAATGTTGTCAACATTTGGTCCATAGATACCTGCAAAAGCCCATAAGAAATTATCCTCCACCACCTTAAAGGAACAGGCCACTGTGTATTCCCCTACAAACTCCTCCATTTTCCCCACCACCCTTTTATCCTACATCACAAGAAGACCACCCGATGCCCCATTCAAAGCCAAAAAAACCCAATCTGCATACGGGCAGCTCCACACACTTCTCACTAATTTTCTAGTCGCCCATTTCAACTTAGTTTCTTGTAAACAAACAATGTTTGCCTTCCATTCCTGAAGCAAGTTTTTTATGTGAAGACCCTTATTACCCTCATTCAGCCCACGCACATCCCACGAAACAATTTTCAGCTTCATAAAGAAACAACAGTACCATTCCCTTTGGACCTATCACGACTTGAGCTACCCTCATTTAAAGACCAATTAAGTCTCTTAAGCACCTTTGTTTCTTGGATCTAGCTTTCTTGGACTGAGAATGACCCACCTCAATGGCCGTGAGAAGTGCCACAAATCGCTCTTCATAACCCACACACTCCATTCCCACCACATGTTGAATGTCCTTTTACCTTTTTGAGCACCCAATCAGAGATCTCAAATTCATTTGGTAATAGACAATTCAGTGGGAATGGGTCCCTGTCCCCAGTACCTCCTTGCCCCCCAGACGAATTACTTCCTTCCAATTCAACCACAGTACCCACGTTATATTATCAGAGGAATGGAAAATTTCGTGGGTGTCAGGAACCAAAGAAATATCCTCATTAACCTCCGTGAGCCTCTATTGTAGCCCTACGACACTGTCCTCCTCGAAATCCCGACTCCTCACGTCACCATCTTCCGATAGGAACTCAAGGTGCTCGACAGAAACAGATGGAACCTCCATCTGGGAAGGTGTTGGTTCCATGGTGTTGATCGGCTATTTCTGAGTGTAAAGTTCAGCGAAAAAGGTTGTCGGTGGCCATTGGCTTCTTTTTCCTCTACGCGCGACGGTAAAACTTGCTCCACCACCGTCGCCAGCGCTGTCTGGGCCACTGGCACAGAGCCCATCACCGTCGCCGGCATTGTCTGGGCCATCGGGACAGGACCCACCGGCAAAGTACCCACCACTGGATAGTTGCCGTTTGTGGAGGACAAGCCTCCCTCCGTACGGGTTCTCCAAACGAAAGGCTGAGGCCTTGGAGTTACAGGCTGGGCCTTGTAACTAATGGGCTCCTTGCGGCCCACAGTTTTCCCCACAAGCTGAGGCCTAATGTTTATGGGCAATAGACACGCGCAACATTAAATGTTATTGGGCCCAGATATTGTGTGCTTGTCTCTCCCTGCCTCTAAAATCTACCATGGAGTTCGGGCATATAACTCTAAAGGATCCTAATCCTCTTTAAAGATGAGAACATTTGAGTCCATGCAACCATGATTTCTTCTCAAATGAATAGGGCTCTCTAGAGTGCCTTCATGGAAATCCTAATAGCCCAGTCCTAGTTGCTGGCATTTTAGTATAGTTGAGTTATCTTTGGTAGGTATAATGGAGTTAGAAAAAGTTAACAGGCAGCAATCAAATGCTTCCTCGGCAAGATATGGAGACATGGGCAGGGCAACAAGCTAATATAGGATTAATAAGTGTACCTTGGTACTTTTGGTCAAATTATTATCAGCTGTCAAAGATGAATTATTGCTGGAACTGCAATCATGTGGCTCCTTTTCAATAGAAGATGTTGCCCCATGATTTGCATCATTGCTGGGAAATGCTGCCCCATCATTTGCGTTGAGAAGTACACAATAGCAATGGCCTGTTTCCGTCAAGACCTGCATACATAGACAAATCACATGATAGAGTAGTGGCATGAAATGGACAATAACAGGTAGCAATTGCATTGCAGATATCCCAGAATGATATCTTGCATTTGTGCATATAAACAACTAGGCAGACAAACTACTAAATCAATAAATATCTAGTTTTAACCAGACAAACTAGAACAGGCCTTGTTTTGACCCCAAATGGATCTGCATATATGCATATGGAATTTTCAGGACCCAAAGAGTACAGCATCTTACACTCGAGGAAATGTAAGCTCTTCAAGAATGTAGCGCAGTTTTGCTTCTTCAACATGTAGTACAGTTGACCAAAGGAAAGGCAAAATGTTTCATCATGGAAGAATTGATATAAAAATGCTGTATGTACGGTTACTAAAACAGACGGAACCTAACTCAACCGATCAAGATGGAAGCATACCAAAAAAAACTTAAATTTGTATTAAACAAATTTAGGTTATGGTCTCCAATTTCACTAAAATTTCAAGGCCTCATCAGCACGTCTTAAGACCTTAATGCTTTAGGATCCAACTCTATTACATCTTTAGTAATAGGATTCTTATGTCTTACTAATTCAAATCAAGCCAATGCTGTCAGTTACAGAATTCTTGCGTCTTAATAATTCCTGCCTAATTCTTAGAACAAATCTGGGGATGTATGATTATATAGTAAAAAAAATTATTGAAAAAAAATACAAGTAAGCCTTTTCACTTTACAGCTTGTGTTAAACTCAATACCACTGCATCAAAAGTAGAATCGAAGTCATCAACCGCAAAACAGATATCTGGATAGGCAGGTATTGTCTCCACTTCCTAGAAGCAAATTTGCAAGTGTCAGAGATTGAAGCTAAGGTGCAACTCGAGAAAAAGAAATTTTTTGCAAATCCATAACTTGCCTTTCTGGAATCCAAATGAAAGTTGACACGAGTTGGAGATGCATAAACAGTTTTTACAACCTGCAAATACGTCATAAGCCATACTTCAAGATTAGATCATTAAGCGTTCTTGGACATACGGAGAAGGTGTGGTAGCTTGCAAGACACTGCAGTTGAGCATGCATGATCAAAGACTTAAAAAATTCATCTGACTAAATGCCTTCCTACAGTAGCCTTATGCTCTTTTTTTACAAGTAGCCCTGTGGTTTTTAACATATATAATCGTAACATAAATAAATTGAAGACTCCCTTGGTAATCTAATAAAAAGCAAAAGCACATGCACAAATCGGCAGGAATGTCAATTGTACAGATATTTCAGTGAGTAATAATCTTAGTTAAATTCACTTCAAGTCAAGTAATAACATCATAAATTCCCATTTCACCTTGGTTGCAAATACAACAAGGTTGTGCTTCTGACAAGAAGGGAATTCACTACATAGGCTAAGAAATTTTCTAAATACTATTCCTTTGTCTCCTTGGATGAAAATTCAACAAAATTGTACTTCTGGCAAAAAGAGAATTCACTACAGAGGTTAAGAAATATTCTGAATACTGCAAAGATATTTTTTTTTTAAAAGTGAAAAGGAAAATAAATAGCATAACAGAAAAAATCTACCTCTTGAAAATAAATGTAGATATATCTGCCACACTAACAAATTAACGCTGTAAATACCTTATATATAGGTAGCAAGGGCTTGTCTTGCCCAGCTTGATGATTCCGAAGGTCCTGATGACTGAAAAATAAAAAATCATACTTCAGATTTTACCATAAATTACATGTAGAAATGAAGGAAACAAGAATTGTAAAAGCAAGGTCAGCTGACGGTACTTTTTGATCACCGCAACTACTTTTTTATAAGGACTACAACTAAAACTCCTATCCACTTAAGGATTCTATGAACTACAAATCCATTAAAATAGGAAGAGTCATAGAGATGCATTTTATCAAGTACATGCCACTTCCAAGAAGATGGAGAGTAACTCTCAGTAATACAGTATCATATATCAATTAGATGTCAACAGCATGGAACTTCTGTGCAATGATTTGCATCACAGAGGGTAGATATAACAATAACTCTATATCGAACCAAACCTAACCATTTCCTGTGAGAGATGAAAATGTCACAGGAACTACAATCATCAAATATAGATAAAACCGTAGAGATTATATGATTTGATACTGAGAATGAGTATAATGCAGGAAATCTACAAAATTACATTTACCTGCAAATTGCTACTGTCACAGTGAATGAAGTGTGAGCAATCAAGTTCAAGTAAAATGAGCGCCTCCAATCCACTTCAACAGAACTTTTTCCAACTAACGCATCCAACTGGTTGACAGGAGCAAAGAGAATTATTTTATCAATCACTAAACATCTTACCTTATTAACTGCCAATGGGCAAACCTTCTCACACATGAAGAATACAGCCCAAAATGGAAGGTGGTAGGCCAAAAAGACCATGAATTTAGGCAATTAAAAAGGACATCAACGCCAATTACTCAAGTGTAAGATAGAGCATGGTTGCCAGAAACTTAACCCCACATAGTTGAGGATAAGCTTCATTCAGTTCCATTTTATAATTAAAAGAATGAAAATGTAAAACCGTGCTTCTTTACGCATCATCCCATGCTTGCCCAGAGTATAATAATTAAAAGAATGAAAATGTACAACTTTTTCACCAGTTGATTCGTCCGAAGATGATACCAGATCTAGTCTCCCCCTCACACTGATGATTCCAGGTTTCTTCTGAATCAGAAATTTTATATTGATAGCTTCATGACATTGATAACAGGCATATAACCTTTTCCTCTTAATTCTTTTTCATTTTTCAATTTTTCAGAGTATCGGCACAAGTCATAAACTGTACGCTAACAACGATGAAAGAGTTGTGGTACCAACCATTTGTGTGCAAGCTACATACCCCATATGGATGAATTCTATTTTCTTGATATTGTTAAGTCTGACACATTTAAGAGAAACTTCTAAACAGAAAATTCCTCGGCAACTATCATTTTCAATGCTGCAACAGTCCACATACAAGGGATTCGACAATCAACTCCGAGCAAACATCTAAAAAATAATGCAAGTGCTATTAGCAAGATAACGAACGAGATCGTCAACATGCAGGTGAAGTTGTCCAAAAGGAACTCAGTTTAGCACACGTACACAGAGGCATAAAGCTCAAACTGGTTTTTCATGCCGCTTTTACCTCGGGTGTCCACCTGCGTACAAAGTAAGGAGCAACAGCTTCCGCATTGTCATTGAAACCATATCCCTGCGAACTCTATAGCAACAAAAATGGAAAGAATGAAGAAATGCAAGTTAACAAACGGAAGGGATTCTAACCATACCAATTCCATTTCTTTCGGGGAAAATAGTAAAAAGGCATACCAATTTTCTAACGAAGAATAGGAGATCGTCGTCCTCACGTCCCCTAGACTCTTTGCCACGAACAAAATACAAATCGAAGACATCATGCCAAAATCTCGGATCAAATTCGACGTCGTCGGTAGCATCAACTTCCAACGGCTCGTCCACGATGGTTTTCCCCAACGAATTGGAGTGCTTCTTCACCATGCTCAACAATTCGTACCTACCAAACCAACAAACAAAGGCATTTTATAGTTCTTCGCAATTTTGACTCGGCCACGAATTGTGTGAAGCTGAACTAGTAATAAATTGTTGATAGGGAAATAGCGGAATGATGGAAAGGGTGGAGCTGTATTTTTTGCAGTACCTGGAAGGGATCTCTCCACCATCTCCGAGCATTTTCAAATGTTTAGCTGCCCGACTGTCTGGTTGTGTGAAATGAGTGGAATCAACTAACTTCTTCGTCAAATCAATCTGGGGGATTCGGGAACCATGAATTTGGGGTTTATGCTGGAAAACGTACGTTTGTGGTGGTGATGGATAGGGCGATCCGATGCAACGTACTTGTAAAATTAGCTTGGGGAAACTACCGTGTGCGATAGAGAGAGTGACAGACGGCCCTTCGCGCTGGCGGTGGCCGGTAGCTGAAACGGAGGAAGGATTCCGTGCGTCGGGGCGCAGGAGAGTCCTTACTCTTTTAATTTTTTAAAAAAAGTAATCTTACTATAAAGCGAGTCTGCGACTGCAAATTTTTTTTTTTATTATTATTCTACGTTCTTATCTTATTTTTATTTTATTTTATAAATATGACACTTTTTAATTACATTTGAATCATCTCTACTTCTTCTTCTTTCTTTTTTTGGATGATTAGAACTCATTCACATATAAACAACACAATACATCAGTTTCAGAAAACAACACCCATGCGAAATTCACAGCCACTTGTTCAGAACATCTCTAATTCTAATAACACCCTATTGGAAATGAGGTCTGGATAAGAATAGTACTGCTAGAGCCACCGCTGTGGCTCCCGTTGGAGCTATCGATGGCTCTAGCATATGTATTTTTATGTTTTTTATAGATTTTTTAAAAATTTTAAAAAAAAAATATTTAGAATATTATTAAAAAATATTTTTTTAATCATAAAGTAAAAAATAATTATTAAAAAATACTTTCTTAATCACGAAGTAAAATAATATTTTATTTCGTGATTAAGAAATATTTTTTAATGATATTGTGAATTTTTTTTTATTAAATATTTAAAATTATTAAAAAAATCTATATAAAAAAAAAACTAAAACAAAACACATTATAATGCAAGCGGTAGCTTAGCATTATTCGGATAAGAATGCATCCATTGAGCCGTATCTGCCACCTATTTGTGTGTCGTTGCCTCCCTACATGAACTACATTCAATTTTACATAACCTGCTCCACAAGTTTCCATAACAGAATCTTCTCTTTTTTTACCACGAAAAATGATAGGGATACCACTGGGAGATCCGTTGATGTCCTGTTCTTTTTTTTTTTTTTAGTTTTTTTTTACTTAATAATTAAGAAAATATTGTTTAATAATATTGTAATTTTTTTTATTTTTTAAAAAAATATTTAAAAATGTTAAAAAATGATATGAAAAAAAAAGTTTTTTAACACTTTTAAATATTTAAAAACAAATTAAAAAATTTACAATATTATTAAATAACATTTTCTTAATCACTATACATAAAAAAAAAAAACTATTAAAAAAAACTAAGCGGGACATCAGTGGGATCCCCCAACGGGATTCGTGGCGTTGCACTTTTACCACAGCTTGAGAATTCTTGATAATATCCAGAAATGAGAATTTTTAATTTTAGATAAAAATTTAAAATATTAGTTTTTAATATTATTATTGTTTTAGGATTTAAAAAAATTAAATTAAGATTTGAAAAAGTTGAATTATTTATTATATTTTATTTAAAATTTTAAAAAAATTGTAATAATAAGATAAGATGAGATGAGAATTTTATATCTCATTTTGGTTGCCAAACCTATCCTGAAACTTTCCACATACTCTAACACATTTACATTCTTCCACTGAAACACAATCTTTCTAAAAAAGAATAGAATTTCTAAATTTACATACTCCCCAAGCAACAGTAAATAAAGATGAGACTATAGACCTATCAACTTCCATGATAGAACATATCAACTCATCAAAACAAGTAGCTTAAGATAACGAAGGAATAATATTACTGCATCGCAAATTCCATATCTGATTTACCTTGGCATAAAGACACAGAGCATGGATCCGATCTTCAACTTGGGTTTGACAACTTCCACACAAACTAGATGACAGTACACCTCGCTGCATTGAGTTTAATTTTGCTGGAAGACTATTTTTACTGGCCCTCCAAGCGAAATTTTTAACTTTTGGTGGTAAAGACTCTTCTTCTTTTTTTTAATTTAAAGGCTGATGAACAATAATATCTTAGATAATAGCACATCAAACGATAAAAAGATAATTGGTAGGTTTGAGATGTAAATGACAAAATCTTATATATTCAATTCAAACTTGATTCATTTAATAAATGAGATGTTCATACAGATTCGAATATTATAGGAACAAAACTCATATATATTTGGCTTGACTCAATTTAGACTCTTAACACAAAATTTATATAAGTTTGACTTGACTCTTTGAGCTCGTAATGAGTATATATTATATTTTATATACATAATTATATATTATTAATTTAGTTATAGTTTACGTTATTTAATATATTTATTATATTTTCAAAGTGTGCATAGGATAATTCGTATAATAATATTCCATACAACTATAACTTTATTTTATTATATTATCTATTTATATATTTTAATAAGTTTAGTTTATTACATTTATCTTATGTATTATTATATTTTAATTATAACTATAAGTTATTTTATTTTATTTTATAAAACTTTACACCTTAATAATTTTTTAATCAAAACTATTTGGTTGAATAGTTAAATGGTTAGAGTTTTTTTTAAGATTTGATGTTTTTTTATTATTAATCAAAAGATAAGATTCAAAATTAAAAAGAAATTTGAGTTCGAGTTCGAGTCGTTTATTTATTTTTAGTCGAGCTCGAGCCGAATTCAAACAACATTAATGGTTAACAAGTTGAATTCAAGTAAGAATATTCGAGTTCAAACCAATAAATATGCTAATCGAGTTTGAGTACTCTTGTTCAAATACAACTCAGCTTGGTTCGTTTGCAACTCGGAGCATTGACAATGGTCTATCCAAAGCCAATGTCAAAATTTGCCTAAAACTACATGTTTTGCCTAAAGCCAAAGCCATTCAACATATATTCTCACATTAATAATAATATTTTTAATTTTTTTTCATATTTTGAAACTACATTAACCAAGTGTTAATTAATAATTAGATATAGCAATATTAATAACTATGCACAAAATCAGCTAATTAATATTAATGGATAACATTAATTAATAATTGGAGATAGCAATATTTTGGAATAAAATATGTGTTTTGGCTATGAATAGTGTCTAGCTAAAGATGGAGAAATGTTTAGATTTATTGTAACTCATAATCTTACGTGAATGACTTTAGCTAGTCCAATGCAGTTGATTTAATAAAAAACTAGCCATATATTTTTGTTTAACTGGCATTTGGCTAGTTCAATATTAGTGCTCTAAGAGTATTAGTAGTAGAATCAACAAAATTTGGCCAAAATTGATCTAGAGAATTCAATGTTATAAATTTTGTTAGCCACTTTTCAACAACACCAAACAACAGACTCTCTAAATCTATTACTATTCTATTAAATATTGATTTTAAAAATTTCATTTATTTTAATTCTAATTGTAATTTGAATATTTATTCGTTATTAAAAAATTATACATTAATTTTTTAACTTTGATATTAGACTTTAAAAGAAAATTGGCATCAACAAATCATAATATTACAAAACTAGAACTTGAAGCATTCCAGTAAGATAATGTCACATCATTGAAATGACGACTGGTGGAGACTAGCCGCTTTGTGGTTGAGTTTGAAATTTGGACGCTTCTTGCTTTTGAAACGAAGATGAATTTTTTGGAGTTGTGAGCTCGCGCAAAACAAATAGCACTCGGGAGAGGACATTTTTTATGCCAAAATAATATTTGGCCAACAACTTGGACTCAATAGGTTTGACCAGTGAAAATAATCAAAGTTAAAAATACTGTAGTTTTATTAAATTTACTACAATAAGTTTTATGCAATCTAGTTAAACTTTGGCCAAAATATAATTTTTTTTAAGTCCACTACTATTGCTCTAAGATCATTAGTAGTGGATTCAACAAAGTTTGACTAGAGAATTCATTTTTATAAATTTAGCTAATCATTTTTTAACAATATCAAATAACAGACTCTTAAAATCTATTATTATTCTATTAAAATATAATTTTAACATTTTAATTTATTTGAATTCTAATTGTGATTTAAATATATATTAGTTATTAAAAAAGTACGCATTAATTTTCTAATGTTGATATTAGATTTTAAAAGAAAAAATTGGCATAAACTAATCATAATATTGCAGAACTAAAACTTGAAGTATTTTAGCAAAATCATGTCACGTCATTGAAATGATGACTGATAGAGACTAGCCGCCTTTGTGGTTGAGTTTGAAATTTAGGCACTTCATGCTTTTGAGCTGAAGAAGAATTTTTTAAAATTGTGAGCTCGTGCAAAACGAATAGCACGAGTGAGAGGGCTTTTTATGTCAAAATAATATTTGGTTAGCAACTTAAACTCAACAGTTTTGGCTAATGAAAATAACCAAAGTTAAAAATATTGTAGTTTTGTTGAGTCCACTACAGTGAATTTTTGTACAATCCAATTAAATTTTGATCAAAATATAAATTTGTTGAGTCCACTACTGGTGCTCTAAGTGGTGATTCAGTGGTTATTTTGTAACTTCAAATGGTTTAATATGTACTAGATCCTAAGTTTGAATCAAATATGAAATCACTTTAAACTATTAATATTAGTCATTTCCAATTATCTCATCTACATTTTTTATTCTTAAAAAAATGTCAAACTCTTCAAATTATGTATATAAATATTAATCAAATGTAAATTTAATTTTCCAAATCAATTTATGTTTAGGATAAAATTTACATCTAAATTTTATCTGTCTATTTATCTAAGAAAAATGTCATTTGTCATTTAAGAATTTGACAAGAAATATATGGTAATTTGTAAATTTAGACTTTTAAAACATGCTAGGTTGATATGTTTACAGGATATTGTCAGGTATATAAAGAAATGGCTTGGAGAAAAAATATCTTGATATATACTGAAGCTTGTTTTGCAACAACCGAAGTCGTTGTAGTATAGTGGTGAGTATTCCCGCCTGTCACGCGGGTGACCCGGGTTCGATCCCCGGCAACTGCGTCTAATTATGTTTTTAAAGTTTTAACTTTAACGACCTTTTTCTATACAAAAACGTCAGTGTGGGCCACTTCAGTTCAGGGCCCAAGATTGATCCGTTCTATTTTGATAGGAGCTTGGGTCTGGGCCACACGAAAATAGAACCAACTCTAACAGTTCACCCTCACCGTACGTAACGTTTTGTCGAAAGTCAATACTATCACTCCTCTTTTTTTTTTTTTTTAATTGTTTGTTGGGGGGGGGGGGGGGGGTTAAACAACCCTTCACCTTACAGTTACTTATACAAATCGTTGTCATCATGCCCAACGTCATCTTTCTTTTTATATCACACGGAAAAGCTCTCAAGATCTTAGAGAGATTGACGTTCAAGTATAAAATTATGTCGATCGAGTAACGTTTTTGCAATTCTTGAATACAACAGCCAGTTAAGGTTCTAGTGGCCAACGATTGGCCCTATTACAATATGTTTGGCTGGACTCGATAGCACGAATATTTAGCCTTTCTTTACGGCATGCAGTATAAAGTATTTCTAGCTTTGGATTCCTAATCCTCCCTCACGTTGACGCTTCGGGAAAAAAGAAATGGCCGAAAGTAAAAAAAAAAGTTTGGCGAGGGAAACAAAATGATGATGACCAAAATGGCAAACATCATTCATAATTATGGAGAAAAAAAAGAAAAAGTTTTCTTAAATATCTAAAGTGCCTTTAGCGCTGGCTTACTTTTGCTAGAGTTGTCTTTAACATAAGATATAGAGAAAAGAAACAGTGTAATCTGCTAATCGAGTTCAAAAGCTTGCCGGAAAAGATTATGCAGCGAGCTGGCATTCAAGTGATGAATTGCCAACTCGTAGTGGAGCACTTAACTCAAACAAAACATATATATAAAACACGAAAATGGAACCAAAAAAAAAAAAACAGTATATAATACTAAATATAAAAAAGGGTCATTGAATTACGACAAACAATTTAACTTATGTTGTTGGAATGGAAATCCATCCCATTGATCAGATACTTATCACAAAGATCACCAAGAGCTAGCTAACTAAATCGGGCAAATTAAATTTTCAAAGGCTAGCCGCACAAGTGGTTGCAGGCTTAGGAGAATTTCTCCTTCACTTTAGGATGTGATTGCTAGCCGCACAACCTAGCTAACTAGTTCGTGTGGCTGTTCATGAATCATTTGCCCGAAAACTGAAAGGATGGAAGATAAGAACAATTGATCCAACGACAGCATGCTGCCGCTACGTACGATATGTTTGATCTTCCCAATAGATATGAAAAACAGCCCGGATTTTAACATCAAACTCGCAAAAAAAATAAACGTAAGTTATAAATGACAGATTATAGAGATTTAAAAAAGCAGATGAAAAAATATATATTTAATTTAATTATTGTATTTTTCTTAATTTTCATCACAGGTTCAAATGCACAGATCGAGAACATTAATCATGTATCCTTTTCTTCATGATTCGTTCCCATCCCACCTTCCAAAACCACATACAAGAAACAAACTCCACAGCTGATCGATCCAAGAACCTCACAAAGCACTTACCCAAAAGAAAAGAAAATAAAAGAAAAAAACCTTGTTTTTGACGATCATAGTATTTCTTTTAGTCCTCGAGAAGAACTGCTCCACCGGCCTTCTTGCCTTTTCCTGTCCTCATTCGGCTACTGGCGCCACTGCCAGCAACGCTCCTAAGATTTCCATCATTGAAGATCAACGGCAAGTCGTTGGCTTCATCGCTATCATCTACGGTGGCGATACGGATGCAAGAGCATCGTTCCAAAGATGCAAAGAAAGCCGTCGTAACGCCATTGATGAGCCACATAGCCACCCCATCAAGCTTGCCACACCCGGATGAGCCATGGCTCGAGGAGGTCCGGGTCCTAGGCCCAACCCCAACGGATTTGGATTGGAAATTCAAGTAGGTGGCGCAGCTGGAGGAGGTAGTAGTGGCAGCCATTTATGAGTTGGGTGAGCCAAAATTAGTAGTAGTTGGGAGAGGAAGAGAGAAAGGTTGAGAGGTAGCTTCAGGCTCAACTTTAAGGACCTCTATTAATCGAAGGATGCTAATGACTTGTGAGTTGGTGAATTCTAATGTTGCCCTGGACAAATGATGGAATTACCAACTTGAATTAGTTTAAAGTATTCACATTGGTGTCGTTTGGTGGATTGAATGGGCCGTAGGGATTGATCCATTCTACAAGTCTTCATTTTATTTTTTCCAAATGCCTTCTTTGGCAGTGTATACGCTTTTTTTTTTATTATTTTATAAGCAAGTTTCATTAATATAGAACATAATCCTGAGAGTTGTAGCAGTTTAATTATACAATAAAAGGGAGATCTTTACCACTATGAAAATTTAAAACACATTGAGGAATCCAATTTAGGGGTATGCTTCCACATGTATACGCATTTTATATGTACTTGTCTTGATACCATTCAATATAATAGAATTTAATATCTAATTTATTTGTAATATCAAAATAACAGTCACAAATAGATCACGTTATACAAATAAATCTATAAATTTATTAAACTTATTTTATAAAAATAATTTTATAATCCAAAACTCGTGAATTTTGTTTTACGGGATCTAAAGCATTTTTCTACAAAGAAAGAAACGCTTCTAACATGTTATAGCAAGGTCGGGTCGGGTCGGGTCAGGCCAAGTGAGGTCAGGAGTATGAATGTATTGTATGAGATTAACGTCGTGTGAGAGTACTATTTTTACTTTTTTTTTTTTAATCAAGTGTGAGAGTACTTTATTAGCCATATTCGGCACCCCAGACGAGAAGGGCCCAGCCTGCTTGGTCTGTCGTCCCTGTACCTTACTTTATTTTTATTTTGTGATTAAGTAAATATTTTTAATGACATTGTAATTTTTTTAAAAATATTTAAAAGTATTAATATATATATATATATATATATATAAATAAAATAAAACACATAAAATACACTTACGAGATATCCCAGTGTAGAGCCACCCTTAGCATTAACAGTAACCATTCCTTCTGAATTAGAGCATTCCCATGCTATATCTCAAATCACCACTTTTCCTATAATTTGAGATTTATTTTAAGATTTTGATCAAAATATTCCCTATATCCTAATTCTTATTTTAGGAAAAAAATTTAAGAGATGAACAATAGTTTTCTAAATATAAGAAATTATTATTTATTTCTTAAACTATTTTTTTTTCAATATTTTATCCTAATATATAAAATAAATTATTTTTGCAATCATCTATATTTTCTCTCATACTCATATTTGTTATATTTTTAAATAATATTTTTAAAAATAACTTAATTAATTACAAAATATATAAAAAAAATTAATTTTAAAAATATTATCATATCCACACAAAAAATAATTTAATTTTTTGTTTAAAATATTCACTAGAGTAATAGTTCAAAATATAAGAAAAAATATTGAGTAGTTAAGTTTGTAAATAGAAATGAGAGAAAAAAGTAATAGAAAAATATTATTTTAATAGAATAAAGAAATGATAGGGAGTGAGATGTAAGAGATTTTTGAAATATGAGTAAAATTTAAGAAAAAATACTTTTTAACTAAATTATTAATTTTTTTTTTTTATGGAGAATGGGATGCGAGTGCATGATAAAACTGAATAGCACAGGATATATGAGAAGACTGCAAATTAGGGAAATGGGTTTCAACATTTAAGAGAGGTCGACGAGGCTAATTACTTTACGTTTGATACTTTCTTTCCTTCCTTTTTTTAACTTCTTTCAACATAGTCCGTTTGTTCATCAGACAGAATTTTGAACTTCTCTCTCTCTCTCTCTGAAAAAGGCAACTGATTATACCAAATTGCAATTTATATTATCAGGATTGCATCTCATATCTTATCGCTCAAAAGCAAAGAAAAATAACAAAAGTTATTCCCTTTTCGTGAAACCAAAGTCTTAACCATATTGCAATCCAGCATAAGACTTAAAAGATAACGATATATAAATGAGAAGAAAGGAGGAATGGTAGGGAGTTTGTTCTAAGAGCACTCACATTGGACTATGTATATATATATGCAAAATTATATTTGCATAATATGGTCATGAAATCACCTGCATTGGATTATGCATATCTATAAATTTAGCTACCTATGAATAGTTGTTATCCAAATTTGGATAGCAACTATTCATTTCATCAAACATATTTTATCTATTATTTCTCTCTCCTCCACTCTTTCTCTCTCAATCTTTTCCTTTTCTCCCTCTCTCAACAACACAACAAATCTTCACATACACATTCATTTTATTATTATAATATATTATATATATATATTTTATTTTATTATATTTTTAATATAATATATAAAAAAATTATATTTTTTATTATTACATTTGTATTATTAATGTCAAATGTATATAGTGGATGTTAATTATAAAATATATATAAAAATTTTGATTTTAGAAAAAAATTAATAATAAAAAAATATATATTTTTTTTTATTATTTGATCTCAAATATGCATAAATCAATGTGGGAGTTTTGCTTGAATGGCCAAATGGTTATGCAAAAGAGGTAATTTTACATATGTATATGCATAGACCAATGCTAATGCTCGAATTAGGATAGAGCCAAACAAAATATGTTGAATGAAAAAGAATGATGCGAGAATATTTTTAAAAATATAATTTAATTAATTAATTAATTAATTAATTTTTTTATTAACTTAAAATATTTGTAACAAACGGTGATTTAACGTCAACCGAAAAAATAAAGAGAAAGGCAGGCTGGGTGGATGCTAATTAAAAGGATAGGAGAGGAAGACAATGATGAGACTGAAAGGTGAAGGTGCATCTCATCATGTAGGCTGCCCAACCTGCAGGAGAGACCCCATCTCATTATGTTACCTTAGCTAACAAACATAAACATTACATATATAGGACGATAAACTTTTTCTTTTTAACAATGGATATCCGACATCTACTGCCATTCTTTGAAGATTTGTTTTACAAATATGTTGTTTTTTCAAGGTTTGCACGCCACATGTAAATATCGTGTGTTGTCGTCATAGGGAAATGATTTTTTTTTTCCTTTTTTAAAATTTCTGAATCTTATTTTTGATTAATAGATTTTTTTTTTAAAAAAAATTGCAAAAAAACTCTAACCACTTGGCTATTCAACCAAATAGTATGATTAAAATAGTCTTATGGTATAACTTTTTGTAAAATAACTTTATAATTATAAATTAAAAATGTAGATAAATGTAATAAAATAAACTATTTAATACATATAGATAATATAATAAATCAAAATGTCTAGCTGTATGATATATTATTAATTATCCTATACATACTTTGGGAACATAATACACATATATATATATATCAAATAAGGTAAACTGTAAATAAATTAATAATATATAATTAAGTATATAAAATATAACTAACGTGTATGAAATATAATATATACATATTTAAAATATATTACGAGTTTTAAAATGAGCTCAAACAAGTCAAGTTGAGCGAACTTTGTTCATAAATCTAGATCAAGTTAAACTGAATTTCTACAAGTTTTGCTTGTTTAATATTTGTGTCTATATTAATGTTTACGAATATTTTATTTATTAAATGAACCGAATTAGAGCCAAGCTGAAACTGTTCACTAGCTCATTTGCGGCGCTAGTTGTCGATGCAATTATCTAAAAACATAAAGTGAAGGTTTGCTGCTGGGATGTCTGATGAATCCCGAATACTATCAGTACCTTCAGTTTCTTTTCCAAATGGCAAAGAAGCTGTGTTCCGCACATCCGCGGGGTTTGGAACATTGGGCCTCAGTAGGACAGCCCGCATCCAAAAACCTCGAGTACTCGAATTTTAAGGCCCAAATATTCAGTCCATCTATGCTTTTAGCCCAAGAAAACCCCAACACCAAGGAGTCTTGGAATCGCATTTATTGAATATGCCTATATTTGATTATTCCAATATTTTCAGATCAAAATATCCGATGATTGTACTAACCGATAGTCGGGATCCTTTTAAATCCATTCATTTCATAATTCAACTATAAAGTATCTAACCAACATCAAATATTAAAATAAACCCAGCCGAAATCTCTCTCTCTCTCCCTTTTCTCTCCAAAGAGCCACCCTAGCAACAACCCAAACGGAATGGCACTTGAGTCACACACGCAGGTTGTAGTAGCGCATGAGATCCACGCACCACTGCATGATGAAACTTCTTTTGTCGCCATGCGCGGTGTTTTTAGGATAAAGAACCTCGATTTCTTCAGACTCGACTGACTACCACACTCCTATCGTGGTGTGTATCCCTCGTGCGTCACCACAATCTCTTTGTTTTTTGTATTTTACTTTCCTTTAAAATAAAAATTTGGATTTATAGTTGTAATCCATCATTTTTACATATATCTTTATATTTATTGTTACTTCTTTTTGTTTAGGTAAAACTAAAAAAGAAAAAGTCTCTTGGACATTTTGTTCATAGAGTGAAAGTCCTCTCTTCCTCCAGATGTGGGGTTTGAAATTTCTGTTTCAAGCAAAGTGTGGTCTCTCAAATCGTTTGTCTGTAGAAAGTTATAGAAGTTAAGACCATACCAATCACAAAGAAATTTGTGTGCTGGTAGAGCTCAAATCGTGAATAATTGGCTTGTAATCTGAGATTTTTTCTGTATATATTAGGTCACAGTTGTAACTTCACATTCATAAATGAATGAAGTCTATCTGTCTATTTCTTATAAAAAAAAAAACATCAAATACACCGGCAATTTGTAAATTTGATGAAAATAATAGTGCGTGTAAAAATGAATCGGCTATGTTTATATATCAAGAAAGTGCTAGATTGATGCAAATATTTTATAACAATAAATTTATAAATTATTATGACTTAAGATAATATATTATATCTATTATTTATAATTTAACGTATTAGATGAACCATGATCATTTATAATTTTGTTAAAATAACTTATTGACTTATGCCTAGTTTGGTTTTACAAACTTTTGAAATCATATCATTTCATCTCAATATCTAAACACAATTTAAAAAACATAAACATATTTTAATTTTTAATTTTTTTTATCTAACTATTACATAATCATTACAATTTTTACAAACTTTCAAATAAAACATAAAAAAAATCAACTTTTTTAAATCTCAAAACCAAAAATTATATTAAAAATTATATACAACCATATTTTAATTTTATAATTCTTTTATTCAACTTTTTATCTCTCATTTTCTAAAATCCCATAAAAAATTTAAGTCAAATCATTTTATTACTATTAACAAATTATCTCATTATTATGAATAGATTTCTTATCTCATCTCATTTCATCTGTGTAACTAAACGAAGCCTTAAATAGGTATCAGTTGGATAGTGAAAATGTTTCATCTCATCTCATCATTACAATTTTTCTAAATTTTCACACAAAATATAATAAATAATTCAATTTTTTAAAATCTTAAAATAATAATAATATTAAAAAAATAATATTCTAATAATATTTTATTCAACTTTCAATTTTTATCTAAAATCATCTCATCTCATTATCCAAACTGTACCTAAAGCTATGTTTTATTAATGAGATCACCTCATACTATTTTATTATTAATCATTTTTATTCACAAACTATTTATTATTTATAAAATATCTTAATCATCTCATCATCCTAACGCGTATGCTAAGGGGAGGTTTGGAGGGTGAGATGAGAATTTTGTGTTTTGTTTTAGAGTTTAAAATATTATTTTTTAGTTTTGAGATTTGAAAAAGTTGAATTGGAATTTGAAAAAGGTGTATTGGGATTTGAAAAAGTTGAATTGTTTATTATATTTTATATGGAGATTTAAAAAAAATGTAATGATGAGTTGGAATGAGATGAAAATTCTTGAAAATTCTCTACCCCAAACCAGCCCTAACAAACAAGCACAGAGAAGGACAAATACAAACCATGATATAATATTACAGTCCTTTTTCTCTTTTTGGTTTTCAAGTCAAACTTTTTATTATCCATATAGACAGATTAATTGCACATTTAAAGCGCACATCTCTCAGGGCAGTGTGAAAGACGTGTACGATGGGCATACTAGGCCACCTCGTGGAATGCTCGTTCGAATACAACGTTTTGCCATCTGTGGAAGACGGACATCTATCTGTTTCAATGGAGCGGAATCTTAAATGTTAAAAAAGAGAAAAATTAATTACATCCAGATAAACATCCGAAATAGATTTCCTTCTTTTGAATATATGTAAATGCCAGGAAAAAGGTATATATAATTTTAAACCTGGCTCTAACAAATTTCTCATTAATCAACACAAAAAATAAATATTTATGAAAAATAATATTTATATTTTTAGAGTGTGTAAACTCTACACACTACTTTTAAAAAAAAATTAGATAAATATGAAATCTATATAAAAAAATTATTTTTTAATAACAAACTCAACTTTTTTTTTCAAAATACATACATATACGAGAAAAATTATATCTAACGTTATTCGCATTTTATTTTGTTTTGTACCCTCGGCCTCGATAGTTACCCATTCAACAATAATAGACACTGTGCTTGTACTCGGATACTCAAAGCCAGACGACGTGTCACGATCCCAATGCATGCATGAGATAAATGACACGATAAAGAGAGAAGATTCTTGTAATTAATTACGTAGAAGGGATCAGGTCCACAGGCTCTGCCGATTCCACTGTAAACAGACTGAGTTGGAGCGTACCTAATCAACTTCGAGGATCAGCCTCCTCATCTTCAGCTATAAATTCAGCGGTAAGCAGCAAAACTAGTACCAATTATCCCTTGCAAAGAAACAAGTAGAGCAAATTAGCCGATCGAAAAACATGTCTTTTAAGCTTAGCACCCTCTTCACTCTCGCTCTTCTCCTCAGCAGCTTGGCTGATCTAACATACGCTGCTCGTCCAGAACCTGCCTTTCCCGGAGATTCTCTGGTTAGGATCCAACATGATTTCTTGGTTAATCCTTTTATATTTTGAAATTATATATATTTTTTATTGATTTATTTATTTATTTGTGGGATACAGGCCGGAGTTAAACCAGAAAAGGTTGAGGTTGACGAGAGCTGTGAAGGAGTAGAAGGGAAAGAAGAGTGCTTGATGAGAAGGACCCTCGCAGCTCATTTGGATTATATCTACACACAGAAGCACAAGCCATGAAGTTCTTGTTGTCATATATATATATATATATAAAGAGATCATGCTCGCCTGCAGCCATATCATTACCATGAAATTATAATAATAACTTCATTGCAATCTGTTGGTATAATCAAAGCAATAAATGGAAATTCTTGGCTTATGATATATATTCCTGTTCGAATTATATTTACGTCCTGGGTTTTGTGAGGTTATCTGTTTTGGTACCTTCCTTGAATCTTTCGGCAATTTCGATTATAACATATATCTATATATATATTTATATATTCTTCTGAATTATATATGTTTAATCTTCATACCAAAATGGCCGGCATTTTGAAGGATGAAGGTGATTGGTACATACGATAAAAGATGAATCATGAATTGGGTTGGTTTCTACACAAGTCTGATCTGATCGATCACATATATATATACAAATACTTTTGTGGATCTGAATTCCTGCTCATGATCGTCAGAGAACGCGATGGTTTTTTTCTTCTTTATTTTTCCCCATTTGCTTCTCTACTTTGCTGCGTACTAAAAGAACATATATACGAGTAGTACTGCAGCTTTAAAACGTGCCCTACAAAGATAGTTTTGGATTTTGTGACTCGCCCGGCTGGCGCCCTAATTCCATCTTTGTCTGACCAAAAACTCCAAACGGGTTGAGTGCTTCCGGGTGAATGAAGTTATTCCGATCGATCATGTGAAGAAAAAGCTATTACCTGTAAAGCCAATATTTCATTTCATCATTATAATTTTTCTAAATTTCTATATAAAAATATAATAAACAATTTAATCTTTTTAAAATCTCAAAATAAAAGTAATATTAATAAAAATATTTTATTTAACTACTATTTAAAACATCTCATTTCATGTAAACTGTCTATCCAAACCCAACCTTACTCTGTATATAAACCTTGGTTTGTCGATAGGACATGTTTAATGGTATAAAAGCAAAGGATTTATTTTCTAAAACTTAAAATACGTACCCGTCGAGGATCTGTAATTAGTACAATTTAATTAGCGACTAGGTTATACGTAGAGATGGCTCATATACAATTGCCGTACGTTGTTGCCTTGCTTTAAAATTTTAATGGCTCAAACAATTTAAATTCTAAGAAGCAGCTGATCCAATAGCAATATGGTCACGACTTAGTTGGCAACATAAAAGCTTTAACGAATCACAGCAATTTACAGCATGTCTCCTATCAATATATAAATGAGAGTGAAATTTCCTCTTTCTATGAAAATATCTCCCGCATTTATTATTAATTAATTAATTAATTTTAATATGGTGTATATATATATTATATACAGGATAAATTTGGCCCTATATGTGTAATTTCCTTTCCCGCAAATGCTTGCCAAGATGATCATGATCTTTATATATATAATCGACGTAGAAACTTAAGCTATCGAGCATAAGCAAAAATCCCAGGTGTACGGCATTAATATTCATGTTTGACCTACACAAAGTGTATAATGAAGAAGAATGGATGAGAATGATTAAAGGCCGTTTTCAATAAAAAAAGAAAAAGGTTTTGAGTCAGAAGCTAATAACATTGGAGTTTGGTGGAGCGAGAAAGCGAAGGCCACCATAACCAATACATCTCCTTTTCATAATTTTTTTTATTTTTTGGTTTTATTTTTGTCAAATGAGGTCTCCAAAAGCAATCATCAACTTCATGGCAAAAAAGGGGGTTGTAGTGCAAGTACCACGCAGTATTCAAAAGTTCAACTCTCTTAGATTTCCATTCAATTCAACCATATTATATATATACATATATATAACATAATGATCTTAATTTCTTCTTCTCACGATGCCGGCCTGAATGATTTTACTTTGTCCAAATTCATCATATCTTTGTTGCCAAAAGGAAAGTACTGGTGTCGAAGACAGCTGAGACATAGTGCATTATTAACCACCATTATTTGACATGCGAGCGCTGACTTGCAGCGTTGTTTTTGATTGATTATATACTATGCTCTTCTACCCGTGATGGGATTCTGTCTTTTGTTCTCCACGGCCTTCTCTCTCTTTGGTTTTTTTTTTAATATTTTTACAAAATAAGAATAGTAATGAAAAAAATAGTGTATAAATTAAAATAAAATATGAAACTGAGAATGGGTATTAAATAATTGGTGCAATCCCATATATAAACGAAAGACGATTATTGTAGCAATCCAATTGTCAAATTGCTTTAAAAACATCCGCATTATGAGTGGATCCCACAATAGACATATGCAACACCCAGTTTCTCTAAGGGTAATTGGATAAAAGCTTATAGTTATCAGCGAAAAAGAGCATGCTCTAAGAAAGTTTCAGAAAGAGTACCAATACGCTCTCAAAGAGTGGCGAGAGAGCTAGAAAGCGGTAGATCTAGGGAAGGACACCCTTCAACATATCTCGTTGCACAATTCCTATTTCTAATTGCACAATTTACCTTTGAGCTACTACCTATTGAGGAGTTACCTATAAAAAAAATAAATAAATAAATAAAAAATTATGAGATGCTGTAAGTCTAAAATCGAACAACTTTTAGATTATCCAAAGATAAATATATGCTTAGTGCTAGTGTGCCGCCCCTCAATTTTGACGGTTGGGTATGTTCATTAATACAAATTTTATTTTTATTTTTTTATTTTTATTTTTACACATTTAAATATTTTTAAAAAATAAAAAACTACACCAATATATTAACAATTACTTTTTTAATCAATAAATAAATAAATATATTAGCAGTAAAAATAAAAAATAAAAAATAAAAAATGAGATGATATAGTTATATTATTTTAAACCCATGGCACGCTTTCCCATCCTGCCAAAAAGTCATCCTGTCAAAAAGTCGTATAACGCATTAAAGATGGCAAATTCTCGGCTAAATCATCATAAGTTTAAACAAAGGGTTTTGTTATTCATCCTCCCCACACTCTACACTCCACACTCCACACTTTTTAATATTTTTTAATATTTTTTTAAATTTTTTTTTAAATTTATTTTTTTTAAAACTATTTATAATTTTTTATTCACTATTCATATAAAAATATATTTGATAAAAAAAATTAAAAAAAAAAATTAAAAAAAAGATGGAGTGTGGAGTGTGATGTGAATAGTAGGAAGTTGAGTAGAATTTTTGTTAAACAAATTCAAACACAAGGAGAAGGTTCAAAGCCTCTGATCCAATGTTTTGAATACCGTACTGGATGCCGTACTGGTCGAGCTACTGGAACGAAATATTTCAGTATCGGTACCGTTTCGTGTACCGTTTCGAGATAACATTTCGGTATATAAATAAATTATATATATAAATTATATTTCAAAATAATAGTTTATATATAAATAAAGTATATATAAATACATAGATATATAAATTATAAATAGTCTAGTCTGAATTAGGAGTCAAAAAATGAATTTGTAGTTTGAAAATATGAAAAAAAAAAAAAAAAAAACCGAAATATCGGCCGATACGGACCGGTACAGGCCGGTACAGAACATAAACATTTCTGTACCGGTCCGGTGGCCGGTATGGAAAATACCGACCGTACCGGCCGGTACGGTACGAAATTCACAACACTGCTCTAATCCACTCACATAATCTTCTTGTTTCATATTTACATTAGACCACTCGTATCAATAAATTACTCGCAAGCAACACTGCAGACATGGCTTTAAATACCTATATACTTGTTTCTGAATGGGGGGTCAAGAGGTGAAACCATGTAGAAAGCAGCAGAAATTGTCTAGAGTCGAGATACAAAGAATACAACTCAAAATCTCATATCAAAGTAATGGGAACAGAAACAATCACTACCAGAAGGCTTTAACTTTTGCGCACAAAATAAGTGCGCCTAATGGTAGGTCAACTTATAGTAGTTCACGCAACCCATTTAGGAGTCAGCAGGCAGGACCTTCCCACTCAGACAGCACAGTTTATAACTAAGATATGCACACAAACTATTTCTTTCAGAATGGTGTGAAGATGTGCAACCATGTCAAAAGCTTAAAGAGTCAAGAATCAAGATATGCAGGTATAATGCATTTAGGGATCGTCAAACTCCCTTATCACTTAAAAGCAATGGGAACAGGAACAATCACTACTAGGACATTTATATTAAATGGCAATTTGTGCACAAAATAAGCGTGTTGAATGGTAGGTCAACTTAAAAAGTAGTTCATTCAACCCACTACGGAGTCAGAACCTTCCCACTCAGACTGCACAATCCGTACCCACTTTCATGTCAAAAATCTCAGCTGCTCCGATGCTATAAAATTATTCCAGGTTAAAAATGATGGTATAAAATCATTCTTAAAATGTTGAGTGGAAACTTCTTTAATCACAACAATTTTTATTTTTTTTTATTTTATAGAAACAAATTTTCAAAATCTCTTCTCCTAAAAACCGAATAAGGGAGAATCGATCTCAAAAGGGAAAGATACTGAATCAAGTAAAGCTCAGGGTAATTACATTGCCATCCTCATATTTCATGAGATCCATGTATATTTCCACCAGTCTATGATGACGACATAGTTATATAGCCTTTCAGTCCCTTACTAATTACCTCAATGCCAATCCTATTCAGTGTCACCTCCAATGGCAGTTATCTTCAAAGTGACAAGGGAATAAAACAAACAAACGGTTTCATTATCTAGGGCTCTATAGAACCAAATTACAAAAGTAAAATTTATGGTTTTTGTATAGAAAAATTAACAAAACAAAGGCCAAGATGAAAAGGCATCATGCCTTACAAACAAAAGATGTAAAACATAAAATGATAGAGACATCTACACCAAGGGTCGTGCCAAAATCCCCGACAATAAAACTCCACTTATGAAGATATTTACAAGATCATGAGCAAGGTCAATCACAGGGACCAAAAAATCTGATTCACTGACATTCGATCACATATGAAAATGTCCTAAGAAGACAAATAAGGTCCACTAAATACCATCAAACAAAAGAAAAATGGATAAAGGAAGAGTAAAAGTACTTACAATTCTCACAGTTTTACTGCAAACGACAGAGGAGCCAACTGAAAAAACCACGCTTAACCTTCAAAAGTTGGCAACAAAATGGAAACGAAAAAACTCAAGATTGATGCAAGAGTGATCAACCTATAAAACTAATTGTAACAATAAAAAAATCTTCAAATTATTGTTTCTACATGGACCACAAACCCATCTTTTTGGGTATAAAACAGTATCAAAATCACAGACACATCAAAATAACATATTCTGTTCTGGAATGAACAGTAAAGGCAGCATAGTAGAATGATGTTGAAAAGCTTTGGCAAATCACAATATTTTCAGAGTAAATAGTTTCAACTTGAGGAGTAATCTTTCTTCAAAAATGACGTCACAAGGCACAACATGACGCTCACTAAATACAAGAGAGAGCCGAATAAACAGCAAATAAAATGGAGTAAGCCATAAAGCGTAGAGGAAAATTCACACATCTATTGGTCGCCTAGTTCCTCAATTTGGAACATAAGTTATAATTTACCCCCATCACTAAAATCTGACCATAAGATGACGAGAAATAGATGTAGCGATGTGATCTCAAAGATTGAATCTTAACTGAGGTGTAAATTGCAAAATGAGGGGTAGTTTGAGGTGGTGATGTATAATTTTCTGGAAAATAAATGAACCTTCGAAGGGGCCATCTATATAGAGACAGTTACAAAATTTATCCTAATTGCCAATCTAATAACCACAACATAATGTCCCATTCCCCTCCTCTGTTCCAAGAAACAAAATACAACAATAAAGCTCTGTGGCCCCACCCCTGAAATACAACTATGTTCGTGGAACACCTTTCAGTTTCAAACAGCGCTTTGCATACATATATGCATGTCACTAGAAGGGGTAACCAGAGGAAAACGAGGACTTTTCAAAAAACAAGTCCATCAATCAAGATGAAGTAGGCCCAACAAGCATTTCAATTAAGAGCGACAAAGATTTACATTTCAATTAAGAGCGACAAAGATTTACATACAAAAACTATCTTGAAGAGCAACTTTAGCATAGTCGTTGAAATATCCATGAAAAGCTCTTAATAAGGGAGGGAGAGTCCCGCTGAACTATGCGGGCAAGAGAATCCTGGTACCACCAAGAACATGTAGATACAAGGCAAGACATATTGTAACGATAACAGAAGACTTTGCACCGAAATATCTGACAACTTCCAAACCTCGCTCCACAACCTCTTCGTGAACTACATTAAGACTTCTTTTTAAGCCATCTAAAAGCTTCCAAAAGAGAAACTCCACCACGGATCTAACTGTTTCAAAAGTCACCCTCCCAGTCACGTCAAGAACAAACTTCCTATTGTTCGGCACTGCCAATATTGATGAAACCTTACCCACCCACTCACTATCCTGAATTTGATCAAACTTATTCCCATCTTCCAGATGCTTTGGAGAAGCTTCTCGCTCAAAACACTCATCTTTGGTGGCACTTGTACCTTCGCTCTGATCAACTATTGCGCAAGAAGAACTTGAACGGGGTTTCGAACCTGGACCTGAACTCGTCAATACTTGGTGAGATGTTCTTACAAGGGTTTCGACGGCACCATTACAAACAGTAGCCAGAACGTCCCTCACTCGGTCTTGGTACTTGGGGTTGGTTAATCCACTAAACATTTCCTCATACATATTAATATTCATAGTTTTATCTAGATAAACAGCAACTGCCGTGCTTACAAAAACTTCAATGCAATTTGCTATGAGTTCCTTGGATTTATCAGCAGAAATCACATTTAGCCAACCAGGCTCGTCTGATAAACTTGACCCGCGTTGGGACACACCAGGACCATCCATGGATCCATCACTGGAGTAAAATCCCAAAACCAAGTTCCTCGCAAAGCTTCCAACCACAACCGAAACAAAACCGGTCCCAGCCGTAGAGAAAAGCTTCTCCAAAACCCCATCAGGAAAGCTCGAACTAGCCGAACTCGTATCAGACTCCATATCAATCCTCGACTCGGACTTATAACCTCGCAAAATCCCAATCGTCAAAGCCTGCGTAGCCCCAACCAACGATTCCGAGAACTCTTCTGACCGCACGATTTTCGAAATCTGCTTCACACTATTGGGAATTTGGTCGGAGTCGGATCGGATAAACTCCTTCAAGTCCTTGGAGACGATGCCGATCGTGTCCGCCGAATCCGCGACCATCTCAGCCATGGAAGTTAAGGCTCGAATGAGCTTAACAAGACTCTTCCTCTTATTGACCACAGACGGTAGATGATAGACCTTGTAAACACCGTAACTGGAGACACCAAAAGCGGCAAGAAGAATAAGCCATTTCTTTCTCCTCCGAGAAAAATCCAAGGTCCTCTTCACCAATTCGAGATCCATACTTAGCAGAGCGACCAATCAAACTCTGGAGCTTACAGTTTTTGAAACCCTAGAATTTGAGGCACCCAAAAGGGGAAAAATGGAAAAAGATAAAAAAAAGGGGCTATTTATTCGGTTTAAAGAAAAGAAAAGGTTTCAGAGGATCGAGGAATATAGGCTTCCGGTTTATAATCGGTGCAGAGTGATTGAGATGTGAATGTAAATTGGACGAGTACGTTGATATCACCTATATATAAATCTAGAATTGCGAGAGCTGGATAATATAATGCAGAGGACGGTGAGAGGACGAACCTGTGGTTTGGACTTTGGTGAGAGCAGCCAAGCAAGACCTTGCAATTTGCAAAGACCGAGGGGGAGAGGGAGAGAGAGAGAGAGAGAATCGACCTTCGAAGTTGCCCAAAGATTTAGGACAAAAAAAAGATTGTTGATGAGAGATTGTCGTCGTTCACGTTACGGGGAGAGGCCTTGATTGCCTAAACGAAGACAACGACCTCCTCCCGATCCGAATTACACCTCGGTCGAGGGAACTTTAGCCATATAAAATCAATTTATATATCTGAATAATAAATATTTGCAGGAGCTACAATAATTGTTCAAGCCTCAAGGTGCGTCGGATTGTGTTTTCAAGAAGGAAAATGATCATAAAAATTATAACGCTTAAAAATAGCGCAACGGTTCGGAAGAGAATAAAGATTTATTTCTAATTTTGTTAAAGTTATTTTAGGCCTCGATTGGTGTTGTGTGAAACTCTGCCAATTGTCTAATACGATTATACGATGTCTGTACATTTATAAGCCAGTTATATTTTATTCTTTATAATTTTGATATTATTTAATAAATTGTTTTAATAGAATGAATGAATGTACATAATTATTCAAGGATCTTTTAGCGAGCGCTGGGAACCGCCAATTAACAAAATTTTGTTTTTTTTATTATAGATAATTAAGAAAAAATTAAAAAAATATACAATTTTACAATCTTTTAATTATTAAGTAAAAAATTAAAAATTAAATATAATACATCAACGATAAGATTGAGGGAATAAACTGAGTTGAATTAGTATTTTCCTATATTAAATATCATAACTATTTTTTCATAATAAATAAAAAAGATATTTATTGGTTTCCAACTACCTATCCTGTTTTTTCTTCAGGAAATATAAATGCATGTGGGGGAGAGGGATATATCCCAGTACCTAAGCAATAAAGTTGATAGTCCGTATCAAGATTATCCACATGGGCAGTAAATGCATGTGAACAGTTTGAATTTAATTTTCTCAACGTCAACCCACAAAATGATTATACAAAGAATACTTACATTTAATTCAATAAAGTGTGATTAGAAAAATATCACTTATTTATTTTTATAATTTACATGAATAATGGGAAAGTCATTTATTATAAACATTGATATAGATATTTATGTGTAGAGGATTGACAACGGTAAAATACATCTGTGGTTAAAAAAAATAAAACAAAGTGTAAATATTCTAAAGCTTTTAAGCATTCATATTTCATATCGCTTCCTATTGTTTTTTGACAAGATTAATTTCTTCATAAAATGTCAATAAAAATATATATATATTTATCATTTTCATGGCTGCAAATATTTTTATCATTTTGTCAGCATTATCTAAAAGAAATTGAAAAAAAAAAATTAGTACCCCTTCCCTTCATGCCGCTGACACCATACCACTGAATTGCCGGACGTTATCCAAGTTCTTGCAGCGACGCTAAGTTGTGGGAGCAGGATGAAACAACCACGCAAAAAAAAAAAATCACTTTATGGTGGTTATGAACAACCACCAAATCAGCTTATTTGCAGTTGCATTCCGACGATGTTCTAAAAATAGTACAAAAAAATTACAGAAAAACTAAAGCCGCATCCTTAAAATGAGGATTTTTGGACATCATGAGTCATGACGTGTGCAACAACAAATACAAGGATATTTTTTGTTCCAGGAGTTATCTCGCCCAGGCAATCCTATCTTCAGAAAACTTTGACCATCGATAACAACAGCTTTGTATCTTGGCGAATCACTCGAATGTGTTTGTTCCAATTCACACACAACCAGTCAAAACAGATTACCATTCATTATGTACAAAAAGCTCATGTGACACCTTCACTTGAACCCCGGTCAGTCTTAGTACAGATGAGGAATTTTTTTGAAAAACCTAGGCAGAGTTTCATGTTGGAAAACATTCCAGCTCCATCTTTTGTCCAATCAGCAAAAGCTCATGTGCAAATCATGGACTTGTCGTCAAGATTCCTAACCCTTTGATGCTACTGTCTTTGATGTTATAGGTACAATCGAATAATCATCATCCTCGAGATCACTGAAAGATATGTCATCCTCATTCCCCACACAAATGGCAGCTCCACTATACCTACCTAGTTCAGAATCTTCCTCAGGCCAGTCATCCTCGTCATCTTCAAAATTCTGTACCAGTAGTTTAGAGGATGGACCACCAAGTAAATCCTTGTTCTCAGTCTTAATTGCTGGTTCCTCCACAATAACAGACTTATCAATAAATTCCAACTCAGTACTTTCAATCGGGTGCTTCTCAGTCTCAAAATCTGTAGCTACAGTGGAGCTTGAAGGTTCAAATGAAAATATGGGTGGTATAGGATCGAAATCTTCCTCCAGTATGTTGGCACTGTCTTTTGAATAGGAAGCGCTTATTGCAAACCAATCAGTATTCTCCTTTGTTCTCTTTTGTAGCTCCTGCATCCACATTGCTCTGGCAGCCACTACCTGCAAGAAACAGGTTGGACCATTGTATATCACACTAAGTGCCTGTAGAAGTACACCCTATCTATCATGCGAACACTGATTTCCAAGATTGCTTAACAGGGAAAGGGTGTCCTTGCGAACTTACTAATGAAACATCCATAAAAGTTGTTAAAATCATAGGCACTGAACTAACAACAACAGGCTAACATATTTATCTTCAATCGAGCAATTCAAGCTTCGAGTCCATTACTTTGACAAGCATTGATACTAAAAACATCCATTTTTGAAAAATTAGAGACTCAAAATTTTATTTATGATAATTGTGACTGATCCAAGTATGAAACTAGACCAGAAGAGATCTATTGTTTTGTTTACTGACAATATCACAAGATCCATATATCTTGCAACTGAAGTTTAGAAATCTGAGATATACAATGCCCAAGAATAGAAAATCTAGAAAGTTCAGAAGAAATGAGTTTATAAGCAGACATATGCCTAAGAATAGAATATTTTCAAATGTCAGAAGAAGTGGGTTTTGTGAATCACATTCCTAAAAAATAACAGGGGAGAGATCATACTAAAGTTCAACCACACAAGATACTAATTTAAATACACAAACTAAACATAATCTGGTCTACCATGTGGTAAAGAGTGTAAAATTATAACAAAATTCCATCCATTGTTCACATTGTGTAGTGACTGAAGTTAATAATTCATTCATCATCTACAAAACTTTAAAAAAAAAAAGAAACAAACAAATAGTGTGAAAACCAATCAATTGATGGTGTGCTCAAACCCATAATAATGACCCAAGATTAATTCATCTAAAGTCCAATTTTTTTAAAAAAAAAATTGCCAAATGAAACTAGAACTTACTTTGGACTTGGTCAAAATAATAACACGCGGGGGGGGAGGGGGGGGGGGGTGTGGTTTGGAATCCCTTACCTGGGGGCTAGACAAGATATCCGCATCATGTTTATTAAGTCTAGAGTGCAGAAGAACGAAGTAGACTTTCCAAAAGTAACTCTCACTCATATGGCAAGGACAAAGTTCAATTCTCAGGGCAGCTAATCTGGGAGCAAGATGCTGGATTGCCAAAGCATGCTCTTGTTGGGCATCAGACATGTCAAAATCTATAGCAAGGCAAAGAAAGCTGTAAGAGTGTAGAATGAATCATCAAAACAGGCACTCAAACAGTTATCACTAAAGCAACTGCAAATAGAGCATTTAGAAGGAAGCATAATAATTTTTCTAGCTTATCTTGCTAATGCCCTCCTTGCCTTCACCATGCATCGTTTTAAATTTTTGAAAGCATAATTGCATGGTTTATAATCTCCATCTCCCTGAACAATGGATATGTTGCAGATCTTTAGCCACTTAACTAGCAAATGATTATAAATTATTCAGTCCTAGGAAAGACGTGCTTTCCTTTTTGATCTACCCAATAACGTCCCATATTCCTCAAATTTTTTTTATAAGTCATAAGAAGTTTTATTAAGACAAGTAAATAGGCATATAGCCCAAGTAAACATGAAGTATACAAGTGGAAACACTTTTCTTGCTGGCCTAAAGACATTTTAGAGAGAGTATTATATTTATTTAATTTCATTAAAGTATCTAAAATTCGCAAACAACCCATCCATTTTGGGATGGGAGAGTTGGTACATACTCGTGAAAAATTATTAATTTACACTAACAAACCAGCTACAACACTTCTGCCCAAAGAGAGAGAACAAGATCACCAATCGAGACTTTTGCTTGAGGAAGAAGGATGAAGGGAAGTTATGTTATGTTTCACAGTGGTACTAATTTCCTAATCTGTATCATACTATAAATTCCAATCTTTCGTAACAATGAACAAAATTGGGCATCAATTCAAAACAGAAGATAGAAGCCGGGGATTATAGGTGGTTAAAAGTTCAACAGAGTCCCCAGAAATTTTAACTAATCCATCTTGTCATATTATGGAATCCCCAAGTAATGGCGGTATCTTCAGGCAATTGTAAGGCAAAGCCTGAACGTTCGACAGTTTGCCATATGAAACTCGACAAAAACTATAGGTGCAGCCGTATGAAGCTCAGAGTATCAAAGCCCGGTAATGTTACTGATCCAAATCAAAAAAATTAAGCAAAAATTAACACAATTTCAGAAATTAAGCATTTTTTATTTGGCAATTAATATGAGAGCCAAAACAACCAATTATGCATTACTAGAGATAGACTTAGATGCTGATTCAACTATTAAAAATTCAAAGCCAAAAATTCTATTTCAAGGAAGCCAATGCATCATATTCCACAATGAAATAGAGTTTAAACAACTACATTGAAACCAAATTGGAATCACAGAAGGGGCACGTACCATCCAAGTCCTCCTCCTCATCTAGCGGAAAATCCAACCACGTCTCGGGATGCATCGCGATATTCCTCGCAAACGCCAAAACCTCCGCGGTAATCCCTACGGATTCCCCTAAACCACCCTCCCCCAGTAGTCCCTCATATCTCTCCGACCCAAAGGGAAGAAAACTCAACGCCATCTTCGAGATCTCCGTGACTCCGCTCCTGAACGTCCCTTCGTCCTCCCCGATATCGCTCCGGATCTCCGAGGCCGCGTCATCCGACGGATCCTCTCTGTCACCGGACTCAGACTGATCGGACGGCTCGGAATGGCGGCAATGGGGGGAGAGCGTGGAGGGTTGCGATGGAGGGGGTGCGAGGAAGGAGGCCATGCCCCAGATTTGGCGAGTTAGGGTTTGCTTGAGTTCGGAGAGGTCGTCTTTAACGCCTCGAGATTGTGCCTCTTCTGACCGGCTGTCATTATCTTCGGGTTCGTATTGTTGTTGTTGTTGTTGATGGCGTGCCGGTGCTGGTTTGGTAGATGAAGATGGTGGCGAGTCTGGATCGTGAGCGCATTCGGATACGACGTCGTTATCCTCCTCCTCCTCGTCGTCCTTATCGTCGTCGAGTCGGAGGGAGTTGGCAAGAGAACGAGCAAACCACGACATTGTTTAAATTTTTTTGGATTTAGGGAGGAGGAGGCGGGTGAAGGGAAAGGCGGGTGTTAAGAAGGTGCTTACGACCTTAATTAAACTATCTTCACCTCCCATGATCCACAAGGAACTAAAAATTAAATAAAATAAAAACCTTGAACCTCCGGTTGTTTATTTGTTTTTTTGGAAAATAGTGGTTTGAATTTGTCTTCTCCGTTTTTATTTTTTTATTTTTATTTAATAATAAAGAAAGTAATTTTTAATATATTGATATATTTTTTTTATTTTTTAAAATATTTAAATATATTAAAAAATGTAAAAAAATAATAATTTTGTTCTAGCAGATACGGTCAGCAGTTAAAGTTAACGGTACGCTAACAGACTCTTTTTCTTTCTTTCTTCAAGGCGCAGTTAAGCCCACAATTATTTGGGCCCGTTATCATTTAAACAAAGAATTGCTGATGCGCATGGTAAATGTAAAATCCTATCACATCATTTAGACACGTCTTTGACATTATACCTAATCATCTAAAATTGGGCCTACCAGAAAGATGTACTTCTTTACATTGGAAATTTTATATGCCGGGTTAGCCATTTTAACCAAAAATCATGGTTCGAATATGGGTAGAGATATGTTTACAAGACTAGTCTTCTAGAAAGATATACTTCTTTACAATGTCGACCACTTCTTGTTTCTGATGAAACACTCCGAGAGCCGAATTGAATTCGGATGGCCAACCATGCCGTTCGTGCTTTCAACATGCAACACAAGCTTTGAGTGACATTTTCTTAAACAATCATGGACAATTTCATTATTGGGGTTGATTCAAAGATGCCCGCCCATATTGAGCTGTCTTGCCTGCTCTTCTTTTCAGGTGGACAAGATTTGAGGTTGCTTTTCCTTTCCCTAGTCAAGGGGATGGCCGTGAGAACACATTCATGACAACAAAAGTAGCATCATTGGGATTGGGGGCCCCTGTAAACACAAGAAATCCTTACAATAGTAATCCCCCTTCATTCCCACCAATCACACGCCTTCTTTTTTGTCAGTGTCTTGAGAGTAATCTCGCCCCCATAAATCTCCGGATTCAATCAATTGATTGCTCATTCCATTTACTATATTTATTGCAGTAAAAATCTTACAAGTTTTGTGTGTATTAGTAAGAAGTTGGGTAGATATTTTTAGTTTTCAATTGATCTTCTGACACGTGAAAATGGTGGGTTGAATGCGCTGGTTTGAGCCGGTAGACCTCGGGGTACAGTGAAGTCAATTCCTCCAATTACTTACCGGACTACAAGTTTTATGGTTCTTGTAGATGTATCAGTTATATGACAGCTGCTTCTCAGTTTCGGAGTAATTACTCAATACCAATTGAAACTTGACGTGAGCAGAAGCCATGATTCAGCTTCGATTTTATTTCTGTTGCTGTATGTAGTATGAAAAAATGAATAAATGAGCATATGACAAGCCGTTCTGTCTCATCTCTTTCCACTGTCGTCACCCTTTCTCAGTTGTCTGTGTCTCAATTTTGGTCACGTCTCAGAGACGGAAATGAAAGGCAAATAGAGAGAGAAAGAACAAGATTTTGGATGGGGACCGATTATAATACAAGCTGAAGCTGCTGTATTTTAGTTCCTTTTGTTCTCATCCAAGCCTGAGCAGCTTTTTAATTTCTGGATAAGTGCAAGACCGAGCAGATTTATAGAAAGCACATCAAACAATTAACAATTTCGAAAAATGGAAACGGGTGTCCATGGTTTTTGTGTACAAAGCCAAAACAATCTCTACAAACTCGAACACAGTGAGACTCAGAAGAGGAAGGGACAATTAGTACAGGACAGCCATTTGAAATAACTAAATTTACTAGGATAAGAAAACAAAATCGAAACTCATGCTTGTATAAGTTTCCTGTCCCCTGTTTCCGGCTTGGAACAATCAGCTACCAGTTTCAAGATTGGTACTCTAGAGTTTACAAACAAAAATAGCAGAGCGGAAACTTTTCTGGGGCTTATTGAGGCCAATTTGAAGGGTTATAGACAAAAGGGTTTTTACCTATGCAATAAACAATATAGAACTCAATCCGCCTTTCATGCTGCTTTTTGAATTGAAACTAACCGATAGAATCTAATTTCTTAATATGCACAAGAGGAAAGGGTGCCTCAGAAACCCAACGAATCTGAGCCTCAAATCTGCTGCTCCCACAAGTTCTTTGGTTCCTTGGTCCCCCAGGCCAAAGGAAAAAAAAATAATTGAGATGTATATCAACACCATGCCAGTGTTCCTTCATTGTATCGTTCCTGTAAGCTTACACTTGGAAATGAAGATAGTAGCTGTGTAATTTAGACTACACAATTTCAAGAGCTCAGCAGACCGTTGCTTCATAACCTGATTGCAGCCACTCTGAATTACAAGCAGCAGTTTAGCCGCCAAACCTGCCTCCAGAGCAAGTGCGGCACATTCCTCTGGGGCAAGCTTGCAAACAGCCCACAAGATTGACAGTGCAAACTGAGTGCAGCTCTCCGAAACCTTCATCATTAACCTCACCACATTCGGTATCGTGTTCGGACAATCTTTCAAAGCCTGTCTTCCTTCTGGAAGAGTGGACAGTACCTCTAGCACATAAAGAGCCAATTCCAAACACTCATTATTCAAACCGGGCAGGAGCTCAACCAATTGGGGGACTGCCCCAATGCTCACAACAGACCTCCGAATGGACTCGTGAGAACAAACTGTTTTCAGTAAACCGAGACCGGCGAAGACCCCGTTTGGATGTCTTTTATCCTTCACCAACCTCAACAACCCCACCAAAAGACTCAAGCTTGAGACAATCTCCGACCTAAAATCCTTCCCAACCATCAGCGTTTCGATCAATTTCGTGCAATTGATCTTGGTCTCAATGGACCCCTCATTTAGCATGTCCACCATTAACGATATCTTCGCGGGTTGCATCAAATTGGCCTTCGACTCCGAGTCGAGATCTAAATTCACAAGAATCCCAATTGCCTCCGACCCAACTGCATGCGAAGTGAAATGGCCCAACAGAGAAGAAACCAAGTCTATACCGTTATTGTCCACCAGAGTCTTCTTCGCCGAAGCATGAGCAACGACGACCTGCCTCAGGTCTTTAAGAGATTGAACTCTAGCTTGACCCTTAACCTTCTTCAGCGTCTCCAAAAGCTCCAAAGCTCTGCCTTGCACATCCTCCGACCTCTTCTTCATTGCAAAGTACTTCTGCGAAAACCAACTGTAAATCAGCTGGTGCAGAGTTCTGTTCGGCGTGACCGAATCGTCCCACAGCTCCTGCATCGTGGTGGGGCAAGTGAAGTGGCCCAAAGAGAACCATTTGAGAATGTTGGATCTCTCGTAGGTCTGGCCCGTGCAAAGGGTCACCGGGTCTTGCATCGGCTCCAAAGAGATCGGGCAGATAAAAACTGAGGGAACATCTATGAGTTCGAGCTCCGCGACCATCTTCTTTAAATCCAATTTATCGGTGACACCGCCGCCGAAGAAGGCTCCATCTCCGCCCAAAATGCCATCTTTCACAGCGGTCTCCAGATCCAACACTTGCCCATCGCCGCCCACATCAAGCTTCCCGTCCCCCACATCTCTCTTCCGACTAGAGGGCTGGTACATCGGCATTCTATCGAAAACCCTCTTCGCAAGATACTCCAATAAATTGAGGAAGATTATTGATAAGAAAGAGAAGACAGAGAGACCCTTAAAATTCCAAGAGACACATCACATCCAGAGGACAAGAAGCGTGTGCGAAAGATAAAGGGGGTGAGTGTTCTCTTTCTCTCTCTCACTCAGAAACTCACTCGTCTCTCTTTCGCTATCTCTCTCATCAGCAATCGACAAGCAACAATGCCCGTCAAAGGGGACATCTTTTCTCCATCCTTGGCTTTCTTTCTCACTTTCTTTCTCTTTTTTTCTTTCTTTACCTGATCTATCTCTGTCTTTCTCTCTCTGTGGTCAAAAGGGTCACATTCTTCTTCACTACCGTCATCGTCATCATCAACAAAGAAATGATGGAGTTGTAATCTTCTTCCCCAATACCAAAGCTCACTTCCTCTTCAAGATCAAAGAAAAGTGTGAAATCATCAGACCAGATCAGTGAAAAAGACGCTATCAAAAGTGAAAAAATAAGGCTACAAATTCATTATACATGAACAGTATCCACGCATCAGATTCGCAATTAGTACAAAACAAAATAAAACTGATAGATTGGCAAAAAAAATTTGGAACAGTATGGACACCAAAGGGTGGGAAAATTGTTGAGCCATACCAAGTCACCACGAGCCAGAGAGAGGAAAGCAGAAGAAAAGGCTTTATCTTCTGCAGTCTCCTCCACTACAGGTTTTCTTTTGAAGCAGGTAATGAGAGCCCCCATAAATGAGTTTTTTTTTCCTTTTTCTTTTACTTCTTTTACTGTTTCTTAATAATATTCTCGAGAGACGTAAAACATGACCACGGACCGGTTATAGCCGGTAGTTGAACCCCGGACCAATGCGCACCACACGTGCATTCCTATCCTCTCTCACTTTGATATCCAAATAAATAAATAACATTGCTAATTAAAAATAAATAAAGGTTTAGGCCAAGACTTATAAAAGAAGGCAGGCAGGCCAAAAGTGGGGGAAGAAGACGCACGGCTCCCACTAGCACGTGTAAGTGTCTTTGATAGCCTCAACAGCAAAGCAATTGCAAGAGAAGACGCACCTTCTTAGTTCTTACACCATCAAAAGTGGTCAAACCCAATACCGGAAAAGGGCAGAGGAGCCGTACGTGCAACGGTGCAAGGTCTCAAAACAAAAACCCCCCCTCTCCCCCAATCAAATCCGGTCAAACTATGAGCTGGCACTTTATAAAAAGCAAGCTCCTAGCGGCCCCCACCCCACGGGCTTCTTCTACTCCCAACTACATTTTCTTTTTCCTTTTATTTTTTCCTCCTTTTTATTTTATTTATTTATTTTCAAACCAAGCATTTCGTAGGTTAATGGGATAAGCATCTTAAAATAAATAAATACAATATAAAAAAAAAATGATCTGGATAATTTTTAGCTCCCACACATTTTCACTAAAAAGAAGCTGCTTGGAGTATTTTTTGTACAATTTTATTATGTACAATCACCAACTATAGTTGATTGATGTAGAATGCTAACGTAGTAGATATTAATTTGAAAAAACAAAAAAATAGAGTGCAGAATTTCTAATACCCCAACTTTCGTTCTTCTTCCTCTTAGTAGTGGGACAAACCCAAAAAATAAGTTTAAAGGGTGAATTTGCATATCAAAATCAATCAATGCACAAAGAGAGTAAGGTTTCTTTGATTGTCCCAAAATAATGGCAGGGAGAGTTTTTTCTCTTATATTCTTATTCTTCCATTGACGAGATATGCCGCGAGGTCAAGTCCACCAATCCCCACACCAAGTCCACTACCCTCCAAAAGCTCTCCTACCTCGCCTCCATTCACTTCCAGGACACCGCCTTCCATGTCATAAAGGTTTGTTGGTCAGGAGTTTGGCGCTACTATAGGTTGTCCTCGTTGTTGTGGTTTTTTAAAAAAAAGTAATAAAAAATAAACGACAATTTTTTTTTTCCTTAACACTTTCTCAAAAACCAAACAACAGCAAATATCTCAAGTAATGACATTAGATAACATCTCGAGAGATTTAAGACACTTTCGTACAGAATAATATGAACTTAAATAGTGATGTTGGTTCATTTCTTGATTCAGTGAAATGTCAAAGAATTAAGCCCGATATAATGAACCCCCAATTTTAATTAACCAAGACATGACCCTAATTCTAAGCCAGCTAGTCACAAAAACTCAAACCTCCTTAGCCCCCAAACCCATAGAGGGTTCTGCTCTGCCTTTCAAGGCATAGACAATGTCCATGGCTATTACAGTCTTGCGGCGAGCATGCTCTGTGTAGGCAAAAGCGTCACAGATCATGTTCTTGAGGAAGATCTTGAGAACGCCACGGGTCTCCTCATAGATGAGACCGTTGATGTGCTTGACTCCACCACACCTCGCGAGTCGTTGGATGGCGAGCTTGTTGGTGCCCTGGATGTTGTCCCTCAGTACCTTACGGTGCCGTTTTGCACCACCCTTTCCCAATCCCTTGCCTCTTTGTTGTTGTGGTTTGCTTGATATAGTATTGCTGAAATAATTGTTACATCTCAGATGCTTGAGGGAATTCTCTGATTTGCGAAGGGAAGAAAGAGATGGAGAAAACCTGGGGGAAGGGATAGGGGAGGAACATAAGTCTAGAAAATCGTGTTTTGTTCATTTTGAATGAAACGGTTCATTTCATTTTTGTCTACGTGGGCGGCACCGACTATGTAGCGACTTCCACACCTGATTGTAATAAGAGTTTCTTTTTTTTGTATAGTTTAATAAACAAACTATAAAACTATTATTAAAAATCACAGTAGATTATTGTGTGATACATTTTACTAATTTGAACTGGCTAAAAGAGACTTTTACGATCACTTTTATATTGATCATTGGTTAGAAAAAATAAGAACATAGGAAAGTAGTAACCGAAAGATAGATTGATATGCTAGCATAGGATCGTCACTAGCAGTGAATGCGCGTGTAGCAAATGCATCACTCTTAAAAAGAAGGTAAAAGTCAGATCTATCAAATTTGAAGCCGCTGACCCCTTTGGTGCTGTACATGGTGGCAACAGTCTCCCCGTGGCATAGTAACGTGTGAGGCTCACGCACACTGTGGGCTACACATGAGATTCACGTGCCACTTGTTTGATCAATTTTTTTTTGTCGTTTGACAGATTAGGGACTCGAGAATCTGGTGATGGTGCGCGTAGCTGTTGTAGGAGGCCGATAAGCAACATGTCATTTCATCTTGGTGTTATAGACGAAAAACTAAATAAAATCGAGGGAAAAAAAAACTGATATATATTTCCAGCATTGGTTGTAGGGGGAAGGAGAGAAGAGCCGAAACTTCACCCCCGCGGCAGAGTAGCTGGGATGGCTGGTGTTTGGCAAACAAACAAAAAACTCCTCTTAAAAGAGAAAGCGACGGCCGCCTTGAAGTTTTTTGTTTTAAATTTACATTGAAGGTACAATATTCTTCTGTGGTTTCCGAAATTATTTTTCAAGTTCTTTTACAGAAATTATACGAAATTGAATCGGATAAAAATAAGGGTACTGAATTTTGTTTTTGGATATAATCTTGATCAATATAGACTATTATAAATTGCTGTTTTGAATGACCACCCTTAGAGCTGTTCAAGTTAATGATCAACATTACTTTACTTTGTAACTCTAGTTTGCGAAGTCAAAATTATAATATTAAAATTTTACATTCAATGATGACATCTAAATATATGATTGTTATATATGTTACTTGAATTACCGACCTAAAATTACAAGTTAAGTATTATTTGTAATATATGTTGTGTGAGGTAATATTAAATATAATGAATAAGTTTCACACATTTATTTTAAAAACAACGAGATTTATTATTAAAAAATATTTATCACCATGTGGACGGTGCAAGGGAAAGTGATGCTAAATTAAAAGACAATAAAATCTTAAAATTATTCGTCAAACAAATATCGTTCTATCATATAGAAATGCTACGAAGTTGCCAGTGCCACATAGTTGAGTGGATCTACCTTTTTAAACAAAGTTGTCTATGCTTATTGAGATTACGTACACGTCGGACCAATAATTGTCCAAATATATATATATATATATATATATATATAATCAAATGGATTACTTACAGAGGAATTAAGGCTGGAAGGATTAGTGGAATTCATTAAAATAAATTAAATTCCGACTAAAGTAATTTTCAGACATTGATTCACGACATAGTACATTGACTGGTCAATGCATACCATAGAAATGTTATTATTTAATTTACAAGATGCATATCAGATGAGATCAAATCAAATCGCAGTTATAAAATATTAGATTCTACTCTGTATTCAGATTGAAGACTCTTTTGCTTTCATGAAATTTTTCAATACATTTCATCTCAATTAATTATTATAATTTTTTTAAAATTTTATATAGAATAAAATAAATAATTTAATTTTTTCAAATTTTTAAATAAAAAAATATTAAAAAAATATTTTATTTAATTGTTAGTTTTGATCTCATTTTATCTACAAAAATGAACGAGGGAAGTGAGCAATGTGGGCTTAATTTGAGGCCCCAGTCTCCCTTATTTCTCCATCTTGACGTTTGAATTTACTTCGTCAATCCCTTTCGAGTCCTTCCCTACTCTCTTATACATTGACCGCCACTTCAAGGAGAAATCATACATCTCCACGAGAAATTATGAGTGCCTGTAATTACTAGGTCTTAAATCCCTATATTATCACTAAATGCCACTTAATTAAAAATGACATGACAGCTTGTAATAAGATGATAGTACCACGTATATGTATTTTGAATCTTCTTAATAGTTAATGAAAAATTATATACACAACCGGCTAGGAGAGTCGTAGGAAAATTGCGTCTTACGTGGCAAATTGAAATGACACCGTTTCCATCTTTTCTAAAATTTTATTTGTTTTCCCTCCATCTTCTTTCTTCCCACTAAAATCCTCATTTCCCCTTCGCCTTCCAGAGCTCCCTCGAAATCCCCCTTTCCTCATTCGTCTTCGTCTTCCACTTTCTCACTCAATGGTTCCCCTTTCCCCTTCGATAGTACTGCGTATGTGATTGTGACGATGATGATTATACCCAAGTCGGTGAGATGAAGATCAGGACTCAAGGTTCCTCTTAGCGCAATTAGTGAGTCAACTCAACCTTGATAATAAAACTAACAGGCTAAGTTTTTGCTACTGACATGATCGCTCCAATCAAAGCTCCTCTCAACTTTGCTTGCATGAAATATCTTGCTCATTTTTTTTTTCAGACTTTGCTTTTGAAACCTTGCCCCACTATGACCATAAAATTCACTAAAAAATAAGAATAATCTACAAATACCTAAGTAACCAGCAATGACCCAGATAAGATGATTAAAAAGAAGGATACAAATGGAAAATAATTTTTGATTATGCAATGGAGCTTCACTTCTTTCATGACAAATTGATGAACTTCACTACTACCCACTATTATTTGCAATCCTTCAAATGGCTCTTAGCTTTGGAAATGATTGGGTGCCCGAGTGTCTTTGATACCATCATTAACGAAATTTTGTTGCTGAAAGCTAGAGGCAAGTAGGGAAGCGATGGTTGGAGTAGTGGTAGTAGTAGAAGCTGACGAGCCAAAGATAAAATAACTTGAGAGGAGCTGTAGCAATGGAGCTGTACCAAAAGAATCCTGAAACTTCTATGGGTTTTCTCGTAGCAATGGGGGTAGTGGTGGTCCCCCTCTCTTTTTGGTGGTACTCTCTTTTTTTTAATTCAAGAAATGAAGTAAATAGTAGCCGGTTGCACTATAGTTCCGCACGCCGGTTGTACTTAGGAAAGCTAATAACTAATTCATTAGATTCTATACCTCTATTAAAATGTTGTAGGGAGAAATTAAACAGTTGTTAGACATACGAAGAAGTGGTAATGATATTCTTTATAATTATTTTACAATTCAACTTAAAATTAATTAATATAGTTGATAATTTCGTTAAAAGGGGTTGTGATATTAAATGATTATTCTTTATTTAAAACAGAGTTATAAAATATTTATAAAAAATAACAAGCTTATCATTTTCAGTCAAATAAACAGTTCTAGTGTATTCTCGTGTGGCTTGCCCAAATCACACGAAGCTTCACACCCTGTTTAAAATTTGTATCTCTATACAAAAGAATTCTCCAATGCACTTGAATTAATAGCAGAAACTTCTTCGATGATTTCATCCGAATGCAGCATCCCACGAATTCTGATCACACGAAGGGTTTGATTTTGAGCCCTGCTAAGGACAGGGTTCCCGTGTCCCTAATATTTTTGTTTGACCTTTCTATTCCAACCATATCGATTCACGTACGATCAGTTCTTCCACTGGGCGAATTAAGCAATTGCTTAAGGCCCTACTCGAAGAAGGCCCCCAAAAAAAGTACTCTTAAGTTTAATTTTTTTAAAAGAAAAAAAATATTTAATTAAAAAAATTAATTAACCCAATAAGAAAAGTTAGAGAATCTCAAAATATGTCATTATTAGTATTAAAAGTACCTCACATAATAATTATTTCAAATACTCTCTTTCTAAGAATATTATTTTCTTTTTTTATTATTAGTTTCATATATAATGTAAAAATTATAAATATCAAAATTTAATATTCGAGTGTTCATGAAAATTTTTTGCATGATCATTTGAAAAGGCAAGGGCGTACTTTTTCCTAAATGTTTAGGATATTTATAGAACTTTATTGGCGATAATTATTATAATTGCTTTTATGGCTCTTTTATATACTACAAATATTTTAAAATATCTGTAAATAGTAGTAAAATAATTTGAGTTAAAATGCTTTATTAGATTTTAAAAAATGAAAAAAAAAATTTGAATTTGAAAATATTTGAAAATATCTAAGAACAGTTGTATTCCCAAACGATCCTAAGAGTCTAACGCACGTCTTATAAAACTAGATTTGATAAAATCCTCTCTAAATTGATAATTTTTTAATAAAAATTAAGTCGGTTATTAGTTGAAAATGTAATATAAAATCTTAATTAGTAATTTTACTTGGCAAACAATTGGAATTATTTTTAAATAAAAATAAATTGTAAAAATTAAAATTAAAATTATTTTATTTTATTTTACTTTTTAAAATAAAAAAAGCTTCAATAAAAATCTTATCCTTAAACCCCTGAACCTATTAAGCCGGCCCTGCATACGATATGTCTACTTGTTCAACCATCCATCATGAACGGATCAACTCTTGTAGAAATTACTCTTTGAAAGTACTAGTCTCTATTTTAATGACAATGATTAAATGTAGAGTATTGCTAGAGATACAAAAGAATCCCAATACTAATGTGACCAATGTGTCATGCCTCTCTCTCGTTGGCGTTGTCTACCCCCCTAGGGTGGTTCCCGACCACTCCAGCCAACGAATAGCGGCCATTAGTCACACAAGTCGCAACCACCCAATGCATGAAATGTGCACGACAAGTTCATGATGTCCTCGCCGGTGGTGCCGCTTGGACTGTCGGCAGCTTCTGCCCACCCTGAGATGATCCCCGACCACCATGGAGGGCATGGGGGGCATGGGGAGGGGGAGAAAGAGAGAGAAAAACAGGGAGGAGTGGGGGGAGAGAGAAGAGGAAGAAAAAAAAAAGAAGAAAAAAAGAAGGGAGAGATATGACACACTGACAGTGTGCCACATTAGCGTGTTAAATTTTTTTATGAGATTCATTTGTTTTTATAGTATTTTTCTTATTCAAAACTCACTTCAACTTGTCTTATTTTATCATTATAATTTTTTTAAATCTCAAAATAATAATAATATTTTTATAATATTTTATTATATTATTTATAAACCATCTCAACTTATATTTGAATCCAAACCACCCCCTTAACAACGTAATTCAATAAGGTCCATTTCTCTGGTTTAAAGCATTAAAATTTGGACGAAGTGGCAGTTGAGTGGTCGGTGAGGGAAATACTTGGGCTCTGTTTAGTTCGTTGGAGTCCATAATTTCAGTAGCAAGACTAGTTTCGGGTTATTGGGAACCTCTGATTTGATGGGTTTTGGCATTCCAATTCGATATTTCGGGTTATTGGAATTTGGGACCTCTGATTACATCATACCTATTGCACAACACATAAATTGCTCTTAATAATCTTTTCTTATTCATTGCGGTCCACACCAGCTTCTCTTTAAGATATTATGTACAGGACTTGAAATTAATTTTTATTAGGGCCAGGCAAATAACTGCACCTAGCTACGAATCATTTAATTTTTATCGAAAAGTCAATTATGATCAAACCAACCAGCAGCCACTCGAATATATATATATATATATAGATAATATCTAACAGATGTGGGAACACGTTACAAATTAAATACAAAGTTTTTCTATGAATTACGAGCAGGTTGCACAGAGACGGCCTTGCGTTGAAAGTCAGAAACTTGTCGGTACGGAGATGGATTAACTTCTTCAATTATGACGGAACGACGAAAACTTACCGTGAAGTGAAGTGTGCATCCTTCTTTACAAAAGTGAATTTTTAAATTTACACTTACGATATTGATCGATCATTCCGACGATTTCCTTGACGATGCACGTGGGATTTATCGACACATCTCATCCTTAGGGCACTAGCATTGGCTTGGCCATAATTGAAGATTGGCTAAAATTTAGATAATATGTACTAAAAATACTCCACATTGGATTGGCCAAGTCTAAAATAAAATAGACTTTTGCTATAGTGATTGGCCAAAGATGGAGAATCACTATTGATTCATCAAACATTAAAATATTAATTTCTCACTTTAAGAAAATGTTAAAATATTAATTTCTTACTCCAATAAAAATACTATTTAGTTTGTAATTAAGAAATTTAGGTAGAATTTTAAATGAATTTAATCAATATTTTTTATTATTAACATTAAATGACTTTTAAGAATATAAATTTTTTAATATTAATTTAATTAGAATATAATTATTATTAATATTCAATTGGTAGAATTATAAAATGTGATATAAATAAATTAAATAAAAAAATTATTAATTTAATAATATTTTATTATTATATAGAGAGTAAATGGCTAATCCAATGTGGGGATTGAATGTAAATAGAATAGGCAAATGTAAAAAAGTGTGATATTGGCTAAAGTTTAGAGATGCATTTGGCCAAGCCAATGCTAGTGCTCTTATCTTCTTCCTTTTTCGTCTTACCTACTTCACGCGCCCTTAGTGCTCACTTCAGCTTACTCTTCATTTGAATATTTGAATCAGATCACCATCTCAGTAGATTTTATTTTAGGTCTATCTTAATATTTAAATAAAAAAATAAAAAATTTTAAAATTATTAAATATTTTTTAATTCAAAACTTTTTTATACATAAAATTTATAATTTTTTTAAATCAACATTTCTTTATACGTGAGATTCATAATTTTTTTAATTTTTTATTAAATACATTTAAATTTATCTTAACTTTTAAATATATATAAACTCATTTTAATGAATCTCATAAAATTCATTTTAAATTTTAATTTATTATTATTTATAAAAAATTTAATTTACCTCAACTCAATTAAATTAAACTCTCCTGTAATTAAAAAAAAGAATTCAATTTAACTCAAACTAAATAAAGATGACTGATTTTCACGCACGGCATTTGGCAGCAATCAATTTACAAGCAAAATCTATCCTAAAAAAGGAGCCAACGGGATTGCGGGGGTCGCCTACAGTTTATCGAATGGGTAATATACTCTTGGAACCGCTTCACTATTCATTTACTATTTATATTATATTTAAAAAAATTTATTTTATTATTATTTTTAAGTATTTTTTTAATATTTTTAATTATTAAAAAAATTAAAAAATATATAATTTTACTAATAATTATTTTCTTAATTATTAAATAAAATAAAATATTAATTAAAAAATAATAATAAATGAGCAGTAAGATACTAATCCAATCATTTTCCTTATCAAATTGTCGAGTGCGTGAACGCGGTGACTCAGCATGGTTAGCTTGTTCTTATCTCTGGTTTTCTTGTGCGCCTTCGCACCTAGATTCTAATCCACCAATCACCATTGACTTCGTGTTCGCACCTAAATTCTATTCAATCCAATCTGCTTCTACAAAACCCAGTCTCCCCCCATTAATTCCATGCTTCCCCTCTCTCTCTAGCTAGATTCGTCGAGAAGGTTATCTCTCCTTATCCATTTGTCTAAAACCACGAGTTCAGACCTCTGTTCACTTCCTGAATCTTCTTCATAGATAGTTCAATCCGCAATCTTTTTAGCCTTTTGCTTCTGCAATTAGTTTCATTTTATTTCAAGCTTAAATATTCCTTCTGTTACTTATATTTCTTTAGCTTAAGAAGCGCAAGAATGAGATCAAGCAAGGGACAGTACCAAAACAAGTTCGTGCGGTTTCTAATGACACCCATTAGGATTCTGGGCAAAGCAAGAGACATTTACGTGCGACGCATCACAGACTGCGCCACAGGAGTCAGCTACGGCCAGGCCATGGGCTCGGCCGCGTTACCGAAGAGTTTCAGTGTCAGCTCGTCGAGGTCCAACGATGGTGAAGATTTACGAGAGCTTATAAGAGCTGCCTCGGTTCGGACTTTGATCGAGAGGATTGACATGGATTTGATTCTAAAGCAGCAGGGGGCGGCGAATTCCACTGGATCCAAGGGGTTGCCCAAGTGCTCTAGCGTCGGCATGGGCAAGATTGATGAAGACAGGCCCTGTGCTTTTGAAGGAGTTGGTGTTGGGGCGAAGGCGGATTTGCTGTATCCAAGAAGCAGAAGCTATGCTGTCACAAATACAAGCTCTGTGTTCTGACCCCCCCCCTTTCGCAGACAGTATCTCGTGTGAGGGATTGCATGTTGGGGATTGAAGTATTTAAGAATTGCTCCCAGCTTTTGTAATATAGGAGGTGAACGAAATCTAATTAATTGCTATCAAATTGGATTATTCATCACACCCAACCTCTTCCTGAATAACATTAAATTACTATACCAAAAAGAAAATGAAGGTCGTATGGCAAGGCAATAATGAATCTCCAAAATGGAATTGATTTTCAACCTCCGGCCTGGGACTGGAGGAAACATGAAATTGACCAAACTTAAAGCATTGATACTATACTGTTGATGCTTTTGGGTTAGGTAATGGAAGTATTGGCTTCCAACTTTCACTATCTGTGAATGGGATCTTACTAATTTAAATATTTTAGAATGACTTTAATAAATTATAATTACAATGTTAACTATTTATTTAAAATATTAATTTATATGAGATTTGTTTATATATATATATAGTTAGTTAGTTACAATTCTGGCCAACTAGCGTGATTGCAGCCTGGCCTCTCGGAAGGATTTGAATATTTGTTTTGTCCCTCAAATATTTATAACTCTTTAGAGTATTAGTATTGATATATATATATATACAAATTTACCTCTTTTATATATCTATTTTATCATTCAAGTGAAACTTTCACATTAATTTATGCATATTTGAGATAAAATAATAATAAAATATTATTTTATTATTATTATTAATTTTTTTTCTAAAATTAATTTTATATATATATTTTACAATTAGCATCTATTACATATATTTGACATTAATAATACAAATGCAATAATAAAAAATATATATAATATATTATAATAATAAAATGAATGTGTAGGTGAATGTTTGTTGTATTGTTGAAGGAAGGAAAAGAAGAAAAGATTGTGAGTGAGAGAGTGGAAGGAGAAAGAAATAATGATTAAAATATGTTTTATAGAGTGAATAGTTGTTATCTAAATTTAGATAAGAACTGTTCATAACTAGCTATATATATGCATATGCATAAGTCAATGTAAATGATTTTTGGATCATATTATACAAATATGATTTTGCATACATATGTATAGACCAATATAAATGCTCTTAGAACGAATGTTGAGATGGTTTCGTTTCATTTTATTTCATCTTAACATTTAAATACATATTTTTTAATTTTAAAATTTAAAATTTTTAATCTAATAATTATAATTTTCTCAAACTTTAAATAAAATACAAAAAAATAATTCAATTTTTTTAAATCTAAAAAACATTATATTCTAATAATATTTTAATTTTAATTTTTCTCTTTTATTTGTTAAAACCTCACAAATATCATAAATTAAAATATTTTACTATTATTTATAAATAATTTCTCTACTATTTATAAATTTCACATGACATTTTAACTTTGAAGCATTTTTTAAACAATAAATCTTTCCAACCTTTCAACATTCTACACTCCATCTTTTTTAAAATTTTTTTTTATTAAATAATTTTTATATGAATAGTGAATAAAAAATTTGAAATAATTTTAAAAGAATAAATTCAAAAATTTTTTTAAAAAAAATATTAAAAAATATAAAGTAAATAAATAGAAATTATGTAGCAAAACCTTTTCTTAAAACTACGGAGCTCTCGGCAAGTAGTTCCAAGTCTAGATTCTCTTTAATTTTCGGTGTGGAGAGAGAGAGAGAGAAGGCGGCTGGTACTATTTTCGATCAATTTCTACCGTGATGGTAACTTATCCGCTTGGCCAGATATGAAAAAAGAAATAATCTTTTCAACCTCTTACTATTTACCACACTTCACACTCCATCTTTCTTTTTTAATTTTTTTTTATCAAATATTTTTTATATAAATAGTGAATAAAAAATTTGAAATATTTAAAAAAAAAAAAATTCAAAAAAAAATTTTAAAAAAATATTAAAAAATATTAAAAAATATGGAGTGTGGAGTGTGGATGAATAGTAAGAGGTTGTGTAGCAAATCTCATGAAAAAAACGACATTCACATTTTTTTTTTTTTTTTTGAAACAGACATTCACATATTTCTATGCCGAATGAAGTTCGTTCTGATCCAAATATGTCGAAAGATCGCCATCGAACCATAGTTTGATGCCAACAATACACCGAATGACGAGAGTCTTGTATTATTTTTCAATATGTAAGTATAAAAAATATATTTTTTTAAAAGAGTAAAACGTAATGGGCTCAGGGGCCAATACCCTTTGAGTTTGAGTCTTGGGGCCTAATTATCTGGAACCGCAAGGTTTGGAAGCAGATATCCACTGAAGTAATAGCCCAAGTAAGGACAAGTCCTGATGTGAAATAGTTAAAAAACAGAGGGCGCGTAGATAAATGACATACAGCCTACAGGAAATGAAAGATGGACAAGCGTCTCAAGCATCCACTCAGCTGGAAGCTGAGCATTCTCAATAGATTTTTTATCTTATTTTTTAAAATATATCATTAATTTTTTAATTTTATTTTACATATTAATTTTTTTAATATACTGTATATTAACTTATCTATTTTTTCTTTATATCATTTAAATAATATATTTTTTAATATTTTTTATTCATTTCAAATATTTTCTCTAACTATCAATTATAATATCCTCAATTTTTTAATATTTACAATATCTCTTATATACAATGTCATATAATTATGTTATATTTTAAATTAATTTAAATTTATAAACTGAATCAAAATATAAATTAATTCCAAACATAAAAAGAAACATTATATAACGAAAGGATCGAGGATGGACTTAGCTCAGTGCAAGGCTATTATAGAAAAGTGAATCTTAATCTCAAATTAACCATTCTTCCATTGAGAAGTAAAAGGCTTTTCGAAGAACCCATAAGGAAATCCCAAAAATCTGATGAAATAGTGGGAGATCGTGTCATTTAGTAATTCTTAGGTATTTCATTCATTTACTACGTTGTTTATTGATTTCATGTGTCTGTTTGGTTCGTGAGATTTTAATTTTCTCATAGTCTGTAATGGAACGGACTACGAATTACTTGTGCTCTCTCTCTCTATCTTTACATTTATACTCGGGTTATTGTTTTTGGATTTCTGAGGTGGGTTTCTGGAAGCACAAATTTTTGGATTTGTAAGTTTCTGAAACTGAAAGCATAAATTTTTTCTTCCCAAAAAATCTGTAGATGCAAACTCTTTCCATATACTGTAAAATTCCACAATCATGTATCCACGCAAACTCCTATACCCATATTCAAAAGAAAAAATTTGTGGCGTTTTGGAGAAAGTGAGAGGCAGAGAGAGAGATTCCTAGAAAGCCAAAGTAATTTACCAGTTCCTACTCTGATTCGGTACACGCTAAAGGAAAAAAATGGCAAATGTTTAGCTAAGTCGTGAGAGCAAAGCTAGAAGCAGAAGACAATGGATAATCGGTGATGGAGTCGACGAGCGAAGTCAAGGAAGATGGAAGGCTCTGGTCGTCTTTGGCGCCAAGCAAAGAACAAAGCATGATAACGAGAGAGAGAGGGAGGGACTGAAATGAGAATAAAGATAGTTTGAAGAAATGGAGAAACTCAGCAGCATGAGAGAGAAATTAATTAAGAACATTTAAATGATGATCAGTTTCTCTAAATGTAGCGGTTCCTGTAACAAAATGTAAAATATTTTTAAAATAGAAGATTCAATGGAGAACATTTTTTAGAACATTTCTTTATATTTTAAAGGAAAATATATTATAGAGCAGCCATTGTGAGTGCTCTAACAGTGTTACATGCAACACAAAACATTGCAGTCCATAGAATTATTTTATAGTAATTGTGAAAATTCATGAAAAAAAGACATAACTTATGGAAAAAACATCCATCACTGTTTTTTAGTCAGTTTGGTCAAGTTCAATTGAAATACGATTGGTAATGAAGGATAAAGATCCTGTCTATTTAGCTCGAAATAAATAAAATGTAAGATATTTAATTCATTTTATTTGTTAATTATGACAAAATCATTGCGTCAAGATCTTCTTGCCTTGACAAAAATAAGTATCAAACTTTGACAAATTATAAAAGTATTTTTTTTAACGAGAAGTATTACGGTTAGGAAGAAATTTTATAAAAATAAATTCACAAATCAACGTATCTTAATATGTTATATTAGATCTATTTTATAATAAAAGTAATTTTATAATTTAACGTATCACATAAAATTATATGAATTTATAAATTTATTTTCATAAAATCTAGGATGACATTGGCAAATGTGAAGGAGAGGAGAATCCACGGACCTCCAAGGATTTTAGAAAAAGATATTAAAAACGTATTTATAATTACTTGTTCTATATTTTAGGTTTTTTAATAATTAAAGATATCAGAAAGCACGAAAAAGTTAAAACCTTGCCAAGTTAAACACTCAAGATCTCGTCACATTTAAATGTTTTCGTCACTAGTAAAATATCTCAAACACATTATTAGATACCTCACTTATTCCTTATCAAAGCCAGGTTTGTCGGGATCGGAATGCATTTCATTTCTAGTACTGTCGCAATCGAGATGCATTGTTATAGCCTCGGCTATTTTGTTGTTGCATTCATTATATCCTTTTCCCAATTGTATATAAATATATGTCGCATATGTACATAAAATGGGACCGCTCATTTGCGGATTGTCTTTTCTTCATAAGAAAAGCCATAATATTGCAGCTTCGATGGCTACGTACATAGCTATCGGCCGCCTCACCATAAACCACTCGTTTAGGCCCCCAGGCCACTCCCTTATCCAACATCCATCCATGTTCTTTACCGCATTTATTAATTAGCTTCAAGACGACGACCATGGACGTCCTCAAAAGACCTCCAAAACCAAATGCATTAACGATGCTTGGTTCAATTTGCATTCATTCTCTTCGGTTTCGCATGTTAGTGGCTCTTCTTCTTCTGCATCTTTTACAAGGTTGCTCGGAGCTTGCATTCTCTGGAGGCTCGATGGTTAAGTTTCTTCCTGGTTTCCACGGACCTCTTCCTTTCGAGCTTGAAACTGGGTGAGCTTGAGGCAGTCTGTATGTATAAATATATATATATATATATATATATATATATATATTTATATATCCGGTTATAAAAGACGTCTTTTATTATATCTATCCTTTTTTATTTGAAGCAAAAGATCATGCCATATAAATTCGAATACGATGTGACGTCAATATGTATGAATAATGTTAGATATGTGGGAGTGGGTGAATCAGAGGATGTGCAGCTCTTCTACTACTTTGTTAAGTCGGAGAGAAATCCTGAAGAGGACCCCATCCTGCTCTGGTTAACCGGTGGCCCTGGTTGCTCTGCTTGGTCCGGTCTCGTGTTTGAAATAGGTGAGAGAAACTAGACGTACGTGCGGAGACATGTACCAGTGCTTTCAAATTCTGGTTCTGTGATGTATCTATGTTTTGTATTTTCTTTTACTTATTTTTAGGATTCGTTTTGTTTGGATGTTAAAAAGATTTAAATCATTTTAGAATATTAAATAGTAGTGAAATAATTTATAAATAATCATAGAATAATAGTGAATAATAATAAATTGTTTGTAAATAATGTAGAGTGATGAATAAATTGTTTATGAATAATTGTGAAGTAATATGAGAACAGTCCAGTTGCCAAAACAGCTTATGCACAAGGAAAGAATGTTTGTACAACAAATATTGCTTAAAAACATACTGTTCATTTAAGTTATGAGTATGTTTCCCAGTTTGTACAGGGAGCTCAGATCTGCATGCAGAATTATAATACTCATAAAAAAAATCATTTAAAACCATATATCCTCTGACATGATAGGCCGTTCGTTCGGATAAACTTAAGTGGGTCCATATTCCATTTCCTGCATGCCAATTAAGTGGGTGCGGAGTCATGATCATCAGTGGGCGAGTAATCATTAATAAATAAACAAAATAATATATCGATCACCCATGCAGTTATAAGTTGATCATCAAGACCGTTGAATAGAACAAAAAAAAGTTGATTATCTCTCGATTTTGTAGGTCCATTGAATTTTAAGATGGAGGAGTACAATGGAAGCCCGCCGGAGTTGGTCATAAATCCATATTCATGGACAAAGGTGAAAATATTTTCCTAGAAGTTTCCCTGAATTTGTTTTGCATTTTGACGTACGTACACACACATGATATCTATATATATAAGGATGATTTGGAGGGTGATGATTGCATGGCAGGCATCTAGCATAATATTTGTGGACTCGCCTGTTGGTACTGGATTTTCCTATGCAAAAACTCCAGGTGGTTCCCTGACGGGCGACTTCAAGCAAGTAGACCACCTCCATCAATTTCTCATCAAGGTGTATATATCTATATATATATATGCATGTGTGTGTGTGTGTGTGTATAGGCATATACAATTACTAGATCGATCTCAAGTCCTGGTTGTGGAGCACTGTTGCTATATTAGAATATAAAAATTATTAATTGCCCAGCTTCTTCTTGTTATATATTGTTGTTGATGTCTGCGTGCATTTTGTAGTGGCTGGTTGATCATCCAGAATTTGTCTCGAGCCCAGTCTACGTTGGTGGGGATTCGTACTCGGGCATTCCCATTCCAATCCTGGTGCAAAAAATCTCAAATGGTATATATAATATATATCATGAGTTTAAAGGATCATATATAAACCATGCATGCATGAAGTGGGTTAATGAGCATGTTTGTGACAGACCTATTCATCTGCAAACAAACAGGAGTAGAGTTTCTTTTGTTTTAAAGAAATTAATAAGCACGCGTAAAGCATTTTATTGACTTAAACAGTAGCTAGATCTCAAACTTTAATAATTCACAGCACCATGCATGCATCCTTATAATATGACTCATTCTCAAGTTCTATTGACTTGCAGGAATTGAAGAAGGTATTGAACCATCGATAAACCTCCAGGTATCTGATTTCTCATGTCCTAGATCTCCCTCCTTCTCATGTTTAGGAAAATGAAAAATAACAAGAAAAGAGAAAACCCATGAAGTCCATTTGAACTATATGTGTCAAAATAGAAAATCTATTTAGAAACGTTATTTTTAATGCACTCAATGCACCGTTGATGTGTGGAAGCTTTTTACATAATTATGCCAAAAAATAATTGATACTTTAGCTTTTTTAAAATTATAATAGGTCACACTATAAATACTGGTGTGCTAACACACTGGTTTATATATAGTTAAACTCGTGTAAAAAATGTTTAATTGAAATTAATAATGAATCCTGAAAATTCATCTGGCAAAAGCAAAGCAAAAGGTGCATTGCCATGCATGCCAATTGCCAAATGCTGCCAAATATTAAACATTAATGTACAAGTTATATATGGTATTTAATTAATCGTGATGAAATTTTGTCTCTTTTGTTTTTGTAAATGAGATAAATTGAATTGAGATAAAAATTAAAAATTAAATAAAATATTATTTTTAATATTATTTTTTTTTTTAAAATTTAAAAAAATTAAATTTTTTATTTTATTTTACATAAAAATTTAAAAAATATTAAAAAAAATAAAATAAGTTGGGGAGTTTTAGAAACAAACTAGGGTTTAATCAGTTGCTAATTAATAAGCTGTAGTACTTCTGAATTGACTGCAGGGATACTTGCTAGGGAATGCCGTAACAGATCCAAGTACAGATGGCAATTCAGCAATCCCACACGCTCACGGACTGGGACTCATTTCTGATGAACTCTACGAGGTACATATTATTATAATAATCTTCCAAAAGCCCACACGTAACCTGCGAGTACGCCAGTCCTCCATCATGAACGGTACATACAGATGTAGGGATTTTAAACTATGACATTTTGTTCAGTCACTGAAGAGAAGTTGTGGAGGAGAGTATGCATATATAGATCCCGGAAATGCAGAATGTTCGAAAGATATTCAGGCCTTCTATGCGGTATGGCTTACACTTACATTACGTATTTTTTTTCCAAGCACGTCTGCTAAAATTTGATGCCATGATATTCTCTGCTTGCACTGTACGTTAATATATATTTTAAGATTTGATTTGCTTAAACTTCTTGTAATTCAGACGAGATTAATATTACATGTATTTATACTTTTATTTATCAGACTCATTTTATTAATTTACTATTGAAATTTAAAATATCTTATAAATTTCTATATGAATAATTGATATTGGAAAAAGTAAATTTTTTTAAAAGTATATTAAACATTTTTCTTCAATAATATTGTCAGTTCCACAGTGCATAAAAATTAAAAAGTCTTGCAAACATAATTTTTATTTACCATACATTAACATTGGTAAGCACTATGATTTTTCCCAGTGTATTTCAGCACTTAATACGGGGCAGATTTTGGAACCTCTGTGCGGTTTTGCTTCTCCTAAGCCACGAGCTATGTTCGGTAAAAGAAGATCCCTTTACGAAAATCTCAAAGTATTCCTGGACGTGGACCCCATCCCCGACCCATCAGTTCCCGTACTCGGCTGTCGCGTAAATCCGCATCTCTTTTTATTTATTTAGATGAAGAAATGAATTATATAAAAATAATTTTATATATTGATGTGATTTTATATAATTTATCAGATTTTAAAATTATTTTATTATAAAATAAATTTGATGAATTATATTAAATTACATCAGAAGTTATTTTTATGTTATTTATTTGTAGTTGTAGGTTTGCAGTACTCTAAATAAAAAAATAAATTTTTTTATTTTTTTATAATGAGATTTACTTTGTTATGAGTAATGTTATATTTAAAAAAAAAAAAAAAAGTAATGTTATACAACCTCTTCAATATCTACATATTATATTTTTTAAAATTTTTAATATTTTTAAAATTTTTTTTGAGTCTATTCATTTTAAACTAATTTAATTCTTCTAGTTATTATTCATATATTAAATATTTTATAAAAAAAATTAAAAAAATATAATATGTGAAAGTTGTGTGTACAGTAAAAAATTGTATAAATTTTTTCCTTTTTTATTGAAAGACATATATAAAAATTATATATTTAAAACTGATATATATCACTCTTCTTTTATTTTAATCTGTCTAAGCTATACAATACATGATAAAAGCATTCTTAAAAAATGAGTTGATTTGACATTAATTAATTGGTTAAAAATTTTCATTCTTTGCAATTACATTTTTGGACTCATCTTCTGCACCTACAGACTTATGGATTTATTCTTTTGGTTCTTTTTTTGGTTGTTGGGCCAAAGTAGACTTATGGATATTTGCTTTCTGGTTATTGGGCTAACGACGATGGTGTCCGCAAAGCAATTAACATACGCGAGGTACAAGAATTTGATCACTCTCAAAAAGTGAGTACCCCAGAAAACAATAGTAAAGAGCTCCGTTTTGCAGGGAAGTATAGGGGAATGGCAACGTTGCAATTATGGATTGCGTTATACACAAGATGTTCACAGCACTTATGACTATCACGTTAACCTGAGTATTAAAGGCTACCATTCTTTGATATACAGGTGACATCTCCTCCTCCTCCTCCTCCTCTTCTTCTTCTTCTTTTTGGTAAGGATGATATTATCTTAACACAATTTATGAAGTCATGTTCAAAAAGTTTAAACTAAAAAGAAGAGGTAGATTTTCTTATTTATATCTTTAACACTTCCCTCACATGCAAGTCACTCTCCCTCAATAAATGAATCCAACACGTGAAATATTTGTATAGTATAGAATCAAGGTTTGAAGTTAAACTTCTATTCTGATACCGTGTGAAATCACTATTTATCCCAAAAGCTTAAAATAATGGGAAGAATTAGATTTTATTATTTATATATTTAACACAACTAACTTATAGATTTTGAGATGGAGTATTATTGTTTTTGGATGTAACTATAGCACATGGATGCAATTCTCTCTCATTATTCCAAATAAATTGTAATAATTCGCAGCGGTGATCATGACATCATAGTGCCGTTCTTGGGGACTCAAGCCTGGATTAGATCTTTAAACTACACCATTGTCGACGACTGGAGGCCGTGGACCGTCCACGGCCAAGTTGCTGGGTAAATCCCAAACTTTCTAAATGTTTGTTTGTTCTCTATATTTTGTTGAAAATAAAAGAAGTAAGAGTAATTTGGCATGAACAGGTACACAAGGACTTATTCCAACAGGATGACATTCGCAACTGTGAAGGCAAGGAAAACTTAATAATTTTGCATCGTACTTGGGGGGCTTTATTACGAATGTTAATAATTTTGCATTGTTGTTGTTGGGATTTATATGCAAGCAGGGTGGAGGGCACACCGCACCCGAGTACAAGCCTGAAGAATGTTTAGCCATGTTCAAAAGGTGGATATCGCACGAATCTTTGTGATCATCTCCAGCCGCGCGCACAGCAGCCATGCATGGATATGCCATATCAACCCATTACAAAGACAAATAATTTAGAGAAAATACCAAAATTGTTCACCAACAGTGGATTAGCATTAATACTAGAAAATTTGTTTGGCAAAACTATAATGCGATCCTGTATCTTGCAAATAATACCCATGTGAATTGACTGTCGATTCAAAACAAAACGTCACAGCTAAGTGCTGGCCAGACTCTTTACAGGTACCACTTATTTCATATTCTCCTTTGGCAAAAAGAGTTGTGTAATAAATAACTGTTCACATCATACAACCCATACCTATAGCTTTTCATAGGGTGTCATGGGTGTTTTTTATACTGTGTATGAGTGTTTTTGTTATAAATCAGCAACTGTTCACATCACATACCCCACATAGCTTTTCTTAGAGTGTGGGATGGTGAATAGTAACTTGTGAAAAAAGAATTTTGGAATGGTTTTCATTTTTTGAAAATACATCCAGGGATATGAAGGCATGCTACGAGTGGAACTTCTTGTTCACTAACAATATAACAGAGAAGCAGAAAGAGGTAAAGAAATCTATTAAAACCTGTTTTTTTTTAAAAAGACCTGTTTCATCAAACCCGGGCAATAAAAATAACAGCATACTATATATAGTAGCATCTGATCGTGTGAAAAAAATGAAGGTACTGGAAATTGAGCTTATGAAAAGAAAAGAGCGTTGAGACAGGCGTTTTGGAACCCTAATATCCAAGACCATGAATACTTGACGTTAAAATGTAACATGTACAGAAATAAATTAAGATGATGCCTAAAGTGCCCAAGATTAAAGGACCCTCCTATTTCTCATATGGTACAATATATTATGGCATCTTGTGGATAAGGTTGCTCACAAATTACAGAGAGATGAAAGTAAATACAGTAGATATCATGCCGAATGGAGTGTGCTTCATGTCCATATCAAATAGGCACGGAAAGGATTTTATTTCGTTTGTGATTACGAATTTGTGCAAAACTTTTGGGTAAAAAGGTTCAACGTCTTACTTATCACGAACTTCCCTTTTTGGAAGTAGACTGATCATTCCTTCTAAATCAGAAATTGAACCTTAAACCTACAACAAGAGGAACAGCCATCAGTGAAACTATCTAATGCATGATATCCACCCACTCCAACAAGTGCTTTTCTAAACCAATCACAACAACTAATTGAGGCAATGCACAAATAGTTTCAATCATCGATTTCATCACAAATATTTCTAAAGAGAAGTTTTACATAAAAGCCTTACACCACACACCTACATGTGATTTGTCATTTTTGTCTTTCTATCTTAATGCTTAAATATGTGTGTTTAAATAGAAGGGTAAAAATGACAAATCACATGTTGGTTTGGTGGAGGTGTGTGGTGTAGCATTTCTCATTTCTAAATACTTAGTAATTTAAATCAAATAACTTTAACTTTGCTATTTCCATTCTTTTTTGGTCTCCTCTCAAGGTAACTACAATTCTTTTATTCGTTCTTAACAAATATTATTTTATAGGTATTTACACTATCTTACATCCAACAAGCACTCGGTCTGTGTCTCAACTATGGCCACGTCTCATAAAATGATAGGCAAATCAAGAGAATAAGAGCATGATGGTGTATTATACAAGTGCTGGTTTATTTTAGTTCCTTTTGTTTTCATCCAAGCCTGAGCAGATTTTTATTTCTGGATAAAGTCCAAGCATGAGCAGATTTATAGTTAAGCAAATCAAACGATTAACCATTAAGAAAAATAGATATGGGTGTCCATGGTTTTTTTGTTCAAAGCCAAACAATCTCTACAAACTTGACAGTGGGACTCAGTGATACAAACTCACAAACCCCTTCAAACCAATCAGGAAAATAGAAGGGAAAAGGACCATATTAAAGTAACAAAATTTACTTGGATAAAAGACAAAATTCAAACTCATGCTTGTAAAAGTTCCCTGCTCACTGTTTCCAGATTGGAACAATCAGAAACCAGTTTCAAGATTGGTACTAGAGTTCTCAAACAAAAATAGACCAACTGAAACTTTCTGGGGCTTATTGGAAATATCAGGGTAAACGGCCGGGGTTATAGACAAAGGATTTTAACCTATGCAATAAACAATATAAAACTTAATCCACCTTTTATGCTGCTTCTTGAATTGAAACTAACCGATAGAATCTAATTTCTTAGTATACACAAGAGGAAAGGATACCTCAGAAACCCAATGAATCTGAGCCTCAAATCTGCAGGTCCAACAAGTCCTTTGGTCCCCAAGGCCGAAGGGAAAAAATAAGTGAGATGTATATCAACAACTTGCCTTTGTTTCTTCATTGTATCGTTCTTGTAAGCTTACACTTGGAAATGAAGATAGTAGGTGTGTAATTTAGACTACACAATTTCAAGAGCTCAGCAGACCGTTGCTTCATAATCGGATTGCAACCACTCTGAATTACAAGCAGGAGCTTAGCCGCCAAACCTGCCTCCACAGCAAGTGCGGCACATTCCTCTGGGGCAAGATTGCAAACAGCCCACAAGATTGACAGTGCAAACTGAGTGCAGCTCTCAGACACCTTCATCATTAACCTCACCACATTCGGTATCGTGTTTGGGCAACCTTTCAAAGCCAGTCTTCCTTCTGGAAGAGTGGATAGTACCTCTAGCACATATAGAGCCAATTCCAAACACTCATTATTCAAACTGGGCAGGAGCTCAACCAATTGGGGGACTGCTCCAATGCCCACAACAGACATCCGAATGGACTCGTGAGAACAAACTGTTTTCAGTAAACTGAGACCGGCGAAGACCCCGTTTGGATGTCTTTTATCCTTCACCAACCTCAACAACCCCATCAAAAGACTCAAGCTTGAGACAATCTCCGACCTAAAATCCTTCCCAACCATCAGCGTTTCGATCAATTTCGTGCAATTGATCTTGGTCTCAATGGATCCCTCATTCAGCATGTCCACCATTAACGATATCTTCGCGGGTTGCATCAAATTGGCCTTCGACTGCGAGTCGAGATCTAAATTCACAAGAATCCCAATTGCCTCCGACCCCACTGCATGCGAAGTGAAATGGCCTAACAGAGAAGAAACCAAGGCTATACCGTTATTGTCCACCACAGTCTTCTTCGCCGAAGCATGAGCAACAACGACCTGCCTCAGGTCTTTAAGAGCTTGAACTCTAGCTTGACCCTTAACCTTCTTCAGCGTCTCCAAAAGCTCCACACTTCTGCCTTGCACATCCTCCGACCTCTTCTTCATCGCAAAGTACTTCTGCTTAAACCAACTGTAAATCAGCTGGCGCAGAGTTGTGTTCGGCGTGACCGAATCGTCCCACAGATCCTGCATCGTGGTGGGGCAAGTGAAGTGGCCCAAAGATAACCATTTGAGAATGTTGGATCTCTCGTAGGTCTGGCCCGTGCAAAGGGTCACGGGGTCTTGCATCGGCTCCAAAGAGATCGGGCAGATAAACACAGAGGGAAAATCTATGGGTTCGAGCTCCGCGACCATCTTCTTCAAGTCCAATTTATCGGTGATACCACCGCCGAAGAAGGCGGCATCTCCGCCCAAAATGCCATCTTTCACCGCGGTCTCCAGATCCAACACTTGCCCACCGCCGCCCAAATCGAGCTTCCCATCGCCCCCGTCTCTTCTCCGACTAGAGGGCTGGTACATCTGCATTCTGTCGAAAACCCTCTGTGGAAAATGCAGATTGACAAAGATTATTAATAAGAAAGAGAAGACAGGACCCTTAAAATTCCAAGAGGCCCATCACATCCAGAGTACAAGAAGCGCGTGCGGAAGATAAAGGGGCTAAGCGGCTCTCTCTCTCTCTCTCTCAGTGACTCAGTCACTTGTCTCTCTTTCGCTCTCTTCCACTATCTCTCTCATCGACAATGCACAAGCAACAATGCCCGTTAAAGGGGGCATCTTTTCTCCATCCTTGGCTTTCTTTCTCACTTTCCCTCTCTTTTGTCTTTCTTTCTCTCTCTGGTCAAAAGGGTCACATTCTTCTTCACTACCATCATCGTCGTCATCAACAAGGAAATGATGGAGTTGTAATCTTCTTCCCCAATACCGAAGCTCACTTCCTCTTCAAGATCAAAGAAAAGTGTGAAATCATCAGCACCACATCAGTTAAAAAGACGCTATCAAAAGTGAAAAAATAAGGCCACAAATTCATTATACATGAACAGTATCCACGCATCAGATTCGCAATTAGTACATAACAAAATAAAACTGACAGATTGGCAAAGAGATTTATTTGGAACAGTAGGACACCAGAAAATGGGAAAATTGATAAACCATACCAAGCCACCAAGAGCCACACAGAGAGAGAGCAAAGAAAAAGCTCTATCTTCTGCACAGTATCCTCCACTGATGGTTTTCTTTTGAAGCAGCTAACGAGAGCCCCGTAAAATGTGTTTTTTTAATCTTTTCCCCTTTTTTTCAACATTTTGTATAATTTTCTCGGGTGAAGAAATGGACCACCTGGACGGACCGGTTATAGCCGGTGGTTAAACCCCGGATAAGGCGCATCGCACGTGCATTCCTATTCTCTCTCACTTTGATATCCGGTTGTTTAATTGTTTTGTTTAAAAATTGTGGTAGAATCTGATGAATTTGCCGCTTGGGAGGGGATGGAATCGATGGATAATCTAAACTGCAGGAAAAGCCGAAGACGCAACCTGACTCGGCGGGGAGTGAGACAGAGAGTCAAAAAGAGAAATTGATGTTCCCCAGTCAAGATTATTACGGGGTACGAAGCCACAATGCGCAAGGCATGTATTGGATTCGTCGTGGCAAGTGGCAAACCAATCCCTCCCCCCAAACACACTACCTCTGCATTTTCTCTTCGATTTTTTTTTTCCATCTTTGATTTATTTTGGATATATCTTGCACTAAATATATCAATTAAAGAAACCTCTGTTTTTTTTATTATTAATGTCATTATGTCGTGATCATTCAAGACTTGGACGGAAATCTTCTCTAACTTTATAATTTTATCTAAATCAGATGATATTGAAGAAAAATCATTTCCCTTGCTTTTAACCTTTTAGTGATCCTCTCCAGCCGCCAAGCCATGGATATGCCTTATCAACCTGTGACAGAAAAATAATTTGACAAACAACAAGCGAGTTGCCCAGATTAGTGATACCCAACATTGTTAGGCAAACTATAATGCGTGATTTACCTTCTTAGTTGTATTACGAAGGAGTAAAGTCAACACAAGTTTTGTTGCACTAGTTAAATTGATACTTTACATATTGCAGAGCCTTGAATCTCTTTAAATAGAGTAAAATTTTCGTGCCTCAGTCCAATTTGATTTTGTTTGAATGTTAATTTCATTATAATTTTTATTATATTATTATGTATTTAACTAACACTTAATTATACTTAATACTTCTCTAACAAGATTACAAAGGTAATCAGACGGAGATTCATTAGTTGTTATTATCTCTTTTAATGTCAAGGAGCTTGTCTTCTACATATATAGTGGTTGAGTCTGTCTTCTATGAGACGTTGATTATACAGTCAATCACTTGCAATATTTACACGAGACATATTTCAGCGTTGGGTATATATTAGGATGGAAAAAGAAGATTATGACTACTTTGGTTATTGTTTAAAAGATATTCCAAAATCTAAGACATCTATCGAAAACCTATTTTTCAATAATATAGAAACTTAATTATATGTTTTCAGAATACATAATATCTTTGTCAGGTCGTATAAATATATTGTAGTGCATATGCTCAATTTATAAATGTGAGACCTGCTTGTTAGATGATTAAAGAAAAAAACTCCACAATCGAGAGGACCTCTGCCAGTAATGTGGATTGAGATTATCGATCTGATCTAAAATGAAAGAAAAGTTATGACACCCGTTGATGGTCAAGTCATTGAATTTGAAAGGTCATGTACGGATTAATTAAGCAGGAAGAGGACGTGAAGAAGATATCAATTGACTTGAAAAATAGCCCCAGTAGTACTGAATCATGTTTTTTATAACCCATCGATATCTAGGAAATTTCTTGGAAACTTTTGAGATTTATAAAAGTGTGTAAACAAATTGAATTCGTACGTACATGGTTAGACTTTAGGAGTGGAGTATGATCTAATTTTATTCAAACACGACTTGAGTTTACTTGTTGTACAACATTCACAACCTTATAAAAACATCACTCAAAAGTTTGAAAAAAAAATAGAAAAAATAAAAGAAAAATAAAAGAGTTTTTATTTTATACCATCTCATTTGCATAATAAGTCATTTTTGGGAAGGCTACATGTCCCATTAATTGTCAAAATCCTTCTCGGCCACTATTACAGTTGAATGATTTTTTTTATGATGCTGATTTAATTTCATTCTATCATGTTAATTATATTTTGTTTTCAAATTTTGTACCAACTTACGCATCAATATTATTCCTAGCCTGCCACTAATATTTTACGTGAGCACATAATTAATATATATAATACAATGCGTGGATGATTATCAATGTTGATGCAATGAGTGAGATAGAGAAAAAAAAAAGAAATTGATGTATTGGATTCATCGTGGCAAGTGCCAAACACCCCCCCTCCCCCCCCCAAAAAAACATCAACTCTGCATTTTCTCTTTGATTTTCTTTTTCATTTTTTATTTATTTTGGATATATCTTGCACTAAATATATCAATTAAAGAAACCTCTGTTTTTATTATTATTAATGTCATGATGTCGTGATCATCAAGACTTGGACGGAAATCTTCTCTAACTTTATAATTTTATCTAAAGCAGATGATATTGAAGAAAAATAATTTCCCTTGCTTTTAACCTTAGTGATCATCTCCAGCCGCAAAGCCATGGATATGCCTTGTCAACCTGTGGCAGCAAAATAATTTGACAAACAGCAAGCGAGTTGCCCGGATTAAGTGATACCCAACATTGTTAGCCAAACTATAATGCGTGATTTACCTTCTTATATAATAGATGGATCATTTTCAAGCTGCAAAGTGATGATGATGCTAAAGATTAGTTAACATTAAGCTTTTTACTCGTTGGAAAGGGTTGACAACTAAACACAGGAAAAAATCAGTGGTTATAACAGCTTCATGACAGAAACCACGTCGTATAATGTCTTTGCCACTTCAATATCCATGTGACTGTCTGTAGATTAAAAACAAAAATCACAGCTAAGTGCTGGCCAGGCTCTTCACTGATACCACTTATTTTAATATTCCTTTTTTTTTCAGGAAAAAATGATTTTGGAGTGGCTTTCAAATTTTTATTTTCTTTCTTTTTTCCGGCTTCAACAACCGTCTCGCAGCTCGCTGGTTAGTCCTGACTCCTCACACAACGGTCAGTTATCCAGAGATAATGAAAGGCTCTAAGAGAATAACAGAGAAAAACAGAAATAGGTAATGCTCTTAAGAGAAAACTATATAGAGTAGCATCTGATCACGTGAAAAAAAAAAAAATACAGGCACTGGAAATTGGGCTTATATTAAAAAAAAAAAAAAGGTCCCTAATATCCAGATCGTGACTACTTCCTACTAAAACATGTAAACAAATAAATTAAGATGATGTCTAAAATGCCCAAGATTAAAAGGTCCCTCTATTTCATATGGTCCAACATATTATGGCACCTTGTGTATAAGGTTGCTCACAAATTACAGGGAGATGAAAGTAAATACATGTAGATAACATGTGGACTGAAGTAGTGAAGTGTGCTTCATGTTCGGCGATACGGAGTAAGAATGTAAAGGATTTTATTTCCTTTGTGACTATGAATTTGTGCAAAAATTTGAGCAAAAAAGGTTCAACGTCTTACGTATCACGAACTTCCCTTTTTGGAAGTAAATCATTCCTTCTAAATCTGAAATTGAACCTTACACCTACAAGAAGAGGAACAGCCATGAGTGAACCTATCTACTACTTTTATAAACCAATCACTAGATCTAATTGAGATAATGCACATTTCGTCATCAAATATTCCTAAAAGAATTCAGTAATTTGAGTAACATACCTTTAACATGGTTCTTTCTTTCTTTCTTTTTTGTCCCCTCTCAGGATAACTAAGATTCATTTATTAGTTCTTAATAATGGAAAAAGTTAATACTTTATAAAAACTTATAATTTTATATCTGCTCATGGATTGCATGCGGACATGGACTAGATCTAGATAAATACTACTATTTATTCAAGATAGACTCCCTAAGAAAAGTCATGCCCTACGTTGATGGTCAAGTCATTAAATTTGAAAGGTCGTGCACTGATTAATTAAGCAGATAATGGACGTGAAGAAGATGGCCATTGACTTGAAAAATCAACACAACCAAATATTCCTAAAAGAACTCAGCAATTTGAGTAACATACCTTTAACTTGGTTATTTATTTATTTCTTTCTTTCTTTTGTCTCCTCTCAGGATAACTAAAATTCATTTATTGGTTCTTAACAATAGAAAAAGTTAATAATGTATAAAACTTATATTTTTGTTTCTGCTCATAGATTGCATGCTAATTCTAGATAAGGACCATTTATTCTAGCAAGACTCCATAAGAAAAGTCATGACCTACGTTGACGGTCAAATCATTAAATTTGAAAGGTTGTGCACTGATTAATTAAGCAGATAATGGACATGAAGAAGATGACCATTGACTTGAAAAATCAGCACCACCAAAAACTCCTAAAAGAACTCAGTAATTTGAGTAATATACCTTTAACTTTGTTATTTCTTTCTTCCTTTTTTTGTCTCCTCTTTGGGGTAACTAAAATTCATTTATTGGTTCTTAACAATGGAAAATTTTAAAACTTTATAAAACTTTTATTTTTATTTCTGCTCACGGATTGCCTGTGGACATGGACTAGTTCTAGATAAGTACCATTTATTCCAGCAAGACTCCCTAAGAGGAGTCATGACCTACATTGATGGTCAAGTCATTAAATTTGAAAGATTGTACACTGATTAATTAAGCAGATAATAGACATGAAAAAGATGACCATTGACTTGAAAAATTAGCACCACCAAATATTTCTGAAAGAACTCAGTAATTTGAGTAACATACCTTTAACTTCATTATTTCTTTATTTTTTTTGCCTCCTTTCAGGATAACTAAAATTCATTTATTGGTTTTTAACAATAGAAAAATTTAATACTTTATAAAACTTATATTTTTATTTCTGCTCATGGATTGCATGTGGACATTGACTAGTTCTTGAGACTCCCTAAGAAAAGTCATGACCTATGTTGATGGTCAAGTCATTAAATTTGAAAGGTCGTGCATTGATTAATTAAGCAAATAATGGACGTGAAGAATATGACCATTGACTTGAAAAATCATCACCACCAAATAAACCTAAAAGAACTCATTAATTTGAGTAACATATCTTTAACTTGGTTATTTCTTTCTTTGTTTCTTTTTTTGTCTCCTCTCAAGATAACTAAAATTCATTTATTGGTTCTTAACAATGAAAAAAGTTAATACTTTATAAAACTTATATTTTTATTTATGCTTATGCATTGCACGTGGACATGGACTAGTTTCAGATAAGTACTATCTATTCCAGCAAGACTCCCTAAGAAAAGTCATGACTTACATTGATGGTTAAGTCATTAAATTTGAAAGGTCGTGCAATGATTAATTAGGCAGATAATGGACGTGAAGAAAATGACCATTGACTTGAAAAATCAGTATCACCAAATATTCCTAAAAGAACTCAGTAATTTGAGTAACATACCTTCAACATGGTTATATTATTATTTCTTTTTTTGTCTCCTCTCAGGGTAACTAACATTTATTTATTGGTTCTTAACAGTGGAAAAAGTTAATACTTTATAAAACTTATATTTTTATTTCTACTCATGGATTGCATGTGGACATGGACTAGTTCCAGATAAGTACCATTTATTCCAGCAAGACTCTCTAAGAAGAGTCATGACCTATGGTAATGGTCAAGTCATTAAATTTGAAAGGTTGTGCTCTGATTAATTAAGCAGATAATGGACGTGAAGAAGATGACCATTGACTTGAAAAATCAGCACCACCAAATATTCCTAAAAGAACTCGGTAATTTGAGTAGCATACCTTTAACTTGGTTATTTTTTTCTTCCTTTTTTTTGTCTCCTCTTTGGGGTAACTAAAATTCATTTATTGGTTCGTAACAATGAAAAAATTTAATACTTTATAAAACTTATATTTTTATTTCTGCTCATGGATTGCATGTGGACATTGACTAGTTCCTGAGACTCTCTAAGAAAAGTCATGACCTATGTTGATGGTCAAGTCATTAAATTTGAAAGGTCGTGCATTGATTAATTAAGCAAATAATGGACGTGAAGAAGATGGCCATTGACTTGAAAAATCATCACCACCAAATAAACCTAAAAGAACTCATTAATTTGAGTAACATATCTTTAACTTGGTTATTTCTTTCTTTGTTTCTTTTTTTTGTCTCCTCTCAAGGTAACTAAAATTCATTTATTGGTTTTTAACAATGAAAAAAGTTAATACTTTATAAAACTTATATTTTTATTTCTGCTCATGCATTGCACGTGGACATGGACTAGTTTCAGATAAGTACTATCTATTCCAGCAAGACTCCCTAAGAAAAGTAATGACTTACGTTGATAGTTAAGTCATTGAATTTGAAAGGTCATGCACTGATTAATTAGGCAGATAATGGACATGAAGAAGATGACCATTGACTTGAAAAATCAGTATCGCCAAATATTCCTAAAAGAACTCAGTAATTTGAGTAACATACCTTCAACATGGTTATTTCTTTATTTCTTTTTTTGTCTCCTCTCAGGGTAACTAAAATTTACTTATTGGTTCTTAACAGTGGAAAAGTTAATACTTTATAAAACTTATATTTTTATTTATACTCATGGATTGCATGTGGACATGGACTAGTTCCAGATAAGTGCCATTTATTCCAGCAAGACTCCCTAAGAAGAGTCATGACCTATGTTGATGGTCAAGTGATTAAATTTGAAAGGTTGTGCTCTGATTAATTAAGTAGATAATGGACGTGAAGAAGATGACCATTGACTTGAAAAATCAGCACCACCAAATATTCCTAAAAGAACTCGGTAATTTGAGTAGCATACCTTTAACTTGGTTATTTCTTTCTTCCTTTTTTTGTCTCCTTTTTGGGGTAACTAAAATTCATTTATTGGTTCTTAACAATGGAAAATTTTAATACTTTATAAAACTTATATATTTATTTCTGCTCATGGATTGCTTGTGGACATGGACTAGTTCTAAATAAGTACCACTTATTCCATCAAGACTCACCAAGAAGAGTCATGACCTACACTGATGGTCAAGTCATTAAATTTGAAAGGTTGTGCACTGATTAATTAAGCAGATAATGGACGTGAAGAAGATGACAATTGACTTGAAAAATTAGCACCACCAAATATTCCTGAAAGAACTCAGTAATTTGAGTAACATACCTTTAATTTCATTATTTCTTTCTTTTTTTGTCTCATCTCATGGTAACTAAAATTCATTTATTGGTTTTTAACAATGGAAAAAATTAATACTTTATAAAACTTATATTTTTATTTCTGCTCATGGATTGCATGTGGACATTGACTAGTTCTTGAGACTCCCTAAGAAAAGTCATGACCTACGTTGATGGTTAAGTCATTAAATTTGAAAGGTTGTGCATTGATTAATTAAGCAAATAATGGACGTGAAGAAGATGACCATTGATTTGAAAAATCAACACCACCAAATACACCTAAAAGAACTCATTAATTAACTTGGTTATTTCTTTCTTTGTTTCTTTCTTTGTCTCCTCTCAAGGTAACTAAAATTCATTTATTGGTTCTTAACAATGAAAAAAGTTAATACTTTATAAAACTTATATTTTTATTTCTGCTCATGAATTGCATGTGGACATGGACTTGTTCCAGATAATTACCATTTATTGAAGCAAGACTCCCTAAGAAAAGTCATGACCTACAGTGATGGTGAAGTCATTAAATTTGAAAGGTTGTTGTGCACCGATTAATTAAGCAGATAATGGACGTGAAGAAGATGACATTGACTTGAAAAATCAGAATGACCAAATATTCCTAAAAGAACTCACTAATTTGAGTAACATACCTTTAACTTGGTTATTTATTTATTTATTTCCTTTTTTATTTCTCCTTTCAGGTTAACTAAAATTTATTTATTAGTTCTTAACAATGAAAAAAGTTAATACTTTATAAAACTCATATCTTTATTTCTGCTCACGGATTGCATTTGGACATGGACTAGTTTAAGATAAAGTACCATTTATTCAAGTAAGATTTCCTAAGAAAAGTCATGACCTACGTTGATGATCAAGTCATTAAATTTGAAAGATCGTGCATTGATTAATTAAGCAGGTAATGGACGTAAAGAAGATGTCCATTGACTTGAAAAATCAGCACCACCAAATATTCCTAAAAGAACTCAGTAAGTTGAGTAACATACATTTAACTTGGTTATTTCTTTCTTTCTTTTCTTGTCTCCTCTCAGGATAACTAAAATTCATTTATTGGTTCTTAACAATGGAAAAAATTAATACTTTATAAAACTTATATTTTTATTTCTGCTCATGGATTGTATGTGGACATGGACTAGTTCCAGATAAGTACTACCATTTATTCAAGAGAGACTCTCTAAGAAAAGTCATGACCTACATTGATGGTCAAGTCATTAAATGTGAAAGGTCGTACACTGATTAATTAAACAGACATTGGACATGAAGAAGATGGCCATTGACTTGAAAAATCAGCATCAATAGTACTGAAGCATGGTTTCTATGATCCATCGATATCTAGGAAATTTCTTAGAAATTGTTGGGATTTATAAGGGTGTATAAACAAATTGTTTTCGTACGTACATGGTTAGATTTTAGGAGTGGAATATGATCTAATTTTATTCAAACACGACTTAAGTTTACTGGTTGTACATCATTCATAACCTTATAAAAACATCACTCAAGATTTTGAAATAAAAAAAAATAGAAAAGAAAAAAAAAGCTATTATTTTATACAATCTCCTCTACATAATAATCCATTTTTGTGAAGGCTATATGTCTTATCCATTATCGAAATCCTTCTCGACCACTACCGCGGATGAATGCTGTTTTTAAGATGCTTATATAATTTCATTTTGCCATGTTAATTATATTTTGTTTTCAAATTTTGTACTAGCTTACACATCAACATTATTACCTAGCTTGCCTCTAGTAATTTATGTGAACACATAATTAATATATATATATATAATGCAATGCGTGGATGATTATCAATTATGATATAATATAAAAAATCATATAAAATTATTTTAAACAATATAACAAATTATATATATATGAACCGGTTCAGTGTTTGAAAAAGGAAAACCGGAACCAGACCGATTTTGTTTGATTTTGAGAAAAATGATACCGATATCAGACCGAACCAAACCTGGTACCAGACCAAACCCCTCAGACCGGTTTGGTCCTATTTACCGGTTCACCAGTTTTTTTTTTACCCTTGGTAAAGATTCTAAGAACTAATTCAAGCTCCAACCTACATGTATCCATATCAATTTATAAATGGGAGACCCACTTGCATGTTAGACCTCTGCTAATAATGTGGATTGAAATTATCTAAACCACAATGAAGAAAAGTCATAACATGGATGGTCAGTGCATTTACTAAATAATTAGATTAACTTTAAACTTGTTGGAGTCAATCTCTAATAGCCAACTTATGATCTAGTGGTTTTGATATGATCTAGTTTCCTCTCAATCATTACAAGATGAATGCACTTACACCATAGGCTACCGATCATTTGGACGTCGAAGCTTTTGTCAAACGGAACGATGCGTGAGATCCACCCGCCACCTCACCAGGAAACTTCTACTGCCACCACACGTTGCATTTTTGGGACCAGGGACCTCGGTTTCTTCAGACTCAACTAGTTGCAACACTCCTAGCGTGACACGTGTCCCTCATGCCCCACCATAGTCTCTATGTTTCTTATTTTTGCTTTCCTTCAAGCTAAAAATTCAGATTTGCAGTTGTAATCCGTCATTTTTACATTTATCTTTATGTTTATTGTTATTTCCTTTTGTTTAGGTAAAAAAAAAAAAAAATAGTCTCTTGGACATTTTGTCCATAAAGTAAAAGTCTCTGCCTCCTTTAGAGGTGAGGTTTGAAATCTCTGCTCTAAGTAGAGTGTGGTCTCTCATACGGGTTGTCTGTTGAGAGTTATAGAAGTTAAGATCATACCATTTACAAAGAAATTTGGATACTAGTGGAGCCCCAATCATGAGTAGTTGGCTTGTAATATGAGATTTTCCATGTATGTATCAGGTCACAACTGTAACTTCGCTTTTATGAATGAATGAAGTCTATTTCCTATATAAAAAAAATTATACTTAACACTTCCCTAACAAGATTATAAAAGTAATCAAACGGAGACCCATTAGTTAGTATTATCTCTTTCAATGTCAAGGGACTTGTCTTATACATATATAGTGGTCGAGTCAATCTTCTATGGGACATTGATTATGTGATCTACCACTTGCAATATTTACACCAGCCAGATTTCAGCGTTGCGTGATTGAGCTGCATTATTGTATAATTTATATAGTTAAAATCAATGTATTTTTAATCATTTTATCATATTATCATTGATTTTAGATAGAAAAATGATCAAAAGGCAATAAATCCAAGTTGTGATTTAAATTGATTAAAAGCATAGTTTATGCTTATTTTTATAACTTGTGATTTAATTTAATTTTATTTTCTCACATGCACAACACATTTTTAATATTCTAGTTTAGTATTTTGTTTAATTTTTAATTAATTAATTATTTTATTTTTCTAATTTTATTTTATTTTATTTTTTTTATTTCTTGCGCAGGCTAAACGACATGTCGTTTGGCCTGCAAACCAAACGACATGTCGTTTGACTCGGGGAGTCGGCTGTCGTCTGAGCTGAATGACGTGCCGTTTCTTCCACGCCTCCAAACGACGCCGTTTTCACTCATCTTCAACCTTCGGCCAGCTGCTACAGTGCACGAAACGCAGCTCTTCCGCTCCTCCGTTCGACGCCACCAGCTCCTCCGCCAACTGCAAAGCTTCATCCACCTCCGGCAGCACAACCATCTCCACAGAGTTCGGCAGCAGCTCTCCATGAAACAACCGCACGGTTTCTTCTGTTTTCATACGTCCGAAACAGAGCAATCCAAGCTCACGGCAATCTCCTACACAGCACGGTTTCACCTTCGCTCAGCACAAACACATGCACGTGATGAACCGACCAAGAAAAAAAGAAAGAAAATAAAAAGGAAAGAAGAGGAACCACTCGGTGCAGTGCATGTGATGAGTGCAGTGCATGTGTTCAGTGCAGTCGACTGGAGCTCGGTGCAGCTCAGTGGAAGAAAAAGAAATGAAATAAAACTCAAGCACTCGGTGGGCTTCGGCTAGAAAGCCAAGGAAGAAAGAAAAAAAAGAAAGAAGAAGTGGAAGAAAATAAACATGCATGTTCGGTGCATGTGGTTTCGGCTCAAGCAAAAGAAAACTGCATATGTTCGGTACAACAAAGAAAAAGAAAGAGGAAGAAAAGAATCATTCGGTGCATTCGGTCGGCTAGAAAGGAAAAGAAATAAAGAAAAGAAAATTAAGGGATGGCTGGCCGAATAATGCAGTAGGTGGATGAGTTGTTTAAACCAAACTTGGGCCAGACTAAATTAAATCAGTGGACTACGCGGCAACCACGCCCTGTGAATTCTGAAGCCTATAAAAAGGCTTGAAGTGAACAAGCAAAGCATCATCTGAGATCGGGGAGTTCGGCTCTCATTTCCATTTTAAGCACTTCAAGTTTATTTTACAGTTTATTTTCGGCAACTTTCATTTTATTTGCTAGTGTTTCGACAGCTTGTGTTTATTTTCAACTAGCTTCAATTTCTTTTTACAGCATCATTCGGCATCTTCAAGTTTCTCAGTTCACCTGTGTTTTATTCGGCAACTTCACTTTATTGTTTTATTCGACAACTTCTTTTTATTGTTTTATTCGGCAACTTCTTTATTTTATGTGTTTTTATTTTTCAGCTCATTTATTTACAGTATTTTACTGTTCAGTTCATATTTACATATAGTGTTTTACTTAAATTTTCTTATGGAGAATTTATCACTGAATTCCATGGTTCTTGTAATGAATATGGTTGGCTAATTTCTCATACTAAGGTTAAGAGGTGAAGTCTAATGATTTAAATATTGTTTCAGATCAATAAAAGAATTATATTATGAGTTTGATTAATTTATTGGTGTTATTATTAGAAACTTTGATTATCTATATATTTTTCTTGATTTATTGTGATTTCCGAATACAGTGAATGCTTGAGAAATCCCTGTGATAATCAATTGGATTTGTGAATTTTTCTACTGTAAATTATTCAAACTCAATATTTGGTGATTATTTTTGGGCTTATTTGACAAATCTTCCAGTTAGACGGAATCATTATTCTAGTCTAACTGAGCTAATTTGATCAGAAACAATTTTATAAATTATTAGATGGATCCTCGAAACCTTAGTCGTTTTTTATATTAATTCATTTGATTGTTTCAGTTATATTTTGTTATTAAAAATCTTTATCTCAAAAATCTCTTTTCTTTTTGATTGCTCGTTCTTTTCAATAATTTATTTTTATTTTAGTCTCTTTATCACATTAGTCAATCCCTATGGATTCGATCCTGTAAGATACTACAACACCTGTATACTTGCAGGTAAAACTGATCTGAATTTTTACTCATTATTTTGAGTGAAAGTTTAGACTCAACATTGCGTATATATTGGGGTGGAAAAAGAAGATTGTGACTGCTTTGGTTCTTGTTTAAAAGAAAAATATAATTTTTTTTCATTGACAGAAAGTAAAAAGATATTCCAAAAACTAAGACGTTTATCGAAAACCCATTTTTCCATAATATAGAAAATTAATTATATGTTTTCAAAGTACATAATATCGTTACCAGCTTGTATAGATATATTGTAGTGTCCATACTCATTTTATAAATGTGAGACCAACTTATTAGATGATTAAAAAAAAGCTCCACAATTGAGAGAACCTCCACTAGTAATGTGTATTGGGATTATTGATCTAATCCAGAATGAAAGAAAAGTCATGACATACGTTGATGGTCAAGTCATTAAATTTGAAAGGTTATGTACTGATTAATTAAATAGACAGTGGACGTGAAAAAGATGTCCATTAACTTAAAAAATCAACACCAGTAGTACTGAAGCATATTTTTATGACCCATCGATATCTTGGAAATCCCTCGGAAACTTTTGAGATTTATAAGGGTGTGTAAACAAATTGTATTAGTGTGTACATGATTAGACTTTAAGAGTAGAGTATGATTTAATTTTATTCAAACACGGCTTGAGTTTACTTGTACATCATTCATAACCTTATAAAAACATCGCTTAAGAGTTTAAAAAAAAAATTGACAAATTTTTTTTTTGCTTTATACAATCTCTTTTGCATGATAAGCCATTTTTGAAAAGCTAAATGCCTTATCAATTGTCGAAATTCTTCTTGACCATTACCACGGATGAATGCTATTTTTTATGATGCTCATATAATTTCATTCTGCCATATTAATTATATTTTGTTTTTGAATTTTGTCCCAGCTTACCCATCAACATTATTACCTAGCCTGGTGAGCACATAGTTAATATATATTTATATATATATATATATATATATATATATATATATATATATATTCGTTTTACGTGGCCAGGCTCTTCACTGATACCACTTATTTTAATATTCGTTTTTTTTTTCAGGAAAAAATTATTTTGGAATGGCTTTCAATTTTTTTTTTCTTTCTTTTTTCGGGCTTCAACAACCGTCTTGCAGCTCGCTGGCTAGTCCTCACACAACGGTCAGTTATGCAGAGATATGAAGGGGCATGCTACGAGTGGAACTTCTAATTCACTATTAATAATAACAGAAAAGCAGAAATAGGCAATGCTCTAAGAGAATACTATATAGAGTAGCATCTGATCACGTGAAAACAAAAAATACAGGCACGGGGAATTGAACTTATATTAAAAAAAAAAGGTCCCTAATATCCAGATTGTGACTACTTCCTACTAAAACATGTAAACAAATAAATTAAGATGATGCCTAAAATGCCCAAGATTAAAAGGTCCCTCTATTTCATATGGCACAACATATTATGGCACCTTGTGGATAAGGTTGCTCACAAATTACAGGGAGATGAAAGTAAATACAAGTAGAACATGTGGAATGAAGTGTGCTTCATGTTCCATGTCCGGGGGCGATACGGAGTAAGAATGTAAGGATTTTATTTCCTTTGTGACTATGAATTTGTGCAAAATTTGAGCAAAAAAGGCTCAACGTCTTACTTGTCACGAACTTCCCTTTTTGGAAGTAAATCGTTCCTTCTAAATCTGAAATTGAACCTTACACCTACAAGAAGAGGAACAGCCATCAGTGAAATATCTACTACTTTTATAAACCAATCACTACATCTAATTGAGGTAATGCACAATTTCGTCACCAAATATTCCTAAAAAGAACTCAGTAATTTGAGTAATACCTTTAACTTGGCTATTTCTTTCAAGGTAACTAAAATTCATTTATTGGTTCTAAACAATGGAAAAAGTTAATACTTTATAAAACTTATATTTTTATTTCTACTCACGGATTGCATGTGGACATGGACTAGTTCCAGATAAGTACCATTTATTCAAGACAGACTCCCTTCCTTACATGATTTCTTCTTCATATCAAGAGATGAAGCAATTACTTCACTGAAAAAAGTCACTGGCTTATAAAACTATTTATCATAAAACCTGTTAGAGGCATTTAACGAACAACCTTACAAATCCTTTCTGTTTATAGATGATTATTAATACATTAAAAGACAGATAAATCCCAACTGCACGAGTACTTGAGACACAGAAACTAAGTGCATTTGATCAAGATTAAAACAATAAAGGCCAGATAAAAGAACATATACCATTGGAATTTCTAGAGAAGAACTTCAGCACCTCATCAATCAAAATAACCTACAGCAGATTGATAGAGAAGCTTTAATATATGCAGAAAAAATGCATATTGGCAGAGGAATCGAAGCATTTAGAAGTGTTCATTTTGCATCGCTCTTCACATGGAACCCTTTCAATGAGATATTAATAACCCACCCATACATATAGCATATAATTTAATTCACTGATAATTTGTTTTAAAATACACAGTAGGAATATTTTGTTTTATTGATCTATATTTCTACACATACATATTATTAGATGATATTTAAGAGACTTTATTTTAACAGGTCCACTCTTTTCTGGATTTAGCTCTTATAGCAGTCCTCATGCTTTCCCTATCTAGAATTTTGAATAAGACTATTTTTGTAATTCAATTTGGGCCCAAAGGAGTTACTTTATGAATACCTATTTCATTACACAAATGGAGTATAAGGTCTTGTAATTTTGGGCATTTCAAATTCTTGAATTAATGATGATACAACTTAGACGTTAGTAAAGATATCTTTTTTTTGAAAAATAAACTAAGCAATAAACTCAATATTATTTGCGTGTTAACAAATAAGTTAACTTTTTTTTGAAAAACAAACTAAGCAATCAACTCAATATTATTTGCGTTTTAACAAATAAATTAACTGAATAGACTAAAACCTGACCTGCTCGAAAATAACCTTTCTCCACTTGTCTTGAACATACAATAATAAATCAAGCAATAAGTAGACAATGTTTTTTTATAAGTTAAGTAGACAAGGTTTTAGAGGAATATATTATGTCCCTAAGGTTTAAAAGCAGATAATCCACCAAAATAATAGCTCAAGTAAGGAAAGGTTCTGGTGTGAAATAGTTAACAAACTGAGGGCATGGAGATACATGACATACAGGAAATGAAAGATACAGGACAAGCCTCCACTCGGCCCAAGATAGTGGTGTTACCTGCACAACACAAAACATTGCGGTTCACAGAATTCATTATACTTGTGGAAGGCATGGAAAAAACATCAGTTGTGGAAAAACACAAGTAGATTAGAGATAAAGGAAACAACTTACAGAGAAAAGGACTGAGAGTGGATGCACATACAAAATTAGTATGTGAAGAAGCATGGTTATGATGATTGAGGCAACAAGCCATAAGTTACTCCAGGGAGAAATAACGCTAAAATAAGCACAGTGGAATAAAGAATCAGTTCTAGTGTTTTCTTTGTTGAAGAATATATATATATATAATTTTTTTTTTATGAGTAAGAAGAATTTTATTAATCCAGATAATTAGGCAAGGCCAAGTACACATGAAGTATACAAGAGATGAACCTAATTACAAGCTAAGCGCTGTGAAAAACAGCATAAAAGTCATTAAAACTAGTCCCATTCAACAAGCATTTCAACAAGCATAAAGCAACAAAAAAGAGCAGCTTAAACAATAAAAGACGGCCACATAAGTAGCTGTTTATATGTACGAGGGGAGAGAGTTTATAACAACTGGTAGCTCCCACCTCCCACTTCCCTACCCATTTCTTCACCCCCTTTTCAACAAATCGCAATGTGCCTCATCAACACCAAAATATGAAGTAATAAGCTAAAAGAATAAAGTAGAAATTAAACTTTTTACCCAACCTCATATTTTTAACGTTGCATTCTAAACTACAAAAAGTTTCAATTCGTACCATGTAGCCAATTTTTCATTACTTTAAATGTCCAGATCTTAACCGAGTGAGCAAGTTGAAAAATACACCTGGTTTCGGGTGCAAATTGAAACTTCTTGTAGTTTATAATGCAAAGTGAGAAATTTGTGGTAGTTCGTGGATGAAAAATTTAATTTCCCAAATATAAATAATAAAGAACGAGAAAATCTTCTAGTAGCAACTGAAGCCAGTAAGACTAACCAGAGTGTGTTTATGTATGTACAGACCCACATCATTCCAACAATATTAAGATTTCAAATTCTGTTTTAGTCGAAACTGGTTAAATTTGATTTGACCAGGGAACTCACCCCAATGCAATATTGATCCCAACTTTATTCATCATGTCCTCAGAACTTCTACTAACGTGATTTCAGTTAATAGTTATGAGGACTGAAGAACACAATTTAGGATGAAGATCTGAAAAAGAAATTATGTAGCATTCACAGAGCCTAGTAATCCATTAAAATAACAAAATAATACAATAACCTGGTGATATTTGGCGATCATTTATTTCCTCTTGGCTTCATATCCTACTTAAGTGGGAAGAGCTAAATTATATTTTATTTTCGCTGCTTGTTGGCATAAACTACACATCTTTTCAGCATTCAACATAACTGGCCTTTTTTTGTGTGTTGGGGGGGGGGGGGGGGGGGGTGTTGAAAAAGGAAAAGACAAGTAAATACTCACAGGAGAGATTGATTTTCACTAAGGTTATTCAAAGCATTAAACATCTCAACGACAACGAGCACAGTCATGGACACAGTTGATGGATGCCGATCATCAAATATACTGCATGGATAAGTAGTCTCCCTCATTGCACAAGTGTCGAAATTCATCTGAAATCACATATACAAGAAATTTATATAGATAGTTTCAATATGAAAAATGGTTTACTGTAGGCCATTTGTTCAGTGTTTATGCAGACCAGTAAAAAAAAGCAAAAGGGAGTTATTATTATTATTAAATGCGTGAATTTATCGATCTTGATGAATCATGATACCTTTTTTTTAATCAATTTTATTCGATTATTTGATCATTATTAAAGCTTATCTTAGTATTTTTATTCCTGTTAGTGATGGCATCTATTGACCCAAGCCTTAATATCAATCTTATTTTTAAGACAAAAATTGAGAATCTTCCCGTAAAAATATTTTCTATACGGTTTTTTTCCTATATCTACATTATTATCTTCTACTAGATAATTATCAACTAAATTTGTAAATAATTTACGGTACATCATAGGAAGCAGAAATCAAGAAGATACTACAGACTCCTCCATTTTCTATCATCCGCAACATTTATGAGAAGAATATACTACACACTGCTCCATATAAATTTTGAGGATGCATTACACTGGTTAGATCTCAAAATATTTGTGCAGATCACGTAGGACAAGAAGGAGATTCTAAAAATCCAAATTTTTATGATAGTTTGCCACAAACTAGCTAAAGAAGCCATAAATCAAGCTAGGTAGTACTAAACAAACCACATTGTTCTATATATGCCTGTTCCAATGACAACAACTATAATACAAACATATAATGAGTTCTTACCAATTCACTGTATGGCAGTTTGGGACCACTATCAGCATAAACAAACCACCATATGAACCCAGCAACAGTGGCAAGGCCCACATAAGCTGCATCAACCAGATGATAATTCATACACCATCACCCAGAATCACACAAGAAAACTAAACAACAGAATTATATACTGTAATACTGAATCCGGCCACACAATTGTCCAAAGAAATCAAGTAAAAGAATGTGCAAACCTTAAGGCTTTTATGTAATGGAATTTAGCCTTTTCAAGTAAAAGACTAACCCCTACACTCACAACCGTTACAAATACACCAATCATTAAGGAATTAGTTTTCCAAAAATTGCATTCGCCAAACTATTCAATAGCATTATAGACAGTTATATCTAGTTCTCTAGTTTATGAGAAACTAGGTTGATCATGTTGAACGCAACCTTATACCACAATGTGGCAGGTCATTTTGAAACCTTAGTCAAAGTAGACAAAGTAGCATGACCGAAAAGACATAACGGAGTAATCCCTTATCTTGGATCGGAGAGGCTAACAGTGTGGAAATCAAAGTCTCCACCTCTAGGAGAGGAAACTGGAACTCTCAAATATGCCATTTAATATAAAAAAAATAAAAATGGATGTCATTCAAACAGCGTGTTAAATCATTTATGGCTACCTCCAATTACCAAATAACGAAAGAACAACCATCCAGTGACAACAGCTTCATTCACCTGCACATTTATTTTGCATTGACAGTGTTAAATGATAAAATAGACATAATATGAGATATCAGTTCATTATTGATCCTGTGAAGAGGAAAACAAAACAGAAATGTTGGATATTCATAATAAATAACATGGACAAAGACTCTTTAAAACCCCTCACAAACTTGTGGGAAACAAGTGAAAATTAACAGCCCAATCAATTGACCAGGAGGACAGAAACAATAAATTGAAACTGTACTACAGATCTTACACACTAAAATACATAAAAGGTCAAAGCCCTTTTTTCATCTTCTTTCGGCCAATAGGAGGTTAGAAAGAAATTAAAACAGAAATTTATGGAATTAACGAATAACTGAAAATTGACCACAACAATGAAGAATGCATACCTTACGAGGCTTAGCCTTCATCACATCAGAGTCTTGCTTATTAAAACCAATAGCAGTGGCAGGAAGTCCGTCAGTGACCAAATTAACCCAGAGAAGCTGGACCTGGATTTTGTTATAGGAGGGAGTTCAGATTTTTTTTTTTTTTTTTAAGTAAACGGTTAAATTATATTAATACAAATAGGAATAGACCAAGTACACAGGGGGTATACAAGAGATAACACCTATTTAGGAGGAAGAAATAGAAACAAGAAAATCATGAAAATCAAGGCAGGAGGGAGTTCAGATTTCAAAACCCAAACTCTTTGCTTTTAAGCAAAACAGAACTACAGGAAAACTGCGAAGGGGATAATTCACTATCTTAATGTAAATAGAAAACTACTTCTCAGCAATAGGTAGTAACACTATGCATAGCTCCCACAGTTAATTTTTGAGGTCTATCCAATACATGAATTATGCACATGTAAATGTGCAGTGTCTACTTTAGAATTGAAAACTGTAAAAATGACAAAATGAGAAAAAGTAAAGTAGTTCTCTAGTTTGACATAACTGAGTTTAACTGTGAAGATCAAATTTTGGACACCAATAAACTCACAGGGGCAAGGGTATCAGGTATTCCAAGTACAGCTGCCACAAATATGCAAACTACTTCACCAATATTTGAAGAAATCATGTATCTGATGAACTGCTTTGTGTTATTGTATATGGCCCTTCCTTCTGCAACAGCCTGTCCATAATTAAACAATTCCAAAGTTAAGGGCGGGAAAATAATCTTTGCCTTTAAAAGAGAATTACAAAATAAAAGTTTCTTATGTTGAGTCACAAGATTATAAGAATAAAATGCTCGCCAGCGAAAAATATGTGAAGGAAAAGCTTAAATATAGAGGATAAAATGGCAATCCTAGTGATGAGGAAAAGAGATTGGCATACCGCTACAATTGTGGCAAAATTGTCATCTGCCAGAACCATATCTGCAGCACTCTTAAAAACCAAGAAAGATAATGAGAGAAATGAAAGATCAATTGAACTAGAATAACACAATAGACTATAAAGTACACTGATTCTAGGACCAAAACTACAGAAGTTGAATTTTGAATCACAATCTTGGTAAAGATTGCCCATCAATATAACACGGTTCAAGTACTTATCAAAAGAAGATATAACAAGGATCACGTAAAAGTTAGGTATATATCAAATGAAATATTGTTGCCTTTTTAGCCTCTCAGTAAACTCTATCTCTCTCTTCTTCTTCTTCTTCTTTTTATTTATTTATTTTTTTTTTGTTGGGGAACCTTTCCAAGGCAGGGCCCTTCAGACCCACCCCTGCAGAGTAAACCCCGGTCCTGTGCACCGCACCCACAGAAGTTTCCCTCACTGGTTAAATCGCTAGCTTTTCACCAGGAGGTGTGGCTCCAAATGATTGTTTGCACCCATGAGATGTTGAACTTTGGATCTTGAAGGAAGTGATACCCCAAGACCAAGGCCTTCACCACTTGGGCCAACCCCTTGGGGTTTTATAGCCTTTCTGTAAACTGAAAGAGGTATTCTGACCACTCACTTATAATGGCACTCAAACTTGTTTATCCCCCTGAAAATGTGTGCGCCTTGAGAAATGGCCACTTGGCCAGGTGGAATAAAGATGATAAGAGACTTCAGTAGGAAAAAAGCTCAGACTTGAAAAAAAAAATTTCTCCCCCCCCCCCAAGGGTGATGTGGGCTTGATAGTGCTCATTCAGTATACAGTCTGGGTGTTAGATCACCTTGCTGGCGCACACAGACGTACACACACAGAGGCTGCCTATTAATACCTTGGCAACGGCTGTTCCGGAGCCCATGGCAATTCCTATATCTGCTTTTTTCAGTGCTGGAGCATCATTGACGCCATCACCAGTCATTGCAACCTAACAGATTCAAGTATTGAGTCAAACTTTCAGGAGAAGTTTTAAGAGTAACATATAGGATTATGAAATATAATGCTACATTATGAAATAGGAGTTTTATTAAGAGAACTAGGCATCACCCAAGTACGGGCATTATTCAACACATACACAAAAAGCCAAAAGATGTAACAATTCAACTTCAAGAAAACCTTATCCAGAAAATTTGGCTCGTATAAAAAACCAGGTTCAACCCAGTCGCATCAATTTCCTTGAAGATATATGAATGTATCAATATCAATCCAATTTTTTTTTATACAAGTAAAATCCAACAGTGTGTAAGCAATCCACTATATCTTTCCTGTCACTCAACTCTTATTCTGTACTCACTCCCTTCAAGATCTCTTTAAAATTGTATTCTCGAACTACTAACTTCACATTAATACCCCACCTTAAGTTTTTTTTTTTTTTCTTTTATAAAAAATAAGCTTCTTAAATAAAAGTGTACCATTAAAAGGATAAATAATAACTTCTATAGGCTGTTAGTGGATGATATAACAAAAGAATTCTTTCTTCTACCCTGCGAAATTTCATTTCATTTTTATCAAAATAATAATATCTTCTAGATGTTGGATGGCATTCGCATGGTCAAAAAGAATAAACAAAAGATTCATCAAAGAGAAAAGAAGACTAATATTTTTTTTGATAAGTAAGAGAAAAGAAGAATACTATCAATGCAGAATAAAAAAATTATAGCAGTTAGCTGTAAAACGTATAGCCACCAACAAGCAGCGATAAATTATAGCAATAAATTTCATCCCCAACACCACAATAACAAGATATTACAGGTTCATAATCCCATAAGCATTTCATCGATAAACCTACCACTTCATTTTGACGCTGTAATGCCTCAACTAGCATCCTTTTGTGAGAAGGTTCAACCCTGTCAAATTAAAGACACATGAATGTTTTTAATACCATATCTTCATCGGAACCGATGAACCATATATGGGACGTTGTTTACCTGGTGAAGAGTGCCATACGTTGCAATGCCAGTGTTTGCTGCAGTGCTGGAAGTTCTTCAAACTCAGTAGCAGTGAAAGAGTGTCCAGAAAAGTCTACCAGGTGATCAAAAGCACCTATCTTGTGGCAAAGTGATTCAGCTGTAGACTGGAATTGTGTTTTAAATAATGAGAGAAGCATAAATATGAAAAAACAAACCCCATCTACCAAAGAAAAAACAGAGTATTCACCAATTTTGAGTTACCTTGTTATCCCCAGTGACAACTATAACACGAATGCCAGCAGTCATGCAAGAGAGCATAGCATTTCTCACTTCCTCTCTGGGTGGATCAAGCATCCCAACCTTGATGAAGGAAGGAGGAGAAAAATCATACGAGGAAAAAAAATTGACTGAACACTAAACAAAGTGCCATAAAAGATCTGACAAATTAATGGAGCTTTTGTATCTGTTGCCAGAAGGTCAGAAGCAAATTAAGCATGATTTTGACAAATGATCTGTCAATCAGATTAGAATTACAGGTACCAAAAACAAGTAGCAATTCCATAAATATTCTTTTTGATAGATGCATACAAACATATTCACCATACTATTTGTCATATATGTTACTGTCCTCAATAGTTTACTGTTCTCTATCAAAAGATTCAGATAAAAAAAAAAAACAGAGTGCCCACGGCTAGTCTTTCACAGGTTTTCTTTGTTTCTAGAAAGAAAAGAGTCCCCCCCCCCCCCTCCCCCCCTCCCCTTTGGGAACCACAGACTTTTCTCTTCCTCCTGAATCACAAAATAGTTAATGAAAATGGTTATCACATTATGATATTGCCTAAAATTTATCCATACGTGAAGAAATATAACCCCAAATTAGATAGTTCTGAATATCAACAGCCCAACCAACTTCTGCCATATAACCAGATGATCTGGTTTACAAAATTATCTCATCACATTGTAACTTAAAGTGGAAAAATTTATAGAAGCTGCATATAAGGTCACCCCTGTCATTAGATGTTATAGGGTGAATGGCATACCACATTCATATTTCATTTGAATATACTGGAATGATCCATTTTCTAAGTTGCTTAGTGCAAGAATTTGATATAACTAATTGACCTTAGCATGTTGCATTGAAAAGAGAGCATACCAACCCAATAAATGTAAGATCCTTCTCATCATCAAAGGAAAGAGTCCGCTGACCCATGGGCACCGATTTCAAGGCAAGAGCAAGGCATCTCAATGTCTCTTTTCCTGCAAAACTGACCGACAAATGTGTGTCCATACCATGAAAACCTTCAGAAGGGTCAAACCTTTGGCCATATTATGGTATTATGATTATGCATAAAATACACTGATCTCATAAAGTTTGGTCATAGTTTCTGTAAATATGGCCATAGTTGCTGCCATATGGAATCATCTTCCATATGGCAGCAATACGTTGTCTTCCCTCAAAACCTTTCCAACAAGCAAGAAGATCCACCACTTGCTCAGGCATCACCCAAGCAATACCCGTCCTACCAAAAATCTCATTCCACAATTCTTTGCCACCTCACAATGAAGAAAAAGATGGATAACAGATTCACTATCTTTTTTACACATAAAGCACCAATCTAGTACACAAAGTCCACGCTTTCTCAAGTTATCAGTGGTCAGAATATTTCCAAGAGACACCGACCAACAGAAAATTGCCACCTTCTAGGCACCTTAACTTTCCAAATGCATTTCCAGGGGTAATCACAGACATAATGGAAGGTTAGCGCCTTATAAAAGTAACTAACAGAAAATCTAGAATTTCCTGCACGAACCCACAGCAAGCTATCCTCCCTTCCCTGAACAATCTTCAAATCATATAATCTTCCAAAAAAATCTGAGACTACATTCACTTCCCAATCATGCACATCTCCCACAAATTCATCATTCCATTGAAGATTATTATTCAAAAAAGAAAAGGAATCAGCCACAGCAGCATCTTGGCCCCTAGCAATCCTATAAAGGGAAGGGAAAATATTCTCGAGGGCTGAATCCCCACACCAAATATCATGCCAAAAGTGTATCCTTGTCCCATCCCCCACCCTAAATTTAAAATGATTGGCAAACTCCCCCCAACCCATCCGAATGGACTTCCATAAACCCACCCCATACGCTCCTCTTACTTCATTAGAACACCAACTCCCCCACATTCTCCCATATTTAACATCAACAACATTTTTCCATAATGCATCCCTCTCAATATGATATCTCCATAGCCATTTCCCAAGAAGAGCTTTGTTAAAAAGCCTCAAATTTTGCACCCCCAAACCTCCACACGAAATTGGTTGACACACCTTATTCCAACTTACCAAGTGAAACTTTCTTTCCTCTCCTTTACCTCCCCACAAGAAATTCCGAAAAATCCTCTCAAGTCTATTTGCCACCCCTATAGGCATAGGGAAAAGAGAGAGAAAATATGTAGGAAGATTAGACAATGTACTCTTAATCAAAGTAATTTTTCCCCCTTTAGACAAATTTAACTTTTTCCAACCAGCTAACCCCCTCTCAATCTTCTCGATCACCCTGTCCCATATCAAAACAGATTTTTGAGGAAAACCCAAGGGAAGACCAAGATACATCAAAGGCAGCGAAGATATCTTACACCCCAAAATATTACCAAAACTGAAATATTCGAAAACTGGAACAATTTCAAACTTAGTTAAGTTAATTCTAAGACCCAAAACAGCATCAAAACATAACAAAAGGGCTCTCAAAGAATGAAGGTGGTCTTGATGGGTCCCACTAAAAATGAAAGTGCCGTCGGCAAAAAGAAGATGCGAGACTTTTAAGCTACTCTGAGACTTATCCACCACCACAAAACCCGACAAGAAACTTTCTTCCACCGCCGCTTCAATCATTCTACTCATAGCATCCATGACTAGAACAAAAAGAAAATGAGATAACAGATCTCCTTGTCTCAAGCCACGTGAACTATTAAAGAACCCAACAGGGGTGCCATTCACCAAAATGGAAAATCTCTGCATCAAAATACAATGCTTGATCCACAAACACCACTTCTCTCCAAAACCATTCTTGGTAATAAAATCTCTTACTAATTAAAAAAAAAAAAAGTTTCTGTAACTTCAAAAAAAGCCACATGAACATCAATTTTCAGAATCAACAATTGTGCTTGAGCCTTAAGAGGAAAGTATAAAAACAAATAGAATATACTAGGTTACTGGAATCCAATATGTGTAATATCTGCAGAGATATTTGAAGGCACCGAATCATTTAAAGGGGTACCAACTCCATGTATCATGACTAGTTTGCTCTCGCTTTCCTCTAATCTTCGTAGATAAGACATGATATATAATAATAATAATAATATATAAAATAAAATAAAAAGGAAAAGGCACAGATTGCGTAAGAGTGATGCACATAATTAATCTAACCTGTTGAACCTTGACTCTAGCTCAGCTCGGGTATCAGCTGTCAGTGGTACAGTTTGACCGCCATCATTGCACAGAATATTTGTGCTTCTAGAAATGATGCTTTCTGGAGCACCTTTAGAAAAAATAATTTGCTTCTGCTTTCGGCTACACAGGACACTCATCATTTTGCGATCCCGAGAAAAATCCAAAACAGAAATCTGCAAATACCATAATCTTAAGCTTACATCAATGAATGAAAAGAAAAATATTTCAGTACATGAACGCCCTATTACAAAAATATTATGTATTGCAAAGTATGTTTCAAGAGAATGTGAATCCAATTTTTGACAAGATGAATTTTATTAATAATCAAAAAGGGTACATGAGAGGGGGTGACACATCAAAATAGACCTAATTAGAGCAAAAGAAGAGAGCAAGAAAATCCTCAAAACTAATGCTTGAGAGACATGGTGCTGCGATCAACCTCTTGTTCAAAATAAATTCAATTAAAGGAATTCAATAACATGTAAGACATGAAAATTTCTACCAACAGCAGTCGTATACAAACTAAAAGCACCAAGAAATCATGAAAAACCAAAATATAAAACCCATATTATGAACTCCACTAATAAAATATTTACTCGTTTATTTAAAAAAAAAAAAAAACCAAAAACTTCATTGCCAAAAATACAAAAATATTGAGGCAAAGTAATATTAGTACTCATATTTTCACTTCTGGACAGATTGGTCCTTGGGTTTTAAATTTAAAACTCTACTTCCTACAATTTGAAAATCGATCAAACCAGTCATTTCGTCACTCTCCCGTTAGAGACATCAACTACCCGTCACTTGTCTCATACTCCATGTTAGCGCCAATGGACTTTCTACACGCAGCCAAAAAAAGTGCATATTGGAACTAACAAAACAAAAGACAAAGTTTTTTTTAGGCACAAAAAGGTTTCCCCTACCTGCTCGTTTTTCACTTTTTACAAAATTTAAAAAGAATGTATTTTTTTTTAAAAAAAAGAAGTAAAAATGCATCCATTTATTATTTTGGACACGTGCTGAAAACCCATTGGTGCTAACGTGGCATGAGAAAGGGTGGCATGGGTTTCGTTATCGACATAAACAAGAAAGCAACAAAGGAACTGATTTTATCAATTTCAAAACTCCAGAGATTTAAAAATTCAATTAAACCTTCAAGTTTAAACTCAAGCACCAATATGCTTGTAATAGAAGATATAACGACTAAATTAGACTTTACCCAAATACCGATAATCATTCAATACTTGGGACAATCCAGCCGGCTTCAAGCATGATAACTTAAAAATATCTTGTTATCTCTTATTTCCCTTTCCTCAATAGATATCATGCATTATTCATCTAAAACATAACAACTCATTATTACATTGTTTCAATGGTCTAATTGAGCAGTCCGATATAGATTAAAATAAAACCCCATAACTTAAAAATTGGTGAGTGCTCATCTCACACCCAAACAAAAGGACGAAAAGGCCTCCACCTGCTATGTAGTTACAATAATCTATCTTCTAATGCTCTTTTAATATTTTCTGTACAGAGATGTCAGGCCACAATATGCATAATGTGCGTAATGTCAGGGGGTGGCTAATATATTGCGATGTGTGGTCTCTTCGCTGCCTATGAAGTACCTTGGGCACCCATTGGGAGCATCATTCAAAGCCAAGACTATTTGGGATGAGATGTTAGAGAAAATAGAGTGTAGGCTGGCTGGGTGGAAACGGATGTATTTGTCTAAAGGGGGTCAGATTACACTAATAAAAAGTACCCTCTCAAACCTTCCCACTTATTTCTTGTCATTATTTCCTCTTCCCGCTAGTGTTGCCTCGTGGATTCAGAAGCTTCAGCGAGAGTTTTTGTGAGGACGACTTGGAGATGAGTTTAAATTCCATTTAGTTGGGTGGGACAAGGTGTGCTCTCCCTTGAGGGGTGGTGGATTGGTGGTTCGTAATGTGAGGGCCTTCAATAAGGCTCTTCTTGGGAAGTGGCTATGGAGATATAATTATGAGAGGGAAGCCTTTGGAAGATAGTGATTGACACTAAGTATGGGAGTAAGAGAGGGGGGGGGGGGGGGGGTTGGTACTCTAATGAAGTTAAGGAAGCATATGGGGTGGGTTTATGGAAGTATATTTGGAAAGGTTGGTGGTCTTTCTCTAGCAACACTAGGCTATGTATGGGGGACGGCTAGGGGTGTACAAAAACCGCTGGAACCGGCCGTGAACCAATCAGACCGACCGCCGGAGCACGGAATCGGCAAAGAACCGGTCGGCGGGCGAGAGGAATTGAGGGAAAACCGAAATCGGCAGTTCGGCGCCAATTTGAACCACTGGAAAACCTTTAAACTAGGCGATCCGGTCTATTTATATTTTTTTTTTGAATATATGTTTATAAACGGCGCCGTTTCACTTAAATGAGTGAAACGGCGTCATTTTAGGGCCTAGGAAGTTAAAAAGCCAAACGGCGCCGTTTCAAGATGAATTAATAACCCCCCCTCTCCTCCTTCCCTGTATCATCTTCTTCCTCTCGACTCTCTGCAACTTTCTTCTTCTTCCATGGCAGACGACGGCGTGACGCTTCTTCCATCTTCCTCAGTTCCTCCTCCTTCATAGAAGACACCGACGGTAGACCAAAAACCGCACCGACACACGTCAAGACCAATATGATCGGTTCTCTCCCCAAACCCACGGTTTCGGCCGGTTCAATAGGCTCATGGAAGACGTCGGTGGTGTCTCGGTTTTGCGCTGAAACCGACGCCGAACCCATCGGTGTACAGCCCTAGGGATGGCATAGAATCAGTTTTTGGCATGACATTTGGGTTGGAGATATGGCTCTTCAGGATGTCTACCCCTCTATTGTCAGAATTGCAAGGGAACAGATGCTGTGGTGGCTGACTTGCTGGATATTAATAATGGTGCGCAGCAATGGAACAAGTTGTTAAGGACTAATGTTGTATAATGGTGCTGCGGGATATTAATAATTCAGGAGGCCCATGATTGGGAAGTAGGAGTTATGGTAGGGTTCCTTAACTTGTTATACAACATTAGTCCTGCTGTTACAGTGGAGGATAAATTGGAGGGGCGGCCATCCAGGAAAGGCAAATTTTCCGTACACTCCTTTTATGAGACTCTTACTGCTCAAGGTAGGAATCACTTCCCTTGGAAGAACCTTTGGCGGAGTAAAGTACCCTACAAAGGCTGCTTTTTTTACTTGGACAGCAGCTTTTGGGAAGATACTAACTGTTGATAATTTAAGAAAGCGTGGGCTTGTCATCATCGACTGGTGCTGTATGTGCAGAAATAGTGGTGAAACTGTGGATCATCTACTTCTACATTATGAGTTTGTAAGGGCCATATGGAATTATTTTTTTAGCAAAGTGGGATTAGCATGGGTTATGCCGGGAAGGGTGGTTGAACTACTAGCTAGCTGGAGAGGGGTCATGGGGACACCACAAATTGCAGTTGTGTGAAAGATGGCTCCCATTTGCATTTTTTGGTGTATCTCTAGAGAAAAATAATAATAGAAATTTCGAGGATCGTGAACGCTCCTTGGATGAGTTTAAGAGTTTTTTTTTTTCGTAAAGAGTTAAGAGTTCTTCTGAAAGACTTTATTTATGTGGGCCATTGTTTTAGATTTAAATGGTCTAAGTTTCCATGACTTCCTTGTAACCATTTCTAGTTCCTAAATAGGTGTAATCACACGTATACCTCATATGTACTTGGGCTATGCTTATCTTTATATCAATAAAATATCATCTCATAAAAAATAAAAATAAAAATAAAAAAGATGCCAGGCCACACGGTAAGTGGTATTTCAACTTGGTTGATATAGAAATACGTACGTGTGTGTTTGTATATAGTTATGGGCTCTATTTAAGGAAGGTAAACTTCTTCTTTTTTATCAGTATTTAAGATAAACTTTATTTATTAAGCAATGAAGGCACTAACCGTGTATGCAGGGAATATAAAAGAGACAAAACGAGTTAAAAAGAGTAAAGGTATATATGATGTATGTGGGAAAACTTTACAAAGCAAACCTTTTTAAATTGGTTCTCCCAATAATGATTACAGTATGATGCACGCTCGTGCCTGCTCAGCATATTCAGAGCAGAAGGCATAGAGTCAAAACCAGGTAGACCTACCTGAAAACATGAGGTTGACATAATAAAATTGCATCTTGAAAAAAGAATCGAGTGACAAAAGGTATACAAAAGGAAAGTAAGAAAATAAAGCAAAAGCAACCATCACCAGTATTTAGGACAACTATATATCTCTAATAAGTAGATATATGAAATCAACCTTTTCTGCCAGAACCCGGAGGGCCACTTCAGTTGACTCGCCAATTTTTTCATAGTTTCCCTTGTCAGGATTATATTGTAAGATAGACTCGTTACAAAGGGCTGAACACATTGCTATGTGGAGAAGACAAGGTAATTGAGCTGGAAAATCAAGCTGCAAAACAACCCAAAAAATTATATTGATGTACCCCGAAATGGTAGATCCTGAATGAAGACATGAACTACATATTTCTAGACTCATTTCTAAAACTCAAGCAACATTATATTTCTTTTTAATAAAATTTGGCTCAACTCAGTTTATGCTCGTGAACAAAGCTCATAAGCTCAACTTCTCTACATACAATTCTATGGAGAAATGAATTTCGCAAGTAGCAATTAAAGTAACGTTGATGTAAATGTGTTGCAGAATATGTAAAATAAAATACCTGCGTCCTAGTGCTGTCAAAAATAATTCCTTCTGGGGCATATGTTGTCCCACTGACATCAAATTCAGAGATCACAGGACCATGCTCTACAGAATGAACCACACATATCTGGCCAGACAGAGTAGCAGAGGATGAATTTTCTTTTAGAGGCAGTAACTGAGGTAATTTCAAATGTAAAATTATTTTGAAGAAAAAAACATTTCAGTCTGTAATAGATGTGGATGGTCATAGGGGCATATCTATTATCCGAATCACAAACTCAAAGCCTCAACTTTCCTCTCTGAAAGACTGAAAGAGGAGGTAAATTCCTTAAATTTCCAAAAAGCACGAGGAAAACAGAGAAGTAATGTCTGTCATATTGCATTATAGCAAGTATTTCTCATCCTGCGTCTCAGAGAGGCCCACATAAGTATTGGTGTGTTCATAAATATAGGAAGTATTTATATGAATGTCTTGCACAGAGCATCTTACTATTTTGTATGCATGTTGATATGTATGTGCATGTGTGTAGGTAGAATAATTCACTATTCAATATTCAACAAAAAAAGAAGAAGAAGAAGAAGAAGAAAATAATGAAAAGCCAAAAGAAAAAAAAGAATTCATTATTGTAAGAATGATCCTCTACAATAATGGCAAATTACAGCCTTATGGAATATGGGAGAAGGTAGATCGAGCATTTCCAAAGGAAATAATAATTTCTTCGATTATCCCAACTGAATATTTCAGAAGTCAACGCTCTCAGCAAGCTTATTCTCCCGATTACTGAAAGTCTGCACTGCAGTCAGTTTTTTTTTTTTTTTTCTACAAGTCAGCCAAAAGATTTTGCTGTTGAGCTTTCATCAAATTCCAATATATAACTGTTAGGAAAAACATGTGTGTCCACACACAAACACACCCACAGGATTCCAAACAACCACTTAGACTGCAGCTCAGCAGACTTGGCATATAATTGAAGAAAATGGAATGAAATTGAATGCATGAGAGCTATTCATTGTCTGTTTAGAAGATAACATGCTGCCAGCAAAGGAAATGAAAATACAAATTGCATGGTTAAATCTTCTCCACCCAGTGTCCATGTGCAAGCAAAAAGCCTATGCAGAGAGGAGGAAATAAGAATGTCCATGTGAGATACATTAAATCTTTTTTTTTATAGGTAAGATACATTAAATCTAGTAAGTACGGAACAAGAAAATTCAGATTCAGATCATTACCACAAAATGACACTATATGATAGCAGAAAGTAGTTAATAGAAAGATAGGCTTTGAAAGATGAAAAGTAAAAAAATTTTAAGGTGCTCCAATTAAATGGTTTAAGAGTTTTAAGTGTTCAATTTCTTTGTCCGAGGAGAATCACCTTTGATACAGACATCATATTAGTAGTCAGAGTTCCAGTCTTGTCACTGCAAATTACTGTAGTGCAGCCTAAGGTCTCAACAGATGGCAATGATCGTACAACAGCATTCAACCGAGCCATTCGCTTTGTACCAAGAGCCAAACATCTACAGTATTAGTTAAGAAAAATCGAGTGAAGCAGAAAAATGGAAATACATATCAAACCTATTATATAAGATGCATGCTGAGCTGCTAAGAAAATACAAAAAAAAAACCATCAAACAGTCACATAGAGAAAAGAAAAAAAAAAAAAAAGTAACACTAGTTTTTGGGGGGGGGGGGAAGGAAAAATCAGACATACCATTCAACATACTATAGTATGGGGACATAATTATAATTTTTTATTAAAAAAAAAAAAAGTCAAAAGCATATAGAACTCCAATCAAATAACTAAAGAAGAAAATATTTTGTACTTTCAACAATTTAAAACATATAATCACAATATAGAGAAAGAGGGATAGTAGTAAAAAGAATTACAAGAATGTGAGTTAGTCTATGAAAACATTAACTCTTTGACACCTCAGGAACAAATTTTCTGGACTTCCTATACTATGAATTCCTAATTGATGTGCCCATAAAAAAATAAAAAATAAAAAATTCCCAATTGATGTACTCTTCCGGTAAGTGCTTTATTTTTCCTTTAGGTTCCAGCACCTCTTGCATTTTATTTGGTTTTGAGGCAGCTTTCATATCCAAATGGGACAGACAATACTCGCAAGTCGTGTGTGTTTCTTTACATGAAGTTAAATTAACCTGTATCTACACCAGTATAACGACTGGGAATTATTAATGTAAGATAAAGTAAAAGCACTCACGTTGTAACAACAGCAGGAAGCCCTTCAGGAATCGCTGCAACTGCAAGAGCAACTGCAATCTAGACAGAGACCCAAAAAAATCTTTAAAACATATTAAAATTGGTAATGTGTGAGACTTTTTATTTAGCTCCGAGTCCTAAATCCAAACATATTGACCAACTCCAATTAAAAACTACCAAAAGCCTCAAAATTTAAGGGAAATGCCAAGTAAATTGAAGATCAACATGACTACGTATCTGACAGCTATCAAGAGATTCATAGCACCTACACATCTTTTGTGAAGAAAACCTTTCATGCCTAGCTAAAATATAGAAAATTAATCCAATCTGAATCAAAATGACCCCTCAGCCTAAATTTTTCTTTTGATAGCTCGGATGATTATATTAATAGGCACAAAGGTGCAACCCAAGTACAAAAGTAGTATACATGAGATACCTATGTAGTAGAAGAAAAAGATTCTAGAAAATCATGTAAACTATGTCCATTAAAGTTCATAGATGCAGTCCATTAAAGAAGATTATGATTTCAAAGAATTTTATATATTTGAAACCAATGTTATAAAAACTTTCTGCCTGATGTCAGCCAAACTTTAAGAAGACTACATTAGAGTAAACAGAAAGAACTGAGACACCAAAAAAAAACTTTTATTGCAAAAGCTAATAAAGAAGAGGAGCCTTTTCATGAAAAATTACCTTAAAGTAATGAATTGCACCACGCAGGAACCCTCCGTGAGCAGGGTCACGAAAGTGACCAATATTTACAAGCCATACCAGTATACAAATCCCTGCAATAACCTAATAACATAACCATTGTTAATATTTATCAAATAGAAACTAGTGATTGAACCATAAACTCAAACAATATTTAAAGATATGCGATAGGAAAAAGTCCGGGAATCGAAAAACTCTTTTTATACATGAAATACGTGATACTTGTAAGAAAGAATGACAATCCCATAGTTAAAAAACAGCATAAACTATTCATTGTTAACGAACTTCTATCCTCAGAAAGCACATTAGAACACTTTGCCACTCAGCAACATAAATCGAGTAGAAGCCTGATATAGGTCCAAGAAGATGCAGATGACTAAAACAGTATCAGGTCAAAGATGAGAAAAGCAAAAGCTCAACCACAGCCCAGATTTTAAACAGAACCATTTTGTACACACCATACACATCCTCCATGATAATCACATATCTATGCACCTGAACATAAAACAGCATCAGGTCAAAGAAGAGAAAAGCAAAGACTCAACTGCGACCCAGATTTTAAACAGAACCATTTTGTACACACCATACACATCCTCCATGATAACCATAATATACTAATGCCACTGAACATATTGAAGACTGAAGATTAAGGAAATTTTTTTATGATCAGAGTAACAATTGAAGACAATTTGCAATCACCTTGGCCAAAAAAGTACCAAATTCATCCAGCTTCTTTTTCAATGGCGTCACTTCCTGCAAAAAATTGTGGTATAAGCAACTAGATTGTAAAAATACAGCTCATATTTAAATAGGAGTTCAATCATATTGTCGTTCGGGTAAGAATGCTTCGATATCATTAGCCATATGAAATCAAATATGGAAATGCCCATTTTGTAATTACATGAAAAAAACTCTAGACCCACAACAAGGTCAACCAGGTGGTCAAGATATCAATTCAAACATCAACGGCCACTTCAGAATTGATATTGAGAAGAAGCCATAAATAGACACCTTATCTTCGTCCCCAAGTTTTAATCTATCAGTGTCCACATTACATATGTTGAATCTTTCTGTTAATGCCGTCAATTTGTACGCTACCCATTTACCGACTAAAAAACAGCTGATACCCATACTGCGTCTCTGTGGTAGAACGACACGCATAAATGACGGGAAGAATGATATTGGCAATAGATATTTCTATAAATACACAACTACAAAAGAAAATAAGCAGTACATGTGCAAACAAAATACCTGGCAAAAGACAACTCTCCAGATACAAAATACAGTCTAAAGCAGAAGTTATAAAAAGCTTACATCTTCTGTTTGCAACATTGAATCACGTATGCTGCCCATTGCTGTGTTGGTACCAACTCCTACCACAACAGCTCTTGCCCTACCAGCAACCACTACAGTACCCTGGTGGTCAAAATATGCAAGAACCTCTTTATTGCTAAAAAATTTAACATCAACAGCTTTTGAAGAAAACAGCAGAAAACTATAAAAAACGAAAAAAAAAAAAATTCCTTCAATTCTCTGCTAGTAATGAGATTTCAAAAATCAGTTCATACCAAAACAATATTATACAAAATTATGTTCTTCCCAACTTTTTTTTTTTATAAGTAAAACAATATTATTAATAAGGATAGGCATAGCCCAAATACACAAGATGGTATACAAGAGATAAGGCCTATCTAGGTTGAAGTAGAGAAATCAAGAAAATCATGAAAATTTGGGTCATTAAAATCTAAGTTATGGCCCATAGAACAAGTACGGAAAAATAAAGAACGAAGTTCCTCTGGTGACCGCTCCTTGTTTTCGAAAGTCCGATCGTTACGCTCTTGCCATATTCACATAATGCATATCGGAATCATCTTCCATACGGCCTTGATTTGTGAGACACCTCTCGAAAGTGTTCAGCTAGCCAGTAGCTCAACCACTATGGCAGGCATTACGAAAGTTAACTCTACTCGGCTGAGCACTTCAATCCAAAATGCTCTAGCTGTCTCGCAATGTAACAATAGATGCTCCATTGTCTTGCTTGATTTCTTACACATACAACACCAGTCTAGAATAACAATCTAGCGCTTCGTCAGATTATTGGTTGTCAATATCTTCCCCAAGGTTGTTGTCCAAGTGAAGAAAGCCGCTTTAGAAGGCACCTTATTCCTCCAAATTTTCCTCCATGGGAACTAACTATTTGGTAAATGTGTGAGGGACTTATAGTAGGATCGAACTGAGAAAGCACCCTTACCCGCAGGTGTCCACCACAGCCTATCGACTTGTTGTCCATTCGGCTCCACAAAATATAGCAAGCTGAAAAAAGCCTCAAAGCTGTCTACTTCTTAATCTTGCGCCGCTCTACTGAAAGTGACATTCCACTGCACCCGGTCCCCTGATCTTAGCATGTGGTCCACTACTGAAGCTCCTTGATCATGTGCCAACCAGTAAACAAGAGGAAAAGAATCCTTCAGAGCCTCATCCCCACACCATATGTCCCTCCAAAACTTTAACCTGGAACCCTCAGCTAGCACTAATTTGGTGCGGCGATTAAACAACCCCCACCCTTGCCTTATGTGCTTCCAAACCGCCATTCCATCCATTTACCTCTCTAGTTCACCAACCACCCCACAAACTTCCATATTTACAATTAACCACCAATTTCCATAGGGCTTCTGATTTCATATTATATCTCCATAGCCATTTCCCAAGTAGGGCCTGATTGAAAGTTCTCATATTTTTTATCCCCAACCCACCTGAAGAAATTGGCCTGCACACCTTGTCCCAACTGACTAGATGGAATTTGAAATCTTTTCCCATCCCGCTCCATAAGAAATCACGATGGAGTTTTTCAATCTGTGCCACCACACAAGCTGGAATTGGAAATAAAGACAGAAAATAAGTTGGTAAGTTAGAGAGAGTACTCTTGATTAGAGTCACCCGGCCTCCTTTCGACAAGTACAATCTCTTCCACCCTGCCAATCTTCGTTCTATCTTCTCGATTATTGTATCCCAAATTGATAAAGCCCCTGAGGCAGCCCCAAACAGCAATCCCAGATTTCTTAGACTGAGAGTGACCCACCTCTATGGCAATGAGAAGAGCCATAAACTGTTCCTCAAAACCCACACACACCATTCCCACACAGTGTTGAATTTCCTTTACCTTTCGGAGTACCCAATCAGACACATTGAACTCATTTGGTAACATACAATTCAGAGGAATGGGCTCCCCTTCTTTGGAAACCCACTGCGAATTCGATGGCATCCCCTTCTCCTCCCCCCCAAACAGATTTCTGCCCTCCCATTCGACCACAATACCCACATTGAGCTCCACATCGTTGCCAGAGATTGGAGTTATCATTTGTTTCAGGAACCATCACCACATCACTACCACCAATGGGGTTGAGCATCTGAGATGGCCCCTCTACAACAACCTCGACACTATCCTCAGTGAAATCCATCCTCATCTCGCCCTTTCCTTCCGACAACAACTTGAGATGCTCCATAGGTTGATGTAAGGCCTCCGCTTGAGAAAGTGTGCTTCCAAGGTGTTTATCGGCATTTTCTGGCCACAATAACCCGGGAATGCGACTGTCGGTGGTAGGATCTCCTCTATTTCCCCTTTTCACAACAATGCCGACAATTCCACCACCATTGCTGAGGATTTATGGACCATCGTCGATGGTCCCACAGCTGGTCAGAATGCACCCGATGGTTTCTCAGGCAAGGTTGTAGGGTTTTCGTTGATGGTGGGCCGACAGTCACCCCCCCTTACGAATCCTCCAAACGGGAAGAGGCCCGACAAGCTAAGGCCTTGAGCTAACGTGCTTAAGCCCAACTGACTAGGGCCTTACAGCAGTTGAGGTTTCCCTTTTTTTTCCCCACTAGATGAGGCCTTGAGCTAACAGGCTCAGGCCGAACTGGCTGGGGCCTTACAATGTCCAATTGACTGGGGCCCTAAGCTAACAGGCCTACGCCTTGTTACGTTGATCTGATCCCACACTCAAACCCACACAAGGCCCACTTCTTTCCAAGCCCACCTCCTCCCTTATAAGCCAATCCACCTTATTCTGTAAAGTGCTCAATTGAGCCTTCACATCCAACAACATACTAAGGACTTCCCCCTCTGCCATGCCACCTACAGGTCTACCACAGCCACCCTGCCACTATATTGGACGAAAATCTCTATCAGATTCATGTTCGTTACCCTTCCTAGTAGCAACACCTCTCTGCCCTTCCATGCCATCGTCCCCTTTTCGAAATTCACAGTGTTGCTCCACCATCAGCACCTCCCTATAGGAGTGAGTTTGCAGCTGGACCTTCGCCACCTGTGGTCTCTTCATTGCTTTGTCAGTGATCCTCCCGTCATGAATAAACTCCCACAGAGCCTCCCCCATCCTTTTCCACCATTTTCCCTCCTCCTCAGTAACGAATAAAAAGTTCCTCCTACCACCACCACCACCATATTCCACCACCGCGATATAGCGGCCTTGACCATTCAAACAGCACTATGCAATAAAACTGCAACTGCCTTCCCTGATTGTGGTGAAGAAATCTCTCTTTTCTTCCTTCATGCAAGCTTCCAAGGCCTTTGCCAGCCATTGCACCTTTGAGAGTCCCAGAACCAACTTTGACACCACCCTCCAACTTCTCTCTGTAATAACCAAGAGACCCTCCTCCTTCACAAGTGAAAAAAATTTTGATTCTATTGCAATGTCTTTTGAAAAACCCATTCTAAGCACACCAACACCCAGAACTCAATCTTGTAACGTCGTCACAGACCACCCAAACTCAGCAGAGAGAACCAATGTGTTTGTTTTCCATCGTTGAGAGAAAATCTATGGAGTGAAAATGCACTAAATTGATAAGATTTTATTATTTTTATAATGAAATTGTGATCTCATTAAAAGTGCATAGGGGCACATCCCAAGTACACAATAAGTATACAAAAAGATACACGCAACTAGTAAGAGAAGAAAAAGAGCAAGTCTTTAAAATCTAGAAAGCTAGATAGTTGGGAGCTGTTGTGAATAGCCATCAAAATATAGGCAGTGCTGAATAGCCAACTCATAATCTAGCATAAGGTGATCAATGCTTTTCTTGTTTGTTTTTTGCACATAAAACACCAATCGGTTACTACAATATACATCTGAAATTATCCATTCTTAAGATCTTTCCTAAGGTCGCCATCCAAAAAAAACTGCCCTCAAAGAATTGTTTCTCCAAATACGCTTCCAAGGAAATGAAGAGCCAACTGGAGGGATGAGAGCATTGAAAAAGGATATAACCTTGAAGATACATTTTTTGAACGGTTTCCAACATATTTGATCATCACTACCCCACCTGAAGGAATGCAACTTGTTGAAGAACAAACAAAGAAGCTTCATCTCTCAATCATAGGCCAATCTAATAAAAGCAACATTCCACATTCCATTGGCACATGCTGTCATAAATCTACAAGTGTTATGCAACCAAAGCCTCCTTGCATTAGGATAAAAAACAGCCATAGGAAGATAGTCAGGGCTGGTTCCTGCATCACACATCATACCAAAATATGATGTTAGAACTATCATCCATCACATATAAAATAAAATGAGATTACCCCCCTCCTAATTTTTTTCCATAGCCTAACCCCAATAGACCTACTGATCTCATTGGAACAGCATCCTCCCCATAAACATGGGCTGGGCATGTCCAACTGTTTATGATGCAAGTGCTTCTAAGGCTCTGCCCCACTAATCGAACAAAATGTGCTTAGGGCCACACCCATATATAAACCTCTCAACACACGTTCCCTTTTGTTTAGGTAATTCTTTGTATATTTCTTGTATACTTTGGCACACCCTTTGAGTTTCAATGAATTTAGATTACTTCTTAAAAAATACTTATCCACCTCCTTTTTGAAAACCATCAGCATTTCTCTAAGTTGGCTAAAATAACCACTTTTGTCCTTATTGAGCTGCTCGCTTTCAACATCCTACTTCTATACCCCCTTTGCTAAAAATTGGATTTTTGGCACATTTTGAGCCACACCAAACCTACCTTTGCCAAAATACCAATGTTTGTCTCCCCTGGCACTGCTGACAACTTTGCCTATACTAGTTTGACAACCACTAGCTCAGACAATTTACCAATCACACCATGCCATACACCCTCATCATGGGTCATTTGAATCCCAATCCATGTCTGGAAGAACACACCACATGTTAAAGTTCATATGAAAACCTTTTCCCTACAAGACCTTGGTCCCTCCATCCACCTCCTCCCTCCTCCATACTCTTATAGGACCAACAAAATACTATGATTGTTGGAAGAACTTCCAGCTATAAAGGATGTGTTTCCAACCTTAGAGGACTCAAATTCATTCGATCCTCCAAGCTGGACCACAGCTTCACCCCACCCCACAAATTCACATAGATTCTTTTTGATGAAACAGCCCAAACCTTGCCTCAACTTCTTTCTACTATGAGAAGCACCGATACCCCTCCATTGCCGATAACTCCAACACCTTGGATTCAATGCATACCACAGGCATATACTATATAAATATATATTTATAGAGAGAAGGGGGGAACTAGCAAGCAAATGGTGAAAGAAGGCCAGGTGAAGAAACCAATCAGAAAACCAATTAATATATACAACTATACCGTCAATTAATTGGAAAACCAAGCAAAGCAATGAAACCTTAAATTCCAAATTATGCTGTATTTTTCAAGATATATGTCATAAAGTGGCAAATATCCTCCATCTATACCATGAGTGAACATCAAATACATTTAAGGGCTCGTTTGGGGAGTGACATGAGATGAGAATTTTGCGAATAGTAGTAAAATAGTTTGTGAATAGTAATGAGATAGTTTGAGTTGAGTAATTTTTGGGTTTTGGGAAAGGAGAGAGAGAAAGTTGACTAAAAAATATTCTCAAGTCAAAATATTGTTAGAATATAGTTTTATAATATTATTTTTGTTTGGAGATTTGAAAAGTTAAATTGTCTTTTTATTTTTTGTTTGAAAGTTTGGAAAAGTTGTAATTATTAATTTGAAAAAGTTGTAATAATTCGTTTGAAAATTTTGTATTTGAATTATGTTTGGGAAAGAGATGGGATGAGATCTATTTCCAAACAAGCCCTAATTGTGACAGCTCCATAATGCAAGAATATTTTAAATAGTTACCGAGAAAAGAATATTTGTCTTGTCTTGGTATACGACATTTGTTGCTCTGGTGGATTCAAGCTCTTTTTCCACAGAGCAGCTCTCACCTGTCAGCCATCATCAAATAAAAACTTCAAATGAATCAAAGGTTACATGTACATACAAACCTGATCTTTATACAACCGATCTCCCACACAAACAAATAATTGAACATATGCCTCTCTCTTGAACCTAATATAAAGCCATTTAGCTGTTTCTCTGAAAAGGAATGAATGAATATTTAATCCATTTATACCAGATATATGCCAGTATTTCTGACAGAACCAAGCTTGAAATTACCCTCCTTAGCCTGACCTTATATAAAATAAATGGAAAAGGAGTATTACCTAGAAAAAGTAAAGTAAAACAATCTGCTTTCTTTAAAATCGGAAATGAAATTCTAAGGTGAAAGTTTTTTCTCTCCGTACACCTTAGTTTTTCCTCTCTTCCCATTGTCAATGGTGTCTATGGCTGTTGACGGTGGATTAGTTTCTTAGTTTGGAGATGAGTTCTACTAGTAGTTTAGTTATTGAGTCAAAGGCCTTTGAGGTGAGAAGAGATGGGGGTAAGTTGTGTATTACTGAGAAAGGATGGAAAGGTGTAAGCTGTTTATGGTTGGGTGTAGAGACTACTCGTTGGGTGGCTAGCTCACTTGAGGCTTGTCTGAAGTCTGGAAGCAAAGGATTTTATTCTGCTCGAAGGGAAGGGGATAGAGGTCTCACAGCCCAGCGATGTTCAAATTCACATGGTTCATACATGGCTTTGGCGGTGTATGGTGGGGGAGGACGCAGAAGCTATATTCTCATACCCAAAGACAAGGCTGGAATGGGGTGGAGGTGCTGAAAGGCATGGTCAGTGTTGATTCACAGGGGAGAGGGAACTCATCAATGACGGTATCTTTGCCGACGATGGACAGAAACAGAGGTGGACAGGGAAGTACAGTAACTCTCCCGTTGGCTCGGTCATACAAAGAGGTAGTGCAGACACCCCGTGATATGAGACTTTCTGCCTCGGTAGACCTGCAAAGAGCAGGTGAAGCTTCTGATTCGGTAGGTGCGCAGAGGCGTGAGGGTGATGGCAGAGGAGTGCATGGGCAAAATGAAGTAAGAATTCTGAGGGATTTGCGGGATATGCAGGCTGCGTTGGAGGAGATGGTTGTTAAAGTCAAAGGATTAATACGGTGCTTTCTGGGTAAAGAAGCAATAGGGACGAGAGTGGGCCTGGGTAGTGGGCTGGAGCCCTCTATCCCAACAGATGGGAAGCCTGTGAGGACAGCCCAACCCCAACGACAAGCCATGCCCGAGTCCAAACTTCAGAAGGGCTTCGTGTGGAGGAAGAAGACACAGCCCAGAGCCGGCCCAGCGGCGGGTGGGCCAGAGCCACCATCACCGGCAATGACCCAGACGGCGGCGAAGACTCAGACGGCGGCGTCGAAGGCCCTCGATACCTCGACAGATGCAGTAGTAGGGTCAATGGAGCTCGGAGAGGTGATCTTAGGTGATTCTGCCGATAGATGTGCTGCCATCGATGTGGTCCCCTCACAGACTAGGCCGAAGGAGGTAGCAGGGATGAGTGAAGGGGGGCTTTCTGAGAGTAAAGACAAATACGACCCAGTTAGTGAAGATCGAGATGTTGCGACTGAACTGATACTAGCACAGGGGTGCCCTCCCGGGGTACAGAAGGCGCCGATAGTCTCAGAGGAAGGCTTGGGTGGGTTAGAATTGGTTCCGATAGCCTCAGAGGAAGGCTCGGGTGAGTTAGCTTGGGAGATAGGGGAAATTATAGAGTCTGCCGAGGGACATAATGAGGCCTTGTCCTCTAGGGGCATGCATTCGTTGATGGTGGAAGGGGGTAATAGCCTTTTAAAGCATTTTTTGAATTTAAAGGGAAGTAGGCAGGCTGATTTTGAACTGCCAGATATGGAAGAACAAGATAGACCTTTGGACCCACAGCTAGAAGTAGCTAGTTATGAGGAGGAGGAGGGGAGTTCATCACCATTACAGATGACTCCTCTTCAGATTGTGTCTAAAGAGTCTTCAGACTGGATTTTTTAAAAAGTGGAAGAGATTCAAAACTGTGTGGGTCTCTTTTATGATGGTTATGAAGAGCAATTGATGGCACTTCTAGTAGCCATTGACGCTGGTCGATCCACGGCTGAGAAGTCAACTGCGAGAAAGGAGCGGGAGCTGAGACGTTTGCATTGTTCCATTAATTATGACAATAAGGAAGGTACTTTAGAAAGGGACAGATCTAAGGGGAGGGAAGCTAGTTCTGTTAATGAAGCCTAAAATCTTGTCTTGGAATGTAAGGGGGCTCAACAATGCCAATAAACGCCTCCGTATTAGATCCATGTTACATAGCTGGAAGATAGATGTCATATGCCTCCAAGAAACAAAGCTGGAAATTATTGACAGGAGGATAATTAGGAGTTTGTGGAGAGGTTCGTTTGTCGGCTGGGCTTATTTACCCTCTTCAGGTGCCTCAGGTGGTGTGCTAGTTATGTGGGATAGTAGAGTAGTCGAAATGGTGGAAGAATGCATTGGGGACTACTTGGTGGCATGTGTATTAAGGAATATGGAAGATGGGTGGTCATGGGCATTAGCGAGTGTATATGGTCCTAATAGGGATCGGGATAGGAAACTACTATGGGATGAAGTTTCAGGGTTGCTGTCTTTGTGGGATTTACCTTGGTGTTTATGTGGGGATTTCAATATAGTTCGCTTTCCTAGTGAGAGGGAGGGTCTATCTTCGACAACTACAGCTATGGAGGCTTTCTCACAGCTGATCTTTGATTTGGAATTGTTGGATCTGCCATTGGTGGGGGGTGAGTATACGTGGTCCAATTCTAGAGGTGGTTCAAGATTGGACAGATTTTTGGTTTCATCGTCATGGGAAGCTCACTATCCGAAATTGTGCCAAAAAAGATTTCCAAGGGTAGGATCGGACCACTTTCCCATCATTCTTGAGTGTGGGGGTATTCATGAGGGCAAAAGGTACTTTAAGTTTGAGAATATGTGGTTGGAAGTGGAGGGCTTTGTTGATAAGGTAAAAAGTTGGTGGCTGTCCTACCAGTTTGAGGGGACTCCTAGTTTTGTTTTGGCTAGTAAACTCAAAGCTCTAAAAACTGATCTGAAAATATGGAATAAGGAGGTGTATGGGTTGGTTGAGCAGCAGAAAAAAGGCATGTGGGATGAGCTTCAATCCTTGGAAGTTGATGGGGTTAGCGAGGAGAATTTGTCTAGGAAGAATGAAGTAATAATTGAACTTGAGAGGGTTCTTTTGAGGGAGGAGATATCTTGGAGGCAAAAGTCGAGAGTTCTTTGGCTTAAAGAGGGAGATAAGTGCACTAGCTTCTTTCATAAAATGGCGAATTCCCATCGTCGTAATAACACTATTGAGTTGTTAAGAACTGGAAATACTCTGGTTTCCTCCCCTGCGGAGATCCAAGGACAAGCAGTACAGTTTTTCAGCTCTATTTTAAGTGAGACGGAAGATTGGAGACCTAAGATTGATGGTTTGAACTTTGCAGCAGTGGATGAACATTCAGCAAGATGGCTTGAGAGGCCCTTCGAAGAGCTGGAGGTGCACCGGGTGGTTTGTGGAATGAGGAGAGACAAAGCTCCTGGACCGGATGGGTTTACTATGACTTTTTTCCAAGATTGCTGGGAGTTTGTGAGGGAAGATGTGATGAAGGTCTTCCACGAATTTTTTGAGCTTCAAAAGTTTGAAAAATCTTTGAATGCCACCTTTATTGCCTTGATTCCTAAGCGAGTGGGTGTGTCGGAGTTGAAGGATTTTCGCCCAATCAGTTTAGTGAGCAGCGTTTATAAGATCATTTCAAAGGTGTTAGCAAATAGAATGAGCAAAGTGATGGAGAAGATCATTTCTAAATCTCAAAATGCCTTTGTTAGAGGACGACAAATCATAGATTCAGTGCTGGTTGCTAATGAATGTGTTGATAGTCGCATTCGGGAAGGATTACCGGGGGTTCTTTGTAAGTTGGATATGGAAAAAGCTTACGATCATGTAAACTGGAATTTTCTGCTGTATATGCTTAGAAGATGTGGTTTTGGAGACAAGTGGTGTGGCTGGATAAGCCATTGCATTTCAACTATCCGCTTTTCGGTGCTTGTTAACGGCCAGCCTTGTGGATATTTTCCGAGTTCAAGAGGTTTGAGGCAGGGGGATCCCCTATCTCCCTTCCTATTTGATATTGTGATGGAGGCATTGAGTCGTATGGTGGAGGCAGTAGTAGGAGCAGGTTTTATCTCGGGTTTTTCAGTGGGATCTAGCTCTAATGGCTTTACCACAATATCCCATTTGCTTTTCGCTGATGATACCCTTGTTTTTTGTGAAGCTGTGAGGGAACAAATTCAAGTTTTGAGAGCTGTCCTGCTGTGTTTTCAAGCTATTTCTGGATTAAAAGTGAACTTAAGTAAATCGGAGTTGGTACCGGTAGGAGATGTACACAACATTCATCATTTGGCAGCACTTATGGGGTGTAAAGTTGCTCCTCTACCCATAAAATATTTGGGACTACCTTTAGGGGCATCTTTTAAGGCCAAACACATTTGGGATGGGGTGGTAGAGAAGATAGAGAGGAAGTTGGCAGCTTGGAAAAGGACCTATTTATCTAAAGGGGGTAAGATTACTCTTATAAATAGTACCCTCTCTAATATCTCTACTTACTTCCTTTCTTTATTCCCTTTACCAGTCGGTGTGGCCAACCGAATTGAAAAATTATATAGAAACTTTTTATGGGGAGGTATGGGAGAGGAGACTAAAACTCCTCTAGTGAGTTGGAAAAAAGTGTGTTTTCCGATGGCTGATGGGGGATTGGGTATTCATAGCTTACGTAGTTTTAACAAGGCATTGTTGGGGAAGTGGCTATGGAGATATCATGGGGAAGAGGAAGCATTGTGGAGAGGGGTGATTGATAGTAAGTATGGTAGTGATTGGGGAGGCTGGTGCACTAAGGAGTGTAGGGGCTCGTATGGAGCAAGTCTATGGAAGTTTATTAGGAAAGGATGGGGCTGTTTCTTGAAACAAGTTAAATTTTCGGTAGGGGATGGGTCTAAATTCATATTCTGGTCGGATATTTGGTGCGGGGATACTGAATTAGCTAGAGCCTTTCCGGTTGCTTTCAGATTGGCGACTAACAAGTTAGCTTCAGTTTCAGAGTTGATGGGATCTTCCAATGGAGGGGTACTTTGGGATGTTAGCTTTTCCAGATCTACCCAAGACTGGGAAATAGAGGAGGTCACTGATTTTTTCAGATTGTTATATTCAGTGGAGATAAGAAGACAGGGTAGGGACCAACTATGCTGGAGACAAACAGCCACTAAAAAGTTCACAGCTCGGTCATATTAAAAGGCGATTTTAAACCAGCCCCAAATTGGCTTTCCTTGGAAGAGGATTTGGAAGGCTCATGTTCCGACTAGGGTGGCTTTTTTTGTATGGACAGCAGCATTAGGGAACATTCAGACTATAGATAATTTGAGGAAGCGTGGAATGATTGTCTTGGATTGGTGCTTTATGTGCAAGAAAGATGCAGAATCAGTGAACCACCTACTTCTTCATTGTAAAATGGCTAAAGTGGTGTGGGATGGAGTGTTTGGAAGGGTGGGGCTGAGCTGGGTTATGCCAAGAACAGTGGTTGAATTTTTAGCAAGCTGGTCCAACTTTCAAATGCACACTTGTCACCAAGTGGCAACCGCTTGGAAAATGCTGCCTTTGTGTATTATGTGGTGTATTTGGTTAGAGAGAAACGAGAGGTGTTTTAATGATAGAGAAAGCAATATAGACGAATTTTGGAAGTTTTTTACAAGCACTATGCTTAGCTGGTTTTCTGCTATTGTACTCAAGGGAGGGGCTGTAAACAACTTCATGTCTTCGCTTTTCTAACAATTAGAATGTAACTAGGTGTTTTTTTGTATACTTCCTGTGTACTTGGGCTTCGCCTATTACATTGTGTTTCAATAAAATTTTTACTTATCAAAAAAAAAAAAAAAGTAAAGTAAATGATAAGTTAAGAACTTATTAAAATTGTGTTCACTGACTTTTCAAAATTGAACAATATTGTGGGACATTCCAAATGAAAATACCGGACAAATAATATGGTTCTTAATACAAATTTTCATGGTTTCATTGAAAAACTAAGCAATTGATAATATGACTAAATGCTATTAAAAAACAACCAAAAGTTTCTTGCGAAAAAAGGAAAATGCATAATACATTTTTTTTTATCGGTTGAAAAGGCATAATGCATTCTAATACACTATGTATCAAACTTTTTTCAGGATATAACAAGATTTTTTTTTTTTTATGTCGGGGAACCTCTCCAAGGCAGGGCCCTTCAGACCCACTCCTGCAGACTAAACCCCGGTCCCGTACACCACACCCTCAGAAGTTTCCCTACACGGAACTGGTTAAACTGCAGGTTTTTAAAAAGGGGAGGCCCCAAAGGATTGTTTGCACCCATGAGGTATCGAACCTTAAACCTTGAAGGAAGTGATACCCGAAGACCAAGGTCTTCACCACTTAGGCCAACCCCTTAGGGTTAAACAAAATTAAATTAAACATAAAAATATACTGTAAAAAGTTGGTAGCAAGACCTAAATTTTCTTGAATCCCTAATAAAGCTTCTCATATTACTTTTTTTTTTATTGGCACCAGGTGTCGAAGAACAAAGTCTCAACTAATCCCAGGGGAAGCTTCTCATATTACAAACAATCTATCAACAAACCTCATTCCACAAATCTGATAGCAAAGGCCCCAAAAGGTGTCAAAGCATAATTAGAAAACAAGATACTCCATGGACCAGGTTAACAATGTAAGAAACTGCAACATTTTTTTTCTTTTTTGAGTAAATCGTCCCACGGGGAGGGGTGGGGGCAGTCAATAAACTTCAATTTCCAGTTAACAAAGTAACCTTATTAATTCACAAAATGTGATATAGTAAACAGAAATACCTGTCAGAATTGCCTGATCAACGCGCAATTGATTGCTTAGCATCTCGATCATCCTCATATCAGCTGGAACTTTGCATCCCACTATTCAGTTTACAGACCACAAAAAAGGGATAAGTCCTTAAATTTTTTGATAATTTATGTGCTGATATAAACCTATTTGCGTACCACTAACTTCTACAATATCCCCTGGAACAAGCTCTGTTGCTGGAAGTATAGAGAAGCAACCTACAATAGAGAGTTTTTACATGAAGATCCAGTGAAAAGAAATGATATATTAAAAGACAAACTGGCAGGCTTCAAGCCATTCAACAAATAAGTGTGAAAGACTGCTGCCATGGATGATAAACAAGCACATGCTATAAAGTTTCAAGTCAAATTAGGAAACAATATCCGTATGCCTCTATAACAATGTAATACCAACAAAAAGTCTTCCCAGTTTTAGCCAAAGCAAAACATCAGTACACATTAATTGCCAAAAATCCCAATCAATATGGCAAACATTTAATCATAATGTAAAGTTTCCAATGGCATAAATCACAAGAAAATGGTATACTACCATGTGATTTTGTATTATGAAGCTTATATTTATGCTTCGAATAGAAAAATGTCACAGAAATATACAATTTATCAGATCCATCCAGTAAATCATGTTATCAAATCATAATCAGATATATATTCATACAGTTGTTTCTTCAGCTGTTTAATTTACCATTTCGAAGTACCGTTGCAATATCAGCTTGGTAGGCACGCAGCTCCTACAACAAAAGAAATAACTAGGGCTGTCAAAATGAGCTTAAGCTGCAGGTACAAATTTTAGATTAGTGAGGATTGAGGAAAACACTAAACAAAGACAGAATTACATAATTTTTTTTTTTTTGATCGGTAAACAAATTTATATTGATCAAAAGAGTAAACAAGAGCACAAGTATATTGGACGTATACAAGAGCAACACCTAAATGTGCTAGTTTAGTGATACAAAAAATTCATGGAAGGTCATGCCGTGAAAATCAATTACAATCGACTAATGAAGTATTGAAAAATAAGTTTCTAAGCTCATCCATTGACCGCTCTTGATATTCAAAACTTCTTGCATTCCTCTCCCTCCAAATACACCACCACAGGCATATTGGGACCATCTTCCATCTTGATGCAATTTGAGAGTTGCCCAAATGCCTCTCCAAGAAGCTAGGAGGTCGCTTACCCTTCTCGGCATCACCCAAGCTAGTCTCAACCGAGCAAAGACTTCATTCCACAAAGTCATGGCAATCTCACAATGAAGTAGTAGATAGTCAAAGGACTCTCCGCTCTTCTTGCACATATAACACCAATTTATGACTATGATTCGACGTTTCCTCAAATTATCTAGAGTGAGGATCTTCCCCAAAGAAGCTATCCATACAAAAAATGTTGCCTTTAGAGGTGCCTTTGTCTTCCAAATGCTCTTCCATAGGAATGGATTTGTGTTGTGCGTGGTCATGGCTTGGAAGAAAGAGTGGGCTGTGAATATCCCTTTCTTAGAGGGGGCACTAGAAAATATTGTCTTCACCTCTCCCCGACAAATTAGTGGAGTACACAAGGTTAAAGAACGCCGAAAAAAAAAATCAATTTCCCAATCTTGTGCATCTCTAAGAAATGTAACCCACAAACCTCATTGTCCATCTACCCTCCAGCCCCACGTTCGGAAACTCAACAAAAACTTGTAAACACCCAAGATTTTTTATGGGCCTAGATTTACCCAGTCGAAGAACCAAGTACTTCCCGATATAAAGATTCCATTGGTAGAATTCACAATGTTCAACTTGCTAAGAACCATCATATAGGGGTATCTAGTTAAGAAGCAAAGTTATCCTGAGAAGGCTTAGAAATTTATACTCAAATCATCACCTTTGTCTATTTACAATCCATTTTGGTCACTCTGAATATAATAAATTCAATGTTTTTATTCCAAAAATTTAAAAGAACAGTTGTGTGTGTGTGTGTGTGTGTGTGTGTGTGTGTGTATCCTATACGCCTGTTAAACAATCCATTTTGTTTTGAATAGGATTTCTCTACTGTTAAATTATACACCTCTTTTATTTTCTGTTTGGTCTCCCAGATTGAGTAGTTTCCTGAATTGAAACTAACTTTCAATTTAAACACTTCAAAACTCTTAAATCCTCTCAGTATGTATATCCTCATAGACATAGGTTCCTAAAGTCTAGACAACTTCAAACTATAGCCTAGTCTCCTGATCACACTCATGTACTTCCCTTCCCCTCATCTATAAAAACCCCACAGGACCCTTAGAATTAAACACACCACATACCTGGAGGAAGAACTCACTCCCGCATAGCCTAGTTTTCTGTCCAGCCACCGCCGATCACCCCAAGACATCGGAGCACCTCCCGGCGGCCATAGAAAGCGCCGAGCAGCCCAACCCCATTGCACCCACTCCCTTCCGAGGACCCAGTCGCTTCCAGCCACCCCAGAGCCACCGTTGCCTCAACCTTCTTCCCTCGGTGAGTTCCCTGTTATCGCACAACACCTTCCCTCTCACAAACTCCTCTCAGATGTGTATTATGCCTTTGATGTTAAAGTGGGCCTTGGGCTCTAAGGCCCATTCGGCCTGGTAACTTTATTCTTGTGAGGGCTGAACTATCAGATGGGCTTTGTCTTGTACTAGGCCCGATCCTTACTCCTTTCAGCACCTTGTGTTAGTAGGCCAAAATCCTTTATATTACATAGACAATACTTAGGAGTTAATTAGGTTATTATTTTAATTTATATATTTTTACATGATAAAACCTGAAATTTCAGATTTAGTTTTACACTAGCAGATTTATATTAAACCCAATTATACTACTAAGCTATTTATTCTTGATTAATTATATATTACAAGTATTCATTAATTTTGCATGGAAACAAGATAACTAATATGTTAAATTCCAATTTTTATTTAATAACGTAAAGAACCACGACACGTCTATCTAGAAAATTAGTAACGTCGAGTACCTCGTATAGGTAACGCGCTACAAGTTCTACAAGTTGGAAATCAGGAAGCAACGCTAAGAGATAATTAGTATGACACGGACCTAAGTATGTTCATCGCAAGTCATGCTAAGGATGACACGGACCTAAGCGTGTTCATCACAAGTTATGTTAAGTGTGACACGGATCTAAGTATGTTCATCACAAGTTATGAGTTATGTTAAGGGTGACACGGACCTAAGCATGTTCACCACCAGTTATGATAAGCGGTGCCACAAACCTAAGCGTGGTTCACCATATGTTAAGGGAAACACGGATTTAAGCGTATTCACCACCAGTTAAGTTATGCGGTGTCACGGACTGAAGCGTGGGTCACCATATGATAAGTGAAAGACAAGATAAACAAGTTATGTATGATTGTTAGAAAATGCATGAAGCCAGTCATTTATGCATTCACATTACATGTTGGACATGATTGTGTATGATTCCGCTCATGTTAATGATGCATAGATATTATATGTGAATCTGTGACGATATATGTATGTATGTAGAGTTGTTTAGAAATTAAGCCTACGTTAAATTAAGTTATGTGCACGGTATGATTGTGAATTTGTGATGATGTATGCATGTTATGAAAAGTCTTTCAAAAATTAAGTCTATGTTAGGCTAAGATGTATTTTACAGTATGATGTGCTATTTACTGAGTATTCGACTCATTTTTGTTTGCTTCTTTATTTTCTTCTGTGTTTAACTATCACAGATGATGAGTATGAGGACGCAGAGCTGGAGGGCCAGGAATAGATCTAGTGTAAAGTTTTAGAAAGGAATAAGTGTTATTTACACAAAAATTAGTTTAGTTTATGTTTTTACTTTATGTTTTCAGTTTCATGTTTCAAAAACAGTTATGTTCAGTTCAGTTTTAATATTTGATGTTTTTCAATAAATGAGGTATTTCAGGATATAAATCTCTTTACCGGGCATTATGTTATGAATGTTAGTAACATCTCTATCCTACGAGAACAGGGTGTTACAAAGAGAGTCGGTGGATTGTAAGGTCTCTTAATGTTATGATAGTTCAGACGACTTATACAAGTCTTGATTGACACATGGAGAACAACAGTATATAACTTTTTTTTTTTTATCGGTTTTTTTTAGAATAAAAGTATATAACTTGAACCAGTATTGACAGTGAACTTATCAAAGGAAGCTTCAGCTGTTGCCAGATAGAAGTATCCCATGGACTAGGAAGCCTTCTCCAAATGTTTCCAAGTAATAATGCAGTGTAGTAAATGTAGTACTGCATGACTTACCTCAAGGGCCTTTTCAGCATTTGTTTCTGTTATTACTCCTACTGCCGCATTAGCAGCCAATATCATCAGGATAACCTGCACAAGTAGCAATATAAACAGAAAAAAATTAAGACCGCAGACCATCTAACTTCAGATGCAAAAATGTCTAGCTGAATACACACATCATATTCATACCATGTGATAGAATCAAAGTACAGACAAATTCCCATCTTTCTCATCTTAAATGTCAATAAAATTGTTGTGTGCGTCATGCATAATCAACTTCAACTAGAGTCTTGACAAAGACTCTTGTCAGATCAGGGAACATATCAAATCTTTAAGCTATTGCAAATATTCAAGAGTTCAAACTAATCGACTTCATGTATAAAAATATATAACCAATAGGAAGGTTGGAACCAAAGAAATAGAACATGTTCAAAAAGCTGGAGTGGTTGGAGGGGAAAGGTGAACATGCATCAAAGCACTACTCGATCATATATCAGAAAATCCTAACAAGGAACCAGCTAACCAAATTTGAATCATAATGTATCTTACGGAAGGCTCCAAAAATGCTGTTAGGCCCGTCTCTCCATTAATCAGAGCCAAAATGAATGAAACAAGTGCTGCAGCAATCAGTATCTTAACAAGCAAGTCGTCAAACTGTTTAAAAACCAACTTCCAGAAGGGCGCCCCTGCATGTGCAAAGTATATAAGATTTAGCTAGTAAGAATTTTCATCTCTAGATAACTGAAGTACCCTAGGTGGGCCAAGAGAAGAAGGTTTGACTCTAAGGATAGCATGGTAACTTAAATGACTACACTTCCATTCTATAAACCTCTCGTATACTTTGGATAATGGAGAGAGGAAAGCGCCCAACTATTTTGAGAATAATCAACATCAAGTTCTCATACACAGAAGAATATTTCAACGATTTGTAGGTTTGAGTATCTCCCAGCTGGTAGCCTATAGTCATTGAGGGAATCGTGTGAATTATAACAATCTCACTTTCTCGTTTTTCCCTTAACCTATTTACAAGATGTTGAGTTTCAAGTGTTTCACTTGTTTTTTAAATCATACAAATTGATAATGAGTTGTGATTAAGATAAAAATATAGGGGAGCGATAAGATCTGGGGAAGTAGGACCGTATATTCTATATTTTTTCATATCAGTTACAGCTATGATGTAAATAGAAAATTCACATAAATCCTGAGGAGGGAAATGGTAGAAACGATAAAGAAACAATGCATAGCTTAATTTTAAGTATATTTAAATGGAGAGGAGGCTGTGGAAGAAGAACAAGCATAGTGCACTTACTTCTCTCTTCAGGCAGCACTGTAGACCATGAGTGAATCATGCAACCAGAGAAAGAGAGGAAAGGAAAAAAAAAAGGCATTAGGATAAAAAGTAACAAATACAGATTTCACACTTGCATGGCTTATAACGCAACTGCAAATTAAATTCGGACACATGAGGACATAAATCCCTACACTCAGCTGACCAGTGCCCTGGTTCAGGTTCCTAGTGATCAATAAAGTTGTTGAGCACGTTTAGTTTTAGTACAACTTGAGAACCACCGACATTAAAAAACATTTTACATGGTTCCTGATACATGGAACATTAATCCAATTCTTATTAAATGACATGCCACAAAAATAGAGCACATAAACCAAATGATTGTGATCGGAGCATGTTGCCGTGTTGGATCTGAAAGTGTCAGGAGATGAGCGTTGGGAACGGAAGACGCACCATTTTTGCCATAAAGTCTAGCATGTTGCGCAACCTACCGGAACAAAAAAAAAAACTTATATTGTAGAAAATAAATCCAAACCTTAAATTCAACCACAAATACGGACCAAATCTAAAATAAACCACAAAAGATTAAACTTCGATCACTAAACTAAAATTTCAGATTGTACAAAAGACATCATTAAGTCTGGTCAGGAAACATATTTCTGCACACCTGATCTTCGCTAAGACCTTGGGCCGGGTCCACCCCGAACAAATCCAAGACCTGAGGCACAAAAAGACCGACAAAACAGAAGTGTCAGAATTCCCCGAAAACTGCTGGAATAGCAACAGTCTAGAGGCCAATGTCACTAGCATGTTTCCGCTTCAAGAAGACCGGATTCGCGTTCAAACCGTCGGAAACCGGTGAGGAGAACGAAAGATAAATACAAATCCGAATCCAATGGTAATCGTGCGGAAGAAAGAGAGAGTGAGCAAGGAGTTGAGTCCTTCCACTCCGTTCAATTGCCGAGGCAATCTCCAAATATCTATCGCATTGTCAAATTTTCTTATCCGCTAGTATTTTCGAAGTGAAAAGAACGTGGAGGGGGGGGGGGGGGGGGATGCGGGTTACCTCCGTGGCAGATCTGGCGTAGGCGTCCTCCATTGAACGGAGGGTTTGGATCGGAAAGAGAAGCTTCCCCGGGGGGTGGGGGGGGGGGGTGGGGGGGGCGCCGATTTCAGAGAGAAAAACCTCTGCCTCGTGGCCGGCTTCCTTTGCGATGAATTGATGTTTTCTTCTCGATAGTGGATACTGTATCAGTTGGTCTGCACGTACTAAGAAGGTAGTTCTGGTGTGTTTCTTTGGGTCCACGCTCCACGGATCTTCCTTGGAGAGATTGTCTGGAAGATCAAGGAAAGGGAGCGTTTCGCCTTTGGTTGGGTGTGAGCTGGGACGTTACTTGGCAACCGGCTAGGGCTCCCGTTGCACGTGCGGGCACTACGGTTTACGGCTCGTCTTACACGTGAAGCCCGTTAGCTTTTGCGCCAGTAGAGGCGTGGGAATGGGGCCGGGCTGGGCTTTTTTGGAGAAAAATAAACACCAGAATTTAAGCGGAAAAATATTGATATAATTTAAGCTGGTTTCAACTTTGAGATATCATTCTTGTTCAACCAAATTCATATATCCTCTTTCTTAATTGAAAAATATTTTAAGTATAAAAAAATTACATAAAAATAAATTCAAAAATTGATATAATTTAATATAATACGTTAAATTACAAAATTACTTTTAAATTATATTTAATGAATCTCATAAAATCACATCAATTTATAAGTTTACTTTTATATAATTTTTTATATATATAGCAGTTCTTTTCTTAATAATGATACTTGGTCATCTGAGATTTATCGCTCAATAACTCTCTTGACAATGCACTACTATGTGATGTCACGTGGTTTAAGAAGTTAGATATAAATACAAATACAAAAAAAGTAGAATTAATCTAGAATTTCAATTTTTCTCTTTTTATATTTTCGACACTCTTTTGATATGAATATATTATTTTGTGTTTCTAATAAACTGTGTGGCACTACTTAGTGGTGTCATATAAAAAAAACCATCTAAGCGGTAAGTTTTAGATAGTGTAGAATAGCAGTACCCTTCTATAACTCTGCATCTAAAAATAAAAATATTTGAACTAAACAATAATAATAAAAAATTATTTTCTTGTTATTTATCCATATAATTCAAATACAAAAATGTACAAAGACCCAGTATTAATATGCGTATATTTACTCAATTGAAGAGATAATATTCTTCAACTCACACCTCGGAGCGTGTCACAAATTAAATGAGAAGTGTATGATCAAACATTGTGGTTGTAGACCATTACGGTTGTTACTAATATTATAGTAAATTAAAGTATAAGATTAAGGCCTCATTTATTTTTGTAGATGAAATAAAATGAATGGAGATTAAAGTTAAAAATTGAATAGAATATTATTTTTTAATATTATTTTTATTTTGATATTTGGAAAAATTGAATTATTTATTTTATTTGTGTATGAATTTGAAAAAATTATAATGATTATATTATATGAGATAAAATAAATTAGGATAAGTTGTAAAAATAAACGATACCTAATTGGATCAACTCCATAAAGCTTGACCTAAGAGGATGGTTAGGGAATAATTCAAACATAAAGAAAAGCTTCGAATTGGGCCAAAAATAATTCGTTTAGAAAAGGAAGCAATTACACGCTCATGTTGGGGCCAATAAGGGTCTCAAACAAACCTATAATTAAGGTTCCGTTTGGTTACTGAGCTCAGTTGAGTTTAGCCTAATTTTAAATTAAGTCTAACATTCAAACACTCAATTTTCAAATTATTAAATTCATACAAACTCAAAACCTTTTTACACGCGGGACCCGCAATATTTTTCAACTTAAAATATATTTGTATGTGGGGCTCGTAACCTTTTTCAATTTTCCATAAAAAATATTAAACTCATATTAATATCTAAACATACTTTAAACTCAGTTTAGATAGGTCATACATAACTCTCTTCACTACTCAATTCACAACTATTCATAAAAAAACACAACTCAGCTGAGCCCAGCTCAATATCTAAACGCAACCTAAGTTATTCAGTCTCAATCGAAAAATCCCACTAAATATCGGTCCGGTTCATATATGTCTTAGAGTGTTGATTTTCGATTAGGTCTAGGTGCGTTGTTTTTTGGACCACACTGAGTGAAGTGTGTGTGTCTGTATATATACTAGCTGTTGCTCGGTTGAAAGATATATATATATATATGTATGAATTTTTTCAAGTGATAAATATTTCCAAACCAAAACAGATTGATCATATATAGAGTTAGTTTACAGACAATTAGCTTAATGAGCCAACACATAGACATCATAAACTACTTCTGATGAACAACCAAATCATATACGCTGGGGTGCCACATGCAACTAGAATATCATATAACACATCACAGGAAGGCAATGAAGTAGGCCACAGTTCATTTGTTGATCAATGAAATAAAAGAGAACAAAATAATGATAGAGTGAAACACAAATACATATGACAACCAATAGCTTTGATTGTTACGCTGCTGATAAATAGCACTTTTGAATATGCGACGGTTATTACCTGCACATACGTTACGAGGAAACCATATATGTATTGTTATGATAATAATCGAATCTATACGATTTTTGTCTCCCATAGGGCCATAAGTCTAACTATCATTATTACTATTTTAGATTTATAAAAAAATGATAAATAATATAATATCTCCATACCTTAAAAGATGAAGGTAAAGTAGATGAAGAGTATAATAAATGATACATGCAAAATAAATAAATAAATAGAGGCCAGCTATAAATTGATACTCATTATTCTCCTAAACCGATCATTAATAGTCACTTTCTTAACTATTAAATAAAACAAAAAATTTACAAAAATAAAAAAGTAATGAATAGATAATAGGAATGTAGTAAACCTATCATTACCCTTACTTCATTTGTTATGAGTATTGTTTCTTCCGCTGATGCCCTCTTCCATTTGAATATTATTACATTTTTATCCCTTAGTACATTTTTACTCCTTACAGCTGACGCTTGATCGACTTCTCCATCTATTCTGTAAAGTTCTATTCACATGGGGGTATAAATGGAATAAAAGGTGTCAAATAAAATTTACTGCTCATTCATGTTCACTTACTGATAGACTCTTTTAAGTGTAAGGAGATATATTTAAATATTTATTATATATGTTATTTTATAGGGTGCGGCTATTTTGCCGCCCCATGTTGACTGCTGGGCTTATCGCCCAGTGTAAAATTATTTTTTTTTTCATTTTTTTTTTCACATTTTTTTAATATATTTAAATATTCTTTAAAAAATAAAAAAAAAATACATCAATATATTTAAAATCACTTCTTTAATCACTAAGTAAAAAAAAAAAAAATTTGACCAAGCGGTCAAATAGAGTGGGCAAATGTGGAGGGCAAAGTAGTGTTTCTCTATTTTATATAGTAGTCATAGTCATATAAATTAATTATGTAGTTTTGATATAACCTGTCACTATTGACTATATGTATTCGGAGTTTGAATGATATTGTTTTTTTTTTCTCAATTTTTTGTTTTTAACTTTATTGTGATGAGTTGTTAATTCTCATTGATGTATATGGATAATTTTGATAATTTTTTCAACCTTTTTTACGATATATTTGAATACAAGATGTGCAAATAAAAATAAATGGTTGATATTCAAAAGTGTAAACATTGTGAGCTCTTTTGTATTGATGAGCTAAAAATAGTCAAAATACGAATTAGAAGTGATTTTAGGACTTTCAATATGTTTGGCCCATTTTACATTGGGCTATATCGAATTGGACTGATGGCTAATAGTCTGGTCTATAGGAATAATCATTAATCGGTCTTCAAAATTTTCGATTAGTAATCTTTGGACCAGACTAATTACACCCCCCACTCATGATCAATGTCATATGACATAATTTGAGTTAAAGGTTAATTACATTTTGTCCCATCAAATTTTCACTAAATTCACAATGTGTTTTTGAAACTAATAATTGCATCAAAATTGACCCATTTACTTTTAAAACTTACCAATCCCCCATTTTTGTCTACCAGCAGCGTCAAATATAACTGAAATTCACTGTAAATATATAATTTTTATATAATTTATTATCATTGATCATATAAAATATAAAATAATATATGCTATCAATTAATAATAAATCATAAATCATTAACAATATATAAAATTATTTGATACCTAAGTTGCAAGTAAGTATGAATAATCTATGTATACAATGAAATTATTTGATATTTATTAACCATATATAAATTAATAAAAATTATTTAAATTACTAAATTAAAATGAAATGAATTATTAATGTGGATTATATAACTAACGAATTAAAAAAATATTTTACTATAATTGTATTTATGATGTTGATAGTTACTATTTACTAACTTAGATTTTACTCTTTAGTATACATAATTATTAATAATATAATGTATTTTATATATGGTTAATGATTTATAATTTATTATTAATTGATAGTATATACTATTTTATATTTTATATAGTCAATGGTAATAAATCTTTGCAGTGAATGTTATGCACATAAGCAGTATGTATAATGAATTTATGTTAGATTTGACTCTGTTGGTATACGGAAGTGAGAGATTGGTAAATTTTGAAAGTAAGCGGGTTTGCTTTAATGTAATTATTAATTTTGGAGGTATATTATGAATTGAGTTAAAATTTAAAATAATAAAATGTAATTAACTCTTGATTTAATATACTTATTCTAATATTCATTGGTTACTTTAAAAGAACAAATAAAAAAGGGTTGTTGATGGCAAAAGTACAAAGAGAACTCACTCGTATTGTTCGGATAGTAATCAACCCCACTCTGATACCTACGGCGCGTTAAACGCGCAACCTATAAGAAACCAAAATCGTTGATTGCAATCAATGATGTCATTAATTAATGATTACAGTTAATGATGCCTTTGTTTAATCTAGTATTATCGCCATTGCCACCGTCTCAAATTTGACATCACAGCCACTTTAAGGAGAATCTTTGCTCATCAACCCCAAGGTATGTATTTATATTCTTTAAATATTTCATAAATATTCTTATTGCCGCAAGGCCCGCAATATCTAATACATCCTCTAATCATTTTAGTGGTGAGTACAGTAAAGAATTTGGGGGAGGGAGATGGGATAATATGAGAATTTTGTAAATAATAGTAAGATAATTTGTGAATAATAGTAAGATAGTTTGAATTATATTTTATAAAATTTTAAAAAAGGTAAGAGAAAAAGTTGAATAAAAAATATATAAAATTAATATATTGTTATAATAAAATTTGTAATATAATTTTTATTTTGAGATTTGAAAAAATTGAATTATTTTTTATTTTTTGTTTGAAAAAATTGTAATAATTAGCTTTAAAATATTGTAATGATTAGTTTAAAATTATTTATGTTTAAGTGATATTTGAAAATGAGATGAAATGAAATGATCTAAGAATTTTAAGATGTATACTTTTTCCAACAGGCCCTAGATTTGAACTTTGTTTTGATTTTCTCGTTTTGTGATAGTTGGAGCTATTTTAAAAGACAATAAATGTTGCTATATATAAAAAAAAAGACAATAAAGGTGATGTTTTATTAGTTTTTTTTTTTTAATAGAATGTTTTATTGGCTTTGAGTTTAAAGGAATGCGTGCTTTGTGCTGTTTGAAGTGGATGACATTGAGGTTTTAGATACTTTGAGAGGTCTTAAAATGATCTTGAATTTAAGTTTTAAAGTTTGATTTTGAAAGAAGGTTCATTGTTTATTATTTAAGCTATTGGTTATAAAAAACCTAATTTTAAAATTTTCAATATAAGAGAATGTGATTGCATAAATTCAAAGTCTTATTGGTGATTTGAAGAGTATGACATGACATGCTTTATGTTGGTAGGCAAGAAAATGAAGAAGCTCACTTACTCGCAATACATGCTCATTTTTTTCATGACACTATTTAGTGATGACATCAATGTCCATCTTTTATTCAATCTATAGTCTTACTAGATGCTGATCTATAATTGTATTGACTATGTTATTGAATTTCATTATGAATGAAATTTGTGAAAACTTGAGATTTGAACACAATTCTCGAATTTTTAGTCAATTTTGAAAATGTAATCAATTTTAATGAAAATTTTCATACATTCATAGACAAAGAGATCAATTGACAATTATTGAATAGAAAATGTTAAATGTATTTAAGAAAAACTTACTTATTCGCATGTCAGTTATTGATATGTCAAAAATTATGAAATTTGAAATTAAAAAAAAAACTAACAAAATAAATATTGTAAGTAAAAGTCTAAGTACATGTAGCACTACGCTATTCAATAATTAGTAGTTGAGTAGTTAAGCAAGATTATAAAGGTCTGTTTAGCAATACAACTGTTCTTAAATATTATTAAATATTAATCAATCACATAAACACTTTTCAATTTTCATTTTCAAAATTTTCATATAATCATTACAAATTTTTTAAACTCCTAAAACAAAGCACAAAAAACATTGAAACAATACTAATTTTTTAAATTTTTAAATAAAAATAATATTAAAAATCATATTCAAATAATTTTGTAACTTTGTAATATTTTTATTTAATTTGTTAACTATCATTTTTCTAAATTCAATAAAATATTTATACTATTATTCATAGATATATTGAAATATTATAAATATCCAAAGAGGTACTAAAAGTCAAACCAAAAACTTTTCCTCATTTTCGTTTGAGGTTTATTTTGATAGAATTTAGAAAAAAATCGTTTTTTTAACAGTGGTTGTAAAAGTGCAGGGAATTTATGAAAATAATTTTGTAAAGAAAGAATTTGACATTTTTGAATAAGTTATTCGAAGTGATTTTGTTTTTTGAATGTTTTTGGTCGTAGAAATTGACGTTACGTTAATAAGTTGTAGAAAAAAAGTTACAGAGGATGATTTTTTTTTTTTGGGTATACAACAAATGGATTTGGTTTGCTTTTCCTTCTATTTTTTTGTTGTTAAAAATATGAGTAGTACTATATGGATCTATAAAATTTATTTTTGTTAATTTTCTTAAAAATTTATAATTTATAATTTTTAGCATAATAATAATTAATATAGAATTTTTATAAAAAAAAAACAGTACGACATAATACCCGAGTGGGCCGACTCGACAATAGTAAAGACCAGTCGAAACCGGCCCGGAAGCATCCGGGTCATTATACACACGAACGTGCGCCGCGTTTGAACTTTGAAGTTAAACCCTCAAAAACCTAACAGCTTCTATGCGTCCGCCATCGCTTCTCAGTTCCTAGTTCCCACCGTGTCTCTGTGATGCTCACTCTCTATTTCCTCTCTCGTCCCTCACTTCTCCCAGTCAGTCGCAGTCATAGACCGCCATACATATAACGCTTGATTTGTTTTGGGAGCTCTTTGTCTGGCCACAGAAATGCTCGAGGCTTATAAGAACAGCTCAATCGACTGGAAGCCATCTCCTGTAGTTGCACTAGCCACCAGCGCCGACGACTCCCAGGTCGCCGCAGCTCGAGAAGACGGCTCTCTCGAGATTTGGCTCGTCTGTCCAGGCTCCGTCGGCTGGCACTGTCAGCTGGTACCCAGAACTCTCTGCCTCCTTCGGTTAATATCATATTCGCGAAAAAAAAAACTTATCTATACGTTATATGCGCAGACGATCCATGGGGACCCCAATTCGAGGGTTTCGTCACTCGTGTGGTGTCAAGCTGGTTCAAAAGGCTTGCCTTGTGGTCGGTTGTTTTCGTCTAGTATCGATGGGTCGGTTTCGGCGTGGGATCTTTTTTACTTGAAGCAGAAGGTATACTTGTTATTCCTTAACACTCATTCTTATGTTAACGTTTTTGAACCGAAAATCACTTTAACATTTTTCGCTTCTTGTATGTATAAATATTTAAATATATTGCGAAGCTGACATCCTTTTTTAAAATTTATGGCATTTATACAAAAGTTTTGAATACCGTTTCGGTGACTATTTCGGTTAATGCACTAAAGCAAAATATTTTGATATTGGTATGGTTTCGGGTTAATTTATATATAGATAAATTAATTATATACATATAAATTATATTTAAGAATAACATGAATGCTAGTTTTAAAAAGTTAAAATACATATTTATAAAATTTAATAATATTTCTAAGTTCTCAATCCAATTATTAAAAAAAAAAATCACTTATTTTCATCACGAAAATGAGAGTAGGAATTTGATTTTCAATCCTTGAGAAAAAGAGATTAAAAAAAGTTAAGAAAATAGTTTTTAGATGTGAGAACTAGAGTGAAAATTATGAAAATATACTGAAAATACAAAAATCTACTAATTTCGGCCGGTACACCGAAACCGGCCTATATTGACCGAAATGCACTGGTACGATCGGTATTTGACCCGGTATGAAACATATACAATTATACATTCCCTGTACCAGTCACTTTCCCGATACGGTAAATACCGGCCGGTACGGCACGATATTTAAAACTCTAATTTATACTTTGAAAAGAAACATCAACGAATATAGCAGTAGTCCTGAAAATTAGCGAGATGCTCTGCAGCGTTTGTACAGTAGTTAGTAATTGCAGTCAGTCATATAGAACCCCTAGGGGTTGGCTCAGTGGTAAAGGCCTTGGTCTTGATGGTATGCTCCTTCCAGGTTTAAGGTTCGAACCCTCAGTGTGCAAACAATTAAAATTCATAAGGGCCATCGGACTAGGAGATTTTCCCTTGAATTACCCGAAGTGCACTTGCGGGAAACTCCTTGCTTAGGGCACGTGCACTTCCGGGATTAGTTGGGATGTTGTTTCTGGACACCCGGTGTCAATAAAAAAATAAATAGATCGAAGTCATATAACTCAGACAGCAGTCAGCATAAGCAATGCCATGGGGCAGGTCCACTGATAGTAATGTTGCAATGAACTAGCAAATTGCAAGACATCCTGGCATATGCAATTCTGGTTTTTTTCCTTCAAGAATCTTCTGCAAACTGTAATTTATTAAGAACAGAATTTTAGTAGAATAAACCTGTTCCATTAGCAATTTGTTACTCATTTAATGTGCTTAAACTGCATATTATTCTCATGAATTATTAGATAATGTTTATAGACTCACATATTTGCAGACGGTATTAAATTCAATTGGAGTCTCAATCTGGCAAATAGCTTTAGCGCCATCTAATAACCATGTACTTGATACAAATCCTAAGTCTGAGCATATTGGAAATGGGTATTTAAGTGACAAGTTAAGCATGGATGATCATGAAATGAGTGAAAGTGAAGATGAGTTTGACTCAGTTGAGCTTCATGAGCAATCTGTTATCAAGTTTCCACGTGTAGCAATGGCTTGTGACGATGGCTGTGTGCGGATATACAGTATTTCTGACTCAGATGAGTTAATTTACACCAAATCATTGCCTAGGGTCAGTGGTGAGATATCTTTTCCTCACCATATATACTTGACATCTCATTAATTCATTTTTCTTTCTTTTTTACATTTTCCCAATCCTAACCGTGGAGATTTTTTGTGGTATTGTTATCTTCAGGACGTGTTTTAAGCGTGACTTGGAGTCCTGATGCAAATATGATATATTCAGGGAGCAGTGATGGGTATGTTTGTGATATCAAGCATGCATGATTGCTAGATTTTTGGCCCTTGCTCCATGTATCACACTTTCATTTTTGCTGAACTCGAATATATCTGTCCTCATAGATGATGTGATTGAAAACATCTTTTCTTTATTTTGCAGGTTTATAAGATGCTGGGATGCTAATGTTGGTAATGAGATGTACAGGATTACTGTTGGACTTGGAGGTTCAGGTGGTGGACCTGAACTTTGTGTATGGTCATTACTCGCTTTGAGGTAAAAGTAGATATATCTTTTTATTGTAATTGTTTTTGTTTATATGTAGCTTAGAGGGGTCTGTTTCATTTTGTTTGTTATAAGAGCATTGCTGCATTAGCATTACATTACTGATATCAAGTGATTATTCATTTTAGGTGTGGGGCCCTTGTTAGTGCGGACAGTACTGGTAGTGTTCAGTTTTGGGACAGTCAGCATGGGACTCTTTTGCAGGCATATTCTCTCCACAAAGGTGATGTGAATGCTCTGGCAGCAGCTCCCAGCCATAACAGGGTGTTCTCTGCTGGTTCTGATGGTCAGGTACGGGATGTTGGTCCGTTTGGAGTTGAAAGTTATATATCAAGTTTGGTTACTCGGTCACATTCAACTTAAGATGTGGCATTGTTTCTACTTTTTGAATCATCATCTTCTACTTGAAGCTATTTAAGAAAAATAAAACCACATTCAGCATTTTATTATTGCATGATACTTTCCCTATGAAAATTTCTGGATATTTTCACATTATTTTCAATATTTCAAAACTAGGGCCAATTCCTTTTGTTCAGTTCACTGCAAAGCAAATGAAAACCGAAGCATTGTAGAGACTGATTTGCATGACCAGGAAGGCCAGTTGTCGGGTTTGTTTGACAGTGATGATGTGCTGAATATTCCAAGTGAGTTCTATGATTGTTGATGGTTATGGAAACATGGAAGATGTTTAGAGACAGCTGGATGAGGTGACGTGTTGAAGAAATCTTATGAAACAGTTGAGAGCTTTTGAATGTTGCTTTTTTATGCCGGATATTTCCATTTGGCTTGGATTCTTGAGATTGGCTTAGATTTCTTTGTTGGTTAGAGACTTGAGCTCTGCTAAACCTGGTTGCCCAAAACCATAGGGGTTTTCTAGTCCAGTAGATTTAAAAATTGAGAACAATAGTCTGTTGCTTGGAAGGTTATGTAAATGAAAAGGCAGTCATACATGTTCTGAGGGGCTCAGTTTCGGGTCAGCCTAAACTCTGTAGTGAAGATAGGTTACAGTGGGATGTTGAATGTTTTGAGATCTTTCTAAGCTAGGTGATGCTCTTGATCCAACACTTCTTCGTAGCTCTATAGGATATATATTAGCCCAGAACTTGGATAATATCTTCATATACTACTTATCAAAAAAAATATATATATTTATATACTAGCCCTGCTTGCTTCTTTCTGTATGTTGTTTCTTTGGTGGGACAATTTGTTATTTTCCCTAATCAAGATGCAAAGATATGACACAGCTGTGGGTTATTTTTCAAGATGAGAGATTCTGCACCAAGGATCTTATGGTTTCTGAAACAGTTTCATCAGCTCAAAATCCTTGAAACTTTTTGTATTAATTAGTTTTATCTTTATGTAGCCTTTTTTGCCCTCTCCTCCCTCGCCTGTTCGACTTTTTAGCCTTGATATACTTGGTTATTCAACTGAGTAATGTTGTTTATTTGTAGGTTATTCTGTATAAGCTCTTTAGCGAGACAGTGGGACCTAGTGATGACAAAGCTTCTTTGACAGCAATGAAGAAATGGACCTATGTTGGTTATGTAAGAGCTCATACACATGATGTCAGGGCTTTGGCACTGGCTGTTCCAATCAGCAGGGAAGGTCTGTCAATGACATCATGATACATCTTCTTCTAATTAAATAAGTGTCATATACGAACATCCTATATGCATATATGTAACCTATAGTGGACACAGTTTTGGTTATTTCCGAGTTCTTAAATTACTGTATTCTAATTGGCAGAACTGTTGCTGGATGAGAAGGTAAAAAGAATTCGACGTAAGGAGAAGCCCATTGAATTTAGTTACCATAAGTGGGCCCACATGGGAGTTCCAATGCTTATCTCAGCAGGTGACGACACAAAACTTTTTGCTTACTCTGTGAAGGAGTTCACCAAGTTTGCTCCTCATGATATTTGCCCTGCACCCCAGAGAGTACCGATTCAGTTGGTGCATAATAAAACACCGTTACTTCTAGTCCAAGCTTCCCATTGGTTAGATATCCTGTGCGTACGCACAGAAAGTGTTGCCTTTCCTGACATGGCTTGTGGTCCTTCTGGCGGCCTTGCGATGACAGATTTGCTTGCTCGAATTAAGGCTAAGGCATCTAGGAGGATTATTTGCAGTTCTATTTCTAATTCAGGTGAACTTTTTGCATATTCCGATCATGTGAGACCCAGCCTATTTGAATTGAAGATGCTTGGAGCTGGGAAAAGTACGACTGTTAGTAAAAGGCAACTTCCTCAGAGACTGCCATTTGCCCATTCAATGGTTTTTACTTTTGATTCATCTTGTTTGATGATAGCTGGGCATGATAGAAGGATATATGTAAGTTTTCCTTTGGCTTTAATGCTTTCTATATGTTTTTAATTATTTTATTTTTCAAGGTCTCTTCCCTTTTTTTTTTTTTGTATTTAACAAGGCACACGCCGTATGGCAAGACTAATCTTTCATGGTTCATGCAGACATCCTCTTTCAGTTTTTATTTGTCTCTAGGACTATGAATTGTTTCCCCAATACATGTATTTACAAATGCTTGTCAACATTATCAGAAGTTTAAATTTTGAAAACTTTTATTGTAAAAATGATGATTCTATATTTTTTTCAGTTCTTGTTTCTAATGCCTCGATGAAAATTTGCTCACATTGATGGATGTGTTGTCAAAAATTTTTGAACAAATTGTTGTTCCCCCAAGCTGGGCTTCAGGTTGCCATGTCTTCCTCCTCACACGCATTTTTAATAGGATTAGTAGAGTTCTATTAATCATATTGAAAAGGTATGTGTGTCTCACTTGCTCTTTAATCCTATTAAAAAAGCATGTGAGAAAAGAAACACATGGTAATTTAGGGCTCGTTTGGATACAGAAACCATCTCACCTTATCTTATCTCATCATTACAACTTTCCCAAATTTCCACATAAAATATAATAAACAATTCAACTTTTTCAAATCCAAAAACAATAATAATATTAAAAAATAATATTCTAATAATATTTTATTCAATTCATCTAAAACCATCTCATCTCATCTCATTTCACTATCTAAATGAGCCTTTAATCCACCAAGTTGGAGGAATTTCGTTGACTCTTTTTGGATGGAAACATTGTCCAACAATTTTCCTTTTTGAATAAAAGATGAAGCTAAGAGCCATAATGATCATACTGTAGAGAGGTTTGGCCTCTAGATTCCTGGTTTATCGCTTTTGTTTCATGACCTTTTCCTTGTGCTACAGGTTGTGGATGTGGGCAGCTCACAACTAGTACATACCTTCACACCGTGCCGTGAATTGCATGATGAGCAATTACCTCCAAGGGAGCCTCCAATCACAAGAATGTTTACCAGCTCTGATGGGCAGTGGCTAGCTGCTGTCAACTGCTTTGGAGATGTATACATATTTAATCTGGAGACTTTAAGGTTTGAAACAACACTTGTCAAGCATTTGTTCTAAAAAACAATGATACCGTTCTTTATTATTCAAGCATTATAGACATCATTAGTCATGACCTGGTAGAACGGGCACCTAGGGAGATTCACTAATTAATTTTCTGAGAATGTTTTTTTTTTCTGTAACTGGTAATGATTTGTTTGATAGTATAATAAATTCTCATCTTTATGGTTCATGGTCATGGCTGAATACTTGTGTGGAGGATCCCATGAAAAAGGGCATGAGGCTGAGAAGATTTAAAAGCCTGATTTTGCTGCAGCACAAGCTATATCATCATTTATCTATAGGGCCATAATCTTCTAAAATGCCTGCGTGCATTGAGTTTTCGTTGTTGTAAACTCTTTTTGGTTCTGTGGAACAGGCAGCACTGGTTCATTTCAAGATTGGATGGTGCCTCTGTTACAGCTGGCGGTTTTTCTCCAAGAAACAACAATGTGCTTATAATTACAACCTCTTCAAATCAGGTCTATGCATTTGATGTGGAGGCCAGACAATTGGGAGAATGGTCAATGCAACACACATTTGTTCTGCCAAAGAGATACCAAGAATTTCCTGGGGAAGTCATTGGGCTTTCTTTCTTGCCCTCTTCAAGTTCATCGTCTGTTATTGTTTACAGTGCCAGGTGCTTCTCTACTCTAGTAGATATTGCTGTGGTGTAGTTCTGTTAGGGGCTCAGAACACGGGAAATTGATTAATTGATTGAAGCAGATAAAAAGAACTCAACCCGGCAAAAAATAGTAACTAGAGTTGTCACTGAATTTATTGGTCAGTACAAATTTGAATTATGTCCTAATAGCAAAATTATATGCTGTCAATAATGTGCAAACTAGCATTCATTTTCCAGTTAAAAAGACTTATCTAAAATAACTTTTAAGGTTGACTTTCTTAAGAAGCTGCACCTAGTCTTTCTGGTTTTATTTTCTGCTTTAAAGTCAAAATAACTGCTGTGAGCTTAAACATTGATGCCTCACACAGTTCAATATCCCAAACTTGTTCCCACGAACATGCTATACAATGAACCTGTGTATATAAGTCTTTCTTGAGAAGTAATGTTTTGACTGCACATTTATAGTGTTCACCGCTTCATTTGAAAATATTCTGGATTGACTTTGAAGCTGTACCGACACACAAGACCATCAACTAATCTGTTTGATTGATAAACTTCCCAATAATTGTCAATTTGATAGTGGATCCATGTGTGGAGATGGATGTACACATCTTGATTTTCTTTTCGTTCATAATACTAAACACTTGAAATTGAAGGACATTCTAGCAATTTTCACTTTGTTTTGACAGTTTAGGAGAGTGTCCTGGGGAGTGAGAATAATAAATTAGTAATTCTGATGGAAGCTATTTGTTTTGTTTAAGATATAGGGGTCGTTTGGGTGAGTCTCATATTTTCATTAGCTCATATTTTTTTTTATCAGTAAATAAGAATTGTATTAAAATAGGCGAAGCCAAGTACACGGGACATATACAAGAGCAATACCTATGCATGAGTGTCTAAAGATACAAGAAAATCATGGACGTTCATGCCATTAAAGTCTATTATAATCGACCAATGGAATAAAGTACGAAGAAATAAAGTTCTAATCTCGTCCACTGTCTGTTCATAATTGCCAAAACTTCAACCATTCTTCTCCATCCAATATATGAAAATCATCTTCAGCAGATAAAGGCTGAAGGTGGTTAGTATGAAGGTAAAGGCAGAAAATTATCCTTGGATTCATTTGGGAATTGGTCATCCTTATATCCGTTTAGATTACTTTTATTTTGAGTAAAGCAGATGCGTAGTTACTTGATATCCTAATATTGTGGTGGATAAAGACTTGGTGCTTTGTTACTAGCATCGTGTTGGACATGTTATTGAATTTTGAGTAATCTGACATTTGTAATTTCATTTTTTCATGTTTTAGGGCTATGTGCTTGATTGACTTTGGAAAACCCGTGGATCGAGATGAGAACGAATTGGTCAATGGTCAGGATACAGCATTAAGGAATTTACAAAGTACTCCCATCAAAGGGAGATTGAAACGTATACTTAGAGATGGTCAAACAGAGACTAGACTCAGTAGTAGAAAAAATTTTGAGTTTTTTTCTTTTAGAAACCCTGTTTTATTTATTGGACACCTTTCCAAAAACTCCCTGTTGATCATAGACAAACCATGGATGGAAGTGGTTAAGACTTTGGATACATCACCGGTTCACAGACATATATTTGGGACATAAATGCTTCTCAAAAGGATTCATTTACAGCCTTTGGGGTGGGGGATTTTTGATGTGGCTACACTTGTTCTCCCTGGTCACAGCGGCTCTAGAGCATCTTTTTGTAATGTATCCCTCGAATAATTTTTTGTAACCTGTTAAAGTAGTAATTTTGAGTCTTCTATAATTCATTTTAATTTACTAGAACCTTCCCAAGATTGTTGCGCACGTTCATTTTGAGCATTGCAGTCTCAAGTTTTTGTATTTATTTTGTTACATTCTCCAATCAATCTTTGAAAATTGATATTGTTACATTCTCCTATCGACAGTTGTAATCTTGTAATGCTTGTGGTAACGGGTGAATTAAACTTTGCTTTTCAAGGCAGGATAACAAAAATTTAGATCAAATGGTTAATTCCTAAAATGTACCGTATACTGGATTTAATCATGCTGTCAGTCAAGGTAGACTAAAGGGATGTTTGGTAAACATATCTTCTCCCATCTTGTTTCTTCTCTAAACATTATTCAAACACTAATACTTTTAAATTAATCATTACAATTTTTTAAAATTAATTACTACAATTTTTACAATTTTTTAAATAAAAAATAAATAACAATTTAACTTTTTCAAATCTCAAAATAAAAATTATATTATAACAATATTTCAATTTTATAATATTTTTTATTTAACTTTTTCTCTCTCAATTTTCAAAACTCAATAAATACTTAACTCAAATTATCTTATTACTATTCACAAAATATCTTATTATTATTCATAAAATTTTCATCTCATCTCATTCTCCAAACATCTCTTAATATTATATGGCAATTAATTACTTTTAAACTTAAATGGTGAAATTTATGACGCGACTGACGAAACAAAAATTGTTGTGTTGGATCAAGATTTCATAAAACCATTTTTTATAATTTGGAAAAAAGAAATATAACTACATTGTGTGAACTCTAGTGTACTTAATGTTGGGGTGCACGTTACACTTTACATGCAGACAACATTTAATACGGTGGCGGAGTTAAGAGATTGTGTCTGTCTCCCTTTAAATTATAGAAAATATTTAGATAAAAAAAAATTGTAAAAGATATTAATCTATATCGTAGACACGAGACAATTGAGTGGTGTAAAAGGTATATCCGGAGAGTGCAAACTGCATGTACTATGATCCCCCAACATTCACTCTGATATCTTCTTCGTACCTGTATAACCGTGTTCTGTATGCCTACTTGCCTTAACTAATTAAAATTCAACCATACCATTGTTGCTATTTCGTTTTCTTTTTGTAAAAAAGGACAACAAATTAAGAAAGATCGACATGATACAGTGGTGGAGGCCTTGTTCTTTTCCTGAAAGTCGTTTTCCAAGATATGGGTGCAAAATCTGATGAAACCGCCAAAACAAATTCAATAATTGCACTAGTGTGTTGCATGTAACATGTATGGATCATATTCTTAGTGGGTACTGGTAGATATCCAAGGAGGGTGGTGGGGCACTGCTTTCGGTCCCTTTTGGTGGAAATCAAACGTCTGTTTTCGAGTCTAGGATGGCTTTACATGGTTGCATTTGCCAAATTCTTCCAGCCTAAGTTGTTTTAAGCAAGGCTGGCAATAACAGAATTAGAAAAAGTGTGGCACTTATTGGCCTTGGGTCGTCCTCTGTTTAAAATGATGCTTGCCCCTCTCTCTCTCTCTCTCTCTATCTGCGCGTATGTGCGTGCAATGCATATCCAGCTTTTGTCCAGCCCTCTGAGTAGCTGGTTTTCCATGTTAGTCAGATGAAAAATTCTATTCATCGTTATCACATATTATATTTTTTTATTTTATCAAATATGTGGTATATAAATGATGAGTAGAAGAATTTAATAAATTTAAGATGAATAAAATAAAATAAATTTTTTTTTTAAAGTATGGTATATAATCAAGCAAGATTTCTTGGAGAATCGAGCACTTCCCAACAACGACATGGTTAAGCTGGCAGATACCCATTCTCCTTATTATGACTTCGAATTAGTGTGTGTATCTCCTTGCTTTCTGGTTAATCATTGAAGAGTTATGGTTGGAAGGTTAATTTCGTGGCTTATTTATGTCCACAACGAAAGATATCCACCCCCCTCTTTTTTTTTTGTTATTATTAATAAACTCTACTTACAATCGTATGTGCGGAACCCATGCAACCGACACTTCTTTTAATGAGAAATTTTATTTTTTAATATTTCTGTTCTTATCATTTCGTTTTCTCTCTTTCTCTATCAATTTTTTTTGACCTCCTTCCTCTCTCTACATTTCTCTCCTCTGCACATCGCAAACCGCCCTTGAAACTTATCACTCCCAAGTGCAATCCTTCTACCGGTTGCATAAAAAATTTTATTTTTTACTGCCTCTCCGAAACCCTTGCCCCCCTCATACCAAAGCAACAATACCGCCGAAGTTTGACCTTTCACAGGTTGTGGATGTCTACATCTAAGTCACTAGCGGCGAGGTTGGTGCGGCGAGTTCACTTGCTCCCAAAATGGCCCCCTTGGGCTATCCCCCAAGAAGATCAGAGAGGAAATAGCCAAGGAGACCGCCAAGGACTAGAAGGGCCTACGCATCATGGTCACGCTCACGGTCCAGAACCATCAAGCCAAGGTCTCTGTTGTCCCCTTCGCTGCAGCCCTCGTTATCAAGGCCCTTAAGGAGCCCGAGCGCCATCGTAAGAAGACAAAGAATATCAAGCATAATGGGAACATCTCCCTCGCGAAGGTCATGCGGCATAGGTCCATGGCCAAGGACCTCTCTGGGATCGTTAAGGAGATCCTCGGTATGTGTGTGTCCGTCGGTTGTACAGTCAACGGGAAAGACCCCAAGGACTTGCAGCAGGAGATCACCGATGGTGATGTCAAAATCCCTTTGGACTGAGTTCCCCATTGAGGATTTTTTTTTCAAATATAGTTTTAATTTGTTTTGTTTTGGATAATTTGGGGATTGTATGGTTTACTATGTTTTAGAAATTAGAATATTTCCAGGGATTTGTATGCTAATTTAATTATGTTGATGGAGTTGGTGTTAGTGTGATTTCTTTCGCTGGGTGATTGATTATTGTTAAAAAAAAAACAAATTTTTTTACTTGAATTTCACTGTGATGGGGGTTAGCAGCGGGGTTGGGTCTTTTGTGAGTGATGGCCTGTTATTGCTTGAGGCTGGTTGGTGGTGGCAGTGGAAGGGAAGAAATCAAGAGAGAGAGAAAGTCTGAAACTTGAGAAAATTTTGCTTCTGTTCGAAGCAAAATTATGAGAATATTGAAATAGGTTGCTAAACGGTAGTGGAATTGGTGGTTTGATGGTTACTGTGGTTATAGAGAGTCAGAGGAAGATAGAGATGAAGGTCGTGCAGTATGGTTACCGATAAATATTCATCAAGTTTCTAAGTTTTTTATTGATAGATGGAAAAAAGAAAGGGGAGAGAGAGAGAGAGAGAGAGGAGGAAGAAATGGCTGAAGTGGGACCCAATTTGTCAGCCGATTATACAAAGATTGTATATGCCGATTGTACGTAACATTTCTACTATTATTATTATTATTATTATTATTATTATTATGGATTTTGCTACACAACCTCTTACTATTCATCCACACTCTACACTTCATATTTTTTAATATTTTTAAAAATTTTTTTTTGAATTTTTTTTTTAAATATTTTATTTACTATTCATATAAAAATTATTTAATAAAAAAATTTTAAAAAAAATTTAAAAAAAGATAGAGTGTAGAATGTTGGAAAGTTGAAAAGATTTATTGTTATAAAGAAGCCCACAAATAATATGTGCGACAACCATTGATGTCAGAAAAAGAAATTGAAAACAGGAATTTCCTTTCTGTAAAAAAAGAAATCATGTGCTCAGGTTGTTTCCCATTGCATTGACAATCACGGATAAAAAAGGAGTAGAAATTGAAACACAACTAAAAAGGAAAAACACGGGCAATATCCTTTTGTAATCAGATGTCATCTTTTACAGCACTCATTATCTCAGTCTCCACACCACCAGCTGCAGCATCAAAGCTAAAAGAAGTCATTTTCAGTTTCTGTGAAAACCACCTGCCAAGATAAAAACAACAACAATATTTCTACAGTCAGCATCACATCCTCGAAGCATTTCTATTTGCTGCAGAGGACTCAAATCCAAAACAATTATAGTGGGCCACCTGGTTCGTCTGAAGCTGGTTTTTTGGCAAAAGACTTCAAGAAAGTAAAATGCTTCTGCACTGTAGATTTTTCCTGCACATATTCAGGAGTGTCGCCACTTAATTATAGGAGGACGCTCATATAGGAAACCTGCAAGGAAGAGAAGGTACCTCAAAATGCGTTGCAGAGAAACCCTGAGAGAAATTCAATAAATTCTCCGTTGAATCTTCATTCCCATAGAGAGTTGAATCCACCTGCAAAGTTATCAAAAGGCCACACTTGATAAAGTTTGTTGCAAGTGAAATGCTAGCAACACATTCATATTTAGTATATACAAGTGCATTTATTCTATAAACTTGCCTTGGAAAAGCTCAATGCTGGGGAGCTAGCAGTGTCATCAAGACTTGAATGCAGTCGGTGTCTGCCATGTTCTTTGGCCTTCACTTTCCTTTTGCTTTTGCGGTCCCGCTCAGAAGCTGAAGAAGAATTGAAATAACATCCATTATCATGAATGCACTCTTCATCATCTTCAAGGTAATGTGAAGGCCCAGAAGAAGCATCAGAGACCAAGGACAAATCTTCTTTTTTCTCCTCCATTTTTGCTCCCTTTCCTCTATAATACTCATCCATACCACCAACTACGTGGAATTGAGTTTCTGAAAGTGAGGATTGGTCTAAGTACCGAGTCCAACCTGATTCACACCCACTACTGCCCTTTGAAGCTGAGATATCCATTCTAAGACTCTCAGTTTCTTAGCCTCTTTACCACTTAAAACTCCAATGGCCCTCACCTATACATACATACATATATATAGGCTCTCCTCATGACAGAAATATATGAGAAAATTGAGCTTGTAGGTGAGCCACTGAGGCTGAGCCTCTCTCTCCTTTCCTCTCTCTCTCTGTGGTGCTATTCTCTATATAAGCAGAAGAAGAGAAGAATAGAGACAGAACAAACCAAAGGAGTCACACTCAAATCCTAGACTACGTTTGTCCTCTGCTGTATCCCTTTGCGTCTTATTTTATCTCTATGTGCATGAATCGAAATTGCCAGTTGTGCGCCTGTGTTTTTGTGAGTGCGTAAGAGAGAGAGAGAGTGTGTGGTGATGATAAGGGAAGAAACAACATCTATTGGTAACAGCGGTGACAAGGGAAGTGGTTATTGTTCATTTACAAATGTACTCGGCCTCTATATATACTGTAATATTTCAGGCAAGTACTTTAGATTTTTTTGTCCCAATTTAAAATCACAAGAGCATTATTAAAATTTAATGAAAAATATATATTTTTTATAAATCAAAAAACTCCTTAACCATAACCCCACATTGAATTAGTTATTGAATTTATCAAAATAATAATATAATATTATTTTTTAATAATAATATTTTTATTTTTTTTCATATTTTACAATCACACTAATTATATGTTAATTAATAATTTAATTTGATTTTACATTATTATTACAAGATGCAGGTCTTTATTTTTGAGATACTGGACAAAATCATACCTTTCTATACTATTATGGGATACAACATGCACGAAATTGAAGAATATTCGTATAGATTAAACGTGAATAAAAAATAGATTTACTTGATAAACAGTAGCCTTTTAAATTTGAAAAAATTCATTTATTTATTGTAGTTCAAAACTTTCCACTAATCCTTTGGTTAATCCAATGCAGCTGTGATTTGATGAAATTCATCACTTTTTACATTTAATTATATTTTTGATGAAGTCAATACTGTTGAAACCGAGTTTAAATTTTAAAATGGGAAAAAGGTAATAATATGTAAACAAGTCTGCTGTGTCAACACATGTTTCATTTTAATTATAAAAAATTAAAATAATATTTTATTAGTTGATGTGACTTATTTCTAGTGCTCCACATTATGTGTACGCATCAAATATGAGCTCACAAATAGATTTGTCAACACATTTTATAATATGTACCTTTCTTTTTCGGATAGTGCTACAGTGACCGATGATCTCAACTGATGGTGAATCGATGCGGTCGGAATTTATTTATTTATTTTCATTTCTTTCAAGTATTTTTTTTTATATTTTTAAATACATTTTTTATAAAAAAATATATAAATTAAATAATATTTATTTTCTTAATCATTAAGTAAAAAAAAAAAAAATATCGGTCAAACCATCGGTATACTATCGGTTCAATAAGCATTTCCCTTCTTTTTCCTAACCTTCTTGTTAGAGGTCCATATAATGGACAACACGATCACCAACAAGCCAACAGGCAACAACGCTTGCCCTCCCCAATTATCTTAGATACTCAATCCATCACAGGTTTAAAAAAAAAAAAAAAAAAGGAGTTGGACAGCTATCACAAATTCACAAGCGGGTTGTAAAAAGTAGAAGATGGACAGATTTCAAAGATAACCAATCTTTGCGCAATATCATGAAATGGACTTATAAGAGTATTAGTAGTGGATCAATAAATTCTAACCAAAATTTGATTAGGAAATTTATTTTTATAAATTTAGTTAGTTACTTTTTAACAACATCATATAACAGGCTTAACAAATCTATTATTATTATATTAAAATATTAATTTTAAACTTTTTAATTATTTTAATTTTAATTGTAATTTAAATATTTATTCGTTATTAAAAAACTATATATTAGTTTTCTAACGTTCAAATTATTGGATATAATTTTCTAACGATCTATTTTTTACAAGGGTCATAATTCTTTTAATTGATATATTTTTTAAACTTTTTCCAAATCACAGTTTACATTAACATATTAAATCAAATTTCGTTTTGATTTCTGTTTGGCTACCAACAAACTAGATTATTTACACGTGACTTGGAAAGTAGCGTTACAGCTGCGCGCCAGAGTTTCAAAGAAAGGAAAACAACACAACTTTTTCATCTTTTTCACATTTTTCACATATTCTCTTGTGCGGGAGACCAATGTAGTAGTAAGATAAAATTATTTTATTATGAGAATAATATTTAGCCAGTCCCTAGATTTGGCCAGCCAAATAATCTTAGACTATAATCACTGTTCATTTGTTGAATCCATTACATTAGTTTATTGTGCACCGTAGCTAAACCTTATCTAAATTTAACTTGAGTCCACCTCTTATATTACATCCTTGCAAAACCCTACAAGGGGGACAAGATATATTCAGATTGATTCTAACCAAAATTCTAGCCAATCTCTAAACTAGGAGCTAATAGAGTTCCCTCAGATGGCAGAAATCACCGACCCCAATTAATTTGTGCAAAAAGTACTCAGTGATTGGCCATTGAGTGAATAAATAAGATCTCTGAAATGTCTCTTTAATAGATTCTGGAACCGACTTTAGATCCTCGTGTGAGACGAGTCAAATTTGTCATAGTTTGTGTATGAGAAATGATCAGTCATTTGTATAAGTTGTTTATGAGAAAAGGTCAGCCTTTATTTATTTATTTAATCAAATTAGTCTTTCGTTTCTTTTTAAAACGAGTCAACTTGATCATCATTTGTAAGTTTCTTCTTCTTCTTACCCAAAACCTCCAATATTCATTTTCATCAAATGCTCCATGGCTAAGCTATATGTACACGTTGCTACTTTTGCGATCGACTACGTTGCATTAATTTGACCACAAATCCTAACCTTTCTAATTATTAGGAGCTAGATACAAGGTTACTGACATATTAACCAAAAGACAGAAGGGAGGAAAAGTCTTTGGGCGTGTATTAAAATTCCTAATTGACCTAATTGATTGTATCATATCTATCACAAATATTTATGATATTAATTTTTAATGTTTTTAATTGGACAAAATTTTCCTCCAAAGGAAATTATCGTCAATCCATTTAATAAAAATAGTCAAATGTTCCTACGTGAGAATCACGTGTTTTTTAATGAAAGAACGCATGATAAGTTTTAATTAAAACTTTTAAAAAAGTAAGTACTTGTCATATTCTCAAAATAGAAGGAAAGAAACTCAAGTCATCTCCTGAATGGGATACTGTAGGTGTTCCTGGTTATGGGTCAGGTCATCTAGGGGCTATGTAATAAAGAGAAGACCCGCGGTTTAATCTTCGGTAGATCACCATGTAAGAATGCATTGCGGACATCAAATTGATGAAGCGGCCACCCATACACGCAAGCGAGAGAAATAACAATCCCAAAAGTTGGTGTTTTAATAATCTGACTAAATGTCTCATTAAAGTCAATGCCTTGCTGTTGATGTAATCCCTTCGCAACAAAATGAGTCTTATAAAGCTCAATGGGGCCAATTTGGAGAAAAACTCTATCCTCCTTAATAGATTTTTCTCCCGTAAATTTCACCAAAGATACTGCTAACAGAATCAAATTTGCAGGGTCCTATTTCCTTATCTCCTTGTAGTTGTACACACATTCATTAACCAGTACAGCTAAGAATAGAATCAATTTTGCATGGGCTTCACCTGCACCATGAGCTTTCTAACCAGCTGGTCCCCTCCAACACATGCTTAGGTCAAACATGGACTCCCTCTCTCTCACAACTTTCAAACCCTTCTTATAATCAGAGATTCTAGCTCTCCCTTCAAACAACCCCACCCCATATCAACCAGAAGAAAAATAAGAATGTTTGCACCAATGACCCTCATTTATTTGTACGTTTTTGACTATCGAAACCCGTGCTGCATATACGTACAAAATTCTGTACAATCCAGAGTTGAAATTTTGTAAGTAGGACCTCTAAATAGTTTTGTGAATGATTAAAATTAGAAGACCCCCCAAAACCCTTAAGGGCATGTGCCTCGATGCTATGCTTCATGTGCGTTACAACTTACATGTACCGAGTTAGATATCATTCTCACAATGGCCGTCCATGCTTGAGAGGTCCTAATAGCTTGGTCGGTTTCAGACTGAATACAGGATTTGGAACTACCGGAAAATGATCTATCTATATAATTATGCATACACACAGAGAGACAGATACTTTAAGATCTTCTGTGGCCATCCTCGTCGCATTAATTGGAATTCGCATCGACACATCAATCACGATCAAAGAGCCGGCTCCTGATTTCAAAATGTTGGTTCTGCTCGGCATTAGCACAAGTTTGGTGGGCAAGTGACGAGTCGATCAAGAGTCGCTGCCCTGCTGTAGTCTCGTTGGATTGCTAATTCACCGCGCAATGTTAAATAGAGTTGTAGAGTGCGTAGGCATCACTTAATTTTTTTGAAAAGAGTGAAATTTATGATTAAAAAATTAATTTTTTATCATATAAGTCTTATATTTATTAATTTAAAAAAAACAATTACGCGAGTTTATACATTTTATAAATGTAAATATCATTTTTTTTGTCATAAAATTATTGTCAATTCAATTATGAAGAAAAAAAAGTAATTTAAAAAGAATAAATAAACATACTTTTTGAGACATCGACGCAACGGTGCTCTTGTCCTATTTTTTTCTATTATTACTACGTCTTTATTTGACAGAGATCACCTAGTCTCAATCCAATTCTCCCGAAATGAAATGAAGAATCGATGTAAACTTGCATTCAATATGGTAGAATAGGAGACTGTCGACATGCACAGGGATCCATCGAGGATTAAAACAAAAAGATTGCATCTTTAGTTTATAAACCGATTGTTGTATGGATTGGATTAAATGAACAGAAGAAGCACAAAGCAGTCGATGTACAATCGCAACAGCTAATTTATTAGCAACTTTTTTCGAATAATGTAATCATATTATATTATAAAGCAAGTGGAAATTATCACGTCGGTGAGCCCTGTTTTAGTGTTGTCAAACAAATTTGGGTTGCACGACGAAAAGGCTATAATAAATGGATAGTGTATCCCCGCCGAAAGATGTTCAGACCTCTCATCTCCTGATTAATTGATTGCGAATTAGAATCTTGGTCCCAACAAAAGAATAGTGATACTGTCATTTCCTTCTTAGGATTTTTTTTTCCGTTTAAATATTAAGTTAAAATGAAATGAATTGAGATGAAAGTTGAAAATAAAATAAAATATTATTTTTTAATATTATTATTATTTTAAAAATTAAAAAAGTTAAATTATTTATTATATTTTATGTAAAAATTTAAAAAAATTATAATGATGTGATGAGATGAAATGAAACTTAATCTTCGAATGGATTAAATGTTCTTATATTTTCCATCTTGGCCTTACCATTTTTTTTTTTTATAAGTAAATGGTATCTTTGACAAGGACAAAAGATACAAAACCACAAATAACTCATAACAACTGTTACAGTGCAAATTAATGAGGTGAAGATGGCTTATTTATTTATTTCTTTTTACCAAAGTTCATTCAAATTAATGAAGTAAATATGGCCTTTCTTTTGCCAAGAGAGAAAAAAAGGCAGTACTTGTAAAGAAGCCAAGACCATGAAATTAGAAGTTGTAGCAAAACACATCAAATCTTTAACTTGGTATATTAACCACGCATTGGGGCACCATTTTAACTTTGACCAGTGAAAAAGGGGCAGTCATAAAAGTTTTTTTTTCTCTCTCTGTTCTCTCTCCTACCAAGACAGGAAGTTTTTCCGTTCACTAGGGAGAGGAGGGTTGGTTCCACCCACCTCCCTTCCTCGTTGGCCACAACCTTATCTATTTTCATTTAACTTTATCTATTTTCGGTTGATTTTCTAGTTTTTTTTCATTAGCGACGTTACTTGTCGATCTGTTGCTTTTCAGCGATATAGGGATGACACGTGCCCTTCCATCAACTTCTCCAGGTGCCGATCGTCTAGATGGCGGAAGAAATCCACTCATATGTGCGGCGAATACGCCGCCGCACCTCAGAGAGCTATTTGTTGCCATGTGCAGCAATTTCGGGACCAACAACATAAAATCTTCCAGATTTAACTGTTCTCTTCATTCCAGATATGGCGCGTGCCTGCACGCGCCGCCACTGCCAGTAACGGCCCCTCACTAACGATTCGCCACAGTTTCCGATTGCTACACTATGTTCCTGCTTTCTCTAACCAAGGATCGAGTGAAAGTGGACGTGAAAGTTTCTTCTAGCCAATCTAAATCAACAAGTTGCAGCACACAACCCTTTACTGCGGCTTCTAACCGCAGTTCTATAGTCATAAAAATCGTCACCAAGTGGTTTCCCCTTGTGGGAAATGGGTGAGAATCATACTTTTAGCTTTAGATCCCTCTTTTTCTTTTTCTTGTTGTAATATGTTGGATTTGGAAAGACTGTAGGGAACTCTCACCCCATTAAATCTTGTATCTTGTAACCGCTAATTTATCTATAAATGTTCTACTAAAAAAAACACACACACACACAATGGTAAAGCATTGCATTGCATTTTCGTTTCCGTCTTGCAATGTGAACGGAAGACAATAACAGACAATAACTCTAGCAGTAATAGTTGCAGATATTGTTTTGTAGGTTTAAACAGCTGGGAAAAGCTTATTCAGTAGGCATGTCCATAGAATTCATCATTTCTAATGTCCGAAGCATATAAGCTGAACTTTTCCCACCAATGCAATCCTGTGTCTGTTCTAGTGGCGTTAGTTTCACTAGAGAGTGAGCAATCCAAAATCAAAGCAACCAGTGCAGCCACCGTTGTGTGAGACGTGAAGATGATAGTCACTATATCATCAAACTGCAATTTATTTAAGGAACTTAGGTAGATGCAAATGGTGGGAACATTGACATAGATATTGAACTAGTAAAACGACACTTAAGACCGGTTCAGTTCAATACTCACCCATCCAGAGTGGGTGCGAATGTGTAGAGAACTTGGATCTATATGATAATATTCTCTGAAGTATTGTGGTACTGAAATGCCCATGAAGAAAGAAAAGCCCAGAATAAATTTTGTTCTGAAACTGTTCAGATTACAGAATCGGAGAAAACCAAGACCTGCAGAAGCTGCATGCAACGATATTAACTGATGTTACTGATTCTTGTTTTGATGTGAAGTATCAATTAGCAAACAAGCAACATTGAGCATGATGCATTGATCATAGGGAGTCAATGCAAAAAACAGATACATACGTATGTAGCTGAAGAACACGGTACAAAGCTGCTATGATTGGTAGGGGTATAGAAGCAAAAAATGCTCCAAGTTTTCCTGGTCAAGGACATCAGTTACCCAAATTAGAAGTGATTATAAGAAAAATCAAAACTATAATGCAATATGAAGACTGCAAATTTTCTGTATTTTGTATGCATTCCTGTTTTCAACTTTACAAAGAAAGTTGTAATCCCTCGATGTTGAATGTTAGGAATCCCAAGACACTTATGATATGTTGATTCAGATTTTAACACTCAACACTGTCAACAAGCTTGAAGCATTTAATTATAGAGTTAAGCAAGCACACCAAATACAGAGAAGAAAATCATAACCATTGCTGTTATTTGAATGACTCTTCGACTTCTAAACTCTCGTCAATGCCAATAGACCAGCATTTTCCCTGTACATGAAGCAAAGCACAATAAGGAAACAGTATGAGGAAATATGTGCATATACATGTGTTGTATGTCTACCTTCATCTGTAAATCATGTTGCACTATATGTGCATGAGTCCGTGACTCTTACAAAAAGACTCAAAATATGAAAAGGGCAATTCTAGGAATATTTCAATTTTCAACCAAAAAACCATGGCATGTTCACCCATCCTCTCCCGCACAAAAGAAGTCAGAGAAGGATACACATAGTTAGATGGTAGGTACCACCACATAGAACCTTATTTTTCAGCTGCATCAGGTTGAATTAATATTCATAGATGAATTCGAAAATAAACCCACTACTAAAAAAACTCGAGTTAGGGTTGGAGCAAGAGGACAAGGATCTGCTTCACTTGATAATAGCTTTTTTCTTTCATTTAAAAAAAAAAAAGGTTCTTACACTGATGCAGAAGCGCCAATTACAGAGCCAAACATGCCATTGAGCAAAACTCATATTCCCTGAAAATCAAACAAATTTCACAAGTGATGAAGCAGCAAATATTTAGCCTAAATGGAAAAAAGAATCATAATATGTAAATGAGACATCATTTAAACATGTCCTACCAGCCAGCCAACACCACGGCTAGTAACAGAAGGTGGCACAGGTGTGGCACTGCCATATCTTGCGGTTGCAAAAAATGTACCAGTAGACTGCAAATATAAGAGGAAGACTATCGGAAGTGAAAGGTTTTTACTATTGTATGTCTTATCCATGATTTCAAAATGATGAAAGAAAGTTTGCAGATTCATAAATTCAACACAAAAGCTGATGAGGTGGTCACATAAAATGTTTGTGGTACATGCTTTCAGAAGTAATATGCAGAGAATGGTGTTCTGGAGCAGCTAGCTAATGAACTAGAAACGCATCAAATCCTGTTCAGAAGTGAACCTCAAAAAGTGAAACAAAAGAAGCAACCATCATTGCAAAAGCTTCTCTGGCATGAAATGTGGGGCTTCCCCATTGAAACGGATAAGGAATATATAGCCTGCAGGCAACGAAAAAAAATAATATGATGTAACTAATTGTAGTCAGAATTATCTGCAAAACATGGAAAAATATAGGTCAAATTGTTTTACAAATTTACGGACTTCCCAAATAGCAGTTGAATTCAATCTCTGAAGAGATTTGCCTCAGGGAAAGACAGTTTGTGTCCCAACAACATGAGAGAGAAGAGGATTAAGAAGATTGCACCACTTGGCTTTGTAACATCTTGGAAGAGTAAGAATACAGGAAGAACATGTATATGAATTCTGAGGCCCTCCCCGTAGTGAGGACTTTAATTGACTAACTTTCTCAGAGCTGTCCAAGTTCTACTTTGATATCATGCAGTCAGAAATATTAAAATAATCCCTTGTGCAGAAATTTTGGTTAGTTTGCAAACTGTTTTCATCACTTTGTCTTTCTTTTCTTTTATTTTTTTTGTGGGGGAGGGGGAGTTGGAGCTAAGAACAGTTAATTGTCAATTCTCGAGTTCCGACCATATCTTGCTTTTGGGTGCATTTAGACAATCCACAATAGTCGACTTTTATTATCAAACGTCAATGTCAGATTACTTATTGATGAAGCTACATCAAATTATGAATAGTGGTTTCAACTTTTAAGAGAAAAATAGAAGAAAGAAAGAAAGCAATTGGTCAATATTTCTAAGAGTTTGTTTAGAAAATCTCACAAAGGAGCTGCAGTAAAGAGTCCAGCACTATTGGGAAGTCCCACAAAACAAACTCATCCTGGGTTTTATAAGAAATTACCTCACTCCTCCTATTATGCCTTTTATAGGGAGTAATAGGTGTTTCTACATAGTATCAGAGACAGGTTAACCTATGACCAATGATGGGCTCTGCGACCTACCCACGATGATGGTACCGGAAATACCGGCTCACACGTGAGGGGGCGTATTGAGAAGTCCCACATGGTTTAGGAACAAACTCATCTTGAATTTTATGAAGAATTACCTCACTCCGCCTATTAGGTCTTTTATGGGGAGTAATGGGTGTTTCTACGAGCACGATCTGTGCGGCAACTAATCTGAGTCTTTGCAGGTTTGTTCCTATACACACCACTCGAAGTAAGAAATTTTGCATATAACCAGGCAATTCCAACTGAGAAGAGCACTGCGAATCGATCCCATATCGGCCTCTCTGGTTTCAGCAACTGGGGAAGATACTGCAAGTACACACGAAGTTGCCAGCTTGATGGATGATCTGTTTTCTTTTAATTTTTTTTTTTAATATTTGGAAGTTATACTCACAATGGATGGGTCTCTAATGCACAATCTCAGCCCCAACCCATCTTATGTAGATGATCTCGTTAAGAAAAAAGATAGTGCGTTGAGAAACAAAAGAAAAAGCCTTGTGCAGGTGGGGAGAAACAGAACTTGTATAGCTACCTGTTACTGCCTAGAAAAAAGAGTACACCCAACTGACTGATTATTTTCCTTGATGCATCGTTTGATTAATAAATGATGGTCAGTGTCCTGTCAAATATATTCATCCCACTTGAAAAATAGTGTTATTGCAAACAGAACTGGAGACTAGTTTCTCTCCCACTTGAAAAATAGGCTTCTAATCTTTCTTTTTTTGGGTAAGTGTAGGCTTCTAATCTTACACCATGATCCTAGAGAAAATTATCTCCTTCACCAACTCTCAAATGTAAAACATGATACAATAAGATGTGATCCTAGTTGCTTGTTTTCCAAGATAAAGAGAAGATGAAGTTCAGAGTAGGTACAGAACCTCGATACATACCTGTGAGATGAAAACCATAACAATCAACCCCGGAAGCCCAATTTCAATAAATCTTGCCAGCTACAATGTAAGACAACAAGCAAAGAAAATTAAAATTTGAAAGTAAAATAAAGAAAGCAGTATTTTGATAGTAATTATCAACATTAAGACTTAAGGGCAAAGTAAAGGATTTAGAACTCTTTACCAAAGGGAAATCGAGATGATAAAGCCCAAAGCCTGTAAAAGTCATGTGTGGAACGACAGAAAGGGGGCTAAGGAACCTAAACCAGCAATTAGAGAAAGATCACAAAATAGCTAGCATAACTTGAATATAAACCTATTCACAAACCCAGCCATTCTTGAAACTTTCATTTATCTACAATTTACCTTACTGCATTCCTCCAAATGCCTAAAAATCCCATAACCATTTGGAAACATGCAGTAATAATCAGAGCACCTTGTATTCCTCTCATAGTCTCTATGAACCTCTGAAAAATCACCCGTAAGGCAGACGATAAGTCCAGCATAATATTAGACCCCTCAATAGGAAAACAAATTACAAAAAAAGTAACAGAGAGAAAGCCAGGCACAGGTATAAAGATTAATTAACCTCGTGAGGATCTGTGTAAACATTATATCTCCGGGCTAGTACAATTGAAGTTGTGGATATAATATATGAGTATGAACCCACAACCACCGATGGGAGCCGGGTCTCAAACAAAGACTGCAAGAGTGTGCTCAATCCTGAAACGAAAAGCAAGGTTTGAATCACCCTTGCCTTCTCAGTCTGTGATAGCAAAAGTACCTAACTTAGAATTAAAATAATCAAGAAAGGAAAGAAACAACGTTAAAGAAAATGTAGCTTAATCCTTACATCATCACCACCCATTTGAGGAACGATCATGCTGGAAATAAAAGTGGTAATGCCCAGAGTCAAAAGATAATGCTGGAAACCCAACGCAACAGCTTCCGCTGCGTTCTGATATAAATTTAAGTCCTCCCCCTCATCAAAGTTGTGACTTAAATTATCACAAAATTATGCTTAAGAATATACATATTGACAATTTTATGGTAAATCTAGATCGATACAAGGATCAGTAGAATTATTACATCAATAAAGACGGAAACAACAGAAGGATAATAGGTGAAACATGGTATCGTGAAGCAAAGTGAATTAATTTCGATATAGAAGTATAGAACATTGCTATTATATGAATGGAACTATCAACACAAAACATAAGAAAAGATCTTAATAATACTTGAGAGATGAAGCAATCTACTAGCAGTTTTTATTCTCTCTCTCTCTGTCCCTCTCCCTCTCTCTCTCTCTCTCCCTCTCCCTCTCTCCCTTTATGTTCAAGAGATCAAAACATGGCTTTAAAAAAGGCTCATACAGATTCTTGGAAAGCGCTCAACTCTAACTGAGAGTTGCAACAATGAAACGGGACAAAAGCTTAAGCTAAACAATGGTAGAAGTTGCATTTGATATAAAAGAATGATAAGAGTATGAGAAAACAGTACAGACGCCATGGGGGAGGACTGTTAACGCAGTACTGAATGCCGGGTAGCTGTTCCTTCACTGGGTGTGGTTGTACTTGTACCTCCTCAGGTATTTTGTTGCCACCTCCACCATTGCTGTTACCACCTAGCTTGGGCCATATCTCTGCAAAAGACTTCTACGTACAAAAGGGAGAGTCAAGAAACGGTTTATAAATGTAGAAGAGCTAAACGCCTCTCTCGAAAAATTCTCAACAGTATCTACACATTTTATTTTTTATTTTCTTGAACTCTCGCTGTCTGATTGTACATAAAAGGAAAAAAAAAAAAAAAACACCATCCAAAAAGAAATAATCTTTCCAACTTCTTACTATTTACCACACTCCACACTCCACTTTTTTTTTTAATTTGTTTTTTATCAAATATTTTTTATATGAATAGTGAATAAAAAATCTGAAATATTTAAAAAAAAAATTCAAAAAAAATTTAAAAAAAAATATTAAAAAATATTAAAAAATATGGAGTGTGGAGTGTGGATGAATAGTAGGAAGTTGTGTAGCAAATCTCTTCTCATATTTTATATAAATCAAACGGCAATAAAATAATGAGGCAGTCATAATATTGAAAAGAACTTAATTTAGGTCTTGTTTAGTTACATAAAGAGACGAGATAGATAAGAATTAAATAAAATATTGTTATAATATAATTTTTTAATATAATTTTATTTTAAGATTTAAAAAAATTAAATTATTTATTGTAATTTATATGAGAATTAATTAAAAAAGTTATAATTTATGTAACCAAACGATACCTCAATTTAAAATCTGAAACAACTTAAAAGAGTATTCAATGACCAACCATTGTATGTTTAAAACAAAAAAAAAAAAAGACCAACCATTAACTCTCTCAATCGTGATGGCTAAATGAATTTCAAAATTCACCATTATTAGACATTAAAAACAACGTTACAACCAATCCAAAAAAAAAAAAAAACGTCACAAAAGTCATGTTATTAAAATGGTTTAAATCATCACTGCTTATTAATTATATAGGTAAAGAGCTATTGTCTCCACTCTCCTCCCCGTTGTGAGGCAAAAACAAAATATAAAATGACAATAATTATGGAATATTTAAACTAATTTATATTGACTTAAAGACATGGCATCGCTTTGTTATCTTCTTCAATCTAGCTAGGGGACATAGATTTCGACATGTTTCTTGAAAAATTATTTGATTTGTGTTCTTGACCAGATAGCTGGATGTTGGAACGGTTACAAAAATGATATCAACCATTTATTTCCTATAATGACGAATACATGAGTTGGCATAAGAAATCCTTGTCCTTTCATCGAGAATTTATCGTCTTTATTAGACCAGTGGTCTCCGTTTTCCAAGTCGCAGCTTTGGGCCGAGCAACGTGACGAGACAACACTCATTTCGGACCCGATAGAAATTTGTTCATAATGAAATTATTAATTAAAATTAAATGAGTTAAATGAAACGATTTTATCTCATATCCAAGTGGGCTCGAAATCTCCCAAACATGTTTCGGATACACCCCTCTAACTTCATATTGAGGTTGATCTAATACATGACAAATTACTTTGGAAGAACTAAAGAACTATTATACCATCATCCTTGGTGGTAGTTTAGGCTGTGTTTAGATATTAAAATGATTTTAAATTATCTAAATTGATTTATAAGTAATAATATTTTATTGGTCTCGTTGAAATGTATTTAAATTTAAATAAGTTAATATATGTGTTTAAATATATGAAATGAGTTGAGATGAATATAACTTTTTTACGAGAAGTTGAAAATTAGTAAGTCCTATTAATAATCGAGTTAAAATAAGTTCAACAACCAAACAGTTTCTTTTAATAGACTGGAAGAAAATTTTCTTCAATTATCCAAAGTGCACTTATAAAAAACGTTTTACCGAGCGCATGTCATCTTAAGATTAGTTGGAACTCAATTCTCGGACACCCGGTGTTAATAAAAAAAATTAAATAAAATAAAGATTATAGGATGCAGATTAACTCTGGTAGATTAGGCGATCTTGTACTCCAACTTATCAGCAATGATATAACATCATGCTGTTGATACAGATCACAAAATATTCAATTCTTGGAGTAAATTTACATTCGAGCACCAAAGAGTATTGCTAAACAGCACCCAATTTGATTTCTAGTTTGAATTTAGAGATGAGTTAAAATAATTTCAGATTAATGAAATAAAATATTATTAGAATATTATTTTTAATATTATTATTATTTTAAAATTTGAAGAAGTTGAATTGTTTATTATATTTTATATAAAAATTTAAAAAAATTATAATAATGAGATGAGAAAAGTTTAGATGAATTGAAGTAAATTTCAAATACAAACTTATATTATCAAAATATTTTTTCTTTTTGAAAATGAATTTTCATTTAAAATTTACAGAATTAAAAAATAATAATAATTATGATTATCAAGAATGATGGTCAAACCCAAAAAAAATAAAAAATAAACGTAAGAATGTCAAGCGAGGTGCTAAATATCATTTCTCGATGACTTAACCATGAATACAGAGTTTATCAAAAAAAAAAAACCATGAATACAGCGACAGAGAGGGTAAGATAAATAGAATAGCACGGGGAAAAGATCATACCTTTAGGCTCTAGATGCATTCATTTCATCTCTTTATTATAATTTTTTTAAATTTATACATAAAATATAATAAATAATTTTATTTTTTTAAAATTTAAAATAATAATAATATTAAAAAATAATATTCTACTAATATTTTATTCAATTTATTTAAAACCATTTCATTTCTTATCGTTATTCAAACGAACCTTTATTCGCAGCAAATGGCTTTGTCAGTAATTAGTTGAGGCGTGTTTGCAATGGCCATGACGTAGGGTTTAAGGAACTTCATTTGCTCACCAAGATGCTAATTTTACAGCAAAAGCAAAAAATAAAGTACTTCCAGAAGCTACCGCATACCCAAAAACCTGAAAGGAAATCAAAACCTAAAAGGTCCTTGCAGTGAAGAGTCGTGCGGGGTAATTTGCTAGGCCTATTTTTTTTTTACTTAAAAACTAAAAGCAAGACCTTATTTGAAAAAATATCAGTATTCAGAATATGAGATGAATACAAGTGCAGTTGAGTATAGTAACGTCTGATGTACAGGGTATTATGAATCATAAGTGAACAGTCTACCCAGAATCAGACAGATACAGATCCAGAAGTAGTTTTCCAAATCAAAGCAGTGTCTTATCTTAATGTGTTAGCGGAAATTTAAATCAGACTACCCGTATTCATATTAAACTCTAATATGATGAGTAATTATGGAACATAAATAATATGAAGGGACCTTGTGTGCATGCGTGTCATGTTATTTTGCTAATATTGTCCCCAAGATCTATGATGTGTATTAATACTCCGCTCAAGTTTTATGGATCCGTCTTATAAGTTTTAATTTACCTTTTTAAGATTTACTTCCCAAGCATCAACTTTCACCAATCTCAGAAAATAACAAGTCAAGATCCCCTACAGCATTTCCATTTCCAACTTCTAAGCTCTCACTAAGCTCATAATTAAACAGCTAATGTACAAGTCCTAGTTACATAACTCTTTGCTGACCTATAACCCAAATTCATCTTCTCCATTTCAGTTCCTCGGAGAGCTTTATGGAAAACAACTTCCCCCCCAACACATCCTACAAACTTGGTCGATCAAACAATCCTTTATTAAAAACACATACCAGCAGATTTTGATGGGAATCAAACGGTGGTTCATGTACCCTCTATATCATTGGACGGTCAGAATTATTCGATAGTCATGTCTAGTGTTTACTTAGAAAATCAATATCATTCTACAGTCTTTCATTTGAGGAAACATGACTAAATTATGTAAAACAGGGAAGTTATTGACCAGATGGGCGGATAATGTTTTTCCTTAATTTTTTATTTTATTTTTTAGAAATTTCTTAAATATAATGGGCTGCCGATGTTGAGCACTAACAACCACAACTTAAAATTACACTCACATGATGGGGGTGTTTTCTGGATGCAGCATACAACATTGCAGTCACACCTATGAGCTTATTATTAATTTTTCGAGTCTTAATCATCATTCTGCAAACCAAAATAGAACTTTTTGCTACATTTAGCACCCATTTGTCCTCCCGTTCCACAAGTTCTACAGCCACTAGCACTAGATTCAAAATTCACAAAACTCCCATCAACAAACTAGGGAATCATGGTTCAAACCATCAAGTATTCATTGCGTCCTTCATGCATGCATATCAAATATTGCTCGTGTATCCCGTGCATAACAACAACATTTAACCAGATAAATGAGTTCTCATAAGATTAATAAGCTATTCCGATCATCCATAAAACATTAAAGCATTGTTGATTATAGAATCGGTATTTTGAAGTATCTTAAAAGCAAGTAGACATGGTAGTATTTCTTACCAGACTCTACCGATTAAACAAAAAAGCATTTCTTACCAGACCCAGCATCACTGCACAAAATATGGCCAAGCAATTTCAACCATTCCAATTCCCCGGGCTTGGACCATCAGAAAGCTCTCCTTTCCTAACCCAGACCATTCCAGCACCACTTGCATTCCGTTCTTCCCGTCGACCACCAACCTTTCTATATGCCCTGTACTTCCCGTTAACGCGATGCCAAGCAACAAAGTTTCCCTTGTACTCCCTGTTACCGTGATACATACCAATGTTCGGCCTCGTCGTTCTAACGTTTCCTTTTTCATTCTTACCATTCATTGAGAAATGCCCAAGGTCCCGTTCAATCTCCGCCGTCGGATCAGGGTTCTCGCTATACGGCCTGAATTCGCTGGAGCAACCTTCCTTCTCGCCATTCGTTGAGGAATCCCCCTGTTTCTCTTCAATCACACAAGTCCGATCGGCATTCTCTGGCATCGGCCTGAATTCGGTGGAGCATACTCCCTTCTCGCCATTAGTTGATAAATCCCCAACTTCTCGTTCATTCTCAGCCGTTGGATCAGCATTCTCTCTCGTCCGCCTAGATCTGCTCCAATCTCCCTTCGATTCACCGTTTCTTCCTCCCGAGGCATTCTCCGTCTCGCTGTTCACGCCGATCGTTAAGAAGAAATCCACAGCTTCCCGTTCATTTTTCACCGTCCGATCGGCGTTCTCTCTCATCCGACTCAATCTCTTCTTCCGACTCTTCGATTTGCCTTTCCTTCTCGCCGGAGGATTCTCCTTCACGCCATTCGTTGAGAAACCCCCAACTTCCCGTTCATTCTCCGCCGTCCGATTGGGGTTCTCTCTCCTCGGCCCGAGTTCGTCCTTTCCCGTCAGTTTACCGCTCTTTCTCGCCGGAGGATTCTCCTTCACTCCATTCGTTGAGAAACCCCCAGCTTCCAGTTCATTCTCCGCCGTCCGATTGGGGTTCTCTCTCCTCGGCCTGAGTTCGTTCGTCGTTCCCCTCAGTTTACCGCCCCTTCTCAAAGGAGCGTCCTCCTTCACGCCATTCGTTAAGAAGTCCATAGCTTCCCGTTCATTCTCCGCCGTCCGATAGGCGTTCTCTCTCGTCCACAGCAATCTACTCGTCGCGCCCTTCGATTCGCCGCTCCTTCTCGCCGGAGGATTGTCCTTCACGTCATTCGTTGAGAAATCCCCAATTTCCCGTTCATTCACAGCCGTCCGATCGGCGTTCTCTCTCCTCGGCCTGAATTCGTTCGTCGTTCCCTTCGATTTACTGATCATTATTAAATGGGCATTCTCCTTATCTCCATTCGTTGAGAAATCCCCAAGTCTCCGTTCAATCTCAGCCGCTGGATGGGCGTTCTCTATCCTCCGCCTGGAAACGCCCTTCGCTCCTTTCGATCCACCTTTTCTTCTAGCCGGAGCACTCTCCTTCTCACCAACCGCGCTCGTTGCTTGTGCCGTTCGGTGCGTCACCTCCAGCTGTTCCTCTTCCCTAGGTTCAATCTTCTCCTTTGCCTTCCAATTCCAATGTATCGGCTTGAAATCGATGCCGCGCCCACCCTTAAGACGCTCAAGCCTTCGCTTCTGCTGCTGTTCTTCTTCCTCTAGCTTTTGCAGCTGAAGCTTTCGCTGTCGTTCTTCTTCCTCTTTTTGCTCCATCTCTTTCTGTGTCCGTTCTTTCTCTTTGAGCCAGCGTTCCTGGAGTTGAGCGAGCGTTACGTAGTTGGAAGGCAGAGACGGATACTTCCTCGTCTCCTTCTCCACCTCCTCCATTGAAAACCCCACCACGCAGAGACTCAGAGACCTGCAGCAGCGTATACGATTCAGTGGAAATGGAGCGTCGCGGATCAATATAAAGTTCGTGGGTTTCTCGAGCTTTGAAACATTACTTCCACTACACTCTAACCTCTACACTCTATATTTTTTAATAATTTTTAATAATTATTTTTTTAAATTTATTCTTTTTAAATTATTTTAAATTTTAAAATTTTTATTTATATAATAAATATTTAATAAAAAAAATTAAAAAAATTAAAACAATATAAAATATAAAATATGATGTAAATAATAAGAGGTTGTAAAATTTTTTTATTCTTTTATATGTGGCTTCCTTGCTAAACAAAGTAGTGTTTCTTAAAAGCATTCCCATTAATTCCCTATAAAGTTTTTTATAATTTAATTAAAAAATATATTTTCTAATTTTTTTTTTAAACTTTACACATTTTTTAAAACAATTTTATATCTCATTCTTCATTCTTATCTCTATTCTATTAAATAATATTTTTCTATTCTTTTTTTATTATTTTTTTCTCTCACTTCCATTTACAATCTTAACTACTAACTCTTTTACTTATTATCTTCTTTTCAAATATCACATTCTACTAAATACTTATATGATTTTGACTATCGGATACAGTATTATTTTTCAAACCGAAATCCGTATTTTAAAAATAGTAATTTTTTTTTAATATATGCATTTTCTAAAGTGATTATATTTTTTAATATCTACTTTTTATCAGTTTCTCTAATGGTAATACCTAACCACATATTAATGATAAAATTTTTTGTCATTTTTATAACGTTAACATTTGTTATCCTTTCTCTAACGGTAAGATTTTGAAAACTTTCTCTAACGGTAACATTTTGAACTCTTACCTCCAACGGTAATATTCATTGTCTTTTCTCCAACAGTAATTTTTTTTATCTTTTCTCAAACGGTAACATTTTTTGTCGTATATGTAACGGTAACTTTTTCCTCTATAAATACCTGCTTGCATTCACATTCTCACAAACTCAAGTCTCATTTGATATAAATAATCGAAATTCAACAATTTTCCCTGATCTCCCACTCCCTTCATCAAATGGTTCGTACTTTCTTTCACAAATTAGTCACATACTTATCCTGTGAAAATAAGTTGAATGTTGTTCTTAATGACGAAGCCGATGAACAGTCATCGAGGCATCGTGGCAATCGTCAACACCATAAGTTTATTCGGCGTGATCATATTCGGGGACGGAGCATCATCTTCTTTCGCTTTGGATCCTCTCTTGTGGAACGTCAAATCTATTTAGATTGGTCCTTCAATAGGTACCAACAATACTCGAACTGGAATTAGTATTTCTCAAGAGATTGATACAAAACATTGGTCTTGTCATACTAGCATGTAAACAAAATAATTTACGTTAAATCAATGTACAAAAAAATTAATTATTTGTAAAACAAGTAAGAGTATGGATATTTACCTTGTCTTGTTCGGTTATGCCACTTTGATTCAACCTTTTAATCTGGCCTAATTTCGGACAAAATTTGTTTGTTGCCTTTTGAATAACCGACCACCAATGAATTAAAGACTTTATGGTTTGATCATTTGTGGTTTTTTTAATTGCTGGAAGTATTCAAAAAAAAAATTTGAAGTTGGGAGTGTTTTTGGTATGTTTTCTAAACGGCATCAAGGCTATAATTAAGCCATGTGGAAACAAATAACTTGTCTTCTTCAGCAGTGAAGTTCGCATGGTGCGAGGCGGGGGCACCCCTTGCCCTGCACCATGTGGGGGGGTGGGGTTTCAACCCCGCCCCCAGTAGTTGGGGGTGTGGTTGAAACCGCACCCCGCCCCGCCCCCAACTTAACCCAGTGATTCACTGAGTCTATAATTTTTTTAGACCCAAATTATAATATAATTATAAATTTTATTCAAAAAAATATAAATTCATTAGAGTTGCATTTTGGATTCTTTTGACCTCCTATGCCAACCTTTATATAGGAGGTCAAAGTAATACAATAGTCATTCTTAAGTAATGTGGGACTTACTGTATATTTACAGTGTAGCCTACTCGCCCATGCAGGGGCAGGGCGGACGGGGGCGGACTCTCGCTACCCACCCCTACGTTATGGGGTCGGAGTGGAAAGTCATCAACAGTCATAGGAGAGTTTCCACTTTACCCACCGTAAGTGGGGTCTAGTTGAGGATTTTGACTTAGGAGGTTGGTGAAGTACATATGTCTAGGGTGTTGTGAATCCATCTCTAAAAATGCATTGAAATGTTAGACACGTAACTATGAAGTTTGGGATTTTTCTTTCGCCTGCTCAAAAACCGAATGGTGACATTTACAAAATTTGGCCACCCTCTCATGGCTGAAACAACCGGTTGTCACTACTTATTGGTCGTTTGGGTTACTAAGTCATTAAGGAAATGACCATAAATTTTTTGTACCCCCACCAGACTTTGTCATCATCACAACTGAATGAGTTTAATTTACACATTACTTTTCTATCATAACATAACACAAAATAATGACACAGCAAAAAGTAATGTAACAGAACTGACCAATTCACATATTCACACAAAACAACAACCAAACAGCATGCAAATCACAATAATATTAAATAAGAGCATTTTCATCGAGTGCATTTATATCGAATGTATAAATAAATGGGGCTCAGAATGCTGGAAATATTGACAGCATGCGTAAGCAAGAAGCTATTCACATCGAATGACTGCAAAACCTCACCCGAACGTCCATTGCATTTTCTAGAAAGTACCACAAACTACAATATGACAATCCGGATGAGAAATTACCCTGCCATATCGATGAGGCCCTATTAACACTTGTGAATTAACCCGCACTATAACACCATCATCACAACCTAATAACAGCCCCCTCCCCCGAGAGATACGAAACACTGCAAAGGATCCAACAACACAGACAAATTACCAATGGAAAGTGTAATGAAACTTAATTGGTTTAAGGAATTGACTATGCATTTTTTGGATATCAAAAAAACAATGCTGGGAAGCAATAAATTTACCTAACACAGCCAAAAACATACAAACAAATTTAATGAATGAATAACCACAAACAATTATTCGCCTATTCCATAACCACAAACTCCATCAAATTTTCCTCAAAACCAAAATCTCACAAATTTCATAACCACAAACTCCACCAAATTCTTGTCAAAACCAAAAATCTCACAAATTTCATAACCGCATAACCACAAACTCCACCAAATTTTCCTCAAAACCAATAACCCCACAAATTTCAAAACCACAAATTCCACCAAATTCTCCTCAAGAAACGGTTGGACGGAAATGAGAGAAACAAATTTAAAAAAAAAATCGTGTGAAATTGCTTATTACTTTCTCGGCAGCCAAACAATCAACATAGCTATTGAGGAACACAGCCAAAAATCCAACGTAGATCATCATAAACAAAAATCCACAATCCTAAGCCTTAATGAATGTATCAATTAAGAATAATGGTTGGACAGCAATGAAAGAAACAGATTTAAAAAAAATCGTGTGAAATTGCTCATCACTTTCTTGGCAGCCAAACAATCAACATAGTCATTAAGGAACACAGCCAAAAATCCAACATAGATCATCCTCAAAAATCCACAATCTCAAGCCTAAATGAATAGATCAATCAAGAAAAATGCTTGGATATCAATGAAGAAACAAAGTAATTGAAAAAAAACAATGTCAAAACATCATCATTTTCTCGGCAGCCAAACAGTCAACACAGCCAACTAAAATACAGACAAATCAATAGTAACACAAGAAAAAATGAGAAGTGGTTTCCTCAAACAAAGTCCCAAATGAGAATGACTAAACGAGAGTGACAAAAAAAAAATGAACCAAAATAAAAGCATCTCAACTTTCTCGGCAACCAAATAGCGAAAAAATCACCGTGCAGAGAGAGAGTTGTAGGCTCTCCATCGCATACCTATACCTTGATCATGGCGTCGAGAGGAAGAAAAAGGGGAAGAAAGAAACAGAGAATGAGAGAGATAGGAAAAGAAAAATAGAAGAAAATAAGGGAAGAAAGAAACGGTAACGATTTTAAAGAAACCAAAATCAAACTTACAAAAATTGCCAATGGAAAGGGGCTGCGATCGTTGCTGTTGTGAGGGAGGGGCCAACCAAGAGAGAAGAAGAAGCAGGACAAAAGCTAAACCGAATGAGATGGGATGTACAATCGTTCCCCATATATGGAGAACGACGGTACACACCGTAAACCCTAACCGGAAATGGGGATTGGGATGGGTAGAGATTTTTCTTCAAAACCCTAAATTTTTCCTTAAATTATAGGGATAGAGTAGATATGGGGAACCCAATGGAAATGCTCTTACCCCGCGACATAAAACAGTAAGGAAAAGAAACCTAATTATTTTATTTTATTTTTAACAGAAAGCAATCACAGATTTTTTTTTTATTATTCTACTATACAACCTCCTACTATTCCCTCAACTTCCACATACCAGCCTAAGTGGCTTTTTTAAAAAAAAAAACAAACAAACCTGCAACATTTCATTAACCCAGGAACCATTTCGAAATAAGATAAATTCTATTTGCAGTTCCTACTTGGGGACTGTATGTGCAGGCCACTTATTAAATGAGAAAAAGTATCATTTTAGGAAGAATATTTTTGAAATTTTAAAAATAAAATTGCCTAAGCTTGCATTGTAGTCCCCAAATGGGGACTGTACATAGCATTGCTCAATAAATAAACCCCCCACCGCTCACCTCATCATCTCTTCCGCCCAGCTAGTTGATCTTGTTGTCGATACCCACCATCAGTCTCCTGGTGCTCTATCGACAAGACTGATAAGAAATGAAAGAAAATATTTTTATTTTTCTCTTTGAAATGAGGTCTCTCCATTTCTAGTATATTGAGTGTTTTTGTATTTAATGGATATGTGAGTTTTTGTTTTATTTTTTGATCTGTGTTTTGTGTGGTACTAAAGTGTGTTTTGTGGGGTTTTTGTTTGATCTGTGAGTTTGCATAAATAACCAGAAAGCTTGTAGATTTTTTCGTAATTTTTGTTAGGCTTTTGGTTGATCTGTGATTTGTGTTCATTATATATTTTTCTGTAACGTTAAAGATTGTAACTAGACATGGCACTGTCGTGCGAGTCCAGAAATCATGGCATTGGTTGATCTGTGAGTTTGTGGGGTTTTGATGACCTCAGTGTTGCTTGCTTCAAAACCTTAACAATTCACCTCAAACTTGGCTAATTTATTTTTATTTTTGTCAATTTAATTAGCAGAAGCAGATCACACCCCCCCCCCCAAACAGGAAAATAGAGAAGGGACTGGGGTAAATGATATGCTGAATGCCACTATATTAGCCTTTGCTTAGGCACAAAAGGAAATCTCTATTATTTCTATCTTATGGGGTTTCCCGAGCTTGCTGCTACTTCAATATGCAAACTCTAAATTATAGGTTTGTCTTTTGAAATTGGCTCATAATCACAAGTAGACTACCCCCATGCATTTCAACTTTTTAAATTTCTACTGAGACTGGGCAATATTTAATTTTTATGCCGCCCTCTTCAACCCTTTAATTTCTCCTTTTTTCTTATATTATTTATATCTTTATTTTTGCATTTGTAGTTGAAGGGGGTGGGTGTTAGTCACCAGTAATTGAATTTGAGTTAAATAGCGTGATGGGTTAAGGAGAAGAGTGAGCATTAGGCCCCATATTATAACTAGACACATTTTCCAAATACTTTGATGTTAATTGTTAACTTTGCTAGCTGCAGCAAAAGGATTTATTTCCATTTTTTTTCTTCCCTAAATATCAATACTGAGATTTGATGATGAAGCAGGGTTGAAACCAAAATATTAACTGCATTTTTTTTGTTTAAGGAATATGTTATCACTAATAAAGAGAAACTTTGGTGGCATTAGTTGTTAAAGTAGTTTTCTGATGATATGTCATGCATGCCACTTCAAACTTGGTGCGAATCAATCCCTAGCTGTTAGTGTTTATATATTAGTAAATATGAGTTTTTTTTAGTGGATTGTAGCTACAAGTATATACGTAGCAGTTAGTGTATGTATTATTGTCATGACTTTTTCCCCCCTTTGTTGATACATATATAAACAATGAAGCTTCAACATGCAAAGACACTAGAAGTTCAAAGGCCTGCTTTCCAACAAGAGGATTGATGCTCACTTAATAATGCATATTTTATGGAACTATGTCACAGCAGCTAACAAATTGGAAGTTGAAGAATTTTGATATGTTTGAATTTGTAATGTAATCTGTTTGGCATTGGGTTATATCCAAACTTGGTATTTTGCTGTTTATAGTGGTTTGAGAATTATTGTATCCAACCTCGATGTAATTATTTTGATTTTAAGAATAGATGGATGTGAATGCATAGGCAAATTATGGGTTGCAGATGATTTGGAGAATTATTTGCCAGTTGATGAATGTAGTTTTGAATGTTAGAGTTGATGGATGTAATTTTTCTTGTATACATTTTGGATTACTTCTATAGATTTAATGTAATTTTTCTTATAATGTATTGCTTATGCTAGGTGCTGAAAGTGATTGAATACATTTTGTTTTACCTCTCCCACCATACCAAGATGATTCAGGTGCTAGAACTCCACGTTGGTTGAGGTTTTATATAGGATACGTAATTATTTATTTCATTCATTTACTTAAATTGGATTTGTTTCACCAAGAGCTTTTAAAATAACCTGGAAATTGCTGAAGATGAATTTAGTACCTTTTTTTTCTCTCCATTGCTTCATACGAGTAAAACAAGATGTGACTGAGATTATGATTGTAATGTACTAAAGGAGGTCTCATGGATTTCTCATGAATTTTTTAATATATTAAGCACAAGTTAAATCTGGTTAATCGTTGCAAAAGCAACCGTGACTGAACAACATTTTTCTTTCTTTTGACTGAACAACAAATCATGGTCAGACAAAAAATAAAGTGCAACAGCCAACAACTAGCAAGCATCAAAATCTAATCTGGAGTCCACAACCATTACATTTACTTACCAATCACACAAATATCATGTTTTGGCATACAGTGGCAAACACGAGGCTAGAATATAAAACCCATGCCAAGAAAGAGTATTACAACAAGCTACAAATTCCATTACTACCAACTACTCCACGATAACAATTAAATGAAAATAACACAGATTCTGAAATGGCCTCAACTTCTCCATTGAAGGACCTCTTTTCATCACATTGTATCTTCATCTCTTGCACTATAAAACAAAACAAGGGGTGCTGAGCATTGCTTAAATAGCTTAAACGAAGAAAGTTCACCAATTGTCTTGTTTTAAAAAGTGAGGACTTTCAATAGCTTTCAAATTATGTTTTTCAAATACTTTCTATTGGGTTTATATACGTCTAACTCATTAAAAAATGATTGTATGCTTTTGTTGTAGTTAAATTATTTACATGTATTGCATGAACGGAAGTCGGTCTTTGATAAATCAAAGCTTGATGATGGGCAAGAACAAATAATCTCAAGCTGTTTGGTTCAGTATTTCCGTCAAACACATGATGGGCAAGCACAAATATCAAATGATCAAAAGATAAATCACAGAGAACAACCTCCATACAGGAAAATTACACGCAAAATCAATTCAACAAATATTCCAACGCATCCACTTGATGGGGATCAAGCTAATTGTTCCCAGGCAAAATAATTAATTACAAATATTCAACATAAGCACACAAAACTCTTGTATCACTGTCTACAATTGTGAACATGGCAGAATGTCTTTTTCTCAATTTCATACAATATTTGCGACAATAAATCTCCTAGCTACTTTCATCTTCAAGTGGCTTGCTTAACAAATGTCTTACCAGTTAAGAACTTGGGCAAGCCAAATGAATGATGACATAAGATGAAGCATGAGGAAGATGAACAAAGCACCTAAAGGAAACTTACCGAACGGTGCCGCAAATCTGGACACACAGGAAGGTTTGAATGCTGTCTAAGGGACACACAACGAAGAAGCAACCAGTGACACATGTGAAGGTCTATTTCTGGATGCAGAGACATACGGATGGGGGTCGAGTTTGCCGTCGATTCAAGCTTGATGCTTGCCTTAGATTCACTACTATGGGTCGAGTTTTTCCTATATTCAAGTGCCAAGCAATGGGGGGAGAGAGAGGGGCTCACTGAGGGGATGAGCTGAGTTGATGCCAACGACGTTGAGAGAGAGAAGAATGAATAACGGGGAGGGAGCGCTTCTCTGGTTGGGATGACTTCGAAGAAATAGAGAAGATGAGAGATGAGAGGAGATTTAATTCGCGTTTGTGTTGGATGAAAGAACCGTAACGTGGAATTAAAACCAGTTTGCCATGTTGGAGAGTGTGTGGTGTGCGGTGGAAGACCGGGAGCTGAGCAGATTTTCTCTTAATTTTATATACATAAAAAGGTAAATAAAGAAAGATAAATTATTCATTGACTTTGATTTATTGACAGAGCTACATTACTCTGTCAATAAAGAAAGATAAATTATTCATTGACTTTGAATTATCAGACCTACAGTATCTTAGGTAATCCTATTAATCAGCCATGACTAAAGTTATTTAAATGATAATATTTAAATAATAAATAGTTTTATAAAATAATAATACAATTTTTACTTAAATCTTGTCATTTTTAATTATTTTTGTTGATGCCCTACATTTTAAATGATTTAACATGTTAATATAAAATCACTTAAAAAAATAATATATAATAAGTGTAAAAAAAAATGATAACATCAGGAACAATAGTGTAATTAAGTAGGGATTAGCTCTTCATATAATTTGAACCCCTAATTCTTTAATTAGCATGTAAACTTTGATCTAAGAAATAATTTGTACTTGTAGCCATTGTGAGGATAAGCATTTGTCATTGCCATTTTTGCAAGGACAAATATAAAAGAAATTTACTGCAGTTTTTATTTCGTGAGAGCACTAATATTGGCTTATTTATTTATTTATTTATAAGAGCTGGTAGCCACACACGTAGCTGCCCCGTCTCAAGTTTATTAAAGAAAACCCTCACTTGTGGCAGAGGAAAACCTTAGTAACAGCAAAACACTAAGGAATTTACACGAATAGAAAATAACCCAAAATCAAGTCTTCTATAAACCCAAAACTAACCAGGGTAACAAGCCAATTACTAACAAGCCTAGACGAACAGAACTCCATATAAACCAAAGGACCCAACGTACCTAGCAAAGCCTGAAATTCGGAAGACCACTTCGATCGCATCTCAATATGCCCTTCAGCATATGAGGAACAGAATCAACATACTCACCAGTGCATTATTGGCTACCCAAACTAGCGAGCCAGTCGGCTACAGAGTTTCTCTCTCTAAAAACATGTGTAACCCTCACATTCAACTCTGTTTTAAGTTTGCAGACCTCCTCCCAAAAATCTTCTAGTTACCATACATGACATCTACCTTCTTTCAACCAGTTGACAATCAAAAGAGAATCCATTTCAATTTCAATATTAGTAAGGCCATGCACCTTGCACCTGCGCAGCCCAAGAAGTAACGCCAACAACTCTGCCCTGTCATTGGATCTGACACCAGTATATTCAGCAAATGCAAACTGCAGCAATCCATCATGGTTTCTAAGCACGCCTCCTACACTAGAAACCCCCGGGTTACTAATGCTACTCCCATCCACATTTAGTTTGAACCAGCCATTTGCTGGTTTATCCCAATAAATTGCTTTCAGTTGCTTCAGATGAGCATTGATTATTGGCAAATTTAGTGCAGACAAAATCTCACAATCCCTCATGTTTATCCTTTGAGACATTTTCAACCTACTGGCCACCCAATAAATGCAATATTTGACGTTACGCCATAGTTAAGCAGACGAGACCTTTTTACTTTCCATGCGAGCCGTACACCGCCATGACCACAGGCTCCACGTAATGATCGAAGGGATCAAACCCATAAGATTGCCCACTTGTGAAGCTTTTTTCTTTTGTTGAAACCAAGCCTTCACCGTTTGTCTCCACCTTCTATTAGGTATGAAAGGGATTCCCAGAAGGTTGGAACAAGTTTGCCATAGCTTATTAGCAATTCTCCCAGCATATAAAACTTGGTTCAAGTCTTCTATTGCCCCCTCTTCATAACATTCACACTTGGAAACGACATGAATGCCCATTCGCCGAATTCTTTCATCCACACTCAAACTCTGTGACAAAGCTTTCGACATGGCAATGAAAATTTTTTTTGGCAAAGCCACATGCCAGATCCAATCAAACCACAATCTTTTTGGAGCAACAATACGCACAAGGTCCCAAGCCGATGAAGTGGTGAACTTACCATCAGACTTCCCTAACTAGATTAAAATGTCCGATCCATTCTTGGTACCCCCAACTTCAGTTAATATTTTCTCTATTACCTCCTCTCCCACTATTTGCACTAAGTAATCCACGTCCCAACTATCCTCAACCATGCAATCCTCAATTTTCAATTTCGGATGGACACCAATATTGCACTCAACACATAAAGGCCCTGCTTCTAGCCAATTATCACTCCAAAATGAAATGTTTCTTTCTCTAACAATCCATTTGGATCTTCCAATCACAAACGGGATTTGCGCCACAACACTTCTCCAGAACTAAGTCCCTTTCACCAGATTTACTAGTGAGATATGTTGCTCCTTAACATATTTAGACTTGAAGAATTTAACCCACAGAGAATTTTCAGTAAGCAATTTCCATGCAAACTTTGAATGTAAAGACTTTTGTACCTCAATTAGATTCCGCAGACCAATACCACCCTCATCCACTGGTTTGCACATTGAATCCCACTTCACCCATTTCTTTTTTAGTTTTCCATTTGCCGAACCCCAAAAGAAGGTACTGAATAGGCGATTGAGCATAGCAAAAACTGCCTTGGGAGCATGTAAGACAGTTAATAGATGTACTGGCAAACTTTCTAAGACATGCTTTAAGATAATTAATTTAGACCACGAGGATAAAAATCGAGTCTTCCATCCCTCTATTTTCTTTCGAATTTTCTGCACTAAATCATCTAATTACAGGGACTTCATACGACCAGTGATTATAGGAACTCCCAACTATTTAATTGGGAAAGTTCCAGCAGAAAATCATGTAACCTTCAATACTTGGCGCTGTCTGGAAGTTGATATTCTAGTAGAAAAATATATAGCTGATTTTGCTTCATTAACCACTTGACCCGACCAAGAAGCATATAAATTAAGGGTTTCTTTAATCTTCTTAACAGACCGCTTACCCTCATTCGCAAAAATCACCATATCATCTGCATAAAGCAAATGAGAAATCAATGGACTATTACGTGGCTGGGAATATAAACCATTGAGACCATCCTGAAAAATTTTGCCGTCTAAGCCGGGTAAACACCTCCTCCACTAAAATAAAGAAATAAGGTGATATAGGGTCGCCTTGACGAAGACCCCTTCCCCCCTTAAAAAAACCTTTAACCGTTCCGTTCATGACCACCAAAAACAAGGGTTAGTAACACATTGATTGATAAGACCACAAACCCCAACTGAAAAACCAAACGCTTGAAGGACTTGGAAGAAAAAATTCCATCAATCATATCATATGCTTTGGCCATATCGATCTTCATCATAAGATTACCTCCTCTAACTGGCAAATTTATAGCATGGACTAATTCTTGGGTTATGCTAATATTCTCAAAAATACTTCTTCCTGGCAAAAACGCACCTTGCTCCATCGATATTAGTCTACTCAAAACTGAAGTAAGACATCCCACCAATAACTTCAAACAAATTTTATAGACTACTAAACAGAGCTTTGTTGGTTTGAAATTTCCAAACGATGATGGATTTGGAACCTTAGGAATTAAAACAATGAAAGAAGTGGTATAGTATCTTGGGATAGAATATCCCAAAAAGAATTCTCGCACAGCCTCCCCTAACTCCTTTTCCACCAAACTCCAACAATGTCTGTAAAACCGGGATCTGAACCCATCTGGGCCTGGGCTGCTATTCACCGGAATAGAAAATAGAGCATCCTTAATCTCCTGATTTGTTGGAACCCGGCAGATTTCTTGATTTTCCACTTCCGATACCTCATGTTGAATAAGATGTGAGAGACTAGGAGCATGCGTATTGGATCGCGCCTGAAGGAAATCTTCAAAGTAGATCACCACTTCCTTATGAATTTCTTCCGGTGTTGATAACCTTCTCCCATCACTAAGATTCATCTCCTTAACCACTTTGTGATTCTTAGCCTGTAGAGCTGCAAAAAAAAAAAAAGAGGAAACCTCCCCGTGTTCAACCCATGTCTATTTATTTTTTGAGAAAGTCTGACTTCCTCTTTGTTTAGCCAGGTGGAAAGCTCCACTTGCGTTGCCAACACTTCATTTTACACATCCTCTGAATATTGCTCTTGTAAACTTCTCTCGCCTTCCTCAATCTTCTCCTCAAGCCTTCTAATATGGTCCCTTGTCCAGCCAAACACCTCTCTGTTCCATTTTCGTAGCGCCACCTTCAGCCTTTTAAGCTTAGAAGCAAGCTTTACAAACCCCGAACCACTGTCATTCTGCTGCCACATAGCTGAAACTAAACTCCAAAAACCGTCGTGTGAGGTCCACATTTGTTGAAATTTGAATGAACTAAGACCATATCTCATCGGGCTTTCAGTCAAACCAAGGATTAAAGGAGAATGATCAGATGACCTGCGAGGCAAATATTGAAGGGCACTCATAGGGAAAAGATCTAACCACTTGATGTTACAAAGAGCTCTATCCAAACGAGCCCAACTTCTTGCCAAACCACTCTGTCCATTACACCACGAGAGATTATTTCCAGAGGACGGCACTTCAATCTATCCTCCTGCATCAATAAAATTAGAGAAATTCTCCATTGCACAAGGCAACCGAGGATGCCCACCCTTGCGCTCCCCATCGTGCCTTATAATATTAAAATCACTATAAGGACCCACGGCAAATCCAAAATGCCTATAGGCATTAACTCAGACCAAAGTAGTCTTCTATCCAAGTATCTGCATTTGGCATACACAATCGAAACCACCACAGCAGAATTAATCAACAATGTTATGTGTTGACAAGAAGTAGCGAGCACACTAACTTATATATCATCCTGCCAAAAAATCCAAATTTTCTCATCCTTGATTCCATTAGAAAAAGATGCATCAAACCGTAATAAATTTTGCCAAAGTAAAATATCAGTTTCCCTTCTGAAATGTTCTGCCATCATAAGCAGTTTTGGTTTATGAATTGTTAACAAAGACTGAAGTCATTTTTTCAAGGTTCCGAGACCTCGAGCATTCCAAAACATAGTTGTCCCAATCATAAGTTCAGTCTAGAGGGCCTGCTAGGAGACCTAGAAGAACTTCGCAAAGACTAACTCTTATTTATCTCCTTCTTCCCTATTTTTGAATCCAAAACACCATCCTTTTCTTTTCCCAAGTGACTAAGGGCTTGTTTGTTTTCAAAACTAAAACCCAAAATTTTGAAAACTTTGAAAACCTCCTATCACATCATTACAACTTTCCCAAATCTCCATACAAAATAAAATAAACAATTCAACTTTTTCAAATTCTAAAACAAATATAATATTAAAAAATATATACTAACAATATGTTATTCAACTTTTCAACTTTAATCTCATCTCTAAAAACAAACGAAGCCTAAGTTGTCTGTCACCCTCAAAATCAGATAAAGATGCGTGAATAACCTCCACATCTCACTCCAAACAGAGGCCAACATCAACATTCTGCTGGGGAAACACCTCTTCACCATCCGGGCCCAATTCTTCAACAACCACCACTTCTTTTGGCACCTCCCTAGCTAGGGTCCCACTACATTCTCTTTCCACAAAACCACTCATTTCGCACGTAGCTCCCTGGTTAATCAAAATTTGTGCTTCATGCAACTCCAGCTCATTCCCAGTGCTCAAACCCGGATCCGACACTAATTTTTGAGGCTCTATTTTAGGAAACAGCTCCTTAAATTCCTCTCCCCCCATCGACTTATGAGTATCCTCTTCCGAAGGCTTAACCTGAGCGTCATCAACTTTTCCTTTTGCACTACATCATCTGATTTTTTTTTTGTATCCAAACACAATTTGGGTCTTTCTTATTTCCTTTCTTCATAGCCTCTTTACAGGTAAACTGATTATGTCCCTGCACCTTACATCCAACGCAAAATGCTAGCAAAGTTTCATAGACTAATTCTTGGCTAATACTTGTTGGGTTCTTTGGAGTCCCAATCCAAAAGGATTGAATAGACTTCTGCGCAATATTCATTAGAACACATACCCGAGCACCATCCGTGCATGTAGCACAATGAGTAGCATTGTCTCATCTCAAATAAATTCCTATTGGCATCGTAACACTCCTTAGCATGTCTTCATGATAATAATTTGGAGGCAAGCCCGGAAGCATGATCTAAACAGGGGCCATTTTCAATTCCACATCTTTAGAAAAATCAAAAGACCATTGAAATAATCTGTACAAAACCCCATCGATATCACAACTCTCCCTGGTCATGGCTTTCAGAAAATCTTATTCTTTTGAAAATCTAACAAATACGTGTCTCGGCCTCCTCGTAGAAGATACCACCGGTTGTGCCGTCTAGCCCCACCTCCCATGAATAAATCTTCGAATCCGGTCCAGAGATGGTCTTTGACGTAGGAACTTCATCACAATAGCAAAACGAAATGGCTCAGCAGACTTTTCTTTTGGATGAAAATTCCTCTTTTGAAAACTGGACAAATACCTCACCATCCATAACTTTTGGATGCCGAAAATGAACTGCCACTTTAGGAATGGCCTGTGGTGTTTGAGACACAAGATCAGCAAAGGATCTCCCAACTGACGTCAAGGGACCAGGGGGTCCCCAACGGCTGCCATGGCAGAGCCTCGAAATTCAAGCTTATTTCGGCGTTGGATATGTCACTCATCCTATATTTCGACGTTGAAAAAAACCACTAATATTGGCTTATGCATCTTCATATTCATCTTCAAATTTGAATAATATCCCTTTAAATTCATTTACATTTTCTTATGCATCTCTAATTTTTTGCTTTTGCATAGCTATGAATAGTATTTCTTCAAATTAAAATACTATTCACTCTTCAAACATTATTTTACTATTTTTTTTTTCTCTCATACACTTTAAAATCAACTTTGTAGAATTTATAATAAGATGATTTTGATACATAAAATTTGTATTAAGTTGATAATACAAAGTGGATGCTAATTGTAAAATATATATATATATATATAAATAATTTTAGGAAACAAGAAAAAAAATATTTTATTATCATTTGGTTCAAAAATGCATAATCGAATATGGAAGTTTTTCTTAATATGCAAAATCAGTCTTAGAAAAATGTAATTTTAAAAATGCATATAGAAAAATCAATACTAGTGCTCTAAGTGACTGCTCCATTGCCTTACCAATCATGGCCCTTGTGTTGAATGATTATCAAATAGAGGGAATTTAGGATTTTTTTTATATATATATTTTTTTGCGTCATTTTATTTTAATATATTTTTTTAAAGTCTTTAAATCTTTTTAATAAATCACGTGTGAAGAAGTAAAATGGATGGTGCAAAAAGAAGAACTTTACTACTCGTCATTCCTAGGGGTGGGTAGCGGGGCCTCGCCCACGCTGCCCCGCCCCATTTCCACTCTGCTCCCATGTAGAAGGGCAGATCACCCCGTCTGGCAGATTTAGGGGGCGGGTGGCCCCACCCGCATCTGCCACCAAATCCAGGGACGGGGGGGATAGGGGCGGCCCCCAGCCCCGCCCCGAGTTATATATATATATATATAAATTATATAATTATATATATATTAAACAAAAATAACCCAAGCATGAAACAACGTCGTTTTATCCCCCCACCCCCAAGCCCTTCGTTCTAGTCTTCCAGAATCCTCTCTCTCTCTCTCTGAATCCGTCGCCGTCGCACCCGGTCCCTCTGTTAGGGACCCCGGTCAAGTCCCTAAACACTAAGTCCTCTTCGGCAATAGGCTCCTTTGGTTGACCGACTCCAAGTCCTTCACTTGCTTGGTTCACGCTCAAGGTTGGCTATGGTGGCACTTTGGGTAAGGTGAGGTTAGTGTTTAGGCTAATTGGAAGTGTATGGGAAGTGGGAAAATTGGCTAAGTGTGAGATCACAATGGGGAGTGGTGCACGGCACTAGGGTGAGCTAGGATTGGCGCCACTTGCATTAGGGTTTAGGGTTTGGTTGTGTGATGATGGACGGCTAGGGTTTTGGGTGGTGGGATGTTTAGGGTTTGGAGCTAGGGCAAATGAGGTGGGCAGCCAAGGCTTGGCCAAATGGAGTAGGTGAGTGTTTTTAGGAAAGTTTCCTAAAAACTTGAGATGTGTTTTGGATTAGGGTGATGGCCGGCCAAGGGGATTCAAGAGGGTCAACTAGGGTTTCCAATTTGGAAACTCTAGTTTGGTAAGTGGTATGGGCGGCTAGATCAATTCAAATGAGGCAAGGAGCCTAAATTTGAATTTGAATCTTGTATGGAAAGTGTATCTCGGCTAAGGAGGGGAATGGATTGGATGAGGGGTGTTTTTGGTAGTGATGGCCGAATATGGTAAGTAGGGCAAACAAGTGTGGTCGAGTATGTGGGTGGAAGGAAGATCAAATGGGCTATGGCACTCACTTGTTGGCCGAACCACTCAAGAACACTTATGAACAAAGTATGAACAATGCACATAAATATCAAGATCAATAAGCAATAAATGGAGAACAAAAGAATGAATGGAAAATACTCATAAGATAGATAGAATGGATCACACTTATTCACGAATTGCAAAGTGTGATCCTCTCCTTAGGGATTCACGAATTGCACCCCAAAGAGTCCAAGTGCTATGCACCGAATGTGATCTCAAGAACAAAGTAGTCCACAAAGGCTATTGTCAAAAAATGTGAAAGAAATGACTAAGGGTTCTATTTATAAGGTTACAACTTGGAAACCCCCAAAAGGCCCCTTTGAAATAAAAAGAATTAAAATGAAATAAATAATTAAATGACAAAAATGAAGATAGTGGCATGGACCACTAGGCCGTGGCATGCATGAGCCAAGGGTCGGCTAGGGTGGTGCATGGTGGTCCTCGGTCTAGTCCATGACTAAGTGGCTTGGCATGGCTGGCTAGGGTGCATGGCATGGTGCCATGCATGGGCCGGCTGGTGGGCATGGCATGGTGCCATGTTCGGCCTGCTGGTGGTGGCTAGCCATGTGAGCCTGCTGCAAGGCATGGGCTGGAGCCATGCGCTGGATGGCATGCCTGGTGGGCATGCCACTGGCCTGCTTTGCATGGCACGGGCTGGAGCCGTGCGCTGGATGGCATGCCTGGTGGGCATGCCACTGGCCTGCTCTGCATGGCACGGGCTGGGCCTGTGCGCTAGATGGCATGCCACTAACCTCGCTGGGGTGCAGCAGGAGAGCCATGCGGCTGGGGGCATGGTTGGCTGCAGGTGCTCGGGCGTGCGCATGGCTGTGCGCATGGGCGTGCGCAGGGCCACGCGGCCTGCGTGCAGGCGCAAGGCCATGCGGCCTGCGTGCATGCGCAGGGCCGTGTGGCCTGCGCGCGGGCGCTGAGCCCTGCGGCCTGCGTGCATGCGCAGGGCCGCGCGGTGCATGGGCATGCGCATGGGCGTGCGCATGCCTGGCCATGCGCTGGGCTGCGCATGGCCACTAACCTCGCTGGGGTCGAGGTGTCGCGCGCGCGCACGGCTTGCATGCTGGGCGCCCCGTGCTTGTCAAGGCACGGGCCAAGGCATGCATGTGGCCGGTCCAAGAGCATGTTGGGCGCCCCGTGTGTGACAAGACACGGGCCAAGGCATGCTCGTGGCATGATCAAGGGGCATGTCCCGGACATGGGCGACTCCTTTGGAGGCGGTTTTACGTGGGGGTCTAACACCCTCTCTGCAATCTCCGTTGCTGTCACCATAACCGTAGCCCGTGACTCCGTCTTCATCTCCGTCACCAAAAGTAAGAAACCCTAAATTTTAAATTTAATTTTTTATGATTTATATGTTATGGAATGGAGATTGGAGAAATGATGAGGTTTAACCAGAGATGGAGTATGAGATTTTGTGAATTGTATGCTATGGAGACTTGATTGTGCATGTGGTTAATTTTTTGATGGTTGATCATTGATGAATCTGTCCAGTGTCTTATCCGTGTGTTTTTTAGGAGATTGAAACCCCTAAATTAATTTAGGGTTTAAATTTTTTGAAAGTTTGTTTCATCTTTATTACTTTATAATTCTAATTTGTTTTATTTTTAACTTATTAACTTTTAATTTTATGATCTTGATTTTCAATCTCACAGCAGTTGACACAACTCACCACTCAGTGAACTCACCGCCACGGCTCCATCCTAAATTGATCAAATTGAAAAGTTTTGATTTTGTTAATTTACAACTAATTGTGATGTTGCTACCATAGTTAATAGTACAATTTGTAATATTTAATTTTTTAGAGGAGTTTGTAATATTGTAATAGTTTATTAGTTCTCTTAATTTGTATAATTGTAAATTGTAATAGCTTACTAGCTTAGTGCCTTAGTGATGATTATTACTTAATTAGTTAATAGTTGAAACTTAGTATATAATTAATAGTTCAATCTATATTTTTTTTCAATTTTTAAATATATATTTTTAGTTAAATTATGGGTCCAAAGTGGCCCAAAAATAGATTATGGGTCATTTCGAGCCAAGATAAGTGAACTGGGCCAAAGGCCCAGTAAGGGGGCGAAAGGATGAAGGTCCACCCCCGCCTCCCGGCAATCGGATAGGCATGGACGGGGGCGGGATAAGGGGAAAAATTCCCCACCCCCGCCCATGCGGGAGCGGGGGATGAGGAGGGGGCGGGTATCACACCTAGTCATTCTCACACACGACACATCACCTTTTTTTTTTATTCTTAAATTTATTGAATTTTTCTACTCATCATCAATATACTACACATTGAATAAAAAAAAATATATAATGTCTAGAAATGGTGAATAGATTTTTTCCATAAAGAAATAAATCTTAAATGGTATTAGTATTGGACTCCTTTCCAAGTTTCCATCGAGCCGGACCATAATGCACTCTTGATTCTCACGCATAACAGGTTCAAATGATTCAAGGACTATGGACATAGTCTAGGTTTGTATTGCAAGGTGATATCAATTTGTGGATAGCAGTAAAAAAGTGATAAAAAAAATATATTAAATAAAATAATAAAATAATAAAAAATATTAAATAGTAGCGGATATTGCTGTACCTTGTGGTCAACTTCTAATCAACAGCTTCTCTAGTCAACTTGGGTCATCTTATGCCTGATTGAAAACAAAAGTAACAGTTTCTCGTTGGATAATATTTAAAAATAATAATCCCATAAAAATAAATTTATAAATTAATTTAATTTGATATATTAAATTATAAAATTATTTTATTATAATATAAACCTCTATATTGAGATAAAATCAGAAATATATTAATTAAAATCAGAAATATATATAAAATCAGAAATATATTAATAGTAATTAAATAATTTGACTTAAGATATTTTATTGTGTTTTGAAAAAGAAAAGAGAAAAATTAAAATATTTCTAGAATACAATTTTTTAATATAATTTTTAATTTTAGATTTGAAAATTTTAAGTTATTTTTTATGTTTTATTTAAAAGTTAAAAAGACTATAATAATAATAATAATTAAATAATGACTAAATAAAAAAAATTTAAAAATTTAAAATTAAATAATATTTAAAAAAAAATGAGATGAAATCAGACAAACGATGTAACATTTCAATAAATACTTATTAGATAGCAATTTGATTTATATAAGCAATTTATTCTTATCAAATGACTATGATTGGGAATATCATAAAATGAATATGATTGAGCTTGACTAGGGCCAACCATCATCAACTAGGGATTGGAGCTCATCTTCCAACGTATTATATCTCAAAATAAATGTTTTAAGAGAGGTTATAGTTAGTTAATATATTATAAATTGAGATAAAAATTAAAAATTAAAAAAAATATTATTAAAATATTATTTTAAGATTTGATAGTTTATAAAATTTTATATATAAATTTAAAAAAATTATAATAATTAAATAAAATAAATTAGAGAAATTTTTGTATCAATGGAAGGCTCATTTGTATTCAAAAATGTATCAACGAGAGACTCATTTGTATTCAGAAATGAATTGAAATAGTTTTAAATAAGTTAATAAAATATTATTAAATTATTATTATTATTTTAAAATTTAAAAAAATTAAATAATAAAATAAGATAAAATAAATTGAGATGAGTTTCGAATATAATCGGCCGCATTCATTACATTATTTGCAGAAAAACAAAAATTCCAAACTAATAGCCAGATGACAGCAAGGATAAGAAGCTGTGTCAAATCAGCCTTACAAACCCTAGGAGCATGACACCAATGATAAAGAAGATGTTGGAAATTTTCACATTAATCAACCCGAGTCTTCGGGGGCCCCTTCCATTTGAAGTTGTCAGCGTATGACTTCGCCTGCAAATGATTAAAAGATGGGCGTGCTCAAATAACAATCAAACCCGTTGTGTTCCCAACCTAAATATACTTCGAGAAACAGTGGGGCAAGCAGGGGCTACTAGAATCTTTAAGCATTTTCGAAGCTTGTGTATTTTTTTTTTTATAATAGAATGAGACCACATTGCTATATGAAACAAGATGGCTAATTATTTCATTTCAAAAGGTCGGTAATTAAGTGCATAGATCCTGTACCTTTAAAAGCGACGTATGACGCTTCTTGACCTGCAGAAGAGAAAAATGTGTGTCAATGGTGCGTTATTTGAGGATAGCATACCTAAGGATACAATACAAAATCTAGTCAGTAAACGTTTTTTGAGCAACTGAATTTTATGCTACAATTCTAACTCTATCCGACTTACTGAATAAAAATTAAGATTGTTATTCATTTGCTTGATACACACTATATATAAGAACTTGGAAGAAAAAAACTTATTTCTGATGAACAAATGTCATAAGAAACATGTGAGGTGATAGCATTCAAATAGTCCTTATATAAACTCATTTATATCATTATATGAATGAAAATGGTCTTTTAAATAACCGTGCAATTATTTTATTGTATGAACGATTTTGATGGTTTGATCGTTCCTTCCATAATGTGCAGCCAACTCGCATTAGTTTACAGGAAGCATAGCTAATCCCAATTTAATTGAAATTAAGGCATGGAGAAATTAAAATGTTTTTTCTTTAGGCTTTCACTATTTCCTTGTCTGATAGAATCTAAAGTTTCCCAACTACATGCGATGTATCAGCTCCCTAATACAAGGAAAAATGTCTAGCATAGACACTATCCAATCAATTAGCAAGCTCTAATAAAAAGGTCTTCTTTGACTTCAGGTTCAGCTTCCTTGGTGGAAGCTATACACGAAGATTCTACCGAGCTATGGGAGGAGAAAGTTTCAAAACATGGAATCAACAAGATAAAACATACAATACAAAGGTTAATGAAGTTATCCGTGCGTTCATAAAGTAAAAATAAGATCAACAATTCCAAGACAATCAGATCCAGGTACAATTTATCTGCACAGTGATTCAGTGAAACTACTTACTGAAGAGGCACATACCACGTATTCCCAACCATGTTTCTCAGCAAATGCTTTAGCAGCTTCTTCACTATCAAAACTGAGTCCTGCCTCACCAACATTGGCATATGGATCCCCTGTGGATGTCCAACCCATCAATGGATTTTCCCACCTGTACAAATGTTGAAAGTGAGGAATGGAATTTGCATGTTATCAAATACGAAGATCATAGATCAGAGTTCCTAACATCATAAAATTCATTTACGGGAAGTTTAAGCACTGGTTTCTCCAACTTCATGTACTTAAGCTATATTAACTAATTTCTCTGCGGTGTGAATTTCTCTCTCTCCCCATTAGTCCTTGAACCATGAGCCTTTTAGCCCAGTGATTCAACCACCAAGCTAATAGGTTTCGTGGAGATCCATTTCCTTCGCATGTGTTTGAATGTTTGTAGGTCAGGATTCCTATGAGGTTGAGAACTGAGAACTATATTCCCTCAATCAATGAACTAAGGTGAAAGTGGCAATGTCATGCTAAACTTCTACTTTCAGATAATCTTAAAAACAGGAGAGAGAAAAAAGTGAGTGCTCCTATTCAGAATAGTAACATTGGATCACACAGAATAGATACTGATAAAATGAAGTTGAGCTGGCTAATTCTATAGACACATTATTCCTGTTAATGACTCAATTAGTAAATCCCTGACCAGTAACGTAGATAGTACTTCACGCTTATTGGGATATATTTCATGAGACGATTTATCCATAGGAACGGACAGAACATACTTCTGAGTAGACAGAAAATTAATTTTCCATCTCCCAACTTTCCCAGAGCCTTGTTGAGTTGCAGTTCGAGCAGGTGAGTAAATTATGACCTGACATTCACAAATTTAAACAATGTGACCAGGAAAAATTTAAATTTATAATATTCAAGGGCCCCCTAGGAAAGAAATAAAATCTTATTTATGCAACAAGAAGTTGCAGCTCACAATGTCCCAAAAAGTTGACATGACATTCAGAATTCACGAATGTTTCTCATTAAAAACCATAGCAGAAAAGGAAAAAGCACATTTTTCCCTGAAACTTTGAATTTCAACAAGTAATTCCGTAATTTTCTACCAAATCAGGCAAGCATCAAGTGGCTGATCAGCACCAAATTCACAAATCTGTAGGATGTCTAGGATATCGATCCACTTTATAAAAGAGTATCAATCTTCAGAATGTCCATACAAATGCATCCAATGCTGAGATTTTTATGGTATCAACAACAAGATACATCCCACTAATTTGTCAGTAGAATGAACAGAAATGCATCGCAAAGAAGCTGATTTCAAGGAAAGCTCGAATTAAGCCCTTTCCAAGGAAAACAAAAACCACATTTGATCAGTAATATAGAAAACGATTCTAATTAAGAAATAAAAATCAAGGCCCAATCCACAATTTCATCTACATAAAAAATTATCAGCTTTACAAATAAATACAAAAACAGAGTCTTTATCAAAAAAAAAATCCGCAAGAAAGCGAATGGTGAAATTAAGGTAAGGTAGAAAGTATGTCTGAAAGGAAAACAGAAGAGCGTACCCTTCTTCTAAGGTGTTCTTCTGGGATTCCAGAAACCATGCCGACCTCACCGGGCTTGAGCTCCACCAATGCGTCCGAAGATAACGATCTCGTCGCTGATACGAAAGCCGAACGATAAGCACGAGCGATATTGAGGCTCCGTTGCAGAGAGCTTGCCATTTCTGCCAATCCAAGGTCCACCCAACACCGAGTGCACTAGTCGATTACGCTGTTCTCTTCTGTCTCTCCTGCTACCGAAAGAGAATCGCAAGGATCGTTCACGAAATTACTAGAACACTCGTACGTGGCTCCTCCTATAAAGGTCCATTTGGCATTTTTTTTTTTTTTGGAGGTCCATTTGGCATTTGGTACATGTACTATCAGCGACAATTCTTTAACAACTTTTGATGATAATTATATAAATTTAGGACAGCTTTCAATTTAGTGATAATGAGTTGATTTTAGATAGAAAGATAAAAATTTTTAAAAAAATTATTATAAAATTATTTTTTAATATTATTATTTTAAATTTTAAAAAAATAAATTTGTTATTATATTTTATGTAAAAATTAAAAAAAAAATTAACAGTAAAATAAGATGAAACAAAATGAAAAGTTTTCTAAATCAAAACGAAACTTTAAAATAATTAAATTAAGACTCTTTAAATATTTTTATAAAGTACTATTTTGATATTGATTGATTGTAAAAGATTTATAAAATAACAATAAATATATTATTATTTAAATAAAATTATTCATGACCACCTCAATTCAATTTAGTCTGTATCAATTCCATTGGCTTTGGATTTATTTATTTTAATAATCGAATTAAGTTTGTATATATATATAATGAAATATTATCATCCAAATGTCTCGGGCCTTTTAAATTACTTGATTAGTGGGCTTAAAAGAATATCCCAGACGCCATCAGTATTGGGCTAGATTTGGCGTCAACATCCACGAATTAAAAGCGGGGCTCGCCGCAGCCCATCGCAGCTTTCGTTCGGCACATTATGGACAGTGGTAGGATCACTTTCGGCGAGTGAAGGCTAAGCTTGGACTATTTCATAGGAAGTAAAGGACACCGGCTTGTACGTATTCACCGGCTTCTACTTAACATTTGTTCTTTTCTGTGAGGCAAATGCCATTTGTTCTTAGTTTGTATCGAGATCGAGTCTCCAATGTGGGTGTCCTTCGCGTCCTGTTCTGCTCCTCCCAAAAAAAAAAAAAAACAACCTTGTGCTTGTCACTTATACAGCTCAATCCCGATTCCCCCCCGACCCAATCTGTGTACTTAACATAGCAAACTGGATACAATCTCTGCGCGTCTGAGTGCGAACATAAGGATTAATGGCACTCCATGAAGATGATTCAGTGCCCGATAAACTGGAGTTAGCGTGTTCGGATTTGAAAAATCTGCTGCAAACATCGGCCAAAATGGACGAAAGCCTCGAACAGATGGACGAGAAGTTTGACCGTATAGATGAAACACTTTCGACTGCCTTGAGAAGAGTGGCTCCTTTACAATCTTTGGCCATGGCTACGAAAGCCCTCGATACACGAATCAACCGCGCTGTCACTCCCGCTCTTGCTCTCCTCGACAGCTTCAAACTCTCGGAGTCTCTACAGGACAAGCTCCTCGAGCTCTCATCCAGTCTTTCGGCCGAGGAAACACCCAAGAAAAGGCTCAAGAAACTTCTCAAATATCTGGACTGTGTTGATCAGTTGAATGCGGCCATAAACGCGATTAGCCAAGACGGAGAGCCGGTGATACAAAAGCTTCAAGAAGTGGTGGAGTTCTTGAGCAGGACCAAGGCCACGGATCAGTACAGGACGCTTACGCTCAGAGAGACCCTGATTACTCTCAAAGCTCTCTATGAAACTGAGGTTGATGCGATGAAATTTGATGGGCTGCTTGATGAGGCCCTATTGAATATGCAGGACGAGTATGAGAGCATATTGCTGCGTTTAAAGCATCAAAACATAGGGGAGTTGCAAGTTGATGAAGAATCTGAGATAGTGGCATCTGATTTGGGTACAGATCTGGAAATTCAAGTTCTTCAACGAATTTCCGGGACCCTGGCTGCCAATGATTGTTTAGACATATGTATAGGCATCTTTGTCAAGGTATGTGAAATGGTTATTCTTGCAGTATTCGACCACAAATTCGTTATTCATATTAGAAACTGTAGTAATTAGAAATCATAATTAAGATGGTCATATGGTCTTTACTGTTTAGACTTCAATCAGTTAACATGTTGAGAAAATGCACTTGGTTTAAAAAAAAAATATCGTCTCATCTTATCATGTTTGTGCCATACCTGAGCCTTTTGGTCATACCACAGGTGAGATACAGAAGGGCAGCCAAAGCACTGATGAGGCTGAACCCAGAGTACCTAAGAACACGCACACCAGAAGAAATTGATGAGATGGAGTGGGAGACCTTGGAGACAGCAATAATCCTCTGGATTCAACACTTGGAAGTCGCAGTAAAAACCGTGCTCGTCTCAGAAAAGAAACTGTGCAGCCGAGTTCTGGGAAAAATCATGGACGGCGTGGTCTGGCCAGAATGCTTCGTTAAGATCGCTGACAAAATCATGGCAGTCTTCTTCCGGTTCGGGGAGGGCGTAGCCAGGAGCAGAAAAGAGCCCCATAAGCTGTTCAAATTCTTGGACATGTTCGACTCCTTGGAAAAACTTAAACCCGAGTTCTCAAATACCTTCGACGGCGAAGCCGGGGCCGATATCTGTACGCGGTTCCGAGAACTCACAAAGCTCCTTGTTCACGCAACAAGCAAAGTGTTTTGGGAATTTGGCCTCAAAATTGAAGGCAATTCGGATGGTCTTCCTCCACCACAGGACGGCTCAGTCCCGAAACTGGTCCGATACGCCATAAACTTCCTCAAATACCTGGCGACTGACAATTACAGAGCACCCATGGGCATGGTTCTCCGAACAGAGCAAATATGGAAAGCTGGGATTCGGTCAAAACCCGAAATGGACGATGATTTACTCAAGTACGCCATTACCAACGTCATGGACGCTCTTCAAAGAAACGTCGAAAGCAAAAGGTCGCGCTACAGGGACAACATTCTCCCGCACATATTCGCTATGAACACGTACTGGTACATTTACATGAGGACCAGAAGCACCGAGCTGGGCCTACTTCTGGGAGAGCCATATATTAAAGACACGTACAAGGCGATTGCCGAGGAATCGGCTTACAGGTATCAGAAGCAAGCTTGGGGGCCTCTCGTGAGGCTGTTGGATAGGGAAGATTTGAAGAGGGTGCAGAGCAAGGAGGCCATGGGAAGTTTAGCGAGAGTAAAAATGGAGACTTTTATGAAGGGTCTGGACGAGATTTCGCAGAGGCACAGAGAGTCTTATAGCATTGTTGATTTGGATTTGAGGGAGCAGATCAAGAAAGCCACGGTGAAGCTTGTGATGCCGGCTTACACCGATTTCGTGAGCACGTTCTCTGCCGTGTTGCAGGGGAAATTGTATGTCAGCCCGCAGCCGATGCAAGTGTTGCTGGGCCAGATCTTTGACAGTGGTGATGTGAAATTGACGAGGCGGGATTCCAAAGATCGGGTGGCTAGGGATAATTCAGGGTCCATTGAGCGGGAGATCAGTGGTTTTAGACGGTCCAGATCTAACACTAGTGAAGTGTGAAATCGCATCTGGCCGTCCATTTGTTTGAGGAGTTAGATCTGTTCGATGTGTGGATTATAAATAATGTCCTTCTTTTTTTTAATCTTTATTGTCAAATGCCAACATATTCGAGGAATTATTTTTGTTGGAAATTCTCCAATATATTTTCTCATGTATTAAAGCCTAAATTCAGATATGATTGATACGGAGTAAATCTTGAAACATGCTTCTACCTAATTTTCAATTGTTTATAATTATTATTGGTATCTAGATTATTCCAATATTTTAAAAAGGAAAACACTCTAGTTGTAAAGTGATTACATAAAAATAATCTTATAAAATGACATGATTTGATGTGATTCGTCAATTAATAAAGTTATTTTTATTATAAAATATATCTAATAGATCAGATGAAACTATATAAATTTTTAAGATTATTTTTATATAATTCATTTGTGAACGTAGCAGTTTCAATAAGAATATAGATGCAAAATTCAAAATTTCAGACGTTCGGATTATAAAGCTCGCCCCAAGATCAGTACACCAACCGTTAAATTTACTTCTATTTGTTGTTACTTCTCGAGATAAGTCATTTGATTTGTGCTCCCAATAAATTGGAATTATATGTTATGAAAACATGTTGAATATATCCTGAACAGACAACAATTTATCAGTATGAATAAATACTTTTTTAAATTTTAACATGACACGTCTAGTATTTCCTTTTCCTCTCTTAATATAAGTCCATCTGTATATTCAATACAAAGACCATGTGAAAGTTTCATCAATGTAAACGTGAATGTCAAAGTCATAAATAACAATAGTACGATTAGAATATAGTGACCAAAACTTATATGTAGTTATGAAGAATGTTAAATACAGTTTTAATGTGATACAATTTTAATAGGTGTTAGTTTCACGTATTCTCTTTTTATATAAATTTAAAATTTATATTTTTTTAAAAATAAATGCTCAAACGAAGCAAGCCGTTCATGACAAGAATAAGAAAGCATTTTCCAACCAAAAAATAATAATCAAGAAGAAAAATTTTATTATCAACTCAATATGTAGAATATACTTTTTTTATTTTTTGAAAAAAAAGCCTCTCATTCATTCATAAAAATCATTCATTACAAGACATATCGGCAAAAATTAAACTTGAAATGTAATCATGACATTCTTCTACCCAACATATAAAATTATCTAATTTTAAAGCAAATTTCGCCGGCTTATGAGCAATCTCATTGCCCTCTATTATCAATTCAATGTGTAGAGTGGACCTAATAAAGCATTTATATGTAATAATTTAAATTAGAAAATAAATTTTAAATTTGTAATCTTATAAATAAAATATTATCTTTTAAAAATAATTCTTTCAAATCTAAAAATAGAATAACTATTTCAAGAAACCTAGCATTTTTCATTATGAGATAGAAAGTAAGGCAAATGTTTTAAAAGTAATTTTAGTGCTAGAGATAACATAAAATCAGAGAATGATTTGGAGTTAGACATACCATGGAGGTCTTGAGTCAATTCTGAAGGCTACCGAAAACCGGAAAACTTACCCCAAAATGTTCGCAAAGGACACAAACACTAGACAGAAGATATTGTTTCATTTATGGCAAGTTTTCGAGTTAAATTGCCCAAGGGTTGAGTTTTAACATTTGCTTAGTTTTTTAGTAATAGACTAAGTGTAATGGTAAAGATAATATTTTTATATAATTATATTTTAAATAAAAACGTAAAAAAAAATCTTAGAAGTGTTTGTCATCTTAAGTAAAATCATAAAAAAATCATTATTTTAAAAACATATCGTTCAAAAGTTTTAAAAGGGTCTACTTAGGGCTCGTTTCAAAACTCTCCCCAATTCATTTCATATTCATCATTACAATTTTTTAAAATTTCTACATAAAATATAATAATAATATTTTTTTCAAATCCTAAAAGAATCTTCTCAAATTCTCACACCAAAATATAACAAAATTTAATTTTTTCAAATCTTAAAAGAATCTTCTCAAATTTTCACATAAAATATAATAATAATTTAACTTTTTCAAATTTTAAAATAATAATAATAATATTAAAAAATAATATTCATAAAATATCTTATTCTACTGTTCACAAACCATCTCGACTTATCTCTTGATTCAAACAACTCCTTAATTTCATGAGTTTGCTCTCTCAAACTTATCATTAGTATAAATTGTACCTTTTATTTTAAATATTTTTTTAAACATCTTAAATACTTTTTAAAAATAAAAAATACACCACTTCACAAATAATTACTTTTTTAATCATTAAAAAAAATTCGAACCATAATTTTAAAAGAATAAACTCATGGGACAAGTATGATTTTACTTTTTAAAACCGTGTCATCTATCCATAACTCTGTTTTAAATAGATGCCATTTTTATTATATAATCGTGCTATTTCCATTTTATAAAGACATTTTTCATTTAAAATAAAATTATAAAACAAAATCGTCTCTCCCATTTTAAACGACAAGATTCTAATTTTGTTAAACAAGGTTGTACACCGTTACCATGGTATTTATGCCTACCAGCAAACAATCCCAAGGCTACCCAAGGCTGCACGTTTGACTGATGCTTCCACGGCTCCGATGTCCATTTCTACCTTCCCACGACAGTCTCAGATTCGAGGAATAATTCCCACCTCTCCAAGATTCTTTTTGTTTCCACAGCACTCTTCCTTACCCCCACACCGCTGCGGCGTTGCCTATATAACCTCTCTCTATCTTGCACCTGAACAGTAATTTTCTATTTTTCTCAGAAAAAAACTCAACTTTCCCGATAAATCTTTCCTAGTCCAACAAAGAAATGGCGAATCCTACTATCGACGAAACCGGTGGTAGTTCAATTTCGTTCACCGATTTCCCCGAGGATGTCCAGCTCTGCATTCTCTCGTTCCTGACTCCCGCCGAGATCGCTACCTTCGCCTGCACCTCGAAGCGGTTCGTCTTACTCTGTCGAAACGACGCCAAGCTCTGGTTTACCATGTGCGACCGGAGGTGGGGCTCCGAGACCCAAATCAATAAATGGGGCAACGGGAAGATCGCCTACAGGCTTCTCTACAAGACCCTTGATGAATGGGAGAACCTCATCGGTTTCTGGCGCCGGAGCGGTCCAGGTACCATTGGCATCTCGTCGCCACCGTTAATTTTCTTCGAGTGGGGCCCGTCGTTCTTCACTGGTTCAAGGGTTTCACCTTCGAAAAACGGCACTTATCAAGTCATAAAGTCGCCGTTTTTGTGGATGAGCCTTTCGCCCGAGGGCCAGATACTGAATTTTATCGATCCCGATGGTCGGGCCGACTTATCGGACAATTTCGTGAACGAATTGGATTTCTTAGCTAACGATTTGGTCACGGTCAACGTTAGTTTCATGGGGAAGACCCATTTTGTTGTAGACGAAGATCTGAGTTTTGCGCATTCGAACTCTCAGGAGCATAGAAAAAACGGGTTTAGGAGAAGTTCGAGCTCGACGAACCTGGTCGGGGACGAGGATACTGAGGATGTGATTGGAGCGGAGAGTGGGTCCCCCGGGAGCTTACCAGACCGGTTGATGTCGGAGATTTATCAGTATTTCGCGAACCGGACTAGTCCCGGTAGTGGGGATAAGAGGAGGCAGAGGAAGAGGGACAACAAGGAAAGGCAGGGGAGGAGGAGGAGGAAATGGGACCCTGAGCATTTCGTCAAGATTGTTAATTGCTCACCCACGCCGTCACGGCCTTTGCAGGGCCTGTGGAAGGTATTGTTCGACGCTTCCTATTCTTTTAGATTATGTTTGGGGGCAAGATGAAAAATCTTATCTTAATTTTATCTCATCTAATTATTATATTTTTTTTAAACTCTTATATAAAATATAATAAATAATTCAACTTTTTCAAATTTCAATTTAACTTTTTCAAATCTCAAAACAATAATAATATTTTAATCTTTCATCTTAATATTATTTATAAAATTTTTAAAAATTCTCATCTTATCTCATCTACCAAGCATAACTATGCTTTTAACTTTAAGATATCATACAATAAGCTCGAAGTTTAGCATCCTTTAGAGCATTTGATGCCATTTGCCTGATGGAACAGTTTTGTTGATCAAATTGTTGAGTATTGTGGTAGTGCTGTTTGAACTAGAGTGCAGAATCAGTTTTGAAATAGATGTTCTTTGAATACTTTTGGGTCCAGTACCTGCACGTACTTGTTTCAATCTTCTTATATGTAAATGGATTGGACAACTGCAAATATAATAGTTATACTATTGACTCAGAGGTTTTCTTTAGGCTCTATTTTTAGAAAAGAGTAACATGAAGGAATATGTGGGGTGCCTGGAAACCACCCTTCAAACCGCATGAGAGTGATGATCAAATGAAACTGAGCACTAGCTGGCGTTTTGAAATATGAAAGCATGAGGGAATGTGTAACTTGATTCTGTCACCAAGCTGTTCCTATCTGTGTGTCTCTTACTTCTGGATGAAGGAACAGTGCCTCTATTTTCAGAAGCCATTATACTGATCATTGACTAAGTAATCCCTTTGTTATTCCATTTTGTGGTTCATTTGATGGACCAGAGTTTAAAGACAACCATTGTGGATCAGCTTATATGTTGATTTTATTTGTCGCCTACCTACAAATGTTATAACTACACAAAAGTGCCAATGTCTGATAATAAGCGAATGAAAAGTGGACCAGGTCTAGCTAAGAAACACATTTTGTTGAAGAAATCAGGTCTATGGACTGTTGTGGTTCAGGAAACTGATTCCCCCCCCCCCCCCAAGGCCCCCCTTTTCCTATTTCAATGTTGCTCACATTTTTCTTATTTAGTATCGTATTTGGAAAATGGTCAATGCATGTGAGATCTTCACCAGGACCTATTTGACATCTCACTGCAATCCCATGCAGGGAATTTGTAATGACATGACCTTGGATTTCTATCTTGTGGTGTATGATGACATTGGGGGCATCGCTTGCCGAAGGGTTGGAGACTCATATGAACGATTCTCTAGTTATTCTCCTGTATTTTGGACATCAAATGCTACATTTATTGAGTCTCCATTTTCCCCAGTGGAAGTAGATTTGTATGATACTCGCATACACGTTCGACCATCTGCAGCAGCAAATTACATTGATGAGGAATTCGCTCCAGCAGAAAATGAGATGGTGTCTCACATTCTTTATATCAACTCAAGTTATGATTTAGTTATACCAGACTTGGTGGGAAGTACTACAAATCCTCGGCATGTAGAGGGAAGGATTTGGCATTACAATAATGGTACATTTGGGTTTGGCTTTCTCCGGGACAATTTTATTATAGACATGAAATGCATTGCCCAAAATGGTTGTATTCTTGATACAATGGAGCTCTGTATTGATTAGTTTTCTAGTTTGAGATCATTCTTGTACAGATCGGTTTTGTGGCTGATGCCATTTGTGCACTGTCTACCATATTTGTTCTGGAAAGATTAGGATCAATTCCTTTGATAATGCATAATTTCCCTTGATTCCTCTCTTTCCATGTGTTTGTAGTGCAAGTTTTTAGAGTTGTGAGACTGCTGGTTTGAGACTGCTGGAAAGTCGATGGAAGTAATAATGCAATAGAACGTGAGGGGCTAGTATCGATCTTGGCACCTGGGTGTATTGAGTTCTGATCCTTCTCAAGTTTTAACACACCATTAACTAAACCTTGTTGCACTCTGATCTTGGAAATTTATAAGAGCACTCTGTATCGGAGAAAGAACGGATGTTTCGAAACAGAATTTACATGTATTTCTGAAAATGACCAAGAAGAGAAATAACAAAGTAAGAAGAAAATCCAGAAAGCAGAGAGTAAAAAAGCTCGGGATCATCAACAAGTATTCAGAATCCATCACAACACGAGTTCATAACAGAACACCAATACTTGTCACTCTACTACGTACTGAGAATCGAATAGGTCTTGGCATCCAGCATCTTGCAACAAACCCGGGAAACAACAATTGAAGAGACACGCACTCCACAACAAACATAAAGAATCCCATCTATACTCTAAGCATAAAACCTAAAATTGGTGCACCAATGGGGATGGCAGTAGCAAGGAGGGCAGGGAAAAAATATGGAAAGGAAAGCACAGAATAACACGTAAAGCAAATCATGTCTCAGCAGCAACTTCTCTGGCATTGAGTTTCTCATTCGCTGCATCCTTCTCATGATCACCCTCAAGCTGGCTTAGATTGCCTTTTTCCTTGATGAGTTGGGTATGGTGATATTTGCAGTAGAGCCGGCCCTCATGCGCAATATAGTTAGATGGGCTAATTACACATCCTCCATGGGAGCATTTGAAACAGCTCTTGTGATAAGGAGTGCCATTTACCGTAACCTTAAAAAGAAATCAAATTATTTGTGATATTTCCAATATTATGCAGGATGTTCACGAGTCGTGTTTTGGTGTGGCCTTCCTACAGCTTGAGAAATTTTGAAGCATAAATGCAATATGTTATAAAGCCTGGAAATTTTTACCTTCTCAGTTGGATAGACAGTATTTTTACAGCCAACGCATTTATCTCTGGTTCCACCAAACATACTCGAAACCTTATTTGCGGTAGGTTTCTGTCAAAGCAGTTCGTTAGCAACATTAGCAGTAGGCATTAGAACCTCTTTATGAGGATGTATAGGCGAGAAGTAGAACCTAGATTCAGGGAAATTACCTCACCATCGGCAGGTCTCTCTGGTTTTACAATTTTTGGTGTCCCTGGAATCATGATTTGAAATGGAAGAAGTCAGCTTGAGCAACTGAGAAAAGTCAAGACATACTGGAAGCAGGAGTAGCTGAAATTTATTTGTTACCTTCAAAGCTTTTTTCAAGACTGCCAGTTCTTTTGAAGAGCTGATCAAAGTGTGGCCTGCAGTATAGTACTCCTTCAAAGGAATTGTAATTGCCGAGCTGCAAGTGAATCCATAAATCAATAGCTTGTCAAAGCTCTAATGTGCAAGGCATGCAATAAAATACATTTGAGATGATTCGGGTAATCGGTTTAATATAGAGACGTTCCAGACCAACAAAAGCAAGTTCATGGTGGGAGCCTGGGATGTAGTTCATTTCATGAGCCACAATTAAATCTAATATGGTCTGCTAGAGCCACTAGAGCCAGATTCGGGTAATCGGTTTAATATAGAGACGTTCCAGACCAACAAAAGCAAGTTCATGGTGGGAGCCTGGGATGTAGTTCGTTTCATGAGCCACAATTAAATCTAACATGGTCTGCTAGAGCCACTAGAGCCATTGGATCTATCATAGAAGTTGGAAGATCAAGCTGTTATCAGCACAACTCTTGGATCCTGGCAAATCTTTGGGGTAAATGGAAAGGGCAATAGCTGGAAGGAACTAATTTTGTTTAGAAACGTGAAATTGTGGAAGCAGGAGTAATGAGTTAATTTAACTCATTCACAAGCAATAACTTGTTCTTCAGCTTGATTTCCATAGAATCAAGTCAATTCGGATCTATCCAAGTTTCATAAGCTCTTCGTGGAAAATGAAGGAAAAAGAACTTAGAGAAAACCAGATCGAGATGCAGAGTTTCAGTTAGAACATCATAATGACCAAAGTATTTAAACCTAAACTTGTAAACGGCTTTCATGCTAGCTTCCTGAGCTCATGTCCTGTCGGAATTACTCAATCAACAACAAATATGTATGAGCAAGCAATAGATCAGTGACCTGGACGTTGAATAAAGCAATAATATACATAGAAACTCGTCTTTTGGTAAGAGACATGAAGGTTCCAAATATGAAATATACGTGTACCTTGAGAGTTCCTTTGCAGTGATGGCATCGGAAGCAGGCTTTGTGGTAGATTCGGTTATCAGCAGTTAACTTATCAACCAGATAGACAGTCTTGTCACAGGCCATGCACTTCTGGGTTGTTCCTGCAAATGCCATGCTTTCCAACTCCCAGTACTAGCCAAAGTGCAGCCGGAATTGGGCTCTCTTTAATTTCTTGTTCTCTTAGAGAGTTTTGGAGTTTCTGTTCAAGAGGGAATAAGTTAATAACGGACAACAACGGGTGGGGGTGGATAAGAAGAGGAAAGGATAGAGAAACGTGAGTTGCAGGGCATTGCGGAGACCATAAAAAGCAGGCTTTTTTAGACGATTAAAGTTGGTGGCACTTTGACAATCATTTTTGTCCAAATTTAAAGCACCTAACTACCCTTACCTCTCGGATATTTTCTCCTTTTCCTGTCCTCTAAACGTTGCAAGTAATAAAGAAAACAATCAGTTCGATTATCTGGTTGGATTTATTGGAAAATCTTAGAGAGGAATGTATGAATAAGTCACTATTCATTTCTATATTCTACATCTATAACTTTTTTATAGAGTATGAGGGTATTTTTCATAAGCTGTGTAAGTGTTTTTCATAAAGTGTAGGATGTAAAGTGGTGAATAGTAGCACATGATAAGAATTTTTCAATCTTAAATCCTGTTCAGTATCTTTAAGACCTCATTTTCTAGCAATCAAGTCTTGAAACTAGGGTGAAATTTGAAAATGGGAGTTTGTCGTTAGTTCAGAAGTGCAAAATATGCGTTCATTTATGTGAGGATAGTGACACTCATTTATGAGAGGAGAATAACGTCACAAATATCTGAAAAATATTGATCAAAATATCACATATTTTTAAATTAAATAAATACTATCCATTTCATTTTCTTAGAAAAATATGAAACTCAAATCTTATGACATGTTAATCGACAATAAGATTATAAATAATAATGATAATAATGAAAACCGATAGATAACAAATGATGAGGAACACGTTCTACAGAAAATCATTAAAAAAGACGAGCTTAAACTACTCTGTATCTCATTAACCATATCCTTTTTTTATTTATTTTTATTTTTTTCTTGACAAAAGTTGAGGTCCCATGGGCATCCAACTGCCAGCGATTCATCGCTCAACTCCCAGCTGGCCTCTACTTTCCTTTGTGAAAGAAAGAATATCTCACCCATATTCTCTTCATTTATAAGCAAGGAGGGGAGAGGAGAGAGTCTCCCTAGCTTAAACAATGCCTAAAAAGCATCTTTTACAGCAATGAACCACGCACGTACGTACCATTTGATGTCAAAGCTTTCACCTACAGTAAGTGGAGCATCGAATAAAACACGATCCAATGCAAGGTAGCTGTTGTGTTCCACCTCGAATGTCTAAATTTCTGTACTGGATGTGCCATTTACATGTCACGTAATATCTTCTCAGAAGGAAAAAAGCAGCATTCAACCCAGGACGATGACAGGAAGGGCACACGAGGCTGAAATGATGGAGGAACTCTCTCCTTTTTTTTTATTTTCCACCACACTCAATAATGATGGGAAGGCTGAAATGAATAGCTGACAATCTCTATTATTTTGCTCCGCGTGGATGATCGACCGTGCCCCACGCAGGTTGTGAATTTTGTTTGATGAAGTGCAGATAAACACATTTAATTGGTTCTTTATAATTATTTATAAAGAGTATGGATGATGAGGTATTGGCCATTAGGTTAAATCAATATTCTTTATAATTTGTTGACAAATAGATGAGAGATTAATATATTTGTTTTCATATTAGTAAAATCTCATAATAATCAGGTAAAAACTAAAACATTTACATTGATATTATTATATTTCTGGGAAATCTTTTTGTTTTTGAAAAAAGCATAGCTTTCATGGTTATAACTTATGGGTCATCTTTTGAAAATGATGCTTGGGTTCTTCTTCGAGACCATTTTATGGCAGATTGGGTGATGAGAGGAGTGTGTAATCACAAGCCCAAACCATGGAGTTCTAACTTTAAATAGAACGAAACTTCAACCCAAACCAAACGTACTCGTTTCAGGTGGACCGAGCGTGCAGGCAGGCAGGCTTGTCCTTGTCCTTGTCCAGCTTGCATAAACACCTCTAAAATAACACCCACGATTCTGAATTATGGTAATCTGGCCCAGAGAATGAAAAATGCTTTTTTTTTTTTTTTGAAGAAAAAAACGCTTTTTAAGTTCAAATAAACTACCGACGTGTTCGTGTCAGTGTATGGTAACTGGCACTGGTTGGACATTTTAACGTACAACTTCAGTACCACTAATTAGTCGATTCTTATAACCTGTTTGGGATTAAATTTAAAATTTTAAAAAGTATTTTAACTGTTTAAAAAAAAAAATGATATGTTTGATAAATTTATAAAAAATATTTTAATCACTTAAAAAAGTTAAAAATTTATTTTTTTTAAAAAGACCAAAATGAAGCTATTGAAAAACTCTTGCAGATAATTGTATATTTTTAAAAATGCTTTAAATACATATTTATCAAATAATAAACAGTTTTTGAAGTATAGAATTTATTATTTAAATTATAAGCTATAAGCTCTAAAGTTATAAGCTATATTTCCCATCACAATCCCAAACATACATTTAAGCTAATCTGTGATGTAGATTTTTCTTTTTAAAATGTTAATGCTTAATTTTTATGTGCAAGTTTTGCACGTATTTTTTTTATGAGAAACGAATAAATCTAAATTTTTTTAAAATTTTATTTTTTAATAATAGACTCTACAACTTATCCTTTAAAAAAAAAAATGTTGTAGATATTTTGATTTCAAATAATGTAGCTTATATATGCCATACAAATCAATATATAACCAACGATTTTTGACATTTTGATAAAGAAAATACTTTAACTATAATCAGATTATGTAAAAATAAATTAAAAAATTCTATTCTTCAATTTTTTTTTTAACATTCCGGCCACACTCTCCACCCTCCCCTAAGGATGAAATGATCAAAAAGGGCCTTCTAAAAATCACACTTCTTCAACCTATCGAATTGGCCTTTTAAAAAATCGCAGGTAATAAGTTCCCTCACTCGACGGCTGAAGCGTAACACTTATGCGAAGCCACCTAAAAAATCAGTCACAGTCCTCTCCTCAGTTTTGTGATCTTAAACACACCAAAACATCGCTCAGACCTGTTAGGAATTTGGACCTCTCAAATTCACCTCCCAGGATCCACCTCTTTGCAGGAATATAAAGAAAAATAGAGAAATAATAACAACACAAGAATTTATCTAGAAACTCCCAAAGCAGGAGGAAAAACCAGCAGACCCAAAGAAGAAAATACACTATGTGAAAAATTGTTACAATCACACAATTTTTCTCCTCACCACAAATGACACCAACAAAATTTTCTCACTAAGAAAACTTTAACTCTCACATCTTTCCCTTTTACAAGAAAAAGCCAACAGAGGATTTTAGTCACAAGTTATTACTTGATAACTTGTAATTGGTGTATTTAACCAAGAGGCAAACCCCTCTATTTATAACCCTTGAGGCCTTGCCTCTTCCTCACTTCCCACCAATGTGGGACTCCAAAGGAGCAAACCCAACAATCTCTACCTTGCGACTTTGACTGGTCCCACAACCATGCTCCACCTAAATGAAGATTTTCATAGCTTCCGCTATCATAGCAACTTTCTGCCCCTGTCTTCATGCTAGAAGATGCACTAAAGTCAAGCCCGACTTCAGTCTTTCACGTACATCGCCTTTAGTCAGCACATCTACTGGGCGACTCACAACTCCTATTGCGCTAGGAGTATCCGGTCTTGAACCAATCCTGGCAACCCTAGCCAATTTTCCCAGGCTTTCATGAGGAATGGCAAAACTGACTCCTTTTGGCTTCCTCATATGTTTTACGCGATCAAGCCTGCCTTTTTGCACTCTTGTATTTCCTTGTCTATCACTAGACCCTGATGTCAAATACAACAAGTTAGATTTCTTACCATGCGCTAGAACCAGCGCACCCTTGGTGATCTTCCAAGCTCCTCCAAAGAACGCAACTGCAAAACCGTTGTCATCAAGTTGTCCCACAGAGATTAGGTTTTTCTTAAGATCTGGAACATGTCTGACTTGTTGTAAAGTTCACACGCTTCTATTTGGAAGTGTGATGCGCACATCACCCACTCCCATTACATCCAGTGACTTTCCATCAGCAGCATACATCTTCCCAAAATCACCAGCAACATAATTCTGCATGATTTCTCGATGTGAGGTGCTATGGAACGAGGACCCTGAATCCAACACCCAATCATCTTTCAGACTGTGCACTGCAAGAAGTAAGGCATCATGAATTTCTTCTGTCACTGCATTCACAGCATCATCATCAGCACATTGATTCCTGCAGTTTCTCTTGATGTGGCCCGTCTTGCCACAAATCCAGCACGTGATCTGCTGCCCAGATCCCGTATTGCTCTTCCCTCTGCTCTTGGAGCTTGACCTATCATGTCCTCTGCCCCTATTGTCAACATTCAGGGCAGATCCTGAACTCGAGGACTTATCCGAGTCTCTCCTCCGTACCTCTTCAGTTTTGCCTTGCATGCTGAACTACTCACAGCCATCCTCATGGCCTCCCAACTATTTGGCAATGATGTCAACAAAATCAATGCTCTGATCTCATCATCAAACTCAATCTCTACAGAAGACAATTGATTTGTGATCGTATTGAATTCATTCAAGTGTTGGGTTGCAGACATACCTTCCGACATCTTTAGATTGAACAATTTCCTCATCAAGTGTACCTTATTGTTCGCAGACGGCTTTTCATACATACCTGACAAAGTCGCCATGAGATCCGCCGTGGTTCTCTCCTTACTGACATTGTGTGTCACTATTCTGGACAAGGTTAGCCGAATAACCCCTAGAACCTGTTGATCCAACAGGCTCCAATCAGCATCATTCATGCTCTCCGGCTTTTTTCCCAACAGTGGAAGATGAAGTCTCATCCCATAGAGATAATCCTCAATCTGCATCTTCTAGTACCCAAAATCAGTGTCATTGAACTTCTCGATCCCTTGTGCTTTTATTTGATCTCCAGTCATCGTTCTTCTTAGACCCAAACTTTGGCTTTTTTACCGTAGAAAGGAATAGTACTCACTAAGTAAGTTCCCAGGAAAGATCACTCTTTCCTAGACAGAACTTCAAGGTTCCCAGGAAAGATTGGAGGGTCACAACGGACACATTTAGAATTTTCAATCTCCTTAGACAGAACCTCCTTAGATTGTACGTATCCACACTACCACACCAAAGCTCCACCCCACAAAAAAGACCCTAGCTCTGATACCAATTGTTAGGAATTTGGACCTCCCAAATTCACCTCCCAGGATCCACCTCCTTGCAGGAATATAAAGAAAAATAAAAAAATAATAACAACACAAGAATTTACCTGGAAACTCCCAAAGCAGGAGGAAAAACCAGCAGACCTAAAGAAGAAAATACACTATGTGAAAAATTGTTACAATCACACAATTTTTCTCCTTACCACAAATGACACCAACAAAATTTTCTCACTAAGAAAACTTTAACTCTCACATCTTTCCCTTTTACAAGAAAAAGTCAACAGATGATTTTAGTCACAAGTTATTACTTGATAACTTGTAATTGGTGTATTTAACCAAGAGGCAAACCCTCTATTTATAACCCTTGAGGCCTTGCCTCTTCCTCACTTCCCACCAATGTGGGACTCCAAAGGAGCAAACCCAACAAGACCATCCATTTTCTCTCATACATCACCGGTGGAAGAACCAACAATTTTTATTTAGAAGGGCCAACTTTTCTATCACATAATATGTTTATGTAAAATGAAAAAATATTACAAAATCATAAATCATATATAAAATTAAATCTTGATAATTTGCCAAATAATGTAGAAATAAAATTTTTAAAACACAACTTAATGTCTGTTTCAGATTTTTCATGAAAATATTTCATAGAATAATATTCATCTATTATTATTTTTATAAATATGAAATATTTAGAAATTATTTTCTTCGTATAAACTATCAAGTGATATTTTATAATGCCATTTTTCATTCTAATATTTAAGCTAGTTTATCAAATTTCATATAAAATCTATCTATTTTATTGCCACATTAAGCATAAAATACTACAAATGAGACCTTAAATAAACTTTTCCTTATTCAATGATGTTTAGAGGATAAATCATTTCTTCTATTTTTCGTATAAATCATCAATTTTAAATAATTTTTCTGATATTTTCACTTTAGATTATATATTAAAAAATGTAATATTGTATAATAAAAAATTTTGGAGGTCAATATTAATAGTTTATTATTTCTCTTAATTCTAGTTTTAATTTAATTTTAATGTGATCACATCCTTGAAAATAGATAATATATAAAAATTATATAAAATCTAGAAATTATAGAAAAAAAGTTAGAGAGAAACATTTTTATATATATTAAAATTTTACAAAATTTTAGAAAGCATCCGAGAATAAAGAAATTATAAATTTTTAGGGGGCCAATTTCTACGTACACCACCTATGTAGGTCCGTCACTGATCACCACATATGGTGAAGAAGCCCAGAAACTCTCTTTTCCTTAAAGCCACAAACCAATATCTTCTCAAACGCTTGAACCCATCACTTGACGGCAATTCATCCTAGGTCACTCGATGGCGACGACCTCAAACCGCAGCGACAACGGCGACGATGGCAACTTCTTCATTGTATACAGTTGCGTAGATCTGGGTTTGAAATTTTCTGTTTGTTACGAGGGCGACTTCTTCACTGTACGTAGTTGCTAGTTACGTAGTTAAGTTTTTTTCTTGAATTTTTTCCGTGAGTATTTTCATCCGATTCTCAGCCTATTTATTTTTTAGAATGAGATGAATTGAATTGAGTTAAAATTAAAATCAATAAGTTGAATAAATATTATTAGAGTATATTTTTTAATATTATTTTTATTTTAAGATTTGAAAAAGTTGAATTTTTTATTTTATTTTGTATTGAAATTTAAAAAAGTTGTAATGATTAGATGAGATGAGTTGAAAAGTTTTCTGAAAACAAACTAGGAGATGAATAGTGATTCCCTATTTTTGGAAAACTATTGTTCATCATTTAAATCAAAATTCTAAAATAGAGAATGAGATGGAAGGGGGGTTTTCAGCTCTTTCCTAATTTTTTTTTCCCATAATTTGAAGATAACAGTGAAATAGAGCACTGGACGGGAATGCTCTAAAGCGTGGTTTGTCTCCATAATGGCTTTGGAGAGGGCATCCCAACCGGTTAGCTCCTAAGGTGGACCTGGGCCCTTATGACCAAAGTCTATATCATTATCAAAAGGAAAATGCTAGAGAGTCCGTTTTGGACTCCGTTCATGCTTCCTGCTTGAGGTGGCAAGGGCACATGCCACTTACTTTTTTTTTAGAAAAATATATATATATATTTTTTCTTCTATCCGTAACCCCTCCCCTCACCTTTTTGTTTTTTTTGTCTTCTTCCTTTTCTTCTCTCATCTGCCCCCCTCCCCTCTTCTTTTCTTTCTTTTCTTTCTTTCCTCTCACTCGTACGTGCTGTTCCTCTCCTCCCCTCCCCTACCCTCACCCAGCCTTTTGCATAAATGAAATATTGGGAAAATTTCTCAGGACCTTCAAATCACCATGTCCCTTATGCAGTTTTTCATGGATTTAATGCTCCTTCCACAAATTTCATGTATGAGGACAATTTTTTTCATTGTTTTCCAACAAAATCTTATTTAGTAATGCAAAATCTTAGATTATTTGATAAACGGATTCCCTTATTTTCTCAGCAAAAATTTGATTTGGCTTTGTTTGCTTCTCAGTAAAAACTTCATTGTTTTCTTGTTTAGCAATTGAGAAGGATCTGCTTTCGATTTTGGAGAGCTAGAAGAAGCAATTGTGCTGCAAGAGTTAAGAAATAAAAGTAGAGGGGAGGGGCAAGTGAGAGAAGAAAATGAAGAAGACCAAAAAACAAAAACAAAAAAGAAAGGGGGGAGCCATGGGTAGATGAAAAGAATTAAAAAAAATAAAGTAAAGACCACGTGGCCTTGCCACCTCAAGCGAAAAGCATAAATGGGAGTCCAAAATGGACTCCCTAGCATCACCCTTACCGAAAAGCCCGACCCAATAGTAATGGAACCCAACTCATAACCAAAACCAGCTGGATAACTATCTAGTTAGTGGCAAAAGATAAAAGAGGTTATCATTCAGATTTGCTAAAAGATGAATCTTCATCTCTAAATTTGAATTCAAATAAAAGATAACCATTATTTGATAAATGAATAAAGATAACTCATGGAACTCTATATAATAAAAAAACCCAGGTAAGTAACGTGATTGAATTGTTTGTTATTATTAGCTAAAAAGTCACTGACTTAGACATCAGAGGCGTTCCCTTGAACCCCCAAACTTTATACTATTTGATTGTAGGTAATAGTAAGGTGGTGGCGGTGAAACAAGCATATAACAAGCTTGTTTCTTCGTGGGTTGAATCTTTACTTATAGATGATGAGAATGCAATGCAACACTGGAGAACACAGCTTCGGGATCGAGTAGATGAGGACAACTTGTGCTGCTACTTTGGGCTCGTCTGGATTCAGAGAGTGTTTTATCTCATCTCATCTCATCATTACAATTTTCTCAAATTCTCACACAAAATATAATAAATAATTCAACTTTTTTAAATCTCAATTCAAGTTTTTCAGATTTTAAAACAATAATAATATTAAAAAAATTATATTCTAATGATATTTTATTTATTTTTTAACATTCATCTAAAACATCTCATCTCATCACAACAAACCAATCTTTAGACTTTTTTTATTGTTATGAAATATGGAAGAGGTCGATGAGATGCCCTTATTAGATTTTTTTTTTCACTTAAGCTAACACAGTGTACACGCTAGCCAGTATGGACAAAGTATTAAAAACTAAAAAAAAATTATTCATTATCTTCATGCACCACACACCATATATATATATTTTTAAAAATGTGTGGTATATAGATAATGATTATAAGAATTTAATAAGTTTAAGAATAATAAAACTAAAAAAGTATTTAAAAAATAAAAAAGAAAAAAAAAGTGGTATATGATGTGTGAAGATTAGGGGTGTAACGGGTCCGGTTTTGAATAAAATTTGAGACCCATCCTATATGCACCGGTTTTGTATTTTTAAGAATTGATTTCGCACCAGTTATCCTCTTAAATCAATACTTTCAGTTTTATCGGTTTCGGTCCAATTCTGTCTAAATTGAATATATTATATAATATATATATATATAGTATATTATAGTATATTATAGTATATAATATTATAGTGATTATATATTATAGTATATTAAATATATATTATAATTGTATTATAGACTATAGCGATATATTATATTATAAACTATATTGATATATTACAATATATAATATTGTGATATATTATAGTATATTATAATATATAGTGATATAGTATTAGTATAACTATTAATATAATAGACTATAGCGATATAAAATTTTAAATTATATTAATTAATAATTTATCATATAATACAAAACTATTTTATATATAATTAGATATTATATATAAAAATTATATACAATATAAAAAATTATAATATATATATGAATCCGTCCGATTCGATTTAGAAAAAAGGAATCGGACCGATTTTGACCGATTTAAAAAAAAAAAAATGGTACCAGACGGTCTGTTACCGAGTGTGTTTTGATCTAGTTCAATTTACCGATTCATTAATTTTTTTACACTCATAATTTAGATGATGAATAATAAAACTCTAAAGACTGAGGCGGAAGGTAACACTCAAAATAAATTCATAAATGATGCTACTAGTGGCCCGTACCGCTGGATGAAACTTATTTTTTTATTTTTTTTGTGATTTTCTTTTAAATACTTTGTTAACATCTTTAATTGTTAAGAAAAATTAAAAATATACACAATTTTATTAATAGTAATTCTCTTAATTATTAATTAAAAAAATAAACAAATTTAAAAATATATGAACAATAAGATTGAGAGGGTAAATTTATGGAACTATTTAATATTTTTTATTTATAAATTAATGTGATTTAACTTGTTACGTCATATTATAAAATAATATTATTACAAAATAAATTTAACATATATCATTAAATTACAGTAATTTATAAATTTATTTTGGATGATGAACGGTATTATTCTGCCGCCTATAGTAATCCGTTCTAAGTGAGCGTTATATTAAAATTATATTTTTTAATTTTTTAATTTAAAATATTTTTTAAAAAATAAAAAAATATTAATATACTAATAATCATTCTCTTAACAATTAAATAAAAATACATGTATCAAAATAAAGATAAATTGCATTTTTCTTTGTATAATATGTCGCAAAGATCTCTTGTGATGATCTACACCGTCAAACGGTTGCTTCATTTTTATCTTGTTCGAGTCATTTATCTTCTATAATCGATTAAACCATAAACCCTAACAACACCAACCCGTTTCCAAGTGTAGATCTCTCTCATACAGCAATTGAAGCTATTCCGATCATTTTCTTCTCAAGTACCTGGTCCCTTCAATCTCTAACGTCCTCGCTAAGTACTTCAAGATAATCCGAGAGGATAAGTTTTACAAGAAAGAAAGGAGATTTAATTTTTTGCAAAAAAAATAAAAAAAAATAAAAATTGAGATGGTGTTCGGGCAGGTGGTGATAGGTCCGCCAGGTTCAGGGAAGACCACTTACTGCAACGGCATGTCTCAGTTTCTAGAACTCATCGGAAGGTCACCATTTTTTCCTCTCTCTCTCTCTCTCTCTCTCTTTTTTAATTATATTTAAGAACTAGAAAAAACAAGATTATGTACATATGCTGAGAAATCTGGTGCTCCGGAAGGTGTTGCATACGGAGGATTTTCCTTCAAGTAATGCTAACATACTGTGTAGTAGGGGATTCTGAGAGTTGTTAATCGGGACTACGATCGACATTTTGTGGCATAGAAATAAGTGATTGTTTTATTCTTAAGTTTTTCATATTCGATTAGTTTGTGCCAAACTTATGTGTTTCTGTGACGGAAATAATGATGTTTATTTATTTATTTATATTCATTTCGTTGTTTCGAGTGGGACTGTGGGAGGAGTTACTGATATGTTATCCATGGATTAGGGCCAATGGCGAGAAATAATAATCTTATGTCGAATTTATCTTTATCGTTAACGGGATTTTCTTCCTTTATTTTTATTATTCATGGTGTGCAGGAAGGTTGCTGTTATCAATTTGGATCCTGCTAATGACGCATTGCCGTATCCTTCTTGAATATGTTTTTTCTTTTGGTTTACAGTGTTTCTTCTGCTTGAACAATGTCAATATAAAGTTTGCTTTAACACAATTATAGTTATGAATGTGCTGTGAACGTTGAGGATCTGATAAAATTAAGCGATGTAATGATGGAGCATTCTCTTGGTCCAAATGGAGGTGAGCCTATGTTGTCATTAATTTTCTCATTGATACCGTTCTCCTGTCTAATAAGACATCAATTTTAGGAAATGCTAATCGACTGCACAGCAAGAATAGTTGGCTAGTGCATTTGGCACTTGCAGCCACCATTTTATAGGTCCTTTCTCCGTCAGCTTCTAGCTGGGAAACGTCCATATATATTCTCCAATATCAACACAAACAGGGAAAAACTAGAATATTTTCTCATTACAGTGTCGTCATTAATTTTCTCATTGATACTGTTCTCCTGTCTAATAAGACATCAATTTTAGGAAATGCTAATCGACTGCACAGCAAGAATAGTTGGCTAGTGCATTTGGCACTTACAGCCACCATTTTCTAGGCCCTTTCTCCGTTAGCTTCTAGCTGAGAAACTCGTCCATATATATTCTCCAATATCAACACAAATACAGATATATTTTTTAATATATCCCATAGTCTGCAGTCTCTAGTTGAGTTCGTGAGTTTTGACTGGACATACGGTTGGTACCTAGGCGTGTGTTCTTGGTAGATGGAACGTGTTATGTTGTAGACAGAAATGTCAGAATCTATTTTGAGTTCTTGCTTTCCTCTTTCAGCTTAACATGCTTGTAAATTATTGTCTTGCTAGTCATGTAGTTTCTGATGTTTATTTTGTTTTGTTCATTCAGGCCTTGTGTATTGTATGGATTATCTGGAGAAAAATATTGATTGGTTGCAGTCGAAATTGGAACCTCTCCTGAAAGGTTGTTGATTATGCCTTAAATTACTCAAAACTTGTTGGCACTATAAATGATCATTTTGCACTTTCCTTTGTCTGTTTTGGATTCTTCCAAAATCTGCAGGTTCTAGAAATTGGGCTCTCTTCCTGTCCATTTTTCCTTTTCACCATGAACATCATGTTTTCATTCTTTTGGTTAATTGCAATATAAGCTAACAATGTAGTAGCTTTGCAGATCACTATCTTCTCTTTGATTTCCCCGGGCAGGTGGAACTATTTTTTCTTCACTCCAATGCCAAGGCAGTTATCATGAAACTTATAAAGAAGTTAAACCTGAGGGTATGCTTACCTCTTTTATTTTGATATAATATTTTTATGCCTCTGCAGGATCCTGAACAGCTGAATTGGCTTCAACTTCTTGTGTTGATGATGTAATAGTAATTTTTTTTTGATAATTAATAAATAATTTTATTACCATGAAAAGGTATAGCTCCAGTACACAGGAAGTATACAAGAGGAAATACTTACATATAGTGACTAAAAAGATAGAAAAAACTAGAATAACTCCAACACATCATCACCATTCATTACATTAGCCTTAGCCTATAGACATAGAGTTTTAAAGAAAAATTCCCTAATTTCTTCTATCGATCGTTCTCTGTCTTCAAAACATCTCCCATTCCTTTCTAGCCATAGACACCACATCAAGCACGAAGGAATCATTTTCCAAATGGCTGCAATAGGTAGACTCCGCCCAGCATACCTCCAACAAGCTAGTAAATTCACCACATGATTTGGCATCACCCAAGAAATACCCATCCTTCCAAAAATGACATTCCACAAACTTTTAGCCACCTCACAATGGAGAAACAAGTGATTAACTGATTCGCCATCTTTCTTGCACATAGAACACCAATCAACAATACAAAGACCACGCATTCTTAGATTTTCTGTTGTCAGAATTTTATCACGAGACACCAGCCAACATAAGAAAGCTACCTTACTCGGCATACACCTTGGCAGGTTAAAGCATTATAATAGGAGTGAACTGAGAATCTGAAATTTCTTTCACGAATCCACAACAATCTGTCTACACTTCCTTGGACAATCTTCAACTCATATAATCTGCTGAGAAAATCTGAAATTACATTAACTTCCCAATCATTTACATTTCTCACAAAGTCAACATTCCATTGAATGCTATTATTCAAAAAAGAGAATGAATCAGCCCCAGTTGCATCTTGCTGCCTTGCAATCTAAAAAAGTGAAGGAAATTCATTCTTGAGAGTTAACTCTCCACACCAATTATCATGCCAAAAGTGAATTCTTGATCCACCCCCCACCTAAAATTTGACATGTTTAACAAACTCCCTCTAACCCATTCGAATTGACTTCCATAATCCCATTCCATAAGCTCCTCCCGTGTTTAACATCTATCACATATTTCCATTATGCATCTCTTTCTAAATGATATCTCCATAACCATTTTCCACAAAGAGCTTGATTAAAAAGCCTCAAGTTACACACACCCAAACCACCATTTGAAATCAGTTAACATACCTTATCCCAATTCATCAAATAATATTTCTTTTCCTCCCCTTTACCTCCCCACAAGAAATTCTTATAGATCTTTTCAATTTTCATAGAAACCCCAACTAGTAAAGGAAAGAGAGAGGAAATATTTTGGGAGATTGGACAGCGTACTCTTGATTAAAGTGATTATACCCCACAAATATAATTTTTTCCAATTGGCTACCCTCCTCTCAATTTTCTCAATCACTCATTCCCAAATCGAAACAGATTTGACACTGAGCCCACCGGAACTATTTCAGACTTGGTTAAGGTGCCATTTGGATAGTGAGTTGAGATGAAATTAGTTGAGATGAAAGTTGAATATTGAATAAAATATTGTTCGAATATTATTTTTAATATTATTATTGTTTTGGGATTTGAAAAAGTTGGAATTGTTCATTATATTTTGTGTGGAAATTTGGGAAAGTTGTAATGATGAAATGAGATGAGATAAAAGACTTTCATTATCTAAACGGGGCCTAAGTTAATTCTCAACCCCAACACAACTTCAAAACATAGCAAAAGAGCTCTTAAGGACTGACGAAGTTGTTCTTGATTGGCTTCATTGAAAATTAATGTGTCATCAGTGAAAAGTAGATGAGAAACAATCACACTACTCCAAGAATCACAGCCCACTTCAAAACCCGAAAAAAAGCTACCTCCCACCGCCGCTTCAATCATTCTACTCAATGCATCCATGATAAGAATAAAGAGGAAAGGAGATATCGGATCTCCTTGTCTCAAACCACGTGAACTATTAAAGAAACCAACCGGGTTACAATTCACCAAAATGGAGAGTTAACCAAGTAAATACAATATAAACTCCTAGCAAAAATGATCAAACACCTTTTCCATATCCAATTTAACCAAAACTCTAGATTCGCCCATAAAACTGAATTTAATATTTGTCTTCCTCTCACAAAAGCATTTTGTGACTTCAATATAGTTCTTCCCATTACTGCAGTCATCTGATTGGCTAGCACCTTAGAATTTATCTTGTAAACCCCATTAACCAAACTAATTGGCCTGAAATCCCGCATAGTTGGTGCCCCCACCTTTTTGGGAATCAAAGTTATAAAAGTAGCATTGATACTTTTCTTGAATTTCATAAAAGCATGAAATTCCAGAAATACCTTCATAATGTCTTCCTTCACAATGACCCAACATGCTTGGAAAAAAGCCATAGAAAACCCGTCTGGACCCGGAGCCTTGTCTTTAGCCATTCCTTTGACAACATCAAGCACTTCTTCTTCTTCAAAAACTCTTTCCATCCATGCTTCACTTTCTTGATCAATTGCATCAAAAGACAAACCATCTAGCTTTGGTCTCCGCGAATATTCTTCCTTGAACAACTTTTCATAAAAATTGACAGCATGTTCCTTGATGACCTCTTGATTGGAAAGTATGTTTTCAACATCTTGAATAACTTCTATAGCATTGTTCCTCCTATGAGAGTTCGCCATTTAATGAAAACATTTTGTAAACTTATCACCTTCTTTCAACCATCTAACCCTAGATTTTTGCCTCCATGAAATCTCCTCCAATTATGTGATCTTTTCCAGTGCAGCAACCACCCCTTTCTTCCTATCCAAATCCTCACCTGTTGCATTGCCCGACATCTCCCTTTCCTCCAAACATTGCAGCTGTTGAAGCAGAAACTTTCTTTTCTTTTTAACATTCCCAAACTCCTCAGCATTCCATTTTTTCAGGTCTTGTTTAATAGTAAAAATCTCATTGCTTTCTTCCTTTTATGCAGTTAACTGCAGTGCATTTAGTTGATGCCCATCTTTGCAGTGACCCTGGGAAGTATGTCAGTGCATTGCTTCTCTCTTTGTCGACCATGCTACATTTAGAACTGCCGCATGTTAATGTCTTATCCAAGATTGACTTAATTGAGAACTACGGAAGGCTAGGTGTGGTTATAGCTTTTCTTCCTTTATGCATGAAGTTTTGAATATATCATATTATCACAGCAGTGCTAATTATCATTGCTAATCATTACTTTTTCATGTGTTGCAGCTTTCAACCTCGATTTCTATACAGATGTGCAAGATTTATCTTATTTACAGCACCATCTTGATCAGGATCCTCGGTCTGCCAAGTACAGGTGTGTTTTATAGTAAAGTTCATTTTGAAATTTTGTATAAACAAGTTTTGCATTTTAGATTGTGGACACCATAATAATTACCTGGGTATTATCTTATTTGCCAACTTGTTTTCTTCATCAGAATGTTGCAATTATGCTAATTGTTACTGATTGGATCTCCATTCAATGTCGTTGATGGTGAATATAGTAGTCATTCTAGTTCATCCTTCATATATGGGTCTCATAATATATTTTATCTATTGAGATCTACTCTTTCACGTTTTTCTTATATTTTATGATATAAAGCTACCGAGAACTTTTATGTGAATCTTTTTATGGGCACCTCCAGATCTGTTGACCCCTTTTAAGTCTGCCTGCCTGTGGTACTTTTAAATGAATTGCTATATAGATGGACACAAGATATTGCATGCTTAAGAAGTTACATGCTAAGGAATTTGTGTGAATTAGACAGATTCTACACTTATTTTGGTTTCCTTCAATTGAAATGGTATAACGTTGGCTCAAGTGGTGAAGGCCTTGGCCTTTGGGGTATCACTCCCTTTAAGGTCCAAGGTTTAACTACTCATGGGTGCAAACAATCCTCTGGGGCCACACCCCCTGGTGAAAAGTCAGCGATTTAACTAGTTCCGTGTAGGGAAACTTCCGAGAGTGTGGTGCACGGGACCGGGGTTTACTCTGCAGGGGTGTTCAGACTTGCCTTGGAGAGGTTTCCTGACATAAAAAAAAAAAGAAATGGTATAACTCAAGGTCTTGACATAAATTCAAAAAATCTACTCTTTTGATTCTTTTGGTGATTTCAAATTTCAGTAGTTTGTATAGTACATCTTATACCATTAGTGTCAACGTTTAACTGCATATAGGTTACACTGCAATATGTAACCAACGGTATGCATTCTAAGATTCTTATTTCGCTGCAAAGTCTGTGAGACAACTCAATTGTATATCCTATTGGAAGAACTTTTAAGGCATTCAAGACGTGATATTAATTTATAGTATCTGGCTTTTCTGGTGTCACCATTGTGGAGCAAATAAGAATGAAATGATAATCAAGTACAATCAGTAGATTGTATTTCAAGAATTAAGCTGATTTATCAAAAAAAAAAGAATTGAGCTGATTTATCTTTCTAAATTTTGTGTTCAGAACAAAGCATTTTTATAATTCAGATGTTTGTGATTCATATGCAGAAAACTGACTAAGGAGCTCTGTGATGTAATAGAAGACTACAGTCTTGTCAATTTTACAACCTTAGATATCCAGGCATGCTAGTCTCTCTCTCATTCCTTCTCGAGTTTGCATGAATTGTTTAGAATGTGTGTTCTTAGTTAGATGCTGTTTTCCAGGATAAAGAGAGTGTAGGGAATCTAGTGAAGCTTATAGACAAGACCAACGGTTACATTTTTGCTGGCATAGAAGCGAGTGCAGTTGAATTCAACAAGATTGCAGTTGGTCCTCTTGATTGGGATTATTACAGATATCCTTGTTCTCTCATGATTCTTAGTATCATATTTCTTAATATTCATATGGCTGTTTTTATATGGAATCTAACTGACCAAAATCTCATCAGCTAGCATTATGGCATATTTTCCAACTACCTTTCTGCTGCATCTTTCAATCTGAATTATTTAACATTAAATCGTTTTGCTGCTTTTCCAGCACGGACCACGGTTTAACAGATAAATCGTAAGGGGATGGATAATTTCTTCAAAAGTGGCAATGAAAACAACTTTTCAGGAAAATTTTGAACTGCATGATTAGAAAAGGAAGATTAATCTGCAAATGTCTTCCAAATAGGTGTCTGATCTGGCGATCATTTGGATTAAAAAATGGTTGGTTATGAGTTATACATTACATGCGGTTTTTCTTATATTAATGACTTAGGAAACATGTGGTTGATCCCATCCTTTTCAGATTAGGTGCTATATTGGAACTGAAAATGTAGTGTGGGAATGTTTCAATTATGCATGTGTGACAGCCTATACCCTCGCATAGATCAGATGTGGATGACTTTAGTTTGGATTTGTCATCATTAACTTTATGTTTTCTTTAATTCTGGAATCGAGCAGTATATAATTGTGAAACTTTGCTAATCAGGTGATTGTACTGCTTCGAATTCTTTCGACAGCCAATTTAACAAAATACCATCTTGTTGATCCTCTTAGGTTGATTCATAAGCATGAAGTGGTCCCTTGTGCAAGTTATATTATGAGAGACTTGGAAGGAATTTCTTTAAGTTCGATGTATTGAATATCATTGTTTTATGGAATGTCCATCATCTTTATTTCTTTGGAATGGAATACCATGAGTTTTGCTTGACAGAGAAGCTCACAGTTGCTGCAGTGCAAGAAAAGTACATGAAAGATGATGAGAATTTCGATCAGAATGATTGAAGGAAAAGCTGTGTTTCTGGTTAGCTTTGCACTTCCACGTGTTTGTGCTTTTGAGGATGCCCGTCAGCATGTTTATGTACCTTCGAAACTGTCGTCGTTCTGTTTCAGAGGCTTGACTGTTTTACCGCAGGTGTTGCAAAGCTTATTAGCAGCTGTTTTTTATGGTATGGGTGGAAGAGCCGGAGAAGGATCAAAGTGGTAGAGGCCAGCTTCTTGTTCCGCCCCCCCTCTCTCATCAGCCGACCAACTCTTATATGGCCTTTCCTTTGTAAAATAAGACAAATTGAAGTCATACAGCCTGTTCGATGCGTGCAGATGCTTAACTTTAGGAGAAAACGTCGGAGTGCTTTTGATAAGGCTTTAAAATCATGCTTGCTTTTGCAGTATTTATATTAGTGTGTAAGATCTATAAAAGGATCATGCTAGTCATTGTAGTTTTTCATATTGTTTCCCCGGGGGCGATTCTTGTATTTGGTTACTCTCAGTGATTTTTCTAGAAAAAAAGAAGCAAAAAACTAAATCCTAGGAAAATGTTATCAGGAAATAAGGGCATGTTTGGATGCTTGGAGTATCTCACAAAGTATTTTATGAATAGTAGTGAAATGGTTTGAGAATTGAGTTAAATATTTGAATAAAAATACTATAAAGTTAAAAAATTATTTGAATATAATTTCTTTAAATTACCTTTGTTTTGAAGTTTATAAAAGTTGTATTGGTTTTTGTGTTTGAATAATGGTTAGGTAATGATTAAAGAAAAATTTGAAATTGAAAAGTGTTGTGTTTGAGTGATGTTTAAAAATGAAATTATGAGAAGTTTTGATAATTTGAAATTAGTTTGCTATGTGGAAACTCTCCCAAAGAGTAGTGTTACATGTACTTATAATTTTATGTATAATATTTATTTTGCCAATTTTCTTTTAAAATTTAAATTTAAAATTTCATAATTTTTGACAGAGAAATGCTTGAATCACAAATAGATCTACAAAAGTAAACTTACAAATTGATATGATTTTATGTGGTACGGTAGGTTGTAAAGTTATTTTAAGAATGAGTTTGGATATAAATATACTTTTAACTCGTTTCAACTTATCTTATCTAATCATTACAAATTTTCTAAATTTTTATATAAAATATAATAAACAATTTAATTTTTTAAAATTAAAAAATAATAGTAATATTAAAAAAAATATTCTAATAATATTTTATTTAATTTTTAATTTTCATCTTAACTCGTTTAGTTTCAACTCACTATCCAAACCTTACCTTCTTGTAAAGTAGATATAATCATATGAAACCATTTAAGTTTGTATGTTTACCTTTGTGTGATCTTTTTAGCACTTCTCTTTTCAGCATATCAATAACTGATACATGTAAAATAATTTTTTTTGTAAATTTTTCTTTTAAGTACTTAACATTTTAAAAAAAATTTAGAAGTTTGCTTGGAAGAGTATAGTGTTTTATTGTTAAGTATAGTTATGATTTTTTCAGCCAATCTATCTATTCCGCAAATAAATAACAGTTATATCTATCAATATGTATGGTCTTGGACCATCAATAATGACTTTTCTTTTGAGTTTAGCTACTTGATCGATCCACTTACTTCTATTATGTTAATCTTAATTTCTATTATTGGAATTATGGTTCTTATTTATAGTGACAATTATATGTCTCATGATCAAGGATATTTGAGATTTTTTGCTTATATGAGTTTTTTCAATACTTCAATGCTGGGATTAGTGGCTAGTTCTAATTTGATACAAATTTATATTTTTAGGAAATTAGTTGGAGTGTGTTCTTATCATCAGCCAGCCTTCGAAACCTTCCAGCTCCACAGCATGCACTGTTAAAGTTCTGAAACCCTAATCAATCCAAAACAAAAAAAATCACAAAGAGGATTACCAATAACAAGAAATTCACAAGCTTAGGATTGTTTGAGAATGAGATGAGATAAAAATTTTGTTAATAATAGTAAGATAGTTTGTGAATAGTAGTGAGATAGTTTAAGTTGAATATTTTTTTGGTTTTAGATAAGGAGAGAGAAAAAGTTAAATAAAAATATTATAAAGTTAAAATTTTTTTAAAATATAGTTTTATATTATTATTTTTATTTGAGGATTTAAAAAAATTGAATTGTTTTTTATTTTTTGTTTAAAAGTTTAGAAAAATTGTAATGATTAGTTTGATAAAATTGTAATTATTAATTTGAAAATGTTTATATTTAAATTGTGTTTGAGAAGGAGATGAGATCAATTTTCAAACAAATCCATAGCCTTTGACATTGATATTGGGTTTCTATAATCATAAAAGTTGTTGGATGTTGGAAGTTTGATTGTATGGGCAACTTGAGAAGATTATGGTTGATAACTTGATGTAGGTAAAGTTGTTATGTGTGGCTGCTATTAATTAGTTTACTTTATTTGTTTAATCCCCTTCCGGCCTTTCATACAGCGTAATCCAAATTTGGTGGCTTATAAAACTCAGTCAAATTCAAGGTCTGAAACCTGTATGGGTATCACGTTTAGCAGATGCAAAGCACGCACGCGGTTACGTCGGATACGGAAATACACTGGAATTGAATTGTTCACGTTTAGCAGCTGAGAGCTGCGAAGCAAGCCTGAAGCCTCTACTTCTTCGTCAGGCCGTTGACAAGTTTTTTCCTCAACGCGTCCTCTAATTTCTTATTAATTTCCTTCCCCCACTAACTACTTCCTCTTTTGTAAATATTTGCTATTCACATTTTTCCAATAAGACGAGAATATTAATAATTGTCCATTGTTCAAAGACAGACGGTAATTTTTTTTTTTTTGTAAGATCTTAATTAATAAGCACGGGAGGTTTGGATACAAAAAACTTCTCAACTCATCTAATCATTATAATTTTATTAAATTCTCATAATAAAATACAATAAATAATTCAATATTTTCAAATATCAAAATAAAAATCATATTAAAAAATAATATTATAACAATATTATTCAACTTTTATATCATCTCAACTCACTATCAAAACTTTCCTAGACCTGGTTTGGATAGCGAGATGAGATAATTTGTGAATATTAGTAAAGTGATTTGTGAATAGTAATGAAATGTTTGAGTTGAGATGTTTTATGAAATTTTGAGAAAGGAAAATGCTAGTTTTCCAATTGGAATTTTTTTTTAACTTAATGATTAAGAAAATGTTTTTTAATGATGTTGTAGACTTTTTTTAAATATTTAAAAGTGTTAAAAAAATGCATGTGAAAAATAAAAACAAAAAAAAAAATGCACTAGCAAGAGCTCTCAATGATTGTCGTATAACTACTTTTAAAAATTAAGAGAGAAAAAGTTAAATAAAATATTATAAAATTATAATATTGTTATAATATAATTTTTATTGTAAATTTTTTAAATTTTGTGTAAAAATTTTAAAAAATTATAATAATTAAATAATAATTAGATAAAAAAATTAAAAATTAAAATATTTGTGATATTAAAATGAAACGAAAAGAATGCCTAAAACAAGTTGCCACAACGAGCATTTGTTTTTTCTTTGTTTTTCCTTCTGGGTCGGGAGTGACGTGCGTGCTCTGCATATTATAATTTATTAGTCTGTCTCAACTGATAATTTATATCCTTGAAATTTTCCCACGTTGTAATTAAAGAACAATTGTTAATGATTAGAAAAACTCGCATTTACATTTGGAATTTTAGTCCTCAAAAGCGTGTAGACCTGAAATTTTTTTAAAAAATATAAATAAAAAAAGGACCAAAATTCCTTTTCCATGGGAGCGTTGATTTTGTTCTCTTGCGGGAATTGTTTTGTTTTTATTCTTTTTTTTTTTCCAGGAAAAATAAATTCTTGTTATCGTTGGATAGGAGCAGCAGTGGAGCACGTAATCCGGACATGCTTGCAAAGTCCATTTGCCCCATGAGGGTTAAATGGACGTATTTTCCACCCATTAATTATGGTAAACGGACGTATTAGGTTCCCCAATACTCAAGGCTTCTTAAAGAAATATTAGGGTGCGTTTGGTTGTTGAAATGAGTTGAGTTAAGTTGAATTTAGATGATAAAATCTTGTTAAAATATTATTTTTTAATATTATTATTATTTTAGGATTTGAAAAAGTTGAATTATTTATTATATTTTATATTAAAATTTAAAAAAGTTGTAATGATGAGTGAGATGAATTGAGTTTGGTTGGATAACCAAACGAAGCCATCCTCCGTTACGAATTAAAAATCCTTAAATTCTTTAAGAAATTATATTGACATTAAAATTATTTAGGAAACAATATTAGAAGGCCCCCATATTGACATTAAAATTATTTAGGAAACAATATTAGAAGGCCCCCAAGAAAGAAATTCTCTAAAAAAATAAATTAGAAAAACTATTTAAAAAATAAATCCTTTTAAGAAAATCATTTATGAGTATAAATAATTATTAACCTTATTAGAATGTCTTGTTACAAAAATAAATAATTATAAAATTATTTTAATGTAATAACACGTTGCGATAGATTGATGTAACTATTTTTTTCCTGCCCATGCAAAAAGCAGATTAGGTTTTCAATTTTAATTTTCAAAATGTTTGGTAAGTACTGAATTTACATATGGAATTATTTTGAAAAAATATCTATAATGGCGTTAGCTGAAGGAGTTGCTCTACACAACCTCTCTAATCTCTACCTACCACATTTTTTAATTTTTTTTAAACTAATTCAATTATTCTATTCATTATTCATATATTAAAACTTGCTAAAAGAAAAAAAATAATAAAAATTAAAAAAAATTAATGTGTAAAGACTATGTAAATAGTAAGATATTGTATAGATTTTTCCTAACTGAAGTGAAAATGACGCGGGTGGATTGGATGGTATCAAGTAATTCGTGAGCGTTCAATGTAAGAGCATTAGCTTTGGACTCATCAAATGAGTCCAATCTTCAAAATTTGATGATTTTAACTCTAAAATCTTAGCATTGGATTCACCATATGCTCAGTCAAGCTTTTAGCTACAGTACATTTTCCTTCATCTTCAAAATTGAATACTCACTATTCATACTCTATAACTATTATTTTATTTACTTAAATTATTGTTTCTCAATTTTGAGCCATAATATATTTAAATTGAGAAATAATAATGTAAGTATCAAATTAAATTATTAATTAACATATAGTTATTGTAATTCTAAAATATGAAAAAAATAAATTAAAAATATTATTATTAAAAAAAATAATATTATATTATTATTTTGATGAATCTAATGGTTAATCCAATTTGGAGTTATAGATAGGAAAGTTTTGTATTTATAAAAAATATGTACTTTTCATCAAATTTTGAAAATAAAAATGATGAATCCAATGCTAATGCTCTAAGAGCATTAGTATTGGTTTCATCAAATTTATCTTCAAAATTTGATGAAAAGTACATGTTTTCCATAAATTCAAAACTTATTTATCCATAACTTCACATTGGATTAGCCATTAGAATCATCAAAATAATAATATAATATTATTTTTTTAATAATAATATTTTTATTTTTTTTTCATATTTTACAATTACACTAATCATATGTACTTTAATAATTTAATTTGACACTTAAATATTTTTTTTTCATATTTTGCAATTGCACAAATTATAGAAAATGTAAGAAATACATTTTATAATAAAATAATAAGTATAGATAGTGAATAGTGTATCTTCAAATATGAAGATGGAAGTAAAATTACTGTAGCTCAAAGCTTGAGCTTTGAAGGTATAGCCAATCCAATGCTGGCGTTTTGGTCCCAAAATCATCAAATTTTGATGAAATCTTACTTTTGATGAGACGGATGCTGGTGCTCTAAGTACATAAAAAAGTAATAATAGATACAAAATTGTATAAATATTACATAATTATTTAAAAAAAAAATTACTTATAAAAAAATTATTTTTAAAATTTATTATTAAAAAAATTTATTATTTTAAGTGAATTTAATATTTAATATTTTTTTTCAAAATAAGTGGATGATAACTGTAAATATTATTTCTATTATCATTATTTTTAATTTTTTTTTTCTCCTTCGAAACATCTTAGAAGAGCCTTTCGATGCGGATAAACTTTTGACAACGTCGATGGATGGTTTTGTCATCTCACCTTAATAAGGACCATCGTTCAGAGCAGGGACACCGTCTAGTCTACCTCAATATATAGAATAGATTAGCCATTAATTAATAATATTAATGTTATTTTTTCTTCGCAGATCTTTTTAAAGCTTCTTATAGAGCGTAGTTTGGTAATTTTCTTAGGCAAATAACCGTCATCCAAATCATCTAGAGCCTTCCTACCTAGCTAGCTAGCTAGGCCTAAAAATTAATTAGCCAAGCTAAGCTGTTTCTAAATGAAACAAGGTTCGAGTTGTAGTTTACAATAAAATTTTGAATACAGTTTCGGTTAAGTTAAGATATTAAAATGAAATATTTGAATATCGGTATAGTTTTGATTATTGTTTTGAAATAATCTATATATAAATAAATAAATTATATATATAAATTATATTTTAAAATAACACTGTTATAAATTTGAAAAAGTTAAAATATATATTTATAAAACTCAATATTATTTATAAGTTCTCAATTCAACTATTAAAAAAAATAATTACTTAACCTCATCAGAAAATGAGAGTAGAGATTTAATTTTCAGTTCTCGAGAAAAAAGAATTAAAACAAGTTAAGAAAATAGTATTTAAATGTGAAAATTAGAATGAAAATGATGAAAATAACTTAAAAATATAAAATTTCGGTTGATACACCGAAAATCAATTAGTATTGAACAAAACACATCGAAATAAGCCGATATTTGACCCAATATGAAGCCTCTATCTCGCCTATATCAGTTACTGTCCTGGTACAATACATAACAATCGTACCAGCATGTATCGGTTCTGTAATCAAAACATTAGTTTTAATCTCATTCCTTACTTACCCAACAACACTTTGTGATCAAATATGAGACGATTTTAAAAATTCAAAAAAAAATCATTCTATTTTATATGTAAATGAATTAATTGGTATTTGGTACTCGGAAATTACTGATGTTTTTATTCCATTTTCAGACTTTTTTTTTTCTTTTGTAGAAATGTGGAAATTGGTTTGAAAAAATTATCGAGATTCCTGCCTGCCTCTATTTGTAATTTGTGTAGTATTAAATGATTGAAAAAGTTTTTACTATTTTTTAACATAGTTATCAATATTCTAATATCATTTTCTAAAAGCTTAAGTTATTAGGAGAATTTTTGACTGAATTTGAATATTAAAACTATCTCATCTCATCTTATTATTATAAATTTTATAAATTTTTACATAAAATACAATAAGTAATTTAATTTTTTAAAATTTTAAAATAATATTAATATTTAAAAAATATTCTAAAAATATTTTATTCAATTTTTATCTAAAACTATCATATCTCATCTCATTATTCAAATCTGACCGAAAAAAATTATCTCTCCCTCCGCAACGAAGCAATGAACCAAGTCTGAAATGGAAATTACTTTGGTTTAACCGAAGCAAATTAGAAGGTGGAGGTAGTTACAATGTAATTAATTATTTATCCAGCCCTAGCCGGCATTAAATTTCATCATAATTTCATTAATCATTTACCACATGATTTGGCGTGACTTTTACGTCCGAAGAAAATTTGCGAGAGGATTGATGTCATAGATTCGTGCCAACAACAACAACAACCAAAAAAAAACAAAATGAGCAGACTTCTAGCTACGTTGCTATTATTATTATTATTATTATTATTTATGACACCATTAACGAACAATTTTAAATATCGTAATCACATCATTTATAATTACAGAAAATTAAATAATTTCAAAAGAAATATATTAATTAATTAATCTAGCCAACTAACCATTCCGGCTCTTCAAGTTAATTGCGTGCTCCATCTAGAAGAACCGTTGGCTCTTGTAAATTCGTTCTAATTAGGACATGCTAGTACTATTGATGATCATGATGGCCTTATCCAAGTCATATAGTTTATTTTCTATAAATTCATATACTTTGGTAGATTTTCCAATATTTAGTATATTAAAACTGATCACGATCAAGGTGGTTCTTTCTTCCACCCCAAGAAGTCAAACAATGCAAAGATCCATGTGGGGGGAAGCTTCTATAGGATTTCTTTTTTTCAAACCTTTGATTTGACTAAAAGGTTGCTTGGATCTAGTCCTCCAATCCCAAGCAAACCCCTGTAATAAGTAGTTGTGGAAATCTCTCTCTCCCTCAATCAACCAAATCAATTTCAAGTTCATCAATACGACCCAACGCCCTTTTTTTGCAGATGTTGAATCTTTTCGTTTGTGGCAGTGGCACTTTTCATCGAGAAGAAGATGAAGCTGAACCATGGAGTAATAGTCCTTGTTCATCACCGAGAAAACCCAGAAAGAAGAACCATAGCAAGGACAGCAAGAACCCATATTCCACTCGTGGGCTGGATAAGTTTTCTGAACTTCTAGCTGATCTTGAGGAGAAGAGGAATAAGATTTACTCACAAGTGGGCTCCCAAGACATCTCTCTCGTACGCTTCATGTACTCCAACTCCAATGATTGGGTTCCAATTGTGGTGAAGTCCAAGAACAACATGGAAGACAAAACACAGATCAGGGATATTGTCAAAGATAAGCACGATACACCAGCTAAAACCTTCGTTGATTCGAAAGATCAACTGGAGCAGCCAATATTGGAATCAAATGAAAGGCCTAAGAAGAAGAGGTTCTTTTGGAACATGAAGTTAGATAGATGGAGACGTCCATCTTATTATCTGCCAGCAATTGTAATCTTCATTTTGTTGTTGTTGGCTGTGTTTGGGCGATCTTTTGCTATAATTTGTACCTCTCTTGGGTGGTACCTAGTCCCTGCCTTGAAGATGAGCCCCAATACAAAAAGGTCAACAAAGAAGAAAACTTATGCAAGTGATCAATTAAGCGAGAATAAGATGGTGGTGAGTGAGAAAACCAAAGAATATACGAGAAGCAGTTCCGGGCTTGTGGAAGGCAAATCCCCGCAGCAACACGGCCATCGGAAAAGCTGGTGAAGATCATGATCTTCTGATTCTCTCCTTTCTCCGCCTTTTTCTGAGGAAGTTAACAATCTGTTTGTTGTGTTCATAGGTGTAAATTTTTTACTAGTTTTGTAGGTTTTTTTCTTCTTCTTTTTCGCATGTTGGGTTGGATTAGAAATTCAATCGCTGCTTGACATGTTCACAAATGTATATTATCTCGAGTAATGTGTTTAGAGTTAGGCTATAGATCGAAGCTAGTTTCGTCATGTATAATCTGTATGGCACAGTGAGTTTGTCAGAGTCCAATGATAAATGAACTTTCATGTGATCCCATTACTGTCGATTGATTATCTCTGCATGTAATGTGTTTTGATAAACAGTGTCACGATAGATGAAATCCTTCTCGTCGATCTCGAGTGCTTAAAGAGTGGGAAGAACGCTGAAAGAATAAAGATTGCGCACAGTTTCAAGGACAAAAGCCGTAACTTTTGAGACAAAAAGGTTTGCTTGGAGCATAAGCTGCTGGGTTAAAAGCCGTTACGCGGTATAATTAGGTGGGCGTTCTCGACCAGTCAGCTATTTTATTGGAATGAAAAAATGTTGACACCTGGGCAAATCTTTGCACCGTATGCTGTTCAAATTCCATTACCTGCCGATGCCGAGTGGGGTTGGCATTCGTTCTAAAACGTAGCTATGCAACCTATCGAAATCCGCCGTGACATTCCAAGCAAAGCTTCGGAAATTTCTACGCTGCTAACGTGATATTCGATGCATATAAATATTCCTGCTTGCAAGGCTAAAGATTCTTTTTCCAACGTTTTCGGAGCTTAGAAGAGGAATGGCATGTGAATTATTAAGAATAGTCTAGGATAGATAATTACGAGAATCTTCAATGATAGAAGTGAGGTAAAAGCATGTCCTGTCCTAATGCTTTGCCGCGAAATTTGGGTCAGATCTTAAGGAAAGTAATATTAGATGTCATTGCAGTGAAAGATTCAGATTTATTTCCTCAAATGGACTTTCATCAATGTGGTCAACTTTGATCACTAGTCGTTTCGAGAACAGCCTCTTTGCCCATAAAACTTGGAACAGTTCTACATTACGCAGATGATTTGGCCTGTCTGGGTCAAAATCCAAAGGTCAACAAATTAGCATTATTATTATTATTTAGGCAATTGTGTCGAGGAAAATGCCAATATGCAAAAGGCCTCGTGGCCAATGAAGTAGCCCAATCAACTTCTTACCACAAAAGATGAGCATAATTTTATTTCCAGCGTCAGTGGCCAATAGAATGATCCATATCGAAGAAAATCTTGGCTCCAATTGTCCAAGGTACCTTGAATGAAACAGATGTCGGCAACTATTGGATAATTGATTAGTGAAGCCCACCTGTCCTTTTAGAATTATGTTACTCATAATCCAAATTCTCATCATCTCATAATGTGGCATTAAATTATTGGAGACTATTTATTATATTTTCACTTGTAAACCTATCATCTAATACCACATTATGGGATGATGAGAGAATGATGAAAAAATAAATGATAGAATAGATTTTTTTGTCCTTTTATTCTAGACGATTTTGGGTCACAATCAGCAATGTTAAAACAAATAATAAAACTCCCATGCATAGCAAAAATAAATAACCCCAATAAAAGTACTCTTCTTGTTTAACGCCAGTACAAATTTTCTCGTTTAGCAAACAAAATGGCAAACAACTTTCGGGAGCACCATTAACAGAATGGCAGCTACCTTCAGGGCAGGCGATAGTAACTGACCATCGGATTATAAATTGTTGTACAACACACAGTGATCAATTTGCAAATTGAATTTGCTTCTTTAAAATCCAAGCCGTGTGAAGCAGTATCAATACGTGCATCGCATTCCCTAATCCTGCAATACAATAAAAGCATTTCTGCCCTCATTAGAGTGTGTTAAAAAACTGTCTTAAAAAAAAGGAAGGAAAATGAAATTAGACATGAGTATGTTAGTAGTCAAATTCAGGTTTAGCCGGTGAGCCAAATTCATTTTGATGCGGGAAGAAAAGGTTCACAGCAAAAGGAGTTGATTGCAATTGAAGTACTTAGTTCCTGACCTTAAACCTTTTTCGGCGTGCATCATCAGGACTCGAGCGAGAAATTTGTTGTTGACGTCTAGGAGCTTCACTTCTGTAATTTCCTGCCGCCATTTTTGACATCCTACTAGTTTCCTGCGTGTGACTTCTTGAATTCTGGAACATTCTATCCTTGTCCCAATTAACCTCATAATCAGCCTTCAATCGAGATCCTTGCTGCTCGACAGGAAGCTATGTTTAGTTATCAATGAGATAAATAAGCTCATCAATTAATTACTATATCAAAGCAAACAATTCGGTATCTCTTGCCGCAGCGGATACTACTTCACCTGCATATGTCACGCCTGAGTTCATCTCTAGCTGCATCAATTCCCTTTTTAAATTCTTGAGTTCCGACAAGCTTATACGTAATGATTTCACAGCTTAGCTCCATTAAGAAGGTAATACTTACTCAACGTTATCATTTTCTTCTAGATCTGAACTAATCCAGCAGGCATAACATTCACATGCAGGATGCTTCCAGGTATATACTCTCAGTCATAATTCATAGAGCAAATGACATGCTAGATAACTCCGGCAAAATTAAAAGGATATTGTGCAAAGAAACCAACATCCTACCTTTTGCAATGAGCGGCCAGATAACACCTTCAGGGCATTATAGAAGTCCTTGAATTTCTCGAACTGGACTACAATCTTACAACTAAGACCTGAGACTATGTTTACAATTTCCTCTGCTTCCTTACCTAGATCATTGTCCTCAGCAACATTAAGATTCCTACAGAGTTTGAGTAAAACAAGAAACAAGGACAATCCATAATCAGCTGATGCCATTGTTGGCACCAATAAATATGATTGGTTGGTAATGGCCAATGGATGTCATACAGATTAAGAAGTGACATAGAAGCCACATAAAAATTAGAATAGAGCCACTCAAAAACTACAGTCATATTTACAATTTCTTAAAGAACATGCAGAAGCACTCTTCTATCTTTCTTACCTTTTCAAATTCATCCAAAAAAAATATTTTCTCCTTTAGGAAGGATCAAAGGAATCCAACCAATTTCACAGGAGCATAAAAGATGCAAAACTCTACTCTTTTTTTTTTTGATAAGCAAGAAATTTATTGAAAACCATGTAATTAGGCATAGCCCAAGTATACAGGAAGTATACACGAGAAAACACCTAATTACAAGCTAAAACTGAAAAACAGCACGAAAGTCATTGGGACTAAACCCATCCGTTACAAAAACAGAAGCCCAAAGCAACAAAGAGTGAAAAAAGAAAGCCCTAATCCCATCCACCGAGCGATCTCTATTATCAAAACAGCGACCATGCTGTTTTGAAAGTCGCCTTCATCTTAAGAAGTTGCCTTCACCTTATTAGTCTTAAAGCCCATGCTGTCAAGAGCTTAACCATTTTAAATCATGTCCATTGTTCTTTTTGAATGAGCAATCTTTTCCACCAAATATGGGAAAAAATGAATGGAAGAAACTGGATAAGCTTCTCTGCTTTGGCTACGGTTTCCAAATTCTAAACCTTTCAGTCTCATAGGAATATCAAAATAGTAATTAAGACCAAAGATCCCATGCAAAACCTCCAAAAATATTCAAGGGGGCCATAATGAATAAGAAATCAATATAAAAACATGAAATGAACAACATAAAAGGTTTATGAACTGGTACAAAAAATCAGAAGTAAAGTTGCATTCGGAAATACCTTATATTCCCAAGTCTAGAAAAAATGGAGTGTGTAACCAACATCGAAGGCTTAGATGAAACCAGTGGCTCCGCAAACCACCGAGACGGTAGCCCCCTCAATACAATAGTATCAGGCTCTTGCCTCCCGCTCCTAGAATGCCCTGCCAATGAAATACAATTTAATTCCATATTTAATTGTATAACAAAATGAAATCACTCTCAAACTCATCCAAACGCACTCAAGACCACAAACCTCGATTTCCAAAAGCGTAAAACTCCTCCCAAGCTTTCTTCATTGCCTCGAAATCATCAGACGCCGGAACGGCGACGTTGAGTCTGTACTTAACACCTTCAAGATTCAACTCCATCCCGTCCATTTTCTCCACGATATACTTTCTCCAATCCATGTACTTCTTCTCCAACACCTTCACATCCTGTTCTTCTTTTCCTTCTTCATCCACGTTGCTCCGGTTAGTCGTCCTATTGAGAAACCTTAAGTCGCGAACGCAAATGGAGCCCTGGGCAACGGGGTCCTCGCGCTTGCGTTTCTTGAGGTCCCCGAGCTGCCGGATCTCGAGATCAGCTTCGGGGACGGTGATGGGGGAGGAGAGAGACGTCTGGAGGAAGTCTATGAGAGTAAGTTTTAGCTTCCACTCATCGACTGGTTTGGTCACGGTAGGGTTGGTGGGGTAGATAGTGAAGCTGAGCTTCACGCGCGGCACGAGCGTAAGCCCGTTCTCTAATTCTAAGCTTTCTGTCGGGGGAAGAGAATCGAAAGGCCGGTTGCTCATTTCAATGCCTGTTTGCTTTGCCCTTTCTCTTTCTCTCTCTGTAAAATTAGGGTTTTGCTCTCCCCTCAGGTGAAGGGGTTTGGAAATTGGAACAAAGTCAAAGCGGGGAAGAGGTCGTTGAAAAACGACGCCGTGTCAAAATTTCTATCAAGAGGTGAAACACGACGTCGTTCTGAAATAAACGCCATAGAATTGCCTGGCTGAGCCCTAGCTGTAGAAAGACAAGATAAGCCCTACTCTATGATGTGACAAACCGCACTTGGAATATTGGATCGGTGGTTACTTCCGATGTAATCCTTCCGAAGGTAATCTATAAAAGGTCCAAAAGAAAAAGGAAAAAAAAAATATAATTGAGAAGATTGGCGAAGTCAACGGACCTAACAGATTACCCAACGACCAGGTAGCGGGGGGAGAGAGAGAAAGATGGGGTGCTTCGCTTGCTTCGACGGAGGCAACAAGCAACGGAGAAGGGAAGAAGACAGGGTGGCCTCTGAAGAAGCTCGAGCTAAAGCAGCCGAAGCCGCCCAGAAAAGGCAATTTCTTCTCTCCTTTAATTGCCTTTACTCAGATGATAATTTGATTTCCTAATTAATTGAGATTCCGAGTTCTAGAATTTGGGATTCTTTTCTAGTTTTTTCTTGGAGTCAATGGAACTAAGTTCATGTTCATCATGCTGAAGAGTCGTTTTGAAAACAAATTCTTGGTGAATCTTACTAACGTGAATGCTTTTTATTGATAAGCTACACATGCACCCGTGAATCTTGAACCCCGAGGTCACTTGTAGCATACACTTTTAGTATTTTTTGGGGTGAGGCAAATTAGGCAATGTAAAATCTATTTACTTGTATCTCCCTAAAAAGATTGGTGTTAAGAAAAATTAAAATTCTCAACCATGCCTGCAATAGCCACCTGCGAAACAAATATACGACCTCGAGTGATCTCAATGGGTGATGCCTCTGGTGATTAAGTCAATTTGAGAAACTATGAACTCTGAATAATCTAACCCAACCCATTTCGCAATGCATACGTGGGGTGTATTTATAGGATTTAAAATATCCCACTTGGAAAGGCCCTCCTCTTGAACGCGACATTGGAGATGATGGTGTCCTGCTGAGGAGGTATGTCCGCTATTGTAGTATGTGGCTCATATTGAGTAAAACACATATATAGAGAAAGCAGGTTGATGCCGAGAGTGAAGCGGAGGGGAGTGAGGGGAGCGTACAGTACAAGGGTATTATTGAAATTTTTTAATACCTTCTGTATGGTTAGGGTTTAGTATAAATACATATGATGTAACCCTACTTTGACAGTTAGTGAAAATTCAGCCCCCACTCCTGTGGATGTAAGCACACTGCTGAACCACGTTAAATCTGTGTTTTTCTTGCTTTCTCTTTTTATACTGTTCATCATAATTGCCGAACGTATCACAACATCCGCAAAACCTGTTTCATCGGCGTGAAGCTTTCACAGGATAAACTTTATCGGATAGGACTCCCTATCAACCATGGCGACTCTTTGCATTATAATCTGGTCTCCTAACGATGCATTTTACTGAGTTTCAACCCTTCCTCGCCTTCTTTCACGTGAACTTCTCATGAACATCTCTTTGGTTGCCTATCGTCCTTTTCTCGCCCTTGGCATATACTTTTGCCTTACAATAGCCATGGCCACATTTGATATCCAAATCTAGTATATAAATTCGTAGTTATTTAAGATAATCGCACTTAACCTTCCTGTATGATATCTATAGTATTTGGTGCTGGTTTTCCTGTGCACTTGTCAAGTGTGAACAAATTGTTCGTAAATTCAGATTTACACCAACCTAAGAGAATGAATTTCTGATCCCCTCATCTCCAGTCCCCCCAACTCCTGTCTTCAAGGAATGCAGTAAGTTCTTGATAATTATCATTAATTGTTCTCATTACTCGCAATTTGATTGTCGGGACTTCTCAAGGGAGAATTTCCATTATTTAATTAACAAATCTGTAAGGTATTTGCAATAAATGGCCTGGGCCTTGTCTCTTATACAAATATGATATTTAGCATCACATTTTTTATTAGGATAATCTCACCTTTGTTATATGACCTAGATTCTAAATGGTGGTGATGAGCCTTTGTGGTTTCTAATGGACTCCCGATAATGAAGAATTGACATCTTATTTCATTCTTGAACGGTTGGTATGTGCAATTGGTGCACAACCCTTCACAACAGACCTCATTAGGAGAATGTACATGCCATGCACCACAGTATATTGCTATTACAAATGTTTTGATAATGAGTGCTAGAATTATGAAATTTTTTACCACATGCAAAGGACATGCATTCACTTTTAAGTGAGTGTGGGCACAGCATGAGGCATATTATAGCAGGAATAACTTGGCACGTGAGGTGAGCACTAGAATAGGCTGCTTTTCACTTACAGTAGTCTTTACTATATCCATCAACTTCTGCATGGTGGTCATATGTGCAGGCAAGAGCAATTTGAAAAGTCTGCTGCAGGAAAAGCTGCACGTGCACAGCTACAGGGAATGGCAAAGCAATCTGCAAACTCTAACAAAGGCGAACCTGCTCTAAAGGTTTTAGTTATTGAGATGCTGATTTTTACTGCATGTTTGTTGTGTTGCTGCTCGAATGCTTGCTGCATTTTTATTGAGGATTTTTCTTAGCTCCTTTTAATGATATTGCTCTGTACTAATTCTTAATGTGTATTCTTAGACCAGTGCGTGATTATATAAAATTACAAACAATACACTAAGTTTGACCTTCTGTTGGTTTGGTGTTGTGGATGCAGTGGCAGGTCGGTTGAGATGAAGCTTTTTTTTTCCACCTCAAAATGTCTATGCAAGTTGGTGAATATTCTACCTAGCAAACTTGTCAGCCTTTCATTTTAAATTATGCTGGATAACATGGACCTTTCTCAAAGATCAATGAAGTTCTGTTTTCTCTGGCATGCATCATGCCTGTAGAATAAAGTTCCATTTTTCTATATGTTATTAAAACTAATCCTGGGTATTTATATTAGACGTTTAGTGACAAACCATCAGATACTATGGCCAACATTTTAGCACATCAGAATTCAATTTTGTTTAGTATGCTGATGTAAGCAGTTTAATGAAATGTAATCAAGCACTTTAGGCATGCATGCAAAGCAACAATTTTCATTACTTGCTCGCACTCTTCCAAAGAGGAAATTTTGTTTTATGTTAGGGACATTAGAGACCTTCACTTGACTTCATTTTTTTTTTTGTTGTGCAGCGTTTATAAAATATTCAACTCCCTATTTCCAGTTTCTTTTCTTGGAGACCCAACAGTCCGACTTCAGACTGAACATATCTTTGAATCTTAAGTTTGTGTTTCTTCTGTAATATTCCACCAAGGCTTTCTGTATTTTACCCATTTTTGTCACTCCTGTGTGGAAAGCTCTTAGCCCCTTTAGCTTGTACAAAACTCCTGCTTTATGTAGTTCAAAATTGCCGGGACAGAATGGTACAGGTGTGCTTCATGACTAAATTCATTGTCATACATATTTAAGCTAAGTTTTATTCCGAAGTGGTTTTGCCTATCTAACACTGGAGATTCTCGTTTGCACGTTATTGACCTAATGATGATGGTTGACAACATTGTGCAATATTAGCTTAACGTGGTCGTATCTTGAACTCTTATCGCTCGAATGATTAGAGGGAGTTGGCTTTCTTATCTGCCCCTAATCAATGAGAGGTATGTTATGTTTATCCAGAAATGTCTCTTACCAGTTACCATCACCTTTTATAGCAATTCCAGTATGAGGCTCCATCAGATCTCTGTAGAGCCTATTATCGCTCTGTTTTTCTTGTGGCAGCAACCGACCATCTCACAGCTAAACCCTCCTTGTAGATATGAATTTATTCGGTTAAGCATCAATGTACATTATAATAATCACAAAGACTTCTGGAGCTTCGGCACATTGTGCAGCACTGCAACTTTCTGGCTTCCCTACTCCATTATCGTTGTCATTATTATTATTATTATTAGGACAATGCTAGGGAGCCCGCTGGGAATTCCGTTCATTGTCCCGCTTGCTTCTTTTTTTTTTAAGATTTTGTTCTTCAGTGATTAAGAAAATGTTGTTTAATAACATTGTGACTTTTTTTCTTTTTTTCTAAATATTTAAAAGTGTTAAAATATGAAATATATATATATATATATATATATATATATATATATATATATATATTTAAAACTTTTTTTCACATCATTTTTTTACAACTTTCAAATATTTTTGAAAAAAGAAAAAAATTCACAATATTATTAAACAATATTTTTTGGATCGTTTGGATTCAGAGATGAGTTGAGATGGTTTGTGAATAGTAAAAAATAATATTTTTAGAATAATATTTTTAATATTGTTATTGTTTTGAGATTTGAAAAAGTTAAATTGTTTATTATATTTTGTGTGAAAATTTAGAAAAGTGGTTTTGAGATTTGAAAAAGTTAAATTATTTATTATATTTTGTGTAGGAATTTGGAAAAGATTGTTTTGGGATTTAAAAAAAAAATTATTATATTTTATGTGGAAATTTGATAAAGATGTAATGATGAAGATGAGTTGAGGTGGTTTATGAATTCAAACCACCCTTAATCACTACGTAAAAAAAAAAAAAAAAAAAGAGTGGGAAAATGAGCGGGATCACCCAGTGGGATCCCTATCGTTTTCGCTATTATTAACTCAGCTTATTAGTTGCTTTGATTAGAAGTTTCCCGTGCAATATTTAACCGTTGCTTGAACACCGATAGCTTTGGTCCATTTGAAAGTAATTTATAGCAACGGCATGAATTTATCGTTTCGACTTTGGTGGTTCTGATTGAGTGCCAGACGAATGAGAGAGAAGCAAGAATTCAGATTCCACAAATGAACCCTGACGAGAACATTTTGATTTCAACAAGCAGACCCACTGGGTTTCTATACACTTTAATCAATGAAATCAATAAACAACAGTGGAAATGACCATTCAGGATGTTGTACTCCTTTGTTCAAGCGATGAAAGCCGTTGGACTAATTCCTATTCTAAGAGTCAGTCTGCTTAAAATATTGAGAAACCAATGTCAAATGAAGCTTTGGATAGGAGCTGACGTCTTAAGCTCATATGCAGCTTGAAAATAGTCTGCTGCTTGTTGCAAGGAGCCTTCCATTTTCGAAAGCAATCCAAGGTTCAACCATGCTTGATGGTTTGTGGGTTCCAATCGTACGGCATTCATTAAAAAACTTCTTGCAATTGGCAGTGAGTGGCTACCGAGTTTCATCAGTACTTCTGCAGTAGAAACAATGCTTGGAACATGATCCGGTTCTATTGATAAGGAAACAGAGAAGGAAACTAATGCTTCCTTGTACAGTGATTGTGCTTCAAACAACATGCCTGCAAAGATTGTACAGAAAGTTGTAAATTATAAACATTTACCTCCAATGATTCACTATAGAATTAGGACCCCCCGCATTCTTCCAAGTTTCAACTATATACTCAAAACATTCATAACATCATTAAATGAAGCATGCGTCTGTGTACATTGGTGTGCATCTTTTTGAAAAGCACGTATATTTAACATTTTCAGTTAATGCATAAGGTATTGCAAAATGAGACTTGATTCCAACCTGTTGTATGCCAGCTCCCAGGAGAATGAAATTCAATAGACTTGGCTTTGCCCACACAAATTTCTGCATCAGGCCATGAACCAAGTTCAGTATAAATGGAAGCCAAGTCCTGCCAGGCTGTCATCTCCAATTTTCTTTCCACTAATGCCTGCAGAAAGCAGGAAATTTTGAGAAAGAGCATGCCTCTTTTTTAATCAAAGGTCAAATTCTTTATAAATAGAATGTGAATATACTTGTTCTTATATTCATGCCGAATCACAAGCATATAAGGTTCGGCCGTATCACTTGAAAACAAGGTTCATGGAGGACAGAGTTTGGAGCAGCTTCAAGGAAGTATGCTATCTAATGGCTCGTTAAATGTGCATCTGGGGTGCATAGGAATGCATTTTCTTGTTAAAACCACAAACCGTGGAGGAGGGAGGGAGTAGTAAGTGAAATTGATTGAGATTTCAAATTTTCAAAATTTAAAAAGAAACAGGAAATTCATGTGGGTTCACATAACAAAGCTTATAAACATCCTAGTTGTAATCATATGATTAAAAGCCAGTATTCTTAAAGCTACGCCAAAGACATTCCTAGCTGAAATGGATTGTTTTCAAGATCATCCATTAAACATGAGTGCAAGTGCAGGATAAGGATGTAGAACACATACGTTGGAAACCAGGTACTCTGCTTGATCACAGTTCTTAGTTCTAAACTCCCTTTGTGCTTGAATCAGAGCAAGCAAGATTCTGTAGGTTTCTATTGCTTGCTTGGGCTGTTTCTGAGCAATCTGAAGCACAGCTTTCAATCTAAGAAGTTCTAACTGATCCATCATCCCAGTCTCATCCAAAGCAAAATCAACTATGGTTTCAGCATCAGGGAATCGTTGCTCTGCAGAAAGCACAAGAGCTAAAAGCTTCCAACCTCTTCCTGAGCTGCCTGCCACCAAATCAGAATACATCTTTGCGTTGTCAAAAGCAACATCCAGATTCCTCTGCAGTGCATTTTCTAGTCCAAGGCTATACATTACTTCTGGATCCTCCTTCCAAATAAAACTAGCATGGTTTAGAGAGTTCAAAGACTCTTTCTGAAATAGAATTCGATCAGAGTCCAGGACAGAAACTCTAGCAGCATTGCCATAGCAAACACCAAGGAATTTAAGGGCTTGACCCATGAAATGCTCCTTCTGCTGATCAGCCAGATCAAGAATTTTATGAGCAAATTCAATCCCGTGGTGAGCATGGCTTGGATCTTGGGAACACAATTTTACTCCCAGCAGAAAAGAAGGAATGTGGGGCTTGGGCTTTGCTTCAGAACAACTTGAAACCTTCCTTAAAAGGTTCAGAGCTGTTTCATTTTGTCCTGCAGCACTATAACAAAGAGCAAGAAAGTACCACCTCTCAGTTCGGTTATAGATACCTGGAAGGGCCTGCTCCACATGGTCTGCTAACAATTCGAACTGGCCAGTAATTGAGAATGCATAGGTTAGATGGTCCATAATTTCTTTATCCCATTTTATTTCCCGAAGTGCCACTTTTCTCATGAGAATTAACAACAAAAGGATAGCCTCTTCAGTATTATTTTTCGGGGTGGTTGGACCCCGTCCTTTCAACTGAGGCGGAATGCTTGCTTCAATTCCACCATAGAGTAAAGTAGCAGCTAAGTCCTTTTGTACACCAGCCAACCTCTGGGGGTCCAAGTTCCATGGCTTGACTAGAGCCCGACGATATGCAATGATAGCTTCATCAAGAAACCCTGCCCTGGTCCACAAGACAGGGAGCAACTCCAGTGCTTTGTGAAACATCTCTTGCAACTTGCAGTCTTCACCAATGCCCTCAGATATTCCAGTAGGTAGGGCCGATTCAACTACATCCAGAATTATTTTGCACTCCTTTGCAGCCTCTGATGAATGAGAGAGTATCAGAATCATCAGAACATTATAATCATAAACATTATAAATTAAATATACTCGTCATGTCAAAATCACAACCTTCTGATTCAACGATCACATTATCAGCCTAGCCATGTTATTGAAACAACATACTTAAAAGAAGTATGCATTCTAAACATTCAAATGAATCTTAATATTTCGCAAATTTGAATTATACGTAAACAGAAGAATTCCTAGTGATCATATAAACGGATACATTACGCTATTATAATAAACGAAAAGGTTCACACCGATATATCGCCCAAGTTCCTCCAGTGATCTGGCTTTAAGCAAGATTGCTTCAAGGAGTAAGCTCACCGAATGCATCGACATCACACTGGGAGTTGCATTATCACCTTTACCACGTGGTCTCCTTGGCCTAGTGCTCTCAACAATAGCCCTAGCCATCCTTGGGGCTAAAGTTTTTACCTCAATACCCTGAAATACCTGAAGAGCAGCATCATGATTCCCTCTCTGGTACTCGAGCCTCCCCAAAAGAGCCCTAGCTTCCTGATTAAAACTCATTCAAACACAATTCAATACACGCAAACGAGGTACAGCTAAAAGCGCAATGAATCAATAGGCTAGTTTGATAAGTAACGAAGGGGCAAACAAGCCCACCTCATAATTTAAGGAGAGAGCTTCTTTTAGAGTGGATTCAACTTCATCCACCTGGGCATCATCAAATTTCGAATCCCAGTCACCGGCCCTGGACGAAAGCCCACTCGCCGAGAAATCCCTTGTCGCTAGCGACTCCGGCGACTGCGGCCGCTCGTCCAACTTGAATTGCTCTCCTGAGCAAGCACACAACATCTTCTCCAGAAATAATTGGTGAAATGTAGATCTTTCTTTGTACAACGAGAGGTAACAAAATCACTTCTAAGTGATTTTATGAGGTACACCTAAAAGTAAGTAAAAAATGACTTCTGTCAAGCCCCAACTCACGATTATGTTCCAAAAAAGGAAAAAGCAAAATCAAATCCTCACACTAATTGATTAAAAATAATCAAACTGATTACACAATCAGCTATAAGAACCCCGAAAAACCATAAAAGTTATTTTTATCATTTAGCATTTGGAAATAGGTGGTACAGTTTCGTCACCAACCAGTGGAGCAAAGCAGCATAGAGTAATCCGAATGACAAAAAGAGCCCACGAGTCAGAGTTGTAAAACAAACCCCGTTAGTCTTTCGAAATAAAGGGAAAAAAAGGAAGAATTCGGAGACGGAGTTTTGGAAAAGACGAACAAGAAGAAAACAATGAGGTTGAAAAGAATAAGACGGGAGGTGAAGAGGGCGAGAGAAACGAAGAGCAGCAGAGTTTTGGACTTTACCCAAACAACCAGAATCCAAAAACTTGATGTGTAGTAGTCCCCGAAGCCATGAAAGCTACTTCTCAGCACTAGTATTTAGTTTCTGGTTTTGGTACAGGCCTCAATCTTTTTTATCCGGTTCGAAACGAATATAAAGAAGTGGGAAAGCAAATATCTAAAACCCGGATTCAGAGATCTGATTCATTTTGAAATGGGGTTTTGTTGTTTTCTCTCTTTTCTCCTGATGTGGGCTGACATTATTCGCACACAAAAAGTTTGCCTGTGCTCTTTTGGGCAAATGGGTCTCTGTGTGTAGGGGGGAAAGGTGGTTGCAAAGTCTGATGCTCATGGATTCTCTCTGGTTTTTTGCGCTGTTTCCGTTTGAATTTGTTGGCTGGGCTGTGCACTTCGTTAGAGAGAGAGAGAGAGAAACTGATTGGGGCACCCTTTGGCTTGAATTTGATTATTTAGTTGACAAATTAGTACATTATTCCAGCTAGCTACTTCCAACAAAGTTTTTAATTTTTCATTGACCAGGAAGACTCTGGTGCAGGATAGCATCTGTCATCTGAGATTCTGGGAAATCTTAAATTATTAGCATATCTTCTATTTCTTTGCAATTAACTTAGAAAATTTATGTTCATAACAAACCTCATGACAAAATACAATTATGCAACACTTTAATCCCACTTAACTAGTTCGAGTAGATCATAATTTAGAAACTTTGGAAATCCCACATGTGACATGGAAGATGGTCCTTATCTTCAAAACTTGCTTGAATGAGATGAACAAGAAAAAGTACAAAACTTTATAAGCTAATTTTACGCAAGCCGAGGAAAAATACAAAACAGATTAAACATTGCATCATTACAGATAAGCTGCTTTTTGGAGGGTGATTTCCAACACTTTTTCACCAACTTTCTACGAAGCCGCACGGTGCTCAACAAAGCATCCACGTTGAACGGGAATTAAACAAAATTCCAAACGTAATAATGCAGAGGAACCAACGAAATTAGCGGATTTATTATTCCTACTGCTACATTATCGCATCGGTTGTGACTTTATTCACCCACCATACAAAAACAAACAAAATAAAATCATACAGCTCATTTGGTGGATTGAGTTCCAAGCAATCATCGTCTGATTATTAGATCATCTCAAAATCTAGACATTTTATATTTTTTCTTTTTTATAAGATATAATATTAATGAAGATTAATCTTTACATAATTATCCTTAATAACATGGTTTTCGATAACAATCGCAATTGAAATTTAATTTAAAGTAATATTATCTACAATTTTATGATATACAAATTTCACATATAAAAATGAGAACACACTATTAAAAGATCATTTTTTTTTATGTAAATCTTAAATTTATCTAACTTACTTTTAAAAATATTGGCATTGATTTCATCAAAAATATAGTCAAATGAAAAATATAATGAATTTCATCAAGACACATATGTATTGGATTGGCTAAAATAATGAGTGAAAAGTTTTAAACTACAGTAACTGAATGGATTCTTTTATATATGAAATATTACTGTTTGCCAAGTAAATGTATTTTTCATTCACAGTTTAATCTCCCAATAGACTTTTTTTTTTTTTTTCTCTCTTCCCTTTCTCTTTTCCTCTCGTTTTTGCAATACAAAATCGAGTTTCATGAATTGTGCTCTGGCTTGGGTCGCGTGACCTTCTCCGTTGGTTCATCTCCTTTTTTTTTTTCTCCTGCAACCCTAAATTAATAAATGGAACTTCAAGCTCATTTGGGGCTTTTGCAATTGACAATGGTAATAAATCTCTTCTTTGTGTTTCATTCTCCGAGTATTGCATTTATTGAATATTAGTGTGGGTTTTATGGGTTCTTGTCTTCTTCTTTTTTCCCTTTAAAATTAATTTGTTCTTGACTCAGAAAAGGAATGAACCAAACTAATGGATTTTCCTACACAAAAATGTTTTAAAGTATTATTCTATACGGTATTTGTTAGGGATTTTTGTCGTGTAAACCTTACACCATGTATGTTAGCAGTAGCACAAAAATTGGGTTTCTAATTTCCTCTTCATACATGATATTCAAAAGCTTATTATTTTTCTTGAGTTTGGTTTGATAAAAATAGCATGAAATTGCTAATGTTTCTAAAACTTTGTTCAATCAATTCTTTCTACTTGACCATATTTCCATTCATTGCATTACATGGTGAAACAGATTCTTCTCCACCTCAACTAGACTAGCTTATTTAAAGTACAGATTTATCACCCAAACATCTCGACCCTGACCCCATGCAGGATTTGATTAAACACCAAGAGTACTCATAGCTTTTTATACTGTTTTTGTGTCATGCCCTTTTTATCAACATGTCATTACGCCTGCACAAAGAGCCTAAATAAATCACTTTGTTCTATTTGAACTGACAAATTAATTATGCTTAAGCTGTCTTACCAGTCCTGTCAGAAATTATTTGTTCTGATTTATTTCATGCATGCTCTGGTTACACATTAGACTTCCTTATACAACATTCTTGTAACAAGAAAAAAATAAAGTAGGTGTTTAGGTGCAGCAACATGTAGCAGGGGTTGGTATTTTTTTTTTTTTAACGTTTATCTAAATTGGATGATCTATTATAGGAAAAAAAAAAAATACACTGCTATATATATATTTTCTTGTGCTGTCTTGTATCGTTTTTATTGTGTTGCCTTGTCTGATAACTTAATAATTACGATTCTTAAAGAATGGACACTCCATTCAAGGAGGACCCCCTTCTTAATGGATAAATGGTTGTTTATGGTAAAGAGGAGAGCATGGATGATGAAAGCAGATCAGGATAGAAGTGCACAATTGGAACTTGATAAGAGAAAATTCGAGGCGAAGGTCGTGAGCAAGGATCTTTCTGGCATGAATGCCATACAGCAAGCCTACTTCCACAATATTCAGAGGAAAATTTTCGACGAGTCTTTCAAGAATTCCGAATGTACATCCGAATGATTTAAGATTTTCAACTTTTAGTGGCTGCACAGCCACAAGACTTCCTTGTAAAGCATGCGGGTGGGCTGCCACTATGAATGGTGAATATTTGTTTTGAAATATAATTGTATTTTGGAGTTGTGACTTGTTGAAAAGGTTAACTTTTTGTGGGTTGATCTATATCTTGTGTTATTGTATTTTGTGAATAACAGCAACTTATTATTTATTTTGTGAGTGGCAGCACATTGTATTGATAAATCCGAATGTTAGATTGTTATGGAATGGTTGTGGACTGATGCTTGGAATTGTATTTTGTAATGGCAGCAACTTGTATTGATAAATCTAGTTGAGCATACCTGGTTTTAATATATACATACATTAGTTAGGAAACAAGAACTTAAATTATTAATGTACATATGGTTAGTGTAATTATAAAATATGAAAAAAAAATTATAAAAATTATTATTTAAAAAATAATATTATATTATTATGTTGATGAATCAAATGACTAATCTAATATAAGATTATGAATAAGAAGATTTTTTATTTATAAAAAATATATACTTTTTATCAAATTTTAAAGATGACTTTAATGAAATCTATGTCAATGCTCTTACAAATTTAAATATGGTTAGGTTTGGGTATGCTTGGTTTGAGTAGTGAAAGTGTTTGAGAATGTTTGTGAATAGTAATGAAAAATAATAATAGAATATTAAATAGTAATAAAAAGTAGGTGAAAAGTAATAAATAGTAAAAAAATAAGTAAAAAATAATAATAAAATAAAAAATAATAATGAAAGTGTTTGAGAGTAATTAAAGTAGTCTAAAGTATCCAAATACAGTAAAAAGTAATCTTCTTTTATCGTTCACGTGAAAGTGCATCTCTCTCTCTTGTCAGTAAAAAGTAACAAGGCTTAGCAGGAGCTGTGATGGATTGGTGCAGATGGCATTTTTACTTGGGTCCTGCTAGTTGTACGTCCAGCTCTTATCGCTGGCTCGACCACTAATTCAATATTTTTAAATACTAAAAAATATATATAAATTCATTGATAGTAATATTAAAAAAATATACTAACTGTAAAACCTGCAGACAAGCATTTTACTTTTTCTTTACAATAACAGTGGGACATAGCAGGCTGAGTTTTTCAGGACTCCTCTCCCCTTACAGTTACAGCTTTGAGGTCCCCACTTTGGGAAGTTACTTGAAAAATGTTAAAAGAACCAACGTTGATTCAAAAGTTTTAGAATTATTGAATATTAATTTAGTTAAATTTTTAACTCTTAGAATTATAATATTTTATCATATTTTTGAATTTGAAGTCTACGACGGTCTACTCTATCAATATTAATCTGATAGTAATCATTTTTTTTTTGACGGATTTACTTATATATCAGTATTTAATAACTTAACACCATGTCCATACATAGTATTAAAGTATTTTAATTCAACTTATAAATTATCTCCTCTGTGACTTAAAATCGTTACGTGGTTCCTGCTCTGATTCTAATTGTTAAAAACTTAACTATTAATTTAAAAGTCCTAAAACTATTAGATATTACTTTAATTTACTCTTTAATCCTTAGGATCATAATAGAAAACACCAGAGGCTTTTGTCCCAATTAATTGATTTAATCCTCCAACATAAGGTTTTTCCGGAGAAGTCGGCAATCATTCATATGAGCAATTGCTGCTGTTTATCGGGCGGGTCTTGCACATTTGATATGAACTTGTGAGGACCAACCAATTCTTCCCAATATTCATGGGAAATTAATACTTAACTAAACTCTACAATGATTAAAGATCGATACTGCTTCACTCCATCAAAGGTAAATCTCGTACTATTGTGCCTTGCCCATCTCTAACAGCCTCAAGAACTCACCCCACTTGTCACCCAATACGGACAAAATACTGCGTATTTCACTGTTAATGTGCTATGATTAATGGAATTGATTAATGCGAAGCAAGTTAATGCCGAAAAGTACCCCTTCCCCTATCTGTCTATCTCCTACGTTTGCGTTTTTTTAATTCTATATAAAAAAGAGCATGAACAATAAAATAAATATTGTTCGCACTTTTATTTTTACTATTTGTACTGGTCCTTCTAAGCTCCAGTTTAGATTGAAAATTTATTTAAATTCATCTCATTTTATTATTATAATTTTCTTAAATTTTCACACAAAATATAATAAATAATTTAATTTTTTAAAATAAAAAATAATAATATTATAATAATATTTTATTCAATTTATGTAAAACCATCTCAACTCATTTTTAAATCTAAACACTACACTCCGAGATCTAGAATGTGAGAAAAATAAACATACGTAGATTCTATAATATTTACAATTGTCTAAAAACAGAAATATTTAATACTTAATAAATAAACTGAAAGGCCCAATCGGTCCAACAACTATTCTTTAGAGGTTGGTTTGGTTCGGCCTGCAGTGGCAAAGGCCCATTTGTTCTTAAAAGCTCTTATATTGGGCCTATTAGAATATGGGACGGATGATATCCGATATAATCAGCAAAGAACGCTACATGATCTGATTCTCAATCGGGTATTCTCCTACTGCATTTTTTATTTTTTTTAATCTTTAACGAAATCTCAAGGATTCAGGTAGTAGCAGGCGCCGGCGACTCTGCGTTTTGGCGGCGTTAGATTCGGAGAAGAAACGCTTTGAGGGAGAAAGGGAGAGAGAGGGTGTGCTTGTGTGCGAGTGTGAGGTGGAAGAAGCAAAAGATGCTCGGAAGATGTGGAAGGAGATCGGAGACAGAGAAGCGGGCCAACTACGCCCAAGATTGTTCGCAAATCGCATTAAGTCCAACCGAGTCCGCACTCTCCAACTCTCCAATCAAAAGATATCGTCTCCCCTCACAGAGGCTCTATCAACTCCCTTCAGGTACTCCCTTATTGTTCTTTTTGAATTCAAGATTTTGTGTTCGATTATGCCGTTTGCAGAGGATAAAAATTAATCGTTTTTCTTCTTTTAACTACGGAATAATCCTCTTACAAACTCTCCATTTTCAGTATAAGGCACTGAGGATAACTCGTGGTCATTGGTGTTCGTTTATGTCAAAATTCTTTTTACAGCTATCTACGCCAACAATTGGATCCTTTGCTTGGTTGTTCATCTCCAATACATTAGTGATTACCTCGCTCGTTTTTCTATTTGCAAAATTAAACAAAATGAGGTGAAAGGTTGTGGCATCTTATCTGGTAACAATTTCCCGCCACCCCAACAAAAAGATAAGGCTTGTTTATTTAATGGTGATCTCTTCGAGTCATAGCACTATCTCTGGGTTTAAGTAAAAATTAGAGAGATACTAAGTATCAGCTAGTGTCATGTGCATTCAACTCGGTGGCATGTCATTTTAGTGTCACGTAGTTCCGATGATGATGTTTATCCAAACTATTTCATCTCATTGTCAATTGCACGGACTCAAAATTGTTCCAAGAAATGTCTCTCTTCCTTTCTTTCTCCCCTCTTTCCGTCAATATTAATTGTTTTAAACCCTTTAAATATTGCCACTTAACTTATTGAAAGCCAATTCGACAAGCAAAGTTGCAGCGTAAAAAAGAAAAACAGCACATAGATTAAAAGAGGGAAGAAATAGTTATATGTTTGTTTATACACAAAAGCGTTACCCTTATTTTATTTTGTGCTCAAACGATGGCGGTTTTTTTAAGATAAATTTGTGACCAAAAAAATGCCCTAATGTTGCCCTAATCACTGGAAGATATTATTACTTTCATTTAAGTAAGTCACGTGCCTTACAACTGCCATTTTAAATGGATCGAACAAAATAAAACAAAAGCTAACTGGACCAGAAATTAAAACTAAGCTAGCTTTGTTATTTTGTTAGCTTTCTGGTCAAGTTAGCTTGACTAAAACAAAATCCTCTCCAAAGTGTTAGGGAATTGATTGAGTACAGTGATGAATAATATAATTTCAAAGCCGCAAAACGCCTTTGTTAAAGGTAGACAAATCCTAGATTCAGTTTTAATTGCAAATGATGTTTTAGATGGATGACTTAAATCTCTAGAACCTGGGTTACTTTGCAAATTAGACAAGGAGAAAGCCTATAATCATGTCAACTGGAAGTTCTTACTTTATTTACTTGTAAGATGTGGTTTTGGGGAGAAATGACAGAAGTGGGTAGAATTTTGCATCTCTACAGTTCGATTCTCTATCTTGGTGAATGGCTCTCTGGTGGGTTTCTTTGACTCCACCCGTGGTTTGAGACAGGGAGATCCACTCTTTACTCTTTTTATTCATCTTGGAAGCTCTTAGTAAGATGATTGTGGGTCTCGTGGAAGGCAGCTTTCTCTATGGTTTTTAGGTATGGAATGCAGATTATGGTTCCATGGATATTTCTCACTTGCTTTTTGCTGACGACACTCTTATCTTCTGTGGAGCAAATATCTGGCATATCATATCTTTGAGGGCTCTACTTCTTAGCTTTGAAGCTATCTTGGGTTTGAGAATTAATCTATCAAAGTTTGCTTTGGTGCCAGTGGGGGATGTTCTTGACGCAAAGACTTTAGCCTCTAAATTGGGATGTAAGGTCTCATCTTTACCTCTAAAATATCTTGGCTTACCATTGGGTGCTCCCTTTAAATCAGAGAGGATTTGGAACAGCGTGGTTGAAAAGGTGGAGTGCAGATTGGCTTCTTGGAAGACGTTGTCTTTGTCTAAAGGTGGCGGACTTACTCTGATTAAAAACACTCTTTCTAATTTATCCAACTATTTTCTGTCCTTGCTCCCGCTCCCCATAAAGGTTGCCAACCGTATAGAGAAGCTACAACGGGACTTCTTATGGAGCGGATTGGGAAAAGAGTTCAAATTTCATTTGGTTAATTGGTCACTTATATGTACCCCAATTTATGGGGATAGCTTGGGGATTCGTAACTTGACGAAATTCAACCAAGCCCTGTTGGGTAAATGGTTGTGGAGGTACCAAAACGAAAGGGAGGCTCTATGGAAGTTCGTTATAGATTCACAGTTTGAGGAGGCTTGGGGAGGATGGTGCTCGAATGAGGTACGTGACACATATGGGGTGGGGTTGTGGAAATACATTAGGAGACACTGGGAGTTCTTCTGAAGACATAAACATATTGTGGTGGGTGACGGCTCTCGTGTCAGATTTTGGTATGATAAATGGTGGAGTGAATGTAGCCTACAAGACACATTCCCTGCCATTTTTGAGATCACACGAGAAAAGGATGCAATGATAGCCAATCTCTTGGCCTTTTTCTAGTGGCTCCCCTCAATGGAACGTAGAATTCATTAGGGCAGCCCATGAATGGGAGATGGAGTCTATCACAGAGTTCTATGAGGCATTGTATTCTGTAAGCATGACCGAAGGTACCACAGTTAAGATGAGCTGGAGGCCCTTCAAGAAAGGTAAATTCACGGTCAGATAATTTTACCAAGTTCTAGTGAACCCTAGAATGACTATGTTCCCTTGGAAGAGCATATGGCAAGCAAAAGCTCCTTCAAAAACAACTTTTTTCGTATGGACATCATCTCTGGACAATATCCTCACCATAGATAACTTAAGGAAACGTCGGGTAATGATGTTGGACTTGTGTTGTATGTGTAAGAAAAATGGTGAATCAATAGATCATTTGTTTTTACACTGTGAGGTGGTCAAAACCATGTGAGATGATTTTTTCGCAAGAACTGGATTGCTATGGGTCATGCCTCTTAGACTGGTGGATTTCCTTGCAAGTTGGAGAGGCCTCCGAGGCAACTCACAAGTGGCAGCGATCTGGAAAATGGTTCCTATATGCATGTGTTGGTGCATTTGGCGGGAGAGAAATGACAGAGGCTTCAAAGATCGGTGAGAGAACAATTGATGAGCTTAAAGCTTTCTTTTTTAAAACTTTGTTCTTATGGGTGGGGGCTATTGTTTGTAATGGGCTAAATGTCCGTGATCTTCTTTTTTCGATTGTAAGCTCTAATTAGGTTTTTTCTCATGTATACACCATGTGTACTTGGGCTTAGCCTACTTCTATGAATAAAATTTCTAGATTACCTATAAAAAAAAACTAAAACCCATATCAGGCCTGCATTATGGATAATCCAACATCAATTCATGGTGTGGTTCAAGCTACTTGGATTCTTCACCCAAAAATTTAAGAATCAAAATGTCCATATACCTGCTATTGATGCTGTTTATTCCATATAGTTACACATCTTTGTTTTGGTTTGCCAACTGTATACAGCACCACTTTCAAAAAATAAAAGAAAAAGAAAAAACATATATAGAATCCTATTGGGGGGGAAGGGGGGGGGGTGGAAAGCCTTGTTCTTAAGGTGCCTCAGTGGCCCACCTTTTTTTTATGATGAATTCAGGTTGATTTGACAGAGGGACGATATTTGCTCTCTGGTGCATCGGATGCTTCAGCAGCTGTTCATGATGTTCAACGTGCCACAGATTATGAGGGTGGTGGTCTCATAGCAAAGCACAAATGCATATTTGTTATTGACAAAAAACATGAACGTGGGCATAAATATGCCATATCATCTGCCATATGGTATCCTGTTGACACAGGGCTATTCATCACAGGTTCATATGATCATCACATAAATGTTTGGGATACAAATAGCACACAGGTGGGTGTTCTTTTTTAATTTTCTTGACTTGCTATGTGGTCTTGCGCACATGCTCTGTAGTCTGTTCAAGAATTCTATTTTGAGATATATATTATGTTTATATGTAATTTCTTTTATAGGTGGTGATGAACTTCAAAATGCCTGGGAAGGTTTATAGGACTGCCATGTCCTCAGTGGCAACGTCCCACATGCTAATTGCTGCCGGGACAGAAGATGTTCAAGTTCGCCTTTGTGATATTGCTTCAGGGGCGTTTGCTCATACACTGTCTGGTCACCGGGGTATGCTGTTGGTTCAATCATCTTTAACCTCTTTTGGTTAATATTTATGGTTTTGAGGTCCTTGTTTGGCAAATTCTTGTTGCTTCAGATGATGTTGGTTTGACATCCTCTCAGAACAACCTTTAGTTGGTTGGTAGAAATAGAATAGGACTCAAATGGCCTATAGGATGCTAGATGTCTAGAGAATCTCGCATGTGGAGGAGTACTTACAGGTCCAATAAACTAAGCTTATGGATCACATCCACTCCTGAAGTCAGGACGTGAATCTGAATGTTTATAACACTAGTGTTATGTTTCCAGTACAGGGTGAATCCTAAGGGCTCTGCTGTGAGGTGGTTCCCCGTCATAAAAAAAATGTTTCTAGTGCAACCTTCATACCTAATTACATCCTTCATAACATCCTCCTTGTATTAGAGGGGGTTAATTTTAATGACTTGTATGCTTCTTTCTTTGTTTGTAGGCTGTAATTAGGTACTTCTCTCTCTCATATACCACCTGTACTTGGGCTATGCCTAATTATGAGGATCAATAAATTTTCTTACTTATAAAAAAAATGTTTCTAGTGCAAGTCTTCTTGCTCTGCTGCTCTGCCATTTTGATGGTATTTTTTCTCATGCTTGGACTCCTATACCTTGTGTCCACCCTTGTTTGCATTCTAATTCTCTTAGTTTATGTATGTTTTATACTTTCAGCCAATCTATTTTATAATATTCATTGTTAAGGAAATACATTGATGTGTAATCTGTCTCAATTGTTTTATTCTGTCCTCCGCTTCCATTTATAACATAGAAGAAAGCTTCCTTGCATTTAAGTGTGATATAGAATTTTTATGGTAGACGGTGTGATATCGGTGGAATGGTCAACTTCTAGTGAGTGGGTTTTGGTTACGGGAGGATGTGATGGTGCAATACGTTTTTGGGACATCAGGCGTGCTGGATGTTTTCTGGTTTTAGATCAGTCCCATTCTCAGCTTGGGAGACGCCCACCTGTTCCTGAACACGCTGCCGCTAATAAGGTTTTCTCGTTGTCTTTTTTCTTCCAAAAAGCAATCGTTGCTTTATGACTTTTTTTTTTTTCAAAAAGAAAGTTTGAAAACGCTTGTCCACTTTAAAATGTCATTTAAACATGATCATATCTGTTCTTTTAATTGTCACCTAAAGTTTATTTAATATCCTTTTTATGTCATTTTTCCTCTTTGTTGAATTTTATGATGTACCATCTTATGCCCCTTTTGGGGTCAATACAAGAGAGTAATATATGACCTGATGAGCTAGCTGTGCATCTTATATGAACTCCAGTCTCATAGACAGTGAACAGATATCCATAGAGTCCTATATACGGTTAACTTTAATGTGCTAGTATTGTTTGTTTATTCTGGCCTGTTTGTTTATTCTCGTCTTACAAGTGTCAAGCAGTTTTTATTTTTATTTATACTCAGGCTTCAACATCGAAGTCCCTATCACGGGCACAACAAAGGAAGCTTGCTGGTGGGAATGGTACAAAACAGTCACCCACTGCTAGAATGCCAACTAAGGGATCTGTGAGACACAGATTACATCCTGGGCTGTTATCTAGTCAGGATCGTGCCACTGCTCATTACGGTGCCGTTACCGGGTTAAAGTTAACTGAAGATGGCATGTATCTTCTAAGTGCAGGTTGGTTTTTTTAAATAAACTTGTTATCAAGTAGTCATGCTTTGAATATGCGTAATCTAGAGTTTTCACCAGTTGTCTAGGATGGTTTTTGGCAGTTGATTAAAAGCATAGTCTGAGCTGCATGCATGCATGTGTAAACAATTGCATCTATGAATCTATCACTCACATACATGCAAAAAGCATGCAACTGATGCTCTGAGACCATGCTTGTTGCACAGATGCTCTGTATGTGATGTTGCCTCTGAGAGGTCCAATTTGGTATCGATCTGTAGATCTATTGTATGGATAATCAGTTTTTTTGGATAGTCTCCACTTGATTTGCCTGTTGGTGGGTTATTCTTGAAGGGTCTGTGATATCATAATTATGGACACCTAAATTAACTCCTTCCTCAGCTTTATATTGAGCAACACACACACACACGTGTTGAAAATACAACATGTTGATTCTGTCTTCAAAAAAATAAAATAAATTTGTTCAATTATTAATTGTAAAGAATACTCTATTCTGTTGAGTTGGTATATAAAGAATGTGCTTTTAGGGAATCTTTATGCAAGAGTTGTGGCCATCTTCTTTAAAATCAAATAGTGTAAATGGATCTTGTGCTAATCTGAATTCACAGCAGCTGTTATGCTTCTTCACCCTGAATGGTTTCTCTTAATCTGTAGTTAGTTGCCATACAAAATCGAACCAATCATGCCGAAACCAAAGTATAATCAATATCTCTCTCTTTCTCTCCCTCCCTCTCTCTGCTTTGGGATTGCAGGTTCTGATTCAAGATTAAGGCTGTGGGACGTTGAATCTGGCTGCAATACACTTGTGAACTTCGAAACTGTCCGACTGCAAACCAGCAAGCCAATACAGTTGGCAACAACTCAGGATTCAGCCCTTGTTTTTGTTCCATGCATGACAGCTGTGAAGGCAATCTCATTATCTATGGTTTTTAATCTGTTTAACCTATATTTGAATGGAAGATATATGTAGGGTAGTTTTATGCAAACCTTATGTCAACTTATGGGCTTTTCAGGCATTTGATATATGGTCAGGTAAGACATCCCTGACATTTCGAGGACACTACGAATATGTGAACTGTTGCTGGTTTAGTTCTCAGGAGCAGGTGCAATGCCGATTCTCTTCTTACATAACAGTACCTTGCAAACTAGACTAGGCAGTGTACCTGCCATTTAGTGAGTCGGTGATTTCATCCAAATTGAGTTTTGAAACCTCTTTGTGCTTTTATGGTATCCGATTTATGGTAGTGTGAAAATGCAAGAGGATGAAGAGTGGTTAAAATTTGTGCTTCAGGAAATAATGCAATTGTGTACAATTTTTCCCCCAGAGGACAAATTTCCAGCTTGTATGGAGAGAAAATTCCAAGAGAGAGAAAAAAAAATCTTATGCAGTAGATAGTCTAGATTTGTAGAAACTGAACCATCAAACTACATTTCACGAGGAACGTTGATTTTTATTTGCCCTATATTATCTGCATGAATTATTTGGCTAATTTATTCAACGATGCAGGAATTATACACAGGTGGAAACGATAGACAAATTCTTGTGTGGTCCCCATCCAGTTCGACGGCGGATGAATTGGTATATAATACCCTTTGAATTCATATATTCGCTTCTATTGAGTTTATTCTGTAGTCTGTATCTCATGTGGATTAGATGGACTTGCAGGATGAAGAACAAGCTCAAGATCAGGATAACTGGAGCGATTGATATTTGCAACTGTTGCGTTCTGGTTCTTTGATTCTGTGTCTAATACATAGCAATATAGCATGACCTCTAAAGTGCCTAAGCTATTGTTTATTGCATGTATTATGTATATATTGCTCAACCTTGTATTTCCTTGTTAAATTGAATTATCATATGCTTTTGTGGTCATGGATATTTGGTTTGTAAGTATGACTTGCCGCGGTTGTAACATGGATTTTCTATGCTGATCTTGTGTTGATTTAAAAATTGATTTTTTTTTTTTTATATAAATTTTGTATCCTAGAGGCTGTAAATTGTATTATATAGCAGGAAAACATTCAGAGCGTCTGACGTCCCCAAAACGTAATGCAGTGCACTGCAAGTTGAACATTCTGCATCTCAAGCATCAGAGACTTGAGCAATAATGGCGCCAAGGTACAAACAAATGGTCTCTTTTCCATCTTTTTCGTTCACCCATCACATTCACTTTTAAGTAGGATTTCCCAAAAATAGGCATTGCATGATGACTCAGTCTCAAATGTGCTTCCAAGGGTAGAAGTGTCAAGTTGTATTAAGGATAAATCCAAGATCGTATTCCACATGAACAAAGGATTATCAAAGCATTTGTGAGATTTTAGTGTAAAAATTATATTGACTAAAGAAATGAAAAGTTAAAAAAAATGCAATGTGTAGAAGTTGAATTAAATTTGTAAGAAACAATAAAACAAACACTTGAGATGTAATTTTCGTCCATTTCTGATTTGAAGTTAGATTTACTTCTAATTTCATCTTCTCTCAACCATTTTCTCATTCAAAGAGATTATGATTGGTTAATTAAACAATAAACACAATTTTCAGTATAATCAAGGTACTTGACAGATTGTATATCAAATATAAAAGTGAAAGAAAGCTATCAAAATCTTGTTACGAGTTCAAGCATCAATCGTGTCTTTACGTCTACGATTGATCAAGTTCAAGTACATAGAACTTTAATCCTTTCCATAGGTAAAATGAAATACAATATATCAAGTTAATCACCCAAAATTTCATAACCTTAAAGAAAATCCAACCCAAAACAGTCATGAGTTACTTATTGAATCCCAAGCTAAAAATCTAGCTTGTCATTTCTAAATTTATAAAATGTTCAAAAATGATGAACTCTAACATCTGAAATTACTGTGTAAATAAAATTGCAGAAGAAAGATAATAATGCTCAACGAAACAAGTACTGAAAAGAAAACTAAAAATAATGAAATTGCAATGTAAATAAAATGATAGGCGGAATGAAAAACTGAAAGTGAATAAAATAAAATGAAGCCCGCTCAAACGAAACGAAAACTAAGAAAAATGAAAGAGAAAAGTATAAGGAAATACAAACAATGGAAATAGAATTTCGTCTGGCCGAATAATGAAAGAAAGCGTAAAGACAACGGGAGGAGAGAAAAATGCCTCCCAAAAAATCTGAAAAAAAAAACTAAAAAAAACTGCCAGAGAAGCAACTGCCGAAATGCCTCATCATCCCTTCGATTCGCCCCTACCTCCAGCCAATGACATGCTCTCCTTTGTGAATCTGCACGTTGAGGCCGCGTACGTGCTTGCTCCTTCAGCCCCTGCTCTGCCCATCCGTGATCGTGCATGAGCTGCTGTGAGTCCGAGCTCCTGCTGTGCATGAATCTCTCTCTTTTTCTTATTTTCATTTCAGCCCTCTGCCATTCACGTGTTTGCCTTCAATTCCAGTGCATTCCGTAGCAAGTTCATACGTGCCCCTTCACTTTTCATTTTCAAAAATGCCCTACATCAATTCAAATTAAGTATTCATTGAGAGGGATAAAATTAAGATATTAAATCTGATGTAGCCTAACAGCCACATTGTAAATTCTTTTAAATGTAAAATCTCATAATTTTATCAATGAGTAAAGTATTAAAAATTACTATATAATTAAATATTTTAAATAAACAATTTAATCACTTCATCAACTTAATTATATAATTTTGACACTTTATCGCATGACAACCGATCTTGTTGACTTTTTAAGAGCTGGACCCATATCTAGGTCCATAGTGCCCACTCTCTGTGCCGCCTACAAATTGCCGCCTAGTGCTAAAAGTAGTCCTTCAGCCCCAAAAATGAATTGCATTTCTGGAACTTTTTTCTTACTTGGGGGATGATTTCAGTGGACGGTAGCTCAAATATTGGATTAACCTATTGCTTTAATTTTCTTTAAGGTCACACCCACTGGCCACTTTTACGGTTCATCGACCTTTTGCAGGGTCAAAGTTGCTTAACAGATTGACTTTGAACGGAGAGGAATGTTCTTGGTTGATCAACCGAAAGAAAGATTGCTCATACGGAAATGGAACAAAACGTTTCATTGCCTTCCTCTAATTTAACAGAAAATTGTATATAAATAAAAAGGAAAGAGATATAATGGTATAATTTCCTTTTCCTTTTCCTTTCTTATTCATTTCTTTATAAATTTTCAAATACAGGGAGATTGTTTTTAAAACTGCTTTAGTCACGAAGAAGTCTCACAAGAGTAAATTTATAAATTGATATAACTTGATTTGGCAAGTTAGATTGTAAAATTATTTTTATTGTAAAGTAGATATAACATATTATATACAATTATGTCAATTTATAAATTTAGGATTTCTTTATGGTTATAGCACTTTTTTTTTTATATAATTTCAATCCCTTGAATCTTAATTCGATCATCCTTTACTTTTCTTCTAAATTACCAACATATGTTAATTGAATACACCGTATTGACTAAGGTTTGAATGTCTTTAAACGAGTAAAAGTCTAATAGCTTAGGTGAATGATAGTTGTACACGTATCCCTATAACAAAGCACTTCAAGATCAATATAGCTGCCAACAGTTTGATGCTACAACATAGCTTGCGTATGGCTAATGAGGTAATTTTAGATATTTTGTAAAAAATAATAATAGAATAATAAATAGTAGTGAAAAATAATAATGAATAATATGGGAGTATTCTTAACTACCCAAACTAGCCCTTAATTTATACGGACCATAAATATTCTAGGATCCATATAATGTGTGTTTATCCAAGATTTTGATCATGAATTATTTTTTGCAAATTAAAGGATTCATATTTTGAAATTTAATATAATATGGCACCAAGTTTCATATATTTTTTGGTTTAAAGAAAAACCACCTCATACTTGTTGGTAAAGAATGAATTATATTATGCATCTCAATATTCATTGTCAACGATGTTAAAAAAAACTAGGGAGGTTTTGTGTATGTATTTATATAATGATTCAAATAATATGTATCATGTTAAAAATAATTAAGATGGCGACATTCAAATTTATACGAATTATATTATTAATAATCAATTTGGAAAATTTTACAAGTTATACTTTCATACCACTTTCATTTTCACTATGATAAGGTGATATTCACTATCAGTTTTAAATTTTTTATTTAAAAACAAATCTAAAGGCTGGTTTGGATAATAAAATGAGATAAGATAGTTTTAGATGAAAGTTGAATAAAATACTGTTAAAATAAATTTTTTTTAATATTATTATTATTATTATTAGATTTGAAAAAGTTGTAATGATGAGATAAAACATTCTCTGAATCCAAACAAGTCCTAAGAGTAACAAAAGTATTACATTTTATATAATAGAATGAAAGTATTGTTTATAATGTTACTCAAGACTCGATCAATTTATATAATAAAATTATAGAGAAATGATTTGTATAAATTTTAAATAGACAAATTTCGTGTAAATATTTGTAAAAAAGATGATCTCATTCTAAAAAAGTGTAAAAAATATATATATTTTTTATTAGATCCACTTTTTATACAAAAGATCTATGCAAAAGTAGTATATTTGAACTTGCATCTAACGTTACTTTATAAACCAACCAAGTCGAAAAGACCAAATTTATAGAAGAGTAATGTTAAATTTTAAGGCCTCTCTCATCTCATCTCATCTCATCTCAATTTCATCATTACACTTTAATTTCAATACATGTTTTCATCTCATCTCATCTCATCTCCGAAAACAAACGAGGCCAGTCTTAAATAAACAAATTTATACATGTCATTTGTAAAAAGTGATTTCCGTACAAATTGCTTCCCAAAGTAGTCTACGTCAAACTGAATTAATGAAACGCTATGAGAGCGAAGGCTGCGATGCTTTACAGGTCAAATATTTCCCACTTGCTTACAAACAAAGACAAACAAGTCAATATTTTGCACTACAAGTATTCATGCAGTGCAGGCCATTTCATCTGTCCCTATATATAATAATATAATTGCCTTGCCCTTCCATTGGGAGTAGCTTCGCCCTCTTTCGGATGAAGAACCCAACCCTTGTGGCCGGCCCCGGTACCAATGACCACCCCATCACCACCATTTCGCCGGCCATGGATCCCGATATCTGGAGTCGGCTGCCAAAGGAGCTCCTCGAGCAAATCCTCTCTTTTCTTCCCCTCAAAACCTTATGGAATCTGAGATCCACCTGTAAGCATTTCAAGTCCCTGGTATTCTCTCTCCCATTCATGTCCAAGCACTCCCCTTCTTCTTCTTCGTCGCCTTCGCCTTTCTCATCTTTTGTCTTGCTCCATCACCCTCAGTGTAACCACCGCTTCCCTTTGTATGACTCTGCCCTTGGCACCTGGCGCGACTCGGTCTTCTCCCTCTCCGACTTTCTACCCTGCAAATCACCCTCTTTTTCTCTCCTCTCCATCTCCAATGGACTATTTTGCTTCTCTCTCCCCAAGTCATCCTCTTTTCTTGTGTGCAACCTCTTGGCCAGAACCTCAAGACTCATCGAGTTCCCGTCCTACCCTTTTGCTTTCGAGCTGTTCACGCTGGTTTCTACCCCTGTTGGATACAAGCTTTTCATGCTCTCTACCGGATCCACTTCCACTTCCGCGTTTGTTTATGATTCGAGTGTTCTCTCCTGGAGGCAATTCCGCGGTTTCGATCAGATTCTGAGCAACAATTATCAGCGGGTGGGCGTTTGCCATAATGGGTGTTTGTACTTTCTGACCCCAGAGCCATTTTCTCTCGTGACCTTTGATTTGGAGACTGGGAAATGGAAGAGGCCGGATACCGAATTGCCGGGCGAGCTCACGTTTGGCCGGTTGTTGAACGATGAAGAAGGGACACTGTATATGATTGGTGGAATTGGGAGAGATGGGATTTCAAGGAGCATGAAGTTGTGGGAATTAAAGGGAGACAGGGATTGGGTAGAGGTGGAAAGCTTGCCCGAGATGATTTGTAGGAAATTTGTGTCGGTTTGCTACCACAATTACGAGCATGTTTACTGCTTTTGGCATCAGGGAATGATCTGCGTTTGCTGCCATACATGGCCGGAGATTCTGTATTACAAGGTGTCAAAGAAGACTTGGCATTGGCTGCCCAAATGCCCTTATGTGCCTGATAAATGGAGCTCTGGCTTTAGGTGGTTTTCCTTTGTTCCTAGGTTGTATGCTCCAGTTTGAAGTCATTTCTGGCTATTAATTTCTGGTGTCTGTTCCTGAATTTCTACTATTGCTATTCTCTCTCTCGTTTTTTGACTATGTAAATAGAACTTAATATATTGTTGATGGAGATATGTTTTTTATATGCATCTGCAGCCTACAATGCAATCGGCATAAGTAGTATTATATGTATTTACAATTTTACATATAAGATTTATTTTGTTAGTATTTTTTTAAAATTTCACAATTTTCATTATATCAATATGTTACGAAAATTTAATAAGGAAATAGCATATTTGGCAACAATTGCGAGAGAATAATTGTTTTGAATACGCAGTCTTGCCTTATTTCGGAAACATATCAATTAGCATTTATTTTACATTTTTTCCGTGTATTTCGTTAGCTGAATAAGGAGCTGACTGTTAGGGATGGGCAAAATTCCAAGCTCCAAACTCCGAGTTATAGCGAGACTCTGACTCCCACAGAGTCAGAGTTTGCAGAATTCAGAGTTTGAGTCGAAGTTACACATGATCAAGAGGAACAGCATCGTTTCGCAGTGCAGAGTGACATTTTGTCTTCATCAGGTAAGTAAACGACATCATTCCTTTCATGAAGGAAGGGGGTCCAAAACGCAGGACCCCTTCTTCCCCCTTGCTTTCGCACAACAGTCCTTAGTGAGTCACTTTCGTACAACTCAGTTTACATCTCTCACCGTCTGCCGTCACCGGAGTAATTGTTAGATATTTCAAGTATTCAAACGAGACTTCAAAGTTATTAATTAGCCGTATAATTTGCAATTTGATTTCTGCACGAACGTTCATCCTTGAGCAGTAACACATGTTATACATCTAGTATGTAAGATATACACGACATCAAGCGGACCAGGATTACCATAGAAACGTTTGCATGACATGATATACTTGAGTTATTCATGTTTCTCGGCAAAGGAGAGGAGTTGTTAGCTAGGCATTCACAACTCACGCAGTCCTGAAATTGGACCCAACAGGCAACATCACAGCCTATATAAATAGAAAATTGGATTCAAATGTTTCTAACTTTCTAGAATGCCCAGTAAAAGACGCCATCCGTACCTAACAAAGGCCTCTTTTCCGCCATAGAACTTGAAAATTCCAAGTGTCATTATCTGGATTATTACAATCACAAGACTTTTCTGGGTCTTCTCTGCCCATCGGAGGCTTATTTACATAACGAAGAAGACAGTGGACAGAAATCTAGAAATACCCATAAATAGGACGTTACATAATTCAGAAGGAAAAGAAATACTAACAATTCACACCATAAACTACTGAAGTTTAACAATTTCAAATTGCACCATTAGTTAAGATTTGAGGTTGTCATGTGTCCTATTTATCGTCGATCTTAATGATTAAAAAAAATCTTAATTAATAGCAAATTGTTAGGAATTGATAATTCAAGGTGTCGATCACTACTTGTTATAGTTTATTGAAAAATACATTACTAAACTAAGGGTGACAAACATAATTTCCTTAAGATAAGAACAACCAGATACTTCCTAAGATCAGATCGGCTGGCAACAAGACCCTGGTGCTCGCACAACTGGGGGAACTTGGTGTCGATCCTTTTAACGAGATAGAGCAATGGTTTTTTCTCTTTTCATGTCAGAATCTTGACACCCCAAAAAAAAAAATCTTGTACTTGGTGGAGAATACCTGCCCAAAAGAAATTGGCCCATTTCCATTTTTCGTATGTCAGACTTAAAAGCAAAAGCTTAAAGCAACACATTTTTTTGTCATTCTAGATTAAACATGAAAGCTTATCTTGAAGCATAAGCAACACGTTTTTTTTTTTTTGTCATCCTAGATTTAACACGAATCTATTAGCCACTCCAGGGTTGTGCCCTATGGGCTATGGGAATCCCCAGTCGGCAGACTGCAAATCACAGAACCGAATCTGAAGTCCCAACAATGTTTCTAGGAGATTGGTATCGATTATTGATAACTGCTCTCACCGAAGTCCAAAGTTGAAACAATTGCAGTCTCTTTCCAAGCAGGCCTTGACATATACTGCAGAACGTAAAGGTGGCAGACCCAGAATGTGCCATAGACATTCCAATTGATGAATCTGATGCTGCATGAAAACCTAAAAGAAATTAAACAAAATTATTACAAAGACAATTGGTAGAATCCAAACCACCGTTCAAATGCATCAGCAATTTGACAGTAGCGAAAGATTCGAAGAAACACATGTTATTCCGCATTAAGCGGAACAAGAAACTCTTTCAAATGCAAAATGCTAATCATACTTTCCATGAGTCAGGAAGGAGAGAGAGAGTGTGAGAATAATACAGTGCTTGGAAAGGGGGTGAGTCTCAAGCATCAAATTAATCCATCAAGAATTATATGAATAAAAAAACAAAAATATTCTATGAAAGTAGCAATTGAACATTCTCATTCTGAAACATAAGCTGTGTGAAATTTTAATCAAATCGCATTGCCATTACCCCTATCTCAAATTAATATCAGTTCAAGGCTTGAGAGAGAGTCCCAACCCAAACTTTGGATGCTTCTCCAAGTTCTTGGTGTCAACGGCTCCAGATACTGTCAGGAAGGACTTGGGAACAAGCTCGTGCTGTAAAAGAGCCCCAAGATTCCCATGGTTGTTGAGTTTTGCCTTGACAACTGTGTGAGGATCTACCACATATGAATATCCAACTGTCAAAGTGTTCTCATTTGTGGAGAACCTTCTACTAATCTCTCCTGCTACAGCCCCACCATTCAGCCGGCTTAGATGGTGTAAGTACGACACTCTTAGTGAGTCTCCTTTGTCAGCCCTACCAAAAGAAAGGAGCAATAACCTTAGAACCTGCCTTGTTTCTATTTTGTGCTCCATTTCATTTTACACAGAAAATACTAGCATAGATAGGGTTGTTGGGTGTCACTATATTTAGAACACATTTTTTAAATAAGTAATGCAAAATTTTATTGAAGGCACAAAGGGGCACAACTCATGTACACAAGAAGTACACAACAGGATACACCATATTCGAAACACATTTTAATAATCTGAATATATTCAATTAAGAAACAGTAGAGAAGACCCACATTTTGGCTAAAGGAACGCTAAAAATATATCCAAGGATGAACTGATTCCAGTAAAGTTTCTGTTAACTCAAAAGAAAGGGACTTACAAAATTACTCAATCATTTAATCCGGCTCTTTAACAGAGTCAACTTACAAAATCACTGAAGCACTGGAATCTGGTTTTGTCAGGCTTACACCAGCATTATACTTTGCAAAGTTTCTAGAAGCTGTAGCGTAACTAGCTTCTGCTCCAAAGGAAATGCTGGGAGTACCGATGGTGGCCGAAAAATCAAATGCAGGGGACTGGTTCAGACCAACAGCTGTAGTGAAAGTTGCATGTTCATGGCAATACTGAGCCTCCAACTGCAATGAAAACAATGTACATCTATAAACGGTAAAATGATTGTGGGTAACACCCAGTGTCCCGGCCCATGTTCTACTGAAATTAATACCTTGCCAGACTTGTAATCAGGTAGTTTGAATGAAGCAATGGTTTTTGTGGATGGTGGGATGTCTGTGAGAGTGAAGGTTGTCAAGACCTGCAAAAACAAAGAGGCTATTAGTAGAAACAACAAAATTGCAATTCAAAAATAGAAAAGAGAAAAGGAAAGAAACTACATTTGATTCTGTATCAACTTTGACATCAAGTACAGCATTCTTGTGCTTGTACTGTGCTGCCACATGACCAGAAGAGAGACCTCCCTTCTTTGCCACCGTGGAACTAAGGGCCTGAAGATAGAGAAATAAGATAATCACTCTCGATATCATGCAAAAGGTGCTATAAGAATATAAAATGTTCATGATATAACTCTAGTTAGTGTAATATATTCCTTTTGGTAAGTAGTTAATGTAATATAAGCTAATAGAAAATACAGTTGAACACTGAGGCTGCCTTGCCAAGAAAGACCAGTCTGGCTTACCTAAGGCTCCTGGCAAGACAATGCTAACTACGCATTGACAAGGCAAACCTCAGCCAAAAAGAGAATGAGATATATCGGCATTCACTAGAATATTTTATCCAAATATGAAGATGCTTCAGCACGTTCAATAAACGTGATTCATAAATCACAAGGAGTGAATCCACAAACAGAACTGACCAAAAATGACTTAAGAATAACATCAATTAATAAAAAAATGTTAAATGGAGGGACCTCATCTGTTCTTTTCATCAAGCAGGTTCACTTCGTGGACCCATTAGTTGTTGATAAAGAACATGGATTTTTTTTTTTTATAAAGAACATGGAATTTGCAATAGACCAAACATTGATCAAACCAAAGTAAAGCAAGTGGCCCATCAACGTATGCGTGAACCAATGTACCGTCAATCTATCAAGTCAAGACACTCAGACTCTACTGAACAGACCATATTTCTACTGAAAATGAATTATTCTTCTGAGAATATTGTATATATACCCAGTTTGACCAGGGGAAGAACAACCTTCGGGCCATTTCTCTAACATAAGCAACACCATGAGCTTCAACAATATATTGGAACTAGTAAACCCAGTGTGAATGTCCACGCATAAAGTGGATTTTCTAAAATGTGCACCTGCACATAATCCACAAAATTTGTAATCTAGCAGCCAACAAGCATATGATTGTGAGAGAAAAAAAATCTTAGCAACGAAAAAGTTCTTAAAACTAAAAATTATATTCATTTTCAAATTCACTTCGCTATTTTCTGTTTTCATTTTCCTTTTGAATCCTTTGCATCATTCAATGACATTGTAATCTCAATAATTACAGGGCTGATGTATGAACCAAACAATCAAAAGCTTAACCAATGCGAAAAACCCCAGGAGACACGACAGATAAATCAAGCAGAACAATATTTGGCAACCCTATATATATAATACGGTAATATATCCAATTTAAGAAATATCTCGAGAAATTTTACCATATGGCAAACCAAACCAGGGGAAAAATTAAAAATTAAAATGCAAAACAAAAATCACGAGAAGATTAATCACCTAATTGGGCTAACAGAAACCAAAACACAGATAGCAATCAGCAACAGTAGTGAAACTTACAAGAAACACGTTAAATAAATTTAACAAAAAAAGAACAGAGGAAGCGATCGTACCACACCCGTGTCGGTGTTGGTCGTGATTGTGAACGTCTGGTCGCAATCATAGTGCTTGGTGAGCAATTCTGTAAATCAAAGAAAATATCACAGACGTAAACAAAACAATTTTAAAAAACGAAAGCAGAGAGAGCGAAAGAGAGATATTAACCCTTGGCTTTCTTTCCAATGTCGGAGAAGAGTCCCGGTCCGTTCTTCGCCATATGTGCAGAGAGACTATAAGAGAGCACTCGAGGATAAAAAAATTGAAGGGTTTGTAGGGGAATTGAGAAGAGAGTCAGCTCGCCTGCCGCTGGGGTTTATATAAACCCTTGAAAGTTTGGGTTCTAACCCGGCAAGAACTGTTACGCTTATGAACGCGAAGAAAACGACTTTCACCTATGCTTATGAGAACGGCGCCGTATATGGTGACGATTCCAAAAACATTCTTGCTCTCGTTGAGAGTCGAACTCAAGACCTCCCGCTTACTAAACGGGTGCTCTAACCAACTGAGCTACGAGAGCGGTAATGACAAATATCCTTGATATATATATTCAATTATTAAAAAAACGAAATTTATAGACGGCAATAAAGGAAGGTACGTTCAACGTTGTCGATGTTTTTTTTTCCGGTCCAAAATTGTTGACGATGAAGATATGATATGGACCGATCACTAAACGTATGAAAATTAAAGCTATGAGGTTGTACATTAGGGATGTGAAAGAATTAGGGCCCGGCATCAACTTAACCCCTTAAATGTATCCCTATGACCCTTACTAAATCAATATGTGTAGTTTTTTTCAAGTTAAATAAAATTAGGTGCTGCTTGAATGCTCTTTTGATGAGCCTCAGCATTCGGTAATATTGGTGCTTGTCTTCCCAGAGGCTGTTTTAGAAGGCTCTTAAAGCTTCATTTGATAGATTTTATTTTGTTCAATGGTAATATATTAAGAGTCCTGATACATGCAGTCATTTTTACACATTTCTTACGCATTCTACTGATATGATTGGTTAAAACAGTTATTTTATATTAAAAAAATGATGCAGCCAAAATAATAGTAATGAAATATGCAACAAGTATACAAAAGTGATTGCATATAGAGTTTTTGATATATTAAATACGTATATTCTTCTTATTTTCAAGAAAATTGATATTTGCAGTCATGAAGTACGCAAACGCCACATATTCTTTTTTAAAAAAGTGAATAAATATGAGACAGATATGAAAAAATAAATTTTTTAATAATAGACCCCACTCTTTTTCAAAATGAATGCATAACGCTTCTCCAACCCATAATTATATCTAGCATTACTTTATTTTCAATACATTGCACATATCATTTGACCTCATCCTTCCATTTTGTTACTACAAAGAGAGAAAATACTTGTTGAACTACAAGTCAACCAGCCCCGCGAGTGTATATATATAGATTAGATTTATGCCTCGTTTGATTACGCAGTTCAAATAAGATAGGATGTTTTGTTAAAAATTGAATAAAATATTATTATAATATAATTTTTTAAAATAATTTTTATTTTTAGATTTAAAAAAGTTGAATTGTTTATTATATTTTGAGTGAAAGTTTGAGAAAGTTGTAATGATTATATGAAATTAGATAAAATTAAATCAAAAATTCTACCCAACCTCCTACTATTCACACCACACTCCATCTTTTTTTATCAAATATATTTTTATATGAATAGTGAATAAAAAATTATAAATAGTTTAAAAAAAAAATTCAAAAAAAATATTAAAAAAATATTAAAAAATATTAAAAAGTGTGGAGTGTGGAGTGTGGGGAGGATGAATAGCAAAACCCAAATTAAATAATATGATTTTGTGTAACCAAACCAACAGTCTCCTATATTTAATTATCTCATTGTAACCAATACTGCTAATATCTAAAAGTATGGAGTTTTCCTCCAAATTTGAGTTGGAAAAAGTTTTCTCTAAAGACATTAGCATTGGCTTGGCTGAAACTAAAGATTGGTCAAATTTTACTTAATATGTGCTAAAAAGTCCCCACATTGGATTGGGCATCTCTAAAATAATTTGGATGTTAACTACAGTGATTAGCCAAATTTGAAGAACCAAATTGATTCACCAAAAGTTAAAATAATAATTTCTCACTCCAAGCAAATATTAAAATATTAATTTCTTACTCAAATAAAAATATTATTTGCTTTGTAATTAAGAAATTTAGATAGAGTTTTTGATAAGTTTAATCAAATATTTTTTGTTATTAGCATTAAATGACTTTTAAAAATATGATTTTTTTAATATTAATTTAATCAGAATATAATTATTATTAATATTAAATTAGTAGAATTATAAAATGTGATATAAAAAAATTAAATAACAAAATTATTAATTTAATAATATTTTATTATTATAGAGAAAGTAAATAGCTAATCCAATGTGGGGATTGAATTTAAATAGAATATGCAAATGTAAAAAAGTGTGATATTAGCTAAAATTTGAAGATGCATTTGACCAATCCAATACTAATGCTCTAACTCATTTAAAAAATCAACATGTTTTTTTTTCTTAATAAATGGACCTACGAAACTTTTTTAACTTGTACTTTGAAAAGAATATGTGCTTATCATGATATTCAAAGAACGCGTGACAATTTTTAAAATGAGTCGGAGCAAAACTTTATCTTACAAAAAATGTATGTTGGGAATTGAAAAATAATTTTTCAACCGCTCAAGTTTTGACTTCGTCGAATTATAAGATTCTGTATGCCAATCTATTGCAGTAGTCTTGCCAAATTCCAATTCGAAGCTTGACGAAAGACAATTCAAACACGAAATGGGGGAGGGGATTCAACAAGCTCGTGAAGGTCTAAATTATAACCAACCCCCTCATGTAGACAGAGTCCAAAATCACTTTTGAGTATTTTATTATTATTATTATTAATACTATATATAATAGTAGAATGTACAAACGTCGTGTAATCGTTTTAAAAAATAATAGAGTCTATAATTAAAAAATTAATTTTTTTTATGTAGATTTCATATTACTCACATAAAAAAATTATTATTTTTTTCAAAAAAACTACACGACACTTGCTCATTTTACAACTATAAATATCATTTTTCTATTATTATTTATATTACTGACGTTTTAATTAGTGAGAGGTGAGTAATTCGAAGCCAAGCCAAATCATTTTCTGCACGTGAAAATGTCTTCGCTTTATAAGGGCATGGAAATGCAATGCTTAATTGGGTTTGTTTACTTGTACAAAATCCAACTATCTAATCTTATTTCAAATAATCATTATAATTTTCTTAAATTTATACATAAAATATAATAAATAATTCAATTTTTTTAAATTTTATAATAAAAATAATATTAAAAATTTATATTATAATAATATTTTATTTTATTCTCAACAAAATATTTCATCTCATCTTATCTTAACTCCGTAACTAAACGAGATTCAACCGGCAGATCAAAATCCTTCCATAGACTATACAATTACTACCTCATCTATAATCATGCAGCAAAAGTAGCCATGAAAATAAATTAAAAAATATATATTTTAATAATGAAAAGAGGCGTTCGTACGTAGCTTCTTGTTTTGGTCCCAATGTCCACTGCTAATTTTAGGTATTGAACATTTGTTCTTTGCAAATATAAAAGCATTATTAATGTTCTAAAGTATTAATTATCTCCAAAAGTGGATACCAAGTTTTATATATTAATGCCCACAGATTCATGACCATATTGCTGCCATTGTACTTGCAAATGTTAACAGATAGCGGTTTCAAAGTCCCATCAGTCATCATACGCTGCTGCATGTATGATTGTTTAGCAATTCAACTTTCGGTTTGGTTGGTTCTAAAATTAATTTTTGCACTGTTTCTGCATCAACCATACAATTGATGGAAAGAAAGTCTTTCTTAACCAATGTTGGTTGAGCATGCAAAATATTTAAAATAGGATAAAATGATAAAAGGCATATGAAAATATTTTACAAAAAAATTAGTAATTTTCTAATATTTGGTTGACAAAAAAAATGGCTTTGAAGTTAATTTAGTGTAAATTAAAACAATTATTACACATGATGTTGGGAAACAATTCTAGTCTCATCTCATTTCCTTTCTAAATATTATTTAAACACAATATTTTTAAACTAATCATTACAAGTTTTTCAAACTTTTAAATAAAATAAATAAATCAATCAATTTTTTCAAATCTAAAAATAAATGTAATATTAAAAAATTATATTATAACAATATTTTAATTTTATAATATTTTTTTTTTTAATTTTTGTTATCTCCTTTCCCAAAACTCAAAAAATATTAAATTTCAAATTATCTCATAACTATTCACAAATCATTTTACTATTATTTATCAAATTCTCATCTGATATAATTTCTCAAGCATCCCTTACTGATTTGTTAATCATTAAGTATTATTCAATAATCCGAGTCCCAACTCCAAATCCCATGAAAAAACAAATCGTTGTGGAGGACTCCTCAGTAAATGTCTAAACTCTAAATTTAATAGGGATGTAATCGGCGTGGTTAAATATGATTTTGTGCATTTTTAGAATCAAATCGATATATATTGACTTTAAAAATTTAAAAATCGATTCATTATCAAAACTGAAATTTTTGATTTTTTTGGTTTCGGTCTAATCCGATCTAATTTTTCTAATTTTATGGATTATCTATATTAGTTATAATATGATATTTACAGAAACTAAACTATTAATTTATTTATATTATAATATAAATATATTATTTTATAATAATTAACACATATTAATATAATATTAAATTAAACTATGGTATATATAAGTTATAGACTTTTGATATGAATATATATGATTAAATGTGTAAATATGTATTTACAAAAAGAATATATACATATGTATTATAATATATATTGACATAATAAATTATGAGTAATGCTAGATACAGTCACGTGTTATGCAAGTATGCGTACTCCTTTTAAAAAGAGTAAAATTTACCATTAAAAAATAAATTTTTTCAAGTAAGTCTCACATTTATTCACTGTTTTTATAAAGAGTGCACGGTGCTTGCGCTCTCTATGATTGTAAATATAATTTTTATTTTCAAAATATGAAAATCGATAATGCACCGGTTCAAGGCCAATTTTTAAAAATAAAAATTAATATTGCACCAGACTGCTTACAAACCGATTCGGTCCATTTTGGTCAACCAATTTTTCAAAATTTTTTTTTTTTTTATATCCCTAAAACTTAAGAGTAGTGCTACGACCATCGCTCCCAGTTACCGCTAGAGTCACCATTAAGCATAATTCATCATCTTTTTGTGGTTAATTTTTTTCTATGTATTTTTTAACACTTTTAAATCTTTTTTAAAAAAATAAAAAAATTACAATATTATTAAAAAATAATTCTTTAATCATTAAAAAAAATTAAAAATCACAATAATAAAATAGAACGGTGAAAGTAACATTTTCCAAAACTTAATACCTTTAAGTGAGACCCAATAGCGCTGATGAATATTACTCCATTTAAAATAAATAAATAAATAATAATAATAATAATAATGTTTTAATTTTGTATGATCAGCTGCACGGGACGTGGCCTGAGCTGTATAGATAGAAGATGCTCATGATTGATGCCAACATGTGCAACGGCCTGTATGCAGTCAACCGAAAAAAAAGTGCAAAATATAATCGGGACATATGGCACAGTAAATAGCATGCGGGAATACCGAAGCGTACCACAACCACTGTACCAAATCCTGACCTTCGATGAGAAAACAAAAAAAAAAAACAAAGAACAAAAGCATCATCATCTATAGATAAATAAATAAAGAGAACCAGGAAAAAAAAAAAAAAAAATGAGAGAAAGAAAAGAAAAAGTCTCTAATATCGTTTGGCCAACCTTCCATGCACGCGTTTAAAGCGACCCCAGAGACCAGACCCCTCCTCGCACGTGCTTATAATACTGGGATTTGGGATCGAGAGATTGCTAAGAAACGTTGCACGTGTCAGCGCAAGGCCCAACGCTACGCCTACTCCAGGTGCTCTCTCTCTCACCCTCTCCATTACCTCTTATATTATCATTACAATTTACAGCCTCCTCCATCCCCGTCTCCCTCTCGCGCCCCGATTCACAAGCTAACCCGAATTCGGTTGCTTTCGGATGCTCCCTTTCGATTTTCACTTTCAAAAAACATAGCCGTGACCTATCGGTCCTCCGTTGAGATTTTATGCTGTAAAAGTAGGAATTTGAGACCATGGAGAGGGAGAATGGGTCTAATTACTCATACATGGGGAGGGACTTCAGTGATCTCAGTATCAACGACGCCTCCATGGCTTTCAGCGACTGTAATAGCGACAGATCCGGTGAGTTTTCGACGGCTTCTTCGGAGAGGCGGCAACTTCTCATAGCCTGCGCCTCCGAGAACTCGGACGAGCTGATCCGTCAACTAGTCTCTGGCCTAGAGTCCTTTTCGATTGAGGAGCAAAAGCAAGCGGCCATGGAAATCAGACTACTCGCCAAGAATAAGCCAGAAAATAGGCTCAGGATCGCCAAAGCCGGTGCTGTGAAGCCGTTGATTTCGCTGGTCTCTTCCGCTGATCCTCAGCTGCAAGAATACGGCGTCACGGCTATTCTGAATCTCTCGCTGTGCGACGAGAACAAGGAATTCATAGCTTCTTCCGGAGCGATTAGGCCTCTAGTTCGAGCTCTGAGGACAGGCACTTCAACGACCAAAGAGAACGCAGCGTGTGCTCTCCTTCGGCTCTCGCAAGTTGACGAGAACAAGATCCCAATCGGCCGGTCGGGAGCGATCCCCCTTCTGGTGAACCTTCTGGAGACCGGTGCTTCGCGTGGGAAAAAGGACGCGTCGACTGCTCTTTACTCGCTGTGTTCGGTGAAGGAGAACAAGATCAGGGCCGTCAAAGCGGGGATCATAAAGCCGCTGGTTGAATTGATGGCGGATTTGGAGTCAAGCATGGTGGATAAGGCGGCGTACGTGCTGAGCCTGCTGGTATCGCTAACGGACGCGAAGGCCGCGTTGGTGGACGAAGGGGGTATTCCGGTGCTGGTGGAGATAATCGAGGTCGGGTCTCAGAGGCAGAAAGAGATCGCGGTGACCATGTTGTTGCAGGTTTGCGAGGATAACGTGGTGTACCGAACCATGGTGGCCCGCGAAGGAGCGATTCCTCCCTTGGTGGCCTTGTCTCAGTTTGGCACCATTCGCGCCAAGAAAAAGGTGAGATTGACGAAAACTCCGGGTCGTTTGGGATGGCGGGTGACGTGGCTGGCCAATTTTAATGGCCATTTTTGCTAATGTTATGACGCTGTTTCGCCACGTCAGTCACCTTTACGAGTACTGATTTATTTTTTTCTCTTTTTAACAAAAATTTTCCGATGATTTCGGATATGCAGATTTTTCTTCTGATTTTAGCTTATATAAACTATTTTTAAAACAGTATTATTCAAAACAATTATTTAGCTGTGACCAAAAACACAATTATTTCGATAACTATGTAAATATTCTGACACTTTCATTTTATACACCTATGTCTGTCATATATTAGTCTAAAGTTCGGCTGTATTCTTTGTTAGCAAACCATAACGATAGTGCTGTATATCAGGGAGAGACATTTTTTTTAAGTGCAACCAGATACCGGCGCTCAGCCATCATCTGTTTAAAAAAATAAAAGTAACAGTAATTAAATTACTTCGGGTTATCAATGTAGTTTTTTTTTTTTTTCTTTTATGATGAGTCATGCTATAAGAAGCCCCACATCTACACACTATTTTAAAAATATGTGATTGTATCCTTTTTTTTACCTTCATATTTTATGATAATGTCCTGTATAGAATTTCTCTTTTATGATAATGTCTTGTATCTAACGTGGGAGTGGTTTGTTGTCGTTTTGTGTGGCTTTATGTGGACAGGCCGAGACATTGATAGAGCTTCTACGGCAACCGAGATCCGGCAACATCGCTGCCACAGCGTCAGAGGTGTCAGTTTAATATACCCCACCCATGCTTGCGCATGTAACCAGCAACCCATCCTTCACAGTTACCTACAGTGAAAGAGTAGAAAAGAAAGAGAGAGAGAGAGGAGTGAAAGAAAAAAAAAAAAAAGTTGTAAATATCTATATATTGGAGGTTGTAAAATTTGTGATAAAAAAAAAAAAAAAATCATGAGCGAGTTTGCTATTTCGGAACTCTCTTGACTCTTCGTTATTTATACATGAAAGTCTTTACATATGTCGTACCGTTTGATGTGATAAAATATAGAAAAAAAAAAAGTTTGATCTGAGACGAAAAATAAATGAAATATTCAGGAAGTATAGATTATCTACGTACTACTGTCACAATAATTAATTATTAAGCATATGGTGGAGGACGAATGAAAATGAAAAGCACTCGTGATCTGGAGTCTCGAAGGGTCCGTTGGATGAGTGTTACGCTGCTTTTCTTGGTTGGGGGTTTTTTTTTATTTAAATGAAGAATCTAATTTCAAAATGTCCAACGAGAACAGTTGAGTCGTAAATAGTTATCTTTTGATTTTCCAACTGGCCAAAAAAACTCATTTATCCATTGATTCCATTGCAGTTAGCCGTTCTGCCCAAACAAGCCACGTGTATCTAACTTTTTTTCCGCATCGAATAACGTTACTTCATTTATCTTTATCTTTTAAGTACGTACGTGTTACCCACAAACTATTAATTAAATAGTATTTACGTCGTTGTTGTGAAGTAATTCTCTGTCAACTAGCTGAGAAATTAAAACCACATTACCCTCTACTTGCTCTCCGGAAGAAAATTACATATATTCCCGTCACATCAATTTAGAGCATTGATATTGGATTCATCTAATGAGTTCAATAGCTAAAATTTGATGAATCTCACTTAAAAATGCTGACATTGGATTCATCTTTCATGTGTTTGTCAAGCTATGAGCTACAGTTCATCTTCATTCATCTCCAAATTTAAAGAGTGACTGTTGAACATCCATCCTATTATTTTATAAAAAATTCTACTCAATCTCCTACTATTCACACAACCTCCACACACCACATTTTTTTTATCAAATATTTAATATATAAATAATGAATAGAAAAATTAAATTAATTTAAAAAGAATAAACTCAAAAAAAAAATTTAAAAATATTAAAAATTTAAAAAATTTAAAAAAATATGATGTGTGAAGATTGGAGAGGTTGTGTAGTATTTCTCTTATTTTATTACCAAATTGATCGGTTTCCAAACTAGGAGGTTGTATTTTTCCAATTGGAATATTTCAATCTTCCACGTGAACATAACTTCAATATTTAAAAACAGTCAACATTGCAATAATTCAACTTTCTTAATATGCAAAGAAAATTAATTGAGACACAAAAATTTAAATATCAAATTAAATTATTACTTAATATATAATTAGTGTAATTGTAAGATATGAAAGAAAAAATTAAAAATAATATTATTAATATTATATTATTATTTTGATGAATTCAATGACTAATCTAATGTAAAAATTATAGATATGAAAGTTTTACATTTATAAAAAATATATACTTTTTATCAAATTTTAAAAATAAATTTAATGAATCTAATATTAATACTCTTATACGTGTTGGGACGTTCGCTAGTCACTTGGCAATAAAACTGTACTGATTTGGAAAAGCGAAAGAATGTGTCTCTATTTTGCGACGAACAAGCACTACCCACCACACTTGCACTTGCGTCGAAGTTGGTGTCAGAGCTTTCGTACAGACAAAAATTTTTTGTGATCCCTGTCACTCCTGGTCGATTGAATCTTCAATCGATCTAAAATCTGTATACAGATCAGTTGAGTTTGGAGTCCATAATCTGGCTTGCAAAGTTTATTCCCCGAATATTTGACATGGCATATAGAAAATTTTCAATTTTTTTAACGAATCAATGCATGTCAACTGTAAACACCTCTTTTGCATTTTTTCAGATATATTATTTGCACAACAAAAATGGTGCAGTCAATTGCATCATTATTTGAAAGAGAAAGGAAGCGGACGTAGTGTTGTGTGTAATTCATGCACCATTATGTGAAGGCAGAATAAGATAGATTTCCTTCGAAATTTACCCATTTAGGATTGGTTTTGTATACAAAATTATCATCTTATTTTATATAATTATTATAATTTTTGTATAAAATATAATAAATAATTTAATTTTTTCAAATTTTAAAATAATAATAATATAAAAATTTATATTATAACAATATTTTATTTAATTTTTAATAAAATATCTCATCTTATCTAAACTGCATAACAAAACAAAACTTTAGGGACAGTTTAGATTTAGAGATGATTTGTGAATAGTAAAAAATAATATTTTTAGAATAATATTTTTTAATATTAATATTATTTTAAGATTTAAAAATTTTGAATTATTTATTTTATTTTAGTATGAAAATTTGAAAAGATTCTTTTTGAATTTTAAAAAAATATATATTATTATATTTTGTATAAAAATTTTAAAAAATTATAATATGAACATGAAATAAATTGAAGAGACTTGTAAATCTAAACGCTCTTAGGATATGTTTGGGGGATGAGATGAGAATTTTGTGTTTTGTTTTAAAGTTTAAAATATTATTTTTTAGTTTTGAGATTTGAAAAAGTTAAATTAGAATTTGAAAAAATTATATTGAGATTTGAAAAAGTTGAATTATTTATTATATTTTGTATGGAGATTTGAAAAAGTGTAAAGATGAGTTGAGATGAAGATGAAAATTTTGAATAAAAGATGTTGTCCAAACCTATCCTAATCTCATCCGCTGATCAAGCTTCGTTTCCAAGACCCGAATTACCAAAAGCGTAAATTTGGAAACGAACAAAAAAGTCAATTTTTGTGACCAAATTTAATAGAAAAAAGAAAAGGCAAAATAGATTACCGGGCTTCACGTCAAACTCTCACTCGGTCACTCTAGAATTGTTCATCGCACTTCTGCATTCCGCACTGTTTGAAATCGAAATCCCTTCACATTGTTTTTTTTTTCAAACTTGACAATGATTAATCCTTCTTGTTGGACAAAACAGGACGATGAATTAGTCTTTACACACTATTTTAAAAAATATATATAATTAATTAATTAATTAATAGATAAATTAGTGTTAAAAAATCATAGAACATACAAGTTTCATAATTTAAAAAATATATATATATTATTAAAAATGTAAATTTTAATGTAAATTTTAAATTTATCTTTTTTAAGAAAAAAAATTACATGATACTTACGTATTTTAAAATTATAAATTTCATTTCACTTTACAATATCTCTTACAGCTCCTTAAGATTTTTGTGGACCTTTCATCGATTAAGGAAAGAAAAAAGGCGGGCGACAGTAATCTTGAGAACGAAGTTGTATAGCAGTTGCGTCTTCAACTGCTGGGTGCTTATGGTTACAATTGACCTGGTCTAGACAAAACGCTCGTGGGTCCCCCCGACCATAACCCAATCCAGAGAGAAAATATCTAAGCCTCAATGACCACGAGCTCTATGTTCGTACACGACATCATCAATTCAGCCCCCGTCTTCGTTCCCACTAAGAGCATTTTGCATTATTACGTAGATGTAAAGTCATAATTTATATAATATATATAATTTTATATTTTGTTATTTCACTTAAAATTTATTTTTATATTATATTATTTATTTATTAGTTAAAATAGTAATAAAATATTATTAATTTAATAATAATGATACAGACAAACAGTAAAAATCCAAACAAAACAACTCTTTTACACTAAAAACAATAAAATTACAACATCTAATTCCACCAATCAATAAAACATTGAAGCATTCCACAACATCTTTCCCCCATCTCAAAAACTCAAGCAGCCTATGTGCTTTCCCTTTGTCACATCTCAAATGTTTTCAACTCCTTTCGTTAAGCATATTTAAATGACCGATTCAATTCAATATTGAGCAATTTAAATTTTTTGTAGATTAGGGAGGTGAAATCAAATACAAGACAAAGACCAGGTTATATTTTGCAAGGCCTCTAATGTTAGAGATTTTAAAGATTGGGACAGTGTGAATGATCTTAACATGCAACATTCAAAAGATTCAAAATGCAAGTGCAAAATCGAAAATCCAACAAATATTACAACCCCTAACATCGAAAATACCAAACAACAAATTCTAAACTCTCAATCCACCAAAAAAAAAAAAAAACCTTACAAACCACTTTGAAATCAATCCACAATAAAACAAATAGTCACATCCTTACCTTTAATTGAAAACTCACGAGACTATGCGGGTGAAGGACGACAACCCCCTGAAAGCAGATGACTTGGATTGGTGCGCCTGCAACGCAGGAATGGTGTTGCGACGAAGGTCTATCTAAAAATCAGACATATTTTTTTCTCAATTTCGTGCGAAAGAAACTATGCTGGTGAGGTGAAAGACACGAGGACAATAATAAAAAGACACGAGGGCTTCAAAGATGGGAGAGAAAAGGCACGAAAATGAAACCGTAGTTGAAGAGAAAAGGCACAAGGGGAAAATGGAAAGAAAGTTCACTCGAGAGTAATAGAATAAGAGATGTTTGACAAAAAGCCATAGAGAGAAGAAACATTTCAAAAGAAGATTTTACTACTATATTTTTCCATATCACAGTCTCAACTTTACATCAGTATTTAAAGACATTACAGACCATCTCACAGTACATTCTGTTATGAGAAATACTCCATCTAGAATAATCTATTTCACGTTGGTACCACTGCTAGGTGATGTGGCAGGAGCTCCATCCGTGCTAGAAGGAATATTGGCAGAATCTGTTGGAAGCATTTCTTTTGGTGTAGCACCAAGTATTTCTTCTGACTGATTGCACATATGCCTTAATAGATAGGAAGAAACCGAGGGAAAAAAGAGGAGTTTGGTAGAATAGATAGAAAAACTCGAGGGAAGGGTGTAGGGGTGGGGTGCCCCGCCCCCGCATGGCAGGGCAGGCAACGCCATTGGCAGGGGACAAGGAGGGCCCAACCCCGCCCCGCTCCCACTTACATTTATATATATATATATATATATTATATAAACATAAATATATTTATATTTTACAAATTGTGTATACATAAATATATATTACAATTTGTTAGATTTGTTTAGAAAATATGCAGTAACAAATTTAAAAACTATATAGTTTAAAAATTAATACACTACAACTTACATAAAATATACATTAGCAAATTTAAAAATTACATAGTTTTTAAATTATAATCATATTTACAAATTTTAAATTTACAAATTGGGTCTAAAAATGTATTTTTAATCACTCTTGGATTTAAAAATAATTTTTAAATCTAATAAAAATGTAGTATACTTTTTAAGTGGACGGAAGTAGGGTAGATTGGTGGCGGGGGGACGGGAGTGAAAACCCCACCCCGCGCCCCATGTGGGGCGGGATGTAGGGAAGGGGTGGCCCGATCCCGTAGGGGACGGGTAGCACCCCTAGAAAGGAGCGAGTGTTTTAGAGAGTGAGTGTTTTTGGATGGAATAAATAATTTTTTATTACTTTTTGTTGAATTACGATGACCATCAAATATGAGTCATGGCCATAAAATATGTGAGCTAGTTTACTGTAATTAAAAGAAATTTTGTTTTATATTTGCATAATCCAATACATCACATTTTTTAGACTCTATTTAGCCAAATTCTTTATTTTATTTGCCCTTGCATAATCCAACACTAATACATTAAATTGTTCAGCCTTGGTGGCTTGCTACACCATAAAATTATAGATATATGTTCAAATACCCACTAGACTCTAGATAATCTATTTTTCCGTTTTAATTATATTCCAAGTATGTTTAGATTTAACTTTTAGAATATTAGAATAGAAAGCAATACTACTTTTTCTATTTTTGATTTATTATAGCTCACGTTAGTTGTTGCGATGACAAATTATTTAAAATAATGAAGTAACTATGAGGTAGTCTAAGCTCCGTTTGGATACAGAAATACTCTTAACTCATCTCATTTCATCATTATAATTTTTTCAAATTCTTGTACATAATATAATAAATTATTCAACTTTTTTCAAATCTTAAAATAATAATAATATTAAAAAAATAATATTCTAATAATATTTTATTCAACTCATCTAAAACTATTTCATTTTATCTCATTGTCCAAACGAGCCCGAGTATACCGATACATAGTATCTACACACAGTCTCGTTTTAAGTTGTTTGAGAGGAGATGGTTTTAAGTTTTAGGGGTTGTAAGAGTATCGATGCATAGTTTTTATCTTCTCTCGCATGATAACTATCATTTAAAAACAGTCTCTGTAAGGGGATATTTGGTAATGTTTTTCATTTCATTTTGTTCCATCTCATTTAATTTTTAAATATAATTTAAATACAAACATTTTTAAACTAATTATTATAACTTTCTCAAACTTTCAAACAAAATACAAAAAACAATTCAAAATTTTTAAATCTAAAAACAAATATAATATTTACAAATCACATTATAACAATATTTTAATTTGTAGTATTTTTATTCAACTTTTTCTCTCTCGTTTTCTAAAACTCTATAAAACATCATAATTCAAACTATTTTACTACTATTCACAATGTATTTTACGTCTATTCACAAACCATTTCACTATTATTCATAGATTTCTCATCTCATCTCATCCCAATCTCCAAATTCTCCAAGCATCCCTTAAGACTTTTTTATATCAACTTTTGTGTTTAATGATGATGAAATTCAAGATAAAAATAACAACATTCTTTTAAAAATTTATAGGGACAATACTAAATATGTAAAGGCCACGCAACCTCGTGCTGTCCACATCTCTAAATTGTATCATCCAACAATAAGTAATTGAGAATTTTCTCTATCCCAAAAAAAAGGCGTCATAAAATATAAAAATAATGTTATTTATCATTTTTTTTATTAATCATCTTCTTGATAATCATCAAGGATTGAATAATAAGTACTAGACAATGATAAATAGTTTCTTAACCGTTTGATAGTGCATTAGAAGATGATGCAAGAATAATGGTTAAAAAGATAACTAGTAACACCGCTCAAATATTAATATACTATTATAGTACAAGGCATTTTAAAGAACTTCCACTAAACCTTATTTAGTGGCCCAATCTATTCACAATTGGTTTAGGATAATAATTCCACATACAGGCTACATGATGGAAAATGTTTTTAGCATCGTTCCCAAGCTAAACTATAGAAAGATCAACATCTTATGCTGAAACAAACGGAAACTCAAGGGCCAAGGCCGAGATTCTAGAATTAAACCAGGGAGAGAGTGTTTTTCGTTTTTCTTGGTTTTTCTCTCGGCCGAGTAGTGCAGTGCTGGGCCTGTGATATTGTTCATAAAGTTTTGCAGGCTTCGTGCAGTTCATTGTAGATGCTTTGAGCACTGCTACGTACAGCCCCTGTCAGGGACTGCGTCGGGATGAATGGAATTTTCGGTCAAAGTCAATGTATTTTTAAAATTTGAAGAAATGTAGATAAAATTTTTTACATTAACTTCTTTAAAAAATAAAAGCTTGACTAATGAGTTACAATAATTTTAAGTATATCTTAAAAAATTTAAAGATATACTGTTTATATTTAAAAATAATATTTTATTATAAAAATTATCTCAAGTGCTTTGCTTTTAATTTTCATTTTTCATGATTTTCACTTCCCCCAACGTACTTTCACTTTAAATTTTGTATTTAGTTTTGAAATATGTGAAAGAATAAATATTATTCTTAGTTAACATATAATTAGTGTAATTGTAAGATATGAAAAAATATTAAAATTATTATTTTAAAAAAATAATATTATATTATTATTTTGACTAATCTAATGTGGATTTATGATTAGAAAAGTTTTAAATTTATAAAAAATATGTACTTTTTATCAAATTGTAAAAATGGCTTTGATCAAGCTAATGTTAATGCTCCTCAAATTGTGGTCCAACGTCAAAACTGAACCTATCATATTTCCCCTCCAACAATTATCCCTCTCTCCGATGATAGAATTCCTAGATCCCTCCAATGACAGAGCCAACACCATATGGAACTCCAATCTCGTCGGCCACTCTTCGAGCTCCGTCCACCATAGTCAACGTTAGCTTCTCCTCTACCATCTTCGGCCACCTACAACATAAACCCTATGAGCAAACCAAGTTTTTTAATCAACTTTTTTTTAGATTTATTTTATTTGGCAGATTTATAGGCATTGTGATTAAGCTATGCTATTTGTTCCCTGTGAAGTAGTCTTCAATTTTGAAAAAATAGTGTAATATCAGTTTGCACCCAGATTTTTTGTTATGTCATTGCCTCGGATTTTCTATTCAAAGTGTTTTGGAGCTTTTTTGAATGATTTGGGAGATAACCAATTAAACGTTGTTTCTTTTAATTCACTCTGATTACATTTTGATTTCTAGTTCCATTTACCTTACGAGGGATTTGATGAAAAGAAAATTTGAAAATGAGAAATAAATTCAAAAAAATAATTATAAGGATCTTATAAAGTATTAAAAAAAACAATATTCATTTAGTTCATCCATTGTATAGTTTTGGATTTCAAGTTTTGAATGAATGAAGTGTAATTTTTTCTATTTGAAGTTTTTGAATTCGGCTTATGAAGTATGGCTGCTTGGTTGTTGGACAGTACCTTGCTTTTTTTATTTATGGATAGTACACTGCTATATAAATAAAACCTTAGAAGCAAATTTTATTTGAAAAACTTCAATTATTTATTGTAACATCACAAGTCTAGTGCTGTGTAGCAGATAAAGTAATATTGGACACTTACAACAACTTTACAAGTAACCAATCTAACTACAACGCTTACAAATTTGGGAAAAGAGCTAAGTCCCTAATACAACATTAACCATCATTTGATCATGATCCTAGCAATCAAAATGAGATTAAAATTGAAAGCCCCAATACACACAGAGTAGCATACGTGTGTAACTAATTTCTTTAACTAAACTTTCAAGCTTTTCTTGATTGTTAACCAACACTCTCTTTTGGATGCTCTCATCTATTTTATGGATCTCTTCATTTGCATGTTGGAATTTTTTTTTTCTCTTTTTTGAAGTTTTTTATTTTTTTATTTTTACTAGAGTTCTCCATTTCTCTGTTGGAAATCTCTTTTCCTGATAACTGGATTTTTATTCTATTTTTTAAAATTTGTCCATAAAAAATAGTTGCGTTGTAGTTTTCCCGGCACCAAAAACAACTTCCTAAATTATTGTAAGAAATTGAGACATGTACTTTAACGATATAGGAAATTAAAAGCAATACAAGAATGGGTTGTTAGTAATAACCTCCTTATTGTAGTTCGGACATAAAAAAAAAGTTCGTCTAGTATTTTTCTAGGTGTTTGCAAATTTCAGATGTGCTATCAATCCCCATAAACATTTTGGAGAAATCCATGAACAATGCTCAATCAAAGAATATGATGAATATGATTGCGACGAAGACATTCTAATCAGGCAACACAAACACCGTTCAAATTACTATAATGGACAGAGTTCATTAAACATAGATATTGTTTTTTAAGTTATTTTTTCCTATCAGTTTCAGATTATCTACAAGTCCTGGACAGTCCAAGATACCTATCTATGTCAGAATGCCTGTCACTAACCATAGCTTAAATGTAATCGAACACTTGGGATACTGGATAGAATGAACAGTAGAAGAAGCACTCAAGTATAGTCAATTAAGCGGACCAAAAACAACAAAAAGAAACTTAGAAATATGGGTTGGGGGCTAGTCTTCACAGCAGACAAGACGAATAAGAAATTATGGCGAGAGAGAGAGAGAGAGAGAGAGCGAGCGAGATTCTTGCGTTGGCTCGATCAGTTAGGGAGAAGGGTTAGGGCTTTCAAAGGGAGGGGGAGGGGGAAAGGGAATTCGAGACAGGGATGGAACGAATCGTTTCATTTTTTCATGCGTGAGCAGTCCCTTTTTGAGACTGCACCCAGAATTCCTCTTTCTTATTTGAATGGTCTAGACTTGATAACTTGGACCGGCATTTTGGTATGTGGGGGACCATTTTGTGCTCGATTTTGCATCTTAAAATGGAAAATACTATTTATAAATAGTGTAGATTATATAATTTGAAGATAAATTTTAAAAATAAAATAAAAGATTATAAATTATATATAGTATGCTTTATAAACAAATCGAATTGTAAATAGAAAAACTCTCCGACCAAAAAAATTGACTTGGCAGCAGGGCAGCAGTGTCACCAGTCGATTGCAATAGTACTTGCGCCCCCCTTTTCCGCGAGTGCTTTATTAGAATAGTCGATTGGTTGGGTGGAGTATTTTTTTTTTCTTTTTAGCCATGCCCGGGGTGATGGTAACTACTTTTCATGATAAAAAGGTTAACCTATAATTATTAGAAGTTGGTCTAATCTTTGCACTTCTGGATTATTGCAAAACTGCCATGAACCAGTTCAAAATCGCAGACATCAGTCAACCGCACAAGCTTTTAAGTCCAAAATCTACCTTAAATAAAAATCTAAGTTTTTATATAAGATAATGTGAATAACTCTGATTATTTAGTATGTTAATAAATAAACTTGTTCATTTTCGACACCTAAAATTGTCTTATGTCGAGCTAACGCATTGAAATGGTCTCTAACCTTAATGCAAAGAAACGAACAAAACAAATTGTGCGGTTAGAAAAATCCGTTAGAACAGTGCACAGTAGGGAGAATCTGTAGCCCACGTGCAAGGCCCATGAAGTGGTGGGTCGCACTCACTCGGACACCCATATGTAGGAGGATCTTAGCTATAACAGACACCGCCCCAAGTCGCAGTCAGAAAATGAAAAAATATACAGATTAGGCAATTCGTGTCTTGTTGCAGAGATAACTCGTACAAAAGCAACAATAATAATAAAACATGAGAGAAAATAAGAACAACAACAACAACCCTAAATTACAAAACAAAACAAGACAAAACAAAAAAGATACGTCATCACGTGATTATCACGTGATTATTCTTATCCTGTCGAAGATCATACAAGTCCAAGTCCCAAGTCGATAATGTCCACATATCGTTGGACAGGTGTCAAGATCTCCGCCCTTATTACATCTTTTCATTTCGGGACCCCACTTCGTCAGTACCTAATGCTCCCCTCGTCTTCGGCTTCGCTGCCTGCATAGCCGGCCCAGCAGACTCAGCGCGAAAGTGCTCGGCGGAGTTTCGTAGCCAGAAGCCCCGGCGCGCTCAAATGGGGCAAATGACCCTCGGTATCCAGCGTCTCCACTGTGTTTCGTCCTCCCAAATGGTCCCTCAGATACGTGGCCACGGAGGTCGGGACCGACACGTCCCTTGTGGTCTGAAATATGCAGCACGAAACCTTGACTAGGCCCAAGACACCTCTCAGATCGCTGTTGAATACGGAGCGCGACACGAATAAGGTTATGTCCGGTCTCATGTTGAATAGGGTCCGGCTGAATTCTCGAACCGCGTCCGGGACATCAGCACCTACCGCCAAAGGTGCGTAACCTTGCACCCATGCTTCGTAATTAGCCTCCATTGCGTACAAAACTTTCTCGATTTCGCCTCGCTCGAATCCTCCGTGGTAATCTTTGTCGTTCAAGAATCTTAAAAATTAATGCATAAAAACCAAAGATCCATTTAGGTTAAGCAATCAACGCAACGGCCGGCGACAAGTAAGCTAATGAATTGTTTTACCTTGGAGAAGCGCCGATAAGGATGAGCTTGCTGAAGAGATCGGGGCGACGAATGGAAGCCAAAATTCCAATCATGGCGGAGACGGAGTGGCCAACGTAGGCACACCGATCGACTTTGAGAGCGTCGAGGATGTTGATTAAGTCATCGACGTAGGAGTCGAGTGTGGTGTAGCGGCGAAAATCGAAGTAATCAGGATTGACACTGCCGGCACAGACAAGGTCGTAGAGAATGACGCGGTAGTAAGGGGTGAAGGAAGGGAGAATGCCTTTCCAGACGGACTGGTCGGTACCGAAGCCATGGGCGAGGACCAAGAACTTCTGGCCGGACCCTTCCACACGGACGTTGAGAGCTTCTAACAAGGTGTTGCCCGTGAGATACATAGGAAAGTCCGAGATGAGGTTATCTTGATTGCTATGAGAAAAGGAAGATTGAAATTTAGCAAACTGGGTGGGGTGGGTGTGGGTTGGGTTTGGTTTATATATTTATCTAATCTGATCTACCTATCCAGCTTCTTCTTTAAAGTCGTCGAAGATCTGTGGTTCTATTTATACTGCCAAGAGGAGTATAAAATAATCTTAAATTTACTGGGGTTTTTGGTTTGCAGGGATCACAGTCGAACTTGCGCTCTTCATTTTATGGAGACGTCTTAATCAATGACAGGGTCTACTGGGTAGGTGGTACTGGATTACGATTACTATTGATTGTCACTGCCTTCAAACCACAGTCTGCTGTCAGGGTAACACCACTCACTTGAGCCCTTAGATTTTTTCTTATATTATTATTATTGTTGGGAAATTTTTGTCCCATTTCTGTATTTTGTGATATTTCAGATTTGCTGTTTTCTTTTCTTAATTTTTATAGCCCGTCGCTGATCGATTTGTAGTGAGTCTGATGAACCCTCTTTTTCCTCGGTAGATTATAATAAAGAAAGAGATTCAGGGCTTCTTCGTCTAGTCTAAATTTTTTTTGTAATTATTTTTCAAATATCATTTAAATATAAAATATTTTGTAATTTTCAATTTTCAATTTTTTTATTTAATTATTACCATTGTAACACAAAAGTCCAATATAATTTTTCTAAATTTTTAAATAAAATATAAAAAATAACAAGCCTTTTCCAATTTTAAAATAAAAATTATATTGAAACTATTTTTAATTTTATAATATTTTTATTCAACTTTTCTCTCTCATTTCTCTAAACTCAATAAAACATCTTAACTCAAATTATTTCACTACTATTTATAAAATCCTCATCTCATTACTCAAACATGTCCTTAAATATATATAAAATAAGAAGTAAATAAATAAAGAGATTGAGGTGTTGAGAGCTTATAATTCTTTTAAGATGTTAAAGCATCAATCAATGAATGATTATATTTACCGTTAATTGTCATCAAGTTAAAATATTTTACATATATAATTGATAGTATAACTTGGAGTAATATAATTGAAGTAAACTCCTTGAGTTTGAATTTGGCTTGGCTTGATTGCATCATGTTCTATAAATATCAATTTAAGCGGCCTATACAATATTATTAATCCGTGATATGACAATAAATGTTTCATCGCATGTTACCATAAACATAGAACATCTATCTATTCCTACCTCCGTAGGCCATTTATTTGTAGCGAAAAACAAAAGAAATAGAACAATTCTACCCAACCTCCTCAACCTCTACACACCACATTTTTTTAAATTTTAATATTTTTTAATATTTTTTTAAAATTTTTTTTAAGTTTATTCTTTTTAAACTAATTTAATTTTTTTATTCATTATTTATATATTAAATATTTAATAAAAAAAATATGGTGTGTGGAGATTGTGTGAATAGTAAGAGGTTGAATAGATTTTTTGAAAGAAATATGCAGGGTTTCCCATTATGCCTCCATATATATACCTGAGAATATATATATATATATATATATATAGTACACTATATTCTCTCCTCCTCTTTATACATTTTATTTTCCTGCTAAAGTTTGTATTTTTACAGGGGTCACGTTGCCGATGGTGATTGAATTTGTTTTACTCGGACCCTCCTTTTAGAATAAAGGAATAATTCAATTTTGTTTTCCTTTTTCCTATTGGTTGGTTGCAGAAGGAATAACTTGAATTGCTTTCTATAAAAAAATACTGACATTTTTCAATTAAAGACCCACTAGCAACCCATTCAATTTTAAACTTAATTGCCATGTTGTGCATTTGAGACAGATCATCTATTCTGAATACTTCCTTATATTATGATAGATTACTTATATATAGATATGTATGGTACAAAGAAATTCGCCAACTGTAGCCAATTTATAATCAGAAATTTGGCGTTTGCAATTTAGGCTTTTTTGTTAGTAAGAAGGATATTGTAGGTATCAGCTGAAAAGGAAAAAAAGGAGGAAGTGGATGGTGGAGTGTTGCTATTTGGCAATAATAGCACAGATATATGAGTGCTGACGATCGAAGAAGATGATGATCCAACCAAGAATGACATGATATTAATCGAGATGAGGAGTGGAAGACGAATGATAATAAAAGGAATAAGAACATGCATTAATATTACAAGTACAAGATCGATCAGGCATCGGCGCCATGCATCTCTTATCATCAGTTCAAAGTTCGAAAGGATCATATTCATGATCAAGCTGTGGATGATGCATGTGGTTGTTGGTATTAATGCTCGAGACTGTAGCTCGGCGTGAACGTTTCACATGGAATTTCCATCCACTGCTAATTGAGTAGAAAGTAAGGTCACGAGGGAAGAATCTGATTCAATGGGTGTAGCCTTCAAACCCCCCCCCCAAAAAAAAAATATATATATATATATGTACTGCATGGCCCATCTTTGTGTCTTGTTGCCACATCCAAATCATTGGCAACCCCGACATCGCTCGCTCCTCCTCTTTTGAAAGTTCCTCCCATCTTTGACAAGGATTGCCCAAGCCAACCGCAAAAAACACCTCTCTCTCTCTCTCCAAAGTTTTTACCTCTTTAGTTAAAGCCTATAGGACAAATGAATGCAAGGTTTCGTGAATAACTTCATTTTCGAGCGTTGCTCTTAATCAATACGAAGCGCACACGGTGCATAGGATTATGCTTTAATCTACAATGTCTTTCTTTCTTGTTCTTTTTTCCTTCTTTCATAGTGGAAGCTGCTGCCAATCAGCGGTCCGGACTCTATACGTTCAAAAGCTTTCTGTACGTGGAGTACATATAATATTATATGCCCGATCAATCTATGCCCATGCCAGCTGCAGGTTGCACGCAGTCGACGTATCTGGCGGTAGAAAGAATCCTTAATTGTTTGCCCAAAACTCGGAAGTTTTCAGCTTACTCTCGGAATCGGAATCCTTAGTTATATAAATAGAAATCATGTTAACACTGATTTAAGATCAGAAACGATCATATAGTTGAATGTAATTTCATTCAAGAAATTCAGAGCTAGCTAGACAATCAAAGCCCATAAGGGATAGATATGAAGAGAGAGGAGTGCATGATGACAAAGATCTACAAGTAGCGTCCACACCAAAATCTAGCGAAAACTAGCATTCATAGACAGTGCTACACAAATATCTCACACTAGCTATATAGATAACACCATTTTTTTCCCACTATTTCCTTGAGCAATTTACACAACCTTAAAATTGATATAAACAATCGAAGTATCCAATTTGGTACGGTCGATAGGGGATCACATTAACCCAAAAAATAAAACACATGGAGTAGAACAGCTTGCACGGCTCGATCCTGGCCTTTACACTAGCTATACACTCCTTCTAATTGCCGATCTTACTTTATAGCTAGAAGAATGAGCTATTTCGCACTTGGCTCCTTGGATTTGTTTACTGGCAATTATGTGGTGAAAACCTAGCTAACGACTGAACCTGTGCCGGGACCGGAAGTGACTGGTGACAAGATGACTGCACAAAGTAAGCATAAAAAACAGCTAGCTCGAAATGAACCCAACTTTGTTTGTCCTATAACGCCTGGATAGCGAGTAAGGTTCCATCAACGAGAGATGAAAAGGCATGTGAGGGTGCGACTTAGACAGTTTACAGATAAGTCATGGCTTGGGCCACCACCCCTGCTGCGCGCCCAGCAGTGGCAACTGGCATATTCATTTTGGAAACAATGACTTTGACAGAGAGAGAGAGAGATGAATGTCTATAAAGGTTTATATACGATTCGTACGTACAGCCTTGTGTAGACCTATGAAGTTGTAATTGATTTGATGAGTCATTGGGCTTATCTTATCTTTAGACTTGGCAACCATATCCTTTAACTTTATGTGCCACACACACACACACTCAGTCACACAAATATATTTTATATAAATATATATATATATATATAAATAAAGAGAGACGTAAAACTAATCTGACTTGTCGTTCATCCAGAATCCATTTTATATATATATATATATATAATACGGGGAGTTAAGTATAAGCAAATTAGTGTTTTAATTATCTTAGATTACGAGGTGCAATTGGGGATACAGGATCCATTAATAGGAATATAGGATACACTTTCTGATTAAAATGGTTAGTAGACACATGATATATATACACAGCAATTTATAAGTTGTATATATATATATATATATATATATTCGTCCTGTTGAGGATCATGAGTTCACTCCTTGACTCAATCATGCATTTTTATGGATACCATTTAGGTTATGCTTGGATGTTTCAACTTATTCAAAATTTTCATCTCATCTCATCTCATCATTACAATTTTTTCAAATTCCTATATAAAATATAATAAACAATTCAACTTTTTCAAATCTCAATACAACTTTTTCAAATTCTAATTTAACTTTTTCAAATCTTCAAACTAAAAAATAATATTTTAAATTTTAAAATAAAATATAAAATTCTCATCTCACCTCCCAAACATATCTTATTCATCGTTTCACTGTTGGAGTTTGAAGGAATATTTGAAGTGCGTGAATGCATGCATGCGTACGTTCCTTGTTATGGGCATATTTTAAATTTGACAGATTCGTCCATCATATAATGGTCATGTTATTTCTCGAATCCTAGTTCAAATTCTTTTAATTTGCGCACCATAGTCAAACGCATGATCGATATACTTGACTTGTTAATCAAGAAAGCTAGGATCTTAAATATTCAAATTAAACTTTAATATAACACGACAATATATATTTAATTTATAAATAATAAAATTTGTACAACGTACGTCTTTTTAGTAAATTATCACACTCCTTTAATTCCAGGCCATTCAAAAAGTATAATGGGCGTGATCAAAACGATTCTCTTGAATCTCTTCTATCATTATATCGGAGATTATAATTTCGAATATTTCAATTCTGACGTAACTACTATCCACTATAATTAGTCACGTGTCCATGAAGTTTTATGATCTGCATGTCTTTCTGATGATCTCCAGCTCACTATATAATATATATATATATATATATACCCACCCCTTTACTCCTTTACAGTCATTTGCCAGAATACATGCATTGATACATTCGGATAAAGAAAGAAAGTGTAGGCCATCTTTTTATTTGCATGCGCGTAGAAGCTATGCAGCCCTCCCACCCACTTCAATGTAGGGTCTCAATGTTAGGACTCGGGAGACTTTTTCTGCACATATTCGATTTTCACTCAGATTAGCTGAACTTGGATAATGTACCGCGATAGTGACCACCTTCTCCTCTTGCTTGAGAACATGATGCACCAGTGTAAGTTCCACAAATTCAACGTGAGATTTATTTGGTCAGTGATAAAGTGGATGGTGCATATAATTGCTGCTGATAATTCATCCAGCAGTTACCATGCATGACTTCCCCACCTGGCCAGATAGAAATCCAGCAGTTTCGATCGACGGCCTGGAATTATATATATATATACCTTTTTGTTGTCACTTTATATATTATTTATGGCTAGCTACTGTTGTGGTGTGATATAATATAAATATATATATATATATATATATATATATGTATACGCAGTTTCAAAAAATATATATAAAAACACACCCAGATATATATATATATATATATATATATGCAAATAATCATTTCAAGTTACCTGATACAGATTGGCAAATGGATTAATGACACGATACAAGGATTTACGAGTATTTATTACAAATTATTTACAATGAAAACGATGATTTGTAATGAAAATTGACTCATTTTAATAAAAAATAATTATTTTTATAACAAATAACTGATCACACGTGAGAGTATTTCTTGTAGTACACCATATATAACAATTAGCAGCCAGACTCATGTGACATATTTACTAAGTGATTATTATTTAAATAGTTAGCCTATCAAGTCAGTTATTTATAATATATTACATCAATATTTATGATGAGCTAGCGGATAGAATTTAAAATGCAGGTTATCGTTTGGAAGAATACAATAATACGATTCGTTTTTCCAATTGGCATATTTTAAAATTATTTAGATGAGAATAGGGTGAAGATAATGGGTTTGATTATTTTGAATCAATCATTGCAGAGAGCGTGCAATGACCAAGTTATACCTAATAAAAAATTATATTAATGAGTATAGAATGTGCAAATATCATGTATTTTTTAAAATATATATATAATTTACTTAAAAAATTAATTTTTAAATAATAATTCTCACTTTTTCGTAAAAATGAATGCACCACATTCATCTGGCATTAGTGGGTGGGAAAAAAACATTTGTGGAATCCGCCCCCCTAAAGTTTCATGGAAATCTCAACACAGATTCTGCCGAGTTATCGTTCACTACCTGGAGCAGCTTAATTGGCCGAAAAAAAAAATGAACTGAAATACGGAAAAAGTAGGGAAGGATAAGGAGACAGATAGCCAGTCTGTGATTTGCAACAAGGCAAATTGCAATGGATGCGATTAGACTGCGAGTGCACGCGTGCATTAATTTGTAGTCCGCATATTGTCTCCGATGTGGTGGGTTCCCATCGTACACCCTTGTTTATTTGTTTCTGATCTGATAAATGCTTTGGCCATTAAAATTTTAATAACAAAAATATGTTGGGTTAGTTAAATTATAAAATTATTTTTATTTTAAAATACATTTAATTTATATATAAAATCATATTAATTTATAAATTTATATTTATATAAAAAAAAAATCATAACGGTAGCAATTCTCTTCTTTCTTTTCTTTCAGTTTTTAATCATATCAATTTATAAATTTATATTTATATAAAAAAAAATCATAACGGTAGCAATTCTTTTCTTTCTTTCCTTTCAGTTTTTTTTATTTTTTTAATAAAAAAATTAAAAATTAAAAAAAATATTATTAAAATATTATTTTTTTAATATTATTATTATTTTAAATTTTGAAAAAGTTGATTTTATTTTATGTAAAAATTTAAAAAAATTGTAATGATAAGATGAGATGAAACAAACGGAACTTAATATTTAATTCTATGCTATTTATAACTATTTGAATGACTTTTTTTTTATACCAAATTGACTCTTTTATATCAGTTTAAGTTTATATGATATATATGGACTAAGTGAGAGAATACAGTTTTTTCCTTTTATTTAAATTTGAAATTTTACGTAATTATCATCATGTAAAAAAACCATTGCATGTATACCACACCACTATCATAGATCAAAATTGCATATAAATATTCTAGGTCCGGTCCGAACTATTGGTGGGAACTGGGTCTTGCTCATTCTCTCCACGAGTTGTGCGAATATTCTAAATTTTCAGTCAAGGAATTTTCGGTTAATTTAATTTTTCTTAAATAATTATAAAATATTGTCGCTATCGAGTAATAAGATTCATTGACTGAGAAACTTTGTCTCCATAACCTGTCCTGATTATAATCGGGAAATTAAGGTAAAAAAATAGTGAGGGTTAGTTGACTTAATTCTATGTTGGAGTAAAAATGGTTGGTTCGAAATCATTCAAACATGAAACATGTCAAGCTGATAGTTTTATCCGAAATGGTTGGCCCGAAATCAAACATGTCAAGATGAAACATGTAAAGCAGCTTATAGTTTGAACGGAATTATAGGACTAAACTATTTTGTTTCATGTTTTGTGAATACCTGTTCATTTGCGGTTGAGTATTGAGGTATTCTCATATATTTTGTGAATAATAATAACAAAATAATAAAAATATTAAATGATAATGAATAGTAATAAAAAATATATAATAAATAATAATAAATTAATAAATAAAAATGAGATATTCTGAAAATATCTAAGATATTCTCAGTATCCAAAATTATAAGTTATTACAGTAGGAATACTTTTAGTACTGTACCAATCTTTGATTAAAAAAAATAATTTTGTAACAAATTAATCATTTGAGACCGAAATTACTTTTTTTTTTTCTACAAAAATGTTGGTGAAAATATTTTTGTTACGGTAAGTATGAGGCCCATGATCCATTCGAATACTGAACAAATAGTTCAAATGTAACCTGACTAATCAAATCGACAGATCGTTTGAGAGATTAAGGGATTGTTTAGATATTTAGAATATCTTAAGATTTTATTAATAGCAGTAAAATTATTCTAATTAAAATGTTTTATTATGTTTTGAAAAATTAGAGAAAAAAATTTGAATAAAAATATTATAAAATTAAAAAATTATTTGAATATATATTTTTAATATTATTTTTACTTTTAATTTTGAAAAAAAATTTATTGATTTTCATGTTTTGTTTTGAACTTTGTAAAAATTGTAATGATTATATAAAAAAATTGAAAATTGAAAATTGAAAAATATATGATGCTTGATAATGAAATTGTGATAAGTTTTTAGAATTTCTCATATCGTCTCATTAACCAAACGTACCCGTTTGGATTTAGATATGAGTTAAGATAGTCATAGATGAGTTGAATAAAATTTTTTTTTTAATATTATTATTGTTTTGAGATTTGAAAATTTTGAATTGTTTATTATATTATATGTTGAAATTTAAGAAAATTGTAATGATAAGATGAGATTAGTTGAGATAAAATGAGATGAGTTGATATGAGTTTCCAATCCAAATTGGGGCTAAATCTATCATCTAAACATCTATGGCTATTTTGGACTATAAATGATAGAAAAATGTTAAATATATTTAAGAAAAATTCACAAAAAACTTACTTCTATGTGTCAATTATCGATATGTTGAAAATTGTGAAATTTTGATTTCAAAATAAAACTAATAAAAGAATTATTATAAATAAAATTATAAGTAAAAGTGTATATATTTATATGTAACACTGCTCTAAATAATACGTGCATTCTAATGAATATTAGGGACATTTGTATTGTCTAACAAAAAAAATTATTTCAATCGGATTGGTCAATTTTGTTCTAGTTTATTTTCGCATTGACATTCTAAAGTATTAAATTTTAAAAATATGAACAATCACTACAGACCAGACAATATTTTTATAATAAAATCTCAATTGATGATACAAACTGTCCAAATTTAAAAACTTAGAATGTTATTTTATAGTATTGGTAGTTGGGAAAAAAGGATTCCATTAGATTGTTATCCGAACTTAAAAGACTCCGAGTGAGATAATTATAAGATAATTTGTCAATAATAGTACGATAGTTTGAGTTAATATTTTGTGGGGTTTTGGGAAAAGAAAAAGAAAATGTTGAATAAAAAATATTATAAAGTTAAAATATTGTTAGAATATAATTTGTTAATATTGTTTTTGTTTTGAAATTTGAGAAAGTTGAATTATTTTTTATATTTTATTTGAGAGTTTGAAAAAATTGTAATGTTTAGTTTAAAAGTATATGTGTTTAAGTAATATTTGGGAAGGAGATGAGATTAAAATTTTGGGATAGAATTTTTTTTCAAACAAGCCTTAATGGTACTCGAAGTGTTTTTTACCGGCAACAATAAATACTTTAGAAATTAATGTACATATAATCTCCCTCATTTCAAACCCTCAAACTCGACTAAGAATTTGAAATGACGTTAATCCATTAGTTGATTGTATTGGGGTTATCCAACGTCGTTTGTGGAATGGACTGATAGTTAATTTATAAGTGCGAAGGAAAGCCTCACAGCTTTTGAGGTCAAGAGAGATCCAAAACTACTCAACATTAGTACTAGTGTTCAAGTTTACCAACAGTCTTAGTGTGGCACCCCCCACTTCCATGCACGAGCACGCATGAAAATCGAGGTATCGGGATGATAACGACACGGTCACGCACCCCATCGACACGTGCCGAGTGTGTGAAATGTAACACGTGTATAATAAACAATACGCAGTGAAATTGTTAAGTCAAATAACTAAATACCAGAATTTAATACAATACAAAAATACTGAAAATCCACATGTCAACATAATACGATTTTTTTTTACAAATCAATATCAAATAAAATACAATAAGTATAAGCAAACAATTAACTTCAAATACAAAAATAGCCAATGTCCCTACTCCTCAGGCAGAGCCGCATCTTCGGGCTCAGCTTTCTCAAAACCTGCATCAAAATTTACAGTACCAAAAAGATGGTACCGCGGGTAAGTAAAACTCAAAATGCTTCAAAGACATAAATATATTAAAACAACTAACGCTATGCATGTACATGACGACCAAAGCGCAAAACTCAAGAAAAACACAATTTTTTGAAAATCATACTTTTTCCACGTACGCCAAAAATCACCATTTTGCACAAAACTAAAATCTAGGAATAAATCCATTAATTCTAATTTTTAACCGTATGCACCATGGCCTTCCCAATGGACCATCCACATACTCTGACTCCCTTCGTCACCCCATGGGTAGTGACCATGCGAGTGATGCCCAGTTCCTCGCCCACCGCGTACATAGCCAAACATCCTCTGACCCCGCCAGCACGAGGGGCCACGGAGTTGGATCAAGAGTACTAACATCCCGTCCAAGTCCTGGGCAACAGCCCCAAGGGACGACACTCAATATATTCCGCTCCCGAGTGCCCAGATGAGCTACACCGAGATAATATCTCATCTCGGCTTGTGAGTGATACACACGCACCCGAAAAATATTTTTCACATAAAACACAGTTTCCAAAACACACACCCACGCATGTGTGCACAATGCCATGAAATCGACCAATTATCAACAACCAACAATTATCAGTAATTTTCCAACAACGAATACAGTCAAACCAGATAACCAATCACAGTGTATAAAACAGGTTAGTGCAAAAATATACTAAGTCTTAAAAAGTCTTTTGGAGAAATACTTACAGTGCTATAAAGTAATTTTAGGAGGATTACGGAGGAGCTGGAAGCGCCAAAACAGCAACTCCACAGTGTAAAAACACTGTGGCCGAAATGCACATAAAACTCAAATTCAAACGAGGTCAAACGAAAGCTAGGGAACGGTAGGGTGGGGCCTATGGAAGGTGGTGAAGCTAGTGGAAGCGACGGTTGGCCATGGGTGGCGGCCGAAACGGCGGTGGAAGGCCAAAAAGCTCAAATCGGAGATGTGTTTAGTTCAGCTTCACCGGTGACGGATCGGGGCCGAAATTAGGTAGGTTAGGACTGCAAGGGGGCGGTGATAAAGTGGTGAAAAGGTGGCGGCCAATGATGGCGGAACGGGAGGAGGAAGGCCGCGGCTTTGAACGGCTCGTGGAGGCTAACGCCGGCGCGGGTGGTTTGAGATTGGAGGGGTTGGGTTGCCGGCGGTTGGAGAGTCGATTGGTGCCTGACGGTGAGGGTCACGGCGGCGGCTGGGAGGAATGGGCCGAAAGCACAGGGAGAAAGAGAGAGAGAGAGAGACGAGAGAGAGAGGCTGTGCGCGGGAAGAAAGAAGAAAGAAAATAAGAAAAAGAAAATAAAGGAAAAAAGTACTTAAAAATCAGGGTGTCACACTTAGGCCTAACATTCCACAGGAGAAACATGTTGTCACTGTTCCGACTCAAGACCTGATATGTGAGGGAGAGATTGACATCAATTGTGAAATGAGTTAGTTATCATTTATAAGTGTAATGAAAAATCTCACCTCTTGAACTAGCTTACAAAAACACAAATGGTTCAAGCGTGCATTGCCCCCACAAGGGTCATAATTTGATACGATTGATTAGATAAAATGAGAGAGTAATTACACTTGTAGGATAAAATTTTGTGCAAGATATGCATGAGTAAAAAGGAAAGGATAATTATTTGGATAAAGAATATATTAAGTAATAAACTTGATTTTTTTTAAACATCTCTTTAACCAATTTTACAGTTATGGTCAATAAACTTACATATTTTGAAATGACGTAATTAAATTTAGACATAAATTGTCTTTCACGTTGGGGTTCTGATTAGGGGTGTAAATTTAAAATTTACCAGACCGAACCAGATTGGTTCATTCGGTTTTGAAACCAATCCGATTCAGAACTGGTTCCTATGTTATAAAAACCGATCGGACCTGGTCCGATTTCAGTTCTGTAGTTTCTGGGACAGGATCGGACCGGTTGGAAAAAATATATATATAAATTAATTATATAATTTTATATATCATATATTAAATAATTTCATATTATAATTTATAAATTATAACGTAAAATGTTAATCTTAAATATGAACATTTGTAATTTGTTTGATCATATGTTATTAATATAATTATATATTTGATAATGTTATTATAATTTATAAAATAAAAGTTTAATCTTAAATATAAAAATTTAATTGATTATATGCTCTAAACATAAAAAATATATATTAAATTATTAATAACATTTTATCATAAGAAGTAACGTTTTATTATATATTTTTTATATTTTAAAAAAATCAAAAAATTGAATTGGACCTGACTGGAAACCAGTAAAATTGGAGGTACCGGTTGGGAGGAAAATTGGAACATAATCAATTTTAAAAAATACAAAATCAATACATACCGATTCGATCTTAAATTTTATCTAAAACCGAACCGTTGCCCTCCTAATTCTGGTAAACTACTTGTTTTGCAACCCGGAGTCGGAATCCATATACACGAGTGTCCGCCCGCTAAAGCTAACTGCCTGGCCTGAGCCTGGCTCTGCCCAGATTTCAAATGGGCCGTGAATACTGAAAGGAAAGCGGGTTTATGGCCGACGAGGTCTACTTTTTGGGCCCAACGTCAGTTTTGAATGTCTTTTATATTGGGCCGAATTGGTTTTCTCCAATCTGTTATCCGTACAAAAATTATATATATCGATAAATATATTAAATAATTTACAATTTTATCATATTAATTATTCTAAAAAAAAATAATAAAAATTTAAATTTGATAAATTCGATATGTTTACATATCACCGTGTAAATAGTATAACTCTTACTTTAAGTGGTTGCCAAGTTAAAATATATATACGGAAAGTAAAAGCCTTATGTGGCCCCTAGGTTTAGGAATCCACTTTGAAAGCGAGGGAACAATGCAGCCTTATAAGGCAACAGACTATACAAATTATAAATAGGGTAGAAGTGTAGAATGAATTATGCTATAGCATCAAATTCGAGATAAAAGCGTGAAAGAAGAGAGAGGAGTAAAGTTTGCAAGTTTAATTGGAGTATAATTGAGTCAGGACTTTGATTCTTAAAGTGTGACCATGGAAAGTGGCGGCTTAGGGCTTTAAATGAATCAGTTTTTTTGATAACCCACTCAGTTAAATTTGTATCGAACTCAACTCGTAAAATAAAAATACTTATCCATGAAAGGAAATACCTACTTGATTTGTAAATGGCACATATCTGACAAAATTCGACTCGACTCGATTAAGGTTTGTTAAGCCTCACTCGTTTATGCTCGAGTCGACTTGTTAGCTCGACTGGATTAAAACTCATTTATATATTGATAAATATATACATACACATACACCTATACATATACATATATATGTATTAGCTAATAATATAAGCATGTCACTTTTATAATTAAATATATAATATGTAATATAATTACTTATATCTATATAGTGAATATACTTCATAGGTATATTTTATAATTTGTATAATAATTAGTCAATAAAATTTAATAAGTCCATATACTAATATGTGGGAACCATATATGAAATAGATATATGTTATTATATTAAATTTATGTATTAATAATATATGTAGGCATATAATATATTGTTATTTTGGATAAATATCAACTAGTTAAATATTAATTATTTATAAATTTTTTAAGATTTTATAATTTAATATAGGTTATACTTGTTAGTTGTATAAATTCAATATTAGATATTTTATCTTTTTATTTATTTATTTATTAAATCTTATTAAAAAATAAACAATTCGAGCTTGACTCGACTTGAACTCGTTTGTGGTACGAGCTTGAGTTAAGAGTTTAGCTTATTAAGTCGAGCTCGAACAAAATATAAAAAAAATTTTAAATTCGGACTCGAGTATTTTGAGTCGAGCCGAGCTGAGCTCGGCAAGCCAAATATCGGCTTAGCTCGACTTGATTACAACTCTAATTATAATTTATAAAAGAGTTGGTGCTGCCCAAACCAATTTTTAATAAAAGTAATGCTAAATATAAACTTAGGTATATAAGTTTCGTCTATTTTTATTTTTAAATATGATTAAAAAAATTAAGTTTTTAAAAAATTTTAATTTTTTTTAATAAGATCAGGAGACTTACCGGCCTTTGGTATATAAAAATTATTATTTATTTCTAAAATCTTTCCTATTTAGCATTTATAGGCATACAAATTTTGTTGAGAATCGAGGAAAAAATCCTGATTTTGCCACGTAATAGAGAAGTATAGCGCCAATTTAGATCGAGATTAATTAATCAAGCCAACTGATTAGATTTTATTATTATTTATTTACTATTTATTATTATTTAATATTTTATTATTATTATTCATACTTGAAAATAGCTAACTACTCAAACGCATCCTAAATGTATCATTTATGAAATGTCTTTTTTTTTTTTTTTATAAGAAGAAATATATTTTATTTAAGATATGATCGGGATGATGCATAAAAGATAACTTGAGATTCTAAAAAAGATAATGAAAAAACCATAAATAAGGATAAGTAATTGCTATTTTTAAAGGAATAATTTTACTTTTGATCACATAGAAAAACAAATAAAAAAAAATTAATATATTTTTTTGTACGATTAAAATAACGTACCTATAAGGCTATAATAATCACTATCGAGTCCATAATGTCACGCGGTATAGACATCATAAAGCCTACTCCGAGTAGCCGGACCCAATAAATTGAGGGAAAATTCTTTACATCAGCCTACTATTTAGGATCAGCCACAACACACCCTACGTGTCATCATCTAAACCACTCACATTATTCAAATCACTTACATCCAAACCACTCATAGAGTGACACATCAGGTGTGCTATGCATCAGCTCGTGAACAGGGGCTGATGCATAGCACGGCTCTAAATTGAGATTGAAAAATACAGCGTTGTAGAATGTGGATCCCACGTACATACTCTGGCCATCCACGTGCGACGGCTGACACCTCCGCATGCTTACAACGCGCATAATATTTACCTGGGAGCCAGCCAATCAGGATTCAGAGAAATGTTGCGGACGCGTTTTGACTTTTTGTTTTTTTTGGGACAATATTCACCTGCTCCCCTCCTTCAAAGTATTACTGTACTCTTTCCGGTTTGAGCTCATAACCAACTTCTCTCCGGTTTTTGTCCGCCATCCTATCGCAAACTCTGACCGCTCCTCTCCTCTGTTGTTACGTAGACAGTACCAACAGAGATTAGTTTGAAATTAGACTTCGTAGTTGGATTCCGATTTGGTCAATTCAAGTCTTCTTTTTGCTGGTCTGCTTTTGGCACTAACTACTACCCAGTACCCACCCAATACGCAAGACGCTTTGCTTTGAATTAAGTTCGAAGTTATAGCGGAATAATACTTTTCTATTGTCCAACACTGACGCGATTCCTTATTCTTCCTCAAGCTTCCTTTTGAATTCTCTTCCCCGTGCTTCAATAAGGCAAAGGCTAGAGTCTGTGAATATGTTATAGGAGTATTCTTGCTTTTGCTGAAGTGGGAGGGTCCTCGATGGAGAGCTACCTGAACGATAACTTTGGGGATGTGAAGGCCAAGAACTCGTCCGAGGAGGCGCTTCAGAGATGGAGGAGCCTCTGCTGGCTAGTCAAAAACCCTAAACGGAGATTCCGATTCACTGCTAATCTCTCCAAGCGCTTCGAGGCTGAGGCTATCCGTCGCTCCAATAAGGTCCCAATCCCAGCTATTTTTCATTTCGTTGTATTTTTTTCTTTTCAAAATTGTTGCTAACATAAGGAATTGCCATGTATTCTGCACTTAAATCACGGTTATTTGGCAACAGAGTCAGAGGAAGATGTGGAACAAATGGATTCAATTTTTGTGGCCAAGTTGATTGTACTTGGTTTTTTAAGTTTGAAGTAGTTCTCATCTGCATAACAAACATTTGGAATTTCTATTTCATAAATCTAACATTTGATTTGAATTTTTGTAATAATAAACAAATGGAAAGTAAATAAAATAAAAAGCCTCCACCTTCTTTTGGTTTGAGCGTCGTTTAGCAATGGTACTATCGTGACCCCGTTGGTTTGGTCTTCTGCCCGCTTAAAGCTTTACATTCATTGGTTTGTCCAAGTCCAAAATATAACATTTCACTCATGGTGGGAAGCTTGGTAGATCTTTAGTACAGTTTCAGATTTAATGGAACTCTATAGCCAATCGAGTAAGGCTGAGCAAAAATTCGAAAATCCGACTTTGCTCTGGCTTCGACAAAATAGAGTCGGAGTCTTTTTTAATTTTTCAGTTGGAGGTGTCGCTGGACCGACTCTGACTCCGATCTAATTCTACTTTGACTTTATCCTTCGACTCCAATATTATACATATGTTATATAAATTTATATTTATCATATATACTAGTATAGTTATATAAGTAGAACTTATATAGTAAAATTCAATAATATACTATTATGAGCTAATTATTATGAAATAATATACTTATAGTATAAAAAAATAGACTAATAATAGTTTAGTATATGTAAACATCATAGTATTACAATAATACATAATCAAGTATATAAATAAGTTAGACATTAGTATTGAAATAAGCCTTAATATAATAAGTTAATAACACATAGTACTAATTTACTAATGTATAATAACATGTAATTAGACACTAAAAATAAGTTATAAATAAGTTAGACACTAATATAATATAATAACATGTAATACTATAGTATAGAAATAAGTTTAATATAATACGTTAATAACACATAATACTATAGTATAATAACATGCAATTAGACACTAGAAATAATTTTTTAATACTATAATATGATAACATGTAATTAGAACTATAGTACACTTAAATGTAATATTTTATAGATCACGGAAAGAAACCCTCTCTCTCACTCCAAAAAAAAAAAAAGCCTCCAGATCTGAATTTCACTGGAGAAGACTCCTTCTCCCCCCTACCCTTCCCTCATTTCTCATTTCTTCTCCTCCTTCTCCATCTCTTTCCCTCATTTCTTAGTTTGTTTTACTTTCTTCAAGGCTGAAAAAGTCAGATCTATAGTTTTCTTGCAACTCTCGAGAGACATGTGTAGCAAAAGAAGACTCTCAGGCTGCAAATCATTAGGAGGATAGTGGCGGATTTACAGAAATCACCGAGCGTGATCCTCACGTGCCATGCCTTCCAACGGCTCTTCTCACCACACGTGCTAGATCATCGGAATCACCACCACCAGATCTTTTGGATCTAATTTTTGTGGTTGAAAATAGACAAGCTTGTTGCTTTTACGTGCCGTCAAAGTCTACTAGAGTTAGTCCAAACTATAATTTATCCTTTTCGTTCTTGTTTTCCTTATTGCATTGTGAAAATAAAAAAAGAGTTCATCTCTTAGACGGTTTGTCCATAGAGATTGAGTCCTCCCTTTCTATGAAGGGTGAGGTTAAGTCTCTATTTCAGCAGAGTGTTGTCTCTTGGACGTTTGTCTATAGAGAGTATCAGCAATAATAAAGTCCAATAGGTTTCTGGTTCAGCTCTAAATGGTTGATAAGGTCATGGATGTAAGTTTTTCTTGATGAATGAATGAATGAATGATGACATTTCTCATAAAAAAAAATAGAACTATAGTATTGTAAATCTTGTATAAAAAGAAGTTAGATATTAATATAGAAGTAAATTATCAGTGAATGATTTAGTTTTAATTTTTAATTTTTGAAAAAATTAAAATTTGAAAGCCCACAAAAAATTATTTTTTAAAAATGGGCTAAATATAAAGCTAAAAAAAAAAATCTAAAAAAAGCACAAATCCGACTCTGCTCCTACAAGTCAGAGTCAGAGTTGGATCAAAATCTACACAAGTCGGAGTTTCGATTTGAACTCTGACAAAGTCGGAGTTAGAGTTGGGTTTAGGGGAATCTGACTCCAACTAAGGCCCCGTTTGGATTGAGAAGTGATCTCAACTCATCTCATTATTACATCATTCTCAAATTTTCACACAAAATATAATATGCAATTCAATCTTTTCAAATCCTAAAACAATAATAATATTAAAAAATAATATTCTAATAATATTTTATTCAGCTCATCTAAAACCATCTCATCTCGTCTCTCAATCCAAGCGGGGCCTAAGTTGGGGCTCACCCCCACAATCGAGAACTAGAAGTAAAGAATGCGTGGGAACATTTCTTTTGTTATTCTCTACATAGAAGTTATTTTATATTATAAGTAGATGGGTTGGCTTTTCTTTTGTTACTTCCTTAGTTACTTGACTAGATAATTAGAACCGGCTCTAGAAAGCAATTATAAAGATCGGAGGAAACCAAGCTACGCTTGGGCTTATGCTCCAAGAATGTTAGTCAATATTACAATTGGAGCCCTATAGAATCATCATATATAACAACATCTTTTTATTCCTAGGCAATTCATCTTTCTATACTCAATTTGGGGTAGAACAATTTCTTCCCTTGAATCATTGGCATCCTCATAAGACCATTCCTAGTTGAGATTGATTGTGATTTCATTCGTAATGATTCAAGGAAATCCAAACCACACGTGGATTTATATTCCAATTGGACTATTCAATGTGACAATTTGAGTCCGATGAAAACATTATAACCCGCAAGATTTTTTCCCTCGGAAAGAATTGGGCTCTCATTCACTACTATTCTATACAATACTTGTAGTATTACAGAAACTTTGGCCTCATGGCAGATAGTTTGTTGCCCCTTCCTTTTTGTTTTGATTGTGGTTGTGATACTCCATACTGACTGATAAGGGTAGGTGGTGTATGAGATCCCACATTGCTTGTGAAAAAGAAGTTCTTGCTCTTTATAATGGTTCCAATAAGGCTTCAATTGTATAATTTACTAGTCCTTTTGGAGTATAGACCCAGATGTGGCTTGGGCCTTTATTGGGGCATTACAAATTGTATTAGAGACTATTCCAACCAGAAATGTGGGATTTGAGCCGTGCACCCTATGACAGATTGGCTCGACGAGGACGTTTGGAATTTAAGGAGGGGGGAGGGGGGAGATTCGATACTCCATACTAACTGATAAGGGTAAGTGGTGTATGAGATTTCACATTGCTTGAGAATGAGAAGTTCTTGCTCTTTATAATGGTTTAAATGGGATTTCAATTGTATTATTGACTAATTCTTTTGGCTTGAGCCTCTCTTGGTGCGTTATAGTGGTATGACACTTGAACTTGAAGCTTCGATCCATTCAGGTTCCACAGAGCCAGCATATTTGGTTCGGTCCTATCCAACCCAAACCCTAAATTTAGAATTGTTGGCCTGTTTTGGAAGGTAGAATGGGGAGATTGAGGAGTTTGTTTAAGTCCCCTGAGAAATAGAAGTCTATAAAGGACCCTTGATAATAAAATTTTTGTAAACAAGGGCATATTTTTTTTATAAGAAAAATTAATGAACAAGGACATATTGACATGTGGTTAAAGAATGTCAGGAATGGAAAGATTTTGAAGTATAAATTCTCTATCACATGTCCTTTTCTCTCCATCTCTTTTTTTTGTCTTTTTCACAATTCCTATTCCATGAATCTCTCAATGCTTTCTCCTTCCCTCTCACTCTTGCTATATTATCAATCGAAAAGGATAGATTAATAAATCCCGAATACAAAAATTTGATTAGTAAATTTGGGTCTTAAAAGGAAAAAGAGAATTTTTGGTATATAATAATAAAAATTTATATCTAACTTCTTTATGTTTGGTCTTTGTTTATATTAAGCTGTGGTTCACTAAGTCAAGGTGTTCTAATTCTCATTAGCAAGTGCTCTGTAGGTTGGGCCTGAGGAAACAATACAACTGTGAGAAATCAAGGTGTTATATCATTCATGATCTGTGCAATATTAAACTACAATTAGCATACTTCCATTGATGCAAACAAAGTTGATGCTCAATTGTGCCTGCTGTGGAATTCGAATGTAAGCAGGTGTGGAAGTTCCAGACCTCATGGGCTGTACTTAGCACCTTTTAGCAAGTACGTGCTGTGGAACTTTTCCAACTGGGACATCATGAGCATATGCCACTAATTTTAATATCAGTTGCTTAGACTCCAAACTTTGCTGTAGTAAGGATCTGTAAGAATAATCTATGAGCTTTGACAACTGAGGTGCTTCTGGACTTATATTCTTTAATAATCTTACCTGGATAGGAACTTGCCTGCACTTTCTTGAAAATCTTCATGTACATCTATCGATTTTATAAAAATATTCTTCTGGATTGAATGTTGGTGGTTTACAAATGGGAAGTTTTGAGGAATGCACTGAGAGAGAAGTGGATTTGGTTAGACAATGTGTGGTGGGGGGTTATACAATGGCTTTTAAACTATGGTTATACGATGGCTTTTAAACTATGGTTATACGATGGCTTTTAAACTATGGTTATACGATGGCTTTTAAACTATGGTTATAAATTTTAAATCGTGTTCAAATTCAGAAACAATGAATTTCCTGAAAATTGGACATTTGTTGTGTCCTGCACAACTGAGAATTTCCTTGCATATTCTTGATTTTCTGATGTCTCTCTCTATCTTTCTTTTTTCCCTCTTTCTTTCATGTTGAACATTATAGGAAAAGTTTAGAGTTGCAATTTTGGTTTCGCAAGCTGCACTTCAATTTATCAATGGTAAGTATCTTTCAAATTAAACATTTGTAATGTTATGGTTATACTTCATTGTGTTGACTGGAACTTCAATACCTGTAGGTCTAACTCTTTCCAGTGAATACACTGTGCCGGAGGAAGTCAAAACAGCAGGCTTTGAAATATGTGCTGATGAGTTGGCATCCACCGTTGAAGGCCGTGATGGGAAGAAACTGAAAATACATGATGGGGTTGAGGGTATTGCAAAGAAGCTTGCGTCATCATATGACACTGGCATTCCAACTTCTGAGCACTTGCTGAATCAGAGAAAAGAGATTTATGGAATTAATAAATTTAACGAAAGCCCAGTGCAAGGGTTTTGGGTCTTTGTGTGGGAAGCCCTTCAAGATATGACCCTTATGATACTTGCTGTTTGTGCTTTTGTCTCTCTTCTTGTTGGCATAACTCTGGAAGGATGGCCAAAGGGTGCTCATGATGGCCTTGGAATTGTCGCCAGCATTTTGCTGGTTGTACTGGTCACTGCCACTAGTGACTACAAACAATCTCTTCAGTTCAAGGACTTGGACAGGGAGAAGAAAAAAATTACAGTTCAGGTCACCAGAGATGGACTTAGACAAAAGATATCGATATATGATCTTCTTCCTGGTGACATTGTTCATCTTGCCATTGGAGATCAGGTTCCGGCAGATGGACTTTTTGTTTCTGGGTTCTCATTATTGATAAATGAATCCAGTTTAACAGGAGAGTGTGAACCAGTTAACGTCAATTCTGGTAATCCTTTTCTCCTATCAGGAACTAAAGTTCAGGATGGATCATGCAAGATGCTGGTAACAACTGTTGGAATGAGAACCCAATGGGGTAAACTGATGGAGACCCTTAGTGAGGGAGGAGATGATGAGACCCCATTGCAGGTCAAACTTAATGGTGTGGCAACCATTATTGGTAAAATAGGCCTATTTTTTTCTGTTGTTACTTTTTCTGTTATGATACAAGGCCTGCTCAGCCGCAAACTACATGAAGGGTCCCACTGGATCTGGTCTGGAGATGATATGATGGAAATCTTGGAATCGTTTGCTATTGCTGTTACAATAGTTGTTGTTGCTGTTCCTGAAGGACTGCCTTTGGCTGTGACACTAAGCCTTGCTTTTGCCATGAAGAAGATGATGAAAGATAAGGCACTTGTCCGTAATTTGGCTGCTTGTGAGACAATGGGGTCTGCCACAAGTATCTGTAGTGACAAGACTGGGACTCTAACTACTAACCATATGACTGTTGTGAAAGCTTGTATCTGTGGGAAAATCAATGACGTAGGAAGCTCTAAGGAGACTTCTAGTGTAGGCTCTGAAATTCCTAGTTCTGCCTTGAGTATTCTTCTCCAATCAATATTTACCAACACTGGAGGAGAAATTGTTAAAAACAAAGATGAGAAAGTTGAGATACTGGGAACTCCAACTGACACTGCTCTCTTGGAGTTTGGGTTGTTGCTTGGTGGGAATTTTCAATCAGAAAGACAAGCACTGAACATTGTGAAAGTTGAGCCCTTCAATTCTGTTAAGAAGCGAATGGGAGTAGTTCTAGAGCTTCCCAATGGTGGTTTCCGTGTGCACAGTAAAGGTGCTTCTGAAATAGTATTAGCTGCATGTGACAAATTCATAGACTCCAACGGTGAAATTGTTCCACTGAATGAGACATCAATTAATCATTTGAAGGATACAATTGACCAATTTGCCAGTGAAGCTCTTCGAACTTTATGCCTTGCGTATATGGAAATTGGAAACGAATTTTCTGCTGAAAGTCCTATACCCACAAAAGGGTACACATGCATAGGAATTGTTGGAATTAAAGATCCAGTTCGCCCAGGTGTCAGGGAGTCTGTTGCAATTTGTAGGGCAGCTGGCATAACTGTTCGGATGGTTACTGGAGACAACATAAACACTGCAAAGGCAATAGCTCGAGAATGTGGAATTTTGACCAGTGAGGGAATAGCAATTGAAGGTCCAGAATTCCGTGAGAAAAGTGAGGAGGAATTGTTCGAAATTATTCCAAAACTTCAGGTGATTTACGTGCTTAATGACCTTATTTGGAGTGGCAGTTGGGAGACAAATTCAGTGTTGGTGGAAAACCCAAGCTGTACTTGAGCATAAATGCCTCCTAGCACAAAGCACAAGTGCACGCTTGATAAAAGTTAAGCGCACATTTAAGAAAAGAAATTTTTTGATCTCAGAAATTTAATATCAAAATTCTCATAAAATACAATAAAAAAGGTTAAGATAATCACATATTTAGCCTATCAACTCAATTTTGTATGGCATTATGCAACATGACTTCATGACATAAAATTTAAACATAGCATTTTAATAATTCTTTTGTGCATTATGAGATTTACATGACAAGGATATTTGATAGCCTCAATAAAATAAAATTAAATGTTGAATCAAAATATTCTCAAAAGGCACTGAATGACTAAGCAATTCAGCAAGAATTGTTTGTATTGACTTTTATACTGGCATAAGCAATACAATGAAATCCTAGATTAATATCATCCTCATCATTAAGCGTCATTATTTTCCTCATAGGCATCATCTATAACCCTCATCATCTTCTCAATTTCCTTATCTACTCCATCTAAGTTAATGGTTTACATTGGTGCAAATTGCATGGTGTCTGAACAATGAATAGTTTGACTTGGAATTTCCATGGACTCCATTGTTGAATTGATTTCTAAAGAAAATATTACATCTATATCGAACTCACAATGACCCATCCCAGAGGTGCCTAAGGAATGCTGCATTCTTTGACTATTTTTATAAAGATTCCTAGCGGACTAATTCTGTGCAAATTCCTCATTTCCAGTTTGCAGTTCTTCTGATAATTTGTTTTGCTTTATCTTGGGCTCTAACTATCCTCAAGTTCTCTTCCCTGGAAGTACTGCCCAGTCTCAATTTAGAAATAGTATGTAACTGCAAGGTTTGGACTAAAGCAATGGGTATGGTAAATTAGGATAATTCTGGGTGACTTGTGTCCCAATGATGAGTCATTTGAAATCATTCGTAGTCATCAAAGTGTAAATTATTTGCTAGATAGAACTTTTCTGTGAGAAGTTATCTGCTAAAGAAAATCTATTATTTCTTCATGTGCAGGTCATGGCTCGATCTCTACCCCTGGATAAGCATACCCTTGTGAAACAGTTACGAACCACTTTTGAAGAAGTTGTTGCAGTGACTGGTGATGGTACGAATGATGCTCCAGCGCTTCATGAAGCAGACATTGGACTAGCAATGGGCATTGCTGGGACTGAGGTGTTACCTAGATGCCGTTCCTTTGTTCTTGCCATAAAAAAATATGTTAATCTTGCAAATATAGCTGTGATGCAAGCCCCAACTTCAAAAAGTTATATTCTACTTCTTTGGTTTTAGCCAAGATATATTTATTTAAATTCTCAACCCCTTTAAATTAACTATGTTTTCATTTCATTCTTGCCTGCTAATACAAGTGCATCGATGCGTAAGGGAAAGTTAGATGGAATTGTTTGTGTATCACATTGGTAATCATATTTAGACATGAATTTTCTCTAGTTAGGGGGGGGGGGGGCGAGATTTTGAAGCTGTGGGGGAACCACTAAGGGGATGTTTGGGAAATGAGATGAGATGAGAGGAGAATTTTGTGAAGAATTGTGAGATAGTTTGAGTTAATGTTTTATGGGGTTTTGGGAAATGAGAGTGAAGCTGTGGGGGACTACTAAGGGGATGTTTGGGAAATGAGATGAGATGAGAGGAGAATTTTGTGAATAATAGTGAGATAGTTTGAGTTAGGTTAGGTTTGGATGTTGAGATGAGAATTTTTAGTTTGAGATGAAAGTTAAAAATTGAATAAAATATTATTTTTTCATATTATTATTGTTTTGAGATTTGAAAAAGTTGAATTGTTTACTATATTTTATGTGGGAATGTGAAAAAGTTGTAATGATGAGATGGGATGAGATGAGAATTTTGTGTTGATAAAAACTTCCAAACCTAACCTTAATGTTTTATGGGGTTTTGGGAAATGAGAGAGAAAAGGTTGAATAAAAAATATTGTAAAGTTAATATTGTTAAAATATAATTGTTTAATATAATTTTTGTTTTGGAATTTGAAAAAATGATTTTTTTTTTTGTTTTAAAAAATTGTAATGGTTAGTTTGAAAAAGTTGTAATGATTTGTTTGAGAGTGTTTGTGTTTGAGTGATGTTTGGGAAAGAAATGAGATGGGATGAGATGAGATGAAAATTACCTCCAAACATCCCCTGAGTAAATTATGATTTGGTGGAAACTGTGAGAAACAAGCATAGTCCTCGTGGACCACTCTATATATGTTTTCATATAAGGCCTTGAGTGCAAGATATCAAATGACAGCAACTTACAACATTTGTGTAATTTCATATAAACATTAGAAATCTTTTCCTGGTTTTCTTTCTGTCTACTTTTTGCCTTTTTTCATCTATTCTTTTAATTACCTGGAAAAGCTTTCGCATCATGAAACTGCTATTTTTCCAAAAACAAACCATGAAGGAGAGATTAGGATATGTGTTATTGACCAAAAAGAGTTGGGTGATCAAACGTTGATAATGGTTTTGAGCGTGAAGGATTTAAGGCTTAAAACTCAAGACCATGGGGCTTATCCTTTGGCCATTTGGAGGCCTTGATGTCTCATCTTTCACGTACATGACCTATAGGGCATTTTTGAATGGACTAATTACTTACTGATTAGGTGCGTTTAATCCTTGATATTGTTGTTTGTGCATCCAGGCCCTGTTCTTGTATCTTGTGGACAGTAATTTAGTGATTTATGTCATGAACCTTGTACCAGGTGGCAAAAGAGAGTGCTGATGTCATAATCTTAGATGATAACTTCTCCACAATTGTTACTGTGGCAAAATGGGGACGTTCTGTTTACATAAATATTCAAAAATTTGTTCAGTTTCAGCTCACAGTAAATGTGGTTGCCCTAATTGTCAACTTTTCTTCGGCCTGTTTGACAGGTCAGCAGATGCTCATTGTTTCTCTTTCTTTCCATATCAGTTTACTTTTTTAGGCTAAACCTTTTCCTATAGCATTCTTATAGCATTCCTTCATTCACTCTTTTGTCTTCGTGGTTTTTGCTCTCAGGGAACACGCCCCTGACTGCTGTGCAGCTTCTATGGGTTAACATGATCATGGACACTCTGGGAGCACTTGCATTAGCCACAGAGCCTCCGAATGACGATTTAATGAAAAGATCACCGGTTGGTAGGAAGGGAAACTTCATCAGTAATGTTATGTGGAGGAATATCTTGGGGCAGTCTCTGTATCAATTTGTCATAATTTGGTTTCTCCAGACAAGAGGAAAAGCAGCTTTTAGGCTTGATGGCCCACATTCCGATTTAGTATTGAACACGATCATTTTCAACTCGTTTGTCTTTTGTCAGGTAATTTTAAATTCATTGGGACAAATTGGGGCTCTCCCTTCACCACTCCCGTGGGGGACATGTCACTCTTAATTTGGAATGCGTTTCTTTGGTGTGTTGACCATACAGGGTCATAATTGATGGTATAATCTATATCCAGGAAAACGCCCAGAATTTTATGGTTTTGTTCTATAGTGCTGTATGTGCATGCATACATATATTAGTACTGCTATTCATCAAAAAACATATATTAGTACTGCTGCTAATATTTGGGAGGGGAATTTTATGTAATAGACTTGTTATTAATGCTTAATCCTTACTAGTAATATAGCAAATAATAGTAGGAGCATGCTGACAGATTTCTTCCATACACGCCTATGCGATGGATGCTCATCTACTTTTTTTCTAGGCAGATACTTCTCCTGACTGGATGAACATAGATTTTTGCCTTAAATATGAAATCACATGATTCAATCGTGATAAACTTATCCTTTTTTTTGGGTATAGAATATTAATGTCTAGTTGCAATATCGAATCTTGTTAATAGTTCGCTGGCATGATTACAAGTACAATCTGAACTAATTACCCCTTTTTATCCCTCATCGTAAGAGCTGCAATCTTGAATTTATTTGTATTATGTAACTTACCCTGGAATGCTGATGTCTTCTGCAGGCTTTCAATGAGATCAGCTCTAGAGAGATGGAAAAAATAAACGTCTTCAAAGGTCTAATGGAGAACTATGTGTTTGTGGGTGTGCTTACTTGCACTGTCCTCTTTCAAATCATCATCATTGAGTTCCTGGGTACATTTGCAAACACAACTCCTCTCAGCTCAGAACAGTGGTTTGTAAGTGTTTTCCTGGGATTCCTTGGGATGCCAGTAGCAGCAGTTCTAAAGATGATTCCTGTGGAATCAAATTGAAATCAAGGTAAACTGAATAGGTGCGTTCTGACCATACGGCTGTGAAATAACTTTGAACTGACATGGATTTCCGTATTGTAAAATTTGATAGGCTAGAAAAGTTAATACAAAAACTATGGCTCAAGATGGGCGTGTCTGACATTTGTGGGGGAGTTTCTATTCATGTTAGATTTTCTCTAGACTTCTAACTTCAGGATTTGTGATGTGAATTGAAAGATTTGCCTGATCATGCAGTTGTATTATAACATACTTATCCGGTATTTTTGTGATTGATCTTGCCAGTTGTTATATACCGCCAAAATGTTCCCCTCAACAGAGTTTTTTTCTTCTTTTTTCTTGGTGTATGATTGACATGATCCAATTTCGTCTAAAACCAATTTTGCCTTGGCATCCGGTGCCAATTGCCAAAGCCGTTTATGTTTAGGTTGAGATCGGTACTTGTTAAAAGTTTGATCTCGAAGGTTACAGATAAAAAAGTTGCAGTCTTTGTGTCGCTTGGCATTTTCGAGTCAAGGTACACATGATGTCAACAAATAGGAGAAACGTTTGGTTTCGAACCCAACCACCATGGACCACATGGCGAATGCGTATGGCTTACTCTCGCCTATTGATCGGTAAAAAAGGCCCATGCTATTGTTCTGCGCGACTCTTACGACTGGACGTGACCACTAGTCATTCTACTTTTTTTTTTTAATATTTTTTAAATATTATTTTTAAAAATTACATAAACTCATTAGTGATAATTTTTTTAAATATTTAAACATAAAATAAAATTCACTAGCAATCAAATTTCGGGAGCAAATTAGCATTTAAAAAAAAAAAATCAAAACAATTCCAGTTTTGCATAGTTGGTAATTGAATTTGAGTGCTGTGCGTTGGACTGCAACTTTTCCAGTTGAAAAAAACTTGTGCGTTGATAATTGAGCAGGTGCAAGTTTGAGATAAAGAATGTTGTTAGAATGAAAGTTTAAGGTGTTGTGATGCTGAAAAGATCTAAGATGACGACGTAAGGCACGACGAAAACTATCTGGGAAATGGACACCTCCCCATGAACAAATTGACAACACGGCGATAAGTATAACGACCATCTAATCCAATCTACAGTTCTCCGTTGAATGCGGGGGATGAATCTCTCTTTTTAGTCAGGAACCATATTTATGTTGTGGATAGGAGTAGTGTAGATTGCTGAGTGGCTGTCAAACAGTCAAAGTCTCAAGGTCTAGAAAACCAAAAGGGTTCCTTCCCACCATAAAAGCAAGCCACAGCACAGCAGCGATGGGCATGAGTAAATTGACCGCATTGATATGGCAGCTTTTTGCTTGTCAACATTTTAAAACCTATGCTCTGTTCCAAGCACCACTTCACTCACAGTGCCCAAATTCTAGTGGTGGGATACTCATACCGACACCTTAATGCCGAGCAGTTTATAGTAGTTGCTACGTAATGTTGGATGGATAGAATAATCACAACTGAATGCAGTATGGTCATCCCTACAGCTAACTCAGTTATCGAAACAGATGCATGCCCAGTTAAGCTATGTTCTAAATCAATTACTTTCTGCCACTTAAAAATATATGTGAATTTCATTATATTTGTATCGTTTGTTGTATTTCATTTAGCTTGCAGTTCGGTGTGTCATTCAAGCACATCAGCACTGCGATGTTGGCGCTTTCTTCAAATTTATATAATCGATCACGTAATGGACGAAACTATTGCGATGATATGATTGCAATTTTCAGATGCAGAACCCAAAATCTAGAACACATATTTCACCAGATCGTCCGTCCGAGAGCGAAGCCGTCATCCTGTCTCTCAGAACTCTGAGAATGGGGTCGGTTGGGAAGAATGGATTCCTGTGGCTGGCCTTGTATAGCGGGTGAGGATAATTTTGAAGAGACTTTTCCAATGTATTTGAATTTAATCCAGTAATGTTAGCTTGCGGTATGCAAGTTTTATGTATTTTTTTTTACAGGTATATTAAGAAAAAATAATTTTTTTATAGAAATTTTAATTTAATTATTTTTTTTAAAAAAATTATGCAAGACTTATCACTCCACTTTATTATTATTATTATTTTATTCCAACGGTAACGGGATGGTAAATAAACTTTTCTTTTGACATAGACGTGACGGGAGTACGTAAAGATTGTGGTCCTATTTAAATTTAAAAAATATTTTATCTCATTTTATTTTATCATTAAATATTTTTAAAATTTGACATAAAATATAATAAATATTTTAATTTTTTTAAAATCTAATTCAACTTTTCAAATCTTAAAACAATAATAATATTAAAAAATAATATTATAATAATATTTTTTTAACTTTTAACTTTCATCTCAAAATCATTATATTTCATATCTGAATCCATCTCAACTTATTTAATTTAATTATTATAATTTTTTATATAAAATATAATAAATTCAATTTTTTAAAATTTTTTTAATTAAATTTAACTTTTATTTCAACTTTGATTTCACATCTTCCAGCCAGCGAAGAATGCAAGCTGGATGTCAGCAAAATGTAAGTAAGTACCCCAAGTACTTTACCAGTAGTTTTGACCGCACCGCACGGCTATTGATCTGCCTGTTTTTTCCCTCGGAACGCCAACGTGATCTGCCCACATATTGGGTTCGATCCTTCACCCAAATATCACGCGGACTATTATTTTTGTTTTGTTTTGTTTCGCTTCTCTTTGTTTCACGTCGTTTTCGTCTTTATACTATTTTGGCTTCAAACATCCCTGGCATCTATCCTATCATGTTGTTGGCCAAGTATACAAGTTTTATCTTCCCAACTTTATCAACATTATCAGTCAAAACATGTGATGAAAACACTGCACGCATGGCCTGCCTCCAACCGAGTTGCATATGTGAAAAGGATTCCTTGATATTTTTTTTAGATTAAGAATTTATTTATTTAAGATATATTTTATTAGGATTTGAGAGAATTTTAAAAAATTCCCAAAAGAATACAAAGACAAAGCACCCGGATGAGATGATGCAGTAGGGCCGACCTGAGAGTGTTGCAAATATTAATATGGAAAATACTTTAGTAATAAAAGAATTACACAAATATAATTTTATAAATTGATATGACTTGATATGATTTGTCATATTATAAAGTTACTTTTATTGTAAAATAAATTTAACGGATCATATGAAATTACGTCAATTTGAGATTATTTTTATGTAATTCTTTTATACATGTAGTAGTACTCAATTAATATTGTAGGTTCTAATTATATTCGAACGCTATTTCATACCAAGAGTCATACCAAGAGTCTGACTACAATAGAGAGGTTAACATTGTTGTTTGTTTTTATTATCATCTAGTTGCACATATGTGGGATGTCCAAATTCTTTTGATTTCTTAATTCATCAGTTCATAACTTTATTTTGGAATTTTTTTTAGGGTAGAATTATTCAATTACTAATGTTAATAAATTATAATTTATTAGAAATAATTTTTTTTTTATAAAAATTATTGTGAACTAAAATGATCAAATTCATCGTCATACGTGATTTAACGAAAATAAAACTACTGCCTAAAAAATTATGGATGTTACAATATTTTTTTGAAAGGTGCATAGAGCTAACATTAGGTAGCATCGTTGAAGGACCTCAACACAAAAACTCAGCTGGCTTGGAAAATTGTAGCCAACATGACAGTGAATACAAAAACCGATTTCATCAAAACCATAGAAAATTCCTTTTGATTCCATAAACAAGGTGTTGGGTTTCATGGCCCCTCAATCCAGCAAAGCCAGAGCTTCACCGGGAAAAAAAAGAGCGAGGGCCCGCCTGAAAAGGCATGCCCCAAACATTCAAACAAATCCAATCACATTCACCTTTTACACAAGCATAGATGCATCAAATCACACAAACAGGGCACCTTGCCCATCTTTTCCCCCTCACTCTACCTTCCTTTCAGCCTTTTCGAAACACCACCAAAGCATCCCATCGATACCCAGGTCGCCTCAGACATCTCAGACCCACAAACTAGAACAAACTAGAGAGAAACTTTTTTATAACCAAAAAAAAATTGCACAAGAATGAAGTAATACCACTGTTTTACATGCAGTCTTGAAGCAGGCCCCCATCCTCTCCTCTTCCCAGCCTTTTTTTTCCTATCGTGGCATTGGTCTAGTAACAGTCAGCTTTTTGTACGTAGCCCAAAGCTTTGCCTTTTTCTTTGTTTTTTTCTTTTTTATTTCTCTTTTCCTGCTCTGTCTCTCCTTTCCTAAGGGAGATTCAGGCAAACCAAAATCAAGTCCATCAAGTATTTGATTAAAGAAAGCTCATAAGACCAATAATCATCATTGTAAAAGCCATAATAGCTAAATCTTTGGAAAACTGTCAATAGTCAGAAATCTCTTTATCCGAGTTTATCATCAGGTATGCCATTACTTTGATCACAAGTAGTACTGAACGTAAGCTTTCTTCTTTTGTTGGTAACTGCAGAAGTAACCGAAGATTTTTCTAAAACATCAATCGGCCTCGATTGGGTCGGCGAAAGATCTGAAGAATTCACAGCCTTTGGGATTTTAAGAATCTCCATTTGTAGTCTTCGCATCATATTATAGCATGAAAACACATCGTCCTGTAATAGAAACAAGGTCAAAGACCCATTAACCGGAATCAGCTTCTTTCTTTGTTTGATGAATATATAATAGAGAAAACAAGTTCTACACTAATATGTGTGTATATATATATATATATACACAAGGGACTCACAACTTCAAGAAATCTACGATGAGAAATGGAATTCATCTTCAATTCCAATGCCCTTCTTGTGAATCTGTCGTCCAAAGCCAACAAGGCGGCGGCAGCAGCAACAGCAGACGGTCGATGACCCATTAAATTGACCTCTACAATAAAGAGCATCATATATACATCAATACGGATATGTACATAAAACCAGATCAGTACAATGCCATCAATTCAAATATGTATAGATGTTCCTGGATGTACCTCTCATTATGGCTAAGATGATCTGCACAGTTCTAGACACTATATTGCTTGGCGGAGATTCCTCGTAAAACTTGTTGATGAAGAAATAAAGAAAAGCGAAAGGAGTGATTGAGCACATCCGCCATTCCAATGTGCTCAATACCAAAAGCTCCATTCTCTGAATGACTTCGCTGTCGAAGTTATAATCCTCTAATAGATACTCTGACAACACTGGAACTTTTAACTCCTCCATCTTCGCAGCCAAAGAAAGACATGCTACTGAGAGCAATCTAATAGCCCACAAATTTTCACTCTGCACAACTTTTAAAAGTTCAATATATAACAAGAACGATGATTGATAATCGAAAGGATTGTGTTAAGTTATTAAGTTTGGGGTAAAGAAATTAAAAAAAAAAAAAAGGAAACGGAAATGGAACCTACATCGATGGAACGCCTTGAAAGGAATCGATCGAAGTATGTCATAGACAAATAAGCTGTTTGGAAGCGAAACCCGAATGCTGCTCTGGTCTGGATCCATTTACATGAATAGAAAATCAAGGCCGATTACAGTGGTGTTAGTTCAGCTCAATGAAAATAACCATTTAATTGAAAAAAAGGCATGGAATGAGACTAACTTTGAGAATCCATGTGATAGCTTCCAAGCGAGCACATTTGACCCAGTTTCCAAAAACCAAAGACTCACTTCTTTTGAACCCATGACAGATTTCTCTTTCAAAAAACAATTCCATATACCCATCTTCATAGCCATCATAATTCTTAAAGTTAATGAACGTGTCCTCTTCCACCAGCTCTTCATCCAAGCGAGTCTCACTTTCCTGACAAAGGAGGCTACAAGAAGAACCATCCATTTTAACTTTCTCCTTTTCCTCTCTCTCTCACTTTCTCTCTCTCTGTATGTGAATCAAACAGAAAATCCAAGGCACTGTGAGAGAGAGATATAAACTGCTAAATCCATGATTTGGAGAGAGAAAGCGTGGTTTACCGCCATGACCAAAAGGCAGAAGTTGAGGGAGAGGTGGAGATGGGGACGGGGAGCTATAATTTAGCGAAAGATGCGGGACTGTTTTCACGGTTATAGATTGAGAAATAAAACGGGATACTCTCCATTGTCTCTAAAATGTGGCGAGATTGTAGAAGTGTCCGTTTTTGGGTTGGGTGTGAAGAGTGAGAGAGAGAGAGAGAGAGAGAGAGAGCGTTCTTTCGTATGCGTCACTGTGCGGGATGACCATGTTTGACTGAGAAAGCCTTTGTTTCGGGGCACCAACAGCTTGGACAGAGTAGGTGGGGACTTGTTGCTGATACGCGAGTCTTCAGAGCGTCTGGAACACAGCCCAATGGAAAGCTGCTATGTAATTTTTTCCGTACATTTTGTCGTACCCTTAGGGCTTGAGGCACAACCCGAGGTTCTCTGTGATTGGATGGAGTTAGGATTCTATAAGGTAGGATCCAGGTGGTCCCGTGACAAGTCAAATTTCGTTAATTCAAGAACATCGAGATGTGCCATTGGATGGGATTTTACACTTCAATAAACTTGCACGATTGAAACGATTGTTGGATTCGATGGCTTTCACCTCTAATTTTGGTTCTTACCGTTTTTATATATGTGTTTTTTTTTGTTACATAATGCTAAGACCACAAAAAAATTTCATAAAATTAAGATTACAAAATGATATGATTTAATATAATACATCAGATTATAAAATTATCTTTATTATAAAATAAATATAATATAACACATAAATTCATATTAATTTTGAGTTTTGTGAGTTTATTTTTATAAAATTATTTTATAGCTATAATATTTATCTTCTTATTATTAAGCTCTAAATCAGGGGATCGATCAAAGGTTATAGTAATAATTAGCGGATCCATTTGTTGTTCAAGTTATTTCAACTTTCTACAAAATAATTTATATGGTAAGTAAATGAGAATTTTTTTTTAAAAAAAATCATGGGAAGAAAACACATATTAAAAGTGAGAAAAGGAAAAAAAAAAAAAAACTCAAATTCTAAGATGTTTTGTGTGTTTCAATGAAATTTCAAAATAAACCCATTAGAATTGTTGCACCTATATACTTAATTACAAACGTTTTCTATTATTTAAAACCCAACAAAAATTGCCAACAAATATGATGAAGTTCTTGTAGTATATATCTCAGGTGGCTGGCTAGTCCAACTCGGACAAGAGCATTTTTTTATGGTACATGAAAATAGATCAAGGACAACAAAAGATCCAAAAGCCAACTAATTAACAGCCAATACTAAAATGATACCTCGGCATATATATAGTGCATCTGATCACTTTGAATCTGACAATTTTTATTTTCTTAATTTCTTATTTTATAAACTAGCTAGTCCTGGACACCTAGATACCACTTTGGTCGGTCGATCTTGTACTTTCAATATATATTGACTGGTCTAAAAACATAGTTTAACAATGTAAAGAATTATAGTTTTGTCAACTTCTAGGAGGAAACGATTGTATATATAGGAGAAGATTATTATATCTCTGATTCCTTATCTAATTGAGTTCATGATTTGTTTAGACCAACTTGTGATCATGATCTATAAATTAAATATATACATGGCACATATAAATTAATATCTTATATATGCGCTCTATGATCTATTCCCCTTTAACAGGGATATGGGTTCATGTTCAAAATATGAAATTTGATTAAAAAAAAAATGTCGTCCTGGCTGCTTAATTGCCTACACATATATATTTGATAAACGAAGATATAAAGCTCATTAAGCTCCTTAAGTACTATCCATTGGCGGATCCCGAACGTACACGTGGCTAAGCCCTCCAGAAGCACTGTTGCTTGCATATTATATTGAAGCTAAATTATCTAAAACCCTTTCTAGCTAATGACATTGATAATTAATGAAATAGTAGTGTACCAATGTCCAATTCACATTAATTAATGGAAGATTGTGGGTTAGCTGGACGCAAGAGTACTACAAGAATACTTTAGGTTTGTGATTAATTAGCTAGCTAGCTAGGGTATATTATTTGCTTGACCTCCAAAGTCATGAGTTAGGTTAATTGCTTTGTTTTGAGACAACATTAATGGTGGGCCAATTAAGTATTTTTCTTCCTAATTTATTCTGGTTTATTGGAACAAATTAAAATAATTAAAAAAGAAGTCAAAGTCAAACAGATTGAACTACATATATGTACCCAGGTTTTGGGCTGCTCAGCCTCCCATGCACTCTAAATATATATATAGCACGAATCCATGTAATTCCAAGTTAAAATAAATAGTAGTGCCTAAAAAAAGAAAAAAAAATATGAAGTCCCCATTAATCAGTACGATCGATCGAGTAATATGGTACCATGCATCCAAATTAATTCCAATCAGTTATGAAATGTCTTATTAGTTTTCTCGGTACGATTACAAAACAGCTAGGGGAGATTATATATATAATTATTTGTAATCATGAATATGATCGTGATGATTAATTAAAATATGATCAACGCCTTAATCAATCAGTCGACGTACTAATTATACGTACGTACGTTAAGTGGTACTGCATGGAATCAAATTAATTTGGGTTTAATTAGAGAGAGAAGATCAAGATTATAATTGTGTTGGCCGGCCGGTGCATGGGGCCGGGTCCCAATCGTTTAGAGATAGAATCGATCGATTACTACTTTCACGTACCGGCCAGTACTACTGCCCAATTCATTTATCACTCGAATGACAATGCGCTAGCTAGCTGCTAGCTTGTATAATGCGCTTCTGAGACCCAAAATACCATCGACCTTCAATTCATGCCAGCTTCTAATTTTACGTAAAAGACCAAAATGAACTGTACACGCATGTTAGGTAATAATCTCTGTTTTCTGGTCCCATGCGTACGTTAACGTAAAGTCTATCTATGATCAATGTCTGAAAGCAAATCAAATCGGATGGTTGGTATGCACTTTCTCTCCTCAGTTACTGTTTTCATTCTTGATTATGCTGTCTTCTGTCTTGAGCTGCTGATCAGCGGTGGGACATTAATACATTGTTGGAAAGGACATTCCACTTTATTTTATTGTTGCAACAGTCGAATGTGGTGATATTTCTCTCTTCGCAAGTGTCTGTACGCTGGGGGTTCGACGTCACTTCGACCCCTTCTCCATGGGCCTAGCCGCCTATATATATATATATATATATATATATATATATGAGAAATGCTACTTGCCGCTTGAATTTGCCCGCTCCAACTGACCGCCTGATGTGGCATGTGACGTGTAGCGCCTGATCTGGCATGTGAAGACAAAAACAAAAAACACATTCACTTCCCGCGTGATTTACTGCTTCTTGTGTAAAGAACCAAACAACAAGACCCATCTGCATTCACCTGCCCCCACCCTCACGGCGCCGACCACCATACTCGGCCTCATCTCCGGCGATATCTGGGTCCACACAGAAACTCCACCACCGATTCAACAGTTGTCTCAGCAAACAAAAAGATGTAATATTGCATTTACGAGTTTTCACCAACAGATGAATAAACCACGAAAAATCTGCTTGGTTAGGGAGAAAGAATGAAGTAAAATTTAAAGTCCATAGCTATTGCTGTTGTATTTAGGAGGTGCTTTTGTAACGCAGGAGGTGCCTTTGTAATGCAAGTGAGGACGAAGTCCATAGCTTTTGTAATGCTGTGTAGAATGAAGCAACTGCTGTTGACTAATAATTTAATCTAGTTGTATTTATGTTTTGAACCCTTCTTGTTGACTCATTTTATGAAGTGTAGTAAAAAATAGTTATGTACTGCAAGTCTGCAAAGTTTGCCACTGGTGTGTCCATGAATGCCTACAAGAATGCAGCAGACTTTTAAAAGTAATCTGCTCATATGTTCATTAAAGCAACACATATGTTTGGTTAATGCAGCAGATTTTTAGCAACAGATTTTTAAAAGAATGCATCATACTTTTAGCAGTAGATTTTTAAAAGAATGCAGCAGATTTTTAAAAGTAATCTGTTCATATGTTCATGAATGCAGCACATATGTTTGGTTATTAATGCAGCAGATTTTTAGCAACAGATTTTTATAAAAGAATGCAACAGATTTCAGTAGATTTTTAAAAGAATGCACCAGATTTTTAGCAGCAGATTTTTAAAAGAATGCAGCAAATTTTTAAAATAATGCAGCAGATTTTTAAAAGTAATATGTTTATTTGTTCATGAATGCAGCACATAAGAATCACGACGTAATCTACTAACTAGCGAGCAGTTGCTTCTTCTTCAAAACCAAAAAAAAGGAGAAAGGAAAAGAAATCAAAGGCAAACACTCGAAACTTTATCAAGTCTTGGAGCTTGAGCTGTGATTCTTATGGATCATAAGAAAAAAATCAAAGATGACATCCAAGCAAACCGTGTTCGTGTGCGTGCGAGATTTTGATGAGGAACAAAGAAACTTCCTTTCAAGGCTTTTTCTGCCAGTAATTCTTTTTCAATATAATGAATAAAAGCAAGAGGAGAAAGAAAGGAATGTCACTGTATGACCAGATCTCAGATCTCGTGGAGGAAGGAGCCTATGTTCGATGCGATGGTGTTCAGTGACGGGACGGCGAGGGGATGCCGAGCGACGGGAGGGCAATGGGTCTCGTTTTGATTTATTGTTTTCTGATTGTGTTCAAAAACACATCCCGCGATGGTTCGGTTTCGTTTCGTCTTCTTTCTTCTTCCTCCTCCTCCTCCTCTTCTTCTTCTCTCCTCCTTTTTTTTCTCCTCCTTTTTTTATTTTCAATATTACGTGACGTAGGATGCCACATCACATGCCACGTCAGGCGGTCATTTGCAGCGGTCATATAGAAGCGGCACAGTAGCCGGACTCTATATATATATCGGAAATGCTTATATATATATATACGTGTCATGTGTGCGCGCGCGCGCCCTCGTCCAAACTAGCTAGCAAAAAATGAAAATGTATCTGTACGTAGGATACCAACAGTTGCACGTACAGTACGTAGTTGAGTTATATATATAGCACTTGCACCAGCTAAAGATCAAATTAGAGACTTTACTCAACCATGAATAATGGAGGTAACATGAGAGCTAGCCAGCCACCATCGCTGCGAGACCAATTTCTTGTAAAGGAAATAATGTTCCAACGCTAGCTAGTTTATTGAAACAGCATTATCTGTGATGATAATCATGTGCAAAAACTACGTTTTTTTCCTCCTTTTTTGTACTGATATTTGAAGATGATTTTTTCTGTTCATTTCTGATTAATACTGTCTACGAGATATATGTTGTTTCAGTCATTCAACGAAAACTATGCATGATAGTTGCAAATAGTTTTGCTCAGTACCGGCCCCTACCTTCCTTTATATTATATTATATATATATATAAATAGCTGTTTCTTTCGGTCAATGAGAATGAGGTTGACTTGATCAATAGCTAACTAATGTAAGTTGGCCTAGAAAAGTGAGAATGATTCCACTTTTTGTTACGGACTTAGTTCATGGACGGTCTGATTGGATAAATGCATTAAGCAATTAATTACTCGATTGGTCAACCCTTCATTTTTATACAATTTTTCAGTCTTACTGCTACTTACATTTCCTTAGCATGTTAACTAGTGTTCTATGAACCCAGAACCCAGCTACGTGTAGGCGTTAATACTGACTTAAAACTTAAATTAATTCATGTGGAACAAGATAGAAATTAAATTACTAAGGCCACAGTTTAAATCCTGGCTACGTCTTTTTTCTTTTGTTTTTTGGGGAACCATGCAGCATATAACTATAATATGCATGGTCCATGATCTCCATAAGCTAGTTATAGGACATTGTTAATGGGAAATGATCGAAATTGAACATTAATTATTCATTGAGACTATTATATATATATGTATATATATAAGCACAATCTCATGGACTAGACAGCTGTGCCGCTGCAATATTACTGCCTGGCCTCTGCCAATTCGCTGGGTCTCAGAGCTAGTTTACTCCCAGATCAGTTAGTGAAGGTGAAATTATATATAAATGGCACATGCATGTTGTTCCCTCCGTATAATGCAAGAATTGATGAAGGCCAGACATTAATTGAATTAAGTTTCTTGCGGCAAATATACATATGTTAGGTGTCTCATTGTTGTACATATTCTGAAATTAATGCGGTACAATAAAGTCTCAAATTGTTACTCAGATTGCCCAAATCTTTTCGCTAGCTGTTCTATATATGATCTCGCGATCGCTCATGCTACGTACAGCTAGCTTTAATTTGGATTGTAGCATCTCTTATGTATCTTCTGGTCATGGGTGTTTTTCAGAATCCAAAAACACAATTGAACTCAACATTGATTTGGATTGATCATCAAGCCGTATCCATGAACTCATCACAAATATTAATAAACGGATCAAATACTACGGCCTTGGATTTATTTTCCTTGATCATCAACCTTCATGCATCTAGCTAGCTAGCTGCGACGATCATTAATCTATGATGACAAGTGTTTTGATTATAATCTAGAAAAAAGACCTTTAAAAGATTTCCCAAAGCTGATTACAATAATTTGTCGTTTTCAAGGGTTGAGTCTGAAGGGGAAGGTGCAATATCTGGAGTGTCTGGACCCCGGCCCTCATCTTGCACGGAGGCTCGCCAAGTGCAAGTTTGAAGGGGCAAGCGCATCCTTAGGCCCGAATATTGCATGGTTGTTTAAAGAGGAAGCAATTTTCCTGTATAAGGGCTCCCTTATATCCCTTCGTACAAAACATGACTACCTTTTGAAGGGCCACTTTGTATTATATATATATATAGAAAAATGCCATGCCCCTGATCATGACTCTGCTCGATCGATCCCAGCCTTGCATGCACTGTGACTTTCTTTGCTTTTTACATGTTACAATCCTTTTCTTCTTTGCTGATATATTATCAGATCGACCATAGGTAGCTGAGTATGTAAGATAGTACCCACCTTATTCATTGAACAAAGAAAATAAATAAAAAAAAACTTAAATAAAAGACCCACCAGTACCAGTTCTACAGTACCAGTAGTACTACTAGATTAATTCAGTACTGTTGCTCTTCTTATTATTGCATTTATAATTTCACCAATTTAATATCTGTCCGAGCGTGATCACCATGATGATTCACACCAAATATTCTAGAAAATTAATGAATACTAGATCTGTTATAAGTATTTGAGTTCAAAGTAAAAAAAAATGATGTGTTAGAACCTCTACTTTTAAATGTGAAACCAATAGTGGGGATTTAGAGAAATCCTCGCACGTACAGTAGATTATCTTGAGAAATCTAGAAAATCCAAATCCAAACAAATGGATCATTTCAATTGGTATTTTGCTTGGTTTTTGAGTATTTGGTTGCTGGTGACAGTAGTCATGTACGTACGTACGTATGTCATATGTAAATAATACATATACTCGTTTTGATCTGTTAAAATTTGAAAATGCACACTTTCAATTAGTTCCTAAAGTTCAAACATTATGGTTAAGTTGATAGAGTAGCTCTAATATTAGAGTGGTTGTTGTCTTCCTATCAACTTAAATAATTTTTGGAATAAGTAGTGATTTGATCTTATAATATCAAAGCAAGATCCTGAGTTTGAATACTGTCCTATTTAATTAAATATTTTACAAACTGGATGCACTTATTAAAGTCAGCTAAAGATGAGTAGGATCGCATGAAAACTAGGAACCTAGCAACTCTCTTACCCAGAAAATAATCTGATTCTTATATGAGTGAGTCTCACAAAGAAGAATCATGATCAAGAATAATCTCCAACACTATAACCATACACGCAGAATGAAATATAGCTTATACGATGGATCCTTTTTCCAACAGTAGTAACTTATAATTTTGTACTTTCACTGCGCGAATACCCTTTCATTGGGACACGTTCTCTCACCATGCATTAAAACTTGCTTGAGAGAATTGAAACAGTGAAGGAAAAAAAAAAAAAAGAGACAGAACTCAAACCAAACAATATACATGTGGAGTTTGGTGGACTGAAGTTATAGAATTCAGAAACTGGGAATTACACCCAATATAATGGTGACAGGAAGAAAACAGAAAGATGGAGGGAAACTATGCAAGCATGCTTATGGCTTGTGGCTGGAGCCTTAAAAAACTACTGACAAACAAAGGGTTATACCCCACAAAAGCAAAGCACCATGCACCTATATACACACACTAACTCCCATGCCATCTCTTTCAACAAAAGTGTCTGCCAATCTTCCCTTGTATTTCACAGGAAGTAGTCAGTAGAGTGTAGGAGTTTGGATTCCCAATGTTTTGACTGCTCCTGAATCCTGATTCCCCACCATCATTCATTCAAACTTGACACTCCCAAACCTACCGGGCAGTGTGCACACATGGGTACATCACTGTTTTCCCCACTCTTCACATCTGGTACCCTTAAAAAAAGATGAAGGTGGATCTGGGCTTTTTTAATCCAATTCCAACATATGGGCCTCCTCAATTGAATGCCTGTCGGCTTTTTGATACCATAAAACAAAGTAGAATTCCTGCCAAGGAGACTTACGCATTGTTTGGTTGTTATTAGTTCAGTTTAGTTTAATTTTAGACTGAATCTAATATTTAAATACTTAAATTTTAAATTATTAAATTTACTTCAACTTAAAACCTATTTACAAGTAAGATCCATAACTTTTTTTAATTCAACACCTCTACATGGGGAACTCACAATCTTTTTCAAATTCTTAAAATATATCTAAACTCATTTTAACATCCGAATACATTTAGACTCATTTTAAGTGGGCCCTTCAAAACTTACTCCACAATCTCAACTCACTATTATTCATAAAGAACTCAACTCATCTCAATTCAGCTCAATATCCAAACATAGACTTAGCTTAGTTTGGGTACTAAATATATCTATTTTCATAATACCTTATTACTATTTATTCTTTTATTATTACTTTTTACATATTTTTCACTATTATTTAATATTTTATTATTATTATTTTTTCATTATTATTTAATGAATACTTAAAAATATCTCACTACTTAAACACAACCTTAACATAGCTAATGGGAGTACTTTCTTATACATATATAAATAAGATGAGAGGAGAGCTTCTCTCAACTACTCCCCATGCCTTATTATTTCGTTATCATGGACCCCTTATCATCAGTTCTCCGACACTGACAGTTTAACTGTCAGTTAGCAGCTAATTATGTTCATCTTTAGCTTTTGGCTCCAAGGTTAGCTCCTGCCAGCTTGGCGCTGGCTTGATATATCGGATCGTATTTTCCTTACCAATAACCACAGCTGTAAACGAACAAAGCTAATAGCCCTCGGCCCAAGAGCGGCTTGAAATTAACTACATTTTTTTTTTCATTTATGAAAAAGTGAGCTGTTCAAACTTCACCCGAAGATCAATCCTAAGAAACGTGCTCATTTCCCTACGTGTCTAAACCCTACCTATGACTCAAGCCTGCATACATGATGAGATTATAAGAATGTCGTATTTGATTAGAAGTTGTTTATTCTTTTCTGCTTTGTCAATTGGGCTGATCAGGTGGAAGAGAGGGCTCCGTTGTGCCGTTCGTTATATGTTGCCAGGCAATATATGCATGCACTTGTCCACGACGCATTTCGACCCATTCATAGATATCATCACCTATCACAAAAGGAGTACTGGAACGGCCATTACAGCTAGCCAGCAAGTACTGCATATATGCTCATTCAATTTTCTTGTCGCTTTGGCATTCAAGAATCTACTAATAATGAGCACGTGCAAGTTCAGCCCCATAATTGCAATCGGTTAAAAAATGGGGAAAAAAACTCTAATCATCTCTTATATTTCCAGAAAAATGCTATCTGAATCAACCCAGATCATGAAGTTAAAACAAAAAGAAGAACAAAAATCCCTGTGCTCTTTTTTTTTTTTCTTCTCACAAGACGCACACAAATAATTTGAGACTTGCGACCAAATTTCCAATCATCTTTTACTCACCTGCATGAAATCACAACCCATCCAGTACTTTTCTGCATGAAATTACTGCATGGTTACGTAGCAGTACTGATCTCTGATCCGATCTTGATCCATTCCTCCATTCAAACTTCCTCAACAATCCTGCTATCAAATCAAATGGCCTGGCAGACTAGCTAGCTAGCTTAATTAACTTCAATTTGGTGCGTGAACTTAAATGTTATTTCATTGAATTTGAGGCCGATCGCGCGAGTAGTCGTCCTCCAAAGATAACTTTTATTTATCGAGAATGGAATGGATGATCATCTATGTACGATTCTCCAAATTAAAGAGAACATCATCCCCTACTCTTTTAAGAAATCGTAAATCACCTCTACCTACCTATTGGTATACATATCCACTACGGATGTAAACGGACGCCACGCGCGCGCGTCCATGCATGCTATGAGGTAGTAATTATTTAAGTACTTATAAAATACGGATTTAATATACTTTCAACACATACCATACATTAAAAGTTGTGTCATATATACTACGGGATTAGTTTGTAATTACTAATTAGCCCCATGACCATACAGTCTCCACGGGGACTCGCGAGGACATCACTAAAAGAAAAAAAAAAAAAAAGAAATCGCATGATTTGTACAGAAATTTTAGCGCATATACAAATGACCAGTCCATTTGTTTTAGAAACATAACTGCATGTGTTTTATTAACTTACAGTTACCACATCACCCCCGAAACCGCACTCCAACATCTGAATCCTCGGGAACCATAACCCGACCGATCCAACATCTACTAAAAACCGACAGGCACCGTGCTGGTCGCCGAATATTTTAGGAGTCAATAAGCATGAAACTTGCGCAGCCTTTTTTCTTGCCAATAACCTCTTTGACCCCTCGCATTCACTTCCATTCACGGCCCCATAAAAAAAAGCAGAGCAACCCCAAGATAGAACCACCGGGGTAGACTCAATATGAATACGAGTATGCTACATAGACTCAAAGAAGTTGGACTACAAATGGGCCCAACCGACACCTCACTTCTTTTGACTGAGAACATAAGGGACCCAACTAGCAAAACACAACCCAACCCGAGCAACCGAGTCCGCTGATTCAGTTGCTGCTCACCATGTGGCCAGGCCAGCTAAAGAAGCGGCTTGGGTGGTCAACTCTCGCTCCGACTGGCTCAAACCATCGGAAAACTGAAACCCATAGAGAGAGAGAGAGATCACCCAAGTAAAAGCTTTTTAGTAATCGCAAATAGCAATTAGTTTATGAATGTAACATCAATTAATGTCTAAACAGAACAATGTCGAAAAACTATTGAATAAAGTACAGTATGACAAATCGGATGTGTGTAGGTCCTTCAGCAAGTACACAAATTTTCTTATGCGGGGATGCTAATAGAGAAATTGGGTACGTAGCGTATGACAAGATGGGAGTAATGCCCACCACGTCATATATGATTACACCAAGGTTTTAAATATAAGTGTCACAACATCTTGCCTTCACACCTCTTCGTCACCCACGTTGACTGCGAAGTGGCCAGCATTTCTACCCTGTACATACCATAGAAATGGAGATTGAATACAGCATTAAGATCATAAATAAAGTGCCTATCTATTTGCAGTGCCAGTAGACATGCCAACAGCAGCTGTGTATAATAGTTATCACCAAACTAATTACTGCAGAACAAAATTGGCTTACATTCAACAAGACAACAATATTTGACTACAAGCAAACTAATTATCTTTTACGAGTCATTTATAACCTTAGTCCTTTACTACCACAAAAAGAATATTAACATTACCCCAAATCAAATCCACATCTTAACGTTTCTGTCTCATATTCCTCTCGATTGAATATAATAAACTTTAATTCCACTAACATACATTATGTATTGTCTTCTTTTAAGCTTGGATTTGCGGGGAACCAATCAAACCCCGCATGAAGTGACAATCCTACTTGTCCAGGCAGGTTCAGTATTAAACCCTGGACACACGGATATCAAGGGCTGGTGTGAGCTTGCCACTCAACCCCTCCCCCTGCCCTTCCCCCAAGAAGAAAAGAAACAAAAGAAGAAGTTATATATTCCTTATATCTTATATCTTATATATTCCTTATCCCACTTTTTTTCATTTATGCCCCTGACTCGCTTGGTCTCATTACATTTTTGTCCATCTGGTTTTGAAGAATTTCATACCACACACAAATCCTCATGGTGAACTTGTGGTGGCGGTAAGGGGAGGAGCACAGCAGCACTGCAGTTCCAACAGAGCAAGGGAGAAGTAGAGGCTCGGCTGGGCATGGGGCAGGGGAGGTGCCGTGGAGGTCTGGTGGTGACGTCATGGGCTGTAGGCGGCAGATCTAGGTCGTGCAATGGCAAGAACCCGAGAGATAGAGAAAGGCTTCATGAGAGAGGGAGGCAGATTGGGAAGTTGTGTCGTGGGGAAGAGGTGGCCGTCAAAACTCATGGGAGGAGCTGCTCACGACGGCACAGTGGAGGGAAATCAAAGGGACAGGAAGAGAGAGGGCTACGAGCTATGGGCTTCGGCCTGTTGCAAGGAGAGAGAGAGACAAAGAGGTCTGTTGGGAGGAGATTGATGTGGGGAAAGTCGCCGGTGATTGGGCTTGGTGGTGGCGCAGCAATGGCTGCCGGCGGCGCCGGGAGGAGCCGAGGAGATGAGAGATCGAGAGGGAGAGGGGCGTGCGGCTGGAGGGAGGGAGGAGAGCGAGGGAAAAGTGGGAGGAAAAGCTTGGGGTTGGGGTTTTAAATCCCAACCTTTCATCTTGAGTCTCAAGATTTGATCCAACGGTGGAGGTTAAAACACTGAAAATAAACTAACTTAAAATAGATAATTAAAATATAAATATCATATCATACATTTAAAATCAACTTTAATTTATAAAATACTAATATTTCATCATTAAATAAATGATGAAGTTTTGCTAAATATTTTTAAGAGAGTAAAACCATCTGAATAATTAAGAGTTTTTGACATAATTTAAATCTCGTAATATTCTTAACTAAAATCATTTAGATAAAATGATTTTCTACAATTATAATATTTTTGGGACTTCCAAAATATAAGAGGCTTACTTTAATGATGAAAGAACGTAAGAGCAACATAGGAATAAAAGACTATTTTTTCAGTGCTCCCTGGGTCATCGAGTAGTGTGGTTGAATTTTTATTAATTGTGAGATAATTTTTTTGTTCATGCGATCAAATTTTGGAAAGTATCTTCTCTTGCCCTAATTTGAGTATATTTTCTTATTCTTGAAAAATGCAGAAACAGGGAGGGTGGATTTGCTTCATATGAGCTCACTACATCTCCTGCATGGTTGGAGGTAACACGACATGCATGCATTGATCTCTACCATCAAATATGGTTAATTTGTAGAGCTGAAACTTTCATGCAAAGCTTTAACACGTGATCGTGATTGATCTTTCACATACAGATGATCAACCCAAAGGAAATTTTCGGAGATACTGCAGTTGGAACAAACTCTTTTTGTTAAAGTAGAGAAAGATGGAAATTCATAGATGCTTGCTTATATTAGATTTTATGCTCCTATGCATTAGGCTATTTACTAATCAATCTTATGTACTCTTTCAATCTTAATGATTGTGAACTAACAACTAATTCAATTTTTCAAAATTCTGTGTTGCATGTAAGGAGTCACACTTTATTTGCTGTTTGGACACATTATTTTCAGGAATTTTGTTTTTTCTTCCAATTAGGCAAATGTGGCAAACGTGCTTTGCACGTTAAACCACTGCTAGTATATATATATATATAAACAAAAAGAGACAGTGGCCTAACAGTACAAATCCTATCCATAGATGACCTCACCTACGTAATTTAAGCATATCAATAAACCCCACCAAAAAGTCCATGGAATACTAGTTGCAGGGTGCTAAAGGAAAAACCAACCTCAGATAACATTCTCTGCTTGTTAAGTAGCTGGGTCCTAGCCTTGTTGAGAACTGAGTTGGGCGACCTATACATCCTCTGTAAAAGGACACAAAAAAATCATAAAAATAAAACACATATAATATGTGACAAGCAACAAACTCAAATGAATATTATTCCAAACATAAGTAGCTAGGAGTAACAAATGCAGATGAGAATCAACCTTTTCAGCACTCGATATACGATGTTCATCATCTAGAAGATGCTTCTTCTTTGGTGTGAACCCAAAGACATCATGAAGGAATTCATTTTCCTGTTTCAATAAAATTTTCCACAGCCACTCAGCCAAAAAATGAAAATCAATAAGCAATTAAAATTTGGCAGCAGACAAGAACATATAGGAAACCAACCTGCATATGCTTAATGAAGCCTCCCCCAAGAAAGCGCTTTAATAAATTCAACTGTTACCATTTGAAATTTGATATAAGAACATTCGATGTTAGCAACATTCACGAACTAGTAATATACGAGGATCGGGTGGTAGTGTGAAACCTGTATCAGTTGAGACCATGAGGATGTCTGTAATGATTCTCCACCAATCTTCACTGATATCTCAGGGCAATAACCATCCTAATATAAAAAGTAAGTCTGTTGTCAGCCTCGAGGGAACAGTAAGACATCTGTTTGCTAGAAAACCAAAGAAGTACCTCAAAAAACTCTAAAATATCTCGAAACAAGTTGCGCTGACTGTTAAGATCTTTCTTAGCAGAATTTCGGCCACCTGCCTCGGCAGAAAGGTCTTTGACTTGATTTATGATTTTCCCCTTCAGTCCTTGTATATGTGAAAATCCTTCCCGAGGTTTGCTTCCTTCTTGAATAGAGCCATCATTTGAACTTTTAGCTTCACCACAAAACTTCTCCACACTTCCCATCTCAAAAATTAGAGCAAGCGCTTCACCAGCAGCAATGCGTACAGACCGGTCATCCTTATCCAGCATACTTGATAAATATGATATTGACCTGCAGCATTACCTAAAGATGTAAGTTCATTTCCTTTATTATATTTGGCTTATGTGGCCAATAGCATCTAGACTGTGCATGTGTCATCTCCCTACACGGTTAGGTGGCAGCTACACCCTTTAAAAGCAACAAGTATGAGATGGTGTAGGTGGTACAGTGGGTGCGTATTAGTGTGCGCAATAAGTTTCGACAAAGAAAAGTGAACTAAAAGAAAAGGAAGGCAAAGGGAAATAAAGTGCTGGACAGAAATCAACAACTTACTCCTGCCAATGCTTGGAATTTAGGCTGAACCTATCCATAGTTGTCAGAAGAAAGGACCAAGCTGACACCACTGCAGTTATGACAGCTGCTGAGGGTTTGGATGCAACAACCTAAAATATGAAAGAGCATCAGGCCATTTAAGAATAACCAAGAACCAGGCAGAAAAAAAGGTGAAAAAGAACATGGATTCTTGTTTCAAGTTATCAGCCTGTAGAATCAAAATAGCTAACTGGTTAATCTTAGTAAGCATCTTTACAAACTACAACAAAAGCATCAAATTGGCACGGTCAAACACATTCAAAAGTAAATATGTTGAGCACAAATACGTACATTAGAACCCAATTTTGGATGAACCACTTGCCACATTATTTGCATTGACCTTTCTGTTTCCTCAGAGTCATTTCCACCAACAAAAGTGATGATGGCCAAGCACTCCAGCAACTACAATTACAATCCATAGAATGTAGAAAACAACAGGTGAGTATCAAATAAGCTCCAGACAATCAAGGAGTAAATGTCCATAAAATCAATGGAATTTTGAACATCCTGTACCGCAGATATTTTTTGCGAATCAGACACAGATTTAAAAGCCTGTGAAAGAGGAGTGATTGACTCTTCCAATATTTCATGTGCATTATCCCCAGGGCCAACAGTCAAGGCCAACAAGCCTACAAAAATGGATTAACTATTGAAATTGAGATTCAATTTGGGAGAGAATGCAAACAAGTCAACAAAAGACTAAGCAACTAACCAATGGCATGAGAAGCTAAAGATATCTCTTTAGAAGACCCGCGTTTAACAGAGTTCAGACACTGATGCAGTAAAGTGGCAAATCTAAAGAACAACATAAGATTGTGAGGATCCACAAGAATTTGAAAAAAAAAATGGAAATCTGGAGTGTGACATATACACATTTCAAACACTAAATAGACACAAAAAAGAAGACGGATGTACAATTTGGAACATCACTTATATCTAAAAAAAAACCACATGCGTGACACCGGAGTTATTTTGGAAGTTGTATGGTTATGGTGCGATAAAGCAACTAAATGAATCCAAGTCCAAAGTGATTGTATTTATTACTAGCAAGAAGCTTAATAAAGCAAACAGACACCTTACCTCGCACCCCTACTCCAAAAAGAAAACAACACAGAAAGAAACTTCTCTCCATCTATTTCTAGTATATCTCGCCCTATGGCACCTAATGAAGGACAAGAGAGAACCAAGATCCAATAAGAAAGAAAAACAAGAAAAAGGTACGTACTTCTTTTCCAGAAGCTCATGCTGCAAGCTGCTATTAAAAGCCTCAATAATTGATGCCAGAGCTTTTTCTCTTGTGGAACCCCTTTGTGTCAATAATATGAGTAACAAAAAAAACCCAATATTTAGCGAAACTCATGGTCGCAAATATAATCGTTGAAAGAAGAAAGTAATTTAAACATCTCGGACTTCCTTATAACGTTGCGAGCTTAACAAGAAATAAAGTCCCGCGTAACCTAATTTTAGATACTTTAGAGAAAAACCCCATTCGTTAGAGAAAATCAATCCAAATGAAACGTAAATCTACCTCTTTTCATAAAGAGCGTCTAGAGCTTGTTCTAGTAAACTGTCTTTATCTAATTGGACTTCTTCGGTCCCCAAAACGGGCACTCGTTCCGACCGCGTGGTCGAAGACGAGCTCACACTACTATTATCATCATCGCTCTCCAACATCGCAGCATTTTTACGTTGAGAATTGCCTGTGAGTTGCAATAACATCAACAACAACGAATTACTGCGAAGTTTAAAGTTCAAGCTACAATTTAAGCAAATTAAAGTCCAACTAAATAAAGAAAGATGAAGAATACGGTAATAAATTTGGTCAATTTCCGGCAAAAATAACTTACAAGACAATCAGAAAGACAAAAACCCTAAGTTCAATTAAAATAGGGGGAAAAAAAAGGCTTACGCTTTCCCATCGTTGAGGACTCCTCCTACTTTCGGTGTCAGAAAGAGCTACAAGATTGACTGGGAATCTGAGGAAGGGAAGGCTTTGAAAATATGAGATCGTTCGAATTGAAATGAATAGAAATGAGGGAAGAAAACAAGGACAAGAATGACGACAATAACAACAACAAAGGGTGAGTTGATTCGAAGGAAGAATAAGCCATTAAAATTCAAGGGTACAAAGGAAAATCTCTCGGCAAGAGAAATTGTGAATTAACAAGGGCAAGAAGAAAGCTTTCGAAATTGGGAAAGGGATTTAAAGAAACGCAGGTGAGGCGAGAGGTCGGGGGATGCGGAATAATAATTCCATTCAAATTGCGTGGTGTGGAATATTCGGCGAGCATCGTAGAGGGGTATATTCGGTAATTTTGAATGGGGAGGGGTCATTCGGTGGCTGGCAGGCAGGCTTGGGGCTGAGGAATTCCATTAGTTTTTGCTCCACACAAAAAAATGTTGTTGTTTATTGCGGATATAGCACGTGGAAATTGAGAGGGACACGTGGAAGCAAAAGGTACTAATCCACAGAGACGATACTTTCACCGCTCTCACTTTACACTGGAGCTATAGTTAGGTATAATTAATTTTTAATTTTATTATTAATTTTATTTGTATTTTTTTAATATTTTCAAATATTTTAAAAAAATAAAAAATTACAATATTATTAAAAAATATTTCTTTAATCATTAAGTAAAAATAAAAATAAAATAAAAAATCCAATATAGAGTAATAAAAATTAGTAGTGAGAATATCTTTTTTTTTTTCTAAAGATTACAGAAAAATAAGACACTACAACCACCATTGAGAGCTACTGTTAATTATTTTGATGTGTTTTATTTTTTGACTTCTTTTTATATGTATTTCTTAACATTTTTAAATATTTTTTAAAATAAAATTTATAATATTATTAAAAAATATTTTTTCAATTACAGAAATTAAAAATAAATGCGAGCAATTGAGAGTTAAGAGCGGTGTGAATATCATTATTCAATCCACAAAGATCTCCGCTAGGTTCAAGAAAAGTGAACAGAGCGTGGAAAAAGTGACCGCCGGTCCGCCATCTAATGTTACAAAGAGATGGACAAAGTGTATGTTCTTGTGATCGACTTTGAGTTTGAAACCCAGAATTAATTATATCTCTCTTAAATATTAAATGTATTTAGATAAGCAAATTCCGAAATAGAGTTGAGATATCGAGTCCAATCACATTTTTCATTACATAATATTTTCCCTTCCGAAATATATCCGTATCCACGACACTAGAAATAAAAAAGATTGGTCGAACCCACCCCTCTTCATGTGTCATTTTTTTAATTTAATAAAATTAACTTGCTTAGAAAAAAAAAAAAAAAAGATTGGTGGAACCAAGAAAGCCAAAGGTAGTTGCACTGACTTGACTGCCTCAGAATACGGGCTGCTGCCTGATTTTAATTGAAGATAAGGATAATAACAACAACAAAATAAAGATTCAACGTGGCCCAAGTCTCTTCCTGGAAATTTAATACAACAAAATACAGGCTGTTGAGTGTATCATCCATATGGTCAAAGTCTCTCCCTGGAAGTTTTTTTTTTTTATCATCCCAAATGAAAGAGCAATTACTTGTCCCCATGAATCACACGAATGATTAATTAACCCCGAGATATTTGTATTGCAAGGAAGAAAAACAGTATAACACAACCCACAATTCTATTTCAAATGAATCTCAAAAGATAACCTCAACGAGCATGCATATATATTGATCCAAATGGATAGACCCTGGCTGCAAATATGGCAACTTTAAAACGAACCGAACCACTGTACAGTTGCAGCTCTGAAACAAAAATAAAGCTCTTTGATCATTTATAATGTAAATCTATATTAACCTATATGAACCTAAAAGCCAGTAACTCCGGAAAAGTGCTTATTCATGGCACGGTCCTTCCTGTAATTATTGCTTCTTCCTCCTCCTCCTCCTCCTCCTCCTCCTTCCCCTGCCTCTGTGATTACCCAAATTCCCCCTCGCTTCCACCTCAGAAGCATCAGACTGCTTATTTTGCTCCTCATTTGACTCTCTTGGCCTTCCCCCTCCCCTTCTTCCCCTGCCCCTCGGGTTCCCAACATTTCCTCTGCCTTCTGACTGAGAAACATCAAACTGTTCATCTTGTTCCTCAGATGACTCTATCAGCTTCTTCACCGCACCAAGAGGAAGGTTGCCACCTCGTCCAAGGCCATAAATTAATTCTTCTTGAGCCTGAGACACTAATGCTGCTTCACCACTATTTGCAACTGCAATCGAACCTTCAACTTTATAACTGTAGTTCTTCCCATCCCTGACATAGAATTGGGGCTTCTTTCTGGAACCCCATTTTGAACCAGAAGCATTTTGAACCGAGCTTCCAGACTCTGTCCCCCAAGATTTCCCCAGATTCGAGCTCATTTTATCACCCATCATCTCAGTTTCCTCCATTCCTGCGTCCCCAACACTCAACCCCAAATCATCAAAAGAGTCATCGTACTCATCTTCATACTCATACTGTGAAATTATTGCGCCAGAAATCGCAGAATCCTTTTCATTTCGGATATCCAGGATATTGGAATCAGGCAAGTCACCTTGGGGCTTCCTTACATATCTCCCAATAGAGGATGAGGATGGAAATGAGGGGCCCTCAAGTGGTTGTTCCCTAATTACAGACACTGAAGTGGTAGATGGTGGATTTGTAGATTCAGTTTTCCCTTTTGGTGATGCAGGTTCCACTAGTTTCCCTTTTCCTTTATCATTTGTACTTACAGATAAAGCAGACTTGGGCATTGGAATTGTATCTAGTGAAGTGTCAAAGGACAGCAGGTCTTCATGAAGAGTTCCCTCCAGAATTCTCTGAATCACCTCTTCTGGATTCTGGTTATAGACTTCAAGACAGGCAGCAAGAAACCCTTTACCAAAGTCGGGGAAGAGATCCTTTATCTGACTGATTTTGGACTCCATTATCGCAGCATCCTCATCCATCTGCACTTTGTTGCTTGCCAAAGGGAATTTTGTATAGTTTGGTCCCTTAATAGTTGTTTGTGGTTGATGCATCATTATACCAGATAGATATTGGAACTGTTCATCATCCACGTACATCCATCCTGAACCAAAGTCAAATTAAATGTAAATGGCTTCAAGGTTTACACTCAAAATTGACAACAGCCAAAAAAATTATGCTCACAGAAGTAAGAAAGATGGAGTAAGGTGTATTGTAGTTCTTAAAAAAAAACAATCTATGAGCTACATGTGGTCCAAGTATCACAACAATATGAAATGTGTACAAAAAGCACTTGCCACCTCAATAATTGTTGTCCTTTTAGTAATGTACAGTAAAAGTAACACCACAATGCCTTTAAAACCTTGAGAACTAAATTAAACCTAATGATATATCGGGGACAAAACTAGAATCTGACATACAATTTAAGGACCAAATCATATTTTGACCAAAATAACTTTTTCAAGCATAAAAGCACTAACCAGTGTTCCGCAAACTCTCAAGTCTGCTCATTACATTGTGAACCTTCTCAACGCTTTGAAGGAATGTTTCCCTGTTCTCATTCTCCTGAAATTGTTGGGAAACTCCATTGATCTCCCTAAAAGTTTGAACTAAAATATCTGCCCTAATGATGGGATCCTCTACATTTGCTGGAAACATCTTTGGGGCAGGTGGAACAGGGAAGCTATCATCAAACACTTCATTACTTAGATGGCAAATTTCCAATAAATTCCATCCAAACTTGACTATTCTCATTGACAACATCTTCAAGCTTATAGCAACATCAGATATTATTCTGTCTTCTGCTTGAAGGATGATCCTCAACCCCCGTTCTAGAGATGGTAACAATGAATCATGCAATCTTGCAAGGGTATTGAGCAATTCCTCATTCCCAGAACTGCATGCACAGAGAAACTTTGCGTCAGAAGGAAAAAGAGTTTTCTCTTTCTTTGTTTGTTTTCTTTTTGAAATAAGTACAATTTTCTTCACACTCTGGTCCAAAATGTAAAAAATATGACAAGACAACAGACCACTTAGGGAAATTAGCAAGGGAGAAAAGTAATTTTTTTTCAACATTAAAAATACTAACAATATTGCTTTTTTCTTTTTGTTTGTTCAATAGTGAATGGCACTGTCATTTGAAGCAGAACCCTACAATATATCAACCAAATATAGGGCTGAACGTTCAATATTAAAAAGGTTTCACCATAGAAAATTCCTAGGTAACATCAGATGTGCAGTGACATCTGTGAGTTTTCCTAGTTTTTAATGAAATAGCTAACTTGCTGAGAAAAAAAAAGAAAAAAAAAAGATGTGCAGTTACAAAACCAGCAGATGCTTTGGCAGAAGAACTTTGCATTGGGAAAACTCACACCAACACCAAATATAAACCATTGACGACTACGAATCCCAGTAGCAAAAAAGGTACCTTAACTCAACAGGGCAAGAGAAGTATATAGCCGCCGGTTTGTATGCAGTTACAAAAGCATCCATGGATACAATTGAATCATTTATAAAGTCCATAACCTGCCAAGCAGCCATAATGATCGAGTAGCTGGAGAACCATTTTCAATTAATAATTTGACTGGTAGGTTATTTGACCCAGCTTGTCTAGCATGAACCAAACTATAAGTTAAATATAAATGGTTTGAAGCTATTATAGTATTTTTCATCTCCTTGAGGAAACTATTTCATTAACAACAAAATACATATTCCCTCAAAAATAAAAATGAAGAGAATCACCTCTAAATAATCAGAATGAAGTCGACTGGATCCATGGCCTTCACGACTTCCAGTGGAAAGTAGGGCCTACATGTAATGTTGGTTCAGAAACTTTACATAACAAGTTATGCAAATATGCAATGACTCATAGCTTAAAGAATAGCACAAATTCCCACAAGAAAAAGAGACCATGACAAATAAAGATGAACATATATATATATATTTTTGATAAGTAAAAAAAAATATATATATATATATATATTTTTGATAAGTAAGATTACCATATATATTAGCATAAATAGTATAGTTTAACAAATATTAGTTCTGCAAAAGAATGAAGCAAGACCATGGAACACCAAGATTCTCACTTTCTGATTCATAATACATTTATAACTAGTTACAACTTAAGAAAGCGAGAACGGAATGGAGTAGTCTATGATTCAGCTATTGGCGAGCATCCTTTGTAAAATATCTATATGAATCCTAAAAGATATATAAATTGAAATGGAGAGCATATTCACTCTTAGCCCTTATCAGCCTAAAAGGTATGGAGCTTGTGAGAAATTTATCCCTAATATAAACTTAAAATTACAAACCTCTGACATGGTTCTTAAATGATAACTGTACAAAAGAATGCCATGCATCAGAACTTGGGCATGTTCATGCTCAAACACTTTAAGGGTGGGTTTGGATAGAGAGTTCAAATGAGATGAGATGAGATATTTTGTTGAAAGTTGAATAAAATATTATTAAATATAATTTTTTAGTATTATTTTTATTTTGAAATTTGAAAAGGTTGAATTGGTTATTATATTTTTGTAAGGAAAATTGAAAAAGTTGAAATGATGAGATAGATGAGATGAGATGAGATGAGATAAGATAGGTTTGTGTATCCATACGCACCCTAATAGTCTTATTGTCAAGCTCAAATATTTGCGTCAATATGCCCTAAGAAAGTCCTGGTGCAAGCAAAAAAATGATGAATCTGATACAAGCAAATTCTATTTCACTGTCAAAAAGAAAAGGCAAGACAGGAGCCCAACAAGACTAAGTTCTGCTGATGCTTAACTACTGCAATAGTCTTACTGTCAACCTCAACTATTTGCGTCAATTAACCCTAAAAAATGTCCTGGCGCAAGCAAAGAAAATTGGTAAATCTACTACAAGCAATTTCTATTGAACTGAAAAGAAAGCAATACATGAACAAGACTGCAAGTGAACCCCACGGGAAATAGTCCGCAAGTTTTCAGCAAAACAAATGAAGTTTGGAAAACTCAATTTAGAACCTAACTTATTTGGAAAGAATACCTGTAAAGATGAGCTGCAGCGTTGATCCATTGTGTGAACAATGCTCAGGAAATGTGATATTACAGCAGTTAAGTTATCGTGGATCCTAGGCTGGGCTTTGAAAACATTTGCAACCTGGCAAATATAATTATGCCACAGTGAGAAAAGGAGAGAGGAGCATGTACTTCTAGGCATTAGATGATATCCTTCCCTTGACAAAATATCACAAGAACACAAATCATTTGATATATCCCTCATCTCTCACTTGTCCAGTGTAAACCCCCTCCCCTTGGAATACGTCAATTTAAAAACCAGATAAGAAGAGGCAACTTCTCAACCCTTGAAGTGTTGCATTGACTACCAACAAATTGAGCCCTGCTGAACTCAAAATCTGCAGGGCAGTAAATCCCAGCTCAATTAAGGTTTCCCTTTTGATCAGACCAGTGGAAAGATTTAGGCAGCAAGATATAAGTAACCCATATTAATAAGACCAAGGTTCAGGCATGGTTCCTGAGCTTCTGCATTTTTTTTCTCAGTGAGAAACCAAAAGAAAGAAAAAGCATTTACAAAACTCACTAATTGTAGTGTCATAACTCATCATTTTTATCACTACTTTTAGCTGAAATAAAGACTTTGGTACTTATAAAAATAAATAAAAATGCTAACATTATAAACCTGCAAGGCAATAGTGGGTAAGAAAGATTACGATGCCATAGAGCACCATAGGAAATGCATAGCAGATAGACTACTTTGGAGGGCAAATACTTACCAGTATTCTGGTCAAATCTTTGTTTTCATGACCATATATGGCACATATATCTAACAACTTAGGCAACTCCAGCAACTTCTTGTCCTGCAAAATAACTACAAGGAAGAATTTGTGAACAAAAGTTTTTCAGAAAACTAATTTAAAAGGAAAAAAAAACAAATAAAAAATCCCAGACCAAACATTCTAAACTTTTACCTTTAAAATATGTTAATTACTAGTGATAGCTTTACTTGCCCCAAAACTTAAATATAGCATTGAACCTTTGATAGCATTAGTTCATTAAATCAATAATACTTTTGTTAATAAGTATTAAAGCACTGTGCCATTATTTGGAGTGATACGGAAAACATTGATGTAGGGACAATGTTTTATGGACAAAAAAAAAACTGAGACACCAACTGCCATAAAAGTATCTACAGAATACAGCAAAAAATGGGATTATAAGCAACCAATACAAAAGGGCAAAAAAGAATTGTACTTTCATCTGTATTTGGGTGCAGCTCGTTTATGAGTATGCAATCAGGCATTCGTGTCTGTAGGAATAATTGGCAGTATGTACCGAATCACATCATTCACAAATATTATAGAGAAGTGTCACAAAGCATACCGCGTAAGAATCACCTAATAAGGTTTATTCAATTGTTTGGAAGGCAATCTATACCAATCCTCTTTCACCCACATTTTTAGTACCTCTGTCAACCAGTAAAAAGTGCACGCACAAATTACAGTGTAAGAGAGAGAACCACCTCCATAATCTTTCGTACTAAGACTATCAGCGGCCCGAGCGCCAGGTTCTCGATTAGAAGATCTGCAACCAAAGTAAATTCCTAATTAGTTGAGGATAAGAACGAAGAAAGAGAAAAAAGATATAACATACCAATACAGACCACCTAAAATTGGAACTTACATGCGATACAATACCATAAAGACGCGGCGGCTTAACTCAAGCTCTCCAACAATAACCCCTGCAACTATTCCCTTGGCTCCATGGAGAGGGAAATCGTACCATCTGCTCCTAAACTGTAGGAAGCTATCAAGAAATTCGAGCAAGGAAGTGTCCCTCGCCACTGAGAATAGAGAGGAGAGAAAAAGAACTTTGAGATTTGCCCAACCAGATGAGGAACGAGATGACACCGATAATTGAGAGAAATACATATTTCTAGGTAGAACAACAAAATCTATTTGAGAGCGTGGAGCGAAGATTATGTAGAATATTAAACGTGCATACCTTCTGTCCAGAAGTTCCTGGCGTTCAACTTGAGCAAACGCGACAACTCTCGGTTCAAAAGATCCACAACTCTCTGAGACTCCACGGGATCCAATCCACCTTCGTCGGCGCCGAGCCCAGCCGCCACCGCCTCGTCTTGGGGCAAGTAATTTACGAAATTGCCGCCAGGAGTTGTGCTAGACACAAAATCTCCGTTCTCCCCCATTCGAACCCTACTCATTGTCAACGCAGGTGGACCAGAGCTGGTTGTGGCGACATCCGATTGTTTGGGAAGCGAGTGTCTGAGAGAAGTAGAGAGTGTGGGAATGGAATTGGGGTTCGCTTCTTTTGGAATTGAGTTATGGTTTTTGGGCACGTATTTCTTTTGCGTTCTAGCGAAACTCTCCTTGTTTACCTCATGCCTGTTGTTACCGTATCGACTCGCCATGTTTGCGCGATTGATTTCAGGAGAGAGAGGGAGACCGGGGGAAAAGAAGAGAGGGGGGGGGGGGGGGGGGGGTTCTGAAATGTAGGGAAGTCGGAGCCTGAAGGTGCAGACTGCAGAGTACGCAAAGCGGATGGGACTTGTGGGTGGTCGCCAAAATAATGTTTATTTTGTTGAGAAAAAATCTACTGGATGCGATGGTACATTTCTCAACCTTACATTAAATAATAAATTTATAAATAAAATATAATAATTAATTATTATTTAATATTTAATATTAAATTATAAATTAATAAAAAGATGAAATTCATTATTCTTGTTAATTAAATTACTAATTTGCTTTAACTACCTTTCCAAATTTTCAACAATCGGCCCATGGGCTCGTTGGGACCTAAAATATTGTTTGAAGAGAAAAAGTTGAGTTTTATCATGTATAAAATAGTTCTATTTTGGGATTTTGTAGATTACGAAAATCAATAAAAACATATTCAGACGAAAATTATAACGAGAGCTGAAATTTTTTATGCGAAAAAACATGTTTGTATTAAATATTTACAAAAATCAATGTTTTTGAGAAATTCATTACCTCCAAACAACTAGGCAATATCTCCAACAGGACATAAAATTACATCACTACGAAAAAATATCTCAAAAATTGTATTTGTTAAAACAGAGAAGCAAAAGGTAAGTTGTCAACTTTAAAAATTATACCCAACTTATTCTTGCGAGTAAAGTGGCCATCAAATTTAAGAGCTATGTAATTGTCCAATGCCAAGACAACTATTTACTGATAAATATGTTTAAGAAATAGAAGGCAGAGGGCATCCATCCTGCCATAGAAAAATGGACAACTGACCCATACTTGCTTCCATTTTTCTATTGAGGCCAGTCCGAGTGAGATCTGTAATTATGATAATTCCAGAATCATGTAAGAATGACAATCAAGGACAAAAACGAGGGCATTGCTTCACCACAAAATCATATACAAAAAACAACAATAGGACATTTTTCTTTTCTGAGAAAACAAACACTCCTAGAAGCTTGATACAGATCACAGCACGTGATTTAAGTGACTAACCGTATTCCACAAGCAGCAAATTAAAACTATCAATATGCCGAAAGGTAGCACCTATTTGTCGCAAGATTCCCCTTGGAAATATATAATTTTGATCCATTAATTTCGGTTCTGATGAAAAAAGTGAGATGCAGCTTCTCTTCTTTTGCCAAGTGCAGGTGGGCTAAATCTGATTGCAGGAACGACAAAATTTCTGAGCAGAATAAAGGCATCATCACTATGGTTTTTTCTCTAATTAGTATCAAATTCAATATGGCAGAATGACTGGCAGTTGTGAGTCATAACACCATTCTGAAAGTGTTGAAAATATATCATTCTTTGGAGATGAACAGCTCCGCTCTAAAGCTTCATCAAGTCGAACTGTGAATATTAGGCCCATTCTAAGTTTGTTTCCTTGGGCAAAACCAAAGCAATGAGGCAATCAGATGATTTAGGTGCAATGGAGAGAATGGAACATGCATCATGCGAGTAGGGAAGTATGAACAAAAGCCTTGCCCAAATGGAATTCACTGCTGGGATCTTGATTACTCCTGCACAGTCCCTCTGCTTCAAGTATGATATGAAATCCTGAAACTGCAGAACACAATTTTTAGGACTCAAAATGTTTTGCAACTGCAGCTTACAGCTTATTACAGAAACTGGGTTCCCATCATGCAAGCTGTATGAGTGCAATGAACTCGATATAACCTCTCTATCCTTCTAGCTGAATGAAAATAAAGTTGGGACCACCTTACAAAATTAGGAGTTCCATAATTACAATTAGCTCCTCCCAAAGTGGGGTCCGGGGCAGGGAGACCCAGTTATGGCCACACCTACAGCATTTCTGCATTAAGTGGTCACACTTTAAGAATCGAGAACCCCGCTTGGGACATGAGATCTTTACCATTACACCAAACCGCAGGTGCCCTATCAGAATCTAAACATCACATTTCCACAAGCTTTTATTGTCACCGTTCAATTGATATTTGGGTGATAAACAAAGTCTACATTACTTTACCAAAGCATTGATTAGATTTAAGTCTTCATAGACTTCATATAATCAACAAGTACACCAAACAGAGGGGCACGGGCTTCAATGCTTAATTACTTTCATTAAAGAACAATGGAACCAAGATAAATATTCAGATAACTTACGCCTTTACGGTCACCTGCAGAAGATGGGATCAGCTGACATACCTCCCTCTGCATCACGTGTCAAAACCACAAATATTTACAACTGAAATTAGAGAAAGAAATCGAAAGACAGGAAAAAGACGTGCACGCCAATTTACTCTCAACAAAATTTCAAAGATTGAGAATATCCAGAGACTCACTTTATGTGGTGGGGCACTCGTAAATGTTGATCTCACATGCCGGAAATCCGTGCGTTTGGTCATATCTAATTTAGCAGGCCATCTTCACCAAGCAGTAGCAAGAAAAACTACTATTAGAAATAGTCCGGTCCAAACAAAATCATCAACAAAGTGGATAATGGGAAATGTAGTCCTTACTCAGAAGGCTCCGAAAGAGCATTTGAATATTTGCAAATATCAGAGTCCAGTCTATGTGCATAAACTGTGCAGTAATGAACCCCACTTTTACATAATGTACCTTGCCATTGATATTCGGGACACTGTCCAGAACTTTCTGTCTTGGATGGTTCTACAATAGGAGGAGGTGGAGGGGGAGAACTGGGGGGAGGAGGGACTGAAGGTGGCTTTGACTGAGGCAAAGGAGGTGGAGATGGAGGCAATGGAGGTGGCATTTCAGGCTGAGGTGGTGGCAGGGACGATAAAGGTGGCGGTGCAACAGGCAAGGAAAACATTTGGTCAAAATGGTGCATTGGAGCTCCTTGTATCTGTGCTAATGGTGTCACAGAAGCAGGTATAAAAGGAGCTGCAACAGCATTACCATGAAAACTATTAGTCATTACACCTGGCGAGACAGGGTTCAAAGGCATCTGATGATTTAAACCCCGTGCATCCCAGGAACTGTTTGGAGGAAGGTAAACAGGTCGCATATACGATGATGACTGAATTTGCTGTGGTGAGGGAATAGGTGGTCCCTGTGCTGCGAAGGGCATGCAAGGAATGTTCACTGGGGCAGAATGTAGCTCAATTTCAGGTTTCTTATACATCCACATTTGTTCGGCAGAACCAGAAACACCATGACCACCTAAAATAAAATCATTCCACAAAAAATCATTCAGTTATATGAGAAAAGAAGAGAGAAAATTATTTTTGTTTACATGTTAATCATCAATATATCACCTCCTTGTGAAGGATCTAGCCCTACACTGCTATCATAACCATCAACTTTTCTCACCCCAACTTCAGGCATCTCTCCAGAAACTGCCCAGTTTGACTGAAATGAATACCCGCAATGTACTGTATTTGCATGATTATCGAGTTTCATCCTGGGGGATACGTGCTCCATGGAGCTGCTTTCATTTTTCATTGAGAAAGGTGCAGGATGCTGCTTTCCTGGTTGACTGTTTAAAGGAGATAGTAAAGAATAATAGAGCTTAACAAAAGTATTATCATCAAGAATTAAACTCAGAAGTAAGTGACAAGAAACACATGCACAATTCTAGAAGTTCAAACAATAACTCATAGAAGATTTACATTCCATGCACCGCTTGTAAAATCAAGTTTCAAGAAAAAATAATAATTAAAAGCAATATAAGAACAGTGCATTATCAACTCAAAACTCAATAAAAATTTGAACTCTTGGGCACACTCCAATGAATTATCTTAAGTTAACAAAGACAGGGAACGCATTGAATATAAGTAAAGGAGAATAGCACATGAAATACGATTGCAACACACATGCCAAATGAAAGGTCAGAATGAACATTAGAACAGATGAAAAACATATACAACTTTAATTTAACACCAAAACCTGAATTTAGTAAGAAAGAACTAATTCCAAATGTAACCTTACAGAATGACATTTTTTAAGAAAAAAAGTAACATGTAAAAAGACCACATCCTCCATCCCATTTTTATTTGGTCTTTTTTTATTTTTATTTTTATTTGGGGGGGGGGGGGGGGGGTGTCATTTCAACTAGAGCACATGGGCCATACAGAGCCAGGATTTTTTTTTTTTTAATATCCATTGTCAAGAGGCCAGAATTGTTGGACCTCCTTAGTTCTTGCCTTAGAATGTTTCAGATTTAATGTCACTAATTTTCAGCCCATGATGACCTGTTATAGCACGAGTACCTTGTATATTATCAACAGAATAAGGTCACAATTTATAAGAATGCCTGACTATACAGAGGCCGGGAACATCTACTTCCACATAAACATTTATTGGTTGGTAAGTTATAGTTGGGGGGTCTTGAACCCACACTTTCTCCCAATATAAGATTAGAATTCATTGGCCATGAGTTGGTAATTCATATTGTTTCCTTTATGTTTCACTATAACCTGGAGAGATCCATCTGTTAAGCATGCAATGTCAATCCAAATGCTTTTTTGATGGGAGGAATTAAGGGCACAATTTTTTAATGAAATCAAGTGTACAGTGACTTCAAACCTGAATTCTATCTGAAAGAACAATCCAGGAGAACCACGGAGATTCTTTAAAATTGTGATTGCAGCATCGACACTGCTGCATTCAACAAACCAACCACACCCCATCTGCATATTTGCTCGGGTCAACCTGACTACAGACCCAACATTGCTGACAGCCAGACTACAAATGGCCATTAGCTCATCATCTGTGAGGAATGGGGAGCTAATATTAGGAAGACTAATCCAAAGCATATTTGATGGCACTTTATCTTCTTCCCTCGTCATAGCAGTATGGCTGTTTCCAGATATATAATTGTCAAAGAAGCTTGAGTTCGGATTGATATTATATTTTGTACGTATTGATGAAAGTAAGGAAGATAAGTGAGGCATCCTCATCCTACAGCTGTCAGCAGGGCTCCCTGGTACAGTTCGAGGGTGAGGTGACCCAATACTGTTGCTAGATATGGTTCCAAGGTTACTGTTTCTGGCATCAACATGGGTAGGCACAGATCTTGCACCATCTATAAGAGGCACTGCAACATTAGATGGCCCTACATTCAGAGGTGCCCGATAATTACTTCGTTCCTTGCGCTGCTGTCTGAGATGGGCCATTACGGAGGCAGCTTCTTCAGGAGATTCAAACTCCATCAGTAATGCACCTTCACTAAAAAGCTCAGTAACAGTGTAGGGACCCTTATAAAGCACTTTCCTTGATTCATGCAGAATCTCATCCTTGACCCATTGGCTTGAAACATTTCCAACATAAACATGAGAACTTGAACCAACCGCAACGCCATTCATTGCACCCCTAGTTCCCAATCCTACATCGATGAACTTGATACGCCATGGGAAATGTCGCCTCATATATTCACGAGCCTTTATGGCATCAATGATGTTTCTGTACTCCACTAAGGCAAATCCTTTGACTGGAAAAAAAATAAATTCTCCTATAGGACCAAACCTCTCAAACTGAAACCTTATATGAGCTTCAGATGTATCCGGTCCTGAAAAACCCACCCAGAGCTGTTTAGAAGCAGAGACAATATCCATGGCTGCAGGGTCCCCATCAGAATGCCAAACAATTTGAGTTGTGGAATTACATGGCATTCCCAAGTGATGTTGAGGAGAAGTCAAAGCATTATTTATGCCTCCACAGGAAGATCTCATGGTGGATATACTGAAATCCATATTTGAAACCTGATTCTTCTCAACATGAAAAGAATTACTTCTACCTTCAAATGAATTACTCCTAAAGTCTAACGGAGTTCTTCTAGCGGGTGAAAATAATTCCCCGGAAGACCGGCCACGCAACACATCACTATTCTCGCCAGACTCGAAATCCATGGGCCTCGAGCCTCCAATATCATGAGCAGAACCTGAATTTGAGTGGTGATCAGTTTCATGAGAAATTACTGGAGAAAATTTAGGAACATCTATCAGGACTTTATCAGATATCAAACGATCACCAATAATGGACGTATATATTACCTTTCTTTCCAGATGGATCATCAGAGTGTTCATGTTGATTAGAGATCCTACGCACCGAATATCTCTGATTAATATACTTAGATGAATCAGGATCATCCTCATCACTATCTACCAGTCTGCCTTCTACAGAAATTATTTCTTTAAACAATTGAATGATTCCTTCCAAAGCTGACAAAATATCAGAAACAGTAGTAGAAAATGACGAGTTATTTAATTTCTTGAACTTTGAGAAAATCCATCTCTGCAATGATCGGTCTTTTCCAAGAACCTGCATAAATGAAGCCCAGTTAAAGACATTAATAGTGAAGAGCATGAATATAACTGAACATGCATAATACAAATTTAACAGAAACTCTGCATATTATTTAAACTGTCTAATTTTCAACCAGAATTTGAATGAATTCTGTGCTTTTCTCATAATAAAAACTGTAGAAAGATCCGATTTGCATCAAAGAAGGTTGATATGTTTTTTTCCAAGAAATAAAAAGGAAAAAGAAAAGTTATTTTTATGATAAAAATTGTGTATATGGGGCAACACCATAACTTTGTCAATTGCAACAACAAGAGCTTCTTAAAAAAAAAACTAATAAGATTATATGCAAGTTTTTTCATACACGTGATCTTTTAGTTAAAGAATACTAGAAGTACATTTAAACTTATGCACGTCAGACTTACGAAAACAATGAGACGTCTTATCACAAAGGAAGAAACATAAATAACAAAAGAATTCCAAAGTCCTGAGAAATTCCCTGCTGACAACTTTGTCCAAGCAACATAACTCCTCTTTCAGGTAAATTAGATGTTGAAGATCAAGTATGCCTAGTTTAAGTGAACAAAATTCATTTTTCCCATAAGATTTCCCATCTACCACAGATTCAAGTGCTACTTATAGCCAATGATTTGTTCTTATCTGCGGCAATTAGTTTAGATTCAACCTCTTTTTCCTTTTATGAGGAAAACAAAATCCACCAGAAACTTTATTTACATATTTGTATGCTTACAACCACAGGTTTAGCAAATGTTGGCCAGCTGGAAGTAATGAAAATGAAAATGAAGGCTTTAATCTACCAGACAACAAGACTTTTCACCCTGAACAAGACACGAGCATTACCAAAGCCAACAAGCAACTCTCTGGAACAGGCGATACATCTCCTGAAAAATGGTTGCCATCCGATATTAGCTCCTCACTGCCTTTCATGCTTTTTTCAACAGAACCTGTACGTGATTCAGGTCTGTCACTGGTTTTATCCGATACAGGAGCCACATCATGGACAAGCTTGCTTGTCACCTGCCTAAGAAAACACTCGCTCTCTTTATTGACTCCCTCCACCAAACTGGAGTTGAGGAGCTCAAAAGAGGCTGCAAGCAAGTTTTTAGGACAACAAAATAAAATTCGAAGTAAGCTTAGTGCACGGAACTTGGATAATTTAACTAAAGAAGATGCATCTTCATCTGAAAGCTTTTGCTTTAGCTCAGCGAAGATGTCAGCAGAATCTTGCATCTTCAAATTTTCTTTATCAACAATCTGAAAGATATCCTTTTCCTCAAATGAGGACATGAAGAAGGTAAGCACATTCTGAAAAACAGCAGAGCAAATGCCTCGGATGACAGATGATGTTGGGGCCTCTGAAGAAGCAGTGCAACAGATGTCAACTAGACCAAAAATACAGGCTTTAGCAGTCTGAAATGCAACCTCATCAGCATCGTCTCCTCTATTTATCACTGCCAAACTCCAGTTATGCATGTTGATAACAACTTTTGCTGCAGCTTCAAGAGCAGTAGGACAATGTGATGCATACCGAGGAATGAGATCAGCCACTATCCGTTGTACACTTGCACAACCTGCAAAGCTAGCAGTAAACAGAAAAGTTGTCAATTTTTTCATGGTCAATTCTTTCTTCCCTTTTTTTTTTTTTTTTTTTGGGGGGGGGGGGGGGGGTGGGTGTTCTGGGGTGATACAGATATATAAATATGTGAAACTTATGGTGCAAGTACACAGCATATTAAATTTCTAATGCAAGCACATGGATTCCTTATGTTTGTTTATTTATTGGGGTGCAGAATTTCTTCTTTGCCTTTGAGATATCTTGGGCTTCCTTTGGGAGCCTCTTTTAAAGCTGTCAACATATGGGATGGGGTGATTGAAGAAATTGAAAAGCGGTTAGCGGGTTGGAAGAGGATTTTCTTGTCTAAGGGGGGAAGACTAACTCTGATAAAGAGTACTTTGTCCAACCTGCCCACATATTTCCTTTCACTTTTTCCTCTTCCGGCAAGAGTTGAAAAGAGGATTGAAAGCTTATTTCGAAACTTCTTATGGGGAGGAAATGGAGAGGATAAGAAGTTTCATTTGATTAGTTGGAAGAAGGTTTGTCAACCTTTGGATTGTGGTGGTTTGGGGATTAAGGATTTAAGGGTGTTTAATAGAGCATTACTTGGGAAATGGCTTTGGAGATATCAATTGGAGAGTAAAGCCCAATGGAAACATGCGATAGAAGTAATATATGGAAGTTTATGGGGAGGTTGGTGTACTAATGTAGCTAGTGGAGCTTATGGGGTTAGTTTGTGGAAATTTATTAGAAAAGGTTGGGATTCCTTCTCCAACAATTTCAGATTGAAGGTGGGTGATGGAAAGAGGATTCTCTTTTGGCATGATCTGTGGTGTGGGGATTCTGCTCTCAAGCTGGATTTTCCTTCTCTTTTCAGAATTGCTAGGGATCATAATGCATCTATTTATGATTCTTACCGCAGTAGTAACAACAAGATGGAATGGAATATCATTTTTACAAGGGACGTTAATGACTGGGAAGTGGATGAAGTTAAGGCTCTGCTGGCAAAACTCTACAGTTCTAAGTTGGTGCTTGAAAGAGAGGATAGCATGGAGTGGATTTCTGCTGGAAACGCTAAGTTTTCAGTCTCATCTTACTACAGAATTTTGTCAAGCCTTAGTAGATGCGTGTTCCCTTGGAAAAGTATTTGGAAAGTAAAAGTTCCCTCTAAGGTAGCTTTTTTCTGTTGGGTGGCATCTTTGGGTAAAGTATTGACCACTGATAATCTTAGAAGGAGAGGTATGCTTATTGCTGATTGGTGTGTTATGTGTAAACGGGATGGAGAATCAGTAAATCACCTTTTTCTTCACTGTGAAGTGACTAGTTATTTGTGGAATGAGGTTTTGAGTTGGACAGGATTACATTGGGTAATGCCTAGAGATGTGGTGGATCTGTTGGTAGGGTGGAAGTTTGGGAAGGGCTGTAAAAAGGCGGCGAGAGTTTGGAAGATGATTCCTCCTTGTCTTATGTGGTGCATTTGGCTTGAAAGAAATGGGAGATGCTTCGAAGATAAAGAACGTTCATTGGGAGAGCTTAGGGATTTGTTTTTGAGCACTTTGAGTTCTTGGGTTAAAGCTTTTGTAATGGAGGATAATTTTCTGCTTTTGTTTTAGTTTTCTGGTGTTAGTTTTTTTCTTTCTTTTTTGGAAGATGTAGGTGTTTCCTTTGTATACGTCCTGTGTACTTGGGCTTATGCCTAATTCTTTGAATAAAATTATTACTTATCAAAAAAAAAAATGTTTGTTTTGACTGGAGGAATAATCATTTGGCAAAAAATATACTATTTATGTCCCTTCTATAATGTCCTTATTCCTCATTATAACAACCTACTTGGAAGAGTATTGGGTCGAGTATCCCTTCAAGATTATTGGTGCTTTATTGAATGACTTCTTCAGTTAGGTTGATTTGACTTGGGTAATGTCCAGAATAATAATGGACCTTTTTGGTGTTTGGAGAGGGTTAAGTGATAGTTCACAAATTACAACAAAGTGTAAGAAGGTCCTCAGTTGCCTCATATCCTGATTTTGGAGGGAAAGAAATGAAAAAAATTGAGGACCATAAACGGACTATAAAGGAGAACAAAAATTTCTTTTTTGCTAATTGTCCTTTAGACATTAACTTTCATTTTTTGATAAGTTAGACATTAACTTTCATGATTTTCACGTATCGTTTCCTCCTCAAATAGATGTCTATCTTGTTTACATCCTGTATACCTTGACTGTACCTTTTGCACTTTTTAATAAAATTTATTACATTTAAAAAAAAAAAAACCCTAGTAAGAGCTCGATGGGATGATGGATTGTGCAAAATAAACATATCAATGCTAAAGACTTAAATAGGCAACAAAGGACCAATTACTATGCGACTCAATCGATACCTTGTGATGCAAGCAAGAATATAAAAGTCCACAAAAAAAGTCAAGATGTTTAGAGGTTTTTAGAACTCAGAATAAGGTTTTTTACCTATAAAAAGAAGAATACTAAGGTCTTCTACGCACAATCTTTGTTCCTTGTCAATCTGTACCAAGCACAGTGATCGTATTCTACATTTGCAATAACAAACCCGAGTATTTCTGAAACTCTGTTTCAGATTAAAAAGATAGTTTCTGTGCTTTTATCCTCAAAGGTGCATACAAGTATTTTATGATACGTGGTTGTACAATTTTTCAGCGCCCGCAGTGGACATTTGGGCAGCATAGAAATGCTAGGCTGTGGTGCTAATGTGCCTAATGAGGACAACATGGTGTGAACCAAATAAAATAATATTGAAGGAGTAGGCACTGCCTCGCAGTAGGCTTATTGTATCAATGGATGTCTACTGAAGTCCGTTCGCCATCAACATTATGGAGTTCTTAAATACTTTATTGTACATTTTTAATTCTTTGGAGTAGAACTGCCTCCCTCTTTTCCAATAATTTCTTTATTTTTCTCTCTTTTTTAGAAAAAGCCATATTACCGAACAGCTTTTATAAATTGATCAGTTTAATAAAAATGCACGGGCTCACTCCTAGGCATTGCTCTTGTATATGACCCGTGTACTTGGGCTTTTGCCTATTCCTACGATCAATAAAATCTTATTTACCGATTAAAAAAATGCATGGGCAAGCCAACATGATCAAACTAAAAGGTGCCTAGATGCTCTTCTAGCAAGGCAAGTTATCTAACAAGTCACGTTGGTTAGAAATTCGTAATTGCAATCCAAACAGGCAAATGCTGCTGTTTCCCCAAATATTGTTAGTTTGTTGTAAATAGTCATGGCCTTCCAAAAAACAAAAACTTAATATTATTTAAAGAAGGTATCGTCCCCTTTTTCTTAATGCATATAAAGCACAACGTAGACTTATGCAATTATACATTTCCCATAAAAAAAATAGAGATAGATTAATAGCAGACTCATTTAGGATGTAAAGAGGGAAGGAGGGAAGGGGTTACCAGGGGATCAACCCTAATCATGAGAGCTTTCTACAGAAAAAGCTCCCTAGTATCATACATAATGAAAATTTATCAAGATAGAATCATAGTCCCCCCTTAGTTTTGTTACTTTGGAATTTGGATGAAGAAAAAAAAAGAGGAAAGAAATCACAGCAAAATAATATGTTGACCACCTGATCATATGCTAGTTATAGCGTGAGAAACGATAAAAGGCAGCACTCAATTAAGCTTCTTCCTATCTAATCTTTATTTTCATTTAGTGTTTTTGTTTTGGTTATCAGCAGCCAAACGGAGCATTAATTGATACTTCTTCGACATATCTTCAACCGAAAGATGCTACAGTAGTGAACTTGGCACTATAGCATCCGAAGAAAAATATATTCGAAACCAAATCAAATAAATAAATAGAAGAGGGGAGATGGTAAAACCCTAACCTCTGGAAGCGGAAAGGAGCGATAGATAAGCCTGTTCGATGTCAGGCATGGAAGCATCGTCTTTCTGAGAAAGGCAAAACCTAATTCGCTTATAACAATCGTAAACGCTTCGAATCTCGTCTCTGTTCCTCCGTCTGAGAAGAATTTCATCCTGAGATAGTGGCGGTGGTGTCGGCGGTGGAGCTACGGAGCTCTGATCCTGGTCGAATTTTTGTGGTGGCGGTGGTTCTGAAGGTGGTGGATGAGGGGGTTCTTCAAGAGGCTCGTATAGCCTCCGCTTCTTCGGAGGCTGCTCCGCTGACGCCATGACCAGAGAAAGAGATAGTAGGGCCACAAGTATCGCTCTGGCCTATTGGTATCCCGCTCAGAATTAGACTACAAAAGTATCATTTAGGGCGATAGAGCATTAGCATTAGTCTAACATATGTATATGTTAAAATTTATCTATTTTACATATCTATTTTATTATTTAAATAAAATTTTCATATTAATTTATACATATTTGAAACATAATAATAATAAAATTATTTTTTTATTATTATTTTTTTTTAAAATCAATTTTTTTATGTATATTTTACAATTAGCATCTACTACATATATTTGATATTAATAATACAAATGCAATAATAAAAAATATTTTTTTATATATTATATTAAAAATATAATAAAATTATAATATATAATATATTATAATAACAAAATGAATGTGTAGATGAATATTTGTTGTGTTGTTGAGGAAGAGAGAAGAATAAAAGATTGTGAGAGAGAGAGTGGGAGGAGAAATAAATAATTAGTAAAATTTGGATAACAATTGTTCATAGCTAACTATATTTATGTATATGCATAAGCTAATATAGATGATTTTATAATCATATTATGTAAATATAACTTTGCATATACATATGCATAGACCAATGTAGATGCTCTTAGGCCATGTTTGTGTTGACAGATAAGAGTAGATAATATTAAAAATATTATTTTATTCAATTTTTTATTTTCAATTTAATAGTAAGTTTTACATTACTTAAGTATGATTATTATATTATTTTAACTTTAATATAAATATTGGTCTAGGAGATCAAGACAATATAAAATATAACTCTAATAAGTTTAAATTTTTTTATATTTATAAATTTAAATTATATTATAATTTAGATCTAAAAATAATTTTTAGACCCAATAAATCATATAGCTTGGGCAGAGGGCGAGACAGGGTGCAGTTTTAATCCCACCTAACGGGGTTGAAAGTTCTTACCCAACATGGTGCTGGTATGACTGTTCACCCAGGCCGACCCAGGCCGAAAACAACAATCCCGACCCGACTTGATATAAAAGCATTTCGTTTGGCTGCTTACCTAACTAGCCGATCATCCGACCTAATTCCCCACCCCCTTTTTCCTCCATCAGAAGAAACGGACATTCTGACTCGACATGGGTTTTTTTTTTTTTAAATATTTTTTTTAATTAAACCTCGTCCCCCATAGACAGTCCTCTCTTCCCATCCATTATGTTTTGTTTCTCTGTTTTCCATAGCAATTATGCTATATACAGTCGCCGTGCAGTCGGCTGCTGACGTGGCATTTACTATTAATTAAAAAAAACAAATAGAGTGCAGCCCTAACCTTCGTTCTTCCTCTCTGTATTGGGACAAACCCAGATTCCTTACCTTCCAAACTACACAAAAAAATCTCTGTAGCGAAAACTCCTCCAACCTCTTTACCAAATTCCTCACTTTCCAAACTACACACCTCCAAATCTTCTTCTTCTTCTTGTTCTACTCATTTATCAAAGATTCAACAAATGACTCGATGGCCAGTACAACTCAGATCTGGTTGTCTTCATGGGTAGGAGAAAAAACAGAGATTGCTTGTTCATCTTCGATCCCAGATCTGCCAAATCGACAAATAAAGAGTGATTCTTCCAGATCAAAATGGATTAACAAAATAAAGAGATTTCGTCCCATCTACCTCTCGGTTGTGCTCGAGTTCCTCGTTGCTGAAGTTTGTTTCCTTTCATTTTGGTCTCTGCTTGTATCTCCACCTGTACCCACCTGCACCCATACCTATGCCTCAAGTGAACAAATAAGCTTTCGATGGGTCGGTTTGATTTTGAATGATGGACTGGTTTGTCTTCGTGTGTAAGAGAAAAAGTAGAGAGAAGGGAAAAGAATTATGTGAAGGTGTCAACGTCCATTTTTTTTTTCTAAGCATCAGCATCCATTAAAAGAGAGAGAAAAACTTACATGACAGAGATAAAAACAAGTCCTAAAACAGGAAGAGTGAGAGACCTTCAATTTATGGCAGCTACAGATAACATGAGTGCTCATCTATATTTCAAAAATTATGACAGCTACAAATAAAAGCTGTACACTGATCAATTCTGGAGAAAGGAGATAATGGTAGATGAAGACGACGAGACATTTTGACAAATTAAATTAGACGGTGCCATTTCATTTATGCCACGTGGATCGCGACTCCCCCGCACTTGCCTCAGCCAATTACATCCAGCATTTTACTTTCCGTAGACACCCCATGGATGTAATATTGTGAAATGAGTAATGATGATGTCTTTATTGTTTTCCTATGTTTTTTCAATTCTAGATATTAATTAATTCAAACCATCAGGAAGCTTCCAATGTAAAACCAGTAAGAAGTCATGAACAGTCCCTAGGTATCGTCCTTGTTTTTATTTTTCTTTCTTTTCTCCCTGTGCCACTTGTGATCATGCCTGCTCTAGACTCTTGTTTCTATGCCTGCTTTCCTCACCTTCAAAACCATTTCTCTCTTTGTTTTTTTCTTTAATCGGGTTTTCTTGCCTTCCTTACAGGAGAAATTTTTTACCCTCAAAATGGTTTCTTTTTTCTTGGATCAAAACTCTCCTTCAACGCGAGATTTTCTGGTTCTATTACACCATGTCTAGAAGTTTTTTCCTGCGTTAATCGGTGTTATTGTACCCAATGACTGTAAAGGACTAATGGAACTTCTCTGTGGAAGGAATAAAACGAGAGAAAGGGAGGCAAAGCAATTACCTTTGTAAGCCAAACCATTCATAATACCCACAAATCCAAAAAGATTAGATCTTTAAAGTTTTAATTTTTGTTTTGGAACTGAGAATCACTTTCCATGTGCAGATATTGGGGTGATGAATGGCGCAACAGTGCTCTTCATTGGTGTTAATTCGAGTATCGGCTAATAACCAGATGTTTTTTAAAAGGATATGATAATTACGGGTCAAGTCGGTCTAGAAATTGGAAGTAAGAATCGGCCGGATTTTGTGTTCAGTCCTAGGTGTGGGAAAGGGTCTGCCCCGCTCCATACCATGCGGATATCACCCATATGGTACGTTACGGAAAAAGTTTATAGGTTTTTTGTTTTTTAAATTAAATCCTTAGGCGTTGGATTGTGATTGGCCGCGAAGTCAATACATACGAAGTTAGTGAGTTTAGATTTTATGTTAATGGCTTTAGGTCAAAATGTATTAATTTCTTAAGACATGATTTATAAACAGATTAATAACAGATCAACTCAACTCGCTTAATATGAAACCAACTCATTATATCCAATTTAGATTTGTACTCTTAATCATAATTTTGTTATTGTTGAATTATAATATTGATATTTCTCAACATGCTTATATTTGTATTGTTGAAATCGTAATTCTAAACCTATATTCATATTGATTATATTATTGATTTTATTATAAGTTAAAATTTTAAAAATATTGATAATTTTTGTTAGTAGATAGTCTAAATGTGCTTTTTAGATATTGCAGTTACTAATAAATATAGATTTTAACTTTTATATAAAATTATTTTAATCAAGTAAAATGGGTTATGAGTATTATTTCAACTCATTTATATGAAATTGGTTTAAATGAGTAATGTAGTATTATTAATTCATTTATAATTAATTATTAAATATATCAAAATAGATGATAAGATATGACTCGTTATTTAAAATGATCGTATTAGGGTTTTAAAATCTTACACATTTAGTTTAATGATTCAAATTTGAGTTGAGTCATATAATTAAATGTCCACAATTTAACACAATATGAACACAATCTGCAAATACGAGTTACCACCACCTCTACTCCACATTCCGTGCTCATGAATGTGAATGGACTGTTTTTTTTTTTTTTTAAGTGAATGAGTAAATAGACTCGTAAAAGTAATGCGGTACGAGCAGGAGCTTAGTAAAAAGGTGGTCTTGCTAAAAAACAAAAAAAAAAAGTTGTTTTTTTTTACATAGAATTCACTGTTAAACAACAAAAATTGAGACTAGATTTTTATATTTAGAGAAATAATATTATCAATCATAGAGTATGTAGACATCATGTACTCATTTTGAAAAAAATTAGTAAATATGAGATTGAAAAAATTAATTTTTTAATAATGAAGCCACTTTAAAAAGAAGTACACGGTACTTGCACAACACATGACTTTACTCCGAACATAAATATGAACATTGTTTCTATTATATTGTGACAAAGATAGCACGTGGGCCTGGGCTGTTAATTAAGAAAAATGATATTTATAGTCATAAAATGCATAAGTGTCATGCACTCATTTAAAAAAAAAAGAATAAATATGGAATTCATATGAAAAAAACAATTTTTTAATAATGCACTTCACTCTTTTTAAAAAAGAATACGCAACACTTGTATAACCTATAATCATATCTAGCATTACTCGTTAATTAAAATGAGTCATATGTACAAGAAGTGTGATAAATCAGACTGAGAATCCAAAAGGCAGTAATGACTTGAAATTAAGATGCATAAACCATAGTGGCCGCATGGCTTAGTTTTCCGAACATTTTACAATGCACGCATGATATAATAATATTAGTCATGTGGAAAAGTTCATAGTTTTTATTCATTACTTTTAATTTATATTAGCATATATGTAATATTCATTTCATCATGTATAACTACAAGGTTTTAATATATGTATGGAAAGAAGCTGAATTAAATATTATAATCCATTAGATATATATATATAGTAGATAAGAATTATTATTTTGATAATTTAACAGAGATATTTTTATCTTCTAATTAATAGTAATATTGGGAAAAAATAGTAATATTTTTCTGTTCAAAATATTTATATAATTATATATAGGAATCCCATGTTATCGATTTGTTTCTATGCAATTTGAGTGTGAAGTTCAAGAGATCGATTGGGGAGGGGGGGTGCCAAATTCACAACCGCAAATAAAATTCATGATGAGCTATTGACAAATGTTGTCAGTTGATCTTAATCATCGAGGACATCATGATCACTAATATTGGAGATTCTCTCTGCACGTATCAAACAATCAATTACATATCTTATAAAATATGCTTTATATTTTGTTGAGTTGTTTACTTAGGATTTGCGTGCGGATTATGAATTTGGTGCAAATTCACGAGAACCACAATAATTAAAATCCAGTGTATCTTGGAATTAAAGGACCATTCTGAGGGCCGGGTCAGCTGCTTCAATTTATACAAGTGTTTATATAAGCAGACACAAGAAAAACAGGCTAGCTAGACATGATATATAAATATATATATATATATATATATATATATATATATATATATATAGATATATATATATATATATATATATATATATATATATACAGCTTGTAAAAATGATCTAGGATTCTCCTCGTGATCGAAGATGGAGTTTTTTTGGGATAAACTTGCAAGAAATGAATAAATATGATCACAACAGCTTGATCGATCACCCCCTTAAAAGTCATAGATCAGGTGGAGAAATCTTCTGGTTGATCAGACCAATATCCATTCCATTGTTAGCAATGGGAGCATACATCCACAGATCATCGGAGCTTAAAAGCTACAAATTAGACGATAGTGAAGCGATTAGTCACTAGGTTTTGCCACTATTGTTTAAGAAAATTCACGTTTTCTGGTGGAAAAATAAGTATTATAAAGTGTTCTTACCTTGATTTGGAGCTGCAAAAACTTAACATAATGGACTGCCTCTTCAAGCATTGTGCTAATATCAACCTGTTAGACCATCAATGAAGATCTAATTAATTTTGGGTTTCATATTATAAAAGCACGCGGGTTTGAAAGAATAATGTTACACACCTTCGTTCCATTGGGGACTAGATTCTGTAAGATTTTCAATCGCTCATTTATCCTTTCCCTTCTTTTCTGCAAGATTTAATAGTACATGAGATGAATCAGTTATATATAAAAAATTTGTTCCAAAGACAGCAAATGCATGATTACAGTACTGAAAACGTTTTCTGAGGCTGCAGAAGTCTTGTTAATTACCCTTGCGTAGAGGCTTTGTGGATCTGTTGCCGACCCTCTACTGGCTCTCGACTTCCCACTCAAGCTAATAGATGCAGCAGCCGCTTTGGATTCGGAAGTGGCTCCTCCATTAATCTCAGGGGAAGCATTATCATCCTCTGAGCAGTAACTGGTAGAGCTCTGTCCATCAGGTCCAGCATTATTGCTCTTTTCTTCATGATCAGAAGTACCATGATTTGGCAGCTTCCGGTTCTTCTTTGACTCTACATTCTTCTTACTCTTTCGTACCTTCATTTTGAAACGAGATTAATTAAACAATGTATTTAAAAAGAAATCCAGTACCCCCACAAGTGGAATACGGAGAATGATCATTTCTTTTTCAAGTACTTACATCTCTTGATGAGACCCGAGGTTTCTTCTTTGAATTCTGTTCAGATGACTGGTTGTTATTTCTGCCTTCTGCTTTTGTCTGAGATTCTGGCATATCAAACTTCCTTTTGGGTATCAACTCCTTCATGCTAGGAATAGAAACAGCTGCTGGCTTGCCATCTTCTAATGCATCCGATCCTTTAAGGCTCGTATCTAATTCATTGTTACAGACCGTCTCACCCATTAAAACATCAGGAAACCCCGGGAAAAAAGAGGCAATATTTTTCTGATCATCCATCATACAAAAATTCGTGAACATGGATATATCATTTGATATTTGACTATGGTTGGCATCACTGAAGTGGTAGTTCTCATGGCTTGGAACGGCAATAAAGATGCTGCTACTACTGTTACTATTATTACTACTACTACTACTACTTTCTTGAGAAATAAAGTGCAAGTTAGAGTTGAGACAATCCAAGGAATAAAGTAAACTGTCGTTAACCGATCCGGTCATTCTCATGTTAGCTGCCTCAGAATCAGGGCAAGAAGTTGATGGCGCTCGAGAGTTCAAACCGGCCTCATCATGCTCGAGCAGAAATGAGCACTCATGAGCAAGAAATTGTGGTGTGAAATCAAGATCTTGATCGTCAGTGAAGAACATCTTGCTAAAGGAGTCCCATTCTCCATCAGGAAAGGTTCCAAGAGGCTCCATTTTTTCTAATACCCTTGCGAACCCGTGCAGAAAGGAGTCTTCTTCTGTTTGTTTAGTGCTGCTGCTAAGAGAAGCTCATGAACTGCTTCTTGAGAGACAAGCGGAGACTGGAGAGACATATTTATACTGATCACCCCTATAGAACATGTCAGTAAGGATTGACTTCATGAATTTGCAGAGTGAATATAATTTAATTAATTCATGATCATCATTGTTCATGGCAGGTCCCAGTTCTATGTAATCTGAGGAGTCTACTGTAGGGCCGATACCAGGCAAAGTACAACTCAGAAGGGGCCAAGTTCATGTAATGACAGATCAAATTAAATATTGCAGGGCTTTAATCGCCCAGCTTAAACACCGTGGACTTTCTAAAACTGTCACCAGAATGACAAAAAGGGTTAAAAAAACAATCATTGAGATCAGGTGACTCATGACTACATTCAATGGGTCCCTTAATAGCTAGCTATATAGTAGTAATTAGGTACGTGGTATGAGAGAAATTTAATTATAATAGCCTGCGTGTAGAAAAGACTGATAAAGTATTTGATATTATAGCTAGCTAGAACGTGGAAGTTTTCTTGAATAGACTAAACGGAGGAGGGAGTTTAATTAATTTGTTGTCATATTATTAAACAAATTACACGCAGCAAATGGACGGCAAGATCGTGGGAATGAGTCTGACGTGCATTATTTATTTTCAAGTACTGAAAGTTCGACAAAGTTTACGCATAGCTCGTTCCTTGTCTCCTGATGATCATGAATCGTGGACTGGACCGAACAGGTTTTCCTCCGGCTAGCTGATGAAGCCACAGTGCATGATATGTATTTACAATTATTGATTCTGCAGTACTACTTGAACTGAATAACTCAGTCGATCATATCATGTACGTATAGCTTTAATGGCACTTCATTTTTTAAAGAAAGCATGAACCATGAGGCAGGATGCATGATCAGGGTTTTAATTATTTAAGGGCGAATAAAGGCTAAAGCATAATAATGCAATATTGTCTGTGATCCAATATATAGTTGACCGCTAAAACCATATTCTAAAAGTCTGTCATAAATTTATCGGCTCGATCAGAGCCTGATCATCATGAGATGATGCATGTGGTGCGTTACAAATGAAATTAATTGAAAAAGCATACTTAAATGTATAATGCTTAGGATAAGATCATCAGCTTCTATTATAAGCATACTTAAATGTATAATTATAACATGCAATATTACGTGCAGAAACTGTATTCGGCCCCTTGCACTCTGAGATGTCCCACTATTATTGATGATCGGGAATGTTCCTGACATGCAGTTTCAGATTTGACTAGTTTCCAAACTCAGCCGCTCATGCTTCAAGATTCCAGTCTTCAATTAATCCAGATATAAATCTTAGGGCTTCAATATCAGATCGGGTGGAAAAACTGCCTCTATTATAACTAGAAATCTCCAGCTTGAAAATAAGCTTTTTGAATGGTTGATTATGTAATCAAATGGCACCTAAATATAGGGAAAAATTAGGTAGCTACAGTAAATAATGGCTCCAAATAAACAATCTAGATTGAGATTCCCATGCGCCATACCAGCAGCACAACATGCATCTATAAGAAACCCAAAACCCAGATGTGATATCTTAGATACGATTAAACCATGTTCAAGACCACAACCTAAAATTATTCGCAGTAATTAGCTGCCATTAATTGGATGACCTGAACAAAGCCAAGAAACACACGAACAGATCATAGAAGTACTGTCCCTTTTGCCCCCCGGCCTAAAGATTCTGCCGATTCTCGCGCTTTGATTCCAGTACGCGTCCTGAGATAGAGACAATTTTCCCACGTCATTCTTTTAATATGTTCCTTCTTTGGGGAAAGTTCGATATAAGGTCTTCGTTTGAAAATTGCAGTACCGGCCGGCCTTGCACGACCTTTTATATATATATATAAGATGATCAAAACAAAACCCTAAATATTCCCAAAGCTTGAATTTCTTTTTCTTTTTCTTTTTAAGCCCTCAAGAGAATGGAATAAAATCTAGAAGTTCAATGCAGAATGGAGATTAAAACCTAAGAAATCTGAAGGGCGGGGCCGATAACAGCCAAAGTACAACTCATGAGAAGGGGCCAAGTTCATGCAATGCGATGGAAAATAAATATTGCAGGATTTTAATGGCCATTAAACACCGTGGACTTGCTAAAACTGCAACGATCAGAATGACAAAAAAGGGTCAAAAAGCAATCATTGAAATCAGGTGACTATTGCTAACTACATTTAATGGGTCCCTTAATACCTATTTATAAGTATACATACGGTGGTATTAGAATTTAGAGTAATTATATGCATGCCTACGTGGAGAAAAGATTTGATCATGTATTTAATTTTTGTTTTTCTAATCATGCAAGCTGATCATCGATCATCATGTATTTGACATAGCGGGAACGTGGAAGTTCTCTTTAATATATATATAATTAGTAAACAAAACGCGATAAATGGACGGCCCAGATCGTGGGAATGAGGCATATAACATGCATTATTTACAAGTACTGAAATTAAAGCCCGACAAGGCCGTAACCGCATATATAGCTCGTACCTTGTCTCGTCAATGGATTAAACCTAACAGGTTTTCCTTCAGCTGAAGTGTTAATTTCAGAGATATATATGCACAATAATTACTAAGCAGTAGTTCTTCATGAACTCAAGAGTAACTCAAATATATACGCCTGTAATTATACGTATTATCTATATATATATATATATATATGCTCCTTAGTTCTTCGAGGAAAGTTCGACGCGCGAGGTGATCTTCATTTGAAAATTGCACCGTCCCTTGCACGATGGTCTTTTATGTATGATCAAAACAAAACCCTAAATATTCCCAAAGCTTGCATTCCTTTTTATTTTTTATTTTTAAATCATCATGAGCTAGCTTGGAATGAAATCTAGAAGTTCAAAGCACAGATCAATAAAGTTTAAAATCTAAGAAATCTGATTTTATTCCTCCCATCAGAAACCTTTGGTATAATGTGTGCGTGTGTGAGTGTATATATATAGTAGTAGTACTGTCTCGCGCGCGGTCTTGCATGATTTGATCATCGATATATATATATATATATATATATATATATATATATATATAGGGTTTTCTGCAGGCCAGGTTTGTCTCTGAGTTGGCTGCGACTCCATCCGCTTGATCACGGTTTGCAATTCTTCAGCATTATTAACAAATAACAAAACCTAGCTAAAAGACATATATGACAGCTGATCTTCCTCGTGTCTTAATTATCAAACTGCCGCGTACGTTAGAGTTATCGAGTTAGTGGACCCTAAAGGCCCAATTAACAACATATTAAAATAACCATTAAATTAATCTAGCTTAATCACTCTCAAACAACGTCATTATGGCATATTATCATGTCATTATACGTACGGGAAAAAATAAAGTAGTAGTTATTAAAATGGTTTGTGTTAATAAAAAACAACTGTTTCATACATATAAAAAGATTATATAAAAGTAAACCCACAAATTGATATGATTTCATAAAATTTGTTAAATTTATTTTACAATAAAAATAATTTTACAAACTGACATATCATATCAAGTTATATAATGAATTTGCGAGTTTCCTTTTTGTATAATGTATTTGTGTTTAAACTATTTTCCATACGGGAGTGAGGGGCCGCGGGTTCCAACTTCCAAGTCAGTAATGAACTGCATGCATGAACCATTAATCATTCTGTTATTGTTTTGGGCTGGCAATTTAACAAGCTATATATATAATGATTTAAATAGTACATTATCAACTATATATATAGTTGCTCTATTCTCGAAAGTCCAAGCAGCATTAATGGTTATTAATTTATTTATGAAAAATTGTATGATTATTTATGTAATTAAGAGATGTGTCACACGTACATTGTGATATACGTTTTGTTCTTAGAGCATTAGCATTGGTCTATGCATATACATATGTAAAATTACCTCTTTTGCATAACCATTTGGCCATTCAAGCAAAACTCTCACATTGACTTATGCATATTTGAGACCAAATAATAATAAAATGTTATTTTATTATTATTATTAATTTTTTTCTAAAATCAAAATTTTTATATATATTTTGTAATTAACATCCACTATATACATTTGACATTAATAATATAAATATAATAATAAAAAATATAATTTTTTTTATATATTATATTAAAAATATAATAAAATGAAAAATATATATGATATATTATAATAATAAAATGAATGTGTATGTGAAGATTTGTTGTGTTGTTGAGGGAGGGAGAAGAGGAAAAGATTGAGAGAGAAAGAGTGGAAGGAGAGAGAAATAATAGATAAAATATGTTTGATGAAATGAATAGTTGCTATCCAAATTTGGATAACAACTGTTCATAGGTAGCTAAATTTATAGATATGCATAATCCAATGCATGTGATTTTATGACCATATTATACAAATATAGTTTTGCATATACATATGCATAATCCAATGTGAGTGCTCTTAGTCGTTAGAAGGACACATCAAACAGGTCATGTATATGGGAATTACTAGGAAGAGCATGCACGTACACATCAAACACGTCGTGTACGTAGTGTTTCGTCATTCGAAAGGAAAAATATTCCACATTTGGATCAACGAATTACCCGAATATATTATTTCTTTTAATTAATTAGCATGACATATTATAACTTTTTAGTCATTTATTTATATATATATATTGATTTAAATGAGTAGATTACTATAATGTCACTAATAAGAATCAATTCAGACCCCAGCCCACATGCATGCAGGTCAAAATGGCACTACTAATTCATAGCTCTTTCTAAGTATATAGGAAATTATTAATCTCATATTCCATTCACTGTATACGTCACTTAATATGTATATACGTACGTATATATAGACATACGCACGCACATCCCACATGGTGCTATTTCATGAATCTGCAAGCATTGCTAACCAATACACTTCATATCAACCTTGTATCCCCAGATCACATTCTATGGTCAGAGGAACGGCTGCCTGAATATGAAGCGGCTCCTTCATTTTCTTTTGATGTTTGATTTGAATTTTATGTTATTTTAGTAAGTATTATTGAGTGTTTGAAGGATAGTACTAGTAGTCATGATGGTGAGTTTGAGAGCAAGATTAAGAAATTAGTCGCATTATTGTACAAGAATTATATAATTTATTACTGATATCATTCAATATCAATTATCAAGTGCCTCGTGCTTCTCTTCAACCATACGAACAAATTACCTTTTATTAGCAAACCGAGCTTTACCGGAGTAATTCAACTCCAAATAGTTTCTCTGAAAATCTAGCTTCAAGAAGACATCGATCTAGTATTTATGTATATAAGAATTATATGCCGAGAAACAATCAGTACCATCTCAGACAGTACTGATCTAGATCAAGCTGCATCAACAAGAACAAACAATGGTTTGTCTCCCAACCGTTCCCGGCCCTGAAATAAGTCAATAATGCACATCAGCAATGCAATATCTGAAGGGGGAAAATATGTTTTTACAGTCGCTTAAGTTAACATTAGCTAGTGTGAACAGAGAAAGATTTTGGTCTTTGTATCTCAGTAGCTCAATCTCAATAATAAGCTTTATGAGGGACATCACACCTTCAGCTCAGGCAATTCAATAACACAGGCACACTCTACCACATGCACTCCAACACGCTCTGCAACGAAAGAACTAAAACCAAGTGAACAAGCAGACTTAAAGTCAGTACTGGGAATTAGAGAAGGTTGATGTTCCTTGAGGCCAAGAATAGCACATAGAATCAAACATTTTTCTTTAGAGGAACCACTTGAAATGTATAATGGCGACTAAACCATAGTTTATTGCACGTTTATCAAACCAAGGTTGTCTGCAATGAAAAACTATACTCTTACTGAGAAATGCAAGAAAAAGAACACTAATCCGGTCAAAAGGTAGCTACAATCTATTCCACCGGTCCTATTTGAGACAAATTGTCATTTGTGAAGCCCCCAAACAGGTCCATGGACCTGACTGATCCAACATGTGCATTACGAAGCAAAGTTAATTATTTCTTGAGTGGCTAGCCAATCAATATACCCAATATGCTTGTCTTTCGAAACACACCTCCTCGATCTCTACACTTGTATGTAAAACTAATCCAAGATTTAACACGTTACCGAGTAGGCTGATTGCTGCACACAAGGTTCCCCCAATTGCAATGAGATCATCTATTACCAGTGCACGTTCTCCTGCTTGAACAGCGCCTACATGCATCTCCATTTTGTCTTTTCCATACGACAATGAATACTCTTCGGAAATAACCTCCCCTGCCAAACCGTCAATTAACTGTTAATCAAAATCTGGATATTGCAACTTCAATTATAATTTATAGCTGCACCCTACATTTTTTTATGACAAGGAATCCTAGACCATGCAAACGCAACCCATCTTTACCTTGTTAAGATCCGAACTTACACTGGTCCCCATCATACAGATCAAGTAAAACAATTGCACTCTGCCTCATGCTGTATTTTACCAGAACGTAATAAATTTGTTTTTGTTTGAATAATATACTAATGCAAAAGAAAACTTCTCTCTCTCTCTCTGTCTGGGTGGGAGGGGTAGAACTTTTTAGTCAGGGAAGTCCCTTGGGCCTTGTGCTGATGTCTCCAAACAGACTATTTGTTCAACTTGAAACAAAAATGAAGCGATCCCGGGTACTGTGGGCTCATAGTTGGATTTCTGTGAGTTGAGAGGACTACTTTCCTCTTTTATCCAATTATCTGCTTTTATAAACTCTTCAACCTTCAAGCTTTGCCTATCTTTTCTTTCCAGGTTTTTTTTTTTTTTTCCCGATAGATGATCTGTTTCTCATTTAATGTGACATAATTCGAGGAGTTTGAAACAGTTTCTATGAATGAATTTCAACCCAACTGGTTTTATCTAAAGAAGATTAATTTTATTGAAGCAAATGTTACTATATTTACAAAACTAACTGGCACATTAGAAGCCTCAACACCAAACTAGCGTCGCATCCGAGCTGTATATATATTGGGTCAAGTTGTTCTGTCGAGCTTGAAAGATTAGGTCGATCAAGATACAATGTGTCCCTCCAATTAGTGATCAAAGATACCATGGACCTCTATTAAAACACAGTAAAAAATGATGCAATTCGTGTGGAGGAAGCAAAAAAGTATAGAATGAAACAATACCAGGCAACTTATTGGGCTTTCTTAAGGGGACAAACTTTGCACCTATAGCCAATGCAACTGGAGGGCCAAAGATAAAACCTCTAGCTTCAATACCTGCATTGTATTAATAGTACAATCACAAATATTTACAACCCATTTAACGTACATGCAAGAAAAACCGGTCAATCCCAGACTAACAAGCAAACGACTGAAACCCCAAGTCACTAATTACCAAACTTTCAGAAGATAAACAAAAAAAAAATAGAAAAAGAAGCCCATACATCTGAAAGTTCAAACTAAGCTGCATCGGGCAGCCAATAAAGCCTATTATCAAGGCACTATCCAAATATACACTACGTAGTCTAAAAACACCCTGAAGTCTCGAGCTTGTTCAAATTAAAGAACAGGATGCCCATATAAAAAAATCGCAGAACGAAATGATGGTATCTTCACTACATGGGCTACCGGCCAGAGTATGAGGGAATACCTGCAACCACGGAGATGTCTTTGTCTTTGTACCTCTCAACAAACAAATCGATGGTGTCCCTGAACGCCCTCGTATCAAGAAGCAAGGTGGTTATATCATGGAACATAATCCCTGCCAAATTGGTGGCCAGTAAAACATAAGTATCCTCAGAATTTCAAGACTACCATGTACGGTTAAATTAAACAAAAGATTACTCACTACCCAGAAGAAAACTGGGATCGCCCAACAGAAGCAAAATAGCATCGTAACAAGAAAATAGACATTTTTATAAAATAAAGAAAAGCACCTGGTTTAGGGAAGTTTGGGATGACTCGGATGGCTGCGGCGATTCTTGCTATGCGAGCGTCTTGGCAATCCTCAGAAGCCATCTCTTGTCGTTTCACAGAGTCACTTGCTACCCAATTGGCAATAACAGTCGGAATGTGTCGGAGACACAGACAGAGGAGCTGCCTACTTTTTTACGTTCTTTTCACGAGTAGACTTGGAAAAGAGGGAAGAAAAGGCCCCGCTCCCCACAAAATAAACAGTTCTAAGTACAAGCGGGTTGGCGCACTAACCGCGTACCAATTCTTATTTTAATGTTTTTGTCAGTTTTTTAAAAAAAGAAAAAGAAAAGAAGAAAATACGAAAAAGAAACATCGAAGGAGGAGGAAAAAACAAGCAAGAAACATCAGAGAAGAAGAAAGAAACATGAGAGAAGAAGAGAAGAGGAAACTGAATATTTGTATCTCAGATGTCTATTTTTTCCCTAGTCTTGTCCTTCTTATTTTTTTCCTATCAGAAGACCGCAAAACTGTAGACATTGAACTCTATACTAAAGCAGCTTAGTTTATGGGTTTGGAAAAAAGATGTTGGGTGGTTTCTTTCAATACTTGCAGGCTGGCTAGGCTTCTTGCATTTCTCAATAAATTTTTTGATTAGTTATATAAAAAGAGTATATATGCTTAGGTTGCGTGCATGCACACACTTGTAATCCTTGTACATTCACTGGGCTTGCGGACAACCAGATGAAGGCTTATGGTTCAAAAAAGGAGTGGGGGGAATGGGATGCTAGGGTTGGGGATGGAGGAGATGGAGCATCAAGAAGGAAGGTTACAGATGGAAGAGATCGGGGAGGAGATGGTGGAGAGGAGAACGCATCGAGAAGGTGATGGTGGAGAAGAGAAGAGATGGAGCATCAAGATGGTGGAGATGGAGCATCAGAGGAGGACTGATAAAAAGGCACCATTTTCTACCATTACATGATCTTCTTGTCAAATTAAAACGCATCGTTTCATTAAATAGTATAGCCAGTCAAACTTTGGTGCGCAATCGATACACCAATTCGCTTGACTTTAGAGTTTTCCAAAAACAAATAGTATTGATACAGTCAATATATTTTCACCATACATTCATAATAGTAATGTTGTAATAACGATATTTTTATAAAATAATGTTATTTTTATAAATTTTTTATTAAAATTATCCTTCATTTAATATATTAGTGTGAAATGTATTGTAAAAAGTGTAATGTATAGATATTTTTCAAAAACAAAAGAGACCAACCGGTGATAAATTATTTTTTATGACCAAATTACCTATTTCTTGTTACAGGTCACTTTTGGTGACTGAGCATATTAGCATGGACTTATTGAAGTTATCTCTGAAATTATTTGAAAGTAAATATTTTTCATAAATTTAAAATCAAGACATAACTCTACAGTCCACATTGAATTAATAAAAATAATAGTATAATATTATTTTTTTAATAATAATATTTATAATTTTCTTTTTCATATTTTACAACTACACTAACTATATGTTAATTAATAATTTAATTTTTATTTAAAATATTATTTTTCAACTAATTTTTTTTCTCGACTTAATTTATAAAACTAACTTATTCTTGAAGACTAATATGTAAACCTGATATGTGGAACTTAATATACAAGACCAAGTATAATATAGAAGCAGATCTTAATATATCGAAACAGTTATGAGCAGTTGGGTCTGATATTTTAGAAAAAAATATTACTTTTGAAGATGAATAGTACATCTTTAAATATGAAAAAACACTTAGAAAGAATTCAACTCATATTTGAAATCACTAGTATTTGACTAGGACTTTAATACAAATGATTCTATCTCTATTTCTTCAAATTTTGAAGATAAACTGACAATGCGAGTGCTCTAACACACGTTAAACTCTAGTTGGGTTTTCTGTTCTTTTTTTTTTCTTCCAAATAAAACTTCATTAAGAGAAGGATTCAATTACAAAGCATTGTTCAAAACATAACAGAAAGTAAAGGGAAACTAAAACGTACAAAGAGGTGGATCTTTTCCACTGTGGAATTCCAACAAACATTGATGGATCCAGTTACTGGGAATTTCTCCAAATTTGGATTTGGAGGACGCCCATTGCACAATAAGATGTGCGCATCGGTTCTGATCCCAATGTATTTTTGTGGCTGTCCAGTCTTCAAAATTGTTGAGCAGCAGTCTTGAATCTCGTATGATCCCTTCAATTGTCCAGTCCGAATTATTGAGAGGATTGTTCAAAGTAGAAATCACTATTTGCGAATCCCCCTCAATGTTGATACTCTTCCATTTCTTTTCTGTTGCCATCCTGATACCTAACAGAGCTGCTAAGGCCTCACCACAATTAGGATTTGAGTTACTAGTGTACTCGGTTGCACAGGCTATGCTGTTCCCAAAATGGTCCCTACAAACTGCTACAACAGTACTACCTGAAGGTTTAACAGCTACATCAAAAGAAACAGCAATCTTACCTCTAACAAGTGGTATCCAAGGATTAGCCTCACTATTGATTTTCTCTCCCCAAACCCTATTATGATCTTGATTAAGCTTCAAAACATTTTTAATGAAATGATCAATAGGAACGGTCGGAGACCCATGGATAATTTGGTTTCTTAAGAACCAGAGACAATCCATTGCTAAAATTGCAAAGATTTGAAAGCTTTGAGAGTCATGAGGTTGGATTTGCAATTTAGTAATCGGCTCTAAAATGGCTATTATCCAACTGTTGAGATCTTGCCCCATTATTCTATCAATGTTTAGTGGCCAAGGGGATTGCCGCCAGAGAATCCTTGAGTAAAGGCAGCGGAGAAAAAGGTGAGAGGCAGACTCCTCTTCAGAACCACAGAGAGGGCAAAGGGCTTGTTCATCATTGAGGTCAAAACATTTTCTAAGCAGATTGCGAGTAGGCAAAATGTTGTTTAGAACCTTCCAAGTAAAGAGCTTTAGACGATCCTGAGTCGTCAAAGCCCACAATTTTTTCCAAATATGAGGAGAATGGTGATTGAAGGGAATTGGAGGTTGAGAGATTAAAGCTGCATAAGCAGATTTAACCGAGAAGTTGCCACTCGAGTGATGAAGCCATCTGATCTTGTCAGGTAGGTCTTGAAAATTATATTGAGCGAGGGGGATTTTCTCAATCTCTTTTACCGTTTCCTCAGAGAAAAGGGTTTGAAGAAGAAGTGAGTTCCATCTTCTTGGAGCTTCCATGGTCAACTCAGAGACTTTCAAGGTTGGATCTTTGGTGATATTGGGAGAGGAAGGAGAAAGGATGAGTGCTGGAATGGAGGGAATCCAAGGATCATTCCAAACTGCAGTGTTAGCACCATTGTTAATCTGCTTACAGCAGCTAGTAGCCAAAAAACTTCTTTGCTTGGCCAAACTTTTCCAAAATTTAGAATCACTTGGCTTAATGGAGGTTTGGAGCCAGGAGGAGGTTTGAAGATATTTGCTAGAAAGCACATATTTCCATAAACTATTTTCAGAGTTGAGAAAGGACCAACCCAGCTTGCACAGGAGAGCTTTATTAAAATCAGAACAAAGTCTCATGCCTAAGCCTCCCATAGATTTAGGCTTGCAAATAGAGCTCCAAGCTTTAGGGGTGAAGTTATGGGTTTTTTTTGGATCAAACCCCCACCAAAAAGTCCTAAAAGATTTGTCAATGCGATTAGTAATGGTTTTGGGGAGAAGAATACTTGACATAGTATAAGCAGGAATCGAGCTGGCTACTGCTTTGATCAAAGTGGTTCTACCCGCTTGAGAGAGGAGCTTAGCCTTCCAACCAGCCAACTTGTTGTTAATCCTTTCCTGGATTTCCTCAAAAGGATTCTTATTATGTCTATCCCAGTTCAGATGCAGGCCAAGATATTTAAGTTTAGTGGGAGACAGCTTTAGGTCCAAGATGTTTTTGAGGTTCCTAACTATGGAAGGAGAAGTAGATTTGCTGAAATGGATCGAAGATTTGTTTTTATTGACCTTTTAACCAGACCATTCAGAGTATTTATCAAGGCAATTCAAAAAAGAGGTTGCGTTGCTACAGGAGGCAGATCCAAAGAGAATTAAATCATCCGCAAAAAGAAGATGGGATATACAGGGGCCTTGTTTTCCCAATCTGATGCCCTTAATATTTCCCAAATTTTCCTCTCTAGTGATTAGCCTAGACAAAACTTCGCTTCCAATGATGAAAAGGAAGGGGGAGAGAGGGTCACCTTGTCTTAACCCCCTAGCAGGTTGGAATTTACCACAAGGCTTTCCATTGATGAGGATGGAGAAAGAAACAGTTGTAATGCAGGTATAAATCCATTTAATCCAAGTTGAGTGGAAGCCTAGGCATTTTAGGACTTCAATGAGGAATTCCCATTCCATGAAGTCAAATGTTTTTTCCATGTCGATTTTGATATCCATCAGCCCTTTTCTGGTTTGAGTTTTTTTCATGAAGTGAAAAATTTCTTGGGCTACTATGGTATTTTCTTGAATGATTTTGTCAGGAATGAACGTAGATTGCCAAGGAGAAATGAAGCTTCCTAGGACTCTTTTGTGCCTATTAGCTAAGATTTTGAAATGAACTTATAACAGACGTTGGCAAGACTTATCGGCCTAAAATGATGAACATTAGTAAGCGATTTAGTCTTTGGGATTAGAGCTATATGGGTATGATTGAGCTCTTGTAAAAGAAGACCTGTGTTGAATAAGTGTCTTATGACATGGATGAGCTCCTCACGAATAACATCCCAGTAATGCTTGTAAAAAAAACCAATAAAACCATCTGGGCCAGGGGATTTGGAAGAAGGGGTTTGTTTGATGGTTGCCATGATTTCATCGTCCGATGGAAATCTACACAGAAATTCGTTGTCCTTAGCATAAATTTTTTGAGGGAAGAGTTGTTCAAGACCAATCAGAAAATTGGGATTAGAAGAGTGATAAATTTGACTAAAATGGTTAATCATCATAGCTTCAATGTTGGCTGGATTATTCTCCCACTGATTTGAGGAATTCTTGAAAATTGAATGTCATTCCTCCTTCTACGCATTGTAGAGGTCATATGGAAAAATTTGGTGTTGAGGTCCGTAGTAGTTAACCACTGAAGTCTGGACTTCTGCCTCCAAAGAATCTCTTCCCTTTTCAATTGTTCAGACAGACAAGCCTTCGAATGATGTTCAGTAAGGATTGAGAAATCAGTAGGAATTTCAGATTGAACTTGGGATAAACGATGGTCGAGGATTTTGATGGAGGATTGTATATGACCAAAGCTTTCTCTATTCCAAATTTTGAGAGCAATACTCACAGCTTTTAATTTTTGGGAGAGAATAGAGAAAGGAGTACCATAACAAGTCTTCTCCCAAGTCCTTTTGATGACCTTGAAGCAATTTGGGTCACGGGCCCAAAATTCTTCAAACTTAAAAGAATTTGGAGCTTTTCTCGCTGCCGAGGTGTTAAGCAAGAGAGGGGCATGATCGGAGGTGTGGATTGGAAGATGAAGAATTTTGGTGTTGGGAAAAAGAAGGGTCCAGTCAGAATTTGCTATCCCACTATCTAATCTCTCCCTAATATGACTCTTCCCAAATCTATTGTTAGCCCAGGTAAATTTAGAACCATCATAGCCTAAGTCACCCAAGCCATGTTGACTCATGAAATAACTAAGACCAGAAGGGCAGGAGGATGAGGCAAAAGGTTTACCCCCTATCTTCTCTAATTGGTTCAAAATTGAATTAAAATCTCCAATGCCTAATATCGGACTAGGGAAGGAAGTGGCAATCGAGTGAACCATTGCCCAAAAGGATTGTTTCTCTGTAGGTTGTGCTGGACAGTAAACTAACAAAAGAAGTCGTGGCACATGAAGAGGATCCGAGTACACTAACAGAGCCATTACATTACCATTCATAAAGATAGGTTCAACATCTATACCCATACGCCACATACATAATAGGCCTCCCCATTTCTTCGGGGGAGGGACATGTATATACAAAGAGAAACCGAAGTTAGGAACTAAGCTAGCCGTATTACCATCACTTAATAGAGTTTCAGAGAGGAAAATTAAATCAGGGTGATGTTGCCTGATTTGTGCCCTCAAGCTTCGAATTGCTAGAGTTCGGGCAATACCTCTGCAATTCCATGATAAAAGCCTTATTTCTGAGGAGGTGACAAGCTGAAACCCACCACCTCAGTCTTTGAATCATCACAGGAGTTATTCTTATCAAAGTGAACGAGATTTTTACCGACCATTGTGGAAACATCTTGAACTGCTTCAGTTGATCTCGTTGGTATCTTCTCCAATTTGACAGGTTTCCGAGCCCCACAAGAGCGCACCAGTGCTACAAGAGTTTGATCTGCATCTTCAATGTCGCCAATCATGCACTGATTCTTAGGGCAGTTTTCATAGCACGATTGTATGGTTGCTCTTTTTTTTTGGCGGAATCTCATTCTCCGGATGAGCTAAGCCCCTCTTTGCAGTTCTCCCATATGTTTCCAATAGGGGTTTAGGACTGGTTTCAATTGATGAGGGTTTTTTGCTTTCTCTTGGGTATGGAGAGGAAATGGTTTTCGGGGCAGGTTCCAGAGGTATTACAGTTGGGGCTATGATATCAGAAAGAGGTGAAGCAAATTTTGGCATTATGCCAGACCTTTCACTGGGTTTATCAGGGCTTTGGTCTGAATTATTTGGGTCTTGAAAAGTTACGGGCTGGAATGGGACAGGTAAGGAGGCTTTAGTTTCCTGGGTGCTTTTCGGTGTTGGTTGGGTCAAAGATTCAGGGTGTAAAGGAGTAAAGTCAGGAGGTATGACCTGATTATTTGTTTTCTAGGGCCCTTGGTTCAGGATTTCTTGATCTTCAGATTAGCAGTTCTTTACTTCCACTTGGGCCTTGTGAATTGGGCCTTGCAAAAAGTCCAGATTCTTCAATATATGCTCGTAGACCGAAGGATTATGACTGGGTTGAAGTGTGGGCATCTGATCAGAAGGCTCGAGTTTGTTGGACTTTAAGAGGCTTCTAGCAGGCTATTTCAGTGGGAGGGCCATTAAGTTACTGAGCTGGAATAAATGAGAAGTCTGCAACAGAGGAGAATTTACTAAATGTCCAGGGATCTCTTGGGGTAGGCTTGAGATGGGTATTTTGTCAGAGGGAGTTAAGTTTGGGCCTGGGAAATAGATTGGGTTGGCAGAGATTTTTGTAGCCCATTGTTCATCTTCTTTCTCCAGTTTCTTCAGTTTGCTAGCAGACTCCATTGGAGGTTTTAAGGCAGCTTGACTGTTCCATGCATCCGAATTTGTGACCCCAGCAAAAATGTTGATAGTGTTACCACTATTCTGAAGTTTAGAATAACAATTAACTTTGTCAACAAACATTTTTCCTTTCCCTTTACTGAAGAAGGTCTTCTCTGTTGTAGCTTTACCTTGAGACATATTGATGAAAGGCTCTCTAAACCGAATGGGAGGTAATGATGGACAAGAGGCAGATTGATTGCAAACTGTTCTAGGACTGTGGACATTAGAAGTTTCTTGCCTTTGGAAGTGTTCTGTATTACCTACCTGATTACAGTGTTCCTCAGGAAACTGTAGAACGTTCCTCTCTCCAACTACAGGTAGTTGTAATCCCAATTGAGGTCCATCAGCTGCCTGTAATGGCCTTTCCTCTAGCTGTCTTGGAGTTCGTCGGTAGTTGGAGTTTTCAGCTCTCATCCAAGGCCCATATTTGGATTGGTCACGAATCGATGCATAAATAGGACATGCTTGGGCCACATGACCCAGGGTGCCACAGCAATAACAAAAGTCAGACAAACGCTCATATTTAAGCAAGATCTTTTTTGGAGGTTTCCCTGGTTGGTTCAGATCAAAGCCTTCATGAAGAGGCTTTTCTATGTCAATTTCAACTTTAACACGTAAATATCTCCTCAATGCTACACCAAATATGGAGGCTCTGTCAACTTCAAGTAAATTTCCCAACACAATGCCAATACGTTCCGCATTTTGGTTAGTGAGCATTTCTAGAGGAAGACCATGGATTTGGATCCAGAACACAGATGTTTTCAGTTGCACTTCCTGGATACTCAGACCCATTGGCCAATTTTTTAAGACCATATGATACCCTTTGAAGTTTCATGGTCTATTCTCCAAAACCCTTTCCTTGTCTTGTTGAGTGGGGAATGTAAACAGGAAGGTATTTGTTTCAATATCTTCAATGATAAGCCCTATTACGAAACTCCAAACGACCTTGATGGTCACATGGAAAGAGTTCTTATTGAGAGGCTTAGCAGAGACTAGCTTACCGATTAAGGACAGATTGGAGAATTTTTTTGCCATAACCATCTCTGGTTCCAGCTGAAGATCTTCCCATGAGAGAGCCCGAGCCTGACTGATGAGATTTTCAATTTCTTCCTGGGTTGCAGACATAGTGATTTTTTTGCTTGCAGGAGTGAGGTCCAGCGTGAGGGTTTCTAGGAAGGGAAAAAGAGGAAAGATTTGATTGGTGGATCAGAGGAATGAGGGGAAAAGGACTGGGGGGTTGACTGGGAGTTTGAAACAAATAAAGATTTGGAAGGGCCAGTTGTAGGGTAGAATATCTGGTCGACTAAAAGGCTACCTTAAAAGGAAGGTCTAAAATGGGTAGATTCTGGAAACAAAGGAACTACAGAGAGGGGACTAACTCATTACAGAGGTGGAGAAGACTCATTTCGAGACGGTTTGGCTGTCTGACCTCTAGTTGGGTTTTCTATTCATGTAGCTTGGTCGTGTTTATTACGGTTCGGATTTATGATTTTGATAAAAATTCATTGCCGTGATGGAGAGACTGAATACGAGAAGGAGAAAAGCGAGTCTGTGTGCAGCATGGCTGAAAAGGTTAATGTATATTGTAAGAAAGCAAGCATGCAGGGTGAGCCTGTGCACTGTGCAGCAGTAGGAACGGAAAGAGAGAGTGGCTCTGGCAAACTGCCTGCCCTTCTTTCTTAAATCTGCCAGATTCTGTTCACAACTGTTATTATACGAAGCAATTTACTAGAGGTACTTGTTTAGGAGGCACCAATCAAATGCCATGTCCAGTGATTATGAATTCCATGGACAAAAAACTATATTCAGAAATGAGAAAAGTTATCATTATTTTAATAACTATAACGTAAATTTATCTAAAATAATTAAATAATAGCCTTCTTTTGTTCCAAACAAGCACGTGAGAGAAATGGAACTACGACATTCACGTCCCCTAGACCACGATTTTGTTTCAGTGAACCCAGTGGGTTGGTCATTGACTCATTACTACTCAAAATAGATTAATGGGCCTTTTACTTTGAGGAGGAGTATTCTCAGAATTTCAATACTATGTGTACGGTTAAATTAAACAAAAGATTACTCACTACCCAGAAAACAACTGGGATCGCCCAACAGAAGCAAAATAGCAATATAACCAGAAAATAGACATTTTTATAAAATAAAGAAAAGCACCTGGTTTAGGGAAGTTTGGGATGACTCGGATGGCTGCGGCGATTCTTGCTATGCGAGCATCTTGGCAATCCGCAGAAGCCATCTCTTGTCGTTTCACAGAGTCACTCGCTACCCAATAGGCAATGACAGTCGGAATGTCGGAGATGGAGACAGAGACAGAGACAAAGACAGAGGAGCTGCCTACTCTTTTACGCTCTTTTGAGTCTTGATGAGTAGACTTGGAAAACAAGGATGAAAAGGCCCCGCTCCCAAAAAATATGGTACTGATACACCCAATATATTTTCACCATACATTTCATAATAGTAATGTTGTAACAAGGATATTTTATAAAATAATATTATTTTTATAAAGTGTTTATTAAAATTATCCTTCATTTAATATATTAGTGTGAAATGTATGGTAAAAAGTGTCATATATAAATATTTTTCAAAAACAAAAGAGAACAAGTAGTGATAAATTATTTTTTATGACCAAATTACCCATTTCTTGTTACAGGTCACTTCTGGCGACTGAGCATTAGCATGGGCTTATTAAAGTTATCTGTAAAACTTAGTTAAAAGTAAATATTTTTCATAAATTTAAAATCATTCAATGCATAACTCTAATTAATCAAAATAATAATATAATATTATTTTTTTAATAATAATATTTATAATTTTTTTTTCATATTTTACAACAATACTAACTATATGTTAATTAATAATTTAATTTTTATTTAAATTATTATTTTTCAACTAATTTTTTTCATCAACCTAATTTACAAAACCAACTTATTCTCGAAGACTAATATGTGAACCTGATATATGAAACCTAATATACAAGACCAAATATAATATAGAAGCAGATCTTAATATATCGAAATAGTTATGAGCAGTTGGGCCTGATATTTTAAAAAAAAATATTACTTTTGAAGATGAATAGTACATCTTTAAATATGAAAAAACGCTTGGAAATAATTCAACTCATATTTGAAATCACTAGTATTTGACTAGGACTTTAATACAAATGATTCTATCTCTATTTCTTCAAATTTTAAAGATAAACTGACAATGACAGTGCTCTAACACACATTCAACTCTAGTTGGGTTTTCTATTCGTGTAGTTTGGTCGTATTTATTACGGTTCGGATTTATGATTTCGATAAAGATTCATTGCCGTGACGGAGAGACTAAATACGAGAAGAAGAAAAGCGAGCCTGTGTGCAGCATGGCTAAAAAGGTTAATGTATATTGTAACAAAGCAAGCAAGCATGTGCACTGTGCAGCAATAGGAACGGAAAGAGGGAGTGGCTCCAGCAAGTTGCCTGCCCTTCTTTCTTAAATCTGCCAGATTCTGTTCACAACTATTATTATACGAAGCAATTTACCAGAGCTACTTGTTTAGGAGGCACCAATCAAACAAAAATGATAAATACAACCACCTGGTGCAACCGGTATGTCCACGTCATCTTGTTTTATTTTTTCCTTTCTCTCCCTTTTCATTTCGTTCGCCCTCTTTCCCGCTCAAAATTTCATTTCTCCCTCCCTCTATCTCCATCTCCGTTGGACCACTCCCTCTCCCTTAAAGACGCCTAGTGCCCCAAGCACGTTTGTCTCCTTCAGGAAACCAAATAGGTATGGCCCCCCTTTCTGAGCAAAGAAACCACCACTGCTGCAAACCTTCAGGCTTCAATGAAGCATCTCCACCTCGTAGCTGCTATCACCACACGTGAATTCATTCAAGCAAGGTAACTCCAATCATCTCGCAAGGCACTGCTTTGCGTTGGAGACTCCATGAAAATAGCCCAGCAAACCTCCCCGTTGCCATTACTCCTTTATTTTAAAACACCAAAATAGAGCAATTTTGTGCTCTCAGCCCATATACCTCCCACGCACGACCACCCACTTAAAATTGACGCTAATTGCACCCAAGCCACCTAAGCCTCTGTTTCCTGCACCAAAACACAGATATTCTCCTTCCTCTTCTAGCTAAATTTCTTCAGATCTTCTCCTTCAACGACCTTTACCCTTTCCGAAGCCCAGCGACCTCGTTCATCTCTGCATAATCCTAACCCTCAATCATCCATAGGTGAAAATAGGTTGGTGCTATAATTTCACACACAAAATCAAACCAACCGAACCTCCCCCAAGGATAATGCACCTGCCATACATACGAGAGGACCGAACAGACAGAAACGTGTAAGGCAAATGGTGGAGTTAAAAGAGGAAAAAGGCAACGAGGCACACAATAATGCTGCGGAGTTTGAAAAAAAACAAACAGGCACCTGCTGTTACGGTTTACGCAAACCAATGGACGACGACACCTTTAACAGAGCTTAACTTGAACAGGTGCAGTGGCCAATGGAAGAGCTTGTGCGCGCAACAATAGTGGAAATCCCAAACAGAAATGAAACCAACATTTAACTCGCCACCACATTTTCCTTTGTGAGGCATAACAAAATCGGACTGAAAATTCATTAATGGCGTAGGATTCAAAAGCAACTTACAGTCCCGTTACATCACACACACACAAATACATAGCAAAAGCTTGCAGGAAAAACAAAACAAAAGCAACAATAAATAGAAAAAGGCATAATTCTTCCGAAATCTTCATGTTTTCATCTTCTTTTCCAAAGTGAAATAAAAAACCGGCTTTGAAGCATGAGAATACCGATTACCCATGAAAGAAGGTCGTCTTTTGATTTTCCTTTGTTACCAGTCTCTTTTGGGTTTGGAACCATCGCCTTTTTCATTTAGACAGTCTTCTTCTCCCTTTTTAGAAATGTTTTTTTTCTTGTTTTTCATTTTATTTTTGTTTTGTTTTAATTTTTATCAGCTGCCACGTCACACACGATTCCACAGCAGTTTTGCGGGGCGGTTGTACCTAGAAAAACTGTCAATCAAATGCCATGTTCAGGAATATAGGTGAATTCTATGAGCTTTCTCTTGTGTATCTGACTAAATTAATTCTTTTTTTTTTTCTTTTTAATGAGTATACTGACCAAATAAATTACTGGTACTACAAATTACCAATCTCACAATTGGAGCCCTTTCTTTATTTTATTCTCTTTTTCAGTGATTCTCATTTCCATGGACAAAAAATTATATTCAGAAATGAGAAAAGTTATCATTATTTTAATAACTATAACCTGAATTTATCTAAAATAATTAAATAATAGACTTCTTTTGTTCCAAACAAGCATATGAGAGAAATGGAACTACGACATTCACGTCCCCTGGACCACGATTTTGTTTGAGTGAACCCAGTGGGTTGGTCATTGACTCATTAGTACTCAAAATAGATTAATGGCCTTTTACTTTGAGGAGGAGTATTCTCAGACTAAAGCCCACATTGATGTGCGAATTGGGAACTTTTATAGTGCCGTTTGTTTTATTTATTGATTTTTGTTTGTCTCTTTAGTAATCTAGGGGACCCATAATAAATCAACTTTAATGAGACGGACAACATAGCAGCAACTTGATTATGCAAACGGCAATGGGACCAAATTCCCTCGGCCCAACCCAACCCAACCCTATCCAACCCCACACGCATCCTTCATCGCTTTCTGCTTTCTACTTTCTTGAACAAAAAAGTCTGAAATCGACGGCATATGCCGCTTGTATTTTAGATTCAAAGTTCAGAAAGGCTGGCCTTTCGTTTCTCCAATTTCTCATGCCAGTTAAAAAGGCAAGCATCAGATACTCCCAGCTCCTTAGCCATTTCCCCAGTTCCAATTTCCCATCACTTCTTCTATTATCCAGTCCTGTATTTTCTGATCAAAAGAAAAAAAGTAAAAAATAAACGATGGAGAAGTATTTTTTGAGGAGTTGCTGATTCTCTTCCTGCATTTTTTTTTAATAATCACAGTTGAAAGGTTTCTGTGGGTGCAAACTGTGCTGCACATCTTGAAATAGTAAGAGCTGGCGTGTTTTTCGTTTGGCTTATCTTGGCAGGGGAGAAGTATCTGAGAGTTCCTCGTTTATATTGACAGGGGAGATGTATCTCAGACGTTACGAAACTTTAATTTCCTTTGGAGAATTGGGTTGTTTGTTTCGGAGAGGAGGTGAGTTAAGATTAACGTTATGTTTGGATGTTTTATTTTTTTTAAAATTTTTATCTCATTTTATTATTACAATTTTTTTAAATTTTTATATAAAATATAATAAATAATTTAATTTTTTCAGATCTTAATATAATTTTTTCAAATTTCAATTTAATTTTTTCAAATTTTAAAATTAAAAAATAATATTTTAAATTTTAAAACAAAACACAAAATTCTCATCTCACCTCCCAAACATATCTTAAAAAAAAAAGAATAAAAAAGAATATTATTAAAAAATATTTTTTAATATTATTTTTATTTTAAAATTTAAAAAAATTAAATTGTTTACGTTATTTTGTATTGAAAGTTATAATGATTAAGTGAGATAAGATAAAATAAATTTGAAAAAATTAAATTTTTTATTTTATTTTGTATTAAAATTTTAAAAAATATAATGATAAAATTGAGATGAAATGAGATGTTTGTAGAAAATAAAAAAAAAAGAAGAAAATCCGTTTGCGTTGAAGCCTGTCTAACACTGGCACTTGTTTTCGGCTGCGGCCTGAACTTTATTCATTTATTTTTCTAAAAAAATAAAAAACGCCTTGTAAGCAATGACTTCATGATTAATTCATTTTCATCTTATCTTATTAGCGAGGAGTTGTCAAGAAATTTAAAATGTTATTTAACTGTTTAACCTTATCAATTCTGATTTGTTTTGTCGCATTATCGATAACTAATGTTTAATTATAACTATATCTCTATTTTATACTCTCACAGTGCTTCCATCAATCTAAATGCCGATTGCATTTTAAATACAAGGAACCGCACGTTTTATTACAAGACAAATTACCAGTTTTATATATAGTAATTATTTGTACAAATTCAAGTCTCTTTCAATCATTTTGTAAAAACATAGACTCTACCATAAAAACAATATTAAAATACTACTTTTTTTTAATAAGATTTTATTTTTTACAAAGAGTATGCACAAAGCTTGCACACTTTTTATATATATACGTTAAATAATCGCATTTTTCTATCTATATTTATGTGTGTATATATATATATATATATATTGCTCGTAGCTAAAAATAATAACGAATCCGATCAACGTGCTTAGCATTTTATCATAAAATCGCATTGATGCTGTTAAACAGGGGTGTTATTCTCCGGTCCCACTAGTGCGACTATTATTTTTTGGTTGGAGGTATCATTTAAAATTTTTTTTAATCCAATTGCATATAAATGACCAATCAATTGAATAAAAATTATAAAGGGTTGACACAGTGATAAAAAAAAAAATATGGAATATAACTAGTTGCCAAATAAGTCGACTCATGACCCTTGTTAACGATATCTCTTAAGTAATGTCAATTGCGCAGATTCCCCGCCATTTCCCATTACTAGATCCGATAAAAAAATCCTCACCCCCCCCTCCCGGGACCCGATATGAGTCCGGATAAGATTTTCGGTTCAAGTCAAATCCTGGCCATAATTGTTTATAGTTTTATTTAATTTTTACATAAAATTTAGTTTTCAATGCATTAGTATTATAGTTTCAACATGAGTTCTTGAAATTTTTTAATAAAATATAGGTTTTTATATATAAAAAAAAATTATGCTTTTCAACAATAATTTTCTTGAAAATTTGTGATAAAATATAGAATTTTAGATTAAAAATAACAATGCTTTTCTTTTAAAAATTTAACAACATATAGGATTTTGTTAAAAAAAAACAAATACAGATCGGAACTCAAATTTTCAAATTTTAAAAATCTGGTTTCTTACAGGGTTGGCGAGGTTTGAAACCCAATTTTCAATTCGAGCATGTTTGGATATTCAAGTCAAAATCGAGATGAACAATCTTACTCAACAAACCATTTCATCTTGAGTTGTATTTCATTGACCCACAATTCAAAATGAAATACTAATACAATTATTAATACTTCAAAACCATATAATCCAATTTAAAACTGGTTTTTTTTTTTTCTGAATAATTAGAATTCCTATAGTGTTAAAAACTTCCTCTTAACAATATGAGATTTCGTTACTTCATCCTTCTGGGGAGTCGGGACATGGAGTGGTACAAGTTTCTCACCCTTGTACCTAATGGAGCAACTGATTTATCGATAACTGGAGTAACCGGGACATTACGAATGCTTCCTGTAAACTTCTAGAGAACACCAAGCCAGAGGAGAAATCCAATTAGAAACTTGGTGTCGAAGGAAAAAAACAGAGGTGTTCCAGCCAGCCGCCTTTCTTGAAGGCTCGAAGCGTCATATTGGAATCAAGACGACTGAGCTCCTAAAAGGCATCCACGTCACTGCCAATTGTCATGTAAGTATTCTCCTCAATCTTCTTTGATTTGAGCAGTGATGTCATCCTGTATAGATCTGGATTTGGAGTTTCTGTCATTAATAAATAAACAAATTAACCTTCATCGATGTGAACCCGAGAGAAATACGTTTTTTGTCTTTTTGGAGAAGATTTTTTGATATGGGTCTAAAATCCCCAATTAATAACGTGAAGAATATACAGCAATGCAAAAGATATTTCTCTTTCTGGTTACTTTGAACTGTCAAATGAAATGCACTAACGGAAACACGAAAAACGTTGAACAATTTAAATGCTTTAATCAAACAATGACTACGTGCTTATTATATGATATATTTTTAAGTGACTACAATTTAAACGGTGAATATACGAAACTATTTCAAATGTAATATATTAATAAATAAAAAATGATATATAAGATTAAAAAATAAAAAATAATTTGTCTAAAATTAACTATCCTCGCCACAACACCCATCGACCTAGTAACTGACAGATTATCCACCACGCCAATAAAATCAGAAAATCCACCACCCATGTCGTTAGGCATCCAATCACCTAACTTGAGAAAGTAATGCGGTGCTCTAATACATTGCACCGCAACCATCCAATGTACCAAAAAAAAAACATATTACTTGGGTGTGAAGTCAGCCAAAACTGAAAAGTCGCTGTGCCCTTACCCATGGCTGCCGATGGCTACTTGGAAAGTTTAGACCGCGTTTTTTATGAGAAGAAAGTGTTGTCATTTATTTTTGACTAGGGAATTTGGAAGCAGTCCTCAGCCTTCAGTCTTTCACACTCCATAGTTTGGAGTACTCGCAATCCACTCGACTCTCACTCGCTTGAAATGTCCCCACACACTTCTTTCGCTTTTATCATTGACCGACTTCAGTCGTCCTTAGCCACCAAGAAAACTCTTGCAAAACGTGCTCCACTCTCTTTAATTTTGTTCCTACCCTCTTGTTATTATGATATCATATTAATCTTATAATAATACTAATAAATGAAATGCGCACCCAGCATAATTTCTCACCACTTGTCACGCAACTTCCTCCTCTGTGTCTCTCATTCTCCTTCCTTTATAAGCCCAGCGCATCCTCATCACTCTCTACTCATAAGCCATTCTTCCAAAAAAAAAAAAGGGTTCTCTCTTCTCCTCTGGATCTCGGAGTGTTTTAGCTCTCAGTTCAGACTTCAGAGTTTCAGTTCCTCTAGTTCTTAGTGCTCAGTTCATTTGGTCTCAATTTAGATCAGAAGCAAACGGTGAAAGAGATGGCTCTGGAAGCTCTCAACTCTCCGACCACAGCCACCCCTTCGTTCCACTTCGAGGACGCTGCCAGCCTTCACTGCCTTGAGCCATGGGCCAAGCGCAAGCGTTCGAAGCGTGGACGGTTTGATAACCCACCCACCGAGGAAGAGTACCTCGCTCTCTGCCTCATCATGCTCGCTCGTGGCGGCGGCGGCGGCGGCGAAACTTCCAGAAACATTAACTCCACCTCCACCTCCACTGCACAGCGCCACCAATCTCCCAGTCCTGCAGCACCAGAGGTGGCGACGGTGCCTGTACCGAAGCCTGTGTACAAGTGTTCTGTTTGCAACAAGGCCTTCTCGTCTTACCAGGCCCTCGGTGGACACAAGGCCAGCCACCGAAAACTCGCCGCTGGAAGCGAAGATCAATCCACCTCCTCCACCACCTCTGCCACCGTCACCGCCAGCACCGTCACGGCCTCCAACAACGGCAGTGGTAGGGCCCACGTGTGCACCATCTGCCATAAGTCCTTCCCCACAGGACAGGCCTTGGGTGGACACAAGCGTTGTCACTACGAAGGCGGCGGCGGCAGCGGAAGCAGCGTCGTCACCACTTCGGAAGGTGTAGGATCTACCCACAGCCACAACAACCTTCACCAACGTAACTTCGACCTCAATCTCCCCGCTTTGCCGGAGTTCTCACCTAATTTCTTCATGTCAGGGGAAGACGAGGTGGAAAGCCCTCATCCAGCGAAGAAGCTCCGCATCTTGATGCCACCAAAGATTGAAATTTCTCATTAGTTAAATTAGGATTTCTAGTAGAATTAGGATTTTTTAATCAGACTAATTTTACTTTTTCTTGGGATTTTTATCAGACTAATTCCTTTTCGTTTTTAATTTTTTGTTTCTAGTTGTGAGTGAGACTTTTATCTGTGTGTAGATAGAACTTGGAAGTCTCTTGTGTTGCTCAGCCCAGTTTGTGATAGTGATAATTCAATTAATTCTTTCCCATTTCAAAGTTCGACTATTTTTGTCTATCTTCTCTCAAATGTCGAATTATCATACAATCAGTCTGATCAATTCTAAATGGGCAGTATATAAAGCTCTACACCCTGTCCTCCGCACAGAACCATAATCATGAGACTGCAATCATAGCATCATCAGCAGGACTGGTGCCAGACTCTGTTTTGTTCAGTTGATGCCTCTTGCGCATGTTAGACAGAGAGAGTACGCGACAGTTTTAACTGTCAAGAGTACAGTAGGCAGTTTCCTCTGTCCAGCTCCATGTCCATGAGGTTCACGCGCAAGAGCATGTTAGCCTAATAATTAGTGCATAAAGAAGGTGATGGTGAATGCTGACGACTGACGAGAACGAGAGCGGGATGTCTGGTGTGTGGATAAGAAGGTGGCATTTTGGGTTTTCGGAACGCTGTTTCCATCTGCAAACTGATTAGGATGACAGGTGGGCTTTGCTTGCGCTGGTGTCTCTCTTAATTTTAAAATCTCCTTTTTAGAGATGTTGACTCTGCTTTCCAATTCGCAGTGTCAAAATCCTCTTTCGCCACGACACCGTTTGCATGTCAAAATAAAGTTGGGCATGTTTTAAATGCAGTAAAGATTGATTTCCTTCGGCCCTGCGTGTGTGTACCCACTAATGTGGTTGTGGCCCTGTGGGGATCGAAATGGACTGCGTTTTCAAATATTCCCATCAGTGTCCAAATTGGCTTCCGAAACGTATAGGCGTGGCTTGAATCAGAACCACCGCCCAAGAAAATGCACAGCCTAAAGTAATATTTTAAGCAAAGCCTACTCCACCAAACTTGGCGACATTTTTCCCCAATGCGAAATTAATGCTCCTTCCAATAAGGGGGATCTTGCGCACTCACCAAGATTTGGTTGATCTACGCATACTGTTCTTTCAATGAAAACCCAGATGCAAGGTAGGCTGTATTAGGCATCTTGGTGGCTTAAATTTGAGCAAGAAAAATTTCATTAGAGAGGATTGAAATCAGTAATAACATGTTTTTTTCCTTTGGTGTGGTAGTACTTGCTCTGTCACTTTGCCCATTGGTTTTTTCCCTCTCCAATTGAGATTTTCTTCAATAAAAAGGGATCAAGATTGGTAAAAACGATGAAGTTCCTCAACAAACACTCAATGCAACTAATACAATGCTTAGAAGGGAAAACAAGGAAAAAAAAAGGGATCCTGAGACTAATCATAATTAAATACATAATTAAATATTAAAATAAAAGAATAAAAATGACAAATCACATATTGATTAAATAGAAATATATAATGTAAAGCTTTCGTATATAATTTTCATCCACTTATATATTGTGTCACAATCACGTTGGCTAGTGTGACTGACGATGTTAAAATCTAGGATGAATAATAGCACTCTATTCCATCTATCAACTAACTCAACCAGCTCCATCTTAAATAGCTGTACTTGTCACTTGTCCTCCCCCTCGACTGTTGGTTCAGCTAATATAACTAGAATATTATTGCACGTTTGATTTCCAATCATGGTATTCTCAATACGGGAAAACTATTTCAATTAATTAAGCTCTCCATGTGTATAATTTAATGGTAGGTCGGCTAACCAACTCGAGGAAAAAAAGATAATACGGATTGCAATCGGATGGCCTATATCAACGTCATGACTTCCTTTGCTCTGGATAGACACTGAAAGAATACCCACGTATACAATGAAGACAATAACTATATTCGAAGAGCCTATATTTAAATTTTGGAAAAGTCTTCTTTAAGGTCTTTACATCACACACGGCTTGTAATTTGATTTAAAAGATAATTTTTAAAATTTTAATTTTATAAATCAAATATTATTATTTAAATAATAAAAAATGATAAACATGCAATTAGTCTACGTTTTTACTTGAAATGAAAGGTAATTATGTAAAATTAAAATTATTTTTTATTGAAGCGACACAATCATATGTTGGTTTAAAATGAGTTGTAAAAAAATTATAAATATGTCATTATTTTTAAGTGATATGAATTATGTCATCTACACATCGGCTGATAATAGAATAACTCTAATCCGTAATATTCTTGCATGCATGCCTGTTAGCAAGTGCGTGGAAGTTTGTTAGAAAGAAATTTCTTATGAGTCTGGAAGCGTGATTCTGGCCAACATCAACACGAGACGTTCTAGACGCGTTAGAAATATCGACGTGTATTGTTAAAGCTTGTACGAAATTTCTCTATATCCCGGGCTAATAAAACCGGTTCGCACGTAGGGTCTCCAGCTTCCGGTGGATTATTCCAAGAAGCTTCTTTTGTCCAAGTTCTTTGTACCATTTGAATGTACGGTCAAGACTTTAGGTAATAGGGAGACGGCGTTCTTGTTTGGTAGGCATGCAGGTTGGAAATATCACAAAGGAAATTCAACACGAAAAGTAAAAGGGGGAATTAATGCAATTAACTAAGGAAGAAGCCTCATTCAATTTCCAAGCAATTTGTGGTCCTCTTCGCCCTCACCCACTGTCTCTTGCACTTTGAATTTTAACAAAACCTAGCAAATCAGCACAGCCTCACGTCTTGCGAACCTCTATGCACATCATTATATAAACAGTAAAAAGTGGCAAATCAAGTGAATTAAAAGTGGGTTTTTTGGTCTGCATCAGCAAGTTCAATGTAAGTACAATATATAGGATTTAGTTCATGCCAATCTCTTCGACCCATGATTGGTTGCTCTTTTTCTCAGTGGAAGAACCCATGATTGGCTGCTTTTGACGTAGATTATTTTTCTCTACGTGGATGGTCCACAGCCAGTACTGGGAAATGATGCAGATGTACCCAGCAGCGGTATGCATAGATAGCCGATGGAGGACTTTTGTTTTGGGCATATTGGATGGGATGGGTTGGTCGAGATGAAGACTCCATAATCACCGCCAAATCTGCCACACCACACGCGAATTAAAGTTCCAATGGACTTCATTCGTCGTAAAAGGAGGGGTTGAGATCATAGCTAGACCGAGTTGGAAACAGTTTAGACACACAAGTTTACAGGAAATATTCTGTAGATCCAAAAAACTGATTGATTTGATTCTGATCTAATTTTAACCTAAACTAAATATGTATACGAACGAGCTAAATCTTAGAAATATTAATTTTCTGCGGGAGTAATATAATAGTTATTAAATTATTGTTGGATCTTGAACTGTCAATTCATTAATTAATTGGCAGGAAACTCGAATTTGGTATGAAATTGAATGAATTGACATCGAGTATTGCGGGCCTGATTTTAGAGCAATAAAATGGTATTGTGGACATGCCTAAATAATCATAATTCTAATTAAAAATCAAAATGACAGAAGTGTACAATCAGTTAAGTTCTTTACTTTAGACAACGATGTATTTGGTCTTTCATATATAAAAAATAGTAGTCAACTTGGGCCAAAAAAAAAATCTAAACCAAAAAATTCACTTCCAAAAAAACAAAATTGTTGGTGGGCCGGCCCAAGAATATGAAGCCCGTTAACAGAGTGGGCCCTCCCGTCTACCAGGGATGGATACGACCTCTTATATAATATAGTTCGGCTACTATAAGGCCCAGAATTCTGGCCTTGTAGCCAGCCCAATGGGAACACCGCACTAAACATTTTTTTTGCTATCTTTCAAAGTACAAACTGCTCTGCCAGTTTTTTTTTTTTTTGAAACCCTCTCAGTCCATCATCTTAAACTGCCGCATAAAGCGAATAAAATAAAATAAAATAAAATATTCAGTTTTGACAAAAAAATGAAATAAAAGTTAAAAGGGTATCCGCAGCGATCTCTTGTAGATTTTCATCGGATCATCCATAATGATAGTGAATCAGTGATCAATCTCGTCGTCATGATGAAAGTTTTAAGTCTCTCTTTTTATCTTTCAGTTTAAAAGCTCTCTCGATTTTTCTTAATGGAAATTATGTCATCTTACCGTAGAGTTATCTTCTTTCCCCTCTGTCGTGTTTTTTTTCTTTTTTTGGCATAAAAAATAAAATTAAAAAATATAGGATATTTTTGTGGCGACTAGTGACGAGCGTGGATAGTGGTAACAAAGAGCCAGATTCACCAAAAGCAACGCGTGTTGTTGGCCGTGAGAAACGAGGAAGACCCATGCAATGTATAGCAAAACCCATGCAACACAAAAGTACGATTTCGATACAGAAAATATTTTATCTGATATTTTTATTATTATTTTTAAATAAAATATAATAAATAATTCAATTTATTCAATTTTTAATATATTTTTTTAAATTTTTAAATAATAATAATATTAAAAAATAATATTTTAATAATATTTTTTTTATCAATTTTTATTTTTCACCTAAAATTATTTCATCTCATCTCTAATCAAACCAATCCTAACTGGCATCATCATTTAAAAAAGAAAAGAAAAAAAAAAAAACTGGCATCATGTGCCGACCACGGGGGCATTGTTAGGTGACCGGAGAGATGCATACCAAGTGTTCGAAACAAGACGTTATATAGTCCATGCACACCAAGTGTTTGGATAATGGCCAGTTCCTCATGATATGTGCAAAGAGTGCACGTGGCTTCGTCGATGGCGCAACAAAGTCACCGGGGCTGCTGAGAGCAACCCAACCAAGCCAGGTTAGTGTCGCTGAAAAGGAACCACCGGCAAGTAGTTCTAGCTGCGACCGGGAGGACGCTGATGGGACACGGGCAAAGAGTGGGTCCCGGTTCTCTATAAGTTTTAGGAAAATCCGAGATTGTGCGGTGCACGTCGGTCAGTTTTTTTTCCCGAGACAGTACAGTCTACGGACACAGCCCTCTTTCTGCGGAAGTAGGTTCCACGGCATCCTCCACCAATTTTCTTTAAGCAAAGCTTAAAGGATTCAAGGAATAATAATAATAAAATATAAAATAAAGTAAGTTAGCATGACGATTTGGGGACAAAGGACTCGCAACAAACAAAAGCAGCAGCGGGGGTTACAATCCATTCGTTTCGGTTTCGCCGCATCTCTCACTTGTGCATCCGACAGAACCTTCTTTCAATTGATAAAAACAAAAGTCTTTCTAAAAATTTAAGAAGAAAAAAAAAAAAACAGAGTAATCTGTTTTGTTGAAATTTTTTATAATTTTTAACCATATCAAAACACATCAAAAGATTCCTCTTTTTGGACAATAAACCCACGTTTAGGAAGTACAAGTTCGATGGTCACCAACCGCGTAAAAGAAGAAAGAAAAGATAAGATGATTCCGGTCTGCTTTTTTACCGAGATAAGGTGGGATATCTCTTCTTGGTGTTAAAACTGCGCTAGAACCATGATGTTGTTTTACCCCCACAAAAAGTCTTTTTTTTACTCTTTTCGGTGGATGGTTGAAAACAAGTAGTTCATAGTCCACTTTCAAGGCACTTAGGAATCATCACACTCTGCTCCATATCCCCCGCACCAAGTACACAGATTACGAATGGAGAGCATAGTAAATTAAGAACCAACATCAGACGGTGGGAATTGTTTTAAAAATCCAAACCAAATAAGAGAGAGAGATCCAACGATCGACGCACAATCCTCAGAAAGGAATCTAAAGGACAGAGGGTTTGCGGCAACACGGGGCCGCTCTTGCCCAGAGTTTGGAATTGGAAGATAATGTTATGTGTGTAATATGATGTTATTCCAACTCGACCTCGACCTCGACAACCCCACCACCACCCGAGTGGGTCCGTCACACCACACCCCAAAAAAAACCAAAAAGTCCATCCTCCAGCAACTACCTTTTAACTCGACTATAGTTATCTTTTAACCCGATCAACCACAACTCATTGTGTAATTTCATTTTATAGTAGTCTTATTTATCATTTTAATTTTCATCATCTCATTATATAGTATTAGATGATTGGTTAATAACATATAATGAGATGATGAGAAAATAAAAAATAAATATATATATATTTTTTTTACCTTTAGTTGCGGTTTGGATAGAGACGTGGTCTGAGATATTTTTTGAATAGTAATAAAAATATTATATAAAAATAATCATAAAATAAATAATAATAATAAAATAAATAATAGTAACTCGACTGCCCAAACTAGCCATCAGCCTTTCTTCTCTCTATTTTGCTTATTTATTTCATGGTTGCTTTAGCTTAATACTCTCACTCTCTTCCTTTGCTTTGCTTCGTCCGCACGATAAAGCGATCCGAGGGAGAAAGAACGAAAAAAATGAGCTGCAACGGTTGCCGGGTGCTGCGAAAGGGCTGCAGTGAGACATGCGTTCTGAGATCGTGCCTGCAGTGGATTGAGTCTCCCACTGCCCAAGGTAACGCTGTTCTTTTGCTCGCCAAGTTCTTTGGCCGCAGCGACCTCCTTTCCTTCGTCTCCGCCGTCCCTGAACCGGAAAGACCCGGTGCGTTTTCCGACTTACTGTTCCACTTTCTATATCTTTTCTTTCTTTTCCTTGGGAAGAAAAAAAAATAATTTATTTGAAATTGTAAGCTTGATATTTTGTTTTCCTTTTATCTTCAGCTTTGTTCCAGTCCTTGCTATACGAAGCATGCGGGCGCACAGTGAATCCGGTGGACGGTGCTGTTGGACTTCTATCGCGCGGCATGTGGCACGTGTGCCAGTTGGCCGTGGAGACGGCTCTTGCTGGTGGTACTCTTACGCCAATAACGGATATCACAAGCGCCGGAATTCCCCCGGACGCATTCCGCACCGACGATTCTTCCATGCAAAGCCTGTTCCGTTCATCGGTGCCGCGCATGCAAGAAAATCAGCCGTCCAATCCTCTAACTCTTTCACTGCAACCTAGGTTCTCCAGCGAGATAGGTAGTACCGTCCCGAGATTGCCCTCCCCATGGAGAGTCAAGCGGTCGATGGACATGATGATTTCGTTCAAGTCCGAGGAGTCCGAGATGACGAGCCTTGCAAGCTGTTCTGGCAATGATCGGAAGCTTCTAAACTTATTCGACTGAATGGGAGAGGGAGAGAGACAGAGTTTTAATCGTAGTGCGTAGAAGTCAAGACTGTGCAGTGTAAGAGAGACATGAACAGTACTAATAATATACGAGAACCTTTTAGTTTCATTCACCGGAGTTTTCTCCGGCGAGCTTTTGGACAAAGTTTCAGAGAAAGTGTTTGGGGTTATAATGAAGTGGTACTGGTGTTGTCGTTTTGCAAAGTAAATATAAGCGTTGTCTGCTTGCATGGAATTGTGAGGACCGTACATGTCCACTTGGGGGCCATTGGCCAACCTGATCAGATGAGAATCGAGATAAGCCGCTGGCTTCTGGCTAAGATTAATGCACAAGTTATTCGATTAATTTTTGCCGTGGGATCATTTTCCACGGACCAGCTTCGTTTACGTTCATAATCCCAATTGGGATTATGAAAAAGAAAGAGAAGATATTATTTTCTTATAAATTGTTATTCATCATTTCATATTCTACGCCCTATGATAAACATTTTCATATTTTATAAAAATTACTTTCACATTTTATGAAAAAATTAAGAATATAAAATATGAAAATAAATAATGACTGATGCATAACATTATATCTGCAAACACAAAAAAAAATACTATACAAGTTGTTGCAAACACAATTAAGAAAGAAAAAAGGCCATCATGATCGGTACTATACAAGTTGTCAATGAAATATTATTTGAATTTGTTGAGAAATATTGTCTCTATTGATCTCATTCAAGCCCCAACCTTAGCAACTAATTGAAGCTGGAAAATAAAAGAAAAAAAAAGGTTAAAAACCCAGATTTCAGAAATTAGAAAAATTATAATATAATTTGCTGTAGCAAATTATAGCAAATATTCCGCATCATGTGTTGTTGTTGTAATCTTGTGCATGTTTGGTTAAGAGATATGCAAATGAGACAAGTTTTCTAGGAATTGTAAATGCAGCTTTATTATCTTGAGCTGGATCGTTGTCCACATTAGAGATTATAATTATATCTCTACAACCATGCAGGAATCCTTTTATCTTAACCATTTAGGGATGGCAATATCTGTAAAGATTGTGTATTAATAAGACTGGGTATATTGAAGTGGACATTTTAAGCATGTCTATGGGTGTTGGACCCAAGTCCCAAACCCATCAGCAATTCTGATTTTGGAAGGGATACAGTAGAAATATTATAATTATAAAGAGATTTTATAAAAATATATTTATAAATTGATGTAATTTTATATGATATATTAAATTTATTTTATAATTATATTCGAAATTATGTTAATTTTAATTATTTTAATTTATAAATTTATTTTTATAAAATGGTGGTTGACTAAAATATTTCTCGCACATTTTTTCTTTGACAAAAACGAAAAAAATAAAATGAGAGAAAAATGGGTGCGTTGAAAAAGATGCAGTACGTACACTTCTCGTCCACTGGAAGTGGGTTCCACGGCATGCACCACCTATTTATGTTTCTGACGAAAGCTAGCATACGATGGATCGAAAACGACACCCATTTAGCTTCGATTTGGACGGTGAGATAATGTGAAATAATTTTAAATAAAAATTAAAAATTAAATAAAATATAATTTTTAAATATTATTATTATTTAAAAATTTAAAAATTATTTATTATATTTTATATAAAATTAAAAAAATTATAATAATTAGATGTATACATTCATTATCTAAACAGCTTAACGACGGTAAATGGTCTGTACATTTTTTCAGCTTTCCAATCCCTTCCGAATCGCCGCGTATAGTTGGGTTAGAAGTACTCGATGATCTTTCATCCCTTAATTAATTACATTTAATCAGTCACGAGCATCTTCAAACCTCCTGTCAATAATCTTGGTCGATGGACTCTCAAATAGTGTCGGTACTGTATTTTTTTCAGCAAATACCGTATGGTCTCAAATATTATCGAATTTAATTTTAATAATCCAATATTGGAAAGTGATAAAAGATGCAATATTAGGTGAAACTACTTGAAAAATCTTTTGCGAACCCGATGAGACAAGTAAAGAGAATCAAAATTCAGTCTTTAATTAGTTGCTAATTTGCGTAATGCAGCGTTAAGTACTAGTCTTGTATAAGTCTTTTGTAAAATTATCAACTTCATACAAAAAAAAAAAATCACACTTTTTCATAGAAGGAGTATTATAACTGTAAAATAATTATATAAAAGTAATCTCACAAATTGGCGTGACTATATATGATCCATTATATCTATTTTATAATAAAAATAATTGTATGATTTGACAAACTACATCAAGTCATATCTATTTATAGAATAACTTTTATATAATTTCTTTATGACTAAAATATTTTTCTTTTTGTAATCGAATCTACTTTTTTTTTAAAAGACTTGTACAAAATTTATACATTTGAGATTTGTATATATAATTTATCTTAATACAAACGTGTGCAAATCTAATTGATCACTTGTCTTTTTTTTTTCTTTTTTTTTTTGTATTTTTCTTTTTAATACGAGTTGGGTGGGCGATGTAAGTAATTTACAGAATTGAATTTAATTAAAATCAACAAAAAAGTTTAACATTTAAATTATATACTTGTCCCTCATCGGCCCAGGTGGCACCAATCCTAGTATCTCAAGATCCCGGAATCGATTGCGACAACACATTTTTATGAACAAACTACTGTTCTTTGGAATGAAGTTTCAAGGACACTACAAAATTAAGAAACTTATATTCATGCATGCATGAGTTTACATTTGAAATTATTCTTTTCTAGGAACACATTTAAATTGGCTTTCAAAGCCCAAAGGAGTAAATAAACAATGATGCAAGATCAATTTTATGTGGAAAAGTTATTTTTAAAAAATAGACAAATCTTAAATTCACATAAAAAATTTTTTTTTTTAATAGTAGATTTTTTTTTTTTAATTTGAAAGAAATAGACAAATCTTGAACCCACGTAAAAAAAAAAAAAATGCACTTTTTAATAGTGTACCCCTTTTGTTTTTTCAAATTGAACACAAATGATTTTTATATCCTAAGATTGTATATAACATTTCTCAATTTTTTTGTTTTTGTTTTTTCTTATCATATTGGATATCATCGAAAAATTAATTAATCAATCCGTATAACATTCATAACAGAAAAATTATACTCATCATCTTTACACACTATTCATAATTTTTTAACTTACGATACGACATTTGCTAACAAAATTGTCATCGAGAACACATCAACATGTGTAATGACTTGATTTCGTCAGAGTTTACCTGGAAATTAATAAACTTTACTTCTCCGAAGGCTAATAAATTTAGCTTCGTTTTCTACATGCTAGTGGACGAACAAGCAATTATACAGAAAGCAAAGGACTAACACAAAAATTCAAATGACAAATAAATTAATTTTGGGACAGATGTCCATAGTAGAGTGCAAAGGAACATTTTCAGGTACATATGGCTCGTTTAAAACGACTTTCATTGGCCACAGAAGAAGAGCCTTTCAACTTCATTCTTCTCAAAGTCAAAGCCATTATGCCCTTTTGACCCATTGTTCCAAGTTGCTCGAGAGATTTTTAATGCATGTTCGTGAATAAACTATATACAAAGGTGACTCACAGCAATATAAGAATAGAAGCGGAAACAAATTTAGCCAAAAACTATTGAATTAAAGAAAACTTAAACCCATCGTTACACATATTTACATATACATTCCTCGGGCCTATAAGAAAAAAATACTTGTATACAATCTAATAAAAACTTCAATTTTCCTGCCATATATCTATTAGTAGGAATACAGCTAAATTTTACCCAACCCAATTGAAGACCAAAATGAGCACTCTTCTTACGACACAAACCAAACATAACTCTCTTATTACCTTTGGTATCGAAGATCCAAGAAAAATGGTGTAATGTGATGTTAGCTATTGGGGTAAGGCAGTAGTCAACTGATATGGAGCTTTACACTTTCATTGTGTCAGATTTGAAGGTTGGCGCTTTAGTTGTACAGCATGTGTTGTCAGGCTACACTCAGTCACCTGGCCATAATTACCATTTTTGACAGATAAGTTGCTATTCAATGAAGAAAAAACAGAAGAAAAAACACGGATACCCACAGCTAAAGGACTACTAATTAGGATTCTATTTCCACTTTGTTTCTTGGTAATGATTACTCGCCCCACCATAACGGCTGGACGTGCCACCTCTCTCGCAGCCATAATGGCTGTGGGAATAGCCATCCTAGTCTCAAAACAAACTTTGCTCGTAACACCATTGCAATTTCTGGCAACTACCATGTAGACTTTATTTTATTTTTGCTGAGTAACTACCACCTAGAAAAATTACCTGCATGGCTGCAATTGTTGACAGGAGATCATTGCACTGATGAAGCATGGCACGCTCTTTTACACTTATCTTTGCAAGTTCAGCTACCAAAGAGTTCACATCCCCAACCTATTGATAACAAATTGGTTTTAGGCATAAGGATAAACACGCTGAGTTTGGACCAAATGATTTCAAACAACGAGATACAGACTTTATTGTGTAGGGTTAATATGTAGCGGGCATCAAAGTGAGAAAAAACCATACTGCACAGAATAGCCGGCCCAAAAGAAGGAAAAATCCTTGATAGTGAATTAATTAAAAGTACACATGGATTGATATGAAATGAAATCCGCTCCTAACAAATTAAAAGCGAACAAAGATGGGCTTTATAGAATTTTAGATTCTCATTGATTTAAGCTTCAGTTGAGCTGGTATTAAGTAGGATTATATTGCAAGGATGGTTTGTTGCATGTCCACATGCAGGATATACTGCACAAAAAAGAGTTCCATGAATGCAAGAAACCTAAATGAGATTGTTACGGACAAAATCTTTTGCCTCCTACAGTAGATAAGATGAATGATAAAAAGTGAAACAACTTTTACAGCAAAATTACATAGGTTACCAATAGTTAGATAAGGCTAGTTAGAATTGAGCATTGTTGAAGTAGCAGAACAGATTGCTAGATGAGGTAAAAATTCAATTATCGGAAGTCTATGAACGTGGAAAAGAATTTGAAGATTTTACAAGCGTAAAAAACTATTAAGGGAGAGAAAAAGTAAGTCGGCGGAAGTCATTTGCAGTGCCAATGATTCTAGTGAGTGACTCAGGAATACCAAATGATACAGGGCCATTGACATTAATATCAGGTATCAGGCACACTTTATGCCAAGGTTCAAAACAAGAGATCAATCCTCGACCAAATGAGTGCATATCCATGGCCATTGATATCTCACCAATGCCATTACTTGGGAAATCAACAAGTTGTTTTATGACCATCTATTTCAAGTAGCAATAAAATATTCTATAGTAATATAGATTTTCATCATTTTGTATATTTTACTTTTTTGTTACGGAACTTCAAACCATGTACCTTCCACAACCACACCCACCACCCATGCAAAATGGGTTACGTTCAATTTATAATTAAACAAGATTGCTATATTTGGAAATTCCTGCATTTAAATTTATCTTCCCTTTTTTAAGAAGTTAGATGCAACAACCATAGAGAAACTCAGGGGGGTTAAAAAAGGAAATCACCTTTGATAACAGTAAACAGATTGAGGATGCCATTGCCTGCATAACATCAACAGCTGAACAAATAGCATCCTTCACATTTTGGACATCAGCCTGCAGCAACAAAAGAACCATATGAAATTTTGTTGAGGCACAGACAAGCCAATTTTGGGCAGAAGATATTTTTGAGCTTACTTTTGCCCCACCAACAACTGGAAGGCGGAGAGTGCTAGCCTTCAAAGCTTCAGTAGCTCCAGACAAAGAACTGGAGTAATCCCAGTCCATAAGAGCCCACTCTTCCAAATAAGTCATCTGCACATGAAGAACAAGTAGAATAAAACGCAAAATTCAGGCAAAAAAGCTGTACCAACCAAGTTCCAACCCTCCTATGACACAAGCATGCATGCATCTCAAGATGTCAAAAACCCTGAACAGTTATCAGGTGTTACCAGTTTTCTTTTTTGATCGGGTAGTTACCAGGTGTTACCAGTTTTAATTCCACAAAAATTATGAATTGGTATCCAAGCCAATGACCCAGGAGAAATTTAGTTGTATCATAGACCATGGTGTAATAGTTGCTTGCCTAGCTCATCTAGCCATTATTCAAATCCAATCTAAGAGTTCAGTTCCCCTCATGGTCCTTTTTCGAAAAAACAGTTGAGGAAAAGGGGTGGAGAAGGGGGAGGAGGCATATTCTTGAGTGTTAACAACAGAAGTAAAATGGAGAAAAATAGTAGCATTAAAAAAAAACAACTTTTCAAGACCAGCTGAATATCCATTAACTGAATCATTCAACCATTCACCAACAAAGATGAAAAACATGAATAAAAGTCAAATTAAAACCTAGAATTGTAACAATTCTTTCAAACAGTGAATGGCCTTTATTAAAAAAATGAAGAGTCCACCATAATAAGAAAAGAGTAATCCCAAATCTTACATGCCCTTTTAGGATGGAAGTTAGCTTCAAATTGTTCTTCAACAGTTGTAACTCAGTTCTCTTGGCTCTAACTGATTCACGTAGTTTTGAAGTAGTTATCCATGCATTATAAAGGCTTCTCTGATACCCAAAGAAAAAAACAGTTTATATAAGAAAGTTACTCTTCATAACATGGTAAGTTAAACTGAAGATGGCTGAATAGGTAGAAGTTAAAAATCTGAAACACAAAAATAATGATAATGCTGTGTGTGTGTGAATGTGTGTGCATGCATATTTGCAATAATGTATTGACAAAGGAAGAGCACTCATGAAACCCAGATTTTAACTTCTCACCAACATAAAATGAAACCCCCCAAAACCAGCCTGGAACATGACAAAGGAAGGACACTCATCAGGGAGCTCACGGCCAAAAGATGAGCATGAAAAGTCTTCCCATGAGATCTCAAATTAAACCTCAGAGTGACAAACAAAGAGATCTCACACTTCTCTGAGGTCCTGCCACAGTAACAAATTCACCCTCTTTCTTAACTTTATGTTCGACTCAGATACTATAAAACAGAGCAGCATGAAAAACCCAGCTTCTGACGACTGTAACAATTTCCATGAAAAAGATGCATTTAAAGGCCTCTAAGCAACTAAGAAAATGTCCATATAAAATGCAACACGGCAGAAACTAACCACAGATCAGCAATTCAAGACAATCAATTTTGTGTGAACCGTCCACGAACTGAACTGGCCTTTAATATCTTCCCCTCTACATGTGCAGCCTATAATCTCTTCCCTTTTAAGTGTGCAGCTATAAGATTTTGAGGAGAGCTAAAAATATATGTTCAGATCCTTCTTTAACTTGCACTTATACATATTACAAACACCCTAAAATACCAATATCAACTTTTAACCTTTTACTTATTAAAAAAAAAAATCATCTTTTAACAGAAATGCACAACGATATCTTTATTCACCTTGACGGTCTTTTTCTATAAGTAATTCACCTTGACGTCCTTCATTAAAAGCTATAACTATCCAAACTGTAAGGCCTTGTTTGTTTTCACAACTCTTCTCAACTCATCTCATCTCATCTAATCATTAAAATTTTTTCAAATTCCAACACAAAATAAAATAAACAATTCAAATTTTTTAAATTCTAAAACAAAAATAATATTAAAAAATTTATTTTAATAATATTTTATTCAACTTTTAACTTTAATGTGAAATCATCTCATCTCATTTCATCTATGAAAACAAACGAGGCCAAGATATTCCTCTCCTTTCTGTTATACATTTCGGCCATTTACTCCACAGCCATTTGAGTTGGATATTATTCCTTGCAAGCAATCACGGATATTAGTAATACTTGAGTAGGATATTATAGAATCATTCTCTAATTTCCATCAAATGAAAATCCATACAATCTTCAATTATATTGAATAATTCCATTCTTATTGGTCATTCCCACATTTACCACTAAACTACCAATGTGATCAACCATTCAACAAACCATAGCAGGTTGTACACAAACTCTTAGTGTCCAGAAATTTCCACTAACTGCATCAATTGAAATGGCCTTTAAAATTCTTCTTCAGAGCATGTTAGGGCTAGTTTGGTTACACAAAACAAAATTATCTCATCTCATCTCATCTAATATAATCATTACAATTTTTTCAAACTCCCACACAAAATATAATAAACAATTCAACTTTTTCAAATTTCAAAACAAAAATAAAATTATAATAATATTTTATTCAACTTTCAACAAAACATCTCATCTCATCTCATCTCATTTGAAAGTGTGTAACCAAACAAGGCCTTATCCTCATAAATTGTATACACCCTCCTAAACATTCAACCTTTTGGACCTTTGGCCTTCCTGCCTCTACTGAACTCTGTATTCCCTTTTCTTAGTTGGGTAGGTAAACCAACTTTATTGATAATATACTGAACTCTTTATTCTACCATGCTCATTACTCTAGTTCAACGAAAAATAATGCATGAGAACACATTCTTGTCTCTCAACCCATTTAATTCATCTACTTTCCTGTCACAATCTTTTTATGACATAAAATAGAATCCAAAACATATAGTTAGCATTTGACCTCTTCAAGGAACATGCACACATGTACAAGGGAAGAAGGTTTGTGATACGACCAACATCACACCATCATCTGTTTCATCCATCTTCCATAAGATAATGCATATACTATCTATTTCTTTCTTGCCTACATCTCCCCTTCATCATGAGTTTTTGTTTTTAAGTGAGATGGTACCGTGCATAAACACTTCGTACTTTCGAGGGTGGCAGAACATGAAAACAATACCAAATTAATCATGAGTGAACTGTAACTTGAATCACCTAAAATAAATATTGCAAGAAAAAGAATTTTAATGATGGACCATACTGTAAGAAATCAATTTGTACGAAAAGCATAACATACAATAGAATAATTATAACATGAATAAACTGATGATGATCACTACAAGAATACGCTATTGCGTGAACCAAGTAGCAAGAAAATAGTAATCAATATAATCAACACCAAGTCAGAATTAAGTACAGGACCTATACCTCTGCATTCAACCTCTGCACAGAGAGGGCAGCACCTGCCCTAGCATTCACGAAACGCCATTGCAGGAACCGGTTATGCAAGAGCCTCAACAGATGCGCATCAACTATCCGGTTGTCCCCAATCTTCCCGCTCCTAATATCAGCGGCAAAACTCAAAATCGACGGCGTGTTGCTCAAATAACTATTCGGAGTACCAGCCATGGCATTCCTCATTCGATACGGGCTTGTTCCTCTCAATGGAGAGGATGTCGCTGATGTCCCAAGCTTACTCGGGGACGCAGGCCGAACGGCACCTCGAACAGGAGACAATTGTCCCCGGTTATTCACAACTCCACGGGGGGACAATACTGAACAATCAATCGATAGCTTCTTTGGTGCAATAAGTTTAGGTGGGGCCATACTTTTTGTCCCAACATTCTTAGCAGATGGTGAGCAGGGCTCTGGTTGCCACCGCAACCGGTTATGAGCGTCTTGCAAAAACCTCGCCGGGACCATTATACCACGAGCTCCACGAGGCCCTTGTCCTCCACCACCGCCACCATTGTCTTGTGCTTCAGAAGTACTACCAGAAGACACGCTTTCAGTATCAGAAGCAACAACTGGATCAGACCACCGTGCTTCCGCCGATCCAATACCCAAGTCGCCCACAACAGCAAGCTCGACCGTTTTCTCCGATTCTAAACCCAATCTCCCGTCAAACGAAGAGACCCTAACATCCGCCATTGAATTTTGTAACGCCCTCACGGCACTGCCGGATCCACCAACCTTATTCCTTTCGTCTGTGCAATCCAAGCTCCTACTCATACAATTCGCTTGCCTTAATCGCGCAGGCCATCGCTGCTGATCCGTCACCAGCCTCGAGTTTTCAGTCTTATCGACAGCTCTGGCCGGCGTCGTCGCCTTCCTCCTCTCAGGCGTACCCTTCCTCACGCTCGGCGATGGAGACGGCGCAGGCTTCGCCTTGCTGACTTGGAGCGAGAACGATTCACCCTGAAACGATACCGATAAGCTCCTCGCCGAAGTGAACAATAGCTTCTGAGCTGCGGACACTTCACCATTGCCGCTCCCAGCTTTCGAGTCCAGAGAACTGGGCCGAGGAGTGGCCGTCCTCCTCCTCTCCACTGACTGTGAACGTTTAGCCAGAGACGATACCGACGGCATCGGCGTCATCGTAGTCGTCCGAGAAACCAACGGAGATGTACATCGTCGGGAATTGGAAGTCGAAGAAGGCGTAGAAGTAGAAGAAGAGGAGGAGGACATGTAGCGAGAGGTGACTTGTCGAGATTTCGGCCGGCGGTGAGGAGAAACGGCATTGTCGGGGTCGGAGGGTAGGAGGGGCGGCCTTGTAGGGTTTTGAGGAGGCCCACCTCGAGCCGTGGTTTTGGGGTTCAATGTCGTTGACACAGCAGCTACCATTTTGTAATTTCCAGGATCAATTCGAGTCTCATTCTGTGAAGTTAACACCTGCAAGACCTAAACCTCCATTTGCCAGCACAGCCAAAACCCGTACGAGCTTTAAGTCGTAGACTGGAGAAAAAGAGAGACCGATAAAGAGTTACAGAGAGAGAGAGAAAGAACTCTAGCCTCTAGCTGCTTTTAAGAGGGTGAGCAAAATCCGGATGAGGACTTGAGCACTTTTTATTCTGTTGATGTTTTTCAGAGAGAGAAATTGGACGGAGATATGACCGTTACGGATCTCCGGCCGGAAAGAGAGAGAGCGTGGGAAGTCTATTAGGCGAGATTTGAGAGCATAACTGTCGTACTACAAAAGGCTCCGCGTTTGGGTTGGAATTTTTAACGAATTTTTATTATTATTTAATTTTAGAAAAAGCAAAATATGTTGTCTACTCGCAAGTTTAATAAGGATGGGAGAACTCGCGTAGGTAAAAGGCAACGTGTGCAGATGAAGGGTGTATTGGTAAACTCCAAACTGGAGTGAGGTGCATTCTTGTAGTTGCAACGAGAGGATTAAGCGTGGAAGCGAGTATGAGGGGCTTTGTTTGCACGCCACACGAGCAATCCCGCAGGAAAAGGTGTTGAGGCGAGGAGTGAATCTTCGGAGAGACGTTAGGCAAAACGACACTCGGATTTTAAATAACAAGAGTTTTAAGGATCGTTTGAAAAAAATACAACCTTCAAATATAAAATCTTTTTTTTTTCCCAATAGACTACAATAAAATTTAAAATAAATAATAACAACCGTATTATATGGAATAAAATGAATAAATATTTATATATATAAAAGACTATTTATAAGTTGGTGTAGATAAATATATATATAAAAGATTATTTTTACAAGTAGAAGTGATTAACACATTTAGTACCACGTTTTTATGACAATGTTTTATATATCGAATTGTAAATAGAATAACTCATTACACATAAGAGTTTTGCTATACATAAATCGATGTGTTAACACATCACTTATGATGAGATCAATTATAATTTTAAATAAATAAAACACCAAATGTGAACAAATTTCCACATCAACAATGTAATGGGTGCGGAAAAAATAAGCTTCCAAATATATTTTCTTGATATATATTTATGTACATTAGGTAACTCTAAAGACATGGACGAGAAAACTTGGGAACAGTGTTGGCATTCCAATTACTTCTACAGCTAATGCTGTTTGTTTACGTACGTAAACAAAGTGTCAATGATTTAAATCTCAAGATAGTCATCATTCTTGTCGTTAACAAACACATGTGTGTGAAAGAAAGAAATTAATAGTAAAAATCATAATTACATGATTGTTTTCGTCACTAAATCATTACTTAATAAAGTCATTAGCGTCACCGATAACCAATGGCCGGAGTTTGGATCTTCCAAAAGCAAAAAAGACAATCATCCTCCCAACAAGATGAGTTTCACTAACTCCAAAATCTTTAAGTTAAATCCTAAGTCGCACTAATTACTTTTTCCAACCGTTAGATATCGAACCCAACGCAACACAACAAACTCTTTGCAAACCCCAAATCCAATTCATCATCTCTAGTTTCATAAATAATTGGGTCAAGTTGGAAAGAATTTGGGTGTGTCACCGATAGTAATTAAGTGCATGGTTATATCCATATCATTTAATAACTTGGTGGGCAATTATATGCTCGACATATTAGCCTGTAAATGTCATGCATTGTCTAGTTGAAGGGTCTACAAGCACAAATGACCCAACTTTCCTGCACCAACTGCATTCTTCAAAAGGTCATAGAAGTTGTACCTACAAACCCACTTTTTTCCAGTTTTCCATCCATCAACAAGATTCCGTTTCTTTCTTTCAAGATTGTTCATATAACTCAACTTTAGTGTCATTTTCTAATGGCATGATTGATAAGTAAGTGTGAAAAATAACAAATAATTTATTAGTCGTTTGATGCAACGTTAACAAATGACGATCATTAAAAAAGATAATGAATGATGTTACTAAAGAAATTTATAAGCTTAACTTATCTCATAAAACCGATTTTATAAGAGATGATCGCTCATTCCTTATAAATATATCCAAGACTTTGTTCATAGACAATGTTCGATTATTACTTAACACCCTCTCTCACATACTGATTAATATTTTTTTCTGATCCTTGTCAGGGGGTAAGTAGTGTGAGTGTGGCAGGCTCTGATTCCATGAATAAATTCTTAGGCCTAACTCATCTCATAAAACTGATTTTACAAAAGATGATTGCTCATTCCTTATAAATATGCTCAAGACCTTATCTACAGGTAATGTGAGATTATTACTCAACAATTACTTTTTTTTTAATCGGATCTTTAAAATTAACTGAAGACATAAAAAATTTGTAAAGAGAAGCATATGTTGTATAAGAAAACTAAGTACAGGTAAGCTCAACATAGGCAGTGAGATGATGGGAAGCAAAAATTAGTGCCCATAACAATGAAAATTCATCATATCAGCAGCCCATTTTGGATTTCCAATTCATGATCCGATGGATTGTGCAGGAAATTATCGCTAATTAATATGAAATTGCTCAACTCGAGTACTGATGTTGAGAGTACATGAATGTAAGGGTGAGGGGCACCAAATGGAAGTCATGTATATTGTGGACAATAACACATGCAAGAGTGGAGGTTTTAACGCGCAAAAGGACCACTCCCCAACCCAAAGTACTTTGCTTCTTTGGCACTCAATTTGTAAAAAAGTTGCTTCTTTTCCCTTGTGCCCATCTGCTAAAAACGAACCCCATATTCCCCGTCTAGAAAAAAATGCATGGGCTTGGTTTTCTCCTCTCTAGCCTTTGTTTTGGAACATGTATTGTCAGACATTAACGTACGCTCGCTTAGTTCCCATCAACTTTGATGCCGAATAATACTAATCAGATCGTGAAAGTTTTAGGGACTGCATGGCGATATTTACAGATATTAATTATGGTCATTTATTTACTGGTATAATTTACGATTTTAAGAGTATTCTCATCATATTCCTTAAAACATGTTTTTTCCTAAATTATAGGGTTTGTATTTGAGAAAAACTCCAAATACACGTTCCATCTGATTTCCCATTTTAAAGAAAATGTTTAGGATGTGAACAATGGTTCCCTTTATTTGAGGAGCTAGTGTTCATCCCCTAAATCACTTTATATATATATTTTATAGGGAGTAGTTAAAGATGTAAAAATAAAATAGTAGAAATTATAATAAAGAAAGAGTAGAAAAAGATTATTTTAAAAGAATTGAGAAATGATAGAGAATGTGATGTATAAGATTTTTTTAAAGATGAATAAAATTTAGAAAAAAATTATGGAAAGTATGATTTTTAGCTAAAATTTAGAGAAAATTACAAGGAATGGGATGAGAATGCTATAATATAGATGTTTTTCCTCAAATCATCAGTTAGGGAGTTCATATAATGTAAAATTCGAAAGAATTGCTTTGTATAGTCTTAAGTTATGCAAGCTCTACGCACTCCTTTTAAAAAAAAGTGGACAAATTTTGAATGCACGTGTGAAAAAAAAAAAAACTCATTTTTTAAAGGTGTACCCATTTTTTTTAAAAAAAAGAATGCGTGTATATTGCACATCTTAAAACTGTATATATCATTACTCAAACATGAATATTTTTATATGAAATAGATAAATATTTACGTGATAATTTTTGAAGTATTTATTTTTAAAGGATCCTAATATAAATATATGTCAAGCTTGAGTTAGTTAAGAGTGCGTCTATAAGTGGGATAAGACCAAAAGGAAAAACAAACAAGAAGGGGGCATGATTCATAATGATGAACAAATAGCTCTCCCCAACTTTCACCAAAAACACTTATGACATGCAATCATATTTTTCAATACGGATATATAGAAATATATTATAGGGTATTGAGATATGATTACCTGCCGAAATGGATGCAACTAAGCAAGTTTCCCTTCAATTTTGGTCACTGAATGCAGTATCCGATTAGTATTGTTTTATTGCAAAAGCCGCAAGCCTAATTGAGTACCTTAACGCCCGCCCTGAATTACTGTTCTATTGCAAATGCATGAGCCTCCAAAGTCCAAAGCCCCACATAAAGGAGGGGTGGCTGGACAGCACTATATGGCTATGATTTTGCAAGCTAAGCCGAAAGTTATGAAAGCTTTCTAGGATGCCCCCTTCCCTTACTGTCTATTTCTGTCTCAGCTACCTCGTCTTTCTTTCCCCTTCCCCTTGCTTAGGAAATGATTATTGCTCTCACGTACGGGTCCTACATTCCTCTGTTTTCACAAGCACTGCAGTACTCAGCAGATTATTAAACTTTGTACGGTCCAATTTAAGGGTTGTGAACAGAATTTGGACTGTCATAGGTCCCTTATCAGGTCTTTCTTTTTTAGGGAAAAAATAAGAGAGGAAAAGTTGGTGGAATCATTCATTATTCAGTACTATTGGTGCATTTCTTCCGTCTTTTTCCTGCTCATTTTACAGTTAGATTTACCTGTTCATTAATAGAAGGAGAAGGACGAATCAATGTTTCTTTGAACGATTGAAAAATCATGCACGTACAGCCGGCATCAGTTAAGCCGGATATTATGAACTGTGTCTAAACCGAAAAATGAAAACCATGTTCTCGAATGAATACTCTCTGTGATAGAAAATAAAATATAATATAAAAGAAGATGGATAATAGAGAAAGAGAAAAAGAGACTTTGAGAGATACACTTTTACTTTTTCAATTGTTACTGAATACAAGATATACATTTATATTTATAGAGAAATTACATTGAGATAAGATAAGATAAATATCTTAAACATTATAAAAATCACATTAAGATAATATCAAATCAAAGTGATTTGATAATTATGAAAATCAAATTATTGATTTGATATTATCTTCAATTCTCTCATGGGTCTCTTAGGATAATTTAGTTCTGATGTTAATTGTGTTTTGATTACCATCTTAAGGATCATTCTTTGCCAAAATTTGGTCACACACAAACTGTTGGGTCTGTGGAGCTTGATTTTGTTGGTATGTCAGCCTGATTTGATCACCTGACCCGACAATGATGTGTTATGTTTTTTTAGAGGATTTTCAAAGAGGCTTGGGTCGATACTCATAGGGGTTCGGAGGCAACAATCCTAGAGATTTTTTTAGGCACTTTTTGTGATAAAAAATTTCTAGGCAAAAAGTTCATGCGACAGGTGACTCGAGCGAAACACAAGTAGAGAGTTCGCTTTATAGGTAACTCGAGTGAATATCGAACAGAGATCTTGCTCAAGGCACACTCGACACTTTGCTCGAGCGAATAACTCAGAAAAGTGAAAATCAGATTTTTACCGTTTGACACTATAAATATATACTTAATGAACATTTTAGTATGTCCTGAGTGTTTTGAACAGTGAAATTTCATCCCGAAATGTATTTTGTGATTTCTCAATATAATAAAATCCTTTATAGCTCATGTTGTTGAACTACGTTAATTTTGTATCATGTGATTGACTAACTTCTGTTTGCTTTACTTTGTTCGTCGTTTTTCGCAACACGAACAATCTACAGGGTATGGTCAACTGGTCAAGCAAATCTTGCTCCACTTCAAGTAAAAACGAAGAATAACCTTGATTATGGAACGTATATTTCTTGCTTCAATAAAGGAAGTCTATAATGCAAAAGTTGACCAAGACAGCACCTGGCCAGGAGTTAAGTCGGCATCTGCTATCAATCAAAAGGCCAATTCGTCGTCAGTTAGTTAAAGATGACATTTAGTTAAACCAAACCTTTAACTGAAAAATAATGATTTTCAAGGAGTTCGAGCATCATCCCTTGAGAAACACTTCATATTGTAATTAGTTGGTTACTTAAAAAGTAAAATGATCTCAAATGATGTGTTTTCTGAACTTAAAGCAGGGTACCCACACGATGAAAATGACTCTGGACTCGGGAGAAATTATTTCCTTGGTCCCATTGCTTTAGTGACTATTTCACTTTTGGGAAGAGTTGTGACGGTAGGGACTATTCTATCTAGCAATTCTTATCGTGGACCTCTTATCACTTATGTTCTATACATGAATTGAAAGCGAATGAATTGAGAAAAACACTGGGGTGGGAAGTTGGATTGATGAGGTTTTCAACTCCCAAAAAAGTATTCATTTTTGGTGATGATATTTGAGGAAGAACCGAAGTGGGTGGTAATGGCTTTAGCTTGTGAAATAAGATATTTCCTCAGATTCTGGGTATGGTCGGAGAGGTTGGTGCTGTGTTGTTGATCGTATTGAGCTTTCTCTGTCTTTCTATACTTTTAGTTTGGGTTCTGGCCATCCTCTAGAAATATTATAACAGGAATAACTTTTCCCAGTTAGTATTTGTACATAGGTCCCCCACACATGACCGAGACGACAGAGACACCATAGTTATTATTCTCCCCAGTTTTTGGGTTGTTTTCTCTTAGTTGCCTCGTCAAAATAAGATTGCCTCGTCAAAATAAGATTCAGAATGAGACAATCAATATGAATAGCCAACATTGTCACAAAAGAAGCATTTGTAATATGCATCCGTCACATGTACATAAGAGTACTGATACATGGGTGACTTAGACTACTTTTGGATGCCGAGTTAATCTCAGATGATCTGAAAATAGTAATAAAAAAATAGTAAATAATAGTAAAAAAATAATAAATAGTAGAAAATTAATAATAAATAGTTTATGAATAGTAGTGAATTATTTATAAATAGTAATGAAATAATCTAAAATTCAACTGCATATGTTATTATTGGTGATTCCTTTGTAGTGGGGAAGAAGAGCTATGACCTAAATCGAAATGGAGCTGAAATGACTTGAGAAGACGGTTTGGGAGTTTCATAAATGGTTACTGCTGTGTTCACGAGGTTGCATTACCAATTTGTACCTATTTATTAAGAAAAAACTCGTTGATGACTGATGGCAAGTTTCTCTTGTCTATTGTATTTTGGAAGTTTTGGGATAGGCGATGTAAGGCTCGGCATGAGGATAAGATGGACATGGTTGAGGCAGTTTGGTAGGTTATTAAATTATAGCTTTGTCGTATCATGGATCTAGTCATGAAAGTTTCTACCATATCGTTCAAGGATGTTGCTATTTTACAAAAGTTGAAAATCCCGATCCTGGAACCTAGACCCAAGAAGGTTCGTGTGGTGAGGTGGATTAGGCCGTTCAAGGATTGGGCAAAACTTAACACAGATAGTAGTAGTTTTGGTTATCTGGAACCATTAGGAGCTGGGGGGTCATTTGTGATGCTTGTGGCAGATTAATTGTTGCTTATTCTATGGATTTGGGCTCGGGCTCTAATAATTTTGCTGAAAATGAGAAGTTTGTTGGAAGGTGTTCATAGATGTTTTCACTTGAGTTTTCTTCGGGTTGAGATTGAGACTGATTCTCAAATCCTGGTTAATTGGATCATCAAAGATAAATGTAATATTTGGTACTTAGAGGACTTTTGGGATGAAATACATGTTTATTTGAATTGCATGAGTATAAAATGAGACATGTTTTTCGGGAAGACAATGTTGTGGCTAATCTTCTTGCCAAAAGGGGAGTGGGTGGTTCCAACATGGAATGGTCTGGTGAACATTTATTGCCTAGTAGTCTTAGGGGTCTTCTTCACCTGGATAGAATTGGTCACCCTCATTTGCTAATATCGTAATGAGGTTTCCTAGTTTTATTTGTTTATCTAATTCTTATTTGCTTATGTCTTTGTTTGCAAGATTTATTTGTTTTGTCTAGGGTTGGAGTCATTGGTATTTGTTATGCAATTGGATGAATTAATACTTTTGATTCCTGGGTTTGGTTTTCTTGTTGATAATGCATCCCCTAGGTATTTTGCTATAACTACAGTTTTCCTCCACCACAAGTGAGAGCTATCAATAAAATTGGGATACCGTCCTTTTCTTAAAAAAAAAAAAAAAAGTTTATGTCTGACACGTTCATTTTATATGGCTAAGTTCAAGCAATGCTACTCTTCATTTTAAATTTTATCATTCAGTCACACTTGCAAACGCGACACATTTAAGTAACTTCAAATGTTTACTACTTAAATTGACATCTACTTGCAAAGTGTCATGTCAACAGGGGTGTAATTGAGGATGAAAAATCTTGGCCAAGGAACAGATTGCATCAAAATATAAGTTTTTTTTTAAATAAATAAAATCAGCTATGGCTCGGTCAGAAGGCAAGAAGTGAAGAGCTCCAGCAGCCAAGACTGGACCGAGTACGTTTTTAAAGTTGTGAAGTTCTGATTCATAGTAAACCCAACCTTATCCCACAGTGTATCAAGACAAGAAGATAGTCCCCTCTCAAGAATTAAAACAGTATCAAAGATAGTGATCCAACAGCACCGGTCCAAGAGAACAGATTTACTCAACATGCAAACAAATCTACCAGCCCTTCCGAGACTTTATAATAAATTGATCACAATAAAAGTAAAAAGATGGTAACAGTCATATCTTGAGAGGATGACAGAAGACACCCACATTAATAAACACAGAAACTAGCACACCACAAACATAAGTTGGCAGAAAAAGCATAATCTAATTTACAAGCTGGTTTGAACAAGAAGTACATATTAAGTTGCAAGTTTCTTCATTTTGCTTATACCTTTCCAGCATATTGAAGAACAAATCTTAAGTAGGCTAAGTAGATCCTCCATTTTTGGGATGAGCAGGAGGCGAAGGTCTTGGAATATATGGGTTAAGAGGAGTTCCGTGTTGAATAGGTCCCGGTTTTATGGAAGCCTTTGAACTTGGTACCGGATCAATGGGGTGGTAATCATCCAGATTTACATTGCCTGCATGGCGCTTCCTGTTTGAGTGCGAATTATAGCCATTTTCCTGCATGATTTGAAAATAACGTATTCCAAAATTCAATGAAAAAAATTTAATATTTGTGTGAAATATTTTTTTGATGTGTAATCTTTGTGTATAAATTGATTAAGTACATCCAAGTTAATAAGTTGTTGAGTTGTGTGGCCTCTTAGACTGCTTAAGTTAGACAAGTTTCCGAATGGGTCAAACTAATTTCTGAGCCCCAGAGCCCTTGAATTACAGAGAATGTACCTTCAACCTCCTGCTTGTTGTGGTCATTATCATACCTTCACCTCCATGGTGAGCGAAGACCTTATCTGGAATAAAATCCAAGTATACTGTCGGTATCTAAAATAAATCTGGCTTATGCAAAAGAGGTAAATGGTATGAGAGGAGAAAAGAATAAGAGATTCATGTCACGCCATAGATGCACTACATTGCCACTTCATAATTGTTTGGATTTTGCCGTTTCGCCCATAAGAATCGGTGCAATACTTAGATGAAGGGTGCAACTCTCATAACCGCTAACATAAATTCATGAGCTCGGCTAACATTCAATGACATCAGTATCCTGTTAAAGATTCGAAGTACAACTCTAAATTTGTAACCATTTACCACAGGGTTCGCATAAAGACACAAATCCCAGAGGTCAATTGCACCCAACATAAGTAATGCAGAGAGTGATCCATCCGACTCATTCACTGGCAAATACGAATCATGAAAGTCCTTATATGGGTTTAGAAGATTAAAGACCAATTAGTTTCCCCATCATGCAAAACCCGACATGCAACCATGCAGGATGAAACGGGAGTCTTGCTAGATGTAGTGAAACGCATCAAATTGGTAGGCTGTGAGATGGGAAAAAAGACAATCACATCCGAGATAGTTTTTACCAGTTATGAGAAAATCGTTCGGCAAATAGGTAATGGAATAAAGCATTATGAGTACTGAAGAAATTAACAACGAGAATACAATCGCATTGCATTAAATAGAGGGAACAAAAAAAACATAAACAAGAGAAACAAAAGGCAAGCAATTCCAGAAGCATGAAACAAATGATAAAATTCACCATAATGCAAACGAGGATCCTTCACTGAAAAAGAAACAGGACAATGTAGATAGTGTGTACCGGGAATAAAGGAACCAGTTATGCTGCACGAGAAGTCAATGAACAGGAAAACAGTTCCGACCACCAGGAATAAGAGGCGCGATCCAGAAGCCTTCATGATGTCTAAATACCAGCGATCCCACCGCACCAGAAACTCCCAAATGGGAATGAGCTCCGAAAAGTGCGTGCTTGTGCTCCTACGCTTGGAAGGACAAGTAAAAGCACCCCCCCTTTTAAGCAACTTAGCCCATCCACAGAATAGACTAGTTAGTATCAGAAACACGGGCCTTTCGTCGCCCCAAAGATTGAGAGAACGCCAAACTCTGCCAGAAAGTCCGTGGAGATAAGGAGGAAAAGAACCGCCTAAGGACTAAAAACCCATACTTTGAAAATGAAATGCGGTAATATATGATTGTTTTTAAAATAGGAGGGGAATGAGAGTGGAGGTAAGTGAGAAATAAAGGAGATCATGTGGGTTTCGTTGTCTTTCATTGCCGAGAAGATACGCAGAGGAGTTATTGCCTTCGTTTAGTGTTCGAAGAGCAACAGTGGGGAATGCAACGACTTTAATTGCACAGAGCTGTGGTGGAATGCGAGCCGTTCGGCGCGTCTCTGAGCCCTGAGGTGCTTTGCTGTCATTAAAAGCACTTGCTCAGTTGCCTGCACCTCTTCTAGTGATTTGTTTGAAATAATTTCTTTGCCGATGCTACGTCCAAGTCATGGGGGTGTAGCTCATATGGTAGAGCGCTCGCTTCGCATGCGAGAGGCACGGGGTTCGATTCCCCGCACCTCCATATATTTTTCTTAGTTTGAATTTATCTTGGCTCGAGGGGGTCAGACAATAGGACTTTCTAGTTTCTTCTTTTGGGCTGCTAAGCAAGCGGTATACAGTAATAGATTATCATAGAGCGCACCGCTGTTCAAATGCTAGCTGGTTTGAACATGCACATTGATTGATGGGCAACCACCCTCGTTACTTCGGGCCTTTATTGTTTCTGACCTTAAGAAGAGGCACTGAAGTATGGGCTCTCGCCATATATGGAAGTGGAGATGGTGCGTTAGGACGAGACCCATGTTCTCGTGTGTGTAAGAGAGAAACCGAGACAGACTCGAAGTGATTCGGCCATGTTTCAATTATTAGAGCTACATACCCATCGTTGGTGACTATTTTCCTATATATTATCTATTTTTTTAAAACAAGTCCACTGTCAAAACAATACCATCGGGAAACGTTGGAAAAAATGTTGGAATCGAACTTGAACGTCGAGTAATCATTTTTTGATTAGACCAAAACCATAAATATGGATACCGTCAATATTTCAAATTTAAGATAAAAGCCTCCCTAACATAAGTGTTATTCATCAAGTTTGAGGCATCCATTGTCATTTGAGGTTGAGGAATCAAGTTTTCAAGACAAGAAGTGCATCATAGAAATATTATATTAGTCATATGGTTGCTAAGCAGGGAAAGGACCAACAACTCTCAATTTGTAAGTGGCAGAGGAGCTGATACAAACCAACGACCAAACTACAATTGTTTCATCGGGCATTGTGTGACACCTTCATCATAACCAAGTTGTTGCAGCCTTGTTGCAGATACGGCATATAGTCGTTGCGAAAGCTTAATAATAAAAGTCTAAACGAATAAACCTCAAAGTTGAGAAATTTGGGATCCAACAAATATCACCATTAAACAAGATTGGTAAGCGAACAAACTAAAGGAAAAACACCACTACTAGTTCAAGCAAATAGCGTACATTTTTTCATTTTAAAAGAAAAAAGGCAGAGAAGGTTTGGGGGAAGAAGCAGATGTAGACAATATTCTTCAGACATAAACTTTCTCAGCGTAGCCAGCCTTCAGCGGTACTGTAAATCATAGAAAACAAACATAAATTTCCACTTGCCGTTTCCATGGGGCACAGAAAGAGTGAAAGGTATAATTTTAAAGTAAAATTAGGTAAGTTAGGAGTATAACAGGAGGTCTCTCATCCTATTAGAGAATCTCATGTCATTAAGAATTTGTATCTACATAAGTACTTTCAATGGCATGCCATTATATAAATGATTTGAGTAACCCATCATTCATACTTCGAAATCATCTAACGATTTTCCATAATTTCAGATACGATGATGGTTTAATGATAGTGAAGCCAAAAGGGTAGATTTCAAGATATCATATCCGGAATAAATGCAATTATGCAACACTAAAATAGTTCAATCAATATAAGATAATAAGAAAAAAAATCAAATAGACTAAAATTGCACCTTGATAAAGCCAATCTCCTTGGCATTGCTGCGGAAGCACTGCCGGCAGCACATCAGCCCATACTTCCGGATTAAACCATGAGGGTTACCACAGACTCGGCTGCCAAAGTAACAAGAGTACCCACAAATCAATATCATCATTACAGGATCCAACACACCACCTAAAACATATATAATTTCTAGATATGCTCGATCAAAAACATTTTTCAAACAGAATAGAAGCAATTCAGAAGAAAGAACTAAATATCTGCTGTAATATACATGGAGAGAAACAAAAATAAAAGACCGAGAGTATGCCGCGCTCAGCGCTCCACGTGAAATCAAAACAACAAGACCACACATGAATAAAACCAATGGGAGTTCTGCATAGGATGAGAACAACCTCGCCCCTTCCAAATAAAACTGTCTGCTACATAAACACAAAATCCACACAAACAACTTGAACTTGAGGGCCTTTGATAATTGAGAACAATATGATAAATTAACACTATTCACAAAATCTTAACTGACAGTGTAAATGAATGGTGATAAAGCGTGCTATCAGGTTAAGACCAATATATACAATGTTAAATTACCGCTTGTTTATATTCGTATACCATAAACAAAGAATCACTAATCAGGAAACTGAACAGGAAGTAAAAATAATGGATCGGACTTCGGAGCGATGAACAATGTAAAGATCAGAAAGAGACGACAAATTGATAAAAGAGAATTTGGGGATCGAATTAATACCAAGCACGAGAACCAGGACCGTAGTTTTTCGGATGCGAATTCCAGACGTTGGAATGACCCATTTCTCTCCGTACAAGCTCCCTTAACGCAATACGCCGCTTCGCTAGGTTCGAATAGAATGAAGGGATTCTGCAAAACCCTAACCCTCTCTGGAGACTGGAATCACTTTATAGTGAAGTCTGAGGTCAAAGATTCGAAGTGTCGTGCTAAACTGCACCGTTTTGATTTTTGTCCGCTTAATAAAACGCAACGTCGTGATAAGACAAGTTTTGGAGGCCTGGGCTAGGCCTGACTCAGAACGCTGGGCCTACTCTTTAAACTTGAATAAAGATGGAGTATTATCAAGCCCAAGTATAAGAAAGACACCTTAACGACATCCATGAAGATCATATAAATTTGGTGGTGAATTTTAGGGACGCTACTTGGTAAGATTAATCGATCCGAGACATTAAATTTTAAAAGAAATAAAACAAAAGGCAATATTCAATTTTATAATTTCTAAATTTAATCATTTAATTTATGCTAAATATATTATAATTCTTTCACTTATGACATATGTGTGGATTGGACTCAAGTAAATTTAATGTGTAGGATATTTAATTAAAATAAAAAAACATTGAAGAAGATTTAAATTCAGTATTTCTGCTATCAAAGTACTTTGTTATAAATTATTAAAAAATTAATATTTTAGTAAAGAAAATTTGAAGATCCTCACATGAACACAATTTCCCCATACACATTAGTAATTTTTTTTAGTAGTTTAATTTATATTTTTTATGAGATTTGCCACAAACGGAAGAATCCATGAATTCAATCGACAGCAAGATTTGCAGTCATTCTCACGGTTACCTCTCGCCATCAATCGTACGTAACAGAGAAATGATTGATATGATATTTAGCTGTTGACTTGTGAAGTGCCAGGAAATGAAATGATTGCCATTTCTTACTGGAAATTACTGCTGCTATCTAATCAAATTCGTTGTGTACATTGAAAAATATAGGTAATTTGCCCTCTTTGGAGAAAATAATGTAAGACTGCCTAAACCCCCCCGCCGGGGGGGGGGGGGGATGGTGGTTGTCTTCAGTTTTTAATGTCCGCCAGACTTTAAGGTTTGCAGAAAGCCCCACTGCCGTGAATTAGAAACATCACATGACCAGTGGGAAAGGGTACTCTTTTTTCTTTTTTATTTTATTTTAATTTTATTCTTCTTAAACTTATTAAATTCTTCTACTCATCATCCATATACTACACATTTGGTAAGAAATATGTAATGTGTAGGAGGTATTGAGGAATCAGGACTCATATAGAAGTGATTTTCCCAATAACCTATAGCACAATTAAAAGGCATATCAAAGTGAGATTATGGGCAATAATAAGCATTATTCTCTCATTCAAGGCAATCCTTTACCTAATTGAAGCTTGATGTAATCTTCTCTCTAAAAGAAACTATTTTTGCACGCAGTCGCCCATAGCTGGGAAACAAAAGAGGCATATTGAAAGAAGTGAGGCACATCCTTAATATGCAGATATAGAGCATGAGGCATGGCTGAGAAAATATGAACCGTTATTCAAAGAAGCAAAAGGCATGACATCCATAAGCATGCGGGCATAACAGGTGGCATCACATAGAAAAATATGAATTCACCGGCTCATCTAACACATACTAGTTCATTCCACGGGAAAAAAGCATGGATAAAAGAGATGGATCATGCTGAATTGGTGGGCAGTTCATATCTACAGATGGCTGACTTGACAAGGGGAAGAAACTAGTCATACATGAGGACTGCTTCCACTCTCTTTTATTTTTTCATGGAGTAAAACTACATCCATACTTTTCGGACTGCGCAACTGGATCGAGTTTGTGAGTTGAGAAGATTTCATAAATGACATGATCAAAAGCTGCGGCAAAGATATGGAGAACACCTAGCCCACTCAAGGACGTTCCAAAATGCTCTTTTTTTTATCTTTCCAGGGCACTGCTCTGTTTCATTTCTCTTCAGCATCTCCCACATCACACGCACATCCTCATATTCACAAGTCCTCACATCATGCCGGAGCTTCAATAGCCCTGTTCAATTTCCAGACATGATCAGTGAAATTCAGTTTATAAGTTTTAAAGCTAATTTTAGTGGGATAAGTAAACAGGTCGCGTATTACAACAACAGCAAAACATTTAACAGTAAAATGACAACTCATTAAGAATTCGTTGCCAAAGATCTGCGTTGTTCATGTCTAAGTCGACTGAACTGTCAATTGCTTCCTAAAATCAGCCACCGAAAAAGAAAGATCCTAACTGGTTGCATGCATGGCATCAATCAATTAAGCAAAACAAGCCACTGTTTCATAAAGGGTCAAATTTAAAAGCTCAACAGATACACCGACTTTGATTTAAGACTGCTATACCATAGTTGCATGGTGTCAAGCCAAAGCAACTAGCCATTACTGTTCTGAAAATCTATGTTTAACACGCAGGGACCGGAACAAGAATAAGTTTCCCAACAATTATGAGAGAACATTTTTCTCCATCCCTCAACGGAACAGCTCTCTCACTACATGTGATAAATAATCCGGTAGTATGTCTCCGGTGATCTCCGGACGCACACGTAATAATCTTGCCAATCGATAAAAAAAAAAAGTATGATCTGACCGCAGCCGTGACTTACCGCTTTTGCGAATACCGAGACGCACGGCGACGCCGTCCCAGACAAGTCGTACGGGAAACGTCACTGTATCCCACCACTCCATTCCGCCAACAATTTTCCTACGCTTCTCCACCGGTGCCGAGGAGGTATCTCAGAAGGAGGACGGCGATATTAATCTGATCAAACCCAAAAATATCTCAAATCATTGCATTCCAAAATTGCAAAGGAAAATGTGTACGGATTCTGAACCAGAATAAAAAGGCGAAAGAAGGAATATCAACAACAAGAAGAAGAGGCGTGAGATGATCACAGACAGAGCATCTAACTAACAATAGGCCACGGTTCGCTGCTCTCTCTCTCTGATCTCGGTGTCTTAAATCGTTGGCTCGTGTTTCTTTGATGACGGAATCACGACGGAACCACATCGACCACACTTGCCACGTGTCGGTTCTACACACCGTGACCACGTTCGGATCCAACGGTGATGTCCTGGAGTGGAAAGGAAGGGCTTTGTCGCCTCTCACGTGGGGCCTAACAATTTTGGCGGTGACCTTCCGAAGCCGTACGTGCATGTGAAGATATTATGCGTAAGGGGCCACGTGTTAATGAAAGGGGTGGTTAATAGTAGCGGGCGGAATAGGGATAGTCGCGTGAAAGGGCAGAAAAAGCAGGTAAAGTAGAAACTGCTGGGTGGGCCGAGTCAGTGACCGTTGGTGTCATCAAAGCAGACACGCTTCAATCAAAGAAGGGATGGTCGGGATTAAATTAACCGACAGTTGGATGAGAGCACGCGTGGTCTTGTTGATAGCTATGTCTACGTTGTGGGGCCATCCACTAAAGATGAGAGTCACCTACCCACGTACCGGATCATGTTATTCAAATTCAAAAACTTTTTTCGCAAAATTCAAAATTTACACTCAGATCGAAACGGAAGACCTGGTTTGTTTTTAATTCGGTCTCGTTTGTTTGAAAAAATTGAAAAAAATATTATTATAATATATATTTTTAATATTATTTTTATTTTATATTAAAATTTAAAAAAATATAATGATTAGATAAGATGAAATAAATTAAAAAATTATAATTATTACAATTTTTTTAAATTTATATATAAAATAAAGAAACATATTTTGACCACAAATAGATTACATAATAATAATTTCACAAACTAGCACATCTTCATGTGATTCTTTATATTATAAAATTAATTTTATTATAAAATAGATCTAATAGATCACGTAAAACTACGTCAATTTGTAAAATTATTTTTGTGTAATCTATTTGTGACTATAGTAGTTCAACTTTTATCTCAATTTATTTCATCTCTTCTGAAACAAACTAGTTAAATTGAGAGAAAATGATATATGTAAAATCTACCATATACTTTTTTTAAAAAAATATTTTATATTAAAAATTATTTTTTTAATAATAATTTGCATATAACATTACTTTCAATTTAAGTACAAATTTAAATTTTTAGAAGTTACAAATAATCTCACTTAGAGCATTAACATTGGTCTATGCAGATATATATACAAAATTATCTCTTTTACATAACCATTTTATCATTCAAGTAAAACTCCCACATTCATTAGCTTATGCATATTTAAGACTATTATTACTATTAATTTTTTTCTAAAATCAAAATTTTTATATATATTTTGTAATTAACATCCACTACATACATTTGACATTAATAATACAAATGAAATAATAAAAAATATGACTTTTTTTTATATATTATATTAAAAATATAATAAAATGAAAAAATATATATAATATATTATAATAATAAAATGAATGTTTATGTGAAGATTTGTTGTGTTGATAAAGAGGGAGAAGAGGAAAAGATTGAGAGAGAAATAACAATTAAAACATGTTTGATGGAGTGAACAGTTGCTATCCAAATTTATGCATATGCATAAACCAATGTAGGCGATTTTAAGGTCATATTATGCAAATATAATTTTGCATATACATATGCATAGACCAATGTGGATGCTCTTAAGACAATAGGCTAGATCTACATTATAATAAATTTACAATTTCATAGATCACATTAAACGGAGTTAGATTATAGATTTTCTTGAAAATAAGATTCAAAACTGCTAGTACTGCTGTATCTCAGAAAGGTGATCATAATTGTTTTCCCCATTTGCTTTAGATGCGTAGAACGGAAGTCAGTCTAACAATATCTCCTAATCCACCGTTGCTCTTATCAAAATAAGTGTTCTTAAAATTAAAGATTTCGAGAGTAATTTGAATTGCAAGTGCTGTAAGAAACTCTGTACAGAAAAGTGTGAACATGTAGTTACACGTAAAATGCGATTCTGTGCAAGTTTAGAACTAAGAGCGGTTCAAGATGAAAGTACGGATGCAATGTTCGTAAATTTTAACCTGAATAGAGTGTGGCCAACAAGACTTCCTCTGTTTCCTTGGAAGCAGAGAATGAGTGCAACTCTACATGAGCATTCCAATACTAATTGGTGCCCACCTTTTTTAAGCTCGCCATGTATGTCAAATAAACGCTCCATACATACGAACAAGAACTGTTCATCAGTGGCTACAACATACACAAAACAATTTTTAGTGAAATAGCTTCAAGTTTGGGACATAAGATGAGACAAAATTATCATCTCATCATTACACATTTTTCAAATCTCCATATAAAATATAATAAACAATTTCATTTTTTCAAATCTCAATTCAATTTTTTCAAATTTTAAAATAATAATAATATTTAAATTTTCATCTAAAATTAAAAATTTTCATCTTACCACTCAACCTGCCCTTATCTAATCTAATAGCAAAGCTATTAATTCAAACACAATAAGGAAAGAAGAATAACTGACACACTATTCCCCTTGGGACCCTAGAAAAAGGCCATTACACCCGTTTGTCAAAGAAAAATTTTATTCATCATCCTTATATCACACATAATTTTTTATTTGTTTTTCTTATCAAATATGTGGTGTATGAATGATGAGTAGAATAATTCGATTAGTTTAGGAAGAATAAAATCAAAGTAAATTAAGAAAAATAAAAATAAGGTTGGGTTTGGATAGACAGTTCAGATGAGATGAGATGAGATAAAATATTTAGAATAATAGTTAAATAAAATATTGTTAGAATATATTTTTTAGTATTATTTTTATGTTGAAATTTGAAAAAACTGAATTGTTTATTATATTTTTGTATGAAAATTTGAAAAAGTTGTAATGATTGAGATAAGATGAAATGAAATGAAATAAGATAAGAGTATTGTGTATCCAAACTGAGCCTGTGATGTGTGGTGTGTGAGAATGAAAAGTAACAAAACTCTTTATCAAAAACCATAGGAGGAGAGAGAGAGAGAGGTGAGTTCCATACCTGTAAATGAACAGGTACAAATTTGAATGTGAAAAAATCACATATAGGCCAGAATAAAACACCACTTTTAAATGTTGGCAGCAAATCACGCTTCAATCTAGCAACAATCTCTTGACCGCTTTCACCTAAGTTTGGCATCAGGATGGTAACACAGTATAAGAACAGAACAGTAACAAAAATATTTACCACTGGTCCACTGCAAAAGCTAAAAACTAGATATTTTGTGTCATGTGGACACAAACACGGAGACCCAGCCATCATTTAGGACCTATGGTTGCCACAAGGCAAGGCTATAAAACCTGTGGGCCCCAATGTTGAGAGCTGATATTTCAAAGGTGAGGCTCAAAGCCTCAATGCATCCCATTGGCTTGCCAACGCTCAGAGATTGCCAGGAGAAGTAATGATAGGTAAAAAGATAAATTTTATACAAATTTTTTATAAAAAATAGATTTTACTAATAAAAAATAATTTTTTTTATATTTTTTTAGGAGGTCATTTTTTTATAATGATTTTTATGAGATTTCTAGGATCATTTCTCTTAATCATATAATCCAATACCATCCCGTGGCCAAAGTTTCTAGGACAAGGGCGAGCCCAAATGGACAAAACCTATCAGGAGGAGTTTCATGCACCAAAAGCCACATGTAATTGAAGAAAAATATCTGATTACCTTGTAACCCAGCATTATAGGAGAAGAAAATAGTGGTGATAGCGGGTCCATAAATAGTCTGTCCCATAATAATTTTCTTCAGGGTTGTCAGCAGATCCCTCTTGGGTAAAATCTTTGACAAAAAGTTAAACCACAAATGCTGGCTTGGCCCTAAAATTAGCAAGCCATATGCTGCCATGCGCGATGTCCTTACAGTGTCGAAAGAGCCTAAAGGTGGCAGTGTAATCATCTAAAAAATAAGTTTATAAGAATTATTAGATCATTTCAAGCTGAAGAAAACAATAGGCCACAGAAACTCATAATAGCAGAAAGCGTAGTGACTCAAAGCCAAAATCAGAACCGAATATGTTAAAAGGCCAGCGAGTTGAAACGAGGACTAAATAAATTGATCAGAGAAAGTTTAAAAAGGAATACTTGAACAAAATAATCGACAGGTTTCACCCTGCCATCTCACATACTAACACCAGTGAAGCATCAATATCAGTAAATAAAAGGAACACAAAAAGGGGAAGAACGATTGTCCTGGAAATCCAATGCAATATGGTTGAACAAATCTTCCTCAGTCACATTTCCAAGAATGAAACTTGTGTATGACTAGGATTTGACGCTTCAAGATTGCTAACTATTTGATCACAAAAGGTAGGAGACCTCCAAATAACTTAACCCTGCAAACATTTCAAGTGAATACATCTTCACACTACATATCGAGCTCACTTATTGAAAAGGAAGGAGTGTTAAATCACCAACGAAGTCCAAACCCTAAGTCAAACTGAAAAGACGGGACAACCAATATGAAAGGAAACTCAACAAAGCTTGGAGTTTCAAAACCAAAATTAGAAAGGGTTGAGTTTCAAAACCTAAATTGAGGTTGACGCCTGAAGCAACTTTAAATATGAGCAGCAGTGCTATATCCACGTGTGCTTTAAAGCCAATATGCATGGGGGAATCTATGGAAGGGAGTCATGAGCATGTAACATTTTCCCAGACTGAATTGGAACTAATTATCCCAGAGAAACATCTATAAAAGCGTGTTGCTGGTGCACCATAGTCGCTATCAAACATGAGTTATCACTCACCTCTTAAGACCATTATTACATACCACAATACGCGGATAATTTTAATAACAATGGAGAATGGGAAGGAAAACGAAGCCAATCTCAAATGTTCTGCAGGAACAAGCATATCTTACCTCAATTCCATGAATTGTGCCACATAAGTCAAATTCTTAACAAATTCTAAAGCTTTTTTTGTTTGCTTTTTATTTGGGATATACTTGAACCATGAATTCTATAATTAATTGTTTAGCTTGTCACGTTAATTTCAATGATCATTCGGTTTAAATTAAGACTCCTTTTCGTATTAGCCGTCACACATAGAACATAAGGCAGAACCTCGGTTGAGTAATATGCCCGCCATAGTATTAGTTACCATTCCATGTTAGAGAGGACAATAGAGCAATACTCATAAAATATTTATCATGGATTATGATAAGCAATTTGCTATACAACTTTCTAAGATAGCTGTGTGTGAGAGTGCAGGTTTCTAGGTGTTTTTTTTTACCTGGGAAGTCAAGTCTGCAGCTGTATAAATAAGACAAGATGATATACTTTTTGTGATAAGTGGGCGAGATTCGAGCTTGCTCAAATACCATCCCACAAAACCAGCTTTTGAATTAGAAGGAGACGACGACGACGACGTTGACGATGAAAATGACCACGGATGAGATGATGAAGTTCTGGGACGTTTGATTTTGCTAAATTGACTCGGAAATCGAGCATAGGCTCGCCAGTGTTGGTGTTTCGTAAGGGATTGAGCTTCCGCGGTGATTTGACCGACATAGGAAACGCAAAGTCTAGTCTCGCACCTGCAGACGTTCCTTCTGAAGTTGCTGCCCATTTCTGCACTATGACCGGAAGTGATTGGGGTTTCTTCGGTGCTTTTGTTTTTTCCTCCCCCGCAAATTGCAATCTCTGAAGAAATGGTCCAATGGACCAAATGGTAACTACCTTACGAATCTTATGCAGTTTTTTCATATTATTATTTCTAAATTTAAATAATGGGCTTTATTATTTAAAAATAAAATGGGCCATATTATTTAAATTTATAGAATATAAATTACCAAAATTTAAAACAAAAGTTATATAAAAATTATAAATCAGTTGTAACTATGTTATTTTTAAAATATAAAAAAGGTTATATGTTTTACTAGATGAGTTCAAGATGAAGAATACTTTCTTTTTTTTCTCTTTTTTCTTTTTTTTTTATACGAATATAGCATCTCACTTTTATTAATAGCACTCACTTATAACGGAGGAAAACCGTGACAATAACCAGACACCTAGAGATTACACATATTCAAAAAGACCGAAACCCAAGCATAAAAAATAGTCACCAAACCATTATTCGAAATGTCGAAAATATACATAAAAAACCAGAAAGACAACCTTTAGCAACAACCTGCAGGTAAGAGTTAGTGCATGTAGATAAGAAAATTAACAAAGAAAAAATTGTAATTAAAAATGTATCTCACAACAATATCCTCGAGTAACGAAGACAATTATATCCATAGAGTAAGACCTTTTAACTTATTGGGCAACAGATCTCTATCTTCTAATAAATCTATATTTAAACCCCCAGCTCTTGCTTATCTAGAAAATCAGTCACAATATTTCCTTCATAAAAAAGATGACTCACTTGATACTCCAAGTTGTCAAGGCAAATTTTAAGCTCATTCCAAAAATATTCTATATACCAAATATCATACTCACTCTTTTTTATCCAGCTAACCAGAAGTTGAGAGCCAATCTCAATATCAACCCGATAAAAACCCAACTGAAAACACCTCCTGATCCCTTCTAGCAAACTTCTCGTTTTAGCAAAATTACTAAAACACTGGCTTAAGAATACTGAAAAAAGCCGAACACATCTTACCACCGGCATCACGAATGGCACCCCCAGCACCAGTCGACCTTGGATTACCCAAACTGCTACCATCAGTATTAAACTTAACCCAATCCTGTAGGGGCGGAATCCACTTCACAATAGACACCTTCACTTTTGGGATTGAAACCGGGATATCCAACTTATTTAAAATGACAGCATCCTGATTTGGAAGCCTCAAGTATTTCGTGTTCAAATGCATGACTCTATGAATCCATATCTTAATAACATGACAAGCCGACTCAATCGTATCAACCTTACCATCATACCTGGTTTTGTAACGCTTATCCCAAAGCTTCAAAGAGATAATGAAAGGAAAAATGTCAAAAATAACTTGAACTTGAGATGATAGACTAGCACAACCACAAATTAATTTGCTCTTGTCAAGTGTGATAAACACTCATATGCACACCTAACTGAACCGAAGTTAGTCTTCAAATTTGTCTAGCAAAATCACAAGTACAAATAATATGATTAAGATCCTCAATATGGCCCGAAGAATAACAATTACATTTAGACACCATTGGAATCCCAGCCATTTTAATCTTATCATTCACATTCAAGCAATTATTAGAAGTCTTCCATATCATGATGTAAATTTTCTTTGAAATGTTGTTGTGTCAAATCCAATGGGCCCAAGATAAATGAAGCGCTTGAACCTTAATACAATCTCAAGCAATTTTAATTGTAAAATTACCATCATTCTCCTTCATCCAAATTAAAACATCCTTACACTCTTTCTACCTAACCAATAATTGATACAAGTTCGAGGTTTTTTGTTGACCCACAAGCCTTTCTAAGAGAGGAATACCTCACCCATTTTCAATGTGACATTTTTTAATCTTTATCGAAGGTTGCTTGATCACCGGGTAGTGGACATTGAGGGGACCACCCTCCACTCAATTATCATACCAAAAAGAGATATTACCCTCTCTCACGATCAACTTATAATTATTTAAAACATCAGGAATACTATTGACAATAGATTTCAAAAAACGAGTACCCTAATTAGGCATCCAAAGAGATAACTGGTTATCCCTAACATACTTACCTCTGAAAAAATCCGCCTACAAGGATTGACCCGAAATCAAACGCCAAGTTAGTTTCAAGTGTAAGGCCCATTGAATGTCTCCAAAATCCCGGATGTCCAACCCTCCTTCATCAATAGGTTTACAAATCTTTTTCCAAGCAATCCATTTTCCTTCAAATTCACCCCAAATGAAAAGAACTTATAAGCCGGTTCAACTCCATGAGCACTATGTTTGGTACGTGTAAAATAACAAGAAGGTGAGTGGCCATACTGGATAAAACATGAAGCAGAAGAATAGTTCTACTACCTGCAGAAAGCAATTTCATATTCAAACCCATAATTTTCTTTTTAACTTTTCCTAGCAAATCGCCAAAGTCAGAAAACTTTCAATCTACCAACTATAATAGACACACCCAAGTACTTGAAAGGAAAATATCATTCAAAGAAACCAGTAATACGAAGACTCAAACACTTTATATGAACATAAATATATTTAGAAGAACATAATACTCTTTCCTGTTATCTTTCTCTTTGTCCAGTTTTGTTAATTAATCAAACGCCATCTAATATCCTGATAGCATATGGTCAAGTTCATAAAAAAAAAATCTGAATTCGAAACTTCCAACTCTTATATATATATATATATATATATATATATATTTCTAAATCTCATAAATATTGAAAGAAATAATAATAATAATTGGGATCAAGTACTAACCTGGACCTATAGTTTGGTTCTATTCTTAATAACGGGCCTAACGAATGCTCGATCAACTGGATCAGGAAAATAGATCGTGGAGCCCAAAAGCCGGACCGAGGATAGGACTCGCCCTTAATTAGGACTGGAGTGAATGGTGATAGTTGAAAATACTTTACTTATAAATAGATTATATAAAAATAATTTTATTAATTGATATAATTTTATATAATTTATTAGATTATAAAATTTAATAAATTTAATAGATCACATAAAATTACATCAATTTGTATGATTATTTTTATGTAATCTCTTTGTGATTATAACAATTTTTATAGTTAAAAAAAGTTAATTATCTTATTTAAAATTTGATGCATCTTTATTTTTTAGAAAAATGTAAGATATGATGCGTCAATACTCAATGATTTTAGTATAAATAAAATTTGTCTATTAAAAAAAAAAAGAATGTATGAGAATTTAGTCTCTGTATCTCACCATGTTTTTAAAAATACATAAATTTTCAGATATTTATAACACCCAAATTTACGTAATTGTTATTTTCAAGATGATTCTTGGATTATTCACCATTTATTCAGTTTTTTTTTTTAAATAATATTAGATACAGTATTAAAGTGTACGAGACTTGTATATTCCCTTTTAAAAAGGTAAAATTAAACATTACAAAAATTAATTATACTCACAATTCCTATACTACACGCATATTTTTATTTTTTATTTTTTATTTTTTTTCTTAATAAATATGTATTGTAAGAATGATGAGTAGAAAAATTTAATTAACTTATAAAAATATATAAAATAAAAAATAAATCACTAGTGATGTACGGTGTAGATAGCTGGATAACATTTATATTACAAAATTATTTTGTTTATGTAGATAATATATTTATCCAAATTTTTAAAAAAGAAAATATTCTAATTACAAAATAATTATATAAAATAATCTCACAAACTTATATAACTTGATTTGATCAAATTATAAAATTATTTTTATTATAAAATGGATATAAAAAAATAAAAAGGAAAAAAAAATCTAAATCGATATAAAATTGGATAATAAAATAAAATGAAAGTAAAAAGAACTGTTCGGGCTTATGAAACGAGATCGGGTGAGAGGATCCCAATTTATACACAAACGCTCGCATTTACTACGATAAGCTCTTCTTCTTCGTCCTCTTCTGTTTTCCTTCTGTTGTTATTTTTCCCACAGGCAGTCCAGAATGCCATTCATTTATTCCTTACAGAAAGAAATTATTAAGAAAATAGTTCTTTCTAATCTCCTTCAATCTGTCGTGAATAAATATTAATTTATATTCCAGAGGACCCAGATTCGCCCGATCACCCGCCGGTGGGATTAAAATTCCCCAAGGCAGTGCGCGGATACACGATATCATGGACCCTTCCATAATGAAGCTTCTCGAGGAAGACGAGGTACTCTCTGTCTCCGTCTTTCCCCCTCTCTTTCTGTGCGTGAGTGGGATTTTGGAAAATTGGGATTAGATTTTTATCTTTTGTTGAGTTTTGGTTACGAGCAGGACGAGAGTATGCATTCGGGGGCGGACGTGGAGGCGTTCCAGGCTGCCCTAAACAGAGACATAGGCGGAGATGCCTCCGCTTCACAGAACTCTGATTCAGATAAAGGTGCGTCGTTTTGTTTTCTCCTCAATTTTACACGTTCTTAATAGTAGGGCAATTAATAGAATTTTTAGATTAGGGTGCGCCATACACACGGATATATCCACACCTGTCTTAAAAAAATGAAAATTTATTTAAAGTTGCTCAAATTTTGCCAGCAGCTATTATCTAAGGAATTAAATATGTTGAATGCTTGCTTAGAATTATTTCCGAATTAAATCCACACAATAAAGTAGTAGCCGAAAAAACAAAAAGAAAACATGGATTACAGAGATAAATTAAAGCTCATAGTTGGCTTCGCGTATAGTGGAGTATCAAATGAATATCATGTTAATTTTTGCAGCTGATTCTGATAACAGATGAAGTTTAGAATTTTTTGTGTTGTAGATGAAAAACGTTCTAACCATTGTTTAGATTTCTGATTTTGGTAGAAGTCATGTTCAAGAATCTTCTAGCATTTTTGTTTCATCCACTGTTTGCTTTTGAAGAGAAATGGGAGCTAAATAATTAAATGATAAGTTATCAATAGAAGCCAAGAGTGCACCTTTTACTATTGTTTGTTGTGTGGGTCTTATGGATGGATGTTCTATAGTTCCTTTCGGCGTGAACTTGGAACTTAATTATTGAGCTAAATCGCTGTTATTGCACTTTATTTTGAACCCAATGTATTGATTATGATTGCAGTCAGTGAGCTTTTGGACGGGATTAATAAATCATTTGCAAGGTGCAAGATCGTTTGCTTAATATATAATCGTTATATTGTTTTCTGCATGAGTAGATGACAGACTGTTCCAGGCTAGCTGGATGTTCAGTACTAACTTCTAATGTTAAGTTGGAAGTGTTGAAGTATTTAATATTTTATCCTCATTCCCGTATTCTAATTGTATGTCTCATATTTTTTGCTTTCCCCCCTTTATTATCACAAAAAGGGTTTCAAATTTTGTGAAAACTTGTTATTTGGAGGGGAATTTTTTTTGCAAGGGTTTGCGACTGGGCATCTGAGTTCTGTATTTCCTGTAACGTGATTTTCCTACAATCATGAGTTTATTTCTGCTAATTTATGATTGTGCTTTTGAAAAATCTTTTTAGCTTACCTATTTGCAAATAATCTATGGTCTAGATTGAAGATATTGAGCTCAGGCATTCCAATTAAACGTCTTTGGCCCTCTCTAATACTCAATCAATGGGTTTAAATTTCCTGCCCAACAATTTCTTAACCCTTTCAATGAATATTGTGGCAGTTTTGCCTCAAGGAAGCAATCATACTCCCAGTCAGTTACCACAGTGGGAAACTGCTAACCAAAATCAAAGTATTGAATGTCAAAATCAACCAGACCAAAAAGGTGCCCAGCAGCTAGAACAACCTTCTGGAATGGAGCTAGAGCAACATGCATCTGTTATTGAAAATCAGCAACAACAGAGTGATGCCCCAGACGTTCTCAATAATGTCCAAATGCCAGAGAAAAGATCCCAAGATGATAGTCAACAGGGTCAGACACAAAATAATTCCCTACAGAATCCCCAAACAAGTGGGATGCAGATTTCTGAAAACCCTTCCATCTCAGTACATGAGTCAGAAAGAAGACCTGGTCTAGAAGGTGAATCTCAATACGCAAAATTACAGAAAATTAGTAATCAACAGGCGACAATCACTGAACAGGCAAGCAACCCAATAAATCGTTCTAGACCTGGGCAAGTACCATTTGGAGTGTTGCTGCCTGTTTTACAAGCCCAACTTGATAAAGACAGAGCCATGCAACTTCAAACAATATTTGCTAAGCTAAAGGTGTACCCCTGATACCAGTTTCATTATTGATTAATATGACTTGTACATTTTTCTGTGTGATTGAAATGTGTGTATCCTTAATTTTCCTGTTGAAACTAATTTATCAACTACCATTGCTTTTCCAGAAAAACGAGATCCCCAAAGAAGGGTTCGTCCGGCACATGAGAAGTATTGTGGGAGACCATATGCTCAAATTGGCAGTAATGAAAATACAATCACAGGTAAGAAGTATCAATTACACCATGGCGTGATTATAAAGATCTTGGTATAGTTTTAGTCAGTTTTGTGGTGCTCTTTATTCTAATCAAGCTAAAACCAGCCTGATTTATGGTTGCAGCCAAGTTCCAACCAATTCCAGTTGCAATCTCAAGCTTCAGCACGGCAACACCCTCAGCGGATGCCATCTGTTAGTGCTAGTTCTAAATAATTCAATGATTTCCATTCATTAACAAATCTTCATCAGAAGGGCTTAAACTCTTCTGCAGACCCTTCTCATATAACCTCTTCAGTTGTTAAAATGCAGGCTGATTCAAGCTATCCAGGTATAGAAAACAATGCTCAGAAATCTCGAGAGGGGAATCGACAGTCAGATTCTCATGGAGGGCAAGGAAGCCAAGTGCCTTCTTCCAGTGCAAGTGGCATCAATCCGGAAAGGGAACAATCATCAATTCCTACACAAGGACTTAACAAGCAGCAGCAACAACATTTGCACTTTCCTTCCATTTACGGAAGTACCAGTGGTAATTATAACCCATATTCTGGGACAAATGTCAATACATTGACATCATCTGTCAAAACACACACTCATGAAGCACAAACAAGGCAAATCTCACAACATCAGAACATAAATTCAACTCAGTTAAGTGGGACAACACAGGCGATGAACACGATGAGCATTCCTAAGTTTGAGAGGCTAAATTCTGGCAATGATCCCAAGAGACTTCAGGGTGGATCTGTTTCTCACCTGGCAAACAATTCAACATCACAACAGATACCCGTTCCTTGGCAGTCATCAACAAATAAAGAACAAAGTTCTGCCCTTTCCCCATCAATGGCTGGTGTGAAACAGGAAGCAATTGATCAGGTTACAGAGCCGCATCACAAACCCCCTTTTCCTCATCCACATGGATTGTCTTCTCATTCTGCTGCACAGCTTGAGCAGGGAAATGCACCCCCTGGAACTGTAAACAATGAGGCTTTGGAGAAGCAGTCTTCGAGGATGGGCCTTTCGACATCAATGAGCATGATGCCTTCCAATTCAGTTTCTCCTTCCATGGCAGCACAGTTGGATCCTACTGTCCCGGTAATCTCTAGTTTCTTTTTTCTTTTTTTCTTTTTCTCTGTGGTGCCTTTAGTTAATCTTATCAAGCAAATTATGTTATTTCAATAGATTATCTAAGAAGGTAAGCACCCTCTGCGATTTGTGTCAAGTTGCATGAGGAAATTTTGGAGCCAGAGGAGAGTTAAGTCACTGAGAATTACTTGCCATTTTCAAATACGGTGCTCATACAAGGATACTGAAGATCTGTTTATTGGCCATCATATAATATAACCCTAAGCAATTGGTGATTGCACATGATTGAGATTATTCTAATTTATTATATCTTGTCACTTCTGTTTTATGTGCTCCATAATTATACTGATAATACAGTAGGCTTGTTATTTTGTGCCTTCTGTGCTGTGTACATTTGTGCAGATATCTATTCACGGGGCAATATTTTGTTTAAGAATATACCCATTATACCTCTTATTACTTCATGTTAAAGTTCCTTGCATCCAGCCTTTTTTTTTTTTGTTAGATTTCCGTTCTCCCCGGTTTATTTTGTGCTGCTAAATATATTTATGCAAAGTACATACCTTCGCCTGGTAAATCACTTTTCTTTTTTATGGATGGCTAATTTGCTAGTTTCCTTCTTGCTTCTACACTTCAGTTGGGCCCTCGGATCCCATCTGCAGCCTCTTCTGCTGGGACTAACTCAAGAACACCTTCCAAAAAGCCTTCTATTGGCCAGAAGAAACCACTGGAAGTACCTGGTTCATCACAACCTCTGCCAAGGTGAAAGTCTTTTTCTGTTGTATTATGGCCTGGGGATGATATCTATGATTTCAAAGTGATTTCGTTCATCCTCCATGTTAACCTTTTATTGAGGCATAATTTATCTGACACCCCACAGTAAGAAGCAAAAAGTATCTGGGGCGTTTTCGGATCAAAGCATTGAACAACTAAATGATGTTACTGCTGTCAGTGGAGTCAATCTGAGGGTATGCTATCATGCCATTTTGACCTCTGCTTGTTGTGAAGTATAAGCTAATTAAGTAAACAATTCCCATTAAAGTAGACAAGCTGAAAACCATTCTGTCATTCTGCTACTAAATAGGAAGAGGAAGAGCAGCTATTTTCTGGACCCAAGGAAGACAGTCGAGTTTCAGAAGCATCTCGAAGAGCTGTGCAAGAAGAGGAAGAAAAACTCATTTTGCAGAAAACTCCGCTGCAGAAAAAACTGGCAGAGATCAGTTAATGCTATAGTGAATATTTCTTCGTTAATTCTATACATGTTGTACTCAGTGCTATGACTGCTTGTCAACTAAAATCAGCGAGCTGATATTTTCTGTGTTATCTGTGTGGCAGTGGTCAAATGTGGCTTGAAGAGTACAAGCAATGATGTGGAGCGATGCTTGTCATTGGTGAGATGCTAGCTACTTGGTCCTTTTTCTTTATTGAGGCTTACATGTGTTCTTATGGAAAACTAAATCTTCAGTGTGTGGAGGAAAGAATCCGTGGACTGATAAGTAATCTAATAAGAGTATCAAAACAGGCAAGTGCTTCCTCTTTCTTTCTTTCTTTCTTTCTTTCTTCTGACTCATATTATCCGTAATTAAATTGCTCTGAATATTGTATCTCTGTAGCGAGTTGATATTGAGAAACCAAGACACCGTACTCTTATCACCTCAGATGTTCAACATCAAATCATGACAATGAACAAGAAGGCTAGGGAGGAATGGGATAAAAAACAGGCTGAAGCAGAGAGGCTCCGGAGACTTAATGAAGTGAGTGCCTCGGCATTTTATGAGATGTAAACTGAGCTCCTTGAGTACTACTTTGTATAAACATACATATTATCAAATACACAATTTATCTACTTTATATGAATTTCTTTGTACCTGTGATGATATTTACCATATTAACCTCCCAATACAGCCTGAGGGTAGTAATGGAGTTGATGGAGAGAAAGATAAAGATGAAGGTCGTGCCAAGTCCATTAAGGTATCAAGGATAATTCATTATGCAAACCACTATAAATTAACTCAACCCAATTTCTCAACTTTTTATGTTGCTATGTGCTTTGGTACAGGCAAACAAAGAGGAGGATGATAAAATGAGGACAACAGCTGCCAATGTTGCTGCCCGTGCTGCTGTTGGAGGAGATGACATGCTGTCAAAATGGCAACTTATGGCTGAGCAAGCCCGGCAGAAACGTGAAGGAGTGACGGATGCATCTGGCTCTCAGCCAGGTAAAGATGCAAGTCGCAAGCCTCTATCGACATCTGGAAGAAAAGAGAATCAGGATGGAGAGAAAAGGGGAAACACAGCTTCTATTGCTGCTTTTGGTAAGTATGCTTTAAATTGCTGACAGTTTTGATAGTTATGTAGCTGGCAATAATCTAGTTAATGTTAGATATCACTGCAAATCCGCTACAGGAAACACCACTGAATCATTGATGAGTAACTTTGACTTATTTGCTTTCCTTTTCAGTTTAGCCAAGCACTTTTATTGACAAAATACTGTTTATACATTCTCACTTTGTAAGATGTGTTCCTTAATTTGTTCCTTCTCCCCTAAAAAACAGGGACTCTTAGAAAATCTGGAAGGAACCAAGTTATTGCGACTCAAACCCGGGTGGCTCGTAGCATCTCCGTTAAGGATGTTATTGCAGTCCTGGAAAGGGAACCCCAGATGTCTAGGTCTAATCTGATATATCGCCTGTATGAGAAAATTCGTTCTGATAGCACTGCTGAATGAGTGAAGCATGGTGCATGTTTTTCAGCTTGTATTGCCAAGATAATCAGTGTGTATTCGTTTGAATGCAAATTCTGCTGGTGTTGAAGCATTGTGCTCTCTTTTCTTAAGCTATTTTGATATTCGCCAAATGATATTATAGCCTTGTGATATTTATTCTTGCAGAAAGCAGAATGGCTTACCCGAGAAGCAGCAGTTAGTCTTGCGCAAGTCATATGACTTGTAAAAACTCGTTTGGCAATACAATCGTTCTCAAATATTCTTATATAGCCATCACTCAAACATGAAATACTTTTTAATTGCAAAATCTTTAGTTTTTTTTTATCTAATCATTACTTAATTATTATAATTTTTTCAAACTCTCAAACAAAATATAACAAATAATATTATTTTTTTAAATTTTAAAACAAAAATTATATTTAAATGATTTTTTAATTTTATAATATTTTTATTTAATTTTTTCTCACTCTTTTTTTTTTTCAAAATTTAATAAAATATTTTAATTCAAATTATTTTACTACTATTCACACAAATAAAAAATAGAGCATGACCATTGATCAGAGAAAATCGGGGTTGATTGTGATCAACTTAATAAAATAGAGTTTGAGTATAGTTTTTTTTCATGGTATATCCACCTCCGCATAAACAATGAAAGGTTTGGATAGTGAGTTGAGATGAGATAAGATAAAAGTTGAATAAAATATTATTAGAATATAATTTTATAATATAATTTTTGTTTTGAGATTTGAAAAGGTTGAATTATTTATTATATTTTATTTAAAATTTTGTAAAAATTATAATAATCAGATGAAATGAGTTAATATCAACTCTGAATCTAAACAAGCCCTTAGTACCATCGCTATCCCAACTTACACAAAAAGCAAAACAAGTTTCTATAGTTTTAGCCGGGTTTTTTTTTTTTTTTTTAAATTCTAGACAAATTTATTTGTTTTTTCTATTATTGTCATCTCAACATTTCTTGATATACTATTAAATGATAGCTTACAAACGAAACATAATAAATAGTTTTTAATAGTTTAATATCACATTATAAAATGATGAGAATATAATGATAAAAGAGATGATAAGTAGTATTACTATTTAGAAAAAATTACCATTTGGCTTTTGGGGTTTGCCTATGTTGAAAAGGTCCCCGGTTAAAAAAAATATATATAGATAAAATTTCAGAATGTGCAAGTCTTAGACACTTTATTTATTTTTTTGAAAAAAAAAACATGATCTAAAATTAAAAAGTGTGTATATATATATATTTTAAGAGAGTCTTTAATTTCTCCAATTTTTTTTAAAAAGTGCCTAAACCTAAGTAATGCTAATTACAAAAATGGTTAGTCCGATGGGGTTTTATTAATTAATGGTGAAAAATAATGGGGTAACATTTATTTGTATGTTAGAATCAGGCGTATGAAAACATGCGTGACAAAGTACAAATATTTAAAATTATTCAATGAACATGGCTCATCAATGAAAAGATTAAGAAATTTTAAGTTTTAAAATAAAATTCAAATCTAAAATCAAAATAAACCGATTATAAAATTAAAATGGTTGAAAAACACAGAATATAAAAGTAACAAAAATAAGTAAATTTTATAATCAAAATTTTTTGTTTTAAAAGAATATTAGACTTAGGTCTCTTTGGGAACCAATCTCATCTCCTTCTCAAACATTTTTCAATTTCAAATTTGTAATTTTTTCATCTAATAATTACTTAGTCATTACAATTTTTTTAAACTTCTAAATAAAACATAAAAATAATTATTTTTTTAAAATTAAAAACAAAATTTATATTAAAAATATATATTCTAATAATTTTTTTTTCTTTATAATATTTATATTCAATTTTTTCTCAATTATTTTTTAACTCAAATTAGTTTATAACTATTTACAGACTTTTTTACATCATCTCATTTTCTAGACAAGTCTTAAAATGTTTGTTTATTGTTGGTTACTTTATACATATACGAATAACAGGGGACCACAAAAAAAGAGAAAAATAACTCTGGTTTAGATAGTGAGATAATGTAAGATGATTTTATATAAAAGTTAAAAATTAAATAAAATATTATTAGAATATTATTTTTTAATAATATTATTATTTTAATATTTAAAAATATTGAATTATTTATTATATTTTATGTAAAAATTTTAAAAAAATTATAATAATAAGATAAGATGTGATAAAAATTTCACTATACAAACGGGTTTATCCAATCCTCTTATAGCAGAAATTGAAGGAGTTACGAACAAGCTAAGTAGTAAGGTTAATGAGTTCAGGGTGTTTTCATTTTTCCAGTTGCAATCAAAATCGGTTGCAACTGCTGTATGTTTAATTGTTTATTGCCTTAGGGCCCTCTTTATTATCGTCGACCCGAATAAAGCTTGCAAAACAAGGTGGAGGTCGTTTTCGTCCGAGTGTCCGGGGCAAGCCATGTCCAGGGCTCGGGTCTACGCTGACGTCAATGTTCATCGCCCGAGAGATTACTGGGACTACGACTCTCTCACCTTTCAATGGGGGTACTGATATATACAATTGTGTCTTAGAATTTTTCTTTCATATTATTCTTCTTGTATTAGTCATCCTTGGATGGGATCTAGGGCGGTTTAGTTTCGAAATTACTAGTATTATCTTGGGGTACAAGGCAGATGCAAGTAGGTGGAGGAATACCTGCCAAATAGAACTCATCGGGGAATTGTGCTCCCCGAAGCCCTGGATCGTTTATCCTCTATAAGTAATATTAAATTATTGAGTTGTTTTTTCTGCGTTCAAGTGTGCGTTGCATAATTATTTTTCCTTTCTCGTTTGTACTCAGTGACCAAGATGACTATGAGGTTGTTCGAAAAGTGGGAAGGGGAAAATACAGTGAGGTATTTGAAGGTATAAATGTTCCGAGCAATGAGAAATGCATTATCAAGATCCTTAAACCTGTTAAGAAAAAGAAGGTGAGTGGTCTTTTTGCATTTAACGTGTCTTTTCTTTATATGCCTGTGGCTGGGGTGTCGGTATGCCTTTTGGCCCTCAAATTCCAATAGCTGTCATCCAAAGATTTATGAGCGCTCAACCATGTGGCATTGACCATTGAGTTTCAAGTGGAGTCCCCATTTAATGTCTTGTTTTTCCAATAAAAGAACCATGACAGGAAGCAGATCATACTAATTCAATCTTCTTCTTCTTTTCATTAATAAAGAAGCTCGACTCTACATATATTCCGAATTAAGGGGTCTATAAATTATTTTTGCGGAACGTGTAGCTGTTCCCCCAGATTGGTGTTTTAATTAAAATCTTACATTGCTAATTCTTGGTGATTCTTTTTTATGCACATTAATGTGATATGATATTCGTGCAGATAAAGAGAGAGATTAAAATACTACAGAATCTTTGTGGAGGCCCAAATGTTGTGAAGCTGCTTGATATTGTTAGAGATCAGCACTCAAAGACTCCTAGCTTGGTCTTTGAATATGTGAACAGTACAGATTCCAAAGTTTTGTTCCCAATGCTGACTGATTATGACATACGCTACTATATATTCGAGCTTCTCAAGGTTTTCATCTGATCATGTTGCAAATTAGTGGCCACCGAGACTGTGTTTAAACTCTTTGGATAACACTGCTTGATTCTGGTATCATGCATAGTGAACTATTTAATTGTTGAAATTGATTATTTGATTCACAACAGAAAAAAAATGTATGCCATTAACTTCTAAAAGAAGTAGCAGACTTCTCTCTACCGGAATGGTTACATGCCTTTTTTTCACATGTACCTTTTGGGTCTTGAAACCACAATTTCACCCTCTACTTCGTTGTTTTTACCCCCCGGGGGGGGGGGGGGGGAGGTGCTAGCTCTCATTAGTAGGTATATAATTTATAACCAAAAATTCTTCAACTGAATATTATGCTAGATGGCCAAATGATTTATGTGGTCGAAACTTTAAAAAAATAAAGAAAAAAAAATCATTTGCCTTTCGTCAAAGTGCTTCTCATTTTAACAACTTTTTGGTTATTATGTCAAAGAAATTAAGGCCTTGTTTGGATAGTCAGATGAGATAAGAAATCTGTGAATAGTAATAAAATAGTTTTGAGTTAAGATTTTTATTGGGTTTTGGGAAAGGGGAGAGAAAAAGTTGAATAAAAATATTATAAAGTTAAAATATTGTTATAATATAATTTTTGTATTGGGATTTGAAAATTTTGAATTTTTTTTGTATTTTATATGGAAGTTTGGAAAAGTTGTAATGATTAGATGAAAAAGTATGAAAGAGAAATTAAAAAGTATTTGTGTTTGAGTAGTGTTTGGATGTTGAGATGAAACGAGACCAACTGCGTATCCAGACATGGCCTAAATTTCAGATGTGTACTTGATGTAGCAATGTGTACTTAACTAATTCATGCCATTTGTGAGTGCAGGCGTTGGAATACTGCCATTCACAAGGCATTATGCATAGAGATGTCAAGCCTCACAATGTTATGATTGACCATGAGATGAGAAAACTTCGCTTGATTGATTGGGGTCTAGCTGAGTTCTACCATCCTGGTAAAGAATATAATGTTCGTGTAGCTTCGAGGTGAGCCTACTTGGATTTAACTAACTCTTTAATTGAGCCATGTGATTTTCTATATCCTCATGTTATGATTCAATTATGGGTTCAACAAGATGCTAATCTTCTGAACATTTGTCCGGATTCGTGTATATCTGTATTATAATTTTTTATAGTAATTGAAGATTTTATTAAAAAATGTTAAAGGCATAATCCAATTATACAGGTAGTACACAAAAGGAACACCTAATTAGAAATAGCGTAAAGGGCAAGAAAATCATGAAAAGTCAGCCCATTATAATATATAGAAGCTACTAGAGGAACAAAGTATTAAAAACTGCTGAACCTGTCATTTAATAATGTTCATGTATATTGTGCCATTCATTGTTTAATGAGCATGTTACATGTGTAACTACTAATACTCTACCTACATTTCCCTTTATAGCGACAAGATTGGAAAAAATTGTTAGGCATAATAATTCTGTTGGTGGATCCCCTTAAATTCAATACATTTTTTCATAAAAAATTCACTGATCTCTGATATATAAGCTAATTAGAGTTTCATTATTGTTCAGCAAGAAAATAGTCTGGGCGGTTGGCCCATAGTTTAGATTTTGTAAAGTCATGGTCTGTGAATCATGCACACTCTATATCTATTTTACAGAGATTATATGATTTTATCCATTTTATTAAGGTATTTTAAGGGGCCCGAGCTACTTGTCGACTTACAAGACTATGACTATTCATTGGACATGTGGAGCCTGGGCTGCATGTTTGCAGGAATGGTAAGATTTATGTTGGAACTGTGCGTTCCTTTCATCATGTCAAAGTTGCTTGGAAGTGCCATGACATTTTTCTTGTTTTCCATGATGATGTTTCTAAATAGGGTGTTTCTTCCCCCTGCAGATTTTCCGAAAGGAGCCATTCTTTTATGGGCATGACAATCATGACCAGCTTTTCAAAATTGCCAAGGTCATATTGTTATGTTCCTTAGATCTTTAGAATTATAGTCAATCCTTTGCTTATATGTGCTTTTAAAATTTTAAAATCTGCTGAAAGTTTTGGTTTGTCTGCCATTGTACTTTAAGAGGCGTCTGAAAACTTTTTAGTTTTACTCATAGTGATGATGAATACTTTGGGCTTTTGGTTGACCATGCAGCATGCTTACCTTGCTGTTAAAGGGCTCTAGCTTTTCCTAGAGTTGCTGCTACGCAAGGTGCATACTTTGACTGCTATGCTTATGTAATCCCTAAACTCTGGATTAACCCAAGTTGCTGCAATATGTGCAACCAAAAAGAATAACCGAAGTTGATGGTTGTGGCACTAAGTGAGCGGGAGTCCATGTTGAGGATCGTGGTCCAACATGCCAAATGCTTTCAATTTGTAGGAGCCTAGAAAGGAAAGGAATTGCATGCACAGCCTGAAATTTCCATTGTAGTTAGTGCAACTAATGTAGCCCTTGAATACACCCACAAGAAGTTAGTAGGTAAAACATGATGCTGTCCAAATGTCCACATCTTCGAGTGCTTGATTAGAAGCAAGCACGTATTGAAAATAAGAACAATTTTACTTTACTGCAATGTTGAGGTTTCATAGACAGCTAAGAAACTGACATTTATTCATTTAACAACTGTACGTTCTCAATGCTCATATATTTCTTAGTGATGGATTGTGATTGCTGGAAAGCTGCTTTGTCATTTAAAATTGGTCATTTTTGTTTAGGTTCTTGGGACAGATGAGTTAAATGCTTATTTGAACAAATATAATCTAGTTCTTGATCCTCAGCTTGATGCTCTCGTTGGAAGGTACACCTAACAACTCCCTTATGGTTATTTTGCCTCACAAGCATGCCAAGTAATATCTAACTTAAAACGTTGATTGCAATTTAAGAACAACCATTCTCAATTTGCCATGGTGGTGCAAAGACATCTATGGGGTTATGATGGGTTTGGGGTTTAAATCTTACCCCTTAAAAAAGCCAAGTCTTCAGCTTCTCCATGGCATAAGGATGCCATTTTACTGCATCATTTTCCTGTTTTAAACAAAACTTCTTGAATGAATAAGATGATATTTCTTTGGCCTTGGTACTCATATATGGTATACCATCTTATTTTGCCCTACTGCAGACACATCAGGAAGCCATGGCCCAGATTTATTAATGCAGACAATCAGCATCTAGTTTCCCCCGAGGTCATTTCATTAAAATGTTGAAAAACATAAGATTGACCAAGTTCATTTATCTTTCTCCACACTAGTCTTGATTCTTTTGTCTTTATTTGTGACATTCAGGCCATTGATTTCCTGGATAAGCTCCTTCGATATGATCATCAGGATAGGCTTACAGCAAGAGAAGCAATGGTATACTTCTCTGTCTCTCTGGGATGCTGTTTCCTCCCCACTTTTTTTTTTTTTGTTCAATATAACATCCTTATTCCTATGCTGGTTGCACTAGTTCGATCATCAGCAGGCTTATAGTTGGACACTGTTTGGAGATTTTTTATTTAATTTTTTGTCTCCATCATTTTCTATTCAGCCTAAGGAGTAAATTTCTGCACCGAGGATAAGAAATCTTGATTTCTATCATTCCTTTGGAATTATGGTTTCGTATTAGGTATTTTACTGGGTGTAGGGCTGGAGCATGTCTTCTCTGGATTACCTTTTTTGAGAAAGAACTACAAAGCTTTACCCTCTCTTTTCCCTGCCTCCGCCTACTACCTCTTCTGAGCTTGCAAAAGCATAAGCATATGCTTTGTCATTGTTTTTTCAGATTAAGATGTGCAGAGTTCACACTCTAGGGATGGGATCTAGTTTCAATTAATGCTCTTTGATATAATTTCATTCTTGGTTTATGCGGTATCTGCTAATTAAGATACTTGGACCTCAAGTTGTCGTAGCTCCTAGATTGTTATTGGATTTTAAACCCATTGATGATGCTTATAACTCGAGATTGTAGTTTTTTTTTATTACAATTGTTCTAAAACTCAGTCTGATGGATATTGGTTTCTTCACTTTTTACTTTATAAATCACATGTTACCATTCTTGATGAACCCAGCCTTCACTCTTGTTGATTACAGTTGTATAGCAGGCGCTTTCTCGTGCTATAATCTGGTTTTCTAAATTCTAGTTCATTTATATTTGTACTTCAGGCTCATCCATATTTCCACCAGGTGAGAAGTGCAGAGAACAGCAGGACACGGTAATCCTAGCCACATGAGAGTTCCTTTTATAAGCAGGTTCATATTCCATACAGGCCATTTATACGTGTTGTAGATTGTTTGATGACAACCTGACAAATAGATACATAGATTAGGTGGTTGGTCTGGCACAGATGTTCCATCCAGGCCACAATGATTCACTTGATCTTGAATTGGTGACCTCTCGTCTGCTAATGCAATAATGAATGGTGGGTCTTTTTTGTTTTTTATTGTTCTTTCAAACCCGTAGGCCGTATGCAAGCCACTTCCAGTCATCTTTTCTGCGGGGCATAACAATTAACAAGATGCAGTGATATTTGGACCAATTTTAGCAAATTAGAATCCCAAAAAGAGCCCATTCCGGAGCATGCTTGTGCTATGCCCACAGTTCCAGTTAGACGCATTCACCAGTGGATCAGTTTCAAGCTGGCAATTGCCTTGATTAGAACACAAGACAATCAACAGTAGGCCTGCAACCCGACTTGAAATAGTCAGGTTTATGACCGATCCGGCCTGAAATGCATGATTTTGAGCTCTGATCTGACCCGATTAAAATAAAACTGGGGACCCGTATGACCCGACCAGCCGCTCTTTCTTCTTCTTCTCGAAAAAGTAAAAACAGTGCAATAAACCCTTTCAGAATTCTCTTAACATTCGTCCCCAAATCTCTTTTTGAGATGTATTGGAATCTTCCCTCGCGACTGAAAGTTTAGAAAATTCAACCAATTCCCATTTCAGAATTCTCTTCTCTCTCTTCCAATTTCTTTGAAAAGATTGAACAACACCCTGCTCTTTGGCTTTTGTCTTCTTCTAATGCCGTTTCTCAAGACGTCTAGAACCTCACATCTTCTTGTCCCCTTCTCTCTCCTACTATAAAAGTGTAGCTCCCTCGGAACTTTGAAGAAGAATAATACCTTCGGGCTTTTTCAGGAGTTATTGTATTTTTCTCAACTAATCATCAACCCCAATAACCGGATTCGTTGCAGCAATTAGGTTCACTCTCGGTTCTTTCTCTGATTAGGTTTCTACTGCTGGGGCTGGGAGTTCTTGATCGCTCTACTGTTTTTCAGTTTCTGAAAAATTCACAATTAATCCCTGTGGTAGGAAACTGATCGGATCGTTCTCGTTTTCATTTTATTCATCATTTCCATATTTGCATCTTTTTTTTTTTTTAGGTTTTCTTTTTGTTTTGGGTTAAGGGAGGTCATTTCGAAGGTAGGTTGGTGAAGGGAAAAATCCGGAGAACAAAATGGCGCAGAGGTAAGTTCCGGCGCCGTTTCTAACGAAGACGTATCAGTTGGTGGATGATCCGGGCACCAGACGATGTGATATCGTGGGGTGATTTTGTGGTGTGGAAGACTACAGATTTTGCCAAGGATTTGCTACCTAACTATTTCAAATACAACTTCTCCAGCTTCATCTGCTAGCTTAACACATATACAGACGGGTTGAAATCAAGATATAAACCCGTTAATTAGTCAGGTTGCAGACTCGATCACATCATAACCTATTAAATGCAGGTCGGGTTGGGTTGCTTTAAACGGGTTTGTCGAGTTCACGGGTCATTTGCACAGCTCTAATCAACAGACACGTTTTAGTTCAACGGCCGCAAAAAAGTAACACAAGCGTTGAAATAAGAAATTCAGGGCGAATAAATCAAAAAAAAAATCCAAGGCGAAGGCATGACTGCAATACGAGATACTCCACAAACAGATTAAGCTAGTGAGTTGATGTGGGTGCATAAACATCAGATTTGGGGTGTTTTGCTTCTGCATGTTCCCTGCAAATCAAGACCAACCATACATCAGAAAGAAAAAAATGAAAATGGTAACGGCTGCAAATGTGTTCCCTCTGAATGTAGATCACCTCTGAAAGCTTCTCGGTCATCAATGTTACATCAATGAATTCAATACGGTTGAGTCAAAATCTTCATGTTGTTTAAGAGATAGCAATCCGCTGATTCGTTGAACAGAACAAATAAAATTTAGAATTCTATTTATTAGGGCTGTGCATAAAAGGGCCTGACCCGATCAATCCGAAAGGCCCGACTTGGGCCCACCCGACTAAAAGCGGGTTCAGCGGATCAAACCCATTAACGGGTTTATTAAGCCGGGTTTACAAGAAAAGAATAAACGCACTCGATTCTCAGAGCAATTCTCCATTTCTCTCAGAGCCTAACCTCTCCTTACCGCAGAGCGCTGCACAAGATACGTTTGTGAAGCTGAGACGGAGATGCCTCGCGATGAGCACAGAGGCGACGAAGGAGCGCCGGTGCTCCAGCATCGTGCTTTTGTACAGATCATGACGCGGCATCGTGTTGCTCCGTAGATTTGCACAAGAGTCGAGCTTGTTGCTCCCGGAGGAAGAGAGAATTGAATTCGAAGATTTGCAAATACTATGCGCCCTCTATAGTCTATAAGTAGCGGATCATGACTCGGGAAAAAAATTTTCTGGACCTCTGTCTTGGTCTTTCGATTCGGAAGTCTCTATTCCAAGCCCGATCTACCATTCCTCTAGCTCCTTTTCAGCCTCTACAGCTTCTTCATTCTTGCACCAATATGTCGCACGTTCGTCCTCTCAATACGAAGTTTGTTATATGCCTTGAATGATTTCATCTCTTCAGTAATCTTCACGAGTTCAACAGATGGCTTCTCGCGTACTATGGGCACAAGCAAATATTTATTGTCCAATCAATGGGGCTACAGTCATTTACACCAACCTTAAATTTGTGTGCTTTCTCATACGACCCACTTAATTATGAATGAAGGATCGGATGCTTTTTGTTTTCTTTTGGTTTGGTTTTTCATTTTAATTGTATATATCTCCGTCATAATGTTCTGAAGTTGTTCGACGACTCGATGTTTTCTGCAGAGCGGTTTCGACCCGACCCGACTTATGCGGATCAGATCGGGTTATGGTGGACAAGCATGTTCTGCGGGTTATATCGAGTCGAGCCCAAATCTTTCTCGGATAGGTCGGTGTGCAGGCCTACAGTATTTATAATTACCATGATACATGCAATTAAAATCTATGGAGCAAAACTTTAACTGCCATGTTTTTTTTAACTATAAACCTAAGAGCAATGTTTCTCTATATCATAGTAAAAATGTATGAAAAGAATATTGTATTGAGCTTACCTTTATGATGTACAGTGTAACATATATATACAAAAGACAAAGAAGCACCGAATGATCATGTCACTATACAAAAATATTACAAATAAATGCATTGAATTGCACGATTTGCTGAAGCTGTCTTGATAAAATCTGAAAGTAAAAACAACATTTTCCTAAACCTGAAGTTAATAGGAATTAATACTAGGATACTCATACAAGAATAATTCTTCTCATCAGCTACTATTCATTATCCCACACGCTATGAAAAACATTCCACACTATAAAAAAAAGCTGTCAGATGTGGGGTGTGAGGGTGAATAGTAGTTGATGTATAGCATAGCAAAACCCATAGCAAAAAGTGCAACCAGTAGATAGAAAGGGTATATCCATTTTGTAATTTGAAAAAGTTAAATTGTTTATTATATTTTGTGTGAGAGTTTGAAAAAATTGTAATGATTAGATTAGATGAGATGAGATGATTTATGAAAAAAAACGAGATCATATCTTGGACAATCTAAATTACATAACATTTGTATTGCGTCCATATGTTACAATTGGATCATCCAAAGCTCAGAGAGTTTCATCCACTTCGCTCTAACAATGTGACTAGTAGATATCTCTTTAGTTCCATGCTCCATATATATCACTCTTTAAATTACACCAAATACTCTGTGCACCATACAAAGTGCAAAGCCCCTATGTATACCTGGAGCTCACTACAATTTGTGGTGGTAATGTTTAGTCTCCACAAGTTAACAACACACAAGTGGTGGACCCATCAAACTTAAACTGATGGAATTGGGTAACGAAGTCTCCTCAACACTTTCCAAGTATTTTCGTACAAATGAGAATACTCTACATGCCAAACAATATTAAACACTTCTAAGTAATTTTCAACACTTTCAATTGAGATAGTTTGAGCCGATTTATCACTGTGGTCGTGCGAATGCCCGTGTGCGCTGGAGAGGGAGAGGAGTTCGTGGTGGCTGGGTCTGTGAGAGGTGGTCGCCGGTGTGAGGTGGTGGAGGTGCGGTGGTCTGGGTGGCCGCATACGGCGGCGCAAGTGGAGAGAAACAACCAAAACCCATTTTGGTTGGGTTTTGATTGTTTGGAGAGAGAGAGCTACGCATGGGGGAGATCAGTGGTGGCTGGTTTGGTCGCTAGCGTGAGGGGGACACACCTGTGGTGGCGGTGAGGCTGGGTGGCGGTGTATGACGGCGTAAATGGAGAAATACAACCGAAACCCATTTCAAGTGGGTTGTCCCCGGGGAGAGAGAGAGAGAGAGAGAGCGCCATGCGTGGAGGACATCGGTGGTGGCTGGGGGAGTCGCCGGTGTGAGAGGAAATCGCTGGTGGTGGTGGTGAGGTTGGGCGGCGCATGGCAGTGCTTGAGCTGGGCTGAAATCCATTTTAGGTGTTTGGAGATGATCGGGCCAGAGGAGAGAGAGAGAGAGTGAGAGAGTGAGGAAAAAGGAAAAAAAATATTATAATATTTATCACTATTATAATATAAAAATAAAATAAAATCACTATAATTTTTATCACTATTATATATATAAAAAAATGCACTATAATATTTATCAATATTATATATAAATTAAAAATAAAATCACAATAATATTTATTACTATTATATATAAAAATAAAATAAAATTGTGATAATCTTTATCACTATTATAAAATTACAATAATAAAATCACTATAATATTTATGAAACCTACACATTTTTTAATTACCTATCCAAAAGTCAACAACTCAACATACTTAATACATTTAAACAATTCAAAACACTTTTAATGGGACCCACAAACTTACTCTAATCTTTACTCACAACTATTCACAACACTTCTCACTATCTAAGCCCAGCCTAAATCATAAACAAGTACCATTTGAGCATGCCATATCTGTGCCTGAGTGCCTCCCGGAGTTATTCGACCCAATTAAGCCCCAAGTGAGAATAAGCCTGGGAGTTATTTTCAAAATTTCACTTGAGATTTCTCTAGGTCTATTAGTAAGAAGTAGCGTTAATGGGTGCATTTGAGGCTATGTGCATATTTGGGATTACCTTGAAAAATATAGCTTATAGTTTTAGAGTCTATTGAATTTGAAAACTTAAAAAATGCTTTTATCTGTTTTAAAACTCTTTTACAGAAAAAAAAAATGATATGTTTGATAAATTTATAAAAAGTGCTTTAATCATCTAAAAAAGTTGAAAGTCTATTTTTTTTAAAATTACTAAATTGAAACTTTTATCGAAAATCTCTTGTAAATAACTATATTTTAAAAAAAAATTAATGTAACTAACTTTAAAAATGCTTTGGATACATGTTTATCAAACAATAAACAACTTTTAAAGTATAGAGCTTATTATTTAAGTTATAAGCTATAAGCCTTAAAGTTATAAACTATATTTCCTACCACAATCCCAAACATGCACTTAGAGTTTATAGCTTATAACTTAAGTAATAAGTTATACTATTAAAAAATTATTTATTATTTAATAACCATATGTTTAAAACACTTTCAAATATATTATATTTGTTTAGAGACAAATTAAAAAAGTATTTTCTAAGGTAGAAACGAGAATTATTTTATTTTTTAAAGATTATAACCACATCCTTGAAAGTTGTAATTATTTAAAAATTGTATAATTATTTTCGTCAATTGACAATTTTTTTAAATTTTGAATTACATTATGCATTATCTAGAAAAGCACATTTGAAGAAAATCATCAAAATGTTGCTTCTGAGCTTATTTGAAATTAAAATTATTTAAATATGTAACACCCAAACAATCTAATTTGTTTCATTAAAATTTTTTTAATATTATTTAAATACTTTTAAAACTCATATCGCAACTCCAAACAGCCCAGCGAAACCTTGTTGGAAAGAAAAAATTTATTTTTTCTGTGTTTTAGGTGGGTTTGGATAGATAGTTTAGATGAGATGAGATGTTTTGTTGAAAATTGAATAAAATATTGTTATATGTAAGTTTTTAGTATTATTTTTATTTTGAAATTTGAAAATGTTGAATTGTTTATTATAATTTTTGTATGAAAATTTTAAAAAATTATAATGATAAAATAAAATGAGATGAGATAAAATATTTTGTATATCCAAACGAGAATTTTTTTTTTTTTATACGACGTATTCTCGTTATATTTTGGACGAAACGTCAAGATTATTAAAGGTACACAAGAAATAGCGCATGTGTAAATGAGGCCCAGATAAAATTGTAATACAATAGTCAGGCCCAAATGAAATGGAAAACGACTGTGTGGAGTAAATGGACCACAAACCCACATACTCTCTCCTATGAGTCCAAACTAAAACCAATACCTACTAAGTTAGATAAATTATTTATGCTAAATATCTTGATAGAGTAGTGATAGAAACCACTATAAATTTTATATTATTATTTTTTAAATATAGACCATTTTTATAAAATAATAATAATTTTTAAGCTTTTACCAAAAAAAAAAATCTAAATTTAAAAAATTAAAGTTATAAAATAATTGTTTTTTTTTTTGTTTTTGTTTTTTTGTTTTCACTTCTCGCCCTGTAAAACTACTCAAGCCCAATCCAATTTTCTTCAAGTGGGTTGCACCATGAATTCTCAAAGATAAAAATCCGTTCTTTTAGCAAGTCAACCTATTATACACGAATATTTTCCTCCAAACCAGCCCAATCCATTAAATTGACACCTAACATGAAAATGTGAAAAGGCATATTTTATAAGATTAACTATGCGAATAAAATGTTTACTTATTTTCTTTTTAACAAGTAAAAACTGTTAACTATGTACGTACGTATATATCACTACAAAAGAATGATTATTTGTGACGATTATTTGCAATAAAAATGACTATTTGCGAGGAAAACAAATTTATTTTTGTAAAAAATAATCATTTTCGCAGAAAATAGCTGACCACAAATAAATAGTTTTCTTGTAGCATGTTCATCTAACACCACTAATCTTAATAAAGAATGTCTCTGACAGAGTCAAAATATACACGAAAATTTAATAGCTTGGATTGAAGGAACTTAGAACTTCTGTCCATGGGAATAAATGAGGAGTTAAAAGGGTGTCGACTTTTAAATTGGCAAGTCTAACCCAGAGCAAGAGGGTGGCCCTAGCTAGAGTAATGAGGTAGGCTCCATAAAGTTTTTTCTTTTAATGAACAAGCTCCCTAAAGTAAGTAAGTATAAATTATTTTTATAATGAATGTATTTATATAAAATTATATTATTTTTGTAAGTTATTTTATAAAAATTTCGCTCATTTAAAATATCATTATATAAATGATTATAAAAAGGATTGTATGTCTGTTATTTTTCCTAAAAGCTAAAATGAATGAGGTAAGCTCCCGAGATTTGCTACCATGGGTGTGGTTCAATATTGCCAACGTGAGAACCGTACTAGGGTTGATTAAACGGAAAGAGCATAAGTTGGATATTGCATTATTGCTCCTAACAGTCTCATTTAAGGCGGTTAACAAAGTAAAAGAAACCAACCCATAATGAATTGTGAGTCGCAATGACTAAACGTTGTTAGATTCTTATACATGTATATATATATATATATAGTAATTATACATACAATTGTAAAGTGCGTAAACGCCGTATAATCGTTTTGAAAAAATATGAGATCCACTATTAAAAGATTAATTCTTTCATGTGAGTCTCATGTTTTATTCACTTTTTTCAAAACGTTGCACAATTCACAATTACAAATATTTTTTCTCATATATATATATATAATGAAACATCAAAATACTTCTACGATCTCATTTCATTCATCATGTGAAAATCAGTTACAAGACATCTCTTTCACAACAATAAAACTGATCTCAATTGGACCCTCTTCAATCCAGCAAGTCTCTCCATCCACATATAGCATATAGTGCCCTCTTAGCTAGCTCACGAGCTACACTATTCCCTTCTTTATAGGTAAATCTCACTTCCTATTTCTTTAATTGTCTTGTTCATGTATTCGTAACCAACCTACTCTTTTATCTCCTTTATTAGTTTTGTGCATCACACTCAAAGATAACTTTCTTAATATTTAGCTTACTGCATAACTCGATGGTCCTCCATAATGCATAAGCTTCTTCGAAGTCAGGTTCTCCAATAAAATCCTTTGCAGCACACAAAGCAATTAAAATCTCTCCTTTATGATCTCTTGCTATTATTCCTGTATTATATTGGGTTACCTTCGAAGGGGGTGATTGGAATATTTAGTCATTGAGAGAGAGAGGGTACTAAGTGGGGGGAGGAAAAGTATTTCTTCTTGATAACTTTTTCGAAGAAAGGAATAGTACTTTTTCAAAAAATTAAGGCAGCAATATGTACGAGAGAAGTATAGGTTTGACTTTACCCTGGTTGGTTATCAAAACTTCCAGCTAATTTATTTAGATTATATGTGTTGTACTCCTTTTTATATAAAAGTGGTCCCTCATATCTATGGTGACCTTTGAGTAAAGAGATTTACGTTTTCGTTTACGAGAAAAAACATTATTAACTTAAAAATATAAATATTAATGGAGGTTTTAATGTTGTGTTTCGTACTATTTTAGGTCAGATTTCAACAATTTAAAATTTCAAAACTAGATCTACAAAAATAGAGAAGAAGACAACTGAAAAATGGTGGTCTTGGGGTCAAGGAGTTTCCGATGTCAAAGTCAATAAATTTTTTTAGAAGTTTGTAAATAAGTGAGGGAATTTAAGAATCGGAGAATACTTCTTGTACCTGAAATTGCTATTTATACCAAGAGTCTGGAGAGATAGATCTTGTATATTTCCATGGAGTCCGTGTCTTTCGTATTATTATTTTTGTCAAAGTTTTTTAATATGATGTGGCTCTGCGATAGCGTTATTAATGTGACGTGTAGCTCGAGTAATAGTGTTATTAATGAAGTGTGGTTCCCCGATTTGCTTCATCCTGCTAGCATCCTTGGTGGTTCGTTGATATCTCTATGTCAGAGGATTGATGGTCCTTCTTACTTCATGCCCGTTTAAGTGGACAAGTATCCAAGGGTTGGACATTGTTCGAGAGGTCTCTAGGTCGGCAATTCTCATCTCCCTATAGTATGCTCCCTCTTGAAGGTTGTGTCCATGGAAGTCTACCCGTGGGCCAGACTGAAGAGTCCACTTGTTTTGAGCTGGACCTTCACTTCTTGTTTCTTCAGTTACCATTTTCAAGTCCTTTAAGACAGAAGGGGAAAAAATTCCTTACAAGAGGGGTAGAGAATTCTTACAATAAATAGAATGCATAATTTTATACACGCAACAATTTGAAACTGGTATAAAAATATGGTCCGCGTCCAAATTATTTGGTGACGAAATGACAGTCATAGAATAATGCATCCCATTGGAGGATCGGGATACTAGGACGGAAAGTTGCACTAGGAAATGCACATTTTAAAGATTTTGGAATTTTCCACACTCTCATCATCCATATTCTCGAGAAAAAAACAAAAAAAAAGAACGAATTCTGCTCCTGGCAAAATAGGAAACAGTGTATTGGCGAATTTGGGTGACAAATGGGTGACAAATGGGTAGACATGAGAGCACTAGGAGGATGGATCAAGAGATCAATGCTAGCTGGAGTAGCCTCTCTCCCTTTCTTTGGCACTGGAAAACGGGGTTATTTTCTATTTAAAATAATTCCTCGAGCTCTATGTTATCTGGTACCTAATGGCTGGCTACGATAAAAACGTTGATAATGTGTACAAATCAAGGCAACTCTCGTTTCCAAGTCAAAATATCATCACGTAATAAATAAATGGGAAATCTTATTTTTTAATAAGTATAAAACTTAAATAAATAAAAACTCTAAAAGATGAATTATTAAAAACAAGAAAAAGTGGCTGAGAAGCCGCTCCTTTTCCGGTTTCTCGAATTAGTAGTCTATTATACATTAGGTCTTGACATTTTGTGAGTATACAAATTATTTCATCTCATCTCATTTAATTATTATAAAATTTTTTAAATTTTTATATAAAATATAATAAATAATTTAATTTTTTTAAATTTTAAAATAAAATATAATAAATAATTTAATTTTTTTAAATTTTAAAATAAAAATTATATTAAAAAATTATTTTCAAATAATATTTTTTTTAATTTTTTAATTTTCATCTTATCTTTATAACTAAACGAGTTGCAGGAGATCCTTCTCGCATTAATGGACCATTATACATTAAGAACATCTTTGTCGCAAAACTCTTTCCAGTTACGAAAACTATTATTATTTTCATAATTTTTTTTACTACAGAAATAGAAGCAAATAATGAATGGTTAAAAACTATTTTGCCATTTAAAAATATTTAGATGGAATACGAATTTTCTGAATATTCTCAACGAAACATTGGACCTTAACATTCTAAACACCCAGTAGTTATCTATAGGGTATAAAAAATGGTTTTTTCATATTGTCAAAAGAGTGGAAAAAAAGTTTTTGGTATTGTCAAAGAGTTGAACAATAAAAATAGATGGAGTGCTTGATCAAATAGATTGGATCATCATCATCCTATACACTATATACTATATTTATTTTTATTTTTTTATTCTTCTTAAACTAATTAAAATTTTTCATTCATCATCTACATACCATATATTTGATAAAAAAAAAAATTATGATGTGTGATACATGATGAATAAAATTTTATAAATAGATAAAATAAAACAAATTATACAAAAATAATTACACAAACTGATGTGACTTCATCTAATCTGTTAGATTTACCTTATAATAAAAAAAATTTATAATCTAACAAATTATATAAAATTATATTAATTTATAAGATTATTTTTAAATAATTTCTTTGTCTCTATAATATTTCCTTAAAATAAATGCCAAGAGAGAAACGTAGCACGGATTGAGTCATAGAGTGGTGCCCTTCATAAAGACTAGTAGCTGCCACAGCCACAAACACCGAGGCTGCCGCCACAACAACCCCCACACCTCTTCTCACACCTACCGCAATAAGAAACCAGAATTGAAAAGAAAGCCGAAAAGACTATAAGAGCGATATCTTTGGCGGTCACCGCCCTCACTATATCACACGGATCGGATACGCACGCTGATTGCTTGCTTTTTATACCTCCGGAAAGAAAAAAGCGATTTAGCACTATTTTACCAATCGTTTCCGAACAGGTGCCCAGAAAATCCTGATGCAGACGCGCGCGATCGTGACAGTTAGCTTAAGTACAGGATAAACGTAAACCGTCGCCATGTCTTTCCTAGTTGGAATCTATGCCTTCTTTGGCTCTTTGTCCAACTACAACTAACGACAGCCAACAGGTTACAGTCAACAAGCCAACGATTCACTCCGCCAACTATAATTAAGGGTTAACGTTAGGTATAAGGAAAATACGCTATAAATAAATAGATTATATAAAAATAATTTTATAAATTATCATGAATTAATATATAATTCGTCATATTACAAATTTATTTTTATTATAAATATATTTAATAGAATAGATGAATTCATATCAATTTATAAGATTATTTTTATATAATTTATTTGTAGATATAATAGCCCTCTAGCTTTAATTATAATATTTAGATGTGTAAGTATTATGCAGAGATTTTATAAAAAAAATAAATTAGATTTTTTCTAATCTATATGCAGAGATTAGAAAAAAAATAATTTTTTCTTCATGAGATTTACATTTTTTAAAAAAAAAAAATCTACATATTGTTGTATACTTAAGATTTATACAAATATCAATATATATTATCATAAAATACTTTAAGATAAACATATAAATATAAAAACAAAATATAAAAACCAAGAAAAAAGCACCCACAAAAGAGAGATATTTATAGATAGACATAAAAAATAAAACAATTACAAAGTTAACGAAAACTAAGTAACTATTTGAATTCCAAATCAGAAAGTTAAGTGTAAAATCATAAAATTAAAAGCTCAAAAATCAAAAGATAATAGTATAAAATATTATAATATTATAAATTATTACATACTAATAAAAATAAATTAACATTTACGTTTATTTAAAACTAATAATTTTCTACCCTATCAAATCACCTTAATAGATAAAATATCTTTTTATAGAATAATAATATCCACATAATACATTTTATAATATATTTTATAATACATATTTTAAAATAATAATATTTTTTAAACGTGATGTTATTTTTATAAAATATTTTACTAAATTATTCTTCATTTTATAATATAATTATGTAATATATTATGAAAAGTCACGTGTTTATCATTTTTCTTCTATATATAATTGACCTTCAAAATTAACGGTCCGGTGAATTGCGGGACCCCAACCGCCCATATTATTATATTGTAGAAAAGCGAATATGCTTTGCTCTTCCTCTGCAAAAAGCCCAAATATCCCTTGCTCTCTCCGAGTCTCCTCCGGGTTGCTCTCTTTTTGGCCCTCTTACTCATCCTCGCCACATCATTTGCTTTCTTTTTCATACGATTAGTGCTGCTAGCTTTCTGTTCTTTGAATTTGAAAGCCCATATGGAGCTTGTGCGGGAGCTCTTTCTGACCGTCTCTCTTGCTCTTATCCTCTCTCTCCTCGTCGCTAAGCTGGTTTCCATGGCTATGGCTGCCGAGGCTGGCCTCCGCGACTCGCAGTTGAAATCGAGCCGCGATCAGGGTGAAGAGATTGTTATGGAGGAGATACGATTCGGAGAAGGATTGACGGTTCCGGTCTCCGAAAGCGAGACCAAGCTCCATGAATTATTCGAAGAAGAAGCTCCGGAAAAGGTCTATGAATTCGAAGGAGAATCGGGTGAGGCCGAGGATACCGTGAGAACCATGTATCGCGGGGGCTTGTCGGAAATATTACCAGAGGGTGGTTTGCATGAAGAAACCGAGGTCGAGAAGTTCCCGGAGGAGTTATCGGAGGAAAATATGGAGGATTCTGAGACTCCAAAAAAGAATTTAGAGAACAGAGTAGGCTTCGCATCGGCAGCAGAGAATGAAGTTGTTGCAGACTCTGAGGAAATTAGAAGGGTTGTGCTTGCCAAGAGTGAAGACAAGGAGGTGAGTTTTGATAGTGACGAAGATGATTGGGAGGGGATTGAAAGGAGTGAATTGGAGAAGGCTTTCGCGGAGGCTGCCAAGTTCGTTCTTGAGTCATCATCAGCGGGTAACGAGGACCGTTTGGCAATGGCAGGTGTTGGGAGTGATTTGCAGATGGAGTTGTACGGACTTCACAAGATTGCTACAGAAGGGCCTTGCCGCGACTCTCAGCCTATGGCTCTCAAGCTCTCTGCCCGCGCCAAGTGGTTCTAAACTTCCCTCTGCTTTCTGTTCTTTCTTTTCTTAATTGAATATAGTTGCTATGATGTGGATTTGTATCTATGCTTGCCGAATCGTCTCAACCAATTGAAAATGCTTGACTGAGGTCTAGAATTAGTTGAATTCTAGTCGGCATTGTATTATATCTATGGTTGTTAAAACAATAGACATTGATTGGGTAGAAGGAACGGAGACAGATAAGACTTATCAACGGACTCTTTATCCGTTTTCTTTTTCTCAAGAGGCGATTTTGAGAATCAACCAAAGAATGATATAAATTAGTCATTGTGTCAGGCAGCGTGTAGATCAACTTTATTAGGGAGATGAACTGAGCGAATCACCAATTGGATGTTTTAAAACACTTGTATCAACTCGTAAAGGGAAAGACAAGGATGAAGTAGGAAGTGGTATACAGAAGAAAACACCAATTAATCTGCAATTAGCATGGTTGTTAAGGTGAAAATAACTTTTTGCTCAGTGCACATTCTTTTCCTCTCTTTGAACTTCTTAGTAGTTATGTTCTCGAAAAGTTAGCACAAGATCAGTTAGATCCTCTAATAATCAAACATAATCTGACACATTAGTACTTGTAAAATCTTTTACTAGAGAACTTTTTAAAACTTAAACAAAAACCTGAATGGGAAAACACTCTAGGGATTGCCATAAACCAAATTGCACTGTATAGCTTGATTGCTAGTAATAATAACAGGGTTGAAAGCTGCTATCTGTGAGTGATCGGGGCACTGGTTACGTTGTGCAAGGAATTCTTGGCAAAGGCTGGGGCAAATGAGTCCAGAGGTGGCAATGGAGCAGTATATCAAACTTCTCTCAGATAGAGTTCCTGACTGGATGGAAGGAAAATTTGCCGTAAGTCTTTTGCTGTTGGTCACTTTGTCTTTATGAATTTCTTAATAATTCTCCCATGGAGAATCTTTTGCTCAAGTTAATTGGATATCATTCTTTGTACAGGGGGACATTAAACCTGAATCCTCAGAAGCAGGAATATCCAGTTCTGTTGCTTTTGACTTGAGCACATCTTCACATCATCAATCTAATGATTTTGATGAAAGGTAGACTACTATATTTGATGCCTCCATCTGTTTAAATGTCTTATCTTTGTTTATTGTATCGCAGTTTTCTGCACATTCTTTTCCCCCTTGCAGGAAACCAGAACAGAAGACCGGAACTGAGGGAGGTGATAGTACTGCAGGCTCATACTCTGAGTACAAGGTATGATTTGAAAGTTGAGCCCATTTCATTTACTTATCCCTCATTTTAAGTATCTCAGGTACCATTAGTGATGTGAGCTTTTGCAGAAAAGTATACATTTAATCAATTTTACAATACAAGCAATTGAGAATTGATTTTTATGCTTTTATTACTAGAGCAGGAGTTACAAAAAAGAACCAGTTTAGGAGCTAACTATGTCAATATTGAATCGGAATGTACATGGGGATTTCTAAGCTGAACTTTAAAGAAAACAAAGCAATTTTGTAGGAATGTCTTAAAATAGGTAGCTGTCGCCCTTTATTTGCATTAATGAACTCAGCAAACCCTGCAACAATATGACTGAAATTTGTTCAAGTTAAGGTCCATTTATAAATTTGTCATGATTTGAACTTGTAGGTGATGCCATCTGGTCTTCAGTTATTTTGTAACATGAATAGTAGAAGGCATCTTTGTTTTTTTTTTTTCTTTCAAATCTTAAATTGGCATTGTCTGGGTAAATAACCCCAATATCAAAAGCAACACGGCTTTTTACCTTTCTTGTGCTTCTTAGCAAATTGGGCCCAATGTTCATTCTTGGTTAGTACTTAGATGAACCAATTGAAGGACAACCAACCATTTACTTGGTGAATCAATGATTAATCAGAATGTTGATTTCAGCTGAATTGTTGCGAGTAGCTAGGATATGAAGGTTTGCCCATACACTGTGCCTATTAAGTCTTCTTCAACTTGAATTGTCTGGTTTTCTGGTCTTGCAGTTCTCAGTTCATAATTCATGCCTCCTACTTCCAAGTTTGCTTTGATTTGCCCCTATATCTTGCTTCTAAGTGCTCCCATCTTATGTCCCTAACTAATCTCCCAGTTTCTGATCTTTATTGATGTGTAATGTGGAGGTATTTAGATAAATAAATCGTATATGGAACTATATATAATATAGTCTAGTGTGAACATTTCAGGCCAAAGAATAACAGAATTGGTCTGTTTATTGCTCACCCCAACCAAAGGGGCCATTCTCCTGGATTTGCTTGACTAGGTACAGGACTGAATCTTATCTCCAAGTCTAGAATAAGCTCCAAGCCTCCAAGTCTGAGAGGTTCTTGTGCTGTTTAGACTATCATATGTGTGTCCTGAGATCATGATGTTGTTTTAGTGTTATAAAAACTATTTATGTATGTATTGTGCATATGGGTGTGAATATATATAATTATCTGGGGATCCCCTAAATTCTAATTCATTATTTGGTTGGTCGAGTGATTTTTCGTAGAATTTATTACTCTTTTGATCCTTCATGGAAGTTTTTCTCTGCTGATTTTCCCTGCAATGTTTCCCCATTTCTTTTCTTTGTGATCGCTGCTCTTCAAAGTTTTTGTCCTTGACTCTGGCATTAATTAAATGGTGTTGGAATTCCACAAAGCAGTGTCAAAGAGAAGTTTGACAAAAATGTCTAAGAGATTTGCACCCCAGAGAGAATTGTGTTTGTCGTGACTGATTGTTTAATATTCATTCCCATGCAATTAAAAGTTACCCTCACGTTTTAGATTGTGGAAACGGTGAGCTTGTTGGTTAAGGGTTTCCAAATAACTAATGAGCTCGGAAAGGATAGCTTGCCGTGTTTTTCCTTCTCAACCCTCGTAGTTTAAGAAGCTAGGGCCATCCTTGGCGGAAATAACTTGCATAGCTGGTTGGAAAATTTGACTGGCAATAAGTTTTTGACTTTTCCTGGAAAGTGGGGGGGGGGGGGAAGCAAAAGGAAAGAAAAAAGTATAGCTTAACTCTGCAAAATCAGATTTCCCATTGATGAGGATAAAGGCACATGACATTAGGAAATTGAGAGTCCGTTAATTGGTTTATTACACAATACGTACACCTCAAGTTCCATATTTGGACGGGGAGCTAAAACGAAAGAGAATAGGAACATTTTCGGTTTTCTTCTCTAAAGATCCTTTATATCCTGGAGAAAAAGTCATCCTTATTATCCCTTCCATTAAAGAGACTAGTTTCGGTTAGTTTGTTCCAGGAGGATTAACATACGACCCCCCACCGTACCCTGAACCTGAGCCAAATCCACTTCCTCCACCATTACCACCCCCAAACCCAGACCCAAATCCAAAGCCACCACCCCCTCCCCCTCCTGAACCAGACCCACCATTGCCACCATTACCACCACCTGAACCATACCCTCCACCTTGGCCGCCACCATTGCCATTGCCTGAGCCCCCGCCGCTATCACCAATGCATGACCCGTAACCACTACCACCATTTGTTGTATATAATATAAATCATACTAAGAACAAGAATCACAATCATCAATAGTTTAGAAAATATACATGTGGAAGACATCTTGAAAACAAATCTTGATATTCCACAAATATTAGCAGCCAAATCTTCCCCTACTTACTCCTTACAAAAGTATTAGTCTTCAATGGAGCAAGCCAATAAACACATATGGAGAGGAGAGGAGGCCTAGCCATATATATAGAAAACTTATGGACTCATGGAGTCCTCCCATTAGAGATTCAAATCCCAATAAAGTTTAAGAAATTTCCAGAATAAAACCCTTAAGATTCCCAATAAGATTTAGGAAATTTTCGGAATAAAACCTTTAAGCTTCATGGCCTACATACGTAATTTACCACATTAAATAGGATATCATCTTATATTACTAAGGTGCAAATAATCTCAAATGATCACTCAACATATTGAGTTTAACCAAAGTACCATTACATTATGAGCTATATATCTAACCCGTTTTTATAAAACACAAAATATGCAATCAAATGAAGTCTATATTTTGAAAATATTCTAACAACATTTCCAAAACCTCCATCAATGGACCCAGGGCACTCCCACTCATGCCATGCCCTCCCTCCTTCATAACTAATGGTTGTAAGCCCTAGATGGTTGACCTCCTCCCTAAAACTACTGCGTAGCCCATTGCCCAAGCCATATGTCTCAGTACCGCTCCAGAACCTCCCTTCTTTAGAAGCCTCAACCAGGGTATGGCTAAAGAGTCCCACAACTAAGAAACTGAGGCTCCATGAAAACACATTAGTTTTTCTTCTCATTGCTCCTCTCTTTCGAAACACAACTACAATCCTACAAACAACACGAGAATCCCTTAGGTAAAAGACATCAGAAGGTGTTGTTGGCATCGTGTTTCGTAGGTTTAGGCAACTCTACACTAGTAGTGCTCAAACGATCACCTGCATAGTGACAGGGGGACCTTGGGATCCGTTGAATCTCTGATGCTTAAGTTAGTATGGTGTTTGAGGATGAAAGTGAAGTATATAGACGATGATAGTGTTAGATTCTATTGTAAGATCGATCACTTGTTTGCTGCTGGTAGTGTTTTATTTATACTTGCCGACTTGATCTCCACGGTAATGGAGTGTTGCATAGCAGGAGATAATATGCTTATGCTATCTATTCGCCGAGCTATTCTGGTGCCGTCAATTCACCGAACTAGGAAGTACTCAAGGTTGTTGTACGTTGCTTTGGTCTTAGGCCGCATTGAATGCGGCATGACTTTTGCTCTGGGCTGCATTGAATTCGGTATGGCTTCTGCTTTGGGCCGCATTGAATGCGGCATGCCTTCTATTCTGGGTTCTTTTCATCTCATTAATACTAGGTGTGAATCGCCACAAGGTTTCTCATTTGGTACTGAGTGCTATGTTTCTTCCCTTTTAAGTCTTGCTTGCATTTCTTGTCTTGTTTCCTGATGTGAACATGATCCGACCCGGGTCTCATACCCGAGCTTTGACCTAGGTGTTATCGTCTGACCCAATCCATATTATGTACCTGGGCCCTAATCCGGACCTTGTCTTTGGCCCGATCCAACCCAGACCTCATATGCAACAAATTAATTTAATTAAGAAGTTTTTCTTTCTTGGATGGATAAGCAAAGATGGAATCAGAGGTCAATGCTTACCACAATGTTCCCCGCTGCCTTTAGCCTTCCACTTCGTGTGGGAAATGAGTTGAAAGTTCAGTCAAGGAGAAAAAAAAAAGTAGCGGAGTTGCTATGACCACGTTGTTTGTGGATCATGCAGGCGAAGCAGCACAGAGAAAACATTTGGTGATCAAACTGCAATAAAATCAAATATTTTAAATTTTTTCATCTAATCATTACCTAATTAATCATCACAACTTTATCAAACTTTCAAACAAAACACAAAAAATGATTTAATTTTTTAAATTCTAAAATAACAATTATATTCTAACAATATTTTAACTTTATAATTTTTTTATTCAACTTTTTATATCTCATTTTCTAAAATTCAATAAAACATCTTAACTCAAATAATTTAATTACTATTCACAGATCATTTTACTATTATTCACAAATTTTTTCTTTCATCTTAACTTATAAATACTGGCGACCACATTTGACAGGGATGAACCATGTCTCTGTTGAGATTTAGGTTTCTGGTTATTTTAGATAAAATGAGATGAAATGAGATAAAATATTTTAAATATTAGTAAAATTTTTAAGTTAAGATGAGATAAAATAATTTGTAAAAAAATATGTATTTGGACAGTAAGATGAGATAATTTTTTACTTTTGAGATTTGAAAAAAATATGGATCTCACTATTAATTAGATAGCCGAAAAGGTTACTGTTCACTCATTTACGTACTGTTCACTATTATTTTGCACTGTTCAGTTACTGATCACTGTTTATTACTCTTTATTTAAGTGGATATTTTTAAAATTTAGAGATGAAATATAATATATTTGGATAGAAAAAACTAATATATAGTACAGATGAGATGAAAAATCGTATAACCAAACTGAGGCTTAAATGAGAAGTGTTAGAGACATAATTATATAAAATTAAATCTATAAATTGACATATATCAAACCTATCACTTTATATATTTATTATTTCTGATTAGTGCGAATACCGCTGCCTGCCTGCCTTTCGCTGTTATAATCAGGATCCAACTCCAAAGTGCTTCAATAATTAAGGCAAAGGAAAACTCATGCCTATTGGTTGTTGCAAGTTCAAGTCAGTCGGACTGTAAAGCATTAAGCATTCACATGATTCAATTGGGCAATCAGACCAGAGTCGACTCAGATGAAATTATTTGCGAACGATATCTTATTTCCAAATCATAGGAACGGGAAAAGGACATATCAGCAAGTGCAACTCCCAATAATTCCATTCAGTTTTGTCGGATACGAAAAGTGATTTGTGTCCATCTTAAAAAGTCTAAGGAAAATGCTGACTTTCTCCCCCCATTTTGCTGCTTTTATATTTTATTTTTTTATTTCATAATTAAGAAAATGATTATTAATAACTTTATATATTTTTAAAAATATTTAAAATTAAAAAAAAAATTACACCAACGATACATCTGACGGTAAATCATCGACTAGCACTGTCCAAAAGTCAAATGGGTTACGAAATGGCACATTCCTTCGCAGTTTCAGGCCACGTTTGTACCCGTACCGATAGAATTTTTAAAATTCTTAAACAAATTTATAATTTTATTTACAAACATTAACATAAAATATTTTTAAATCAAATATATTTATTCAATTTATTACCTAATCATTATCCAAAAACCAAAATTCAATATAGCTTTTAAAAATTTTAAAACAAAACATAAAAATCAATACAATTTTTACAAACTTTAAAACAAAAATTATATTTAAATAATTTTTTAACTTTATAATATTTTTATTCAACTTTTTATCTTTTATTTTCAAAATATAATAAAATATCATAATTCAAACTATTTCGTTACTATTTACAGAATTATGAAATATTTTAATTTTCTAAAAGAAGCCGGATAGGTTTGGATAGTGAGATGAGAATTTTTTATTTTAGATGAAAATTTAAAATATTATTTTTTAATATTATTATTTTTTTGAGATTTGAAAAAGTTGAATTATTTATTATATTTTGTGTAAAAATTTAAAAAAATTGTAATCATAAAATGAGAATTTTGTATCTTATCTCACTTTCTAAAGCTATCCTTGTAATGGGATCAAGAAGTTCACGACTTTCTCTTTTTCATGGGCATTATTAAATATTAATTTTCCTGCAAATTTTTTTGTCATAAATGCTTCAAGAATGATCTAAAACTTACTAAATAGATAAATAATATTTACAATTTTAGAGTATATAAGTCTCATTCACTCTCTTAAAAAAATAGATAAATTTGAGATTCAAATGAAAATTTTATTTTTGTAACAATGGGGCCTATTTTATTTTAAAAAGAGTATACAGAATTTGCATATTTTATATATAATATTACTCTACTAAATATGTTCTTCCTTATTATTTACTATAATTGCTTTTGAACCTATTTGAGTATCATTTAAAATCAATTCACCAAAGGCCGTGTTAATCGACAAGTGGTCGATTGTGACAACCGGAAAACAAACATGCTATTATTAAATGCAGAGGAAAACATGCTATTATTAAATCCAAACCAGATCCGACGTAGATGATACTTAACTAACAAAGTATCTGATCAATCTTCAGTACATTAGTACGCGAGCAAAGCATCAGCTATCAGAGAAATCACTATCTCATAGTAGTTTCGTAATCACCTATTACTAGCGGCGGAGGTGAATGATGTTACAGAGTGGGTAAGTACTATAAAATCGTTTTGATAAAAAAAAATAAGATTTATTATTATTATTTTTTATGTAAATTTCATATTTATTAATTTTTTTTAAAATGATTATATAACGTTTGCACACTCCACGATTACAAAAATAATTTCTCTTTTATAATATATGCTAAACAATGCTAACATGGTATATATAGAGTGTTGAACTAAGTTGTTGATATCTATTTATAAAATATATTTGATATCAAATTACGTCAATTTATAAATTAAGTACGACTAATATTTCTTGTCTCATATGATGATTATATTTTAATTTGTTTGTTGTTAATAGGATGCTCAGTTGGTTTCGGTGTTATTTTATCATTAAAAAAAATATGTAATTTAAGTTGTGTTTGGATAGTGAGGTATTTTTAAGTATTCTATAAATAGTAATGAAAAAATAATGATAGAATATTAAATAATAATAAAAAATATGTAAAAAATAATAATAAAATAATAAATAATAGTGAGATATAAAACTAGGATTTAAATCTAATCATACATGTATATCTACAGATTATTTATATAATTATGGGATCGTCGTTCATTGGGTAGAAGGTAATTGCTTCAGGGAGGAAAAGTGTACTTCCTCTGGAGGCCTCCCAGAATTCCTATGAACAATAAGTGGCCATCCCACTAAACTTTAGGGATAGAGCATTAGACTATGTGGCATGCGTAAGTGGGTTTGTTGGCGAAAAGTAAAAGAGATAATAAACTTACCCACGAAGAAAACGCAACACCTTCCATTAATTACTGAAGACTACTGAAGTTGTTGTATGTATATAACTTCAAGCTTGTGGTTCCAATTGAGTCAGTTGTGACTTTCTTTCCTCTTCAAAATTCAGTTCTTTCCTCCCTGTGAAACGTGATGATGGGAAGAAAGGAAAGATTGCCTTAAAGTAAAGGAAGACACCTCCCTCCCAAATTTACAGCCTAGTTTGCAGGGACGAAGCCATGATTTATGTAGAGGCAGTCCGTAAGAAATATAAAAGTTTGTATATGATAAAAATCAAAAGATTACTTTAACACTGTTTATTTTCCTTTGAAAAAGAGTAATGTCTTTGGACAATTCACAAAGTACTACTGTACTGCGCTGGATAACGTGGTTGGCACCATGTGGATGATTTGAAGTATCAATGTACACTTTTGGCATTGACGACCCAAAAGCTATGTCGATTACCAAGCTATAAATAAGAAGTGATTGAGATTTTGGATTGCACATTTTTGGCATTCGAATTGAAAGTAACAGGCAACCTACTAGATTCAAGATTTTTGTCCGAGCTTCCTAACCCAGTCCTTTCTCTTATGATTATTGGTCCATCCTTGTGTCAATTCACTGCTTTGAGATACCTAGCTTTACTAATTACTAGTTAGAAGTTAGAACAAGACGTCACAATAAAACAAAAGGAAATCATAAGGCATTTAATTTGCCTAAGATGACTATTATAGCCAGAAAGAGATTATACAAAATCAATCCCACAAAAAATCTACTTTACAATAAAAATAATTTTACATTCTTATGAACCGCATAAAGGCACGTCAGTTTGTTAAGTCAATTTTATGTAATCCTTTTATGTCTAAAGCATTTTTCTCTGCTTAATAACACCAATTATTTGCCTTACAAAATCTGTATCCAGACTTTGAGGGAGTGGGATTTACACATGGACCTAGAATTCCGATTCAGCACTCAATTGAAACTATATTAAGTAGCAAGTAAAAATGAAGATTGAACAAAACACCTCCTCTAATGCCCATGCCATATTCACTTGCGTATTGCATTTCAGAAACAGAAATAGCCAAACACTCGACCTCCAAAATTGCCTGAAACCCCTTTGTCTCACAAGATTATGGCTTTCAAGCTTCTACAGATGGTTCTACTCGTAATGTTCTTACGCTCAAACGCTGTAGCAGGAGACCAAAACCAGAAAGCAAAACAGACTTTCATAGTTCGCATGGACAAAACCAGCATGCCGTCAAATTTCAATGATCACTCTGAGTGGTATTCCGCATCTTTAAAATCAGTATCGGACGCGGCGGGTATACTTTACACTTACAACAATTTAATCCATGGCTTCTCCACAAGACTTACCGCCAAGGAAGCTGAGTCACTCGGAAAGCAACCAGGAATCATCTCTCTCCTGCCTGAAGTGAGATATGAGCTTCACACAACTCGGACGCCAGCGTTCCTTGGATTAGATAAAAACGAGGCTCTCCTCCCCACGCCCAATCAAGTGAGCGACGTGATTGTCGGAGTATTCGACACGGGTGTATGGCCCGAGATAAAGAGCTTTGACGACACGGGGCTTGGGCCTGCACCGAATGGCTGGAAAGGTGAATGTCAAGTGGGTACGAACTTTACTTTATCAAGCTGTAACAATAAACTTATTGGCGCAAGGTTTTTCTCTAATGGATATGAACAAGCGGACGGAAAGATTGACACAAGCACGGAATCTAAATCACCTAGGGACGATGATGGCCATGGAACTCACACCTCAACAACAGCGGCCGGATCCCCCGTTGCAGGAGCTGACCTCTTTGGCTATGCTTCTGGGACCGCTCGTGGTATGGCCACACATGCCCGAATCGCCATGTACAAGGTTTGCTGGTTTGGTGGATGTTTCGGCTCAGATATTTTGGCTGCAATGGAGAAGGCCATTGAAGATGGGGTCCATGTTATCTCCATGTCTATTGGGGGAGGAACATCCGACTACTCCGAAGACGTTATTGCCACAGCAGCTTTCAATGCAGTAGCCCGGGGTATCCTTGTATCGTGCTCGGCAGGGAATAGTGGACCCAGTCCGGGAACTTTAACCAACGTAGCGCCTTGGCTAACCACCGTGGGTGCAGGAACCTTGGACCGTGATTTTCCCACCGATGTTAGTCTCGGAAACGGAAAGAGTTACACCGGTATATCACTCTATGCCGGGAAACCGTTGCCTGATTCTCAAGTACCGCTTGTTTACGCTCGAAGTGTAAGCAACGAGTCGTATGGTCATATGTGCTTGATTGGCACTCTGATTCCTGCAAAAGTTGCTGGGAAAATTGTGGTATGTGATAGAGGATCGAGTGCGCGGGTCGAAAAGGGTGTGGTGGTTAAAAAAGCTGGCGGCGTAGGAATGATATTAGCTAACACAGGTTCTTATGGGGAGGAGCTAGTAGCCGATGCACATATTTTGCCTACAGCAGCTGTTGGGCAAAAAACAGGCGATGCCATAAAGAACTATATTCTCTCAACTCCCAATCCCACGGCTATAGTTGGAAACGCAGTGACAAAATTAGGAGTTCAACCATCACCGGTTATTGCAGCATTCAGTTCTAGAGGTCCAAATCCAATCACTCCAGAAATACTCAAACCGGATGTTATAGCACCAGGAGTCAATATCCTAGCTGGGTGGACAGGTGCGAATGGACCAACAGGGTTAGAAAATGATGCCAGGCGTGTAAGCTTCAACATCATTTCTGGTACATCCATGTCCTGTCCCCATGTCAGCGGCTTAGCCGCACTCCTCAAGGCTGCTCACCCGGAATGGAGCCCTGCAGCTATAAAGTCTGCCCTCATGACCACGGCTTACACTGCATACAAAAATGAGGAAACCATACTGGATGTTGCTTCTGGAAAAGCATCAACACCTTTTGATTTCGGTGCCGGACATGTGAATCCAGTGGCTGCTCTTGATCCCGGCCTTGTATATAACACCACGGTAGCCGACTACCTGGACTTCTTGTGCGCCTTGAACTATAGCTCAAGTAAGATCAAGCAAGCCACAAACAGAGACTTCACCTGTGATTCCAGCAAGCAATACAGCAAAAGTGACTTGAATTACCCATCTTTTGTTGTTCCACTGGAGACAGCTTCAGGCAAAGGGGGCAGCATTGGGGTGTCAACCACCGTTAAATACACTAGATCTCTGACTAATGTGGGCGCCCCAGCAACATATAAGGTCATCGTGTCTTCACAGGATCCCTTCGTGAAGATCGTGGTGGAGCCTGAATCGCTGGTTTTCGACAAACATTATGAGAAGAAGAGTTATACAGTGACATTCATTGCCACTTCCATGCCTTCTGGCTCAACCAGTTTCGCTCGTTTGGAATGGTCGGATGGGACTCATTTCGTTCGCAGCCCAGTCGCTTTCATCTGGACATAAATAATAACAGGCTCCGAGCTCCAAGGTCTGGCTGCTCCCTTTATGTTTTTATAATGAATTTATTTGTCTTGTACATATTACAGCAACCGAGCAATGGGGGCCGGTTGCGGGTTAAATCCAAGGAAAATAATTGCAAAGCAAATCATGTAAAATTGAATTCCATCTAGTCTCTCATGTTGTCTGTAATGGCTCACATAATTAAAGAAAATAAAAAGGGGATTGGTTTCGCAGCTTTTCTTTGATTTTTTTCATGAAACGTATTCCAGTACAAAGTTTGAACAGGGTAGCGGGAGCTGCTATTTCGCTCGAAGTCAATTATTTCTGAGTCGCAACAAAACCAATACTGGCAGTAGGGTGCAATTGCATAGAGTCCTTAGGGATTAAATAGGGGCAACCCAACTGAAATTTTTTCGTCTGGTTTCTTAGGCTAAAGAAGCTCTAGATTGTGGTGGCTTGCTATTTGTAATACTTATGTTCTCTAACTGTATAGCAACAAACTGATTGCATGCTTCGTTCCCCCACAATGGAAACCATGGACCCTTCCATTCTGTGACTACAACTCTCAAGTATGTAAATTAAATATTAGCAAATTTCAGCAACTTGTAATATAATCTCTTATGCTATATAACTTTATATTGCAATTTTGTAGCAGTCTCATTCTCAAATTCGAGCAGAAAACCAATGCCTCTAAAGTTTTTTCCCTGAGCACAACTGAATGAAAGAGGATCTTATATCATTCCGGGTCTTTTATTATGATGGAATTCAAATGTTAATGACAAAACATATTCAAGAGTAGGGGGGGCCATTTGCTCCTGCTAATTGCAGTTATCTATTTTATGCCCTTTAAAGAAACCAAGGAATTATATGGACCTTCCTTTCCTTTTCCTTTTTTGGAATTAAAATCATCCTATCAATTCATACATTTAGATGAAAAAGGAACTTCGGAAGAAACTTGCAGTTATCTAAGCAAATCATCGGCATTCATTACTATCAAGAATTTCTCCTATAGGTAAATTGCCCCATAAAGTTGTGATTGATATGCAAAGAAGACTGGCCATCTAATTAAATTTCACACGAAATTTGGAGCTAGTCTCCCGTTTCTATACAACTTTGCGCAATTGCATGGTCACAAAAACAAATCCAAATGAATGTACTGATCACATTTCCACTACACTTTCACGTCCCTAATACATTCTTGAACCCATGGTTTCAAGTTTCATTGCTAAGATAGGCTTAATTAACTGAAAATATGATGCAACATTTTTTTTTTTGTCAAGTCCTTTCATATTCCCGTCTCCTTAGAACTCAAGGAAACAGATGTACAACGTATAGAACAGATCCTGTTCAAGTAAGGTCGAATATGATGCAACATATAATCCAAAATGAAGAACATTAATAATGATTTTTAACAATTACGGATCCTAACTCTACAAGCTCATAAACCATTGGATAATGCAAGAATTAGACGATACTGACTTTTGACATGGATCCTGACTTTTGACTTTTAAAGAATTCGTTTGAAGACAAGGAGAGATCGCTGGAGGAGCTTAAAGTTTTATTTTTTAGAACTCTATATACGTGGGCCGTTGTTGTTGACTTCAATGGCATGGACCTACATGACTTTCTTGTCTCTAATGCACCTACTTAGTTTAGGGCATACTTTTGTTTTCTATTAGAGTTCTGTACATGGCTATGCCTATTCATTGATCAATAAAATTTGTTTACTTATTATTCAAAAAAAAAAAAAAAACTGCACTTCCCAAAATATCTTTAAAAAAAAAACATCAATCATCATTCAGAATTCCCTATTGACTGACAAATAGGAAGGTAATAGGTATCAAGCTGCCAATTTTATGTTTCACACCTTCCCAAACTTCTTCTCCTAAGCAATCTTTAACAGGCAATGGTATTAACTGAGTGGAAATTGGAATAGCTCAAATTCTTAAGTTCCAGAGAAACTAAATGCAGTAGACAACATGTGATAATGCATTAAAAGACCATTGAAGAATGAGTAAATGAGTAGATTCCCCCCCCCCCTTCTCTCTCTCTCTATCTCTCTCCAGAACCTGGATTTGGGCATATAGATCAAACAAATGCCAACTGATACAGAAAAAAAAATCAAAACTTGGTAATATGGATGGTGAAAAATTAAACAATTTAGCTGATGTTTTGAGGACCACTGAGTTGGTCAGGAAAGAAAAATGGAAGCTAGAGATATACTTTTAAACTGGTTGTCAGGCTATAAGCAATACTACCATCCCAATCTTTCATGTAGATTTCACTTGTAGGAGCAACTAAAGTGAACGTTCTGGTCATCACTCATATGATGCCATCATAGGTACTATTAAAACACAAACTAAGTAGACATAGATATGAAAACACATAACCGTGTGTTTAAATGGACATGGGTGTACACTAGTTGCATAAAACATATATATGATTATTTGTTCGTAGGCAAAAGTGCAACTGAGATTCAGGAGTTACCATCATAAGATTCAAGTTGATAAAGAACATGATCTTGCCAATGGCCACATATTATCTTGACATTATCCCGGTCACTCCAACCAGTGCGGAGCATTCATGCATGAACTTTCCAAGTGGGCTTCAACAAAAGCATGCGTGACAGGTACACAATTCTTTTTAGCAGTATCCACAAGACCCATTCCAAATCCAATGTTCAGAATGTGACCACCGCCTGAGCAAACAGCTTTGGCATGAGCCTCCACCAAAGGTTTCTCCCAAGCCATCATGACAGCCTTGTTGTCAGCGTCCATCAGCTTATCCTCACTAAAAGTGAGGCCAGACAGAATTTAGATTAATTTTGACATCTAGTTTCAATAGATAATTAAAATAGAGAAGACATGAGATTCGCCCAAAACACAGATAAAACAACTCTAAAAATTATTGATTAATAGTAAAATTCGAAATTATTTTATGAAGCCCACAAGCCGGACTTAAATAGTTACAAAATTCGAAATTAGGAAGATTTTTCCAAAAATGAAAAAATCTAAATTATTGTATGAGAAGTTAATACATAAATAAACAAGAAGACTACCAAAAATTTGGTCAAAATCAGAATCACTTCCAAACTTGAAACCAAATATTTACTAACAAGGCAAGAATGAGCATAAATGTATGATTTGAGGGAAAATAACTAATATTGCCCTTAGTCCAAGGAAGATATTAAGTTTTTCCTTCCATATTTGTACAGATTCATCTTCTTAAGGTAATACTTCAATGCTATCAATGTAGAATCTGGACCTAGATACCTCATATTAATTTGGGTTTGCATCAAAAAGTAACCCTGTATTCCAAGTAATCTCCATCGAGATTCCATTAAAACGCAAGAGCTCATTAGCTCCATAAACAAATCCAATTAAAGAGACCGAACCCATTTTAAGCTAAACATAGGATATCCATTGTCCAAAGAAGTAAGAATATTAACTCCATGACGAGTTATTATCAACCAAATCAAATGTATTTGAATAATGACGTAATCCACGCTTGTATGATAAAAATAAATAATACATCTTATAAAATGCATTTGTTTCATAAAAATGTTCATGATCATTGGTTGGTAGTGGTTAACTGAGGGTCTCAGCCCCAAAAAATTCTAATGAATCATTTATCGACTCCTTGAGAAAACAGCAATTGGTACTGGGATACATGTATCCATCTATGGCTTATGTAATTTGTTTGTATATCACACTTTTGGTTAACTGAAGTTGATTAGTGCAGAAGAGAGAGGAACGGAGAGGGAGGGGCAGTTTCCGGTGAAGCAAAAAACAAAGCAAGAAAAGCGCGTTACCGGCGTTGAAGAGGATTTCAGAAGCGCCCAGGTAGCCAGCTTCCACAGCGAGATCACCGGAGAGGGTGTTCCCAGGGCGCGCCAGATGTGAGAAGGGTCTTGACCACAAGGGCATGGCCGTGCTTGGCCGCGTCCATGAGCGGAGTGAGGACTTGCCCGTCGAAATAGGACAAGTCCACTCGGACTCTATCAGAATTCTCAGTTTGTCCGAGTCGCCACTCCTTGCGGCCACGAATAGTAGCTCGTCTTCGTCGTCCATGTCTGCGCTGTGCGAGAGAGACAATGAAAGGATGAAATTGAAACCCTTGCTTGCGCACTTCCTAAGGTCTCTTTTTTTTATTTTTTTATTTTTAAGCCTCGTTTGTTTTCGGAAATAAGATGAGATGAGAAGAGATGAGATTTTTTTAAATGAGATGAATTATTTATTTTATTTATATTAAAATTTAAAAAAGTTATAATGATTAGGTGAGAGAAGATGAGATGAATTTGAAAAAATTGAATTGTTTATTTTATTTTGTATTGGAATTAAGAAAAATGTAATGATGAAATTAAGATGAGATGAAATATTTTTCAAAAAGAAACGAGGACTGCTGCGTTTGGATCCTCAACCCAATTCAACTCATCATTACAACTTTTTCAAATTTCAATACAAAATATAATAAATAATTCAACTTTTTCAAATTTCAAAACAACTTTAATATTAAAAAATAATATTCTAATAATATTTTATCATCTCAACTCAACTCAACTCAACATCCAAACTCACCCAATTCTCTTTTTCTTGGCACCCCCTAAGGTTTCAATGCTGTATTTTTTTTCATCTTCCTTTTATCTTCTTATAATATTATATTAGATAAGTAAAAATATTTATTATAATTTATTAATGATTTATCATCTAATATTATATTATAAAATAATAAATAAATTTTTTTCCTGTAGCTATTGTCTAGGAATCATGCTACCTATTTTGGATTTAGTACGTTTTTTCTCCTATTGTTAGTTGCATTTTCTGCCTCTCAGAAACTATACTCAAATCCGAGTTTATGGAAGGCCAGAAGATAAAGACCGGAGTTATGATAAAGTTACAACTCAATAACAATTTATATACAATTATATAATAAAATATTATTATTTTAAATTTAATTATGATTTTTACTTTTAATTTGATATGATTAAATATAATAAAAATTATTATTATATTTAAAATTATTTATAAATTATGAATAGGTAGCCTATTACTATCTTAATAAATTCCCACGTCCCACCAATTATGAGGATATACAGTGACATAAGTCCTTGAGAAAGACTTTTCTACAGAGCACGTCATGTAATTTAAAAAGACTTTTCTCTTTAATCCGACGGCCTGGAAAAATTTCTTCATCATTTATTTTTTTTATCATTATCTAATCATTATATGATGTAATATTAGATAATAAATTTATAAATAAAATATAATAAATATTTTTTAATTATTTAATAACACATCATAAAATGATGAGAAGATAATAAAAATTAAAATGATGAATAAAATTACTCTATAAATTATTTACATCAAAGAATATTAGAACCTTTAACTTAGAGAGAGCACGAGTTTCGTTTGGTTACTAAATTTATCTCAATTTATTATTATATTTTTTTTAAATTTTAACATAAAATATAATAAATAATTTAATTTTTTTAAATTTTAAAATAATAATAATATTAAAAAATAATATTCAAATAATATTTTATCAACTCAACTCATTTCAACATCTAAACACAGTCTAAGAAATCAATTTCTAAGAGTTGATAGAGAGAATGATGAGTCTTGTATATCATTTATGACTACTGATTGAATTTTCCGAACAATACTAAAATTTTAATTATATAGTAAAGCTAGAGAGACAGAGATCTAGATTTTAAATTCGAATAACAACTCTTAAAAATCCAAATCACTACAACATGAGAGAGTGCCTATTCGTCTAGTTGGACAATAGCATTCCTCTTCCTCTTCGCATATATCGTGGGCTCTCTGGCCCACTTACTTAGTTTGGGCTAGTCGGAGAAGAGATGTGCATGGGATATATCATATCGGTAGCATATTTGAATGGCGATCCATAATTTTTTTTTTTTTTAAGATAAATAAAACTTAAACACAAATTGCATTCATTACATGCTGCAACCCCACACTCTCTCCGCCATTTAAAATATACGCGACTTTACTTTTTACTAAATATGAAATATAAGAGTAAAAAAGTAAAGTCACGTGTTTTTAAATGATGTGTAGAAGTGTAAGATTTATGTCTATAATTTCTACATATATAAATGACGCACAGTTTTACGAGTCATGTAGAACAGCAGGACGGAGGTGATTCATGGAACTTAGAACATAATATACAGTTCCATATGAGGTTAAGTGCTCCATGTTGAGGGTTAAGTTAGCGCATTTGTTGGTTTTTCGTTTGCATTTTTGGGTCAAATGAATCTGTGTCGGCTTGCTCAAGGTTGATCAATCCTTAAACCGGTCCCAATCTTCTTTTTATAAAAATAAAACTCATCTTCAGGCAAAACGTAATGCTTCTGGCTTGCTAACATTTCTGCCGCTGTAGCCTTTATCATAAACCATAGCTCTCAGCCGAAGTTTTAACGGAATCTATTTCGTGGCAAATCTTGTACAAACTTGTTTAAATATTGAACAATAATTTCATGTATCTTAAATATTGTCATTCTTGCTCATATATATTGAACTGAAATACTCAAAATGATTTTATGTATCAACAATAACAGTCATTATAATATAGTACTATAATCAGTTTGAGGGTTTATTTTATGAATTTTTTATGATTAGGATATTTATTTTAGAGATTTTGCCAAGAATCGTGGCAATTTGCCTTTGGTTTTTTTTTTAAAGGTGGAATTGACATTTAGGCCTCATTTATTTTTGAAAAATATCTCATCTCATCTCATTTTATTTCAATTTTATCATTATATTTTTTTAAATTCTAATACAAAATAAAATAAATAATTTAATTTTTTTAAATTCATCTTATCTTCTCTCACCTAATCATTACAACTTTCTTAAATTCTAATACAAAATAAAATAAACAATTTAATTTTTTCAAATTCTAAAATAAAAATAATATTAAAAAATATATTTTAATAATATTTTATTTTATTTTTTAATTTTAATATCAATTTATCTCATCTAAAATAAAAGAGACCTAGATTATATAATTTTTCAGCTTTTTTAAGCTGCCAGCGTAGTAAAGTGATTTCTCGTTCGAAACAAGGCCGAGGCTGCCTGCAGAAAACGATCACCTCGCACTGAAATCTTTAGCCCAACGAGTCGCAAGTGTCGAAACAGGACAAGGCCATCAATTTCAGTCTTCACTGAAAAAAGCATGTTGACCACTATTTTAACGTTTCTATTTAGTTGAGATATTTTTATTAAAAGTTAAATAAATTTTTATTATAATATAATTTTTATTTTAAATTTTTTATTAAAATTTAGATTAAAATTTAAAAAAATCGTAATAATTATTTAAAAATAAATAATTTTCTTTTATATAACCAAACCAACCATTATTTTTTCCTCTCCGCAAAGTGCAAAGCATCCCACCATGACATCTTCTTTTCCAAAATTACTTTGTCCTCTTTCTTTGTTAGAAGCAGGACAACATTTCAAGCTTCCACTGCCGTTACCATCCAAAATGGTATAATTTATGACTACAATTTGATGACAGTTATACTAAACAATCACATTTATTCGGCTTCAATCTTCGATTACAACCAACGGTATGCTTGTCCAAGATTTTCGAGACTTGCGGCTTAACTCACATGATAAATTGTATTTATCTTAAATTTTAATTATTTTATTATCAATTATACTGATTTATGAGAACAGTTATTCTATTCTAAATCTAATGTGTAGAAGTAGAACACACCAATTAACATCATGTTTTGTACATATTCGGATCTTGAGTCTTGGGTATTTCATCTGTACACTTAAGAAAATAAGGAAAGTGGGAGCCATTGGTAAACGTTGGGAAGTCTCCGATACTTAAGTCAGTATATCTCCTTAATAGTTTATGTGTGAACTTAGAGAAATCAGGGATAGTTCTTTGTACTTGGGATTGCCTTTTATAATAGGTTTCTAGATGGTGACAACTCATACCTAACTTTGGGGAGTCAATGTAATTTCAATTGTTCACTTTGTCAAAATCCTTTAATGCGACTTAATTTATGGGGCGGCGTCATTAATGTGGTATAGAGTACAGGGAATGAAGCTCTTAACGCAACGTTGCTCCCTTACTCACTTTACCCTATAGACGTTCCTATCAGGAGATCAAGGATTTCATGCATCTCTCACCCACCTGCCTGCACATGTGCTCTAGGATTAGGTGTTATCAGGGGGGGACGAGGCAGCAAGTCTCACTTGCCCCTAGCATATGCTTTTACCACACATGGGTTACTTCGTATGCGGGTTTTTGCTCATGGGCCGACTGCTTTGTAGAGACCCGTTGACTATTTTTAGAGTAAGGTCGTTGAGCTTGACCATGTTCTCTGACTCGCTCCCCTATAAATCTCTCATGAGCTTGCTATACTGGCCAATAAGAGGGAAAAATTTCCTTACAAAACCATTATTTTTGAAAGTAAGTGATGTCATGTAACTATGTAAGCAATACGTGGTATAGAGGCCTTAGCATACTAGTAATTAAATGATTTTATAGATTAATCGCTTAAATTGCAAATTATTTAAAAGATAATGCATAGACTAATGTAATTAAAGATAATGAAATTTAATAACAACAATAATATATCCATGTCAAAAAGGGCTGCTATTTTATTGTTGTTGGCGCATATCTCTCCCACCGTATTGTGGTTCAAGAGGACCCATTTGCCTAATGATTACCCTGTTAATAAGTTAAGTCTCCCACCCATGGAAATTAGAAAAAGACTGTCTAACCTCCAACCTTCCAATCCTTATCAACCGGTCAAACTAGAATAAACATTACATCAATATACCATTCAAATTCAAAACATTACATCTTAACCTTTTTTTTTTTTTAATTCGTTCATCTTCAGCTTAAGAAAAATAATATCTTGTGATGAGTTTTATGTTTGTGACCTTTTATAGGGAAAGTGGTGACGTCAATTTTAACAAAGTTCAAAAATAAAAAAAATATTGATGCTTCCGAGACTAAATATAATAAATTTTTAATAAAAAGTTTAAATTTAAAATGTAAGTATTAATTTTATTAAAGAGTATTGCTAGATACAAGCCCCAAATGTACAAGTCCCGTACAAGTCTTTTGTAAAAATGTAGACCCATCAAGAAAAAATAAGTTTTTCACACTTTTTCATAATATGATCCACTTTTTTATAAAGGACTTGTGTGGGGTTTATACATTTGGGACTTGTATATATCATTTCTCTTTATTAAAACATAAATCACAAAAACTATCTTAATTTTTTTTATTTTATTGTTAATGTATAAAATAAATAATAATCTATTTTATCGATTTAATTTTTTTTAAATAAATAATAATTTTACGCGGTATTGGAATTCGCATATTAGTGGTGGGACATTCTTTAAATTCTGCCCATTTTTTTTTTGGTTTTTTTTTGGGTTTCCTTTTACTTTATCGTACGAAATTCGTGATAGAATCTGGTGTGGTGTAATATAAAGGGCAAGATGACATCCACTTATCGAGTAATATGGCCCGCTAGGGAAAAAAAGAAGAAAAAAAGAGTTGTGGCCCACGCAACTTGCTTGACTGGAATAGTATCTTTGAGAATCTTTTACTGCCTTAACGTTCCTTTATATTACAATCATCAAAGGGTAATAATATGCAGCCCAATAACTGGATCAATAATTGTGAAAAAATATTTTTATTCAAAAAATTAGAAAAACAATAAACTTATAATTCTATACAAAATAAAAGGTAATTTGTAAATTAAAATTTTATTTTTTATAAAATAACATAATCACATGAATTGATTGTAAAATAAGGTGTAAGGGAGTTGTACGTGTATTATTAAATTTTTTAAAAATATTTATGGGAACCTATTTTACCCATAATCTTATAAAAATATTTTTATCATTAATTATTCTTCTTATAAACGGAAGGGTTCTCTTTCATCCAAAAATTCTATAGATTTCTTCACAATTAATATGAGAGTATTTATGTGTGGTTTGTTCTTAATTTGAGATATCCTCTTAAGCCTTTGACCCCACGTACAAGAGTGGTACCTATTGTAACTATATTCTTGTACCTATATGTCATGATCTTTGAAATTATTTTGATAAATAATTGGGAAAATATTATTATTCATTATAAGTTTTGTAATTTTGTTTTTCTCCTAAAAACATTCATCTCCAACTAGTGATGATATCACCGACTTGTCTCCTCTTTTTTTTTAGTTCTACAATGATAAGACATCTTCAGAATTTATAAACCATTACCTTACTGTTTAATTTGTTACTACAAATACGGAACATACAAGATAATGATCTACACGTAAGTATTTGACATGTTTTTTTAGATACATAAGTCTATATAGACCTTTGTAAAAAAAAAAAAATCTCACTTTAAAAAAATATTAAAAAAATTATTAACTTTTATTGAGGTTACTTTTTTATAAAGAACTAACACGAAATTTAGAAAAATGATATATATAGTCATGGAATGTATAAGTTCTACATATTCTTTTAAAAAAAGTGAATGAAAATAGAATTCATATAAAAATAAGAATTTTTAAATAATAAATTTAATTTGTTTTTAAAAGAGTGCATTATATTTATATAATCTATAAATATATCTAGTATTAGTTCAAAATTTATACGATAATACTTAACAAGTTTGATTGAAGGGGAAAAGATATAATATTTTAATTTGTGTTCTTAGACTTGGTCAACAAAACTACAAAATCAAAAGAGTAGGGGGAGGGAGAGAGAGAGATTGACTGCGAAACTCTTTCTGGCCTTTTGCAGCTTTTTCTCTATTTTGGCTTCCAAAGAAGGGGAAAACGGGATAAGGACCGTAGCAAGTGCCACCTCCACCCCCAGTTGGAATTTTGGGATAACGTTTCGCATCGGACAGTAAATGCAATTTGACCAGATCCTAACGAGTCCAAGCGCAACGTAATTATTGCGGTGTTGTTTGGAGGTAGCTAACAACATTAATTACATCATTAAAATGCCTTAAACTTGCAACGAATCTGGGTAGGTGGATTTTGTTGCCTCCTAGTCAAGCAAAGCATCTTGGATGTGGTAGGCTCGTTTAAATTATCTGGTTTCTCAGTCACTAAGGGTGCGTTTGGTTGTTGAAATGAGTTGAGTTGAGTTGAGTTTAGATAATAAAATATTATTAAAATATTATTTTTGAATATTTTTATTATTTTGAAATTTGAAAAAGTTGAATTATTTATTATATTTTGTGTTGGAATTTGAAAAAGTTGTAATGATGAGTGAGATGAGATGAGTTTGGTTAAGGAACCAAACGAAGCCTTAACTGTTTGACATAATGCGCACATGAACACGAACGTTTAATAACTAATATGAGAAGGCACTGTTACTGTCAATGGAGTTTGTATTTCCAATTGTATTGTGGCCAGAAGATCCGTTGAATCTGCGTTCACACAAACAAAAAGGCATGCATATGATTCAAATATAATAGTGGGTCCGATATAAAAAGAGATAGATACTCGATGCTTAAAAGAAAAAATTCTGTTCTGAGCTTTGACCAACGAGACAGAAAAGACTCGCTCGTTTAATTTTGAAACTTCGGCCCGTGAGCCTCTACGCAAACTATACAGTTGACGCAACCGAACTGATGGCATTCTAATAGTTTTCGGATGGAAAATATTTTTCTTACAATTAAGAGATGTATAGAGATAGTATGCTAGTTTGTAAGACACGTATTCCTCTTATTCTGTCAAGAGACATATGTCCTATATTCAGAAAATTTAGTTCAAATAAAACCCAGAATGAAGCCAAAATCGGAGATCCATAAAGGGAGCCAATAATAAAGCATATTTGAATCGAGCAATTATGGAAGATGGTAAACTCTCGTAGAAGAGAGTGGAGACACAACATTAAGATTCGGGAACAAGATAGAATTACAGAGCAGCCATACGGAGAAAAATGCGTGCCTTCTTTTACGGGTCATGTCCCTTCTCTTCTTTTAAGCCTCAAAGCACAATGAATGAGATAGAGAGAGACATATTCCTTCTTTTTACATCTTTTTATATCGGTCTCTCCTTCTCTGAAGACATGCAGATAAAGTCTCGGACCATATCTCCTTTGGCTTTAACCCCAATATAAATTTGTCAACAGGGTCCTCTCTGTCCCTACTCGCAGATTGCCATAAGAAGAAGATTATCCCCCACCACATACACACAAATCGCACGCAAACACAGAGAGGCATAAGCTGCTACACACAGTGATTCATACATATTTTTGATCTTAGATAGAGAGAGAGAGAGAGAGAGAAAGGAGGGTGTCTCTGTGTAGTGGTATGATGGATAAAAGCTGTCAATCCTCTGCAGACTCTACCACCACAACCACTACTGCTTCTGCTGTTACAACTACTAGCAGCAGCAATACCGCTACCAGTATTAATGCCAACAGAGACCAATACCTCAGACACCTCAACAAGCTCTCCCACAAGATCTCTAAGCCAATCATCAAAAAACCCCCTTTTGATCCCCCCAATCAAACGCAAAATCTTAATCATAATCACCCACCACCGCAACCACAACCGCAACCAGCATCTCAGCCGTTGGTCCAGCAGCAGGCGCAGCAACAGCAGCAGCAACATCAGCCGCCGGTGTACAATATCAACAAAAACGACTTCAGGGACGTGGTCCAGAAGCTCACCGGCTCACCGGCCCACGAGCGTTTCTCCACGCCGCCACCTATTCACCCACCCAAGCCTCCCAGCTCCCGACTCCAGCGTATTCGCCCTCCACCCCTGGCACACGTTTACAATCGCCCCCCTCCCCTACTAAACAGCGCCGTCCATCCACCACAACTAGCCACTATAAACCCTAATATTCCCATTACCGCCCCCCTTTCCAACTTCGGCCTAATTGGACGGTCTATAACTCCGTTATCGCCTTTGCCGCCGTTCCCAACAGTTCACGCGGCGGCTGAGTCGCCCGTCTCGGCCTACATGCGGTACCTCCAGAACTCAGTGTCCACCGTCGATCCGAACCCTAAACATTTCTCCGGATTCTCACCGTTAGCCCCTCTAGTGTCGCCCCGCTGGAACAATTCAACTCCGCCGCTGCCGCATCAGCATCAACTTCCACCGCCGCAGCAGGGAATATTTCCTCCGCCGACTTCATCTACTACTCAGCCACAGTTCCCGATGCCGAACTCACCGCTTCCATTCGGGTGTTTGAATTCACCGAGGTCACCGTATCCTTTGCACTCCCCAGGCCTGCTATTTTCACCTTCTTCCGGTCAATTAGGGTTTCCGCAGCTCCCGCTTTCTCCCACAGTGCCGGTGCACAGCCCTAGATGGAGAGCTCTCTGAGTTTCTTCTTCAGGTAATCCTTTTTCTGAAGACGATGTCGTTCGTATCAGGCTTAGCGTTTTGGTTTTTATGGCTTTGTAAATGATTGGGGGGGTTAGGGTTATTCAATCACTGGTGGTTGGATTGGGAACATTATCCACCACTGGTTAATTTTAGAGTTTCTTGTGTAAATTTCATAAGAAAGACATATGAAAAAGGAAAACCCTAGATTTGTTTTTTGCTTTTTGTTGGATATTTGGGTGGGAAACTTAGAGAAGTTATAGAATTATGGTCGAACGTTGTTCTTATCAGTTAATTGTTGTGAAAATGTCTATGCACTTCATTTTTTCCGTCTTTGCCGATTCAGTTTTACGTATGTGCAGATCATTATTTAAATATGCTGATTATTATTGTTAGTAGTATGGCAATTTGGCTAACTTTTGCCACATCACGCATACTTCATATATGCATGAGATTTCTATGGTATCAAGATTTGCTTCCGGAGTTGGCTGCGAATCTAAATTTAGCTACTTGTTTCAGCTCCTTGTATTGCCATATATGACTTCTCATGTCTTGTTGTTTTTTAACTTTGTGGTTGAATCCTAATAGATGCAATTTGATTTTTGTTGTTTGAGGCCCCGAGGGATACACTTTTTCATGACATAACATGGCGCACTAGAGATTGCCATGCTAGGTGGCTTCTTGCTCTGATATAGTGATATGATGATTTTGCCTTTTGACTTGGATGCTTACACGACTGTGGGGGAGTTATAGTCATATGATGGAGTTACCAACAATTTTGAAAGGTCCAGAAATCCATGATATGACTGGACTGAGGCTTAGCTTTATGCATGATAGATATAAGCTTTGTGGATCTTCTTTCACAATAAGGCATTTACTAATGTTGATAGATTTATGTGTACTGATTTATTGATTTAGGCGTATGTTTCACTGTCTCCCCATTTACTAAGGGTAGTGATAGGGTTACTACCCTATTGTTCATGGGTAGGGTAGTAGATGGATAGTAGTAAGGTAGTAACCCTATCATTATTCATTTGAGTTTACTAATGGGGGAGTGGAACAGTGTCTGGGCTTGATGATCAGGTTTATTGTAACTGATGCTCATATTTGGTTATTCTTAAAGTTGGGTGAGTGCTAGACATTAATCTAACTAGCAATAATGTAACTGATGCTCAGATTTGGTTATTCTTAACGTTGGGTTAGAGCTAGACATTAATCTAACTAGCAATAATGTTAGTGATTGTCTGGGAGAGAAACGATATGCTTTTTGAAAGTTCTCTGTTTCAGGCTATTTGTGATGCAAGTATGTTTGTGGATATATACTACATTCTGGAAACTTTTAACATACTACAAATATTCGTCCCTTCTAGAGGAGTATATTTTCCCATCTCCGTAGGTTTTAAATGCTACACGTCCAATGGGATGGCACTCATTGTATGTCTTGTGACCAATGATCAGGTTTAGTTAAGACATGTGGTGCAAGTAGGGGAGGAGCTCAAATTAATTGTACTTAGGTTGATGATTGTTTAGAGAGGTTCAAGTTTAGGTTTGAAGTTTTAAGTCCTTTTGAAATATATTTTATAATTAAGTTCAGTGGAGAGGAGCTTTACGGCTTGTTTGGATAGTGAGATGAGATGAGATGAGGTGAGATGGTTTTTGTAGCCGAACGAGCCCTTAGCAAATCTTATATTTCTAGGGAGTGCATCGCTGACCAATAATTGTTTTTATATGCTATATATATTATCGTTTTGGGCATTTTCTTGGTCCTGTTGAGTTGATAGTTGACCGAGTCCTGGAACTCCCAAGTCTCTTTTAATAATTTGTGATTTGTTATTCCCCACTATCTTCTTACTGTGGGGTTGTTGGGAGTGCCTAATACATTATGGTTTTTTTTTTTTTTTAAATGTTGCTCCTTTACTGCAGTTTTCAGCCTGGGAGGATTGATATAATCTTAACCTTTATAACATGTTCATCATAGTCAATGGTAGTATTCTTCATAACCTACTGTTTTTGTGATGTAAGTTGTTCCTGAATCTAGTACTTGTGGGAATTAAGGCAATTGATATGTCTATATATATATATATATATATATATATTGGCCTCTTCTCTTTTAGCTTGTCCATGGTTTAATCGGGGAGCTAAAAGCAGGCATCGAAAACCATTCCTTTCGTTTTCCACCGTGAGTCCATTTGGCTGTTGAAAACAGAGGGTATCTGTCATAGCAAAAGCATAATTGGCGAAGTAAACAAGATGAGCAGCAGCGGTTCTGGCGGGCGCCGGGCTGCGGGCATTCCAATCGTGAAAGGATGAACCACGAAGCAGCCTCTGACCGGTCTTTCTAAACTTCTGGGTCAATTCATCTTTAGGATCTAACTGATATCATGATATGTAACTAAAAGAAGACAGAAAAATTAAACAATATTGCGACATGTACCCGGCGTTGCATATTGTTTGCGGAATCTGTTGATGTGACCGGTATTATTTATATTAAAAAAAACGAAAATAGAGGTAGAAGCAAATCAAACCCAATCATTGTCTCAGCTGCTAAAGATCTTCTAGCGCCAAAATTCAAAATGGGTCTTGCTTGCAAAGTAAAAAAAAAGTGAGTATACGAACGAGAGTGTTGTGAAAAAAGTGAGAAGATGAAGATGAGAAGAAGTTGTGCAATAGATGCAGAGAAGAAGTGAGACGAAAAAAATGAGTCTACACGAATAACGTGATCTTAATGTTCTTTGTGGGGAAGGAAAGCTTGCTGTCAAAGCTGTGCTCCTTCATTCTTTTGTTTCCTCTTCATGTTTGAATCAAATCGTCATGATTTTAGATGTAAACGAAATGCCTCGTTTCATTTTATACACGTAGATAGCCATGTACGTCGATTCCCCAACCCCAGATGCAAGTAACTTTTTTCAAAATGAAATAAGCTATATCATCAGTAGAGAAGTATTGCAACTTGCTTTTTTCAATTTATATATATATATATATATATATATATATATAAATATAATATCATGCTTTTAGAAAGCTTTTGCGGACCAATTTTTCTTTTAGAAAACCTCAATTTGATTAAGATTTTGGATTAGACTTTGGATTTTGAGAAAGGATCAACCCACGCGATCAATTCACGCCTCGATAGATACTCAATTCACATCCTCTAGGTTCGAACAGACTCGGTGGACGGGGGGCTCAAACTCTTTCTAGGGAGCTTACCAATTCAAAGGGTAGAAAATGTAATTCCTGCGGGAAAAGAGAGTGAAGTTCCGAGCCGGCATATGCATGCAACAAAATTCTTTTCCCCTGTATAGACGTTCACGAGGACCGAGTCTTGGCTGTATCAAGTGAAATATTTAGTCATAGTTTAGTTATACAGATAAGATGAAAATTTAATAAAATATTATTTTTTATTTTACTTATCAACAAAAATATTATTTTTTATTTTGAAATTTTAGTTGAATTGTTTATTATATTTTATTTAAGAATTTAAAAAAATTATAATATTTAAATAGGATGAAATGAGATTATTTATATAGCCAAACGAGACCTTAAGTTACAAAGATATTTTACTAAAGCAAATTTACACACTGAGATGGTTTAATCTTGAATGTCAAATTATAAGTTATTTTAATTATAAACTAAATTTAATATATCACATAAAATCATATCAATTTAAATTTAATTTTATAAAATCTCTTTGTAGTAGAGACACATTATATCTAATAATTACAATTCCTTTTTCCCGGATAATCCTATTTCAAGATGATTTTTTTTTTCTACAAACATAAGGTATAAAGTGGGCACCACATAAGACCAATTTCATCAAGAGAGTGGTCCCATTAAACACTTGATGTTGAAACAATGCTCCTTTCCGAATTGCATTCAACCCAGATAACGTGACTGGCTGATTGGACATACATAATGTGACAATGAAAACAAAATTTCAGAATGTTATTAACTTATTATGCCGCTGACCGTCCCATCCCATAATACACGGTCTATCGTACCGCAGACTGATTAGTCCACAAACATGATGAAGGGGGAACATCGCCAGCACACCACACCAATGGAAGAAAAGAAAACTCCCTCAGTGAGCACTAGCACTGATTTTTTTTTTTTAATATGTTGGACTTTCTTGCATTGATATTGATTTATGTATCCCTACATAAACTTCAAGCGCAATCTCAACATTTTTTGTATTCATAACCTAAAAGTCTTGACAGGAAAGAAAAAAACACCAAAAGTCTACAATGGAATATTTGGAATCTCGTGTAGAGTACGTTTGAATAGATAGCTAATAAAATGGTATAGAGAAAAAAATAGACAATTGAATGATGGAATGCATTTGAAAAAAACTGTAACATTAATATAATAGATTAACAGGGGACAAATAAAACTTTAAGCAAGCTAATACCGATCCTTTAATGCGACTATAACATTCCAAAATTTGGTGGCATGGTTACACAGTTAACAATTCTTTTTTGTTGGGAGTTTATAACTGTTACCCAGCTCTAAACAATCCGCTATCCCCTTATTATTATTATTGTTATTATTATTATTAACTTGTCATCTTCTATAACCCCTTCTTTCCCCTCCTCGCCCCTCTCCATCTCTCGTACCAAATACAATATTAGGCCTTATCAATAATCATCATCAGCAGAAAGCTCGGTAGAACCATGGGAACATTGAATGGATGTAGATCATATAAATGTTTAAAGAATAATGATAGGTTTCTATTCTACTACTATCCATCTACTATTCTTTTGTATTTAATTTTTTTTAATTTTTAATTTTTAATTTTACTTAATGATTAAAGAAGTGAGTATTAATAAAATTATATATATTTTTAATTTTTTTCTTAATAATTAAAGATGTCAAAAAAATATTTAAAAAAATACAAAAACTTAAATCACTTGGATAATAAATGAGTAGCAATAAGGTACTAACTACCCACGTTTAAAGGATCAAAAAGCATTTTCCATGTTTAAAAGATACCGAACAATTATGAGCTGTACCAATCACTTTATATGACTATATTACGGGCCACATGTCAATCTGTTGGGGACCAGTACGTCCAGACACATATTCCAACTCTCCGCAATAAAAATTAAAAAAAAAAAAAAGGTCATACAGCAATGCTTCAACCTCGTGCCCCTTTAGAAAAAGTAATTCACCACATGTCAATGATGGTTTAATGCCTCATCACACGCAGACAACTCATAATGAGTCAACAAAATTCACAAGCTTCAGCTTTCGACCATAATTTCACAAGGTTCATCGCGCAACACCAACGACTATTTAATTGGATGCCAATCACAGTTCAAACAGGCTATCGTAATTATTTTCGATTCAAACGCAAATCAAAGCCTATACAACGTAAACTGAACTAGTCTAACTCAGCCAAACGTAAGGAAATTATAGAGTGGACTGCAGTAGTGTGGAGAAAACCATCAGAGGAAAATCGGTTACAGCATTGATCGCGAGAGCAAAAACGAGCTCATGCTCATGCTCTGGGAAACAATTAACTATGCTCATGGTGGGTATTCTGAAAGCATTCATCAAACATCCAACAAACGTATCAATGCACCTTCTGATCTGATAGAATAGGATTCCAATCAAACTAAAGCAAGACATACCCATTTTGATGGATCAATCAACTTCCACAAGTAGAAAACAAAAAAAATAAGAAGCTAATGATAGAAAATATACTTTAAAAATGAAGGTACATCCAGAAACACAATAACGTGATAGGACAGGCTAAAAGGACTCGGAACGCCCATCAATTTGGTAACAATAAACAAAAATGCCTAAAACTTGGTAGCAGCGAAATTAGTAACAAGCACCTTCTCACCTTCTCCAGTTAAAACGCACAGAGGAGAAGTTGGGAGTCTAACACATAGTTCAATGAGCTGCCTGCTGTTCATCATCCCGCTTGGGTGCTGCTTCTTTGATCTCATCTGCCCCATCATCCTACATGGAATCCAGAAACAATTCAGAATCAAAACAAATATTAATAAATGAAACAACAGTGATGCAGGAGAGGGGAAAATAGGGCATAACCAAGAAGGATCTAGTACAAAACCTGCATGTCAGAGCTCCAAAGAGTGAGGTTGTCACGGAGAAGTTGCATGATCAAAGTGCTATCCTTGTATGACTCCTCACCCAGGGTATCCAACTCGGCAATTGCTTCATCAAAAGCCTGATTGGCACATTCATAGGTGACACAAATTAAAAGAACTCATATGAGACTAAAAGTCGAAATCAAAATAGAGTAAAGTCATATCAGTTATATTTTTTTGGCTTGACCCGGTTCTACTATTAGGCCCTGAGAAGGCAGAACAGTCCAACAGATCGTGGTCAAAACAACACAACCACCTTAAGACTAAACAAAGGAGGCCTTGCCATTTATTTGGACTGGAAACCCAAGAAAAAATTAGGTAAATTTATTTTTCATTTCAATAAAAAATAACACTTGCTTGCTTGCGTAGCTAGAGATGATCAATCTACAAAAAAAAAAAAAGTGCAAGACATCTATGCAAATATATATATATATATATACACATATATTAATATGAAGATAATGACGTTCAGGTTCCCCAACCTGTTTAGCAAGATTGCAAGCACGATCAGGGGAATTCAGAATCTCATAGTGAAACACAGAGAAGTTCAGAGCAAGCCCAAGCCGGATTGGATGTGTAGGAGCCAGCTCAGCGTTGGCAATGTCCTGCAGACAGAAACCCATATTCGATAAGTTTATAACACAGAGAAGCAGCGAATGAAACCTGAATTATGATCATTACGGAACCTATAATCAAGCATATAATCGAAGTTACAAATAAAGAAACACAAAAAAGAAAGATATCAGCAACGTTCTCTGCACAAAATAAATAGTAGTAATTTAAAGCAGAAACTAAATGCAGAAGTAAAGTTTTCCATAAAAACTGAGATAAATAAATGCATTCGCGTAATCTACGCTCCAACGGTCAGTTGCAAAGAAAATGAAAGATTTAACAAAACAGTAAACACCTAAAACTCTTGTATTTCTTTCGCATGCATATCTAAATTGAACACAAAGTTATTCAAAATCAATAATTTCAAATGCAGCGTCAATGTCGATCTAAATCCTAAACATAATAACACATCCACAAAATATTACTAATATAAGCCGAAGAGCCAGCCTATACATTAAAAACAAATTATAGTTACAGTATATAGGAGCATTTAAAAAAAAAAAAATATGGAAGCCTACAAGCAAAAGGCAGGATAACGATGAGGAATTAAAGTGACCTGAGCGGATTTGTAGGCAGTGAGGGTGCTCTCGGCGGCTTCCTTGCGGTCGGCTCCGGTCTTGAACTCTGCCAAGTACCTGTGGTAATCGCCTTTCATCTTCAGATAGAAGACCTTGGAGTCACCGGAGGAGGCGGAAGGAATGAGGCGCGAGTCGAGGAGCTTGAGAATGCCGTCGCAGATGGAGGAGAGCTCCGACTCGATCTTGGATCGGTAGTCGCGGATCGTGGCCACGTGGTCCTCGTTGCCACGGCTCTCCTCCTTCTGCTCGATGGAGGAGATTATGCGCCAGGAGGCTCGACGCGCCCCGATCACGTTCTTGTAGGCCACCGAGAGAAGGTTACGCTCCTCCACGGACAGCTCTTCGTTCTCCACCGCGGCGGCCGTGACCTTCTCCATGAACTCCACCATCTCCTCGTAGCGCTCGGCCTGCTCGGCCAGCTTCGCCATGTACACGTTCTCTTCGCGAGCTGTCGCCATTTTCTTGATTCAATAACACAGAAGAGAGAAAGAGAGGTGAATTACAAATTAGACGGTTAGATCTAGGTTGTGAAATATTGGGGACTTTCAAAACAAAAATAGTAAAGTGGGGGAAGAGTGGCCTTTTTTTGTGCTACTCTGGGACGATAATTGCGTTGGGAGTTTGAATTTATGAACTAAACGTGGGCCGTTCGATCTAAGGAATTGTGTTAATTTCAGATCGGATGGTTCGCAATATTATATCATGTCTGACAAATATTAAAAGTGAAATATTTCGTAAATAATATTGTTTGATGTGATGCATTATATTATAAAATTATTTTTATTATAAAATAAATCTAATATATTATATAAATTTATATAAATTTATAAATTTATTTTTATAGAATATCTTTATGACTATAACATTTCTTATATTAAATGTACTAAGATAAAATTATAAAGTCAGGTTTCATAAAATAAGAGAATATTTAATAATAAACGAGCTTCATATTTATCGTAAAGATATTTTCTGATTAATATTAGGGTGTTTAAGTGAAAACAAATTATATGTCAAATATTGAGAGTACATAGCGATGTTCAAGCTATTGATTATTTTTTGTATGCTTTTAAACCTTTTTTAGTTATATTCGGACGGGAGTTTTTTGAAAAAAATAAACAAGTAATGATCTCTTTCCATCTTAGATTTTATCTTCTCTAATCAAACCGGTCGATCTGATTTAATTGAAGTAATTTTAGAAGTCTTACACATCAATTAGTAATTTAGTATAATTAAAACTGATAAAATTTAAAAGTAAAATAATAATAATAATAATATGATTTTTAAAACAAATAAAAGAAAGATAAAGATGGTCGAAAAAGCAGTAGTCCTATGAGATTCAGGCCTTTAATGCCCTTCGGCCCAGCTAGCAATGGATGCCAGCCATCTTTGCAACCAATCCTTGCCCAGTGACTGGGCTGCAGTTAAAAACGGATGGTTTAGAAAAGGCCCAGCTGCTTGACAAGTATTTGATGATGCTGCCACCATTTAAAATCAAATATTGTAAAAAAAAAATAAAATAAAAATTTATGATAGTCAGTTATAGATATTAATAAATAAAATGAATGGATCTTATAATATTATTATACATTATATTTACAGTCGTAGAATGCATAATCGGACACTTATTTTGAAATAAATAAATAAATATAGGATACATATGAAAAAATTAATTTTTAATAATAAACTCTACTATCTTTTAAAAATAGTAAGCATCGCTTGCACAACCCATAAATACACGTAGCATTACTTATATCTCTTTCATTTTTCTCCATTAGACATGTAAGGTATCTGATTAAAGTAGTTCTTTTTTAAAGTTTTGCCAAGTGTTAATAAAGTGCATTCAATATTGCTCTTATAGCACTCTTTGTTTATGGTATCTAGGAAAAAATAACTAAGATGGATTGTTTTCTGTGGTTAAGGAAAGAAACAAATCCAATTTCTCATACAGTACTCCTTATTATATATTACTTCTGGTTGATAATGTACCTGAACAACCATAAGGAATCTCATTTTTTATATAAAACACCCGTGATTAAAATATAAGAAAATAAAATAAAAATTAAAGTAGTTCTACCCGTTTCGTGGTCAGCATCTAGAATATATCTTACGGCGCCACAAAGCAAGTCGTAATCCAGTTTTGCGTTCGAAGCTCGATCCGGTTGGAAAACGGCACTCTCACATGATTTCCACGCTCAACAGCCCGCTATAATTACTTGAAACAAAGGGCAGATGGGGCAATATTGTGTGTACAAACTGATTGCTTTAATAAGGCTCACTGTAACTTATAGCCTACAGAAAATAATCATTCCAAACCAGACCAAAGAAAGCCCACTGTAAGGTGGAAGTCAATACAGGCCCCAGGTTTAGTTTTACATCACTTTGAATTTTAGTAACTCCTGTTTCTCGGTCATCTTTTACCATTTATACAGTCATCATCACTTGGAAGGGACGCAAATCTTATCACACCATTTAATTTTCCGACGCAGCTCAAAAGAAAGAAAAAAAATCATGGACTCATGTACAATCGAGCAGATCAGCAAAATACAACTGATATATGATGCCTGTAATGCTGTATTTTCTCAGAAGGAGCTTCCAAATTTCCAACAAATTCAATGGCTGAGGAATCTCCTAGGTATTGCATGTTGCGCTTAATTTATCGGTCATATGTTTGCATGATATATCATTGTGCTAGGTTTCAGGCCATCAGCTAGATCTTCTGTAATTTTTTTATTTTTTTTGAATCGTGAATGTAGACATAACCACAGCCATAGATCTTGGAATCGATGAGTTTGGCCTCTGTGGATCTCCCTCAACAAGCCCAAAAAGTGTCGAGGGATTGATTTGTGGGCAAGGCGTCCGTAACATCACTTACATTCATATTCATGAATGTGACAATTTCTCTGTAAGTAGAAACATATATGTTTATTCCTAGCTAGAGATATTTTTTTTTCCTTTCGCGTTACATGTGCTGATCTGGGCAGACAATCTATACAGTAAATACTAGACAGACGTGTTCCTTTCATGGTAGATCGTGAAAGAATTATATATGTTTTGTGGCCAAAGCCAATACGAGGTTTTAAGGTTATCTGGATTTTTTAGCAGATGGGCGTGTTTTGCTTCCCAGCAGGCGCGGTGCTTCCTCTTCATGATCACCCTGGGATGACTGTCTTGACCAAACTCCTCTATGGATCTGTTTATGTCAAAGCTTACGATTGGGTGAAAGTGATGAATTCTGGCTGCCAAACGTGTAAGAAACCAAGCTCTGTCGACATGATCTGCCTCTGCCAAAATGCATGCGTTTCCTGTTTAACTTGAGTTAATTAACCTGGTGTCTGGTGAGAAACATTGACATTATGTTAAAATGGTGGGTGCAGTTGGGTTGGCATCCAGAGCGGTAGATGGCATTTTCAAGGCGCCATGTGAAGCTTCTGTCCTCTTTCCAAGAAGCGGGGGTAACATTCATTCTATCACTGCGCTGACTCCTTGTGCCATCTTGGATGTGTTATCTCCACCATATTCTGAAGAGCTTGGAAGGCCTTCCACTTATTTCTCAGACTTCCACATCCCATCACTGCCTGGTAATTACATAAATAAGCGCACTCATGATCAGTTGGAAAAAAATTTCCAATTTCAAAGTACTTATTTCATGTATCTAACTTTCTCCAACTTGAAGCGCCAAATTTGAGTAGATCGAGTAGACTCTTCACTCGTACAGTACGTGCATTTTAAATTATAATTCGTTTGTTTTCGTTGTGGCACGTACAGGCTATGCTATGCTCGAGGAAAAGGATCTGCCAGAGGATCTAGTCGTTACCGGAGCACCTTACGTTGGCCCTCGAATTAATGTAGCCTAAAAAGGACCTATATATGTTTGTTGCCAGGCAGAATGCCTAAAATATATGTGGTGTGTATATGTGTGTATATGTAATACATGTTGGCCTTAGATAATATGCGTCATGCATGTGTATGAAGATCGTGCCGAAGATTTGGCAACGAGCATGGGATCGATGTCTGTTAACCGAACGCAGAATAGAGACGAGGTCTTGGAACTGCCGTTGCCATAAGGGAATTATAAATTTATGACAACTTGACTGCGTCTGGGATTTTGGGAGGACTCTAGGCCGGGAACATGCACCATCACACATCAATAAAATATTCCACGCATTTTGGTCACAAATGATGTCATATGGGCTAACCCCTTTCACATGAAAATAACCTATCAAAATCTCGAAGATTAAGAAAATTTTGAAAGGTCCAGTTACTGCTTTGATATTATATATATATATATATATATATATATATGTTCTCCAATTGGATGATCTCAAGCTCTTAGGAGTTTGTTATAGTTCATATCACGAGTCTCTAGCTATTGCCCCCACGCTAACGGATAGCCATAAAGAAAGAGATGTTTTATATGGACAAAAAGATCTTTTATGATCGTGTGGTTCAGTCATGCATTGAGGTACATGATTCATGCGCGCCTTTTTTCCAAGAGAAAATAAGAGCCACCAATCATCTCTTTACTGGGGAGTGAAAGCCTACATGATGTGTCATGATCATCTAAATAAAAACTTAGATCGATGGGCTGGAATTACCGAACCAAATATTTTTTATTAGATCTAATTAGCTGTTTTGGATTGCTATAGCTAACAACTTTCTGGATTAAAAGTTCTTGAGAAGCTCATTAAAAACTCATGAAAAGGAAGATGATCATGTTGAGCCAATAACATATATGATCAAGGATGGGCCTCGCCTAATGTGAGATGTAGCACTACTGTACTGAGAATAAAAGTCACAGTTGCTTGTACATTTCAAATGCATATATAAGACGCTAAATCGTATTAAAAATTTATCTCATGATTTTGCACGCAACAAGTTAATTTATAACTCGATCGGCTGAGTGCATGAATGGGTCAAATGCCACTTCTTTTTTACGTGTAAAAATTGTGTACAATAGCAAGGTGTGAAATGAGTTTATGACTTGTATCTCCCCACCAAAAAAAACAAAGAGGAGTGGACGAAAGTATAAGATTATTTTAAGAACAAATTAATCTAAACAATCTATTTGTAGTCTCTAAAACGACGTAAAATACTTCTCCTACTAGCTTTGCTTTCCAAAAATATAAAATAATACCCAAGCCTCTCCAAAATCTAAAATTTCATTTCAAATAACTAAAAAACCTCAAGTCCCCACAAATCTTAAAATATATGAGTTTTTTTAATCAAAACTTTAACTCAAGGCTTTGGATGTGTTTTTATGGCACAAAAATTTCAGTTTTCCTCTTTCTCATTTGTTTGTCCTCATAGGTTGTGGTCGTAACTGTCTTAAGGCCTAATCCATGCATGAAAGCCCTTTCCAAAGATTACCTTCTGGATGAATAAATAATGAGAGAGGCTACAGTACTCCGGACGAGGTGCGAAAGTCATATTTACAACGTCCACTAATTATAATCTAAAACGTTGTTTCTCACCAAGTTTACAATGCATTAGTTTACAATAATCTAATACGCGAGACTCATAATTTCCCCCTACCCAGTCGATCTCTCTCTCCACTCTCTCCCTCTTTGCTAGCCAGACCAAACCATTTCTTTAGATCTCATTTTCGCTCTCTCCCTTAACTCAAAATCTCATTAAATCAGAACATTTCTCCTACCTTAACATGATTAACATAGCTTTTGGCTTCAATTTAGGAATTTAGTACATGTTCTAAATAATGTTTTGAATACCGTTTCAGTCAAGGCATTAAAATGAAATATTTCGATACTGGTACCATTTCGGATACCGTTTCGGAATAATCTATATATAAATAAATTATATATATAAATTATAGTATAAAATAATAGTCTATATATGAATAAATTATATATAAATATATATAAATTATAAATAATCTTGTCTGAATTGGAGATCAAAAAAATGAGCTTAAGTTTGAAGAATTGAGAAAAAAAAAAAAGCAAAGGTTGAAATCTGAAATATTGGCCGGTACGAATTGAAACGGTCGAAATTCTGACAGATATGAAACTATATCCTTATTTGTTCCGACTACGCCATAAAAATGATATATTTCAACCGTACCGACTGGTACGGTACGAAATTCAAAACCTTAATTCTAAATCTTATTTGGTTTTTTTTCCCATGGAAATTACTGCAAGATCCAATCTCTCATACTAAGTTTATCAAAAACTTAATACCCAGTCACTCTTGGTGTTTTTACAAGGGTTTTGAATCTTTGATCCAAACCTATTAGGATTCCGAGAGAGGGAAAAGGAAGAAGAGAGAAGAGAGGGAGAATGGAGGAGAAGAAAGAGAGCGGGGAGGAAGAGAGAAGGGGAAAGCATTCTGTCGGGGGAGAGAAGAGAAGGGATTCACTAGACCATGCCCATGAATTTCTCCCCTAAATCGTATACGTTGCATGTTATGATTACAGGATGTAAAATTACGTTTTACGCAAATACATTTTGTAGATATTCTCATAAATAATATCTCGTTATCTATTAACTCTCTGACACGATATCTCTCTATTTAATTTTTTATTAGACATAAACTTAAGTCATTGATGGTATCAGTTAGTATATTAAAAGAAGTGTTATATTTATAAAAAGATTTAATAAAAATAAATTTATAAATTAATACTTTAGATTTATTTTATAATAAATATATTTAATAATCTAATATAACACATCACCGTCAATTTGCGAACTCTTTTATCATTCAGCATATGTCAATCACCTTGGAGCGAGCCACAGCCCACATGCATCACACTTACTTGTCTCCTGCCGAGATAAAAATATTAATGATTAGAGTCATGTCTCCCACGCGTGTTAGTTCGGTTAACTTCTAAAAAAAAGGTTTTTCTAGAGTAGAAAATCTGCTACTGGATTTCATGCCATTCAAAGAACTTAAAAGAGGGAAAAAAAATTCCATGCCATCCAAATTCGGCTTGTAGTAATCGTGTTCGGTCGTCATTTTCATTGTCTGTGGGCCTGTGGCCAATTTCTTTAGCCCATACACCGCCCGAGATTTCCCTTCTAACCTCTACCATACTTCAACCGTTCGACGTGTCTAACATTCTCTCTCGCCCTCTCCATTTTTCAAGAGTTCTGCCTTGTATAAGACTCAAATGATGAGAACAAATGAGCTGAGCAACACCCACACTGGGCCTAAACCTCTCCAACACAAGCATTGATTTTCCTTTTGTTTTGTTGTCCTCTGGTTTTCCTAGCCGTCAGTAAACGTAAGCGTGGGGAAAGAAGACAGTGGGTGGCTGGGGAAAGATAGAGATTGCTTTGGCTAGTCTTCCTTTTTGGTGTTTTTGAAACTATGGAACGGTATGAGATTTTGAAAGAAATTGGGTCTGGGAATTTTGGGGTAGCCAAGTTGGTTAAAGATACGTGGACCGGGGAACCCTTTGCTGTTAAGTTTATTGAGAGAGGCCAGAAGGTCTGCTTCTTCTCTTCTCCTCGAACTTTTCATGTTTTTATTCGTGTATTTCTAAATTTTCAATACGGGTTTTTGCTTTCTGGTTGATTGAGGGCTTTCGAAAATGTTGCAGATTGATGAGCATGTGCAAAGGGAAATCATGAACCACAGATCATTGAAGCATCCTAATATTGTTAGATTCAAAGAGGTATGCAATCTATTATGCCGATACCATTCCTTCAACATAGTAATAGGGGATATTCTTTGTAGTTCTGGGCGTTGCTTTTCAAATAAAAGAACAAAAACTTGATATCTATCTGAAAAATGATATCCGTTCTTGCTCCCAAGACTTGTCCATCTTTGTTATTTAGCGGACAGATATTCTATACCAATTGCTCTTGGACAGGTCTCCTCAATCGATTCCAAAGCGTATTGCAATTAACTAGAAACGTGGCTTGTATGTGTAAGAACAATGAAGCTAGTAATCTAGCTGACGATGAAATATAGAAAAATGGGATGATAAATAGCGATAATAGAAGCCGCTTTTGTCTCCATTCTCACTCGCTAACTCATTCTTCCCGGACCGAGATGTGGTAGAACTCTTGAATAGTGGTGAATGATAGACCTGGAACTCAGACAAAGTTTCGTCCTCAGAATGTTTTTTGGGTTTAATGGGAAGGTGATAAATTATTCAGTATGAAGCATTTTATGCCGTTTTAGTAGGATCTTTTTTGGTTGTCGCCAATTTGCTACGGGGAAGTTTTTTTTTTTTTTTGGGGGGGTGGGGGGTGGGGTTTGTTTGAAGAGCTTATAGGGATGATTGTTGCAGGTTGTGCTAACACCAACACATTTAGCGATAGTAATGGAGTATGCTGCTGGAGGTGAACTCTTTGGGAGGATATGCAATGCTGGTAGATTTAGTGAGGACGAGGTATTTGGTTTTTGGATGTCCCATGAGAGTCTAATCATTCCATAATAAATCGTAATAGAATATTCGAATTTCATTCCATATGTATTGTTTTCTATTTGTCCGTTCGTATCAGGCAAGGTTTTTCTTTCAGCAACTGATATCAGGGGTCAGCTACTGTCATTCAATGGTAAGACCTGTGACCCTTCTTTGTGAGTCTATAAATGTGTATTGTGACTTATAATGGGTTATTTACGTATCTATGATCTTTGATATTGTAAAGAAAATTCATGCAATGCAGCAAATCTGTCATAGAGATCTGAAACTTGAAAATACACTCTTGGATGGCAGCACAGCACCACGTGTTAAAATATGTGATTTTGGGTACTCAAAGGTAAACCGTCCAACCAAACCACATCAAACGCTGGTGTTTACTAGCCTTTGATTACTAATCAGTTACTTCATGTTGTAGTCATCTGTCTTCCATTCACAACCAAAGTCTACCGTTGGGACGCCAGCTTACATTGCACCTGAGGTCCTGTCCAAGAAAGAATATGATGGAAAGGTGACATTCAGTTCTTCCATTCACAACCAAAGTCTACCGTAGGGACGCCAGCCCATTCACTGCATTATTATTTATTGCTTATCTTTGTGAACTATAGATTGCAGATGTTTGGTCCTGTGGTGTCACCTTATATGTGATGCTAGTTGGGGCGTATCCATTTGAAGATCCTGATGACCCGAAAAATTTCAGAAAAACAATTGTGGTAATTATTGAGGCATAAACTTTTCAACCTTTCCCCCTTCCCTTGTCTTGTTTTCTACCCCTCTCCTCTGATAAACGTAGCACCATTATGCAGGTTTGCTTTTTCTATTTTGGTGTTCTAATTTGAATGTAATGGCTTATGGCAGCGGATACTTAGTGTCCACTACTCAATTCCCGATTATGTTCGAGTTTCAATGGAATGTAGACATCTTCTATCTAGGATATTTGTAGCTAACCCTGAAAAGGTAAATGAGGTTCAATTTCATGTCGAATGTTGGTTTCTTGAATGCTACTAACCGGTTTGGCTTAGACAGCCTTTCTGCCAAATTTGATATAAAATCTGAACTCTTGGAACATTTTTATAAGGGTCTCGTAGTATTCCTCCGACCCAACTATTATTGTAGAAAATCAGAGGCGGATTTATAATACATGTTTTTAAGTTCAGGAGTTTCTTCTATTAGGTCAGTGAACATGCCCATGTTTCAATAGCTAACACTCCTCTTATGGTCCTTAGTGAATGTCGAGGTTTTGAATATTACCATTCCAATAAATTTATGGTGCAACTGTCAGGTCATAGCTAAATTAGTTTTTATTGCTGACATGCGGGTTAGCCTGGCAAAATCTCCTGTCATTATATGTGTTTAGTTTTCTATTCATAGCCTGTACTTTTCCCCTTTGCAGAGAATAACAATCCCAGAAATTACAAACCACCCGTGGTTCTTGAAGAACTTGCCTATAGAACTGATGGAAGGTGGAAGCTGGCAGAGCAATGATGTAAATAACCCATCACAGAGCATCGAGGAAGTATTGTCCATTATTCAAGAGGCAAGGAAACCTCTCGAGGTCCCCAAGGTTGGTGTGCATATCCTTGGAGGCAGCATGGATCTCGATGACTTGGATGATGATGCAGATCTTGAAGATATAGAAATAAGTGGCGATTTCGTGTGCCCACTATGAGTGGAAGTGTATAATCTTTGCAGCAGTTGGACAGGACATAGAAAAGGCCCTGCGTGTGTCACTTGTAGTACTTACTTTTCATAGTTTTCTCATAAAAGATCTTCTATTATATATGTTTTGCTACTTACTTTGAAAGGTCCCCCCCCCCCCCCCCCCCCCCACCTTGCTTTAGCCTTTATGGGAGGAAGACTAGTAAGAATGATTTGTGAAAAGTCTTGTATATAATTGTAGACGTGTCCATTACGTATTGACGTGTGTGCCACCTTGTGGGCATGATTCAGGCAACTCCATAAATACTTATATACCTGCTTTCATTTTGTTTCATTAATATATGAAGTGTTTCGTAATAATTGATATTCTCTAAGGATACAGAGTTTTGTTATCAAGATGTTGAGAATGACTTTCAAATGCAAGAGACAGGCCTTTTTTGTACCCTCCCTCTTTGTTTTGAGACGAGCTGTTAAGATATAGACACAATTCATGTTGGCTTTGCCATTTGCCATGATGTACCTGGTTGGGACTTGACACGAGAGGCCCTTCCATTAGTGGGACGATGATCCTTTTTACATCCCAATGGGTTTCGAATATCAAAACTTTATTCATTGAAATTCTTAGGCTCATATAATATTTTTAAATATTATTCATTATTTAAATCATTATTCTTTCAACATTTCTTATAAAAAATTAAAAAATTATTTATTATTTTTCACTTATCTATCAATCATTTAATCCCATATTAATGACAAAAAAAGTAATCATGTTTAACTTGTATAACTATTATTTTAAAGAGTAATATTACATACAGTTGTAGAGTGTGCAAGTATCGTATAATCTTTTTAAAAAATAGTAGAGTTCACTATTAAAAAATTAAGTTTTTTTTTTTTCATATAAATCTCGTATTTACTTACTTTTTTCAAAGAGATTGTGTAACGCTCACACACTTAACGATTGCAAATATCTTTTTTCTCTTTTAAAATAGTATAATTCTTCAATGCGTTGATGCACTGCATTTTATCTTTTAATTACTTTTGGGGCTAATTACACTTTGTTCTCTCGAATTTTCAGTCAATTCACAATGTGCTTCGAAATTAATAATTGTATCGAAGTGGACCCGCTTACTTTCAAAACTTACCAATCCCTCATTCCGTCTACTAGCAATATCAAATCTAACGAAAATTTAGTGTAAAGATATAATTTTCATCTAATTTATTATTATTGGCCATATAAAATAATATATGTTATTGATTAATCATAAATCATTAACCATATATAAATTATTTGATACCCAAGTTGCAAGCAAGTATGAATAATTTATGTACACAATGAAATTATTTGTTATTCATTAACCATATATAAATTAATAAAAAAATTATTTAAATTACTAAATTAAAATTAAGTAAATTATTAATGTGGATTATGTAACTAAAAAATATTTGACTATAATTATATTTATGATGTTGATAGTTACTACTTACTAACTTAGACTTTACTCTTTACTATGCATAATTATTAATAATATCATACATTTTTATATATGGTTAATGATTTATGATTAATTGATAACATATATTATTTTATATTTTATATGGTTAATGATAATAAATTAAATAAAAATTATATATTTGTAGTGAATATTATGTACATGAGCAGCACACATAATGAATTTTCGTTAGATTTGATGCTGCTAGTAGATGGAAGGGGAGGATTGGTAAGTTTTAAAAATAAGCGAGTTCACTTTAATACAATTATTAATTTTGTAAACATATTACGAATTAAATAAAAGTTTAAAGAGATAAAATGTAATTAACCTTACTTTTGTTATATCGTTCAAAATTCAAATTATACATCGGGGTAGGGTACAAAGGAGAAAAATGTTAGCAACTAAACTACTATTCTATTTTCGTATCACTGGGCCTGAGAACTCGTTATATGGGCCGAGCTCACCATTGTTCTCTGCTCTCTATAGTCGTGGACTACATTTGTTATTATTTGGGTTGTGCCTTGGCCCAACAAATAATCAAATCATTCTTAAAAATAAGACAAATAAATAAATAAATAAAGAGTGTCTCCGAGGCCGAGTGCATTCTACAAAACCCTAAAATCAGATCGAAGAAGGCAGTCTTGCACGCTTTCGTTTACAGCCGCCTCTGCTGCTTCGACTTGTCCGTAGCCCAGTACTCCGGAGTTTCTCTCTTCGAAGATGAAGGTTTCCTTTCCTAACCTCTCTCTCTCTCTCTCTCTCACACACACACACACACAGACATTGCTAACGGTGGCGACGTTTATGTTTTCAGTTCAACATTGCGAACCCTACTACGGGGTGCCAAAAGAAGCTTGAAATCGACGATGACCAGAAACTGTTAGTTCCCTCCCCCCTCTATCTAATAGACTAAATTTAACATTTTTGTTTTATGTGTAGCTTCAATTACTATTCCCTTAAAGTTCTCGTGCCAAACAGGACTCGTTTTTCTTCCTTTATTCGAACCCTATATATCAATGGATTTTGGTCGAGCTGAATCGAACATGTTTCTCCTTTGGGGATTTTTTTAAATATAAGCCAAGGCAATATGCCCGATGGATAAGTATGGCTTTCCTAGCTGTTATTTGTTTTTTTTTATATGCTTCGTTCTTAAGGGGGGAAATAGATGACATTACATGTTTAATTAGAAAATAAATTAAATGGGATTGAAAAATGGATTTACTAGATGAACTTGATGCTGTGTGCGTTGTTGCACAGCCAAAGCCAAAGTCGAAGTTGTGTTGAACATTGTGGAATCAAGACCGCTCCCTATTACCCCCATGAGACATCCTTACATCAGTATGGTCAAAAGGAATATGCAAATCTGCTTAACATTACAATTTCACGTCGTTTCACTCACGTCCCATTTATAGAAAAGTATAATTTGGTATCTGGTGTATACAGTTACATTTCTCTGTTACTTATTGATATATGAATGTGAGCTTGGTGATGTCAGGAGGCAACATCTTAAAATAACTCCTTATCTGTACAAAGATTTGAAAAAGGAAATTTTAAATTATTGAAGACAAGGAGTGTTCCTTAGAGGAGCTTTTAAGGTTTTTCTTGTCAGCTTGTTATTTCTTTAGACAATGGCTATTTATTCAGTGGGCTGAATGTGCATGATTTCCTTGTTTCTAATTCTTCCTCTTCTTCATCTTAACTAGGTGTTTTCTCTTATATACATCTTGTATGTTTGGGCTTTGCCTAGATTGCTATCAATAAATTTCTTACTCATGAAAAAATGAAAATTATTATTATTTATATGTAAACAAGATTTTATTGAAGATAGTAATAGGCATAGCCCAAGGAAGACAAAATTAAACTATTAGTATGTTTTTTGTTTTATAAGTAATTATTAGTATGTATTTTATTGCTCTGAAAAAAAAAGGCGCTGAAAACATATAATCATAGACATTTGCCTTTTCAGGGTTGGTCTTTCTACACTTCCTGTGTGCTTGTGTGCTTCCAATTTATTTAAAAGAAAAAAATTTATATATTTTTTCAATTAGACGAAGAGATAGCTAGGCTTTGGTTGGAAGTCTCTGTTGTAATCAGCTCAACTTTTATTCACGATTATATATTTGGCTTACTTATTTGCCAATCGAAAATAGAAGATTTAGATTAATTGGATTTTTTCCTTGTGCTAAATCCTCATGTTCTATTATATTTCTTGACCTTGTAGCCGAGCATTTTTTGACAAGAGGATTTCACAGGAAGTCAGTGGAGATTCTCTTGGAGAGGTATGCATCCTCCATGTTACTTCCCAAAACTAGATACTGATTCCAAATCTCTGAAAGAGTTTGTTTGACAGGAATTTAAGGGCTATGTTTTCAAAATCATGGGAGGCTGTGACAAGCAAGGGTTCCCAATGAAGCAGGGAGTGCTAACTCCGGGTCGTGTTCGTCTCTTGCTTCGGAGAGGTGGGCCAAACTTTTTGTTATGACTCCGTGCTGTGATTCACCTAATACCTTGAAGCATCTTGTTTCATCATGGTCTTTAACATGTTTTGCTCGGAGATCTTTTTTTTTTTTCGATCAGGAAATAATAATTGTTTTTAGATTTTTGTAGAGGGAAATTTTAAGGTATAATTCCTATATAAAAAAGATTTAAGGTATAATTAAATTTGACTGGCCAGGCACTCCTTGCTTCCGTGGGTATGGTAGGCGCAATGGAGAGCGGAGGAGGAAGTCTGTGCGTGGATGCATTGTCAGCCAAGACCTTTCTGTTCTGAACTTGGTTATTGTGAAGAAGGGTGAGAATGATCTTCCTGGTCTGACTGACACTGAGAAACCAAGAATGCGAGGTCCGAAGAGGGCATCAAAGATCCGCAAACTTTTCAATCTCTCGAAGGAGGATGATGTTCGAAAGTATGTCAACACCTATCGCAGGTCATTTACTACGAAAGCTGGTAAGTTTTCTAGGTTTATTATTGAATTCGTGGGGGACAGACGAGACTGAATATTTTTTGTTTCCTTGTGGCCTTTAAAAACTTCTAATAGGAAGGTTCAATTTGTAATGAGGTTACTGTAAAATAGTTGGCTCCGTGTTTTCTTTAATTGTTAAGTCTAATGCTGCTTGTGTGATTGGCAGGGAAGAAAGTAAGTAAAGCTCCCAAAATTCAGAGGTTGGTCACCCCATTGACTTTGCAGAGGAAGCGAGGAAGGATTGCAGAGAAGAAGAAGAGAATTGCCAAGGCCAAGTCAGAGGCTGCCGAGTACCAGAAGCTTCTTGCCACAAGATTGAAGGAGCAAAGAGACCGTCGTAGTGAGAGCTTAGCCAAGAAAAGATCCAGGCTCTCTGCCGCATCTAAGCCATCTATTGCAGCATAGGCTTGTGCATCTCTTTGAGCGCGGGTCCATGCTTTCCTCAAGGCTTTAAATTTTGGAGTCGAATATAAATGAAATTTCTAATTTGTTTTTTCCATTTCTGAAATACTTTATTATGATTGCCGTGTTTGTTTGAGTAGTCTTTGTTTCTGCTTGGCTCAGTGGATGTTTGAGTCGTCTTTGTTTCATCATGACAAAATGGAGGTTTTCGATTTGTTGCATCGTAATTTTCTTCTTTAATTTGTCATTTTTATATTCTGGCTGATCGTAGATGCTTCCTTGTTCGTTCTACATTGTTTTACCGAATAGTTATGAATTCACATAATCTAATAACTCATCCAAAAGAGAGGTGAAGCACTAGGCCATTGATAAGATGGTCAAATCATTCCATAGTCAAAGGAATCCTAATATTTTTATAACTGAATTGTTCAAATTTGAGACCGCTAGGCCTTGCTTGGCTAGTCAGTGTCCCAAACATGATTGTGTCTTGCATGCAGTTAGATAGGTTTATGTCAAGAAGGCTGCATCAGATTCATGTCTCGAGTACACTTTTTTTTTTCTTTTAGACGAAGTCTAGAGTATGCAATTAGCTCAAGCATATTCCTAACATTGCAAATGTTTTTGTTGTCTAATTTCTCATTTTGAATGATCCCGGGTGCAATAAAAATATACGAAAAACTCTATAAGCAGAGAATGTAATAAATTTAGTACTACTATATATATATCTTAGTTTCGTTTTAAAATAAATCACCAAATAAATTAAAGAATGAGGCGAAGAGACCCATCATACGATAAAATACAACATCGTCAAAAGGAACCATTGTTGTGCCTGACTGAAATCTATTTGTATTAGCGAGGACTGACTACGATCATGGAATTGGATATAGAGACAGACAGCGAGCGATCAGGGAAAGCCGTTGTAAGTATTTAACTCTCCCCATACTGCCAGCTCAACTTCTTCCCATGACTTGGCAGTTCTGAGTTCCTTCCATAAACCAAAGATGGCTCCCAAAATATTCTCTTCATGCAAAATACAATAGCACCTATATGCAGGGAAACATCCAAATGAATCCCACCACTATGAATATGAGGTTATTTAATTCTGCGGACATGTTTACTTACATGACAAGGTATGATAGTCGTCCGAGTTTATCACCACCCTCCACCGATTCATGCAGTGGCATTCTTCTGAAAGGAAGTTTGTAGCTATTCAAAAATTGTTTAAGGAGACTCTGATCACCTCTAAATATATCTAAATATATGGGGATCAAGTCCAAAATGGGATCACCTGCAAATAAATTAGAGAATCAGATTTGAGATTAATAAACACCATCTTTTTATTTTTATATTTTCAATTCACAAGATAGGCCATCTTGAAGTTTCATAGCCACATGACTCTACACGACCCTAAAGACTTCCATAATACCATCGGAGAATAGTTAAATTTAGTACATTCTTTTCCCCCAATGATCCCCCTCCCTGCCACAGAACCATCCTTTACCCCCAATAATAACAGTGGTCTCATGCTATCAGGACCATACTTGGCTCTATGCTAATGAAGGTAGAGAAGCCTAGACAAGTGACTAGGACTAATGAACAGCAGTAAATGATGAACTATAAATGAATAAGAGAAAGCTCTAACCTAAAGAAAGATCACTGAAATCAAGAATGTGGCTAGGACTCCATGAGTCCCCCATTCCACAATCATCACTGCCATTCATAGAGCCATCATCCACCCTGCCAGCATCTTTCGCACTTTCACCTGAGCATAAAGGAACTGACCTCGACTCCATGTGAATATTATCATCCATAATATCCGAATGTATCCAAGAGCAAGGGTTACCAACTTTATTTACACCATTTTTGCCCTGAAGTGGAATAAAGACAGACTTAAAAGGACTAAATATACGTTCATCACAAACATATACTACTTTATAAAAAATAAAAATAAATAAAAACATATACTAACATATCAAAGGACATTTTGATTAAAAAAAATGTCTTTAACAATCAATTGGTGGGATGTGCAAGACCTCATTTATATCAAGCAACTTGGAAAAATCATCCAGGATGTATTCGTCAACTTTCTCTATCAGTGTGTTCGGAATCGGATCTCCCCTACAAAGGGCAACAAAAGAATATCAGAGGTTTCTCACAATAAGCTGTATAATACCATAATACAAAATGCATAAATGTAGCTTAATTTTCATACTGGTACATAAATCAGCATTATCTCAAGGACACAGATTCAATAAACAGAGATCAGTTGTAATTAAAAACTAATCCTTAAGCAGTTCAGGATAAATAGCTTGCAAATCACAGCACAATACGAATGGCGCTTGCTTGGCATATTAGCGAAAGAAAGAAAACATAGGTACGCCTGTACAGCTCGCAGCTGATGAATGTTATTCAGACGTAACTATCTCAATATATAATTAACGACCCCTACAGCAAAAGATTATTCAGTCGACTAACCTTTTCCTAGAGAATCCACTAAAGCAGACTTACAACCCTCAAGAATATACAGAATAATGATCGGATCTGAACACCCTTGGTCAACTAGAGCATAACTTATTTAAAAATCATGTTTTGAAGCATGATCTCACAGCTAGTAACACAATTAATATTGTGTTTGGAACTCACAAGGTTAACCAAAACGTCTTTACTGAATAGTTCTGGAACAGTAGCCTTTTTTTCAAACGAACCAATACGCCATCTTTTTCACAAACGCCCCACGGACAATGTTTAATAATTACTAGATACGGAAGTTTGAACATCTAGTAATGAGTTATGAGGGCATAGGATTGTCCAACATGACAACCTCCAAAAAACGAACACACTCTTGGTCTCAGCATCCAACATAGGCTCTAGGTGTCTGATACAATAGTCTTTGCCTCTCAATTTTGGTATTTCTTCATTATTTGTAAATAACAGTTGTAGATAAATTTTTTAAATTATTCCATTATTTTCTTATAAAAAAACAGTTGTAGATATATGTTCTTCTGTGAAAGGCATAGGCATACCATTTAGATAAGCGGCTTGTTACATCCTTCTTCTTCCTGATTAAAGTTCTGACAAAAATTTCCCATTCTGCTGGAGCATTTGACTTACTAGGCACAACCTCCATACAGCTGTTAGTATAGGTCAATTCCAAGTCCTTTCTGATATCTGAAAAAATTAAATAATTAAAAGGTGGAAGGGGCAAGAGATGAAGCTGACGGAGCTGCTCTCCCAGAAAAGAAGCTAAGCTTAGTGTATCCTCCCATGACAATCTCTCTCTCCTGCAAAGATAACAGAATGAACTCAAGTCCAATCAGTTGGAACTATGCTGCTTTTCACACATCTTAAAATCCAAAATTTCACTGCTCTTTTTTTTTTTTTACAAAGTAAAAAATATATTGTTCATGGTAACTTACAATTGAGCAAAAATTTTGCCTTTGCATCGTTTTGTAATAATATATGGCCATATCATCATGCATCCTGCTGAACTAATTGATTGATGAATTGAAGTTTCCGCTTTTCTATATTCAAATTGTTGCTTGCTCCATAAACCAAAAGCATATCCATCTAATTCACACTTTTCTGGAATAAGATTGCTCTTAGCAATCACATCCAGAACTCCTTTGCCATCCCAAGGAACAACTGTATAAGACCCATTTTCAAGGTAAAGAATCCCACTAGCCAGAACATCAGGAATGTGCTTCTTCAGATGGGAGTTGACTTTATGCACTAGATTGTAAAACTCAAGCTGTTAAATGCAATAAAATCATTAGATGCATAAAAAAAAAAGTTCAACTTCAAAAGAAAATGTAAGACCATACCTCGGTGCCTAAACCATACATTGAAGCTTCCAGCCCTCCTTCAACAAAAATTTTGACTACAGAGTCTCCTATGAGATAAACCTGGTGAGAAAATTCAGGACATTACCAGAGTTAGAACACAAGTCCACTGTTAGTGGTATCGAATTATAAGTTGACTTATCATATGCATTTGTCATTTTATTTTCCCTTATTTTTTTTATTTTAGTGTTGGAGGAGATCCGTTTAATAATCACCTAGTTAAAAAAGTTAAATATAATAATTAAGAAGCTTAAAAATGCACCCAAGTAATGTAGGTTACATGCATTCTCAATATTAAGAAAGCTAGTTCATTCTGGCTTACAGATAATAACGACCAAACTACTTGTCACTGGAGCATCAACTTCATTTGATGTTAACATGCTATGATTTCAGAGGCTTTCTTGGTAGTAACAGGTCAGATTTTAATCAAGAAAAGTCAAGTGAGAAATGTATCTTACCACCATCCATGCAGAAATAAATTTTAATTTTACTGACCTGCTTCTCTCCCTGGAGAAGATAGGCAAATTGTAGCTTACACCCCTCATGCTTTGATTATATTCTAATCATAGACCTCCATTAACTTGCTAACAGACATTTTTCTTTCCAATTATACCCTCTGAATTTCCCTCTTTCCCACGACCACTTTTCTTCTCTCTCCCTTCTCAACCTCTCCTCCCTACTCTATCAACCAACCCTTACCATGTGCCACAGCCATGGTAAAAAAATAAAATCAGGCCAAAGCACTAGGAGCGTCAGGTACAATATCCCAAGAAGATGAGATGAGCACCACCCATCTGAAAGACTAAAATAGTAATAAAACCCACAAAATACCTCTATATAAGAAGTCACTTGCTCAGTTGCAATTTGATGCCAAGTAAGAATTATATGTTGTTTAATCGTTCATTCCTTTATTTTTTTCAAGTACCAAATTTATCAACCATCTGAATCTCACACGTCAGAAGATATCTGATTCTCAACCTGATTCTAAACATTATGAGATCATCATGAGCCACATACTGCTCCCTCATTCCAATCTTATATGACATCTATGCACGACACAGTTTATCCCACAAACACATCACGAGATCTTTCATGAATTATAAGATCAAAAAATGTATACCATAAGATATGAAATACAGATAATTGAAGCAGTACAGTACTGAAAAAAAACATGGATCTTTAGAGAATAATGACTAACCAGGAAATTGATAACTAACTTACAGGATTGCTACCCGTGCCAACAGGAAGCCTCTCATCATCTGCGGGAGAAGGTAAATTGTGGAAGGTGCAAATTTCGGCTAGGCATTCTAACCATTTGTCTGCATTTAGTGCAAGACATGCTCCCTAAGACATTTCAGAGAGAATATTGACAAGGGAGTTGAAGACATATATCAGGCACTTCACATTTAGCAACAACGAAAGTCCGGAAATATCTAGCAGGCAAAATCGTAGATCAAGAAGGTGGATTACAAAATGTGAAAAATGAACTGGCAAAAAACTCACCTTCCATATAAGTTCTCTCTTTCCTGGATTTCCAACCCAAAGCTTGGATAACCATTCTCTCATTTCTCGTTGTCCCATGCAATTGCCTGAGCTCCAAGGAGAATTGTAGTGGTCTCTATCTTTATCCAAAAACATGGATAAGAAATTTATATCATAGGAAAAACCTTGTTTCCACAAATTATATCTTTTAGAGGCACCATTGGTAGTTCTTTCTTTACTAGGATCATCTCCAGGTTTCAGAACTCTGACCCTCTTTTCTTTCCTAGTCAGGTCGGAGCAACTGAAACCATCATCATTGTAGCATATGTTCTCATCTGCATCCTTGAAACTGCCTTCATCAAGAGCAAGCAATCCAGCACGGCAAACTCCTTTATGGCGATAACCAGGGGCCATATCCAAACAAGCAAATTCAAAGTTTGTGGAATTCACAAAATTCTGTGTGACAGCAATGGTGGTTTCCAGATTCAGGACACAATGCCACCATCCACTTGGAACAAAAATTGTCTCCCCTGGTAATTGGGTACACTCAAATGGCTTGTCTTCATCAGCAAGTAGTGGATAAATATCAAGCCACCACTATACAAACAAAAGAAAAGGAAAAAAAAAAAAGGCTATTCACTGTAAGTTGAATAGATATAATAGAATATCAGAATAGTTCACAAAGTAAACCACATTCTGCATTGAATACCTGCAGTGACGATGGAGTCTCGACATTGACATCACCATCTTCTTCATTTACGTGCACTGTTACTCCCAAGGGTACTCTTCCTGGTGGATACAATGCCCACCTATTCAACATGTAGACATATTGCTTCAAGCCAGGTATTCCAATAATAGCAAAGTGATACAAAATGTGAAAGATATCATGCAGCAAATTGGATGAGATACACATAACCCATGGCAGAGAAATCATAAAGGTGGAACTCCAATTAAGCATTGAATGGATTAAGGAAAATACTAGATAATTTTGTTGGGTGATATTCCAGAAATTAAGTGCATAAAGAATAGCCAGCACCTTATTTCTTTGGGCTATTGCTGTAGATTTTAATGGCCTAAATGTACATGATTTCCTTGTTTCTTTTATAGCAAACTAGATAGGTTTTATCTCTTGTATACCACCTTGTGTACTTGGGCTATGCCTATTCTTATTAATACGACCATTTACTTATCAAAAAAAAAAAATTGCCACCTCTTGCTTATGTGGTATTTTCTTTGCAGCCTAAGAATGAGATGACTTCAAACCCATCAACTTCCACATGGAGGAGGACACCAAGCATGAATCAAATTCAACATGCTTCTATTTTCCCCAGTGTGGGATCCAATTCTTACATTTTCCCATGAATTTCCATTTCTGTTTTACAAAAAATAAAGGAGGGGGGGGGGGGTGACAATCTATCCTAGAGCTGTGTTGAGTAATTAATTATTTACGAACCTGAGTACCAAACAACAAAACAGTAAAATAGTTTCATCATGTGCACATGCTCACCAACTACCAAGTACACATGCATAAGCTGCGACAGGTAATAGTTACACTGGCAACCATGAATTAAATTGGGTAGAACCACTGCACAAATACTCACTGTTCACAAGCAGTTAATTGTGAGATTTACCGTTTACGACCACACAAAAGGGTATTCCAGGCACTGGTAAGAGCTGGATCAATATGCCAAGAGGCACCAGACCTCTCTGGCCCAACAATAAGCCATCTAAATGGAGGTCGTTGATCTCTATCTAAGACATCAAAAAAGTCTTCCTGAAATAGATGTGGGACACTGTAGTCCTTCAACAAACCAGGTGCAACTTCCCCAAACTGCAAAAACAATAAAAATATTTTAAAAAACTTGAAAGAAAAAAAAAAGAAACATCGTAATAGAGTATTGGTAATTTAGCACATATATAGGGGCACCTTATCATCAAAAATATATATGGGATCCTCATCGTGCTGAAGTTTCATGTAGGAGACATAATCTTTGAATTTTATCGAGATTTTCTGTGAACTCTTCTGAGAAATCCTGAATGCCGTATCTCCATAGTTCAGTAAAAACTGGTCAGTTGTCCATGTACGCCTCGCAGGCCAAGAATCTGTCAGTCCAGTGAGCAAAACCTGGTAGAATTTTCAACAAAACTCCATGTGAATAAAATAAACAACACAATAGGAATCACATGGAATGATTCCCAATTTGCCAACTGATATAATATAGGAGTGTATTACAGAAAAGAAACCAACACATCTTGGTAAAGTTTTATCATTTCCTCTACTGTTTACCTAAGTTTATCATTGAAAAGAAGATAGAAGGGAAATTAGGTCCCAGAATTTAAATAACACTAGCATAATAGGTAAGTGCAGGCAACAAATTTGTGAAGTCACAGATATTGGAATTTGTTACATATGTATTCATGGTTGTAAAACCAGTGGAATGGCAGAGGTAGGCCAGAGAGTAATGGTCATTCAATTGGCACAGGTGTTGGGGGTGATGGCAATGCTAGCAAATCTGGTCACGTGGTGGTGATGTTGTGTGCCAAGTAAAGGTGGCACAGACGCAGTTTTGATTATTGTTGGCACAATAAATTAGTGGTAAGATGTAAATGATAATGGAGGCATTGTTAGTGACAGAAACATGCTGATCGCTTGTGCCAGCAGTGGTAGCAGTGAGGAAATGGCTCCAGTGGCAGCAACAACTTTCTTGGAGGTCAGTATGACGCTGGTGGCAAAAGTGACAGTTTATTTCAGGGAAAGTATCACTATACTAACATAGAAACTTATAAATAAAGCCCACAATCATAGATATGCATAAAGTACGAGAAGAAACGACTGCAATCAGGGTCCATATATGTGACATTGTCACAAAAAAAGGATTAAAGGAATGAAGAGCAAAATGGCCCAGAGGATGCCATGATAAATATAAACAAGAAATGTGAGCACATAATGATTTGGAAGACAATGGTCCCAGAAAAATCTAATTAATCAAATGTCAACCATTATCACATTACCGGTTTTTTCCCATCATACTCATGATAAAACTCTTCTATAGAGAGATCCTTCTTTCTTTCCACAGTACCATTGTCAAAAGAAAACCCATACAATGAAGTATGGCTCCTGTATAATCTTCTGTACAAGAACAAAGAGTTGAATCCTGCAGAAAGGTATATTATAAACAATGAGTTCAACACTTCAGAGACAATTAATAAAAGATACTTCAGACAAGAGTCACATAATGGCTTCAGAAACATTTCTTCCATGTTAGTTTACTAATATCATGACCAAAAAAATCAAAAAATGAATCCCTGGGAATAGTTATTGAACAATTCCCCTCCATCACATATTGTTACTCCTCTATACCATTTTGGGATGTCCTAAAATATCAGTAAACATTTTTTTTTGAAAATTAAAGAATTAAATGATGTTTCTTGAACTTGACTTTTCTGAAAAAGATCAACACTATGAGTGGATAAAGCACTGAAGATACTATGGAAAGGAAACAGTTACCATCAAAATGTAGTGGTTTTCTGCAAGGTTCTTCACATTCATTGGGCAGACTCTCCCTACATAAAAAAAAAAAAATCAACAGTCATTTACAGAACATGTACTATAAACTTGGACTAGAACTTTTATAGCTCATTAAAATCACAAGAATAAAATGATTCAAAAGAATAAACCTAGTTTCACTTATAAAATAAATAACCAAACCTAGTTTCAAATCCAAAGAAGTAATCCTAATATCAGAAACACTCAAACAGGAATTGTGAGGCATACAAATGCAGAGCTGTTTTCTTCCATGAGCCTCTGTACTGGAGCGAACCATTTGGTCTTTTAAGGCATAGAATCATCCACAGTGGTTCTTCATTGCATAGTATGTACATCACACTGCATATCGGAAAGGAAAAAAAAAAAAGAAATTATATTAGGGAGAACATAGATCTGTCACCTAAACTAACTTCAACAATTTTTTTTTAAGGTAGCAAGTGACATACAAATAGGTGAACAAAGACCAAAAAAAAATCATTTATCAAAATGAAAATGATGATGATAATGAGATCTCCATGGTTATTCTGAATTGAAGAGCGTGAACATATTACATTTACGATATTTGCATTCCCCAGACAAAAACTTGATTCAAAAGAACCTAGGAGTTAAATTTCCCTTGTATGTATTCAAAACATATTCAACACTTCTTTGCAGATTGTATATGGACGAAGATTCCATACGCATAGGAACTTGGTTTGCAACTGTACCTAATCCATTGCATATTTATAAACGCATGGTCATCAGTACAGAACGTTAACCCAACAATCTCTAATGACTGTTATAAGGCTTAACTTTGGCATTTCCGATACGCCAATTCTAGTCTCACTCAATCGAATTCATCTTCCATAACCAGACGACTATATTATGGTACAAACAAGTAATCACCGATACGATGTCTCACTCATTTGCCATCCTCTATAAACCACCAATTCTAACATCTCCTAAATTACATGTCCTAATGTTCACATTCTGAGAACTCCTGGTAACTGGCTCTCGATTAGTCAAAACAGTCTAGTTCCTCGTTCTTGGCAACAAAAATCAAATTTAGGATACTCAGATTTAGGATACGGATTTAGCAATCAATATGATATTAAGAAACAAAAGAAATGTGCTGTGTAAAATCCCGAATACTTGTGAGTTGAAATAACTACGCATAATCTAACGTATAAACCCTAGAGATATCGATTGCAGAGCAGGTTAATTGGAATGAAAACCGCAGAGAACCTGCTGACGCAAGCGAGGTGAGCGATATCTCGAGGAGCAAGGTATTCCAATATAGCGCAGATGGTTTCATCAGGAAGGACCCGAAGGTCTCCAAGGGCGTCTAGTCTGCGATCTCTGGGCCCGAAAGCCTGGACCTGAGAATTGTCCATCGGTGGCCTTTGCAAAGTGAAGAAATTGGATAAGATTTGAATTACAAGGTGGCGTCTCCGGGCATTGTTCGGTCTTTTCTTTTTCAAGTTTGCTTCTTGCTTGGAAACAACGCGGCAGCTTGGCTGTGAGAGAGCTTGCAACTTCGCACGAGTGGAACGTGTTCCTTGCGCGGTTCAACCGCGTGCACCTGCACCGTGATTTCACGCCTCCTCATAGGCTGGCTGGTTTTGAGGGCAAAAACTGCGGTGTTTTTACGCCATATAATCATATACTGACACCAAAAAGTTCTGTAATCTTTCAAATGATTGGAACTTATTTTTAATTATTTATTAATATTAAAAAAATTAAAAAATATGTCTCCACCCAGGTGGGTGGAGACGGCGGGGCGGCCACAAAAACAAACACCCCAAGGTCAAGGCGGTTCTCTCGCCTCTACGCATGTGATGGCCGGTTGGACTCAAAAAATGGGTGGCACCTAAAAGGCAGGCTTTCACTTTTATTTTTCAATTTAGATTTATTTATTCATTTTTAGTGAATGCAATTAAGAGGTGTAAACTTGTAACGACTGTTTTACAGTAAACTTAAATTCGTTAGAGAAAGAGTCTTCTGGAAATGGTCTGAAAATGAGATTTTTCGTAGGGTAGTGATAAGCTTACTATCTTATTACTACTCATCTACTACTCAAGTTGATTTCAAGATTTTTTTTTCTCATTTTTTTAAGTATTTTTTTAACATCTTTAATCATTAAGAAAAATTTAAAATATATATATAACTTTACTAATACTCACTTTTTTAATAATTAAGTAAAATTAAAAATTAAAAAAAATCAGATACAAATTAAGTAGTAAATGAGTAGTAATAGAGCAGTAATCCTATCATTATTCTTTTTCGTACTCAGTTGAGCTGGCCCAAACTCCTTGCGCTGAGGCCCATGATCCCCAACGAGGAAAAGCCTAGGCGAACCCAAGGGTCCAAGAAGGGGTAAGACAATCGGCAGTTCTCCTAATTACCACGCATTAATGAAAAACAAATAGGCCGGGATCATATTCCCTACAAAATCGGTCGCATTTAATGTAGATTGGAGTGGCCAGCCTCAAGATCGGACCTCTGTAGCTGATAGGAGCAACTGCATTAAATGCGACGTCATGCCATGATAAAGAAAAATTTTGGTTACAATCGTGGGGGGAAACCACGGCGTAACCGCATCCCACGTGGACAAAAATTCAAAATGGTGCGTTTGTGTGCGTTTTCATTTCTCACGATTGGTGAAGAAAAAACACAGAAAAATGAAGAGAAAATTGTAAAAGGTGAAGGATCCAATTTTTCCAAGGTAGGCAAGCTTTTATCAGTCACCAAAGAGCATCCTGAAACTGAGAGGATCTGTGTTTTTCCTTTTAGGATCACAAGATCTGCAAGCAACAGGCAGTAATCAGCAATTACAACTAAACTAGTGTCACTAATGTTGCGATGACCATCAAGATTTTGCATTTCCCACTATCAGTGTAGGAAAAACACAGGTGAAGGAAAACTTGTAAAAGGTGACCTATGACTGGCTAGCCACGACGAAGACCACTGGTGCAGTGTTAGGGACCCCGGTCAAGTCCCTAAACACTAAGTCCTCCTTGGCTATGATCTCCTTTGGTTGACCGAATTCAAGTCCTTCTCTTGCTTGGTTCAAGATCAGGGGTGGCTATGGTGGCAATTTGGACAAGGTGAGGTTAAGTGTTTAGGCTAGATGAAATGTATGGAGTGATGGAAAAATTGGCTAAGTGTTTGGGTGGCTAGGTGAAAAGTGGTGCACGACACTAATGTGACTTAGGGTTGGCGCCACTTTAGGGTTTAGGTTTAGGGTTTGGTTGATGGAAGATAGGTTTAGGGTTTGGTTGATAGTTTAGGGTTTAGGAGATGGAGATAGGTTTAGGGTTTGGAGGTCGGCGGCTAGGGCTTGGCCGAATAGTGGTTGAGTAATTTTAGGAAGTTTCCTAAAATCTTGGAATTTGAATATGGGTAGGATGATGGCTGGCCAAAAGAGTTGATGAAGTCAACTAGGGTTTCCAAGTATGGAAACACTAATATAGAAAGAATGGTGGCAGCTAGGGTTAATTCAAATTAGGCAAGAGTGGCCAAATTTGAATTTGAATGAGGAGGGAATATGTGTTTGGTAAGTGGCTAAGTATGGAAAGTATGGGGATTTCGGTTTTGGCTTGTTTAGGAAAGTCTAAAGTTGGCTTGGGCTGTTTTAGGAAATGGAGATTTAAGGAATTGAATGTGATTGACAATTCCTTAAATCTAGGGATTTGATTTGAAAGAGGTTTGGGATGATGGGTAAGGTGGCTAGGGTTGATCCTAAATGGTAAGAGGCATGGGAGTTGTTGGGAATTGGGAGTTTGACTAGGCCAAAGGATGGATTTCGAATTTGAAGGGATTGGAAGATTTGTGGGATTTGGCTAAGTCAAAAGGGGATTGGATGAAGGGTAAATATGGTAGGTGGCCAAATAAGGAAAGTAGGGCAAGAGTGTTGGACGGCTAGGGTTAATTCAAATAAGGCAAGAGTGCCAAAATTTGAATTCAAATTCAAATGAAAGTGAGAGTTCGGCTAGAGCTAGGTGGAAGAAGAGAATTAATTATGGAAAGTTGACAAACAAGGTGGGTGGTCGAAATTGAGGATGAAATGGATTGAATGAGCTGAAATTATAATGATCTCCAAGAACCAAGATGAACACTCAAGAACAAAATGATGAACTCGAATGAACAATGAAATAAATTCAACAAATGATTCACGAATTGCACAAATGTTGAATAAATCTCATATATTGATAAAAGTAACAAGAATAAAGATAAACACAACTTGGATTCACGATTTTCACCAAGTTGTAAGACAAGATAGTTGAATCACTCCAATTCATGAATTGCATGGAATGATCCTCTCTTTGGGATTCACGAATTTCACTCAAAAAGCCCAAGTGCTAAGCACCGATGGTGATCTCTCAAACAATAGTTCTCCCTCTAGGGTTTTTGCCAAAAGATGTGAAAGAAATGACTAAGGGTCCTATTTATAAAGGTTACAACTTGAAAACCCCCAAAAGGTCCCTTTGCAATAAAAGAAATAAATAAATAACATAAATAAGATAATGGCATGGACCACATGGCCGTGGCATGCATGAGCCAATGGTTCGGCTAAGGGGTGCATGGGGGTCGAACTCTGGCTTGTTCTCATGCTGAAAATGCAATTTTTGAGGTCTGGCTTGACTGTGGCTCGACCCTGGCTCAAGCCAAGTTTCGCTCGACACTCCGCTCGACTCCGCTTGAGCAAATATAATCAGAGAGCTCCGCTCGAAACTCGCTCGACAGTCCGCTCGAGCCAGTGTTCGCTCGACTCAGCTCGAGCGCAAACAACCAGAGAGCTCCGCTCGACACTCCGCTCGAGCGATATGTGTGCGTATGGCCAAGGTGCAACTTTAGAGGCGGTTTTATTTGGGGTCCTAACATGCAGACCCACGACGACGACGACGGCTAACCCACGACGATGGCACTCTCTCAAACCTAGTTCGTACTAGCTATTATTTAGACTAATAATACATAAAATGGAAAGGAATCAGCTGTTGAATAATTCTGCTCTCTCCCTTTCTCTTATCTATGTTGTTTGGGACTTTGTAGGGATACTTTGTTAGGAGGTGGCCAAAAAATTCTAGAAATTGAACTATTTTGTTGGATTCCATAACAACACAGAAGTGAAAGGCAACAATTTTGTTGGATTCAAAATTAAGAATCACGTGCGTTGTATCATTCTAGTTTAAGCCTTCACTATTTTCTCTTCTTCATCCATGATATTCTTTCATTTATAAGTAAAATAGGCTATGTTATTTGGTCATGCACAAGACTCGAATCTCCCTCAGTCTTCAACCTCAAAATCACGCAGCTGTCAACTTCAAAGCATCTTTGAGAGGCCCAGTTTGCAGGTAGACCTCTCTTCTTGAGATTCCAAGCACGTCTGTTTTTCTTGTTTTTTTAATATATCAATTGTGAAGGCTGAAGCTGGTTTCATTTTTCTATTTCTTGGTGGAGAAATGCTTCTTGAAATTCAAAGTGTTGTTTGCTTCAAAGAAGCATCGGTCTGAAACTCGACGGAAGAAGGCTTTATTATGGCCTTCTCTTTGCTTTTGTCATTTTGCTTTTTGCTTTTTTTTTTCTCTTCCACGTAAGCTATGCCGGTACAGCCGGTTGTACGCAGCAGTTTTGCATTATAAATAAAGGAAGGCTAACAACAGGAAGATAGTTACGCTCGGTATATGAGTACTAGTATTGGATTGATTAAATGTATCTTTAAATTTTAGTCAATATCATACTTTTTTATATTTATATATTTTATTTAAATTCAATCTCCACATTAGATTAACTATTTACTCTCTCTATAATAATAAAATATTATTAAATTAATAATTTTGTTATTTAATTTTTTTATATCACATTTTATAATTCTACCAATTTAATATTAATAATAATTATATTCTAATTAAATTAATATTAAAAAAATCATATTTTTAAAAGTCATTTAATTCTAATAACAAAAAATATTTGATTAAACTAATCAAAAACTCTATCTAAATTTCTTAATTACAAATCAAATAATATTTTTATTGGAGTGAGAAATTAATATTTTAATGTTTACTGAGAAATTATTATTTTAACTTTTGGTGAATCAATTTGATTCTTCAAATTTGACTAATCACTGTAACTAACATCTAAATTATTTTAGAGATGTCCAATCCAATGTGGAGACTTTTTAGCATATATTATCTAAAATTTGATCAATCTTTAATTTTAACCAAGCCAATACTAATGCCCTAACCTTCCATAACTTTTTGCTGGCTTGGTCCCTCAGAAAATATCTAGCTTTGGCAACGGAGGTGACACAATCACCCCTATCTCCCCTTTTTCCACCCTCGCAAATACAGGTGAGTCATCGTTGCCTGGCGGCGACAAAACCTTAAATGATAGACAAGCGAAGCCCACTGATTAAAAATCATCATTTTTATTTGTATTGTTTGGTATTCATCCAACAAACCTTTAGCCCATTCCTCAGCTCGTCCAAGTGGCTAAAAGGTAGACCCCATTATGCACAATGTTATCTTCATTAGAATAATCACAGCCTCGCATATATACAAGACACATACCAACCAAACATAACAAATAAAGTATAAAATGCGATCACATCTTTTGCATTTATTCCGCTTCCCTTTAATAGTCTCATACCGTCGATTTCTTTCAGTATACACATACAATACACAACATAAAATAACTAAAAAAAAAAAGATTCAAAAGTGATAATGCTAGCACAGCTACTATTGACTTCGAGAACAAACATGTTGGTGAGAGCACTTAAAAGCCCCTCTAGATCGCCAAGGAGTCAACAGATTGCTGAGATCTGATCCTCCTCTTTCTTAGGCGCTCGGCAATGATGAAAGCAAGCTCAAGAGATTGTGATGCATTGAGCCTAGGATCACAGTGGGTGTGGTACCGCGAACTTAGGTCATCGAATGTCACAGTGCGAGACCCACCAATGCACTCTGTCACGTTCTGGCCCGTCATCTCTAGATGAACTCCTCCTGGGTGGCTTCCTTCTTGCTCATGCACGTCAAAGAATGCTCTCACTTCAGCCTGTCCAGACCAAATAAGAGGATTAATTGTATTATACTTGAAACAAATTATTAAAAGAGAGTCACGACTCACCACGACACATAATCAAGAATAATTGTGGTGTGGAACAATAAAATTTTTTGATAAGTAAAAATATTATATATATCAAAAGGAGTAACCAAGTACACTGAATGTATACAAGAAAACACCTTACCCATATTAGAAGCTCCTAATTACCCAAAATACACCAAACCCGACCACAACCCCGTGGAACAATAAAATTTTCATTGTTAACAAATCGAAAAAGACTATCCACGAAGTGTTTGGATACAAAGAGTGAGAACTTTTTCAAATCTCAAAACAAAAATGATATTAAAAAATAATATTCTAACAATATTTTATTAAACTTTATTATCTCATCTCAACTCAACTCAACTCAATATCCAAACCGCACCTAAAAACAAAAGGGTCTTAAATCATTGATGCGTAGCCCAACTTCAGCAGGGTCCAATAATAATTGGGTGGCATACATATAGCAATAGGAAGAAGGCAAATTTGAACTTGTCAGATTCACTTGAAGCAGTCAAACGAATTTTTTTTACAGCAAAATTGAGGATTTTATATACAGCAAAATGTTTTTCAAGGTCCAAGACAAACTCACAGCTGGGAAAATATGATCACCTACCTACCAAAGGCATTTCTTTCATAACATTATTAAGAAAGCCGATTTGACTGTCCCACCCAAGCACGTTACACAAGTTGTCCCTTTCCCCACCTACTACACCTAATTGTATTGCTTCAAATAAGTCTTAAGTGAAATTGTCTTTTCTTAAGTTACTGGATGCTCGCTAATCAGGACAGTTGACTCTTTGCCCCACGTAATGATATGATCCTTTAGCTAAATCCTCTAGCTATTCAAAAGCTATCCTGCGGGACAGACCATATATTATGCTGCTATGTTAAGGGGTTTTTTATTTACTAATGAGCCGGCAACCATATTAAGAACAAACACTGATTGGTGACTATGTCTATCTATATGCGTTAAGGAATCCAAAATCAACTCGTGACAGAAGTGGCATAGGTAACAACCACCATAGAAAATGCCGGATGCCAGAATACTGGGCATAAGTGGTTCAGAAACCATAGATTTGATTTGAATTTGGAGGGCATCTAGAGTTATTATAGTTGTTATAGCCCTAGAAAAAAAATGAACGTGTTGCATTTACATTAAGGAAATTGATTTTAAATCAATTCCAGTTATGCGAATTTTGAGCAAATTTAAAAAGAAGTAAACAATGAGAAGCTTACCCTGATGGAATCGAAGGGGCGAGTTTTGAGACCACAAGGAGCCTTTATTGTGTTTCCATGCATAGGATCACTAACCCATGTGACAACTTGACCTGCTCTGCGGACTGCCCTAATTAGATGGGGAAGTTTCACTCTCATGTTTTCAGCTCCCATTCTTGTGATTATTGTTATCCTCCCAGGTTTGTTCTGAGGGTTCAAAATTTCAATGAGCCTAACAAGCTCATTTGGATCCATCTTATCACTGACCTGCAGAGTGCCATACCATGTTATTCACCTCAGAAACTCACCCCAAAATCATATCAGAAACTTGCACACATATATAGGTATCGAATACAATCCTATTCAACTTAAGAGTAGGGACTAGAACAATGATCCACAGATTTCGAGTTTATTACTAGTTCAATCTTGGAACAGAACTAGGTGAAAAAATTAAGATGAGCTTGGGCCAAGATGTAAATCAAGTTCGCTGGGGCGATACATCCAACCTGAAGTTCTCAAATTACATGGACTCATTCACTTGTTCAAGTTGATGTTGTTAGTAATCCAATTATCAGTTAAATGTTTACTGCTGAATAAGAAGAATAAAAGGCACAGTAACCTTAATGCCAAGGGGATTAGCAATCCCTCTTAGAAACTCGACATGGGCACCATCCAGCTGCCTGGTACGTTCCCCGGCCCAAAGAAAATGGGCAGAGCAGTCATAGTAAAGGCCTGAAGTTGAATCCATCCTAGTAAGCGACTGCTCATATGGCAAGAGCAAGCACTCGTGGGATGTCCAAAACTCAGTTGTTGTCATAATAGGATGGTCAACAGTGAGTCCAGCTGCAGACATGAATCCAAGGGCCTCATCGACCCGACTGGCTAGTTCCCGGTACCTGCCATGTCAAAACAATGAATAACCAATAATGACCTAAATTATCTGTAGTACAAGAAGGAAAACCAAGCTTGACATGATTGAATTTTGAATCTCAGAACCCAATTCAATTGAGCTCCCGACACTTTTAAGCATCTAGTTATTCATTTTGTTAGAGAAACAGACCTATCTAAAAATATTTGAAAAAAAACAAGGGGTTTTTGAAAAGTTAAAATAATTTTCATAGCGAAATATATTTCCGAACAATTTAACTACATACAGTACCGATGGAATTGAAAATGGACTTAAATAGCACAATTCGTCCATACGCCAACCATATAAAAGGCCAAAAATTAAAATACAAGCGAAACAGTCCATTATTCTATATGAGACAGCTTTTTAAAGAATGACCAATCATAGAATAGCAATTAATAAGGTTGTTTTCCAAACAAAAAAAAAAGTACAAAGGTGTGGTTAAACTCGAAGGCTATTCTGGAAAACCCGAAACAACAACCAAGCGACATAACTAGTTATAAGGATGGATGTTTTTACAGTAAGAACCAAATCATCCAACCAAAAAAGGCAGGAAACGTGATAAAACAAGTGAAAATGACCAGAACATATCTCTGTAAAACTATACTAACTTTTTCTGCACATGATATTTCCAAGAAAGCAATACCAAACTCCAAAATGAATATGAGCTCTGAGATGGCACATACCTATCTCCCTGCTCGCTGTGCTCCGTGAAATCCAAATTCCACTGGGTGACCCTTTGCATGGCAGCATAACCTCCGGTGGCGAAGGCCCTCAGAAGATTCAGAGTGGCTGCAGATTGACAGTAGGCCCTAATCAATCTCTGAGGATCCGGAATCCTCGACTTCTCGTTGAAAGCATCTCCGTTCACATTGTCTCCCCTATAACTAGGCAACTTCACACCGTTCTTCTCCTCAAAGGGGTCCGATCTCGGCTTCGCAAACTGACCCGCCATTCTCCCCACCTATACAAAACAACCATCACAAAAAATTCACAAATCCAATCCAATGACAACAATATTTGCAAAAACAATAAATACCCACAAGTTTTGAATTGATTTACGAAGAATTTCACAAACAAAATTCGACCTTGACAACGGGCATTTGACCTCCGAACATTAAAACAGCACCCATTTGGAGGAGGATTCTGAACGTGTCACGGATGTTATTGGCATTGAATTCCTTGAAGCTCTCGGCGCAATCCCCGCCTTGAAGAAGAAAAGCGTTGCCCATGGCGGCCTCGGCGAGCCGTTCCTCAAGGCTCCTCGCCTCTCCAGCGAACACGATCGGAGGGAACGCATCGAGGGTCCGAAGCACCGACTCGAGCTCCTGCTGATCCGGGTACTCGGGCAGCTGGAGAGCCTTCTTAGTCTTCCAGCTGTCCACGCTCCACGTCCCAGGAACCGCATTGCGGGTCGTTGTCGGGGACGGCGCTGGGGTTGGTGCTATTTGCTGCTTCGGCGGCTTATCGGAGACGATGGGGTTCTTGGCGGGTTCGGCAGCATGGACAGCAGAGATAGAAGGGAGTGATCTGGGCTTGACGGGGATGGATGGTTGGTGGGATTTGGGGGAGAACAGGAGAGAAGATTGAGTTTGAATAAAATATTTGGTGGGAACCGCGGAGCTGCTGCTTGTGAGAGCCATTATTGTGCTTCTCTCTCAATATCTCACTGCAAAAATATGAGAGACAGAGAAGATGCAGAGGTACCTGAAGAGATACAGAGACGAATGTTGGGGGTTTTTATAAATGAAGGATTTCGCTTATGTAGGTCGGAGGAGGAGGACAATGGGGTTGGGGTGGTTGGTGGGTAGAAAGGGAGGGGCGGGGGTAGTTGAGACGTGGGGATATTATAGTAAATTCGTTTACATAGAAAGGATATTTTTTAGGGTTAATAATGCCTTTCCATTGTAATTCTTCTTCTCCGTCCAAAGAAATTGTTCAGTTCAAAAGACTTTATAAAAATAAAGTCAATATGATTTATTATAGTATATTAAATTATAAAAAAAGTTATTATAAAATAATTCTAATATATTACGTATAATCACATCAGTTCAATTTATGAGTTTTATTTTTATAAATTTTTATTTTTTTAAACTTAACACTTCTCATCCCCTTGTATTTGGATGGATACTTATTTTTTTTCAAAAAATCTTCACAATCTATTATTATTCACTCACATTCTATATTCCACACTTTTTTAATTTTTTTATTTTATCAAATATTTATTATATAAATAGTGAATACAAAATTTAAAATATTTTAAAAAGAATAAATTTAAAAAAATTTAAAAAAAATATAAAATATGGAAGAGATTGTGTAACAAAGTCCTTGTAAATAATATATTTATTTTTATTATAACGGTAAACAAGTCACGCAAACTAAGATTACGCTAATAAATAGAGTTATATTATGGATCAACAACTGTACTGATCTCACACCCCAGACTTGAGGTGGGGGTATTTTTTTTTTAAATATTAATCTATCGTTTTATTTTCTCTCTCTCATTTTATTTTCTCTCCGCCGAATCTTTTGAATTTGCCATCGTGCGATATCACATTGTGAAAAATAGATAATAAAATTTAGGATAAAAAAAATATTTTTCTAATAATAAGAGAAAATAAAGTTGTGTATTCGTGTAATAGATAGCACACAAATAAATAAATAAACAACCTGGTTAGCGGTCACACATGAATAAAAGTAAGTAATTATTATTTAGATAAGTGGACGCTTTCTTTTTTATGTTCTATGTTTTTTAAAATAATTTATTGGATGACTTTTTTTCGTTAATTCATATCAACAACTTTTAAATTTAAATTTAATAGTAAAGGTTTTGTCGCATCAACATTTTAAAAATTAATAGACAAAAGATGATAAATCTGTAAATTGAAAAATATTAATGTGTCGTACCATTAAATTTAAAATGGTAATTGGGATTTAGATAAAAACTTATTTAGTAGTGTTCTTATTACCGCTGAGAGATGGATGGGTAACACATATATATGTTTTTTCCACTTTGTAGTGCGTAATAGATAATAAAATAAAATAAAGACATTAATGAAATAATTTATTCATAGTTACAAAACTAGCAAAATTTTTTGGTGCTGTTCATAATTCCTCCTTTTATTTTTATTTTTAGTGCATATTCTTGCAAAAAATGCACTTCAATTAAATAAGTATTGCACATCATGCGTTAGTGATGAAGGATCTCGTTAACATTGATCCAAGACAGTGACCAAAAAACCTCATTTGGTTTGTCAAGTGAGAATCTTAAATTTATTTTAAAATAATATTAAAACGAGAAATTTAGTAAAAGTAACTTTTTACAATAAAAACCAAATTTATGAAGATTGATGTAAAGCGAGAGAGAGAGAGAGGCGGCAGCATCGTGATGGTGGCCAAGACCATTACGTGGTGTCCCGACGGTCGTGATGTTTGTTGGGAGGCCATCCCCTCCACGTTTTATTATTTCAAAACGAAAAAAATATTTTTTTATTATCATTTTTGTCATTATATTCAAATGTGTCGCTAAATAATTAGAAAATTGTTTATCATCAATTATTTATTATTAAATAATGGTGAGAGGATAGTGATTAAGAGGATGTTAAATAATTTTTTCTTAAAAAAGATTATAATTATCATGTGAGAATGAAAATTATAAAAAGTTTCTGATAAAAATACATGAGAATGTACGTAGTCGGTGCTCATCACCGAAAAAGAGAATAAAAACCATGTGGATAATGTCAAGTACGGCATGGTGTAATTACACGAAATCATGATTCACGAGTACGCAAAACCTTGAAGACAACAACTTTTTTCTCATTTTTTTTTTCTGGAAATTGACAAAAGCACCCCTCCACTTGGACGCTGGAAAATTAGGAAGGAGTCCAACTCAGTTACTCAAACCATCCCAACTCACACACACACCTACCCACTCTCATTTCATGCACAAGTCTCACTCTCTCCTACCCCCACCTGTTTATAAAGAAAACTTTAATTATCATCGTAATTTATCATTTTTATCTTTTTATTTAAATACATATATACGTTTATTTGTAAATATGTGTATTTAAATAAATAAATAATTTATTCATCTTCATATCATACATCACATATAATTATTATTATTTTTTGTTATTATATATGATGTATTAATAATAAGTAGAAGAATTTAATTAGTTTATAAAATAAAAAATAAATATAGTACGTATGATGCAGAGGACGATGAATAACTGTTCTCATTTATAAATAAACTCTTCCATTTTATGTACACGTGTTGTTGATTCCGGTACATGATTTGGCATATTCTCTCTCGCTCTTACATCTCCCCTGCCAGGGTGCATGTATCATTCGACACATAGCGTGCTCATTATTAGATGTGTCAACAACTTGAAGAGCTTTCAAACCATTTTTACATGCTGGCTTAACTTACGAACCAAATTCAAAATGGTAGCTGGATTATCTTCTAAGTTCTAAGGGCAAAAGTATTTTTCCCTTTTTATTTTGTTTTTCCGTTGTTTTGGTCAAGATTTGTAGGTAGACGTTGGGTTTCGATTTTTTTTATAAAGTTTTGAAGAAACAAATATCTCATATATCAAACACTATGGCGACACGAAGCTATATTTTTTTTTTTTCACTTACTTTTGCCTTTTTGACCGATCGTCAGTATAAATAAATCTAAATAACGATTAAGAACTTGCGAAGGGATATTTTTATAGCAGGAGTCGCGACTCATGAGCACTAGAGAGTAGAGACACACGTGACGTGAGTATGCGACCGCCGACCAAGGATATAAGCACGTTTTCAACTGGCTGAAAAATAAAACATATATAAATAAAATTCTTTATTTTATTTTCATTCCATTATATAAAAAAATATTATTATAAACAATTATAGATTGCATAAATATCACGTAATTTTTTTTTAAATAGTTAAATTTACTATTAAAAAGATTAATTTTATATCATGTGAATTTATATTTTTTTTTTCAAAAAATTGTACTGTACTTAGACATTTTACAATTATAAATATAATTTCTCTTAGTAGAGCCGGCTGCCTTGCCCGAAAGGCCGACACATTGCGGCTTGGTCAGTTGATTTGCTGGGCCGGCTTGAGGCCCTAGTTATCCCAACCTTTATCGGTAGCCATTCTTGGGCCTTCTACTCCAAACCAGCATTAAGCCACTAGGGCCTTTCAATTGCTTGATGGAAAATGAGTCTTTTTTGTAGGAAAATTCTCAGTATATAGATGCGTTACTTTCATTTTATTAGAAAACGAAATATTATTAAAATCTTTTTTTATATAAATATTAAATTATACCGACATAATATAACATAATAGCATGTAGTTACCGGATATTCCAGCTCTGAACCTACCTAAATAACCAGCACATGGGAATGCAGGATCAGAACAAATGGATTCGGGATGTAAATCATGATAAAGTTGAAAAAATACGCCGGTATTCCTTTTTTTCAAATCTTTTGTAGGATAATCATACGTCTCTTCATTCGTAGAAAGCATAGTCTACAAAATTTCTTCGGAAAAGATTATAAAAACAAAGTGATTTTTTATTGGTAAGACTTGAGAAAGAATTCCAAAGCTGCTGCTTCACTCACCGGTAGGATGGTGCAAGTCATTTTCAGTTGGTAGTTGTTGACAAGAAATTTAGCAACCACGCCCATCCAACGATGTACCCAATGGGGCCCGCGAAATTATTAAGTGAAAAGGGAATGGAGGAGGGGTAGGCGGCCCTTAGTTTTATATCATTTGAGGGAAGGAATCTCATCTTTTTGCCTGTCACAAACCGTCTGGTTTGGTTTTCATTTCTACGGCCGATGATGCCGGCATTTCAATTGCTGATCATAATTCATAGTTGTTTTGAACCCTTACCGTTCGATTTTACCCTTTTTGAGAAGGATTTACATTAATTATTGTCACTCTTTTGTTTATGGGATTTAAAGGTATAGAAATATAATCTTACGATATTTCTTGAATATTTTTTATAATTAGAGAAATTTAGTTCGACAATTATTAAAACTTATGGGATCTATTTTATATTCTATTTTTTTTTATTAGCACACTTTTTTGTAATATCATGCCCATAATTTTTAAATTTTTTTAATTTTTGGAAGGTAAAAAAACAAAAAGGATTTGACAAGGTGAAAAAAGGAGTGGGGGAAAAGAAAAGATGTGCGCGTGGTTGGGCCAGACGAATGAAAATGGGGGACCATTGTCTGATCTATGATAAGAATTATGAAAGGTCTCTCACAGGTGCATGTAATAATCCCATGGCTAATCCTGCAAAAGGGTAACCTGCACAGCAATGGACCCCTCCTGCCTACAAATAGAACCTGGGGTCTTCAGGATCACAACCAAGTTCAGATGCCATATGCTTGTGAGTTTTGTGGTACAATGAGAGAGAGAGAGAGAGAGAGAGAGAGATTGGGAACAAGAAATAAATACATGGAATTATTTAGATGCAAATTCTAAAAAGAAAGATAGGATAAATTATGTTATCCGAACTCCATTTAAGAATGGTTTACTGAAGACTGGAATGGAGGGTCAATTTTCGACATCATATCATTTGACTTGTTTGGTGTTAACAATATTAATATATCATAAAGTTTGTATCTTTTTCTTCTGTAAGGTTGTTAAATAGCATCTCTCTTTTGTGAATGCCACTAAAGAAATTAAGAGGGAGAGTATAGTTTGGTCCAAGTGATGATAATTGTCTCAATATTAATTCACCGTGACCAGCGGAGTCTATCAGCATGACTTGAATCCCCCCCCCCCCCCCCATATTCAAGGGTAAAAAAGTGAACAACAAACTCCAATCTTATGCCTTCCACTCTTAATTCGACGCAGAACTAATATTATTTTATTTTATTTTGATTTGGAATTAAAGTAATACAAAATTATTTGTTATCTTTCATTTATCTGTTAATAATTTAACGGCTTGATACATCAAATGATGATGAAAGGATGATTGTCAAGAGAATGCCGAATAACATTTTTCTTAAATTGATATTGTTCTTAGGATTGAAAATGAACAAAGAAATAAAAGTCGATAACAAAATACATATTTTCCATATTAAAGTTAATTGATCCAAAAACAGAGCATGTGTTGGCATCCCTAATATAGAGACAAAAAAAGGTGAAGTACCAACAAAAAGAGCTAGTTGTTTGATATAATTTGGTAGGATGAAAACCTAATATGATTCTAACATTGGGATTAAGGTGATATCAAAGTTTGTGCAACACTTAATGTGAAGAAATAATTGAAGAGCCCTCCAAGACAAAGGTCAAACTCACTCACTCACATCTCAAATGGTGTTTTGAAGTTGTCGGGATGCAAGATCCAAAGAAAAATCACATGTAATCATGTGAATATTAAATTTGGTCTAACACATATATAGATTTGCGAAAACCCACCTAGCTCATGACAAATACAAGAAACAAAAAAGCAAGCATCTAAGTTTCCCATAGTTCTAGCTTAATGTGTGCATGCCAGTCAACTATATATTATCTAAGACTATTTCGAGCTGCAATTCATCCATCTTCCGATTATGGAATCCCTCTTCCAATGCCATCGATTCTATTGAATTATCAATTATATCAGAAATTTCAATGATTTTCCAAAAAATAAAATTGAGAGAGAGAGAGAGCAAAGATGGACGAAACACGGAAACAGCATGTGGTTAATATTTTATTGAGTAGCTGAGATCTGTTTGACGACTTGACGCATGCGTCAATATATGTACTAACATTTATCATTTGGAAAGAAGACCTCGCTAACACGACAGCCATCTGTCACTAATTAAATGACAGCTTGCTCTGAACCACGTGAATTTTAAAACAGAAGATAACATGTTCTGATGGTATAGGACCCATGGATTGATTCCCTAAATATCGTGGCACGAGTGGATGACACATGGATGCAGCAGGTTTTTGTTTCTCTTATTTGAATTATGCGATCAGAATCAGGCCTTGTCTGCAAGAGATTTTGTTGCCTATTCCATTCAAAGCACATGCGCCCTCATCTATTTCAAAAATGAATAATACTACTAACAAATTTCAAATATATAAAATTTCATAAAAGTCTTCTGTAAACAAATAGATTTTACTAATAAAAATAATTTTTTTTACACTTTTTTATAATGACTTATATGAAATTTATCTATTTAAAACTTATACAAATTATCTCTCTTTTTGAATTTATTTGCATAATCAGGAATTTCAAAAGTAATAATAATTTCGAAAAAAAATTATTTTCATCAGTAACTATTCACTACCTTACACCTTATGAAAAATACCCCACATTCTATAAAAAAAAAAAATTATGTGTGTAAAGTATGAGAGTGAGTAGTGACTAATGCATAATAAATCTCAATTTAAAAAATGTTTTGTTTCCACAAAGTTGTTCATAATTAGCTCATATAAACTCATCCACATTTTTACAAAAAATGCCGAGGAACATGTTAGACAATCAAGATTAGAAGACATAGCAGTAGAATCTTGGTCTATTTATTTCCAAATAATATAAATATTCAAACTACTTTCAAAGAATTTATTTATTTTATTTGTATTAAGTGTATATGAAATCGTTTATAACCCCTCTGACGTACGGGGGGCGTGACAAAGAAAGAAGGAAATAAGATTCTCGTAAAGTGACTGGCACTCATGGGCCTGACACGACCCATTCTTCAAAATATCAAAGCGGGGCCACTTATAGACTTATTTCATTTCAAAATTCATAATCGACAACTTTCGGCTATAAAGTAGGATGTTTTCGAGTATAAATAACCCATTTGTGTTCTAAAGTAGATGCAGATATCTCGGTATATATGGATAATAATACTAGAAAACGTAGATTAATGCTTATAAAGATTCATTTCTAATCTGCAAGTTTGATTTCTGAAAAATGGCTTTCTTATTCAAGTGAAAATGTAGATAGATATTGATTGTAGTTCCAAATTTGCAAGTCAAGGAAGGAACACTTCTCTACTCATGGAAGAACAACAAGCAAACCTCTTCATTCCCATTGAAACATATATATCAATATAGGACATAGAAGTTTTGAGTTCCAAATGAGAATCATAAGTTAAGTTTCCAGATATTAGTAAAAAGGGAAAAAAAAAAAAAAACAGAGAATTCACAAGAAAGAGAACATAACTTATGGAGATGGAGGCCAACCATAAAGCCCTGCATAATCGATTCCTTCATAAAACCTCAGCTCAAGCTCCTCCAACCTTCCCTCATCATCCCACATCCCATAGTAACTACTGTCATCATCATCTTCGTCAAAATCCCCCATGTCACCGGCAACAAATTCCCAGGCTAAATACTCGAAAGTATCAGAGGAATCCGAGCAATCATCCCATTCGTTCCTTTCGTAATAGTCGACGACTAGAGGACCCAAAACCTTCAATTTTGGCAACTTATCCTTGAGGAACTTGTCATCAAGTTTCACATCCCAACACCCTCTCAAATCCAAAAATTCAAGCTCAGGACATCTTGATAGTATCTCAAGAACGCTTCGAGTGCTGATAAGATGGTAAGCCATCTCAAGGTGCTTGAGCTTAGGCATTGTGGATGCAATGGCGTATGCCTCATCATCCTGCATGGGCTTGCCTGCAGTATCTAATGGGTGCAAGTTGCGGCACAGCCCCACAAGCAATTTGCAGTTCTTTCCGATGGCCTCCAATGCTCGAGCCCCGATTTTACCACAGTAGCTCACATCCAAGAATGTGATCATAGAGAGCTTACCAGCAATCTTTTCCACTATTGGATCACTCATTTCGCTTCTAGGCAGCCGCAATGTCTGAAGGGAGCCAGCACTTGCAAAACCAAGAGATTGATACCCAGTTACATAATGTAAATTGGAAAAGGGTCCCAAACACCACTATAATTTCAGTACTGGAGTTATTTGAATAAATTCAAATGCAAAAACATAATGAAAGAGCATTAAACTGGCCAATCAAAGTTCCTGATTGTACCAAGGTGAAGTATACCTAAAGGCATTACTATAAACTATGTATTTACACATATTTTTTCCAGAACAAATGAACTGTAAGGAGCATTTATTCTAAATCAAGGAATGAAAACTGGAATTCTAATTTAAACTGTGCAATTCTGCTTACTTCTCTGCAATGAAAGTGAAAATCATATCACTGTGGAGACCAGACACACACAGCTTTCGTAGTGATCCACAGCTTCTAGTGATTAGCATCTGAAGCATCTCATCAAGATGGTCCGACTGGCATCGGTTACTCCATTCCTCAATGTCTATCTCTTGCCAGCAATAAGGTCCTCCCACTACTTTGCGCCATGATTTGCAAACCGTGGGAATCACTGTCAGTGTCTCCTGGAGACAAAGATTGCTGAAGATTAGCCCCAGAGCATCAGGTATTAATTCGTCCCAGCGCCGATAATTACTTCCCTCTTCCATCTATCGTCCGCCTTCAGAAAATGGAAGAGAAAAAACTGGGGAAAAAACAACAACGCATTTAGTCCCTTCCGTTAAGAATGGAAACGGCATTATCAATTTGCCTTGGGGTTTCTCTAATGCAAAATAGGCCCCAATCCTAACATTTTGTGAGAAACCATTGGAAAGACACCGAACAACAAAGAGTATAGCATAAAAGTTACGAGCATAAGTTAAAAAAAAGTACATATCTACAATCATTGCCGGTAATCAAACTTAGAGAGTACGATACTCGGGGCTGTAAAATCCACAGAAGGAAACCCAGAGGAACCAATAGAAAAGATCAACAGTAGAGCACCCAGAACCACAAGAACAGTGCAAAGAAAAAGGAAAAACCTAAAAGATAATACCGGTGTAGCAGCCCGAGAAACGGTTTAAGAAAAAATAGAATTTATTTTTCGATAAAAACGAAGCAAAAACAAAATTTTGGGGAAAGACAAGAAACGATGCAAATTTGCAGATCCGTCAACGCTCATATGAGTTCATCAGCCAGAAATTAATGTCATATTAGAAAATACATAACCTGAAGATATAAAAACATAACGTAATTTAAGCCATTGCATATGAAGCACAGAATCAGCACCTCTCAACAAGAAAATGGGAGAAACTAGAACTCTGCTGAGTTACTGGGGAAAAAAAAAACTTGGCAGAAGAAAGGAAAATCAACTTTAATTTCCTAGATTTACCATCATTTCTGAAGAAAGGAACACAAGCCCCCACTGAACTGGTGCAGGTAACGACTACTTCACTCAGAAGTACCGAACTTTGATATTTTGGAAACATAGACAACATCAAGCATGCAAGTCACAGATTCAACTTCATGTTCTTTTCCTCAGTTACAAAACGTGGGAAGAAAAAAAAAAGACTAATAAAATACACATACACCCAAAAGAAATAAGACGTTCCTTAAAAAATCCCTGCCTATGGGGATTTGGATCATGCAAAGACTCACCGGTTTGTCCGCCTCAAACGCAGGGGGGAAGGAGAGGAAAGAGGGGTAGGGGGGGAGGCAAAAGGCAGAGAGAAATGAAAGCTACAGATGGTCCTATCCACCCCACCTACCCTCAGCTTGAATGCAACCACCAGCACCAACAATAGAAAGAACAAGAGTAAAAACAAAGAATACAAGCAAACATATACGTATGCTGAGATCAAAATACCAGAAAGGCCGTAGATTTTAATCCCAGAGAGAGAGAGAGAGAGAGGCAATAATGGTAGTGTTACTGTGACACTCAAAGACTGTAAAACTTGATGCGTGTGATTGTGTGCGCGACGAGAGAGAGAGAGAGACACCGACACGGGTAGTTTAGAGGAATTGAATGGAGGTGGTGAAACAGTGAAACTCACGAGTTAAATGCCCGTACGTGAGAGTCAGATGAGAGGCGCCGGGTTTCTCCTTTCAACAGACAACAGTGGTTGGAAGTAGAGTGTTGAGACTCTTGACCACATTATACAAGAAAACTTTGTTAATAGCATTCGTATATGGTGACCTAAACTTCTTTTTTTCTTATAATTTGGGAGAAAGTTTAGGATTTTCTACCCAAATTTTCCTTCAGTCAAATTCTTAAAATGGGGTGGTAGAATTGATATGTTACAGTGGAGCCCCATATTTAGATATCCACTATACATCCTCAAATGTTTTTTCGTTGGTTGCTGCTCGTTGCTCCCGCATTTTCCTGATTCATTCAAAAATGAACAACACAAAAATTATCTCAAATGCAGGAGAGTGTCTCGTAATAATAAAGAATAAATTTTTAGATCGTCTCTTCAAGAAAAATTGCTTAAAAATCAAACTCGTGTAAAATTGTAAAAATATTTACAAAGAGAAAATAGAAATAAAAGTGATGATATGTACAATGAATGGAATAGTACATTGAAAATGAAAAGTTAATGGTCATAAACCAAATTCATGTTGTTGGATTTGAGTGTAGCGATGAAAAGTAAGAAATTGACATACAAGACAGTAAATTAAAATTACTGAAATTAATTAACCGAAATTTAAAAGAACAGGAAAAATAAATGACATCAAATTAAATAAGCAGGAATTAAAGGTGCACGAAAAATAAATAACATTAATTTAAATGAATAGGAATTAAAAGTGAAAGAACAATAAATGACATTAATTTAAATGAGTAAGAATTAAAATGAACACTTAAGGATTGCAATAACATATCATAAACTTTAAAATGAAATAAAATAAAAAATAAAATTAGAGATGGAGGCTACAGGTGAAGGAGGAAAGTTGGGCAACAACAGTTGGGCCTTTAGGGTCTCAACTGCATTACTATGCTCACGCGGAAAACATTTTCGGTAGTAGTTAAAAACTTAAAATTGTAAATTGAAGTGAGAGAAAAAAAAATAATAGAGAAATAGTATTTTGAAGAATGAATAATTTATAGGGAATGAGATTTTGGATGTTTTTGAAATATTAGTAAAATTTAGGATAAAATTTATGAAATTATGTATTTGAGTTAAAATTTTAAAAAATTTACAGAGATTGAAATGTGAATGCTCTAAGAAAACTTTCTATTGTTTATTTTACATTTTATTTTTCGGTTGATAACTCTAGTATGTATACTTTATAAAAAAAAATAAAAAATAAAATCAAAGAGAGATGCACAAATAAAGCGTAAAATATTTATTATTATTCATATAAATTTTCTCAATAATATTAAATATGCAGTAAAGAATAGAAAAATCCATTTATGTGTTTTTTTTCTCTTGCATTTTAAATCATATTCACATCAATAAGTGTGAGTGAAGTTGCATCAAAGGTTCAATGATAAAAATCCATGTTAGTGGCCTTGGCATGAATAGTGTACATTGCGAGAACAAAAAAACAATTAAGGTTATGTTTGGCGGCAAAGATGAGAAATATCATTTCTATCTTATCTCATCATTATATTTTTTTCAAATCTCCATACAAAATATAATAAACAATTTAATTTTTTCAAATTCTAATTTAATTTTTTCAAATCCGAAAACAATAATAATATTAAAAAATAATATTTTAAACTTTCATCTTAACATTATTCATAAAATTTTTAAAAATTATCATTTTATCTCATCAACATAAAGAACGTGACTTTATGTTGATGTCAAGTAATGTTTTCTATAGAAAAACCTCACTCGTACCACCTTAAATATAACATTCAAGTAACATCACTAGCATATAACCAAACATGTTAAGATTAGCATTACTCTTTTTCAAATTCAAGAAATCAAACTTGAAAGATCCGATATAACTATAAGTGACCGAGTTTGATTTAGAAAATAAATTTTAAAATTTAACTTTTATAAATCAAATTATGTCAAGTGAATGATATGTGGCGTAGATACATTAGAATAATTTTTATTGGGAGGGAGGGGGAATAGTCAGTCTTTCTGACAAGACAAGGATTCAAACTCCAAATCGTATCCCCAAAGATCGAGATTAAGGGTAGATGCCACCACTATTTTTCCAAATTGAGACCGGATCAATTATTCTTATAGATCGGACTGAACTGTTAGCTATCGGTCCATTCGGTCCAAGCCAATATAAAGTAGGTCAAACATATAAAAAGTCCAAAATCACTTATAATGTATATTTTCAGCCAATCTATACAAAAAGACCCACAATATCTACACTTTAAATATCAACTATTTATCTTTATTTGCACATTTTGTACTTGAAAATAGCTTTAAAATGTTGAAAAAATTATCAAGATTATCCATATCAATCAACAAGAATTAGCAAAAAATACTAAAATAAAAAATAGAGAAAATGAAATTTAAAAATGTAATATCATCCAAGCTCCAAATACATATGGTCAATAGTGATAGGTTAGATAAAAATTACACAATTAACTTATATAACTACTATATAAATTAATATATATATAATATTTTAAAAACTATATATATACACTTCGGTTGGTTTGATCCAAAAAAATCACATCCCAGGATCAAATGAAAAATCGAAATTCTAAGGTTATATGAATCGATATACTTATTGATCCGATCCGATATATTTATCGGTCCAATCCGGTCCAATATACTTATCGGTCCAATCAGGTTTATCAGTCCAATCAGGTTGGATTTTTGGGTCAAAACTAGTAAACTTACACCCCTAGGAATTGAACCCACGAGGTTGGTTTCTTAATATGGCTTTGTTGCATGGTGTTATCGTGTTACCCAGTCAATGCATTAGGATTTAGCATTGGGAATCTGCAATGGGTACCTATTGTACTCCGATAATACCCACCATCCTTTTTGTCTTATATATATTATTAGACAAAGCCAAGTGAAGAATAAGAATATGATAATTTTAATTAGGGAAAAACTCAAGGCTAGTCGAGTATAAAACTCATTTTCACATCAACCAATAACTATTGGCCACGTAGGAGGTGCAGCCTCTAAACACTTACACCTGACCCTTCAGAATCCTTCATCTCCATTTCCATTTGTAGCCCCATTTTTGAATTCTCCCTTTCCATTCATAGCCCTAGCCCCCTTTTTGAGCTTTCTCCCCTTCCCAGCCCCCTTTCATTTGTCATCAAACACGATTCCAATGAGATCAACTCATCTCATGTAGCGGATCAATTCATCTCACGCAGCTGATTTCCCCACCCCCTCCCTCTCTCGTAGCGCCTATTTCACCACCCCTCCCTCTCGCACAGTCTTCTTCATGAATGAGTAAGTTTTTTATTTATGCATTTCACATGCCATTTTCTGTTGGATTTTAGGGTTTGATTTATGGGTTTCCTTTTGCATTTCATGCAATTCTAGGGTTCGATTTATGCAATTTCTTGTGGGGATCTCTATATATTCTGAATATGTTTTTTAATCAGATCGATTTTTAATTTTTAATTTTTAAGGAGAATGGCAACGGAAACATTATAAAACATGCAGTTATACCAATAAATAACATTGTCTCGACTAGATGGTTTGACAAAACTTTTCTAAATGTTATTTGATAAAAGATACAACCTATGACAAGTAGAGGTGATCTCTTAAATCCTTTAGCTATTTGATGAATCCACACCTGCTTTTTTGTACACCTTTTGCATTTTGTGTTATCATTCACTTAAGTAAACCTAATGTTCTCTTATTTGACAAATGGATAGGGCGGGTTGAAGATACTTGAGATAGCATAAGGTGGTATTATTTATTGATTTGTTTGTGGATGTTTGAACTTGCGAAATTCGCTTTTTTGTAAGTGGGTTCATATTTGGAGAAATAGTGAATATATGTCACAAGTAAATAAAATTCATGTGGATTGCTTGAAATAAGATATAGAATAGCATGTATGGAGCGAAGTTCATTGGTATAAAATATACCAAGTCAAATGGTCATATATATATGTTTGTGTTGAATAACATCAAGGTGGGTCCAGACTTCAATGCTGAATTGTGTTCATATTTTATTGTGGTTGTTGTCTTTTATATGATGAGGATGATCTTACGACTGTGGCTTTTGACTTCTGGTTTTTGCAACAAGTTTGTAGATGATAAAAACTCAAGGCTGGTCGGGTATAAAATTGTGCACCTTGTGCTTGTAAAAATACCTCATACACCGTGTGTTTGTTTACTGCTTGTTTTAATAGATCAACTCGTAGATAGTGATGGATCAACTTGTTGATGTATGTTGACTGCTTGTTTTTATATCCATTTCCCGAAATATGGAAAGTAGTGATGGAGATATCATATCTAGTTTACGTTCTATAAGGGTAGAAGATGAAATCACGTCGGGATGAAAATCACTATGTTATTGTGGCATTCCCTCCAAATTGCGAACATTGGTCAACCCAAAAGTTTTGGTTGGCGATTTTTGAATTGTCCATATTACAAGGCTAAAAACAAGTGTGAATTTTTTAAATAGGTTGACTTTGTAATAGAATAACTGGATTGATGTAAGCGAGCCTTAGAATTAGCATAACGAACGAATGAAATGATAGCATATAAACGTGCAAGAATAGAAGATGCAAAATTTCAATCAATGAATAGGAAATACAAAAGTGCATTGATTGCGTTATTAGTTAGTTTGAAATTTTTTAAAGTTAATGATAATGTAAATCGTTTAATGCTATTATAAAGCGTTTCATGTAAATCATTAATGATAATGTAAATTGTTCTTGTATTACGTTTTATGCTATTGTAGGTCACAGTCATCCATTATGCATGAACATGTCCCTATTTTATACAAGAAATAATTGCTAAAAAAATGTTGCTTATATTAGACAAAAGAAGAGATTGATCTATAACCCAAACGGTAAGAAGAGAAGAGCATAAACAGAGTAATTACATTGGATCATGTAATTATATCCATCGGCTGAATAAATAGAGATGAAAACAAAGGAGTCCAAAACTTTATAATTACATATATAATTACAAATTTATAGAGATGAAAACAAAGCATAAATCCATTGGTGCTACATAAGTTTTGCCTTCAAAACTATATAATTACACACTTGCCTCCAACACATGGTCAAAGTGCGGACATACTGCTGCATAAGTTTTGACATACGGTTAAATAGAAATGTTTTTATACAAATTTAAACTTGCAGGCATGAGAAAGTGTGGCAACCTAATATAAACATTGCATACTCAATGCAAACAAAAACCTTACAAATATGTGTTCTTGGCCCCAAAAAAATAGATAAAACTATGAAAAGAAAAACAAAGACAATTCCAATAAAATAAAGAACTGTATCATCCAAAAACACACATACAGTCCAAAACGGTAAGAAAAAAAGGGCAAAAAAAGTACTGGGATATCCATAGGCAGAACCCATAAGTCTCACACAACCATATCCATCTCACATATCACTTGGCTTATATTCATCTGGTTTGAGAAGTTTTTTACAACCAACAAATATAAAATGTTTAATGAGTCTAATGATCATATGGCATAAGAAGATTTCACAATGCTTCGAACTCTTCATTTTGTGACATTGTCGGGCCTTGCATATTCCTACATAAAAAATAAATAAAAAACAAAAAAAAAACAAAATCATCAAGTTAAAAGCAAATGCCCTTCTTACATGCCAAAGGAAAAAAAAATTCCAAGTTAAAAAAAATACCTATGTGATGGCCATTTGCTTCTTACATGCCTTTCTTGTTTACAAACATTGCATCATCGCTTATTTATTGGTACATTTTCCTTTGGATTATTTTGTCATACTGATTTGGGCTTTCCTTTAGAAACAAAATGTGACGGATCTTGCAATGAGAAATTAGAAACTATTTGGCTTTGGACCATATGTTCCTGTGCGTTACAATCATCATCATTCATCAATTGAAGCTCTTGATAAATATTATTTATTCTTCTAGAAGCATGCTAATAGTTCTTGATAGATAATGCCCCCATCTTTGCAACCAAGTAAAATTGTCTCATCAAACGATGCTTCATCACTAATGTAATTGGGACTGTCTCCAATGGCCTCTCATTGGCCCATATCCCATGCACAACGCGACTTTTTGCATTGATCGTCCACCTCTCTAAAACATATGACTGCAGTACACTGTCCAAAACACTTTTTTTTGCCAAAACATGTAGGTTGTGCCAGCATAAAAAGTCAATAAATTTAAACTTACAACATGTACAATAAATAGTGTTGTTCTCTCTACCAAGTATTACTTCATATGCCGGCTTTTCTTTCCCCACAATGCCTACCCAGTAACTTTTTCGACTATCTTCCTCGTGTGTTTTTGTGTGCCTTGAACTGTTAACTATTAAATAACTCATCTAGGAAGATCAAAAAATATTTTCTTGTGTAGATCTTGGCCGCTTCCTCTTCAAGACTATAAGAAGTTCTGATAATTGGTTTTCATGTTTTTGTCTTCACATCTTTCTATTTCTTACTAAGATAATGGGCGTTCAAAGCTTTATTATATTGATTGAAAAATTCATTTACCATCATATTTAATCGAACATAGTCTTTAAAAAATTTGTTTATACTCTCACTTCGTTGAGTTGTGGACATTCCAGCTCAAAATGTGCTTTTTAGGTAAGACGACACCCACTTCGATCTCCTGGTATAAATATTCAGTAACTAACTATTTTCTTTCAACTTGTACTTCAGTAACATATCAGTCAACTCCAACTCAAACTCCTTAATAGTGTGTGTCTCATGAATGCAATGGTTAAATTCATATTGAAATTCTGGATATTTTTTATAAACATGAGTTAGATGTTCATAAACTCTTTGTAAGAGATGTCATAAACACAATTTGTGAGTTGTATTGGGCAATACCTCAACGATGGCTTTTGTCATTGACTTGTCATCATTAGTTATTATTGTAAAGGGAGCACAACCATGCATTGCTTCTTGCGATATTTTCAATAACCATGTGTAAGACTCGGTTGTCTCATTTATCAGTAAAGCACATCCAAATGTCACAGATTGATAATGATGGCTAACTCTAGCGAATAGAACAAAGGGCATCTTGTAGCGATTTATCAAGTAATTAGTGTCAAACATAACATCCCCAAGATATTGATATGCGGCTCTTGATCTAGTATCTGCCCAAAAGCAATTCTCCATTGACCCATCTTCATCAATTTGGATCGAATATACAAAACCTAGATTGTTACGTTTGCTTTCCAAAAAGTACTCATATACGAAACCTAAATTTTTCGATGTCCAAATAATTATGAATGTCCTTAGTAATGCAATCAACATTATAATCACCACCTGACTCCTTACTCAATACAGACATTATTTTCCGTGTTGGTATCCTCAACTCATTTAGCGTGTCTATCAAATTTTTTTGTACTGGAATCACACGTCTATGCCCACGAAGCAAACTTGTACTCCTAGGTGTCAACAACTCATGATTATGCTGGAGTAAAAACTTGGACACAACCCATTTGTCTCCATCATTCTTTATTGTCATCATCGCCTTACACCCATACTTTGTTTTCACAGTCTCGGGTCTTACTCTCTATTTTAAGTTTATAATTGTAATGACGGGATTCTTCTCTCGAACACACATACTCTACACCAATTAATGATCTGTTTATATTTGACAATCGAATATGATTTGTTCGAATGCTAAAATCAGTTCGTTTGGAGAAGGCTTTATAGCAGCTATGTATGCAACTATGTGCATCTTCTAGATCGTTAAACTATAGCCCCACATACGACTCCACATATGAAAATGATATCGTATGGCTTTCCTTGGGCATATTCTTGTATTGTTCAACCTCACCATCCTGTTCAATCATCTCAACTTCATCGACGCTAGAATTACAATTATCTAAAATCTCAACATGATCTCTTGATGTACTCATCATTCACTTAACCTTATATGATTTACAGGGCAATGATAGCTCAATAGACATCAAATTAAGTGTAGTATATATAACTTAATACAAAACTCTAGAATAGAATTTAAAGATTTCAATGCAAAACTTGTAAGAAAATCACAGAAATTCCAATATTTTTATATGCTGCTGGTGTAAGTGCAAGTTGAAAAAAAGATGAAACAAAAGAAAAGTAAAGAAAGACCAAGATATTGATGGAGACATCAGACCAAGTATAGAGAAAATAGACAAATATTATAAGGCAAATATTAGCTGATAGAGAATGATAAGGACATATCACGAGAACACTTGGTTTGTCTTATATACCAGACATGCATAAGGCCACAACACATTTATAATCATAAAAAATTATCAATACATAAAAAGAATGTTAGATAAATTAATAAATATGATCATTAGATTTTAAAAATATAATCGTGAGATATGTAAAATAAAAAAATATTATAAAATAAAAAAAGAAAGAGAACGAGAAATGCCTACAGGCTACACATTTCGGTTGATTAAATTCATGAACCCTAAAATGATTTTGTGAGACAAAACAAAAATGAGAGACTAAACAAACAAAAAGTTTTACCTTTTAGAAAGTTTCACCAAACACGAGAGCTCCACAAATCTTGAAAACCAAACAAAGAGCTCCACAAATATTTGGAAACCAGATCGTATTGTAGAGAGAGAGAGAGAGAGAGAGAAAACAGATAGATGAAGGGAGAGTGAGGGGAGCAGCTCACATGGGTGGGGGAGGATCCAAATAAACTGTTTTTATCACCTGTGTGAGGGTGCAAATAGAAATATTTGGAGACACCTAAGTGGTAGCCTTCGATTCGCTGGTGTAAAAATTCACTTCTCACCCGAACGGCTCCAAGTGCTACCTTTTCAATTATCTTCCTTACATCACATATCTATTTTTATTTTATTTTTTTGATTTTTTTCTTAACAAATATGTGATGTACAGATAATGAATAGAAGAACTTAATTAATTTAGTATGAATCAAATTAAAAAAAAATCAAAATATATGTAGCGTGTGGTATAGGCAGCTGTGTAGCATTCCTAATAAGAATAATGCTTGCTAGCTTCTTAAATTTACCACTCAATTTCTGTTAGTGCGTTTTTTTTTTAAAATAGTTAAAAATGTTATCACTGATGCATTTGTATATTTTTTAACATTTAACAATTAAAAATTACACCAAAAAAATTAATTTGAATCGATTGTAACTTCGAAAGTGCAAGGAGGCTGACTAACATAACCCATGCCCATTTGGGCTAGTAGCATGAATTGTGAAGTGTTCAGTGATCATTTGGTCTTTAATTTTGTACGCACCACAACAAATTATATATTGACACATAAAACTTGTAAATATGAAAATCTTTTAAGAATGTCACTTTTGGACATGAGGATTTTAATGTTTGGCTGTCTATATGTCATTCATAGGACCCTCAACAATGTAACACAAACACCCGTGAAGAGTGAACATTTTATGATGGCTAGGGACTAAATGCATGTAGATGTGCATTTTGGGACTAGAGCCAAACCGCATCCCTTGGTTTGGCGAGGAATTAGACCAAAGACACGCTCATTATAGTCTAGGACTCAAATGCGATCCCCAACTCCTTGGATGCAAACTGATTCTAGTTTAGAATAAATTCAGTCTCGTTTAGATGTTGAACCTAGCTAAGTTTATTATGAATAATAGTGAGTTGAAATAGTAGAAAAAATTTTATAGGATCCATCTAAGATGAGTTTAGATGTATTTATAAAAAATTAAAAAAGATTGTAGATACCGCATGTAAAGAGGCGTTGAGTTGAAAAAGCTTGTGAGTCCCATGTGTAAAATATATATTTTATGAAAAAAAAATCCTGAGTCATCATTAAAAAGCATAATACTAACATTTTCTCAAATAATAAAAATATATAATGTGAAAAACTAAAATGCATGCAATCCACAACATATTACATTATTATTTTTTATTTACGCATTACATTACTTTGCAAAATACAAAACTAAAAGATATGAATTCCAAAATAATTCCGGCAAGTAGCAACTTCAAGTGATCTGACTGGGAGAGATCCTGCACATTCTGTAAGCAAAAAATGTCAATACAAAATTACTAAAATGTGACAAGGGGCTAATACAGAAAAAAGAAAAATATTAAAATGTGCAATGCAATTACAAAATTAAACAACTATGTATAACTTTAATTATCACCATATAACAGAAATTAGCATCTATAGATTTCTGGGAATGCCTTTATAAGTTGGATTCTTCTATGCTCTACACATCTATAGAATTGGCTATTGCAGGATGGCTTGTCCCCTACTCAAAAAAGACAAACAGATATCAGCTGCTGCTAGCCTGGCCTTAAACAACATTCCCAGCACACTTAGCTGCTGGTTCCCAAGTCACACATTTTCTTCTGAAGATCCACATTAAAGTTCAATGCATCTAGCTAGCTAGCTACTTTGAACTAAAACAAAAGATTATGATCTAGCAAGGTTGCATTCCCATTTTCCTTCTCGAAGAACAAAAAATGCATTTGGATTCAAAGTTCTACTTACTAGTTACTAGTATGTGTGTGTGTGTGTGTGTATATATATATATATATATATATATATATATATATATTCAAGAACAAAGGTGCTTTGGGATGCCAATATTAAATGCTTATCATATATATATATATATGCTATCTACTTCTACTAGGAGTACTCCTACTGCAATATATAAGAGGAGAAATTAATTCACATTAATTCAATAAGAATGATGTATTATTCAAAACTAATGTGGAATCCATGACTCAATTAATGCAATAGCTAGCGAGGCAACTTAGAACTTCTTGCACTCTGTTCAGAATTGACCAAGTAAATGCATTTAATTCAGAGTATAAAACCTTCTGTTTTCTCAGCCATAATTTTCTTTCTTGTTTTAATTGAGATTGTGTCCAATATATTGCAAGACAGCAAACAAAAGCTTTATGAAAGATTAGCTTAGTTTAAAATGATGTCCAATATATATCTAAACTATCAGTAGAGCAACAATATGTCAGTACTTGTGTTGTCTATCAAGTTACAGAAGAATCATTTTTTTATAGTTAAGTTGATATTATATTTAGTTGAAGCAATCTGGAAATGATTTAACATAACAGATTGAGCTGATATACAAGGAAAAGTTGGATTTCAAAGTTCATGTGAAGATTCACAGCAAAAATCAGCATATGTAAAAATCCACAAAAACAACACATACAACAAAAATATGGAAAATGCCAGGTTATAACGTCCTGCTTCCAATGCTCTAGTAGATACAAGAAAAAGTCATAGAACACAAATTGAAATGCGATGCTACAAACACCTCGAAGAAAAAACTCAAAAAAACAAAACAAAGCCCATCAAAAGCTTTCAAATATCGAGACTTTTGGTGTAACTTTCTTGAACACACAGCAAACCTACCCACCACTCAGAGAAACAGTGTAACTTTCTCGAACACCCAGCAAAAACTCAAAGAACCCAGAGATAGACTTGCCCAAAACACAGTCTCTCTCTATCTCTCACAGAGACTCCACATGCCCACAGATCACAATGTTTAACATTTATTGCTCACAGAACTCACTCACTACCACACATGAAGTCAACCAAAACAGAAAAAAAGACCAGATCTACTTCCGTGAGAGACGACAGCCAAAGCTTGAAATAGAGAGACACGGCAGCTAGAAATGGACTCCTCTTCTGTCGAGTCTTCGCGTGAGAGAAAAAATAGCAGATTTAATTTAACAAAATAGAGAGACACAGAGAAAAAATAGCAGATCTAGCAAAATAACAACATATACTTTATACTCACAAGAGATTTGTTCAGAGGCATTGATCATAGATCAAGATCGAGAGAGAGAGAGAGAGTTATCGAAGTGTGAGAGAGAGGGTTAACGAAGTGAGAGAGACGGCGGCAAAACTTGAAGGAGAAGGCTAGGATTTCATGGCTCAGGGGGAGAGAGAGAGAGGAGAGCAGAGATAAGATTCAAGAAGGGCCAATATGATCATTTCAAATCACACGGGTGGGGGCTTAGAGTTAGGCTTACTTATTTATTTTTTTATTAAAACTAGGTACCGGGTTAAAATCCAGTACCCAGGTGTAATACCGTAACCGGCCTGGGTTGGGCCGATTAGGGATGATGTTTCGGCAGAACCCATAACCGGAACCCGGGTTCCAGACTGGACCGGATAAAAATCCGATCCAGATGAACAGTCTTACTTCCACACCCCATAAAAAAGCTATAGGTGTGGAGTGTGAGACTAAGTAGTAACTGATACATAGTAAATCTCATATTTAATATAAGCTCATGCTAGTAAGTAAATTATAACTTAACTTCCACATTCCCGTCATGCAGAAAATACAAGAACATTTATCACATTAACCATTCAATACACAAAAATGTAGAGAAGCGTTCCATTTCTCAGCTATTTTATTATTTATAAAATATCTTCTTTTTTAAAATCATTTGAATTTTGTTTGACTTTGTTTTGTTTGGATAAAAAGAATCAAATTTTATAAGGAAATTCTGCAAAAATTGTGGGACAATTGTATCTGTATGACTTCCCTTCAATCATCACCATAAACTTTCATTTACCGAAATATTTCTAACAGCAGCAGAAATATACCAAAAAAAAAAACTCAATGGATATGTTTTACCGAAAGTATATTTCCAAGTTAACAACTTTCTTGGTTCCGGAGCAACTTGCCTAACAACTCGCAACTCGCTACTCCCTGAAACGTAGATGGCGATTAAAAAAATGAAGAAGAAATTAGTTAAATATTAATCATATATAAAAAAGAATAACAACAATCACCTTAACCCTTACAATTAAAAATAAAGAAATCTTTACTAACAAACCAAAAACCAACTAGAGTAGAATGACTCAAAAGCAAAAATTAAACACCTTGTAATAATTTCTGAGGGGAATTATTCACTTTGGAGTTCGTAATAACTCAAACGTACAAAGAATGAATCAAGTAGTTTCCATGCCATTAATTAGGCTTCGCCATTAAATAATAAAATTCACTGTTGAGAACCTAATCATGGTAAGATTTCGAGTTTGGCTTACATCCTGTTAAAATTTCACTGAATACCGTTAAAAAATAAATGGACAATATTACTTTAACTGAAAAAATAAGCAGGCTTTTTCATTAAGCTTGTCCATTCATTTTTCATCCCAAACCAACCATGCTGATCTTGTTCAACCGAAAAGTAACAAAATGCCAAAATCATCCGACCAGCATCCAAGGGCGAGGTGATACCATATATGGAGAGCTTAAAAACCTACCAGGTACCATGACTAATAACAGAGACTTCTCAAACTGTCACAACCTTATCCCACATACTTTTATCATTAAGTTGCGGGTCTCAAAATTATGATCAGATGTCCAAGAACAGTGTCCCAACTAATCCCGGGTGCACAGGCCCTCAACAAAAAGTTTCCTACAAATACACCTTGAATAATTCAAAGGGAAAATCCCCCAATCTGATGGCCCTTAAGAATTGTTTGCACTGAAGAATATTCAAATCTTAGACCTGGAGGGAGCATACCACCAAGACCAATACCTTTACCATTTGAGCCAACTCCTAGGAGTTATCCCGTTGAAAGATGATCTCATAATGTGTTGTTTTTAATCATGTTACACAACTCTGAACCATTGAGAGGGACAACTCAGTCAAGAGCATCTAGAATGTGATCCATTCTTGGCTAATTGGTCCAGGACTGTCGACAGCGACAAATACAAGACCAAGAAATGACATTTGCATTTTTTTTTTTTTTATCTTCTCCTATTGGTTAAAAATTCAAATAGATACTAATTCACACAACTCAAGACAAGAGCTTTAGTATGAATAGGATGACACCTTTAGTATGAATATTAGCATCAATTATCAAAAAAAAAAAAAGTATGACTATTAGCTTCCATCTTAGGCAACAGCGACTTATGTAAAGGAGATGGACATAAAGCTTTACTTTCCTCATGAACTTTTTCTAAAGTGCATTAATTGTGAAGTATCTATGATGTGAAATATATAATAAGCTACTTTCAAATGAAGGTGACGTCCTTTTAGAAAGTGGTCAATGCATGGGCAGTGAAACAAATTTCAAAGTAGCGATTTAACAAGGTCTGAAATCCTTGACAAAATGGAACATAAGATCCGGAAAGTTGCCTCTACAAAACGTCAACACACCTTTGATGGCCTTATGCAAGAGAAGAAAATGAGTATTAGAGCCAACTAATTAGAATAGGTTTCTTCTGAGTCTCTGACAAAGACGTTAGAATTTTAGAAAGGAAGTTCCCTGGTTTGTGTAGTGTGAGGGCATTTTCCAAACATAATCTGAATAACATGTTGACAATATTAATTGTGACTAGTCCTTACAGTCTATACACCAATGCATCTGAGTCCTACATTCAGTGCATTATATCAATCTAAATTTACAAGCAATTAGGGGGCATTACAACTATGACTAATCATTTATGGATACCACATCCCTAGGTCACAACGATTTGTATCAGAGCTAACCTGATAACACCATGATGCTCTGGGACATCATCGCGCAATGCACATTCTAGTGAAGATTAAATGAGATATATGTGAGTCAACATAATAAAGCTGATGCAAAATCAATTCCCTGTGTGGAAAAACCATCATTCAAACTATCAAAGGTGCCAAACTCTATATGGTATCTTCTAGCCCACTGCTCAGTTCTCACGGAGAATATTTTCTTTTTATTATTCTTTCAAATATACCTTAGATGCAGTGGATCACGATCATCTATATAACTCAATTAAAAAAAATGTTCGGGTCCTGTGTTTATCAATGTATGCCTACAAATCAATGACTACTGCGGAAACAAACAAATGTCTAGCACAAGTCGCCGCAACCAGGAAGGAAAAGCAAAAACACAGAAAAAGCAAAAGCACACAATTCCTTATGCACATAAACGCTGTTCTGATCGTTCATAGAACGGAGGAAAGGTCGTACCATTTGATAAGCGATCCAAATAGAAAATGCTGCATGATAGGGACCTTCTCCAAGACCTCCACCTTATACATCTTCAGTAACCCGCTATTGACCTTGTTCCAAGTAGGCACTCCGCTTATATCATCCAACAACGGCGAGTGCTCCGCGAACAAACCCTTCTTCACCTTCCTAACAAACGCAATGCACGCAAGGTAAAGATACTCATTCGAAAAATTATCCAGTATGTCTTGATTATGAATCGACTTGGGCTTCATGTACTTGTGATCGATCAGCTGTGACGACCCGAAGATAAACGGCAGGAAATGATAGTCGTCGAGGCCCCAAACCCCGTGCGAACCCGCAGGCTCCAGGCAATAAACCAATTGCAACTTCCTCATTAATTCCAGATACTTAACGAAAACCCTAGCCACCACTGCGTGGTAATCCTCCTCCATGATAAGCCCCAACCGAGTTATGCAGTACAACCAAGCGGCGAAGTTGGTCTCGTGGCCGGTACCATAGTCAATGCGACTCGAGTTCCCAAAACTGTCGATGAAGTACGGGACGATCTCGTTCGTGGCGGAATTGAGATCATCGGGGAGAAAATTAAGCATCAAGGACTCGCTGCTCTCGGTGAGGCGGTCATGCCACGCTCGGTAAGAGAGGTTACCGTAGCGAGATGCTTGCTGCAGCGGAGGGATTTCGTCGATCCAGCGAATTAGGGTTTCGAGGGTGGAGACGATGGAGCTGATTGTAGGGGGCACGTGGCATGGGTCTGAGAATTTGCGGGAGCGGATGGACTCGGAGAGGGCGACGATGAAACCGAGGAAGTTCTTGCCGGAATCAGATTCTTGGAAGCGGCGGATGTCGTTGGGGGATTGGATTCTTTTGTTGGGAACTTGGAAGTGGTAGGGAGGGGAGACGACTGGGACTTTTTGGGACTGGGGAACGGGGGCGAGGATTATGGCCTGCTGTGAAGGGTTGTTTGGGGGCAGGTTGATCGCCGGAGCGCGGATGGGGCGGTAGGTCGGTGGAGGGCTGATTTCGGAGAACGGTGGCGGTGGTGCGAAGGTGGTGGGACCGCCGCATTTGCAGCAGGTAGAAGTGGCGGTGGATGGTAGGGATGGGGTTTGCGCGGATTTGGGGGAGTCTTCGTGGTCGTGGCACTCCATTGGGTGTGGGTATCAAGACAGGAGCAGCAATCAAGTTTTTTATTCGGAGCTTTCTGCGATCTGATATTTATATATCCCGAGAGATGTAGCGGAGAGATGAGAAACGGAGAGGTGAGAGAAGACAGAGAGAAATAGATAGCGATATGGCAGGGAGGCTGTCGGGGGTTGCGCACCAGGGCAAAGAGAGAGCGAGAGAACAGGGAAAGAGGGGAGACGGCGGGGAGGGAAGGGAGAGAAGAGAGAGAGAGAAGGAGAGGAAGTGAACTGGGGGTTTTGGAGATGAGTGGCAAACCGACGCCGTTTTTGAGGAAGTGGGCTGGGCGTCTGACAAGGGTCTTTGGGCTTTAACTCGGGTTGGGTTTTACATAAGTACTGAACGGCCATGCCAAGCCCTGCATCTGACAGTATTGAAAATTGAAATAGACTTTGATACGATGGCATTATATATAGCACCTAATTAGGGAAAAAAAAAAAAAAAAAAAGTCATGTGAAAATGAGTTTTGGTATGGAATGTGATTAGAAAATTTTGTTAGGACATTTTTATATTGTTTTACGTTTGCAAATAGGTTTTCAATAAGTATAAAATGTGAACTGCCATAAATGATTTTTAGTGAGGGAATTCCAAACCTGAGCATTTGTAAAAATGGTCAGGAAATTACTATTCATGCATTTGAGTAAAATATAAGAAGGAAAAAATATAACAACATCAATATATTGTAAGAACACATATAGAAAAAGCATTACATAATGAAGATTAAGAGCGTTACATATATGCTATATGTAATACATATACGCAAAAACACTTCAAAGGCAGATTTTGAAGAACAATATATATAGAACAATTTTTTTTTTTTTTTGGTTAAGAAAGTGTTCTATATAGCATATATGTAACACATAGTTATACAACGTGCATTGCACGTGTGTCCAGTTGAAAAAATATAAAAAAAATAAAAATGTTACTAAATGAAAAATCAGAAGCTAACTAAAAAAATTTAAAATATGTCATCAATTTATATAACTTAAAGTAAACCTAATAATAAATTAATAGAAATTATAGATTTATACAAGTTAGTGTTTTATTTAGAGATATAATTACAATACTAAAAAGTTTGATAACAACTCAATATTTACAGGACTAAAAAATAAAAGAAATAAAATATTGCACAACATTAAAATTTAATTCATAAACATTTTCTTCTGAATCTTGTGGAGGGAATAAAATACTGCACAACATTAAGTTCATCTCTTTAAAATTTTTATTTCCTTCAGAATTTTATGAAAACCATTCGGATTTAGCCTTTCATATTGGAGGAAAACCTTAGGGATTTAGCCGTGAAGAACACAGCTGTGGCTCACGGTTTAGCTGAGATCTGAGAAATTTAAGTTTATTGTTCAGATCTACAACATATACGTCCTGTTTTTGCAAAGCACAGTTTGATTTTGTACAAAATGATTTTGAATAGCCTTGACGAACATAGTTGTGCCTCACGGGAAAGCTGAAATGTTTTAGAAATTTTCCTCTTTAAATGTACATGTTCTAGAAAATATTTTTGTATTTGCTTCTCTTTCGTGTATATGTATATGTTGTTTTAGGGGTTTTTTTGTTCTTTCTTCTTAAAATATGGGTGTAACGTTCTTCCAATTTTTATACATGAATATGAAAGCGTTTCTGTTATGAAATGATGTATTTATACTTTAGATGTAAGTATCGGGTCTGAAGGTATCAAAATTGGACGTTTATGTTGACTCTGTACAAATGTAATGTTTTCTTAGATATCAAAATCTAAAGATTTTGTTGACTTTGTTTGGGTGTAAAATTTTTTGCCCTCATGCATATGAATCAATTTTTTTCTCATATGCGTATTCAAAGGGTTTTTTTTTTTTTGGTACACTTTATGGAAATTTTATATCTATTATGCATATGCCTATAATCTGCCTGACCATAGTTAACAAAATCACACATCCAGAACTGAGAGGAAAAAAAAGGAAAGCCATACCCAAAAAATGCAGAGGGATGAAGAGCAATTTCAAAAGAGAATGAAATACGTTAAAAAGACAGGTTAAAAATGGAAAAACAAAAAGGATAGAACAGACAAGTGATGAGAAAAGCAGGGACAACTTTAGAATAAAATGAAACGGGATACTAAAAAAGAGGGCTAAAACAGGAACAAAATGGAAGATGAAAAATACTATTCTTTTTAACATTGAAGCTTTTAATATAGAATAGATATATATATTCTAAAAGTAACGTGCAATGTACGTTTGCTTAATTTATGTTTATTTTTCTTTTGTTAAAAACTAATTTTTTTATTAATAATGACGTAATATTTTTGGTTAATTAAATAACGAAGTGATGTTTATGTAATTTATAAATAATTACACCTCGTGTTTTATTATAAAAGAATCGCATTAATAGAAGCTATAACATGGTCCTATAAATAAATATAGCTCATAGTTTTATGAAAGTTGTTTGAGATAATTTTGATTCTAGGATGTCGATCCAGCATTTTCCTTATCTTGAATTGCCTCAATAGAGAGAACATTAAAATGCCTATATTTTTTCTCCTTCAGCTTCTCTGGATCAAATAAACTTGAATGTTCCAAAAAAAAAAAATTGATAATTTCTCCACAACACTTTTAATATATAGTCGATGTTTCTACAAAATAAATTTTGAATAAATTTACATAATTAATAAAAACCCAATTTCTTTTTTAATTAACTCATTATAACCAAACTCAATTCTTGAACAAAATTTTTAAAAGATACATCTCCAGTATGTTCCATCAACTCAACTACTGAACAACCAAATGCCTCTTCTGCTACTTCACCAAATATAGTAGCAGCTAGCCTTCCAGTATTATCGTCCAATTCAACATATGCCTTAATACTTTAAATGCATTGAATATGTTATTTTCAATTTGAATAGTGTTAAATTCTAAATTAAATTAGATATCAATTATAAATTAAAATTGTAAGATGCATACCGTGGTTTGCAGACCTCTTGACTTTTGCAATACATACAAACAAAGTTTCTATTATATTTATATCTAGTTCCTTTATTACAGCCAACACATGACATGTAATAAAATACTTAGGCCAAGTCAATCACATTTATCTTTGCCTCTATCTAGAATTTTGCTTTCTACGTTAAATCATAATCAATTTTTAGAATGAATGCTTGTGTAAATATTTTAATTTATTACTAATAAAATAATATTTACCCCCATGGGTTGCAAACCCTTCATCAACTCTGTAATATCGGCATTCTTCACAATTTCTAGAATACCAACAGATGACAGAGGGCAGATGGGTATGTCAAGCATCTTACAATTATACTTTCAATTATCAAATCAATATTATCCGGCTTTAAAATTTAGAAATGAAGAATAAAATTCAAAAATGAAATATATAGGTAAATTACATAAATCACATAATTAACTTTAATATAAATGCATTTATATGTAATTGTTAACTTGCTAGAATTACCATTGTTTCATTGTAGCTGCCACAGGAAGAAGAGGATTGATTGTAAATATACTTGACGGACGTGATGGCAGAGACAATTATTTGTTGAAATTGAGACCAATATTAATGCAAGCATATACAATATGGAAAAATATCTAAGCAACTTAATTATTATAGATACTGTTATTATTTGCCGTGGTTTCATGCCTTGATTTATTCACTTATGGTTTAATTGGGTATAATTTTATACCCATTTAACTCAAAAGCTCCTTATACCTAAAAAAAGAAGTTTACAATAGCATAAAGAACACAACATAGTAAGCATTGGATATGTTCGGATATTTTAAACTAAAAAAGCTTATGGGTTTCAGATTCTTACTTTCAAAATTTCAGATTAAGGATAGTTTAGTTTGATACTTTCAAAATTAAGAAATGTTAGTTATATGCACCAGATGTTTACTTAGATTTCTTTATTAATCTTTAGTAACTTGTTGATAGAAAATTGGTGTGAAATATATAGATGATGAAGGCAAAACAGGATATTTTTTTCTCTAATAGTTAACATAAAACAGGTTAATAAAGATATGGATGATTACCTTGAACCCAGCAAAATTTGAATACGTCCCAACAACAGAAATATCAATACAATCTGAAACAAAAACAGAGAAAAATTTTGATTTTGGGATTTACAATAGAAGATAAACATAAACCATATATTTGAAGAACTAAAAAATGCTGATTAATATGGAACAATACTTTCAACCAGAGTAAATCCCTAGTAGCTTCCAACAGCACAAAGATGAATACAAACTCAATGAGAAATAGCGGGGATTTCTTCGACTGTGAAGGTGTACTTGATGCGTTTGTGTGGGTTGTTCTTTAAATTTATTCATTTGTATTTATTTATTTAATATGTAATTGTCAATTGGAGAATTGTAACGTTAATTAGACGAGATTAATGTCTAAAAGAGTAAATACAATGAATGACAGAATGCATGTGCAATGTATCAACAGGAATCGGTAGCAGATAAAAGGTTTGATGGACTTAAATACTTAGTTTAGGTTATTGTTAAATTCGAATATATACGACCTGAATTAGATAAATCCGTGAATTGATAATTTCAATGAGTGAAAATACAACCGTTTCTTGAGTCATAAATAGGGCATCAACGTTGCGTCATTTAGAATTAACAATTTCCATGGATTTTTCTCATTTCTCATAATTTGAATGAGTGAAAAATCTTTCATAAATAGGGCAATAAATTATTATTTTCAAATTCAGAGGATAATTTAAGTTATCAATACAGATACAGTCATTTAAAATTAATAATCAATAAATTATTTTTAAATGGGTGTAAAACAGTCAATAAATTATTGTTTTGAAATTATCAATCAAAATGCAGTATTTAATGAAGTTTAATTCAAATATGATAGTCGATCCATAATAACTTCCATACACCTGTTATATTCACAGTACACGGACGTATTTAGACAAACGGCTTTAACTTTAATGGGAGGACAACAAAAATCGTTAAAACAATATTTGCCGTTTGATAGTCACTTTATATATTTAAAGATATATAACTATGGGTCGAGTTCAAGCCTGTGAGGCTAGATTTGTCCTACCCAAGTTATCCATAACTGACATGCTGTTTTTCTTTCGTCTGTCCAGGCCATGCTGGTTACTACGATACCAATGATCAAAATATTTCATTAGGAATGACTATAAAAAGATTTTGTGTAATAAACATGACATCTCCGTCCCATTTTAATTAAGATAAATTATTCGTACAAATTCCAGATAAACAAACTTCATACAAGTTCTTGTAAAAAAGTAGATTTCACCTTAAAAAAATATCTAAAAAAATTATCTTTTATTAGTTAAACCCTCTTTTTTACAAATGACTTATATGGAGCTTATCTATTTAAGGCTTGTAGATTACTCTTTAACTAAAGAAAATGGATTTAGATTTATTCATTTTTTTGTTATTGAATTGATGGGCCCATACACTATACGCTTCATGCCAATAGTAGTTGGATGTTCTTCAGTCTAATTACCTTTTTTATTTTTCAATTAATCATTAGATTGCCTACCCCAAACTCACATCAAGTTTACTCGTAGCGACACAATATTTTTTTATCGTGGCTGATAATTATCGACAACCATTAACAATAACCCACCTTTTATTACAACAACTAATCAAGAAAACTCATCTATTATAGCAGCTAATCAGGAAGACACCTACATCCATTCCAAATTAAGATCAAATGATATTGTAGATCCTTAGTTACCATATGATGTTGTGTATTTCAAAACATTTGGATACTCATTAGTGTTAATCTCCATGCATTGTGTAGCATTATTTTGTATCTTATCAAATCTCATTGATTATGGGATTCTCATGTATGAATGTATTTCGTGCATGTTTGGGATTGTGGTGGAAAATATAGCTTATAGCTTTAGGGCTTATGGTTTATAATTTAAATAATAAGTTCTATACTTCAAAAGTTGTTTACTGTTTGTTAAACATGTATATAAAGCACTTTTAAAGTTAGTTACATTAATTTTTTAAAAATATACAGTTATCTGCATGAGCTTTTCGATAAAAGCTTCAATTTGGTGCTTTTTAAAAAAGTAGTCTTTCAGCTTCTTTAGGTGATTAAAACATTTTTTATAAATTTACCAAACATATCATTTTTTCTTTAAAAGAGCTTTTAAACAGTTCAAAGTACTTTTTAAGCTTTCAAACACAATCTCAAACAGGCTCTTCATAAGTCTATAAATAATATCATACGCTTACTCTCACATTTCAAGGTGAAGAAATTTCATAAAATCCTGTGCATTGTCTTCACTTTCTTTTTGGTATAAGAGCTACTGTGAGAGTTAACTCTTTTTCTTACTTTTAGGGCCTCTGTTTCCTTAAGCGTTGGTAACTTTATTATCCTCAAACTTAAATTCAACAACTACCCCCTATGGAGAGAGGAAGTACTTGGCTTGGCTGAAAGTCAAGACATGGTTGGATATCCTACTAGTGAGCTTTCGTCACCCTCTGTGCTAATTCCTGTTTTTGAAGGTTATAGTGATGGTAAACAGGAAATCAGTCCAGCATTTTAACAATGGAAGAAAGTTGATAGACTTCTTTGTGGATGGCTTATTGGAACTTTATTCGAATAAGCTCTTGGATTAGTAATTTTCCTAGAAAGATAAGCTCAGATTTGGTCTATTTTCAATGAGGCTTCTACCTAGGCCTCTTAGGAAGGTGAGTTCTAACTCAAACAATAACTAACCTACACAAGGAATGATTCATCTACTACACTAAATGACTATCTTAGGCTGTTCAAAGGCATGTGTGATAGCCTTGCTGCTATTGGCAGTCCCATCAGTGACAGGACCAAAGTCTTCTCCCTACTCTATAGCCTTGGTGTTAAGTATGAACTATTTACCACCTCTATGTTAAAGCCTTTGATGCCTGCATATGGTGAAATCCTTCTTCTACTCTAGAGTTATGAAACTCGTATCACATTACATGTTCAAGATACCAACAATCTTGTGGCATTCTTTGGCCAAAACCACAGTCCTCATATCACTCGAAATATGGTCGATCTAAGCAAGGTCATTTTACCTCTAAAGGCAAAGGCTTTTCATCAACCAAATAGACCACCACAAACCTCACCTTCTTCTGACCAATCCTCATATCAGAATACCTCCAAGGACCGTAACAAATATCTCTTTTGGCAAATATTTGGCAAATGTGGACATAATGCACTTTACTGTCGGAATTGATTCAACCACTCATATCAAGCCAATAATTTCCCAAAGGCTCTTGCTGCTATGACCTTGGAGAACATTGTCTCGAATGTGAAATGGACCACTAATACCAGTGCCAGTGCACACATGACCTCTAATGTAGGTATGCTTAATAACTTATGTCCTTATAATTAGGGCTGAGCATCGGCCGGTCCGGACCGAGAAAATCGGGCCGGATCGGTCATTTTGGACCGAACCGAACTTGATCCGGTCCATTTTTTTTTTTACCGAATGAATTCGGTCCGATCCACGGTCCTGCCGATTTTCGGACCGAATATAACTAATTTTTATATCTTTTTATATATTTTTTTATATATAATTAATTTATATATATAATTATAATATATTATAATTAAGTATAGACTATTAATACTATTATATATTTTATATAATTATACTAATGGTTATATTAGTTGTTATATTAGTTTAGTTATACTATATTGTAGTGATTTATTATAAGTTATAAGTTTATAAGAAATTATAACTATATTATATATTAGCATAAGTTATAATGATTTAGTATAGTTATAAGTATACAATTATACTTATACTAAATTACTAATATTACTAATATATAGCTATAACCTATAGCCTATACTATATTACTAATAGTTTAATACTTTATACTAATACTATTATATAGTTATACTAATAGTTTATTAGTTTAGTTATACTATATTATAGTGATTTATTATGATTATATTATATATTAGTATAAGTTATAATGATTTAGTATAGTTATAACTATTAACTATAGACTATAGTTATACTATACAATTATACTTATACTAATATAATAATATTACTAATATATAGCTATAGCCTAAACTATATTACTATATTACTAATAGCCTAATACTTTATACTAATACTATTATATAGTTATACACTTATACTAATAGTTATATTAGTTTAGTTATACCATATTATAGTGATTTATTATAACTATATTATATATTAGTATAAGTTATAATAATTTAGTATAGTTATAACTATTAACTATAGACTATAGTTATACATATACAATTATACTTATACTAATATTACTAATATATAGCTATAGCCTATACTATATTACTAATAGTCTAATAATTTATACTAATACTATTATATAGTTATACTATAATGACAATTATAGTATTAGAATCATAAATTATAATATTTATAATACATTGAATTTGAGTCATTTACATACTCTAAGTTAGTAACAAATTATATAATTTTCATCTAACCTAATCCTATCACTAACTAATATATAATTATACTATATTATAATTAAGTATAGACTATAATTATACAGTTATACTTATATTAATATTACTTATATATAGCTACACTATATTACTAATATTCTAATACTTTATACTAATACTATTATATGGTTATACTAATCATGATTCATAATAACTAATCACTATAAGTCTATCACTATATATATTTAGTATCAATGTATTAATATATTCTTTAATGTATTACTAATACTATTAAGTATTAAGAGTTATAGTGTAAATTATAATATATGTATAATTTATAAATTTATAATAGTATGTATAATTAAATATTTTATTCTTATTTATAATAGTATGTTAAGCATGTATCTTTCTCAATTATGGATATAATATGTATGGATAATTAAATTATTCATACTTATTGTTTCATATACAAAATGTTAAAAGTTGTATATAGCTCATTATGCATTAACATACTTTAAGTTAGTAATAAAGTAATAATTAACATCATCAATAATGTAATTTTTATCTAATTTATTATCATTGACCATATAAAATATTTTTTTATTGAGTTTGTTACATAATCCACATTAATAAGTCACTTAGTTTAATTTAGTAATGTAAATAATTTTTTTTATTAATTGATTAAAAAAAAAAAGCCGGACCGATAGCTACCGGTCTGGTCCGATCCAATTGATGGATCGAAAACCTTCGGTCCATGGCCGGACCGGACCGTGTGCAGCCCTACTTATAATTGTGAGGACCAAGTCTTAGTTGGCAACAGAGATACCTTGACAATTACTCATACTGAGGATGCAACCATACAATTTACGAATACCACTTTACATTTAGATAATGTGCTTATTGTTCCTGATCTAAAGCACAATCTCTTATCTGTTGGGCATCTCATATCCTCTCATTTCGTTAATTGTGGATTTAATAATATTGGTTTTAATGTCCTGGACAATAAGACAAAGCATATCCTAATGCGAGGTAGCAAAAGGGGTACTCTCTACCGTCTCCCAGCACCACCTGAGGCTCATTTCTCTACTCGTTTTAAAGTTGTCTCCTTTGCTATTTGGCATCAAAGACTTGGACATCATCAAGCAGCAACTGTGTCTCAACTACAAGCTCAGGGACTTATCCAAGTCCTTTCCAAGAATAATGATCATCATCTTTGTGATAGCTGCCAACTTGGCAAATTAAGTAGGCAACCTTTCTCTAGTTCTTCAAATTAATCAACTTATGAGTTTGATAAAGTTCATTGTGACCTCTGGCGCCCTGCCCTGCCTGTATTGTTTTGACTGAAAATATAAATATTATGCATATTTTTCGCATCATGTTCAAGTTCAACATTTTACAGTTATTTATATTAGTATGAATGTTATGGATCTCACATCACATAAAACACGTAAGTTATCTTAAATTCAAGTACAAGATAAGATCATATCATATCAGTTAATCAAACGACCTTTCAATTCAATAATCAAGGTAGAGGTGCAAGGCACAGACTCAAACGTGGTCTACCTTAGTATGTCAGAATACTTCTCAGCGGCTCCCCTTACTGCAACGAGATGTGGGGCCGGTGCACAACCTTGCACATAAGGTTAAATGTATGAGCCAGTTTGATCAATCAGTTAATTCAGATAAGTCAAAATAGTCATGCATAACATGAGCATAAGCATGATATGACAAGAATTTTATTCAACATGAAAATTTTATAAAAGCCTTTTAATTATTATGTTTACATTGTGATGAGTTCTTAATGAATTTTCGACTCATTTTAGTTTTATTTCATTTTTTACCACCTAGGTGAGAATATTAAAGATTGCGAGCAGCAAGCCAAGTTTAGAAGGAGCGGACTAATGAACCTTAGACTTTATTTATGATTTCTTTTCATTTAGTTGGGTTCAAAACTTGGATTGTCTTGATTGTTTTCACAACTTCTCACAACTCATCTTATTTCATCTTATCTAATCATTATAATTTTTTCAAATTTTTACATAAAATAAAATAAATAATTCAACTTTTTTAAATTTTAAAATAAAAATAATATTAAATAAATATTTTATAACAATATTTTATTCAACTTTTAATTTTAATTTTAATTTTAACACATCTCATATAACTTAAGTTTTCTTTTGAAATAAACAATGTTTTTTTTTACGCAACATTCCTAATCATAGGAAATGGGATGATGTTACACTCCTCTATTACAATAGCTAATCAGGAAGACTCCTTATCTATTCCAAATGAAGATTAAATGATTCTTAAGATCCTTAGTTACCATATGATTTTGTGTACTCCTTATCTATATTCCAAATCAAGATCGAATGATATTTCATATCCTTAGTTACCATATGATTTTTCCATAAACATTTAGATACTCATCAGTGTTAACATTCATGGATTGTATAGAATTATTTTGTTTTTTATCAAAGTCCAACTGATTATGGGATTCTCATATATGAGTATTTTCATAAGTCTATAAGACTATAAATAATATATCATTCGCTCATTCTCACATTTAGAGATTTCACAAAATCTGTGCCCATATGTCTTCATTTTCTTTCTCCTTCGACTAAGATCTTAGTTCCAGAATGATGGATATTCAGGATTTCACGGGAAGATTATCACAACTTAGAAAATTTACAACAAGAGCAAATTTGGAATTGTTTAGAACAAGTGACGACCAACATAACTTTGCTCGAAAAAAACATAAAAATAAAATCTTAAATGGGGTTCGTTCGCGCAACGAATTATTCGAGAATAGATAATGGTAAGAAGGATATGTAAAACGTATGCAAAATTTGTTGGGGTCTGATTTAATTAAAGCAAACCAAAGCAATTTGCTCCTCTATTATTAGTCCGAAAACCAAAACAATATAACAAATAAATGAATCACAGTATCTGGCACACTCTGTATACATTCCACTAATCCGCTACTCTACTCCACCCCACTAATCCCTTTCTCACACTAGAGTCGAACAAGATGATGTAGATGGATCGTACAAAGCAGGAAGCAAGTACTTTCTCCCATTGCCTCCATGTGCATTGTAGCTAGCACCAGTTGTAGGATCCACCAAAAGGTTTCCTGCATAACCAGGGTAGGCCCCTTTGCCGTATTTCCCAGGACAAGCCGATGCAGCCTCTAGAGGAGCATCGGCCGGACCCTGGAAGTAGCCGTTTCCAAATGGGTTCGTGGCAGTCCCGGCCAAGAGGCTAGCCAAGTTGATGACCATGCCGTCCAGACCTACATCATTGTTGGGTGCCACCAGGGGTGGGCTCTGGGGTCCGTAGATGGGCTGGTGGAATGGCCAGGCGCATTGCCCTGGGCACTGTATCTCTGAGTTCCCCACCCAGATGTACGCAAACCTGAAATTCTTGCCCTTAACTTGGCCACTCTTTGAGCCCAAGGCAGATCCATGAGTGCCGCATCTGCTAAGACAGAATTTTTCGACGGCCACATCTGAGGAAGTGAGAACGACATTAATGGCGTTCTTCTGGTCACCCTTAGAAGCCAGTTCCACAATGTGTTTGGTTGTGAGTGATTTTCCCAATGAGTAGTTCTCGTCTAGTATTTGCCTTCCCAAAATAAGGGATAGGGAAGAATGTTTCCTGGAGGTGAGATGGTAGTACTTCTCAGTGGTTTTCCACCAGGTGGAAACAGATGGCTGGGCATTTTGGGATGCAGAAGATGAGAGGGAGGTGATGAAATCTGAGACGATGGATCTTTGGGAAGGCTTGAACTTTCCGTACCAAATGAGGTTAACGGAGATCTTGCCCGAAAGGAGAGGGCCATTGTGGTATTGCAAGAGCTGAGGCTGATCTTGCACAAGCTCATTGAGCTTTCTCGTAGCCAAAGAGATTTGAAACAGAGAGATGACAAGGCATAATTTCAAGAAAGTTTTAGAAACAAAAGAGGCCATTTAGTTGAGAAAACGCTAGTCCGTGAAACGAGGAGTAAATGTATAAAAGCCGGGATAGCTGAAGTGTTTGTGTGGATTGAAAGCTAAGAAGAGGAGTGCTTTATATATAGGTGTGAGATGGGGCTGGTTAATAATTTGAATTAAAGAAAGTGAGGGTTTTGGTTGAACCAAGAACTTGCTCAGAAAGAGAGTAGAAACAGTGAGTGGATCGATGTGTCATGAGAGATGGCTTGCCCTTTACGATTTGCGTCTTTTTCGTTAAGAAAACAGATCCGGGACCCCCAACGGTAATCTGCTCTTAAACGCGTTATCTTTATCCCATAAAACAGAGCAATTGCTTTTCTCACGCTGAGCTCACTGCTCACCCATTTCTCTACAAATTGATATAATTTAACTATAATTTAGATGATATTAGGTCATTTAGTTGAAATAAGATAAATTGAGAAGAAATAAAAATTTAAATTTAAATAAAATATTATTTATTATTATTTAAAAATTTAAAAAAATTAAATTATTTATTATATTTTATGTAACAATTTAAAAAAATTATAATGATTAAATTAGATAAATTAAAATCAATTCTAGTTTAAATGATAATTAATAAAAATAATTTTATAATCTAATATATAAAGTATTAGGTGAATTTATTTTTGTAAAGTTTTCTTTTGTCTGTTGTTCAATTGTATGGATTCTATTGTAATCATAAGTAAAAAAAATTAGAATATAAATGTGTCCCCCACATTTATAATCAAAAAAGACTTGTAAATAAATTTATTTTTAAATTATTATGGAGCGCCAGTAACCGATTTTTCAAAGCAGGTGAACTTTTTTTCCTAGCTACAAAACTGAAGGCATTACTGGCTTACAGCTTAGCTACAGATAGCAGAAGTTATTAATTGACCAAATTATCCTGATTCCCAACGCTTGATGATCAGAAGGGGTATAGTAGATGAAAGAAGACTCAAGGAGGACAGGCTGGACGCAACCTTGAATGAGTGTATTTTATTGGGAAACGTGGTCTGATCCAACTGGTGGTCACACATTGGCACAGTACCAGTGGGTATCCGAAGCGTGCACGTGAGACGACGCGCACTGTTGGAATGCCGGGGGAGGTGGAAGTCAGCGGCTGGCATTTGGCAGTGGCCATCCCAGGTGGGGTCGTGAGATGACGCGCCACGTTGCAGTAATATGCTAGGCATACGAAACTGGTGAGCTGGGAAAGCGAGATGCTTGGTAGTACGCGCCAGTCCAGTTGGATCCACTCAACACGTAATAGGCATGGTGGAAATGCCAGGCAGTCATCAGCCTTATCACCTACTCTGAAACTGCACCTGAATCATGAAGTGAAATATTGGATTGGTTTGCACTCTAAAGACTACAGCAAATTGCCGGTTGGTTCAATTTAGATCTTTCTCAAGCTGTGCTGCCGAATGTTAGGCTGAGGTTGTTTCATAAATTCAGAATTTAATTTTTAAATATTTAATTTTTAAAATTTTAAATTTATTTTAATTTAAAACCTTCTTATACGTAAAATTCATAATTATTTTTAATTTAAAATATCTTTATATATAAAATTCACAATCTTTTATAATTTTTTATAAAAAGTACTAAACTGATTTTAACATTTAAACACAGTTTAAATTTAGTTTAGATGGACCCCATACAACTTATTCTATTACTCAATTCACTATTATTCATAAATAACTCAATTCAACTTAGTTCAACATCCAAATATAACCTTAAGCCATTTTTGAATTCACCTGAGTTTAATTTCGTTTAATCAAATTTTAAACTAGTTTAATATTTAAATACTCAACTCTCAAATTTAAACTCATTTCAACTCAAAACATATTTACAAGTGAGACTCACAAACTTTTTAAACTTTTATGAATATATTAAACTCATTTTAATGTCCAAACACATTTTAACTCATTTTAGATGAACCCTATAAAACTCACTCTATCATCTCAACTCATTACTATTCATAAAAAATTAAACTCAACTAGCTCAATTTAACTCAATACCCAAACGCAACCTAAGTTTGGATACGATTTCAAATGTAGGAGTTTTTTTCTCTAATCTAAATGTTAGGAGTTAATACGTGAGTATTAGGACTTGTTTGAAACTAGATTTCATCTTTAATTTTTTGTCTCATTTCATCCAATCTCATTTACAAACATAATTCAAATAAAAAATTTGAAAAACTAATTATTATCACCTTTTCAAACTAATCAATATAATTCTTCCAAACTTTCAAATAAAAAATTATTCAATTTTTTCAATCCCTAAATAAAAATAATATTAGAAATTTATAGTCTAACAATATGACTATTTTAACTTTCTAATATTTTTATTTAACTTTTTCTCTTTTATTTTTCAAAATTTTAAAATTACTCAATTCAAACTATCTCATTACTATTCACAAACTATTTACAAAATTTTTATTTCATCTCACTCTCCAAAACAACCCTTAGTATTTTGCGAATTTTATTGAGTGCATTTGAATGTATAAAATAAGCTTATAAATTTTTATGAGAAATTAAAAAAGTAGTAGATGATAACAATAATTAGTTTAAAATAAATTTAGGCCTCGTTTGTTTTTGGAAAACATCTCATCTCAATTTCATCATTATACTTTTCTCAATTCCAATACAAAATAAAATAAATAATTCAACTTTTTCAAATTCATCTCATCTTCTCTCACTTAATCATTATAACTTTTTCAAATTTCAATACAAAATAAAATAAACAATTCATCTCATCTCAAAAGTTTTCATCTCATCTCATCTCTAAAAACAAACAAAGCCTTAGATGAATTTGACATCCAAGTATAATTTTAAAATACAGTAAAGACAACTAATAATAAGGACATAGAAATGGGTTTTGCTATTCATTCATCCCACACTTCACACTCCATATTTTTTAATATTTTTTTAAATTTTTTTTGAATTTATTTTTTTTAAACTATTTATAATTTTTTATTCACTATTCATATAAAAATATATTTGATAAAAAAAATTAAAAAAAAAGATAGAGTGTAGAGTGTGGTGTGAATAGTAGGAAGTTGAGTAAAATTTTTAAATAGAAATTCTATATGCAACTGGCCTGCGTCCCAGCCACGATTGACGTGGCAAAAAAAAAAGAAACACATAGATAGAAATAAAATGAAAGCGGAGGGAAATGAAATGGGTCAACTTCGTCTTCGCCCGAGTTGTCTTCTCCTGAGCTTCATCTTCTCTCAGGCTCTATCTTTCTAGTCTGTTGCTTCTATGTTTGTGCAAGAGTGAAACTAGAGAGTGGGAGTGGAGCATTTCATCTATGGTCATCGTCATTGGTGAAGGATTCCGGTTGTTGCGGTCGTTGTCGTCACATAGTCCAAATCTCTGAGTCGCGATCGTCTTCATGGGCGAGAGAGAGGTCTATGGTCGATGATGACTTCTGTGTTCATAAAGATGGGGATTTCAATGGATTGAAGACGAAGGGCTTCGAGAATTGGTTTTGATTCATTGGATTTCTGTTATTTTATTTTTTAAAATAATTTGGTTGCCACGTCAACTGCGAGGCTGCGGCAGGGACGCAAGCGGTTACCAATAAAATTACTCTTAAGGAAATGATATTCTTATAACTCCTTCATAATTATTTTACAAATGGATATAAATAGTGAATAATTTTATAAAATAAACTGAAATGATTACATTGATTATAAAATAATAATAAATATAATACGTGGTGGTAAGCAATTCATACGAATCTGGAGTTTAGCTAACGGCCATTTGGAATTTGAAAGAAATTAAGATCAATTCACTTTAATATAATTTTAAGTTGAATTTAATATTTAAAATTTTAATTTTTAAATCATTAAATATTACTTAATTCAAAATTTTTTTACATATAAGATTTATAATTTTTTTAAACTCAACTTCTTTTTATACATCAGATTTATAATATTTTTTAATTTATTATAAATATATTTAAATTCATATTGACATCTCAACATATTTAAATTTATTTTAAATAAATTTTATAAAACTCATTTCACTATCTCAACTCATTATTATTTACAAAAAATTCAATTCATTATAACGAACGTAAAAATCTTAACATGTCGTAAATGTTAGGATCTATGGGTTAAAAAAGTTAAAAGAAATACATTAACGGGCCAGATTCAGTGAACACAGCGAGGTTTTAAACAAATGGTCACAGGCAAGCTAAATGGAAAGGCTGTCGTCATCCTATCTACAACTAAAATTCACGAGCGTTTGAGTAATATAATACGAATTTAACATTAATCAAAACATACACAGCATTCACGAGGCATGGACTATTAATTTAAGATATTTAATTACGAGATTCTTGCTTCTTCTTGTTATATGTTCAAATTAAACTGTGGGCAGTCCGGCCTGGCCGTCCAGTTATAATGCCCTGTATTCCCGATAGACGCAAAAACACGTCTGCAGTGTGTTTGATGGGGGAAAGAAAATTCAGCACCGGAGATAGCTGCCTAGCTTGTTTCATACTTACAGACATGACACCACCCATTAAACAGTTGTAACATGGTTTTGTATCCGCGCGAGAACGAGGTCCCACGAATCCAACCCACATTAGCCCATAGTTATCATGCATCGAGAGCTTTGACTCGATTTTATATCCCTTTTGGAATCTTTTTGTCTGTAACATGGAGGTAATTCTAGCTGTCACTGTCTGCATCTTCAGCCATCTGCACTAGACTTTCACTAGTTGAAGGATGTCTTTAATAATTATTTCGTTAATAATTAGGGGTTTATTAATTCTCATTTGAATGCATGTCTTGTATTTTGCTATGTGACTTAAATGATGTGTTTTCCATATCGCTACTTATATTTCGAAGCATTCGGAATTTAAAAAGTTGTGCAAGGCTGATGGTTGGAGCTTCCAACTTGGAGGCCGCGTGACAGACGCTTGAACATTTCAGAAATTCGCTTGCAATATTGAGATTATTGCTGTAACGTACAATTATATTTTTAAAGTTTCGTTTAAATATAAAAATAATCTCAATCCATCATATCTTATTATGATAATTTTTTAAAATTTTTATATAAAATATGATAAATAATTTAATTTTTTTAAATATAAAAATAATATTAATATTAAAAAATAATATTTTATTAACTCATTTAAAATTATCTTATTTTATTATTCAATCGAGTTCTAAATCTAGACTACGCCGATCTAGATAAAAGAATGTGAAAATAATGTTGTACCAACGCTTTGATAAATGAAATAATGGAGTAAGCACAAGTGTGCAGGGAAACAGTAAATCAAAAGATTCTTATTGCCTTCTTTTTTGGTCTACATATTATCTCGCCGCCATTCAACCATCCTGCTAGTCTGCTAGCTAGCTGGGTTTTATTTTAATGATACTGTTCGTATTTTTTGAAAGAATAATTTTAGTTATTATTTTTACATCACATATTTTATATATATATATATATATATTTTATGATAAATATATAGTGTATAGATTATAAACAGAAGAATTTAATTAGTTTAATAATAATAAAATAAAATATAAAATAATTTAAAATATAAAAAATATATAGTATAGAATGATAAGTAGTATTTCTTTTCTTAATAGGGAGCTGTTACCCTCATCAAGAATAACTAACTAATGTCGTAATTTTTTTTAAATACTTTTTAAACTCTTTAAATAATTAAAAATAATTTCATAAAATAATTAAAAAATAATTAATTATTAAGAAAAATAAATTATTCTATAAGAATTTTTTATAGCCGCTCTTAAATTCTTAATGAGAGTGGCATTTTCTTTTTTAATAAATAGTACTTAATATTTATCATTACCTTTTTGTTAATGGTTGTAACACCTCATTCTCTTATGTTAGGGATGTTACATGCTTACGTACATATAGTTAGACAAGAGATTTGATAATTAATAAATTAACTAGATAATAAATAAATAAAGGTTGGAATAAAATCCAACTGCTCCATCTACCCTGGTACGCTTGCTCGTACTAATCATATTCACCTAAGTGGTTAACATCATGAAATAAAACTCAAATGAGTTGAAAACTCGATAAAAAAATTCATCATAACGTAAAAGTTTTCATGTTAAGAGTTTAAAATCATAATTTATCATACTAATGTTTATGTTATGCATTACATGTCTTGATTTATCTTAATTAACTGGCTTATCTGATTCATCTGACCAATCAACACACTTAACATTGTGTGACAAGTTGTGCACGGGTCCCGCGTCTCGTTACAGCAAGGGGAGTCATTGATAATATTTCGGCATACCATGGTGGACCACGCATGAGTCTGTGGATTGCACATCTACCCTGAAACTATATTAGTACCATACATCTGAATGGGCATCTAATTAAACTGATATGATATTATCTTGTAATTGAACTTAAGATAGCTTATGCACACGAGATTCATGACATAATATGTACATAATTATAATTTTTGAATCTGAACATGATGCGAAATGACATGATCGTGTGTTACGCTAGATGGCATGTTTGCATAATCATGACATGCGAGACACATAACCATTGGCTTTACTAATAATTTATTTAAACTGACATGTGATGATTTTAATTTGTGATCAAATTACTTATCTCATCGTGCTACTTTCTAAATCTCATTTTGTAACTTGTCACCTGTATAAAGTATTAAACGTTATTAAATATGTCTACGAAAATGTGTCCTAATATCATACTTAATTAAATTCATACTGGAGAAAATATCAAATAAATATTATGTTTAATATGAAAACTAATGAATGCTAATATCTTGAATTGTTTAAATACTAATAACATAATTTCACTTCAAATTGTAATTTAGTAAAGTATTTAAACTTTATACAAATCCATTAAAACAAGTCATGAAATCTCAATTCTTAAAATAGGTTTGCTTTCTTTGACTTAACATAATTATTTAATTTTATAAGAAATCTAATAAATACTAATATCATTTTAAATATTCTTAACATATTTATTTATTTTATAGTTATATCTAATATAATAATTTTATCAAATCTAAACAAGAAAATTTATTTTAATTAAACTTAATCATATTTAAAACTCAAATCGGTTAAACTACTATTATAATCTAACAATAATTGAATACTAATAACATTTGATAATTTAGTAGGCAATCGTATTATAGTTAAATGTATTAAATAATAATGGAAACTGTTTTCATAAAACATATTCATTATATAATTAAACCATCTATTATTTGCTACTGCAATCTAATTATAAAAATTAATAATATAAGTAATTTCCTATTATTTTCTATAAAACATAGATTTAAGGGTTAAGATCTCGTTTGTTTTCAGAGATGAGATGAGATAAAATAATATTAAAGTTGAAAAGTTGAATAAAATATTGTTAGAATATATTTTTTAATATTATATTTGTTTTGGGTTTTGAAAAAGTTAAATTTTTTATTTTATTTTATATGAGAATTTGAGAAAATTGTAATGATGGGATGAGAAATTTTCAAAATTTTCAAAGTTTTAAATTTTGGTATTGAAAACAAACAAGGCCATAATTACTTGTCAAAACTAAACCCAACTTAAAATAGTAAGCCCAGTCTAGCTAAAAATAAGATACAGTGTTCTGTAATAACAAAGCCCATCATAAAGTAGAATCATACCCACTTGAGTCCAAGTCGAATTGAAACCAGCCCACTTAAGTATTAGGGGTAGTAACGTAATTACACAAAATTCTTTGAGAGATTTTACGGGAGGAGCTCCACTGTAAGGGCTCTGGGGAATCTTGTAATAATTGTAGAGTTTTGTTACTCATCATCTCTATGTATTATACATTATATTTATTTTATTTTATTTTTATTTTTTGGTTTTGTTTGGTTTTATACTTTTTAAACTAATTGAGTTCTTTTATTTATCATTCATATACAACATATTTAGTAAGAAAAAAAAATTTAAATTTATATATAGTATGTGATGTGTGGATGATGAATAAAATTTTATGTAAATTTATGAAAACTGAAGACATAACAGCAACTTAAACAGCAAATATTGATTGTAGAACAGAGGGTTGTGCGGCATGACTTCCTAAGAAGAAAGGGAAGGATGCGATGGAGACAGTGGCCGAGGCAAGAACCACGGCGGTGCTATTGGGCTTTCCACATGCTAGGTGGAGGATCTCAGAGAGAGAGAGAGAGAGAATAAGTTAAGTGTTTTTAAATAATATGGATTTTTTTTTTATCTTTAAAAAATATATAAATAGTTTAAAAATGATGAAAGAAACAGAAAAAAAAAAATAGAAAAAAGATGTTGGCTGATCGGTAGAGGATTTCGGTCCTTTGTGTTCGCAGCAACGTCCTATTTTTTATTGCACTTTGTAATTATTCCGACTTTTTAAGTTTAAGTTTTATATCAAAAGTTAATGGGCTGGGATTGGGAAACTCCTCTGTTTTTGGATCCTTCGAATAGCCATATATACCCGAGTGAGATCTTGTTGGGTTACACGAGTCCGCAACTAATGGAGCGAAACCCGTATCATATCATATTTCGATGATATGACGAGAGAAACATGTGCAGATGTGCTATACTTCAAAACTACTGGGAACTTTTTTTTTTCTAAAGAAAAAAGAAAAAGTGATATCTGATAATTGCCAGATGGAAAATGCTGTATATTAATTTTTTTTTTAATATCACTTCAATTCTATTGTTTTGATTTGAATTGACCATCAACTTTTGAATATATTTGTAAAGGATGTATCTCACCATTGATCGTAATCGTTAACTTGCAAATTGTTACGTAGGCAGCACGATGTGTTTGTGACATTCCGATATTTAAGTCAGTAATAAGTAAGAGAGAATAATTCAACAATGCTCAATCAGATGATTCGAGGGTTACCTGTTGTCTCTATATACAGGCATGGAGAACATTGGATGAGTACCATAAACTGATTAAATTTGCACAATGCTTAACTATTAGTAGGGTTATCCCTAATGTATCAGGATTATCTAATCACTATGTTATCCATATTCATAATGTGAGGGTTTATTCCCTCCATTAATCAGGGTGGCTAGGACTTGCATTAAACTACACGACTCATTTGAATAGTTGTATTTTATGGATGATGGATGTTGGACCCCTAATTTGGATCAGACTAATATTGACTCCTCTAATATTATTTTTAAGAATATATAGACTAATCTAATATTAATGAGTATCATCGCCCTAACATAATGTGACCACTAAGATGATGTTGTAATATGTTTAGAGTTACATTTGCCTGAAGGAAGAGCAAAGCAAGATATATATTATGAGATGATCAGCACGTGCACGTTTAAAATCAAAATTTTTTTGTTGAGGGAATTTCCCCCATGTTCGTACATTTTGCGAAAGATGTTGAGCTCTTATCCTTGAAGAATAAACTTTGAATAAAAATCAGATAAAAAAGAAGAAGAAATATTTTTGGGGAAAATATCTGCAGAAGGCAGTGGTCGATATGTATATGGGTCCATCTTTTCCTGCCGGCTGATCGAGAAGAACAAAGGCAGTCTCTCGAAGCATTAATACTGATGCAACAGATTCAGGCCAAAGAATAATGTGAATCGTTGAGAATTTCAGACTTAAGAAGCGAGATGATCATAGGCATAAAGATTTCAGTTTTATACAGCTGAGACTCGTAGCCAAACCAGCATTTATATATTGATAGGTTCCTTTAGTTGTTGGGACTTTCTGAAGTAACGACTCCCGCTTCTGTTTCTGTCGAGACAGTTAGCTGTACCGTCTGTGAATCTGAAACAAACCATCACAGTTAACAGCAAGATTAATGTAGTTAGAATATGCAATTAATTAACCTTTAGAGAGAGAGAGAGAGAGAGAGAGAGAGAGAGAGACATGGGTTACAATTAATGTTCATTTTCAACTCGCATAATCGTCGGTTTCCTTAACCTGTAATTTCAAATAATTTGTATAGTTTCAAATACACTAGTCTTATACAAATATTTGTAAAATAAAAATGCTAATTCCACAAACTGGGGCTCCTAACAGTGGTTTTTTTTAACTTCATGGTTAAGGAAATGTTTTTTAATGATATTATGATTTTTAAAAAATATATATTTAAAAGTATTAAAAATAAACATTAAAAAACAAAATTTGCACTGTAGGATCCCCAGTGCGGCTGTAGAGCACTCTTGTAAAAATGTGAACTCCACTTTAAAAGTGTAAAAAAATAATTGTTTATTAATAAAATCTTTCTTTTTACAAATAATTTATATATAATGTATCTATTTAAAACTTATACTATACATTACATTACTCTATTTAATATATAAAGACGTGTTCTTAACGAAGTACAAAGCTTGGAGACAGCGATATGATTTAATTATTGCCAATGCAATGGCATTTATAAAAAGAGAAATGCTACGCAACCTCTCCAACCTCCACGCACCATATTTTTTTAAATTTTTTAATATTTTTTTTAAATATTTTTTTGAGTTTATTCTTTTTAAATTAATTTAATTTTTCTATTCATTATTTATATATTAAAAATTTGATAAAAAAAAAAAATATGGTGTGTAGAGGTTGTGTGAATAGTAAGAGATTAAGTAGAATTTTTGTTATAAAAATAAATGCATTTAATTAGAAACCACGTGGAGTCAGTACTGTTGGTTTACACTACGTACGTTCCTGTGTCGTGACTATCGATTGACCCATCACAAGGGTCATGGCAAAAGCCGAGACAGCTCAGTCACATGGGTGAACCCAACCCATGTGACCCACCATAGGCGCATGATGTCATACACCACCCATTCATATGTTTTGTCATATCGTGTGGGTGTAAATGAGTGCATAGGGTATACGCAATTGACGTGTAACTGAGCAACGTCAAACTATAACAAAACGAATGGAGGAAAACAAATGTTACCGGTAGAAGAGGGGAAAGGATGCCTCGTTGGTTGAAGGGTTAACGGAGGACGATAGGCGGAGAGGGACGCATCCATCTGCACATGAGGATGGTAAATGTATGAAGATCCCGGTACGCGTTGCCCCTGGGCTGTAGCATATGTGCTCCTTGGTGCTTGGAAAGAGTAACCATAGTAATAGGGAGAGGCCATGGTTGAAGATGATGTTCCGTACAACTGCTGGTAGTATTGTTGCTGTTGAACTTGTGGGTTATACAGTGCCTACCCTCAACGTACAAATTTAATAAAATAATCGTCACACAACTGTCAAATATTATTATAATATGAGAGAGAGAGAGAGAGAGAGTTACTTGGTGGTAGCCATAGTCTGGAGTGTAGGTTGGATACCTGCAAGAGCGGTGGCATTCATGATCATGACCAGTAATATTCAGAGAAAACTACGTATGTACATATATTACTTGTGTAATTAATTCTTTTTGTAGAAGCATTAATGGCACGAGGAAAGATTGTTTTGTTCTTTCTCTACATATGACAGTACCGAAAGCAATTTGTCAAGATATGAATTAACGTGGATTATATATACTGCATGCATGGGTGAACTGGAAATACAAAGATCACATGATGCGCGCAGCTGGGCACTAATTTGATAAGAGAAATAATTTGTATAAGTAACAAATAGATAAGTTTCTATAAGTCTTTGTAAAACAAGCACATCACCTTAAAAAAAATATAAAGTAAAAAACTTATTCTTTTATTAGTGAAATTCATTTTTTTTACAAAAAATTTGTACGAAACTTATGGCCTAACATTACTAATTTGATAAACATATACGCACACGTAAAGGAAGAGACCGAGGCATCCATCGAGGGACGACATATTATATTATACATATATCTGACTGGAAACTACGTGGCAAATGTGGATGTGCCTGTGCTTTAATTTACAGGTCATGATAGATTTCCACGCCTACATATAATATGCATTCTCAATAAAATTAGAATTACACAATTAAGTTCACGTCTAACTAGCTACGGCGACGATAAATGAAAGTTTCAAAAGTCAGATAAAAAGATGGGTAGACATGTTCGTGTGCATGCCTACGACTAAATATTGTGTAATGTAATATGTATATCCGAAAGACAGAGTAGAACTGAACAGACTGTCATGTACTAACTATATCAGAAAATAGCTAGCTAGGTGTTCTAATCACCTTGACTTTGCGTCTCCTATGTATAAAAATGTCCTCTTTTTTTTTGGTACTGTTTTTATTTAACGTCAAAATTTTTTAAAAAGCCAACCTTTTTATAGGATGGAGGGATGAACTTTTGCTATATATGATCAATTTATCTTGAACATATAGTTTTTCCCAACACCAGATCAGTAAATTCATTAACGTTCGAAACGTGAAACAGCAGCAAATTAAGATTTTCTGAGGCCCATCTGTTTGAAATACATTGTTCATGATAACAAGGGATATATAATATATTTATAGCTAGCTGCCTCATCACAACTACTTTTAATAAAGCCAGCTGACATAAGTGCACTTCTTAATAGTTAAGATATTCAATCAACGAGAAGTTGATAAAATAAGATTTCTTAATTAACTTGATATTTGTTTTTGACAAGTATTGGACAATTTGCCAGCATAATTAACAGTTGATCTATGATTATATATTTGACGTAAATAAGGTGAGGCATACATTAAAACTTTGTGGGCCCCACCGTCCATTGCGACTGCCCCTTTGCACATGTTAGGTAATTTATGCACATCTACAGAGCATTGGACGATGTTTATACAGAGTCAAAAGAAATAGAGATACAAAGTGATTTATGTCTGCACCCAGCTAGCCTGTTTGAAGAAGTTGTATGGGGACCATTTAAATATATAAATATGTATTGTGGAACGTGGATAATCAGTCATTGGCACAAGTAAGTAGAAAGCAACTCACCCATAAGATGGGTAAATGACAGGCGGAGGTGGCGGTGGCGGTGCAGGTAAGGCTGCCGGGACTCCACTATAGGATGGTGCACCTCCTTGGTAATTAGAACTGCCACCTTGATTTCTTCCTGTATTAACGACAAAATTCCTCCAAAGTGTTTAAGCAGTTTTAATCTATGGAAAACAATATTGTAAACAATAAAAGAAATTAACTTAAAAAGCAGAATATAATTAATCATTTAAACGTAAATTAATTCATGATGAACCTCGGGGCGGCGAAGGTCGAGGTCGTCCCAACGAAGCGATGTTACAATTGGCTCTCCGCCCATCAATCACAGGGTTTGGCTCGGCACAAGCCCTACTTGCCGATTCAGGGTCACGAAAAGTCACCTAATTATATGAAAACTTCAACACCTATACGTAGAATTATCTGTCCATGAGAACACAAGTTGGGAAAGTACTTACAAATCCGTATCCTTTGGATTTTCCTGTATTCTTATCCGTGATTATTACAGCTTCAAGAATCTCTCCAAACTGCTCGAAATATCTCCGCATTTCTTCGGTGGGTGTTTCCCAAGCTAGGCCTCCAACAAACACTTTGGTAAACGTGGTGTCTCCGAACTGTGATCGGTAATGTGGGAAAGCCATGGCATCTAAATCATCAAAATCAACAACAAATGGGTATTCTACTTCGTCGTGCATGAACTTTAGAATTATATGATCATTTGTGAGCTTGGCAACAGAGTTGGACTTGTATAAATCTTTGTTCCCACCTCATTTTCTTTGATTTGAGCTGTATATGACGTCCCTGATAAACCTCCATTCTCTTCTTTCACAGCGGAAGAATCATTGAAGAGGTTCAGAGAGACGGATGAAGAGGTGGATATAGTTTATGATGATATCGTTGTTGTTGGTGCCGCTGTTATTATTTGATGAGTTGTTCGAAACAGTGGGTTGGTAAGTACATAAGAGGAGGAGAAAAAAGTGGAGAGAGAGAGCCGACAGCTGCAAACGCTAATTTGCTGTCTACAAGGGAGAAGGGAGAGGGTTGGCTTTGTAGAGCCGAATGACAGCTGCGTGACCAATCCACTTTGGAAGCCTGCCTCCCTGTCCCTCCATTAATATACCCTACCACCCTCCAATCAATAAGCCCCTCCCTGTCAAAAAATAAAACAAAAAAACAAATAATAATAATCCCCCTCACTCCGCCTCCTTCTATTCAGTTGTTCTCTCTCTCCATATATTATATATATTGTGAAAAATATTTTAGACATAAAGTATTATATAAAAAATAAATTTATAAATTAATCTATTTTTATCTAATACATTAAATTATAAAATTATTTTTATTATAAAATAAATCTAACGAATCTCATCAAATTATATTAATTTATAGATTTATTTTTATATAATTTCTTTATATATATATATATATATATATATATAGTACTTCTCATATATTGTAATTATTTACTTTTAGTTGGGACAGCTGATTTGTTGCTTCTCTTTATTGTTGACAATATTTTCCAATAACTCCCAATTCCCATCTCAATTCTCAAACTCTCAAAATACAAAATACATTCATAAAGTTTATGAATGTGCCCTCACATTAGTGAATGGTGGCCATGATGGGGTCAGCGACACGATAAAAAAAAAAGGACCCTCTTTTGTTTTTCTGATCAAAAGATGGACCTCATATCATTATAAATTGCCACTTCTATTAAAATAATAATAATAATTTAATATTCAATGGACTTTATTGGTGGGGCAGGATTTTTAGTCTGATAATTTGTACCGATTTCGTGTATATTTTTATGATGCAATTGATTTTAAATTAAATTCAAAAGATTTCATTATCGAAAAATAAGCGAAAGAGGAATATACATGAAAAACTATAAATAACACTTTATTTTCCTAGTTGATTTGATCAAACACTTTATTGCGATAAAAGTTCCAAGTTTGATAGATTCCCAGGATTGAAAAAAATATCGATAATAATTATTTGAATGAGATTTTTGCTATAGAGTCATAGACCACTTCATGTCATGTCTGACTTTAAGCCTTACATTAAAAAAAAATATATTCAAACCTGGCACTGTAACTATAGAGTATTAATTAATTAATATGATGTCAACAAATCTTTAATGAGTCCATTGAATCAATGGACCACAATTTTTCAATTTTTTAGGAAAATGCAATTATTTGGGTCCTTGTAAATGGATTATCATGCTCTAGCTATTTGTTTTTCTCTGCTCCTAGCTAGCTAATAGATCCAAATCCCCTCGTAATCCCTGCATGTTCCTAACCATCTCATGATCAAATAGTTTGACAAACCAACTTCCGAACAGCAACAGAAGAAACGAACAAAACAGTTAAGATCTCGACCACTTGATCAGATCAATCATGTATATTTTAAAACTCCATCGATTCAGATGGAAAATCATGTGCAAGTTGCAACAACAAGGCACGGGTGGCGAAATCCATCCCATCGAATCGTTCCCTAATCAATCAATTTTAAAATTTTGAAAAAAAAAAAATAGAAGAGAGAGAGAGAGAGAGAAAATCTTATGTTAATGGAAGACCACTATCTTGTCCGTAACCCTTTGCCAACGAGAACCACGGAGTCTCCGAGGCCGATGAGCATGAAGCTATAGCATTCCTCGTTTTTAATTTTCTCTCTCTTTCTCCCTCAAGAAGCATTCCTGGAGGGGAAAGAGACAATAATTGGGAAGACAAAAAATTCAAGAATAACGTAGAGAAAATTCAAAAAAATCGAATAACGTAAAGGATGATTTTGAAAATATTAGAATTACGTTAGAATCCATAGTGACGGAATAAAGCCTGATTTGGATAGTCATATAATCTTATTTTATTTCATTTTATTTTATCTCCATATCCAAACCCAAACAGTTTTTAATTTTTAATTTAATATTTATTTAATTATCACAATTTTTTTTAAATTTTTAAATAAAATATAAAAAATAATTTAAAATTTTTAAATATCAAAATAAAAATTATATTTTATTAATATTTTAATTTTATAATATTTTATTTATTTTCTCTCATTTTTCTAAACTCTATAAACATCTTAACTTAAATTATTTTATTTCGTTTCGAACCTTGATCTCCTCTTTCCAATCCAAAATTTAAATTGTATTATTAGTCGTATGTACAATTACAGGCACATACGCGTAGTTCTACAGATACTTCTGGATATTATCAAGGTATTAATTTTAGATCATCATCGAAGAATCTGACAACTCAGCATCTTAAAATTACAATTTCTTCTTCAAAATACAGGTCGGTCCATGTTGCAGCTTGTAACTTTAACAAGGTTTTTTTTATTTTTTTGAATCAAACTTTAAGGAGGTTTTGAATATCGTACTGTACTGTCGGTATTTACTGTAGCGTAATAGTAATCGGCACAAATAAGATAAGTATTTTGTACGGATTAAATACTGATTATTTTAGTACATTAGTCGATTAGTTTTTAGTGTACCGGTCAGTTTCAAATGTATCGGCTGAGATTTTATATTTTTAATGTATTTTATAATTTCTATTCAAATTTTCACATCATTACTTTTTAATTTTTTTTAATCGCATTTTTTCAAAAACTGAAAATCAAATTCATATTTCATTTTTTACGATAAAAATGAGTGATTATTTATTTTAATAGTTGGATTGAAAATTTAGAAGTACTATTGAGTGTTTAATTTGTAAGACTTGTATTGATATAAATACGTTTTTCTTCATTTTAAATAGAGTTGTAAATTAACATAAAAAAAAAAAAGTGTAGAATTGTAAATTAGTTATAGAATAATAATAAGTTTATCATTTTTCTTTTTGAATAAAGTAATATTTTCAATGCTAAATATACTTTCAAAAAACTTATTTTTCCTCGTGTCATTTATTAATATGTTAAAAATTATAAAATCTGAAATTTAAAAGAAAACTAATAAAATAAATATTGTAAGCTAAAGTGTAAGTAAAATTATAAGTATATATAACACTATTATTTTTATTTTTATTTTTTATAAGTAATTTACTAATTCTATACACAATCATAAAGTACGTAAATGATCTGTAATCGCTTAAAAAAAGAATAAAATTTATTATTAAAAATTAATTTTTTCACATGAATCTCATATTTTTTTTTTTTTTAAGAAATGATTATACTCTAGTTACACAATTCACATTTATAAATATATTTTCTCATTTTTTATTAAGAGTTGCTACCGAAAAGTTCATTTTGCTGCACGAAACACATGAATTTGCCGATGTGAATAAGTAAAATAAAAATAAAATAAAAAATATAACAAAATAATAAAAAGTGAAGCTTCTTTTTACTTTGTACTTTTTCTTCCTCCCATGTATCGTATTTCATCCTCCCGCCCAGTTCATGAAACGACGAAAACAAATAATTATATTTTTCTCCTGCATTGACGATGTGTTTATCCTCTGCAACAGTTCCAGTGTCCTAGAGAAGGTAATCGCCTCTCTCTCCCTGGTCTGTGTAATATGTGTGTAAGGAAAGGAATTTGTAAACATATTTTTCTGGATAAAATATGTGTAAATAATCTGTAAACAATTTTTTTTGGACAATATGAGATTACTCTCTTTGTATTTTATCTTCATTTGTATGTGTACTTACTAATTTTAACTAAATTGATAGCATTCATTTTATCTTTATTTGTATGTGTATATTTTAGACCTTCTACAGTTTAAAAAATTTGGAAAAAAAAAAAATTTACATTGTTTTTTTTTTAAATAAATAATTTTTTATGTACATTCTTGAATTTTAACTAAACAACCTTTTATTTTTTTTTTCTTGGATAGAGTTTAACGTGTTGTACATATAGTATACTGCTAGTATGACATTTAGAATTGAAGATACTTATCTTAGTCTGGAAGCTCTTCCACTGCATTGTAATTTAATAAAGAGAGCACGAAACCAAAGAGGGGAGACTGGAGAGAGAAAGAGAAAATGGGTCTCAGGTAGGTGTGAAAACCGACGTCGTCAGCGCGATTTTTGGACAAAACCGACGCCGATCGACGTCTGAAAAAGTGGTGGAGCCACCGACCGTAACCGGTCGATGGAGAGGAGGAAACCGATTTAGCGGTTCTCGGTCGGCGTCGGTTCCCCTATCGGCGATTATCTACTGAGAGAAAAATGAGAGAGAGAGTTACAAAGGAGAGAGAGAGAGTTGCAAAATAATTTGATTCGGGAAGAAGGGACTGGGGAAGACGAAGAAGCATTTCGAAACGATGCTGTTCCACTTAAGTGGAACGGCATCGTTTCAGACTTCTTTTTTTTCCTACGTTTGAATAATGCCAAACAGTGTCGTTTACATAATCTGTTATAATACTTATTAACTAAAACAGCATCGTTCCACCTAAACTTAAGTGGAAGGGCATCGTTTTGACAATGGTATATTAAAAAAAAATGATTTTATTATATCGGTTGGTTGAGCGATCCGGTCTAACTTTAAACCGAAACCGAACTGCTGAATGTTGGTTTCTTAAATTTTTCACTGCACGTCGACCGGTTCTCCTGCTAGTTCTTAACGCGATCAGTCAATGACGGTCAGTGGAATCAGTCTCTGTGCAACCCTAATCTCATGTTCTGTTTTAAAAAATGATAAATTAGACATTTCATATTTCGTGCCTTTTTATAATTGTCGCGCAATATAGCATTTTTCTTTTTATTCTTTCCCTGCAAGGCCATTATGCACACGCACGCAGGCATGCACGCACGAAAAGTTGGAGACAGAGGGAGGAACAGATGGCGGTCATTATCTAGATTGTTGCCAGCGTTAGGGACGAGGAGACAGCTATACGGGCGTCTAGTTTTATGAATAAAAACTGTACAAGTCCCTGATCTGGCAGTCTTTCCCACGTGGGGTTCTATCACTCTTTCAGTACTATGAGCTGGATTTCCATCTACCCTCTCTCTCTATTTGATTTTTCATCTATATTTAAGGTGACCCACTTGCAGGCTTCGATCATAAAACAAAGTACCGAACTAGGGTGACACACTTGACTATTCGCGACTTTAGAAGACTAGACTTGATCTAACGCATTTTTAAAATTTAATTAATATCATATTTTTTTATATTTATCTATTCTATTTAAATTTAATTCTCATATTAAATTAATTATTTATTTTTTATATAATAATAAAATATTATTAAATTAATTATTTATTTATTTATTTATATCACATTTTATAATTCTACAATTTAATATTAATAATAATTCTATTCTAATTAAATTAATATTAAAAAAATCATATTTTTAAAAGTCATTGAATACTAATAACAAAAAATATTTGATTAAACTCATCAAAAATTCTATATAAATTTCTTAATTACAAACCAAATAGTATTTTTATTAGAGTGAGAAACTAATATTTTAATATTTGCTTGGAGTGAAAAATTATTATTTTAACTTTTGGTGAATCAATTTGGTTCTTCAAATTTGGCTAATCACTGTAGCAGAAATCTAAATTGTTTTAGAGATGCCCAATCCAATGTGGAATCTTTTTAGTACAAATTATCTAAATTTTAGCCAACCTTCAACTTTGCCCAAATCAATGCTAATGCTCTTAGGTTGTGTTTTGTGATCACTTTCCTAATATTTAATATTTTATTACTATTATTTATCTTCTTCTTTTTAATTATTATTTAATTTTTTTTATTATTTTTCACATTTAAGATCACCTCACTGTCCAAATATAATCAAGGGCAGGTTTGAGGGTGAGATAAAACACGAAATTCTCATCTCATCTCATCATTACACATTTTTCAAATCCTCATACAAAATATAATAAACAATTAAATTTTTTCAAATCACAAAATAATAATAATAATAATAATAATAATAATAATATTCTAACAATATTTATTCAACTTTCATCTTGTATCAGCTCATTATCCAAACTGCACCTTAGACAAAATTTAGTGAGTTTAGATTTAAATTCAGATCAAAATATATTAGGCGGCTTAACGGGTCAATACCGAGATTAATAAATGGGTCAGTCAACTTAATCCGAACTCAATCCGTAATGATCAATTTAAATTTTATTTCAAAATTACTATTTTATTATTGTTAGGTATTACTAATGATATTTTTCAATTTGCTTATATTTTTATTATTGAGATTGTAATTATAGACCTATACTTATATTTATATTTTTGGATTTGTAATTTTGATTTTATTATAGGTTAAAATCTAAAAAATAGTAATAGCTTTCATTAGTAGGTAATCTTAGGCCCGTTTGGTTACCTGAACATCTCAATACATATGTCAATAGTAGTAAAATAGTTTGAATTAAAATGCTTTACTGGGTTTTGGAAAAAAAATAAAAATAAAAATATCATAAAGTTAACAAATTATTTTGTTTTGAAATTGAAAAAAGTAGTATTATTTTTGTGTTTTATTTGTGAGTTTAGAAAAGTTGTAATGATTATATGAAAAAATTAAAAATTTGAAATTGAGAAATGTAATGTATTTGAGTAATGTTTGGGTATGAAATATCTAAGAATATAATGTTTAAGAATAATCATGTTGTCAACAGACCCTTATAGTTGAATGTTAAAATTTCTTATAATTTCTTTCTCAAATATCAAATGAGCAATGTAGTGTTGATCAATTTCTAATCAAGTATTAAACGGATGATCCGATCCAACCCGTTATTTAAATGGATCATCTTAAGATTTGAAAGCCTGATTCGTTTTACTTTACAGCTCGTGTTCGAATTTACCTATCTATTTAATCAAATATTCATAACATGACACAAATATGAACCGTGAACATGAATTACTACCCATGTAACCGTACCTCACCAAGTATTGTATCATACCATTTAATAAATAAATAAAACAATTATCCTCCCCATTTACGGTGGCAACGTTCCGTTCTTCTTACCCCCAGGAAGCTGAGGAGGACTTGGCCTTGAAATATAAATCATATCTTTGTATTAGAGAAGAACTTCCAGATGAGATTCTTTTCATGATATGATTCCAGGCTGAAATTCGTTGCCTTTCCACGCAATCTATATATGCTTGCTCGATCCCTTTTCCTCGTGATTTCATCTCTTAATTAACTACCCCTATTTTCCGAGATGATTACCATCTAATCATCTACACCGTCAAATTTGTATCTTCCGGACTCGGATATTCATTGCTACTCTACCTTGCATGCTTTGCTATAATTAGTTTGCTGGTAAGTAAAAACTAATATATTATTTTTTTAATAATTTGGTGTGAAGTCTCGATAAAATGACGATAACTAAGCAATTTTCTTTACCATTTTCTTTTTTCTTTTTTATGATTTTTATCTTATAATTATTTTTGCATGTTGGGCGAACTTTCGTGAGCAAAGATATATGTCTGCGCCAACCTTGGGCCTATGGGCTCTAAAGCAGCTGTAGTGTCTATTAGCTTTAGGTCTGCAATTAAACTTCATAACCAGAGAATGGGCCTAAGGCCCTTTTATATGGTCAGAACATTCGGACCGACTTTTATTTAGATGAGGAATGTTGCATTCCGTAATATTTATCATCCGTGGTGGAGAATACCGTAATTTGAAAACTAAAACTACATAACTCTGCGCATTTTAAAGAAGAAATAAACTAATTACAACGTATCATTGATAAGCCAGTTTTATTCAGTCTCAAAACGCCTTTGATCTCCCTTGATAGATTTTGAAAGTCATGAAACTCTTCATTACGTCCGTCAGTCCCCTAGCCTGTTTGGCCCAATAATCTGCCTTGGTCAATTCTCATCTATTGTTGTATAAGTACCAGGCCCAAGACTTCATGGGTTCTTAACAAATGGCCTATATAAAATATTCAGTTTCTGAAGTGTCTCTAGCTAGCTAGTGGCCCTAAACCTTGCATCTCTGTTCAAATTTATTTATCTCTTTCCCATTAATATTTTTGTACGTGGTTGGTGAAATATAGGGCTCATTTGGATAGTGAGATGAGATAAGATGATTTTAGATGAGTTAAATAAAATATTATTATTATTTTAAGATTTGAAATAGTTGAGTTGTTTATTATATTTTATGTGGAAATTTAAGATAGTTGTAATAATGAGATAAAATAGTTTCTATATTCAAACGAGCCCTAATGACTTCCTTGCTTTCATGGTTATGATCACTTATAAGCCTTTAGGCAAGTAAATGCTTATAATATTCTTTTGTTATGGTTACTATATAAGAAACTGGCTAAAGAGGCCATAAATAATGAACCTGATCAAACATGTAGTTGGCATGTGACGACTCATGAGTTGCGTCCGTACTTCATATGAATGACAGATTAATTATAGAATTAGTAGCCTTTTCTCAATGGTTTAGTGCCATTTTGAATTAGCTATCTAAGTTTTAAGAGTGTTGTAATTATTTTGGGGAAGAAGAGTTTGGTTTGAAATCGTATAAAAACTTGCAGCAATGATTAAGCGCTTGGAATTTACCAGCTAGCGGAAGGTCTTCACTGGCTCTTCTTAAAACTGATCGGAAGAGACTGATCAGAATTAAGTTGCATGTCAAATTCACGTTCTAGGTACAAAATAGGGTTCCCATGCAGAATCGATATGTCGACTCTGCTTTCATTGATTACTTTTTTCGGGATGTTACAAGGTTATGGGGCTCTAGTCCTCTCCACAAACTTAACTGCCACCGGCCCACCTGCCTTATCATCATGACACCGGAATTTGGAAGGCAATGATCGATAGCTGTCATGGAAGAAAGAATTGCAATATACTTCTACTCGATGATAGCAACAACTGTAGTGATCAAAAGTTATGGCCGTAGCTCTGCCCCAATGGATTTTGGTTTTTTTTTTTTTTTTAAATGGTATGGGACCAGGACGACTTAGGTCACTAGCAATCAAATATTCATCATTATCTTTATCTTCATATTTGCATAATATATCTTTAAATTTATCTATATTGACTTATGCATTTCTAAATTTTTACATAGTTATGAAAAATGTTTCTTCAAACATTATTTTTAATATTTTTTTTCTCTCCTACCCATTAAAATCAACTTCGTGGAATTTATATTAAAATGATTTTGATATATAAAATTTGTATTAAGTTGATGATACAAAGTATTTTTTAATATATATTAATATTTATGATAAAATTGGTCATTTTGATATATAAAATTGATAATATTTAGATATATGAAATTTGTATTTTTGAGCCCATGGTGCTAATTGATAAATATATAAATAATAATAATTTTAAGAAAAAAAATTAAAAATAATAATATTTTATTATCATTTGGTTCAAATATACATAATCCAATGTAAGAGTTTTTCTTGATATACAAAATTAATCTTTAAAATATATGATTTTAAAGTTGTATATAGAAAAACCAATACTAGTGCTAAGCTAGCCCATGTATTGATCTTTATGTAACATTTTCTGGGTTTATAATTTTAATCCTTTTTTTTTTTGTATGCTTCCATCTCGTTCCGTAATTGATCCATAGACGCAGTTGCTCGATCTGTATATTTTTTCTTCTTCATTGAAGGGTTAAAATATTCAATTTTCTGATGTAAGGCACAGCCAATTAACCTAGTAGCTAGTGCTAAACACCAAATATGGAAAAGAAGGTGTCCCCAGATTTAACACCTCACATGCAAATGCTGGGGCCACGATGTTCTTGTGGGTGAGCGGGGCGGCTTACAATTACGTGCTGAGGTTGCCATTTGTGCAATTATTATTGCATTGAAAACGAGGCTTTTTCCACTTCGTTTGGTGAACTAGTTAGACCCTCATGAGACTTTAGTGTTCTAATCCTACGTGATGATGATGCGTTGCTGCCAAAAAAAACATCACAGTCATGGACATCAGTCGAAGTATATAAAACAGTTAATTTTCCACCAGGTTTTGATTCGTTTTACTGTCTAATCATTGGGAGTGGGTATTTTCTATAGAAAATGATGGGATATAAGTCTCAGGCCATTTGATGTAGAAGGACAGCGCCTCTACATCGACACATGGGATATGGGGCCATGGTTGTCCTTATGTCGTTTCCCATTCCATAGTGAGCTCAATGGCTTTGTGCTTGAATTGGATTTTCATGCAGCTTATCTGGATATGGGATAATACAGTCGTTTACTAGAGTGGGATCGATCTGGGATAGTACAAACCATGGAAATTGCTGAGAATATTGTTCCCTGTATATCTCGAGACAAATTCAAGCATATTTATCTGATTTAGCACAAAAAGAACGCGAGGGAGTAGAGCATGGGTCGTTTTGCAGACTCTGTCGAGTGTCGAGGGCATATATGTTCTCTCTAGTCTCATAAAATCAGTGCCTGACAGCCAGTCTAAGGATATGTTTGGGAGTAAAGATGAGAAATTTCATCTCATCTTTATCTCATCTCATTATTACATATTTTTCAAATTCTCATATAAAATATAATAAACAATTTAACTTTTTCAAATTCTAATTTAACTTTTTCAAATCTCAAAATAATAATAATATTAAAAAATAAAATTTTAAATTTTCATCTTAATACTATTCATAAAATTTTTAAAAATTCTTATTTTATCTCATCTATAAGCATAACCTAAATGACTTATATCCCTTAAGAAGCAAGCTTCTGCTCTGTGCATTCTCATTGGCAAAGCCGCAATAATACTTTTATATTATTATATATTTGATTATTCCCTTTTTTTTTTCCTGGTTTAAATACCTCGTCCACATACACTTGACTGCTTCACTTGTGTCGGTTATAGGCTTATAGCAAATAATTCAGTTTTGTCAAGAGATAATTGAGTGATCCAGCTAACAAAAGATTCCACTTAAAAAGGTACAAATACTATGCGCCAGCTTAAGATTTGTACAAATAAAATTATTCCTTTTAATGTTGTCTTTGTCTTTTCCTTATTTGTGAAGGCCATAAATTTTGATGATAAAACATAAGAAATCGGCCCCCCAAGTCGTTTATTACAACATTAGTATTGGATACAATAAAATTCGGTCAAAATTTGATTATATAATTTATTTTATAAATTTAGTTAGTCACTTTTTAATAATACTAAATAACAGATTTTCTAAATTTATCACTATTCTATTAAAATATTAATTTTGACATTTTCATTTATTTTAATTCTAATTATAATTTAAATATTTATTCGTTATTAAAAAAATACACGCTAATTTTCTAACTTTTATATTATTCCTAACAGATATAATTTTCTAATGATTTTTTTTTACAACAGTGATCATTTTCTTTCAACTGATATATTTTTTTAACGGTAATATTTTTTTAATGATCATATATTCACAACAGATATATTTTTCTGCAGTATTTTTGCGCAGGAGGAACAACATGTAGCGGGAAGAAAATTGTTTTATGGTAAAAATATTATTTAGGATTTGGCTAGTGAATAAATCTTGGGTTAAAATTACTGTTTATTTATTGAGTCTTTAGAGCACTAGTAGTGGACTAAACAAAGTTATATTTTGGCCAAAATTTAACTAGATTGCATAAATACTCACTGTAATTGACTGAACAAAACTACATCATTTTTAATTTTGATCATTTTCACTTGCCAAATCTGTTGAGTCCAAGTTATGGCCAAATATTATTTTGGTATAAAAAATTCCCCTGTGCTAATCGTTTCTCACAAGCTCACAACTCTAGAAAATTCATCTTCGTTTCAAAAGTACAAAGCACCCAAATTTCAAACTAAACCACAGAAAGTGGTCAGTCTCCATCAGTCATCATTTCAATGATGTGGCATCATCTTGCTAGAGTGCTTCAAGTTCTAGTTCTACGATATTATGATTAGTTTATGCCTTTTTTTTTTAAATTTAATATCAACTTTAGAAAATTAATGAAAATGTCAAAATCAATATTTTAATAGAATAGTTATATATTTGGAGAATCTATTATTTGGTATTGTTGAAAAGTGGTTAGCTAAATTTATAAAAATAAATTATCTAATCATATTTTAGTCATAATTTGTTGAGTCCATTACTAATGTTCTTATAGTAGATTTTTGGGTAACTAGCTAAAACTTAGCTAAGTTGAGTCCACTACTAGTCCTCTTAGGCAACTTTTCTAGAAACCCAAAACTTTGGTTCCCTCACATGGCTTCCACACTCCCATTTTTTGTATGGAATAAAGAACAAGCATACAGAGCATTAGCATTGGTATATGCATATGCAAAATCACCTCTTTTATATATCTATTTTGCCATTTAAGCAAAACTTTCACATTGGCTTATGCATATTTGAGACAAAATAATATATTTTTTTTCTAAAATCAATTTTTTTTATATATATATATTTTGCAAGTAGCATCCACTACATACATTTGACATTAATAATACAAATGCAATAATAAAAAATATAATTTTTTTATATATTATATTAAAATTTTAATAAAATGAAAAAATATATATATATAATATATTATAATAATAAAATGAATGTATAGGTGAAGGTTTGCTGTGTTGTTATGAAATGAGAAAAGGAAAAGATTGTGAGAGAGAGTAGGAGGAGAGAGAAATAATTAATAAAATAATATTTGAAGAGTGAATAGTAGCTCTTCAAATTTAGATAAATAATATTTATAATTAGGTAAAAATTTAGATATACATAAATCAATGTAAAGAAATTTAAATTTAAATTATGTAAATATAATTTTACATATATGTAACGACCCGACCCAATATTATTAGGAATAAATTACAAATAATTTTATTAGACTCAATAAGTGAGTTAAAGCCCAAAAAATGACTTATCGGATAAGTTATATTTATTTGAACCATTCCATTATTTTTTTAAAAGCTCCAAGCCCGTGAATTAAAGACTCCAGACACTAGTAAACTTCTGTTTTCCTTTCCATAATAAAACTCCTAGCTAGCTACCGGATTTCCTTCCACAACTTTCAACCCCGCACGAAACTAACTAGTCCCACGGCTCACTCCCATGCACATGTACGTCTCTTTCCCTATGATTTATTTTTTAAACGTTCTCTATCACATACATGGTCATTGCCTGTCTATCTCTTCATGCAAGGCTGTATCACAACTGTTGCCTCCACATGCACGTTTGTCACCTCTAAGGTTTTTCTTTTGGTTCTCAACCAACTAGGTCTATAAATACACTGCCACCGAATGTCGAAACACACTCACGCACGCAGAGCACCCTTCATTTTTGCGCTTCTCAAACTAGCCTCTTCCTCAAGCTGAAACCAACCCCTCACGTCCCCAGTCTATCACGTCGTTTTCTCTCCACCGTGAATACTAAAAAACAATTGTGGTTCCTAGCTCAGTCCTCCACCATGACTTCCAGCCAACCACTCAGACCTCACCACCAAGGTCAGGCGCGAACCCACGTCGGAAATCAACACAGAATCGCAGCCTCACCAACACCGAAGGACCTATGTTTTGCTCCATTAAAATATAGCAATTTCGGAGCCACCATAGAGCCAAGTTTCCACCTTGTCTGCCACCGCTCACCACCTCATCACATGTAAATCCACACCGCTGCAAACCACATTAAGACAACCTCCGTTCTACGTAACCAGCCACCAGGAAGCTCCAGCTCCACACACGGCAACCATTGAAATTGCACTACTAAGTATTCTGTTTTGCACCACCGAAAATAGGGATTTTTCTCCCCACCGTGAGCCACAGCCCAACCACCCCACGGCACCAACTCCCTCCATGACGTTACTACCGGCACAGAAAACTCCAAAGGGCACTCTGTGACACCCTAGGTCCGCTGTGTCTCTCTCGATAAGTCACGTTGCCCTCCCTCATGCAGTGCTCATGTTCCTCTCGTAATCTCTCTCTCATCACATTGTCTCTCTCTCTCAGTTGCACAATGATCGCCCAGTTCGCCGTGAAGCACCACCACGCCCCTCCCACTTCCAGTCACTGCTCATCCCCACCAATTGATCACGGTCAGCCCTACTCTTTGCTCTCACGTAAGCTCTATCCCAAATGCATGCAAGCCGTAGACTAAGTTCTTAGGTGGGTTAATTAAATTACAAAAATGCCCATGCCCATGCCCATTATGTGCTTTCCCAAAAACGCCCCTGCTTTTAAAGATTGATAGTTGAGAATAATTTAGTATTTGAGAGATTTTAAGTTTAGAAGATAGAGGATATTTTAGTAGTTTAGGTTTTAAATAAAATCACATGTTTAATTAGAAAATTATGCAAATTATGTGTTTATTTTTATAGGTGACCGATTACGTGCCGAAAATAGTGGATTAGCGCTGCAAGGTAAGTAGCATGATCATATCCTTACATGTATATACAGTAAATTGTTGCCTTTTATAAAAATATTATGCATGTACACCCTCCATTGGAAGCCCCTTTTTACCTACCCAAGACATGATAAAATAATGAAAATCCATGATTTTAAATGAAGAATTATGCATTAAATTATTTATGAAAACTCATGATTTTATGAAAAGAGTTAAGCATAAAAAAATTTATGAAAAGTCATGATTTTATATGAGAGTTATGTATTAAAATAATTTATGAAAGTCATGCATGATTTTATATGAAGATTCATGCATCAAAATATTTATGAAAAATCATGATTTTATCTGAGGAGTCATGTATCGCGGCATGTTATGAAAGAATCCGATTTCATTTGAAATATATGATATGATATGGCAAGATATGACAAGTATGTTTGCGATTTATTTTGAAATTTATAATATGATAAGTATGCAAGTATGATTATGATGAAATACGAATGATAAGATACGTAACGGCCTATGTTATGATATGAAGACGGTACCTATATTATGAGCATATTGCATTATCAGGTCATATATGCTGGTAGTGCACCCAGTATGTCTTCTTTATGTATGGATTCCACAACCCGTGGCCACGGGCGGAATCGAAATCTATTTAGATTCGCTAACCTTAACTCACGTGGGTCAACAGTGGGTAACGACCTATGACAAGTGAAAGATAAGTTCATGTTCATGCTCATGTTATTTACGTATGCATTTATGAGTATGCATGTTTTTCAAGAAACTTTATGTTTATTATGTTTACTGTATGATGTGTGCTTATTGAGTATTCGACTCATTTTAGTTTGTTTTCATATTTTTAAACCACCCCAGGTGATGGCATTTATGAGGATGAGACTGCAAGACAAGACCTGATCCTAGGAGGCGAGACAGAGGCCTGGACAGATTATGCTATGATTAGTTTTATGGTTTAAAGTTTAAATAAATTATTCTGATAAGCACATGAGATTTTTCATATTTTCTTAATTAAGATTTTTAGTATTGAATAAATTTTATTTTATTGATGGAATCTTTCGTATTTGACGCGTTGTTAAAAAGAAAAATTTTTAAATTTAATAGTAGCATATTGACTTTCTGAAAATTTTAAAATATCTTTTTAAAGATTACAATATATATACATATACATATACTAATCTAAATGCTCAAGAAAAGAGGACTGTAAAATGTTTTGGATTCCCCTTACCAAAGGTCGTCTGACTGTCTGATCGTATGACTATGAAGAGTACTGGTAGACCATAGACGAGTAGCTTAAGTACGTACAGCGCACAATCGAAGGATGTCGGTGGCTGCGATGGGATTGAGTAATTAAGGTACTGTTTAAATAGCTAGATTTTAAATAAAAATTTAATAAATTATTATTATTATTTTAAAATTTAAAATTAAAAAAAATTAAAATATTTATTATATTTTATGTAAAAATTTTAAAAAATTATAATAATAAGATTATATAAGGTGAAACACTTTTTATTATCTAAAAAAATTATAAAAACCTCTAGATTCGAAGACACTATTTTTCTATTATGATATAAAATCTATAGAGTTCAATAAAATCTAACGTGGAAGAAAATTAAATCTATGATATTTCATACGGTATTAATATTGTATAACTCATTTCACATAAATAGTTCTGTTTTATTTGGTTGCAGTTCTAAAAGATAAAAATTCTAGAAAAATATTTTATTCACAAATAAATTTTATATAATTAAATTTATAAAATGATGTGATTTAATATTATACGTTAAATTATAAAAATATTTATATTATAAAATAAATTTAATGTACGGTAAATAACGTCAGTTTGTATGAAATTTATTTCTAAGTGTCTCAAATCCTATTATGTCATACCCTCCTCACTTGTACGTACATCTCTCCTTTCATTGTCGTAGTGACCCACGACACCCAAAAAACAAAAAACGGAAAGAAGAAGTAGACCTGCAAGACCGTGGTGGTCCTGGTTTAGCGTATCATTTTGTCGACTCTCACCAGCCATTTAGGCGTAAATCATGCACATTACGTGGAGCGGACAGTGGAACTTTGTTCGATATATACTTTTTTAAGTCGAACAAACGATTCGTCGATAAGATCCTACATCGTCCGTGAAGTTCATTTCGCACCAATTCTTATTGTTTTTTGTGAAGAGAAAAAAAAATATTGGAGTCAAACATGGGATCAAGACGCACTTGGTGGTTGGTAATTGTGGATCCGGTGAATACTGATCTAAAACGTATAAAATATTCCCACCTGTTCTTGTTTTAATGCAAAGCGACGTGAGTTTAACGTCGATTAGGTTATGATTGAGAGTAAAGATTTTTTATCTCTATCTCATATTCTCATTACAATTTTTTTAAATTTTTATACAAAATATAATAAATAATTTAACTTTTTCAAATCTCAATATTTTAAATTAATATTTTAAATTTTTATTTTAATATTATTCATAAAATTTCTAAAATTTTTCATCTTATCTCACCTACTAAGCATAACCTAAATATCTGGCTGTTTCAAACTAAGCTGTCTTAATTAGCTTCCTCGCGAGTTAATGACATTAGTATATGAATGAACGGCTGGTGAGTCACTTATGTATATAAAAGTTTGGATCGGCGTTAAATTAGGAAAAATATTAACAATGTCGCAACAAATTTTCAAATGGCAGAAAAGCAGCCCCACCGAAGCAGCTTTTGTGGGTTTGCTTTGGACACAACGGATCATGCAAACTGGGTTTCAAGCACTTGAATTTTAGGTACGGAGGTAACATTGCCCGTTGCCGGCTGAAATAATCGGCTGCAAGGCTCGTTTGGATAATGAATCGAGAATGTGGGACATCTAATGATCTATTTCAGGGTGGGGTCCTTACTGGAATGAACTGTAAATACAGGTATAGATAGCAGTTGGCTATAGATCTCAAGTTCCGGACATGGATTCGCTGGTCGATTAGCTGTTTGGGAAGTTGGACGAGAAATTCGTATTTCTATCTCAAAAATTTTCAAACACATAAATATTTTTTAATTTTTAATTTTCAAATTTTAAAATTTTTCATATAATTATTACAAAATTTTCAAACTTTCTAATAATATAATTTTTTTAAATTTCAAAATAAAAACATATAATTTTTTTATTTTATAATATTTTTATTCAATTTTTTTTAAAACCTAATAAATTATTTTTAATTCAAACCATTTCACAAAATTCTTATCTTATTGCATTATTCAAATATGTCCTACAACTGTGTTTGGTAAGTAAAGTAATCTCGGATTACTTTATTATTATTTACAAATAATTTTTTATTATTCACAAATAACCTGAAATCATTTAAAAATCTAAACGTAGTCTTAAGGTATAAATGTTGAAATAAGATGAGAAATCTTTAAATAATTTATAAATAATAGTGAAATAATTTAATTGATTTCACTTAAACGAAAGCTAGAGAGAGCATGCATCTAGCTAAAATTCTTTTAGTTATTTTGTTTTTCATAATATTTTAATATTTTTATATGTGACATATCACATTGGCTTTTTAACTGTTAAGGAAAAAAGATTTAAAAGTAAAATATAGAGATTAATCGGTCTAAAGATCAAATTATAAGAATTATTTTAATATTTGACTGATTTAGATAATGAAAGTGTTTGAGAATGTTTGTGAATAATAATAAAAAATAATAAAAAGTAATAATAGAATATTAAATAATAATAAAAAGTATGTAAAAATTAATGAATAGTAATAATAAAATAATAATAAAATAAGAAAATAATAATAATAATAAAAATATTTAAGAGTATTTCAGAATATTTGACATCCAAACTTAAAAAATAAATAAACATTTTACGATTACGTCCGTTCATTCATGGGATACAATACCGCGTTTGCATCACTACATGAGTAGCGTGAGTGCGAAAGTAACAAACGGGCAATGAAGAGGGTGGTGACTGAAAAGAAAGAAAAATTCTATTTATGGGACACGCACATATCCCGCCGGTCGCGGTATGGCCTACACGTAAACCTTTCACGTTTCGCTAACCGACACATCGACGTGCCAGGGTGGGGCCACCTCCAATTTTTTGTCTAGACAAATGTTAATATCTCGCTTGAATTTAGGCGAATTTCTCCTCGACCGCTCATATTTTAATTTTTTATTTAATAATTAAAAAATTACTTATTTTGATATATTTTTTTATTTTTTAAAAATATTTAAATACGTCAATAAAAATAAAAAATAAAAATCACTTTTGGGCTAGCGGGCGCGCCCAGCGCACGACTCTTTTTGTCTATGACGCCACGTTCACTCTCATCGTCGTCAGGCAAACACACACAGTCACACTCCCAATTCTTTGATCTCTATAAATGAATCATTCCGTTCAAGTTTTTTTTTTTTAGAGGAATGTATTTCTTTATTTAATGATAGAGAGAAATTAAAAAAAAAAAATCATTTTCATGAAACCAAGTTGCCCCCACCCCAAACCCCCCGGTTCACGAGATTATTCCTTTTCTGATTCACTCTGCAAATGTAAATATTACGTACGTTAAAATATTATAAATTAAATATTATTATTTAATGACGTTTATGATGCGTTCTGTATCAACTTAAAAATAAAATAAAATTTTAAATTTTAAAGTGACACTTTCATTCTTATTAAACCACATAATTTAACTATATATTAAACATACATACTTTAAACTTGTAAGATTAAAGAATTTAAAGGCTATATCAATAAGTATTAGATAATATATAATTTTAGAAATCAGTAACATTTTTTGTTTTTCAATCTATAACTCTTTTTTTTTTCTCTATATCTGATTTTTTTCATTTAATAATTTAAAAATTTTAACAAGCGATGCGAGGAATTTACAATGAAAGCAAAGACTCAAATTAGTTCGAAGATGAATTAGAAAATTTTATAATCTTCTGTCCTAAATATATCTTATAATTTAGAGAAAGATATACATATTATATAAATTTCTTAACACTAAATGTAATGGGATTTTTTCCACTTCACAAGCCTATTGGGCCTCAGCCTGATATCCAGTCTCAGGATCCAAACTTATCTATGAGGCAAGGCAGCTACAAGGAAAAGTAAACAGGTGGTTGATGGGATGAACAAACTTGACATCATTCGGCCACAATCCGATCATGGAGACTTGTAGAGGGTAAAACAAGAAAGATAGAGAATCCTTGATCTTCTGAAATGGGAATATTGATGGACTACTGAAGATAAAGCAAATCAGGAAATCATACCGCATTAATGACATCACTACTCGAGCTACATATCACATTAATGACGTCGTCGCAGAACCACCCGCATTAAAGAACTATGAAAAAAGGAACAGTATGAAAGACACATATTTCACAGGTACAGACACGATCTGTTCTCCTCCTAGATCTCCGGTATAAATAGTAACTTCCAGATACAATAAATGTTATTTGATTCCTATAATCTCTTACTTATTTACAAACTTTCAAGAAGTTTTATTGACTTTGATATTGGAGATTCCCTAGCGCTAATGCCATCGTCTCTCAGTTGTCTTATTCTCTATTTTCGTAGGCTCAATTTTAAATATTTGAATTTTTATAACCTAACTTAAAGGCATACAAAACAAGTCGTTAACGCAAAATATTAAATATACTCTATTTAGAAAGAAAAAAAAAACTATATCTTTTGTATCTATTATTTTGCAAATTGTAAATATCATCTAGACAAAAAACTATTGGAAACTCTTCATCGGAGATAGCCATTGCGTCTATGGACCGTACCGAATTTAAGGCGGGCCTTCGGACTGATTAACCTGCAGTAGTTCCGGTTGGAAATTTGTCTTTTCAACCCCAAAAGCTCATCATTTCGTCTCCACAATCCCTACACCGACGACAGAGACGTTACGGGGGAAAAACAGTGTTTTGCTTTTTATAAATTGGCTAGATGGATTCCATCAGGTACTGTAAAAGAAATTGGTTATTTTTTTAATTATTAAATTTTTTGGAGCAACGAGAAAAATTGAGTTATTATTACGAATGTGCGAGTGCGTGGAAATATTAAATAAGTGGAGCCATCGAGAGCAATAGCTCATGCAAGTGCGAGGGAGGTGTATGGAATTATCAATTATGAATTGAATAAAGACGCAAAAATTGGCAATAAAGGAGGAGTCTTTGGAGTCCGACAAATAAGACGCAAGTCAAATGTAATCCATACCCATATCTTTCATATAATTTTTTAGGCATTCCTCTTGTCTTCCTCTCTCTCTGAATCAGATCTACCATACATACGCAACTACGTGACAGCAAGTAAAAGGCTCGTGCATTGAAATGTTCTAGAGGGGAAGGTGATTCACCAAAATCTGCAGGATATTCGGGAGAGTTAATTCCGCGGGGGAGCTTCCTCTCTGTTTCTTTAGTTTTTCCAGATAAACTATGCTGTGAATGGAGATTTTGTACGTTTGACATTAATAAAATTGAGAAAATCGGGTAATTAATGGGAGACTTGAAGACAGTACTTTATTTATAACAAGAATAATAATTATAGTCACTATACAGGGGTTGGAATTATTTTTCTTCTTACATTTATTATGGTGATGCCCATTTTTGTTACTGTATTTTGCCTGATTTAAAAAGGAAAAAAAAAATTATAAAGCAAACAACTTGTTTTCACGAGCTGTGTTCGTGATTGGATTGGTACAAGGTCTGCTCACTGCTGCTCTCGCACTGTTCGTGCCTTTCTCTTCCACTTCTCTGAAGCGTACAGCACGGCGAAAGAGAGTGAGAGAGAGCCGAAGAAAGACAATAGTGGGTGTTTGTGGCTTAACCAAACAAGCCACTCATGAATTCACGCTGATTTTCAGGGTCTCCCTCTCTGTCTCCCTCTCCAGCTCTACCACCCATAGAGCAAGGTAGTGTTTGGTTTTCGACTACTTTCTCCCACTTTTGCTTGATACGTTTTCTATTTTGATCTGATTTTAAATAATGTCTGGTAGTTTTTATTATCGATTGAATTGATATAAATGGGATTTGTGGTCGTATTTTCCGGGTCCGGTTCAGATTTTAGTAGGATATAGTGAACCAAAGTTAAGCTTTTAAAGGAAATGGTGTGCCGTTTTGTTACTTCGGAGCTATGGGACTAACTGATGGTGTTTTTTTTGTTATGTTATGGGGAAATGTTTCTGATTTAGTTTCCCTTCGTTTTCTCTGAATCGCAATTACTGTTTTTTCCTTTTCTGGGTGACGAAAGTTTCTCCTTCTTGTTGATTTGATTTGTGGATCTCGGATCGTAAATTGTGAACTGTATGCAATGACACAATTACCTTATACTTCATTGTTTAGCTCGTTCGAGTGAAAACTATTCTGTTTTTGCATGCTTCTTGAGATTTGATTTTTTTTTTGGTGTAACGTTTCTCGGCATCTCTGATTCATGGGTTTTAACTCCTTTTTTGAGGGGGGATTTCTTCATTTTTTGTACTGTGGACTCTGTTAGAGTGGAAGTATTTCCTGGGTTTCTCAGTTTATTTGTGAATTGTCTTTTTTTTCTTTTCCCTATTGCAAATTTTTCATGTGGTTGGGTTTCCAGGTCGGAGGATGTCCAGGCCTCTGCATAGAGGTGCATCTGGACCACGGATCTCTGGTAGCAGCAATGATTTGTGCGACTCTCAAATGAAAGATAAAACGGAAAAGGAAGACTTGGATCGAAGAGGTTCTGATCATAGTTGTTTATTCCTGAAGTTTCCTTTCCGGTTACTTCTCCCAGATAATTATACTCCCAAATATGGTATGGCGGAGAATGACTTTGCATCTGATTCCTTGGTCATTGGAACGCAGCGAAGGAGGCTCAGATTGACAATGCTGCTTTTAAAGTTCAGTCTGATATTGATTGTAATTCTTGCACTCACCGGATCCTTTTGGTGGGCGATTTCTATCTCTACAACTTCGAGAGGTCACATATTCCATGGCTATAGGCGACTCCAAGAGCAACTTGTTTTCGACTTGTGGGATATCGGGGAGCTTTCTCTGGGTTCCTCAAGGTTGAAAGAGTTGGGATTCTGTCCTCAGGAGTTTGAAAATCATGTTCCTTGCTTCAATGTTTCGGCCAATCTTGCTTTGAGCCATTCTGATAGCAATGAATTAGACAGGTTCTGTGGGCATGAGCCAAGGCAAAATTGTTTGGTTGTTCCACCACTAAATTACAAGATTCCTCTCAGGTGGCCTACTGGAAGAGATGTCATATGGTTTGCAAATGTCCAAATTACCGCACAGGAGGTAATGTCCTCCGGAAGCTTGACCAAGAGGTGAGCAGAGCCTCTTATTAACTCATTCTCTTATATGAACTTGCATTCTCCTTGAATTTTCTTTTATTTCTTCATTCCACATGGTTGCAGGATGATGATGTTGGACGAAGAGCAGATCTCCTTCCGTTCTGCTTCTTTCATGTTTGATGGCATTGAAGATTACTCGCATCAAATTGCAGAAATGATTGGGCTGCGAAATGAATCCAACTTCATTCGTGCTGGGGTAAGTGGTTATTTACTTTATGTTCAAATCCACATGTCAAACATGTTTTTTGTTTTATTCTTTTGGTTTTCCTCCGTCATCCATTTTGAAGTCATATTCCTTTGTATATAACTCTCTGGCCTCGTGGTGACTTATTGGCATGCACCTATTTTTATAAACTGTTGGGGTCCATGCTAAATCACCACCCTGGATGTAGGGTATGCCTTTTGAAAAATAAAGAGAACCTTTGGTGTTATGGATCTTTTCATCCAGGTTGGTGTGTACTGTTTGATTTGTCAAACATGGCAGATCATTTTATGGTTTACGTTGCAATCATTTTGACATGATGGTTAGCATCATATTTTAGCATATATTTCTCCATTCTATTTATTAAAGCCCTAAATATGGCGATTGTGCTATATATACATGTGCCGATTCAGTATGCTTACTAATATCCTTCTAGTCTGTCTCTTTCAAATTGAACCAGTTCTCAAATACTTGGACACTGTCTTCCCTTATCTGAAGTCATGATTCAATGTGATTACCTCCTAAATCTTGCAGGTTAGAACCATCCTGGATATAGGATGTGGTTATGGTAGCTTTGGAGCACATCTCTTTTCCAATGAACTCTTAACCATGTGCATTGCAAACTATGAGGCTTTGGGCAGTCAAGTTCAACTCACTCTTGAAAGGGGTCTTCCTGCAATGATCGGTTCCTTTATTTCGAAACAGTTACCATATCCGTCTCTCTCTTTTGATATGTTGCATTGTGCACGATGCGGCATTGATTGGGACCAGAAAGGTAACAATTTGAGTTTAAATGTCAAACAGATATTAAATCAAGGACATGATTTATTTTTGATCGGTAAATCAAGGACATAATTGAATAAAGATTCATGAAGTCATTGGCTTTATATGGGAATGTTTATCCACAAAGGCAAAGATGCTTCTTCTACAAATTCGCCTTCTGTTACAGTTTTTTCCCTAATAAGATACTAGATTTCTGGTGTCCAAGTTACTAATGAAGATTTTCAAAAACTTTAGAATTGTTAAATCATGGAGGCTTCATTTTTTTGATGCGAAACATATTGGAGAGCGTTTTTTAATCAGAGACATTTGCTACCGCTTGGCTTTTGAGTTGGTGTTATTAACCTATATTCATATTATGTGGTACAGATGGTATTTACCTGATTGAAGTTGATAGAGTATTAAAACCGGGTGGATACTTCGTCTGGACATCACCAGATACCAATTTCCAAGGAGTAATCCGTGCCAAAGAGCATAAAAAAATGGGGAAGTTCGTTCAGGATTTTGCAGAAAACCTTTGCTGGGAGATGCTGTCACAACAAGAAGAAACTATTGTATGGAAAAAGACCAGTAAAAGGAATTGTTATAGTTCAAGGTAAGACTACTAGCATTACCTCAAAAAAAAAAAAAGGGACTTCTAGCATAGGATACAAGTGAACACCCATCCTTGACCCACCCACACCCACTCACACACATATCTGTGTGCATGTAGATCTATATGTAGGTGGACATGGATATTGTAGAATATGGGTGGTCTAGTTTGTAAGTATTAAAAGCTAGTCTTGATTAGTAGCATGACCTGCTTGTGTACAGCAAACCTGGTTCGGGCCTTTCTATATGCAGCAAAAGTAATGATGTCGAGTCTCCATATTATCGACCACTACAAGCTTGCATAGGTGGAACTCGGAGCCGCCGATGGATTCCAATTGAAGAGAGGACAGCCTGGCCATCAAGAGCTAACTTGAATAACAGGGAACTTGCTCTCCATGGTAATTCGTACATTTGGTCAGAACTTCGAAGCAGCAAACTATTGATAATAAATTAAAATATAATTGCAGAGAAGGAAAATCTTTACCCATGTCCCTTTTCCTCATTATATTCCATGTTTAAATTTTTTGTCAGGTCTACACCTGGAAGAATATGCTGATGATACTGATCACTGGAAAACAGCAGTCCGTAACTATTGGTCTCTACTGTCACCATTAATATTCTCAGATCATCCAAAGAGACCTGGTGATGAGGATCCCTCACCACCTTATAACATGCTTAGAAATGTGCTAGACATGAATGCTAACTTTGGCGGTTTCAATTCTGCATTATTGGAAGCTAAGAAGTCTGTGTGGGTCATGAACGTGGTCCCTACAAATGGACCCAACTATCTTCCTTTGATCATGGATAGGGGTTTTGTAGGTGTATTGCACGATTGGTAATGTCTCCTACCGTTTATTTTTCTCAGTATCTATTATACATGTTGGTATTGGACTCTCAACCAAGTATTATTTAATTGCTCCACTGCTTCATCTATATGCAAGGATAGTATATTGGCAAATTAGTTTAGTTAGTGAGGTCATGTATCGATCAAGTTACATGTTATATGTCTGCTTTCTAACTGGAGAAATAAAACATTCATGTGGAAGTGCATCGATTTGAGTTTTATAGCGTTCCAATAAATTGGAGCTTTTGATTTAGTTTGGAATAGTGATGAACAAGTTTCTGAAAATCGTGTTGCATACAAATGAATATACCTTCATACAAGAAACAGAGTACAGTTCAAGGAACCTATGAAAAAGTGAGTGTTTTTTTATGAATAATAAAACTAGACAGTATACACATGTAGAGTATCTGAATGCATGAGCCCAAGTAAGAAAAGAGGCTAATGCTATGAAAAAATGAGTGTTATTGCAGAATGATATTTTCAAGTAGTAAATATGATTATAGCCTATAGGGAATTAATTTAGTATCATTTGCTTCATGAAAAAGTCAGTCACCATATTGTTCTTCTATCTAGCAATATTATAAATAATCTATGCTATATTTATTGTTTTGTCTTGTATTTATGATATAATTTCGTTTCCCTTCAGGTGTGAATCTTTTCCGACATATCCTAGAACTTATGACTTGGTCCATGCATCAGGATTTCTATCCCTTGAAATTGGTCAGCAGCGCAGGTGTACCACGCTTGATCTGTTCTCTGAGCTTGATAGATTACTTCGTCCAGAGGTACCAAAACATTGACTTTTTTGTAATTCTTTCTATATTTAGATCAAGGGCAGCTTCGAAATCAATTGCCATAGGATTTTCTATTGATCCTCAAATGCTCATCCCCAAGGCTTCTTTAAGCACTACTTGAACATGTCATATTTTAAAAACTATTTTTTTTATCGGTTACAACTGACATACAGGAAAAAGTCATGGACATTTAGGGCATGTTTGGAAATCATTTTCATATCATCCTATCTCATCTCATCTCATCTTATTTCATTCTCAAACATCACTCAAATACAAACACTTTCAAACTAATCATTACAACTTTTCAAAAATTTCAAACAAAAAATAAATAAATAAATAAAATTTTCAAATCCCAAAATAAAAATTATATTAAAAAATTATATTCTAACAATATTTTAACTTTATAATATTTTTTATTCAATTTTTTCTCTCAAATTTTCCAAAACTCAAAAAATACTTAACTCAAACTATCTCACTACTATTCACAAACCATCTTACTACTATTCACAAAATTTCCATCTCATCTTATTCCCCAAACATCTCCTTAGTCCATTACAAACAATGGCCCCCACCCATAAGAACAATGTTTTAAAGAAGAAAACTTTAGCTCCTCCATTGTTCTCTCGCGGTTTTCGAAGTTTCCATCATTTCGCTCCCACCAAATACACCAATACATACAAATAAAAACCATTTTCCAGATTGTTGCAACTTCTGGATTACTTCGGAGGCCTCTCCAGCTTGCTAGGAAATCCACAAATTTAAGAGGCAAGACCCATGATAATCCAATTCCTGCAAAAAAGTCATCCCACATGGTCCTAGCCACCTCGCAATGTAGAAACAGATGATCTACTGATTCACCATTCTTTTTACACATGCAACACCGGTCCAACACTATTACCCGACGTTTCCTTAAATTATCTACAGTGAGAATTTTGTCTAATGATGCTGTCCGAACAAAAAAAGCTGCTTTTGAAGGAGCTTTTATCTGCCAAATACTCTTCCATGAGAATGTGGGCATGCCTGGGCTCATTAAAATATTTTAAAAACTATTTTAAAAACTAGAACAAAAGGAATGTGCAACTTGTTCAGTAAAACGATGGAAAAAGGCATGCAAGTTGCATTATGTTAAAAAATTTGACGAGTGAGGATCTATTGTCTAAATTGATAGCATTGGCTCATATTACATCTTCTGTAAATTTACATGTCGGTTATTTATTAATAAAATATTAGGCAGGGAAAATGCAGTTGATCAATACTCTAATAAGAAAGTAAACATTGTACTGTGTGATGTAAAAGAACATGCTGCTTGAACCAACGTTACTAGTTCATATTCTGTTGACAAATTCCTATATGTTTATGATGAGTCACACGAGTTTATGGGATTTATAAAAAGTCAGAATCATGTCCGGGTGTAGCAGGAAAAAAATTGGAATCATAAAACAGGGTTTGGGGATCCCAGATGAGTTTTCTTTGGAGGCTTTGTTTGGAAACCTTGTGAAAATTGAATAAGTTCAATTCCAATATCATTCGACTGTGAGAAAACCCAACTCAAGAATAGTGCAGCTAGTGAAAATCCAACGCTCAGTACATATATTAATAAAAAGATTGTCGATATTTTGTTGGAAAAATTGCTGTCTTGGATTGTCTTTGCGTTTGCTCTATCTGGTTAAATATGCTGGCATTCATGGTTGCTCTGCAGGGTTGGGTGATATTCCGCGACACAGCTGCCCTTATTGAATCAGTGAGAGCTCTAACGACAAGGCTAAAGTGGGAAGCGCGGGTTGTAGAAGTGGAAAATAATAGTGACGAGAGACTTCTTATTTGCCAGAAACCTTTCTTCAAGAGACAAGCAAACTAATTACGAGTTTTCAAAGGGTGCCCAAGAAGCGACATCGTAGTATCAGTATTTATTTTCTGGATGTTAATTAATCTTCATAAAGCTCCTCCATGAAAGAAGGATTGAGAATTTTTTGAACAGAAGAATCAAGAAAACAGAGAGATAGAGAGAGAGACAAAAGAATCTTTTGTGGAATTGACCACAACTACTATGTAGCCGCAAGGCTTACATAGGGCCATGTAAGTAGGCAATTTAGGCGCAGAGCAAGTCACAAGTACAGGATGGGATTTAATTTTCCATGTGATGTCACATTATAACTATACAACCACATGATTAAGATTGTGAAGATAATTACAGAATAATTCACGGCTGTTTGCTGTAGTATATAAAATGCTTGGCAGTGCATTTTTTGTCGAAAGAATTTGTTTCTTATGTCTTTTTTTTTTCTCTCTCATCGGCAAGGTGAATTATGCTCACCAGTGATAAGCCCCATTTTTCTAGGTCAATTTTACTTCATGTTTGTAAAATTCAGATCGAATTATCTGTAAAGCTAGCTGTGTGGTCTTTCTTAGAAAGGAGACTTTTTTTCTATACTTTCCATGGCTTGAGGAGGACAGTTTCGCACTTTTATGAGGCCGTTTGGTTCGGAGACTCTTGCATTCTTTATGGTGTCTACATTTTCAGGAGTATGATCTCTGGGTTCCAACCTAAGCACTTCAGAATTAAAATGATGAATAAAAGATGGTCCAAGAACATAACTTGATATCAAAAAAGCAATCCCTAGGGATTGGCTCAAATGGTAAAGGCCTTGTTATACTTTCTCTAAGTCTAAGGTTTAAATTCTCATAATTTTTATGGACTATTGGACCGGGGAATTTTCACTTGATCTTGAAAAAATAAAAAAAAAGATTTCAAAAAAGTCACATTGTTTCAATAGCCAACAGAAAATTTTGAAGAGCAGTACTTCTTGCTTTTGATAAGGCCTGTTCAAGTACTAAATTCATTTTGATCTGGCTTTATTTCATTTTTGTTCCATCGTGTTGGAGTTTTCTTTTATCTCAGGACTTCTCTGTCTATTTCATCTTTTTTGAAGTTAAATTTCTTGATCCTCATTGGAGTTTCTCTCCTCTGATTGACTAACAAAAATGGAGTGCTCGTGAACTGCTCTCCGATTAGTTTGCTTTACAAAAATGGAAAAATCTATGACAATGTTCTCATGGGCATGAATGATACATACTGAGGGGAAAAAAGAAGATTGAAGTAGGAGATCATCTAAATTGATTATAGATTGTCCGTTGCCTTCTAGTCCAAAACCGTGTCTCAAATCATGCTCCGATCAAATTTATAGTTAAGGCTGCAGTGCTAGTTAATTCCATAACAACAACATGATTATAAAAAAGAAAACATACTATTTTGTACAAAGTTGATGCTCTTAGTGAATCAAAGCAAACAAGAATTTAAAGACCTCGATACAGCATTACATTGCATTTCTACGACACTCGCATTGAACTACCAAACCCACATTTACCACAACGCATCACTTTAGTAAACTGAAATATTGAATAGATACCAGGAGAACGTGAAAGAATCTAATGGGATGAAGAAGCCTGTGCAGATGGAGCAGTCCTTAGGGATAAGTTCTGATGAGTTCGGTTCTTTGACCTGTTCTTGCTTTTTTGCGCAAAACTTGCACTGCTCTTATGTCCAATGGCAGAAACTGACCTGCCCTGGCTCACTCTCTTCCCTGCTTTTCTAGAAGAGCTCGAACTGCTGTTCCCACCGAGTGCAGCTTTGGCTACACTGTCCGTCAGCACCTCTCTTGCCCTCTGTGGTTTAATTGGCTGCTTGTTCAGGTACACTAGCTTTGGAAGGAGATCACAAACTGCTTTGCGCAGCTGGTCATCACTGATGTTGTTCTGGATCGAATTCCCCAGAAGATTGAGTGCCTGCAGAGTGTTGTAGTTGGCTACGAGCTGGCCCAGTGCTTTTGTTGTCGTTATTTTGTTGAAGCTGAGGTCCAGGACTGTTAACTTCAATAGCCTATGTAGCCCCTCAACATCACTAATCTTGTTCCCAGCAAGATAGAGCTCCTTGATTAATGTACAGTTCGACAACCCTGATCAAGTGAGTGAAAATCTAATAAGTTCATATTCATATTCAAACTGTCTAATGTTTATAAAAGTTAGATACAAGCTCATAGGACAAGAACAAACAGTACAAATACCATGTCCAATTCTAGAAATGCGGTTGTAACTGAGATCAAGCACCCACAGTCGAGTCAGTTCTCTTAGTCCTTCAATGGTACCAATCTTGTTTCTCGACAAATTGAGTGTGTGAATGCCCTTTGGAAGAGATCCGGGAGTAATTTGGACTACAATTTGAGGAAAAAAATAAAACCAATTAGCTCAATTATGACTTCAGGGTGGGTAACCTATGAATATTTTCTGTTGTGTTGGGATGGACATTACCTATGCAGTTATTTGATAAGTTGACGGATCGAAGACTGGAGAAGCTTGAAATGGTGGGGATAGCTTTTAAGCCAATACCAGAAATGTGAGCCACAGTAGATAATGAATTCAGAGACTGGATGATACTATTGGCATGCAAAATCTCTGCCGCCAGATTGATGCCATGCCTCCCACGGATCAATTGGGTTGTGTTTCTTGCTGGTGATCGACCATTCTCAGGAGAGGGGGGGAAGAGAATTCCATCATCATTTCCATGGCTATCATTTCCTGACAATGGATATTCGATTTCGAGATCTTTCACCCACTCTTCCACTCTTGCAATGGGGGATGATTCTGAAGGGAAAGCGACCCATTGGTTCGCTTGCCACAAACCAGAAACTCCGTTATGAAAAGTATCCCAGCTCTTGAAAACATTATTGTTCAAGGAATCTCCAGTAAATGATCCCGGTGATGCCAACTTGCTCGATTCTATAACTCGGCTCGGTTCAAGTGTATCTGAAGAGTACCCACCTTGAGGTTTCAAAGCAGCACTAGTAGGAAGTGAGCGGGATGATTTCAGGGTCCGGGCATTGTGCAAGTTTCTATGGCTCCAGAGGAACAATTTCCACCACATTCTTCTACTCCTAGAAGGGAGAACTTGGCTTGAAGAATGCTTCTTCAACATCACCCTGTCCGCACTGAAGTGGGTCGTTTCAGATCTGGGGCTGACTGTGTCAACATTCTCCCTCACCTTTTCAGACAAGTCCTGCAACTCTTTAAAAGACTGCGAAGAGTGAGGCAACTGATCAGACATCTCCCTATAAACAGTCCTTGTTTCGACATTGGAGCAGGAGCGCTGAAGTTTTGGGGAAGGCCCAAACTCTGCTTTTGTAATGCCAGGATCACTAACATGTCCGTTTTGATTCATATCAATACCCTTCTCACTCTCTTTCTCAATCTTGTCATCAAAATGGTCTTTCACCTGAGTATCAGGATCAAATGAATAGGATAAATCCAAGTTTTTGTCTCTGGAATATGAATCTTTGTCCGCAGAAATATCTTGATGAGCCGAGAGATCGAGGTCAGAGAAATCCCTCTTGATCGAGGACTTCTCTTCATGCTCGTCCTCCCCTTCATAAGCTATCTCCGCTGCCTCAACCCCAACAGGACTTTCATGGCTCATAACCTTGACGCTGCACTGAGAGTTGTTGGGATACGGTACCGCAACGCTGAAAGTCGTCAATTTCAACTCTTCATTTTCAGAAGATTTCACCGGGTGTTCGATCTTGACTTGCAGGGTTTGCAAACCCTTGCGTTCACCATTTACCAGGGATTCCTCATCCCCCTGAAGCGAACAAATGAAAGATGATGAAGTTATAAAATCGCAAGATAGACGAATTCCAGATCTTTTGAAAAAAAAATAACATATTAACTCAGAATACGACTGATTCTCACCTTATCTTTCTTCTTCCTTCCAACACGTAAAATGAAGCAGCTAAATTTTGCCATTTTAGCAGACAGGCTTGCTTAAAGCCTCGAGAGAATGGAAGCTCTAATTTTCTCTTTCCTCTTGATTCTTGTTCGTCTACGCTACTGCTGCTCACAGCTCTAATGGCGGATACTCGAACTATGGCAGAGAGATTCTCTATAAACAAAGATTACATCGGAGTTTTTTTTTTCTCTCTTTTTGAATCAAAAGTTAGCCGTAATCAAAGGGTAGGCGTGAAACCAATGACAGAGTCCGACTCGAACACGAACGGAGACCGGGAAAGAAAGGACCACCGCATGCCTTGGATCGAGAAAATTTCTCTATCGTGTCGGCCAGAGTTGTATTCGCAGCAGCTTCTCTCCAGAAGCTTCACCAAACAACGTTTCTTCAAAAACTTTCCTGGTTGAGTGCCAAAAAAATGAAATCACAAAGAAAAATAAGCAGACCCCATATAAGAAAGCTCCAGAACGGGACAACCCCATTAAACAAAACATGCCCCGTGTCAAGCTTTGTGATTGCAAACATTTGAAACCGTGTCAAGAAAACTCCAACGAAACAACCCAAAGCAAGATCCTTATCCGATACACAATTAAACAATATGGGCTACATAGAGAAATTCAAAACCCACTCTATACAAGACGACCTTTATCGATATGGAAACAAGAAAGCGCCTCATCAACGTAAGTAGAAAAGAAGAACAGTTCAGACGCTATTGAAAGAGAGTAATCATGTACAGAAAGCTAAAGAAAAACCATGGGGTTATGGTCTGAAAGTGGTACCTTGTGAAGCTGAACTCCGCCAGCTTGTCAACTGCAGCAGTTTTCGGCTGTACAACTCAGGTCAGGTGACAGTTTAACCTCGTAGATCACGGCCAAGAAGACCAGCACGAGAGAAATAGAGAGATCTGGGGGTTGGTGGTAGTTAATAAGTCTTCATTTGTTTTGCGTTTCCTTTTATATTCACGTCTGTTGGGTATGAGTTGGGAGTTCGAAGAAGGGACGGAAATTAAAGACCGGAAATGCGTAGGAGTCTCCGTAAAAGTAAATTTGTAAAATAATAAGAGCGAGCGCAACACATACTCTCATGTAACGCGGAGTCTAGAACGCCGGCATGCATTCTTTATAGGAGGCCTGTAATATATAAGGAAATGAATAATGCTTATCTCGCTGTATTTTGTCATCTTATTTTTATCGTTTATGTATTTGATTTTTTATATATATATTTTATTTTACTTACAAATTAAAAAAATAATTATTAGTGTATTGATATTTTTTATATTTTTTAAAAATATTAAAAAATCTATAAATTACAAAAATTAAAATTTTACCTAGAGTCGCGCCAACGGTCAATGCTGGCGACAGCAGCACGAAATACAGCAAAGATACTTACAGTGGGAACATCGCCACTCCTACTTTTGAATTTCTGAGCAGGCAGCACTCCATGCTTCACAGTTAATTACAGATACATCTTCCTAGCAAGGAAGGGCTTGCCTCCTGAGTCCTGAGTCCTGAGTCCAATGGTACCTAGGTTGTTTTTTAATTTTTAGTGCATGTTTGAGTTTTCAAAGTTTAAAATGTATTTTATTAGCTTAAAATTCGTTTTAAAAAATAAATTTTTTAAATAAATTTATAAAAAGTGCTTAGAATACTTCAAAAGTTAAAAACATACTTTTAAAATAAATACTAAATTCAAGCTTTTGTTAAAAAATTCCTGCAAATATTGCTAAATTTTTTAAAAGATCACCATACCTATCTTTAAAACACTTTAAATGCATGTTTACCGAACAATAAACAACTTTTTAATAATAAATTCTTTTGGTAAATCTATGCCATTGGTAAAGTACTTTAAGTAACTAAAAAACTTAGATTAAAAAAATTAAAAAATCTAGTTTAAAAAAAAAAAACTCAAATTAAAGCTTTTTATCAAAAAAACTCCTCAAAATACTGCTACATAAAATACCATAACTAACTTTAAAAGTTTTTTAGGCGCATATTTATCGAGCAGTAAACAACTTTGTAATAGTATAACTTTTAAGTATAACTCTATAATTAGTAAATATATGAGATTGCAGTGAGAAATATAACTTATAGCTTTATAGTTTATAACTTGTAACTTAAGTAATAAATCATACTATTACAAAATTATTTATCATTTGGTAACCATATGCTTAAATCATTTTTAAAACATGTTATATTTGTTTAGAAACAAATTAAAAAAATGCTTTATGAGGTAAAAATAACAATCATTTAATTTTTTAAAAATTATGATCATATCCTTAAAAGTTTGAAAGTTTTAGTTGTCTGAAAATTGTATGTGTATTTTCACCCATTGACAGTTTCTTTAAAATTTGAACAACATTTCAGAATTCAGATTATCTGGAAAAGCTCGTTTTGAATAAAAGTTGTAGCATCAAAATGATATTTTTTTAAATGTATTTTTTAGCTTATGTTAAATTAAAAAACACTTAAATATATAACACTCAAATAACTTATTTTTTTATTAAAAAACTCTTAAAACTATTTAAATACTTTTTAAGACTCTTAGTGCAATCTCAAACTGCCCCTTAAAATTGCTGCTATAAAAAACTCTATTTTCTGCCGTAATTACAAACAACTTAATAAGAAATATACTTAACAAGTTTTTATTTATTTATTTAAAAAAAAAAAAGAGGAGAGAAATTGAACCATTCCGATTTATATATGGACTTGTATAGGCGATAGAATGAAGTGGGATAACACGACGAACTAATCATAATCCGCTTGAGCTTGAAAGTTTTCGTGAATAGTACTAAAAAGTTTAAGAATAATATTTTAGTGACAATTTTATAACAATAGTGGAGCGCATGATCGAGCTACTTTTTGTTGTTTTTTTATAAAATCATTTGAAAGGAGTGTTTTTTTATTTAAATCAAAGTTTAAAGAATTTGTATACAGAACATCTTTTACGTGTTTCTCTATGTTTGGAAATAAAACGATTTGAAATATTAATGGGAAGAGTAACATGGACTTGGTCCTACACAGTGCACGGAATAAAGACATCTACTCTAAATAGTTGTAGAAAAAGGTAGAGCGTCGGTTCATGGGTATTGGTAGGTACTGAGTCTCAAAGAACACGTCTCCTTGTGGTAAGACTATTGGCTCGATTGATAGTTGGATCAGAGAGATAAGATGATTTTAAATGAGTTAAGTAAAATATTATTAAAATATTATTTATTATTATTATTATTATTTTAAGATTTAAAAAAATTAAATTATTTATCATATTTTATGTAAAAATTTTAAAAAATTATAAGAATATAATAAATTGAGATGATTTCTATATCCGAATAAGCAGTAAATGAGTTACTTACACACTTTCAAATATTATATATATTTATTATTTTTAAATTTTTTTTATTGGTATTAAATGTTGAGTAATTAAAATAAAGATACTATTAATTTAAAAACAAATAGTTACATTTTTTGATAGAAGTAAATGATACTTAAAAAGTTATGCATAAAGATCTTGACTTATCTATATATAAAAATATGTGATAAAAAATAGGTACTACCAAAAAATAGGTACTTAGCCGGATTTGAGTTTGGTGCTCCAACCATTATCAAACAAATACTCATTCTATTTAGTACTTCAGGTGTTTTGTTGCGTATAATATATAATAGAGAACTTAGAAACTCCATTAGAATCCCAATCCATGATATTTTTGCTTTCTCGGTCGAATTCATTGGAAGTTGGAACCAAGTGCGTATACCACCACATTATTTTATTTTTCACGCTAACCACCTAGAGACCAGGAATCCAGGATGCATACCTCCACGTGCCACTCGTGTTGACGTCGTACCTATAGAAAAACAGATCAACTATCAAAAGAATATACTCTTTATATCCCGAATAGCAAGAGTAGATATTGTTTATTATTTATATTAATTAAATCAGCTTAAAAGATATTTTGAATTAAAAATACTAAATATAATTAAGAAAAACTTAATTCTTCACCTGTTAATTATTGATTGATACGTAAAAATTCATGAAATTTAAATTTAAAAAAAAAATTAACAAAATAAATATTATAAATAAAATTATAAATATAAATATAAATACATCTAACACTTATTTATTTTGAACAGGGTGTTTGTAATTATTTATCGTAAATAAATCTCCACTCACCAGGACTGGGGTCCCGCCCTGTCCCAGGTAAAACGAGCACTAGCCAAAATGGAAATGACGTGCACCAAGCAGGCTGCGTTGCATATCCCTTCATTTGTTGGCTTTGCGTTCTTTTCACATGGATGCTCTACCATAAAGTGAGACCTAATAATGCGTGCATGGTCGATCTCACGCACAATCACTGCAAGTTGACTCCTTTTTATTTATTTTTTATTTACCTCGCTCAATGAAGTCACCCCTTGCGTGTTCAATCACTTCAAAACCCCTTTTCCATATTTCTATCTCGACACTGCTACCATCCTCGAAGGCTCGAAGCCTTCCAACTCCGAGAATATAAACGTCATATTCATTGGTTAATTTGGTTTGAACCTATAAAAACGACTTTATAATTTTTTCTTGAGATTCCCTTATACGAATGTTTTTTCAGTGTTAATTGATATGGCAAACGTAGATATTAGTAATGCGTTTGGTATATGATTATGAATAAGTGGCAAGGTACTCTATTTATTTGAGCTTATCTGGTTTATACTGTGCCATGTTCAGCTTGCATTTGATTATTATACCTTTTTAATTCAAACAAGTGTGGAGAATGGCATTTGGCTTTGATAATATAGTTGAGGCTGTTTTACAAAATCAAGTATAAAATGAATGATGATTTTGTAAAATTACTTTTTTTTAATAAAGTGGCATTATTATATTATTTGATTATAAAATGAATTATAAATAATTGAGGAAGAATTATAAATTAATCATTTTTCATAGTTTAAATCATGCAATCGTGATTCATCTCAAGTTAGCAATAGTTTACTTGATTTTAGTTGAAGATGCAAGCATAGAAAGGCAACTTCTTTTTTGTACGAAGAATTATATTTATAAGTTAGTGTTAATAATATATTTAATAAATTTAAAGTGAATAATATATTTTGTAGTATCATACTGCAACTTGGGGATAAAATAACTCAATATTCCTCGTCTGCAGTGGTTCCTTTGTTTGGTAGTAACTTTAGACTGCCCGTGAAACAATATCACCCAAGTTCAATCCTGTATTCACTCATTTATAATTATGGGTGTCCCACACCTTGTCACATTCCACACTTTCTATCCCATCAAATGCTCGTTTTCTACCAACATTTGGCATAGCCTCCCTTCCTTTTCACCTCACCTGCTAAAGACGGGAAACAATTCCACCCGGTGCTTTTTTATTTTGTACCCCCTAGTTTCATTCTTCGTGCGTGTTTTTACACCATAAAAATGCTGCAGATATAAATAAAAAATAAAAAAATAAAAGTTTTATAAAGGAAATTCATAAATTGATTAACTTTATATAATTTGTTAGATTTATTTTATAATAAAAATAAATTTACAATCTAATATACCACATTAAAACACATTATTTTATAAATTTAATTTTTTTTAAGAGAAATGTCGTCATCCGTTCATTTGTTAATAAAAACTTACATTCATGACCAGATACGTGCAAAGATATCCCATATGTTGATTTGGAGCTCTACAAGTACACTACTGAATTGGTCTGGACTTCACCGTTGCTGATACTCTTTTCAGACAAACGTTCAAGTGACAACACTATGCCTAAACAGAGATTCAACCTCACCCTTCATAGACAGAGAGAACTCAACCTCTACGAACAAACCGTCTAAGAGATGAACTTATTTTTTTATTTTTATTATATAATAAGGAAAATAAGAACGAAAAATGATGGATTACAGTTTAGACCAATTTCGATAGACCTTGACAATGCATGAAAGTAACAAGTTTATTTCTTTTTAGTCACAAAAGTCAAATTTAGAAAGATCTGGTGGTGCTCATGATTCCAATGATCTGTCGCGTGAGGATCACGTGCAGTTGTGAGCAGCACGTAAGGGCTACACACAATAATTTCAACAAAATCACCACTATCTTCCGAACTATTTGTGGCTTGAAAGTCTTATTGTACTACGTGTATCTCTTGAAAGTTGCTGAAATATTGTAGATTTCACTTTTTTGAACTTAAAGAAAGAAAAATAAATTAAGAAATAAGAGAATGAGAGAGATAAAAAGAGCAGAAAGGGGAAGAAGGAGAAGGCTCCTCTTCCTCCGCGAAACTCAAATCTAGATTTTTTTTGAGTGAGAGAGAGTTTCCGAATGAAAAGATGGCTCTATAATTTTATTTTTATGTAATTATTTTATAATTCATATATTTCTTTTTACATAAATCCAATATGATAGGAGCTAAGTACAACAACCCGAGAAGTGGTCACTCAACTACCGTATCAAGGCCCAAAGATTCGTACACCCTTAATTGTTACAGGCCCGGCGGCATAGACAATAGACATGTATATAAATGTAGAAAAAGAAAAAAACGTAGACAGGTTTCCCATGGACGACATAACTCAGCGACATGCTACAGAAATTAAGGGTGTCCACGTACCTAAATTTTAAGCCATGAAGTTGTAGATCGACAATGACATCATAAAGATCTTGGATGTGTGAGTTATGGTTACAGAACCAGTGATAGGGAATGTAGCCTCTTGTCGCCTTATTGCTCCTCCATATGTTTCTTGTTGACATTTGTGTAAATTTCCTAATAGTAGCGAAAAAACTTCTCTTAAGACCACATTGGTAGCACAGTTGTTACGAGCTAATATTTCTTAGCTTCGAGATCAGAAGTTTGAATCAAGACATAAATTGAAATTATTTACGATAGTATATCTTGACTTTTGGATAATGAGATAGATTTTGGACCATCTAGATACTTTAGAGGTGATATAGTGATGGGCTCGTCCTTTGGTAGTAGTTATGGCTCAAACCAAACATTTTGCACTGGAGAGAGACTCCAATAATCACGCACAGGAAATGTTGTTGCCCTGGTCACCCCACCTCTCCTTTTTGCTTAGTTAAAAAAACTTCTCTTAAGAACCAAGACTAGTTTTATAATGTTTATCCCATTTGGATAATGAAAGTATTTTATCTTATATCATCTCATTACATTATTACAATTTTTTCAAATTTTCATACAAAATACAATAAACAATTCAATTTTTTCAAATCTCAAAACAATAATAATATTAAAAAATAATATTTTAATAATATTTTATTCAATTTTTAATTTTTATCTAAAACCATCTCATCTAATCTTACTATAAAAACCACACCTAAGCATGAACCTTATACGCTTGGTTTGAATAATTGACTTTTCATTACTTTAAAAGTTAAATCATCAATTGTATTAGTAAATTAAATCAATATAAAATGTTGATTAATCATTGTAATTAAATGATATTTATCGTTATGAAATATGCAGTAATCACATACTCCATTTGAATAAAAAAGTCTCAATTCTTAATCGGTGGGTTAATACGTAAAATATTTAATTATATTGTGATCGAATTATGGCCTCTGTTCTAATAACATATTAAATATTGAAAACTGATTGAAATAGTTATGAATATGGAGGATACTATTGATTTAAAAAAAAAAAATGAAATTGGGTCCTTCTATGGTCGGATGTGAAGTACCGTAAATAAATTTCTCTATTGCATCTATATTTTAATTCGGTTGAACATAACCATAACAATGGAAGTATTATAAAGTAGAAAACAAGTTGTAATTTGATTTAAAAAGAAAAATAAAAAGAAAAGGACAGAGTAATTTTGTTCGTGTATGGGCAGGGTTGAGAGCTAGCAATCGGGCTATAACTGAAAATACCCATTACATTCGAGCCCAGTGGGCTGAGAATCCGAATCAAACTGGGCGACCATGGTGGCCTATATTATAATCCGCAAATAATAGATTGAAGTCCAAACTCCGTGTCCACGTGCCGCTGTGCCGCCTAAATCCCATGAATGAACACATACCTCGTCGGGTCACTGAATCACGCCTTCGCATCTCGTTCCCTCAACTGAATTCGCCCCCTGCCTGGCTACATTTACATCACCAGTCCAGAAACAATTGCGCCCAACCAATGTCATGGCTTCCGCTTCCGTTGTGGAAAATCTCCGCCTCGAAGCCCTCCGTCTCGTCGACCTCCGTCTCCTCTCCCAACCGGAGCTCTACTCCCTCTCCCTCTGCTCCTCATCCTCCTCTTACAACTCCTTCTCCAACGACAACGACGACGTTTTGATCCCCAAAATTGACCGCTCCGTCTTCAACGAATCCGCTGGTAGCCGCAAGCAGACTTACTCTCGTCTCCGCCTCGCCCCTCGGAAGCCCCATTCCTCCTCTACCTCTGCCCCGACCCCTTCCTCATCATCCTCCTTTTCCATTCCCCGCCAAATCCCCGAACCCCTTGACGAAGAAAACTCCCAAATCATTTCCATTCTTAAACAACTGTTCGACGCAGATACTCCCTCCACCGGCGACCCGGATAACCTTGTTTCTGTCCCCGTAGAATTTGAAGATTTCTTGCCTGATTTATCGTGTGCGGGCTTGCAAAATGTCCCGGTTCAGGTTCTTTCTGGTGACAGTGGACAGGAGAAGCGGAAGCGGGGGCGGCCGCGGAAGGATGATAAGCGGATGATTGAGCGAAAGGTGGCACTGGAACGCAAAGCGGAGCCGAATTTTCCCGTCGATGCGGCTGCCACTAAGGGGGAAAATAAGCGAAAGCGAGGGCGACCGCGTAAGAACTTGAATCCAAAGATCGAGAGCGATCAGTCCGAGAGAAATATGTCTCTGCTGTGTGAGAATGTCGAAAAGAAGGAGGACGAGATGGTGATGGCTAGCAAGAAACTGGATGTGACGGACGTGGCTGCGTTAGGTAATGTGGAGGACCCGTATGGCGAGGAGCTGAAGAAGAGGACGGAGGGTTTGCAGACCGAGGCGGAGTTGTTAGGGTTTTTGAGTGGGTTGAGTGGTGAGTGGTGGAAAAAGAGCAGGAAAAAGAGGATTGTGCTGGCTAGCGATTTCGGTCACGCGTTGCCCAAGGGGTGGAGGCTCATGCTTTCTATCAAAAAGAGGGCCAGCCGTGTATGGTTGCATTGCCGCCGATACATAAGGTTTTCAATTTTTTAATCTCCTTGCTTTTCAATTTAGTTTTAGTACTGTGGATGTATTAAATATTGTTCAGGATAAGAATGTTTATTTAAGTACCGTGACAAGGTAATTTGAATTTAACTAATATGGATTCGATGTTTATGATTGCATCTATACACTTTTATGGGATTCATATGCTACATTTCGTTATTCATACTTCATCCATTTTACTTGTTAGAATTAAGGTTCTTTTATTTTTCGCGTCCTTATATTGGACTGTTACTATTTATCAGTTGTAATGCATTTTACTGCCTCGGCATATATTCATCTTTCCCTTCAATTCATTTATATTATTATTGAACGTGAAACCAAACATTGCGAAGAACACTTTACACGAGGCCAATCTAATCCTTGAAACAAAATGTGGTTTTAACGAAATATCCCTGCATTTATTTATTTTTTCATATATACGAAAACGTGCACAGCTTATTATTACGAAAACCTGTAAAGCTTATTATTATGCAGGTGATGAAGGACGTGAACGGTGAAACTCTGAATGACATTTAGCTAGTTTCTTTGAAATAGAAGAATGGTTGCAGGATTTTATAGAAAATCCAAAAACAACATAATATAATTTAAAACAACACTCAATGGACCTCCTGACAATTGCCTAAATACATTTGATATATATATATTTTTTAATATATAAGTAAAAAATTTATTAATACCAATAGGCGTAACCAAGTACACTGGATGTATATAAGAGAAAACACCTAGTTGGGGTGCAAAAAAGATACAAGGAACATCTGATTCTATTTTATATAGACTCTGGGGTCTGTTGCAAATTTAGACAGTGGTAATATTGGCTTTGGACAATGGCATAATTGGAATAGGAAAAAATTCATTTTGTGAACGCAGGAAAATGGCATAGAAGAAGTCTATCTGTTCTTTTGTTTTTGTCTTTTTTCTCTCTGATTACCCTAGGGTGTCCTAGTTAAAACTGAAAGCCAAGGGCTTCTCAGTAGAGCACACCATTCATATCACTTATATTGTAAGATTTGATTTGTAAGATTCAAATTTTAAAATTTATCTTCCAAATCAAATTATGCCATGTGAGCACTTTACTAGGTGTACTTTATACACTGGCATGAAAATATAATTTTTCTTCTTATTAATATAATCTGTTACTTATTAAAAAAATGGAAATTTCAGATGTTTTTCCACTACAGCATGATCAATTCTATGTAATTAATGCAACTCAGCACCTCATAAATTCAAAACTTCACCACTCAATCACCTACATGTACACATGGTCGTCATTAGTCTTGGGCCATTGAAAATTTTTTCTTGCTCCACCATGGTATAAGTACAACATTAATTTCATTCTAGTTCCAAGACTTAGGATGCACATAAAATAATGAAGTTAATGGATATTTGAAAAGCTGTACCATCAATCTTGCCTTCAAATGTTAACTTTTTTGTTGTTCTATGTGATACTTTGATTATGGTGCTTATTCTTGCATTCTTAGTTTTAATGGCTGTGTTCTTCTTACACAATTTTGCCTAATTCGGAACCATCCAGCCCTAATGGACGGCAGTTTGTGTCGTGCAAGGAAGTCACTTCATACTTTCTCTCATCTTCTGGACTCCAAGATGCAAGCCAACCGAGATCTGATCATACTGATGACAATTACCTGGTGGCCAGGGAAGCTGATCATGCAGACGTAAGTCAGTGTCTGGGATCATCATCTTACTGACTTTATATTTTATTTATATTTTTATTTACTAGGTTTGCAACAGGATGTTGATATTAACCTTGAAGATGGAAAGAATGCTGATGACCTCATTAGCTCACCACCACCCATGACTTCTATATTAACTGATAATGAGGAGCACGACACCATAAAGATGGGGGAGCCAAGGATTCAAACAGGGGAACTTTTCAAATGCCACAAATGTACCTTGACATTTGATGAGAAAAATGATTTGGTGCACCATCTGGTATCATCTCACAGCGATACTGCAAATAGGTGTAAATCCAGTACATCTATAAGTGATAATTTAATAATTATAGGTGAAAAATATGAATGCCAGTTCTGTCATAAAAGATTTGGTGAGAGGCATCTTTACAATGGTCATATTGGCGTCCATATGGGGAACTATGAGAAAAGCATCAAGGGTTCGGGAATTATCATGCAGAAGAGCACTGATCCTACTCCAACTGGAGTTGTGCCATCCACCTCAATGGTGCATGAAGCTTCCATTATCAAATCTGGTTTTGGTTGTAAGGCTATAAAAGCAGATATTGCCATTGAAGCTTGCAGTGACAGAGATGACCAAGCTTTAATTGAGGAACATAGTGAAAAGCCAGAAAAAGTTTTCAGTATGAATAATGATAAATTGGGAAAGGTAGATGTGGTTACCATTGTTGCTAATAGATGTAATGCTAGTTTGGAAAATGAAACATTTTCTACTAACGAGAATCAAAGTGTTTCTGTATCTTCTGATGAAACAAATGTCTTCAATTGCATTCCCTGTGAAGGTTCTGAAAGCTGGTCGCTTGCTTCTCCCGTAAATGAGAGAACTTTTGTTGTTGAAAACCATGTTATTAAGGTATCTTTCCCATCAGTGGAGGAGCAAAAGCTGGAGATAGGCTCTGAAAGTGGTTTGAATCGTAAGAATAAAACATGTAGTGGTGAAGATATCGAGTTTAAAAGTTTTGCAAGCACAGTGGAAGATATGAAAGTTGATGATGGTTGTAAATCTGAGAATAGTGAGTTAGTGTCTAGTTTTGGCAATCATGATATTGGACTCGAGGATGTTTGTGCTACTGTTGATATCTCTGGGAATACTATAATTACAGTTGGTTTTGGGAGCAATCATGCTTCACAAAATGACAAAGCTGTAACCAGCACTAAGCAAGAAGGGAGTTCAGGAAGCTGTTTAGTTACTTCATCTTGGAATCATCAATATATTGTTGAAAATAATGCAAATAAGAGTACCTGCTGCACAGTGGAGGCAGAGGCACCCTTTCAGGGAAAATCGTTTCATCACCATGAATTTGCCCCATCTCTTAATGAGCATGGGTCTCATTTTAACAATAGGACGTCTGAGGTTCCTACTGGTGCAGTGGAGGAGCTTAAGCCTGATGAAGTCAGAAACTGTAAGATTGGTGAGTTAAAACTTGCTTTTGACTGTAATGAAACTGAAGTTGATGTAGATCCTGCCGCTTGCAGTGGGCAGGAAAGATGTTTTAAAGGCTCTTTACTTGTTTCATCTGCAGATGAGCATAGATATGTTTTTAAAAATAATATCTGGAGTGGCACAATGGAGGAGCTCAAACAGAACATGGGTTCGTCTGAAAGTGGCTTACATAGCCAGTTTGGCTATGAACAGAACTATGATAAAATAAATAATGTGAATAAGGTTTCATGTAGCTCAATAGAGGAGGCTGAGCATAAGAAGGTTAAGAGCTCTTGGAACACTAAGGCATTCCTTGCTTTTGGCACCCGGGCAGGAACGGATGCAGATGTGAGAAGCACTATGTGCGGACAAAGTTCTGAAGGATCTTCCCTTGTTCTTTCTGGGGACAAACAAACATTTTCCTCTGATAATAAGGTGACTAGTGTTTGTAGTACCACAGTGGGGGAGCATGAAAGATGTTCTGAAAATCTTAGGGATGGTGGGTCAATGATTGATCTTGGAAATCAGGCGCAATCAAATGAAGAAACCATGGCGGAACTTTTGTGGAGAACCACAGAGCAAAATGTCGGGCAGAATGGTTTAGCCAATATTTCATCTCCACTTGTGCAATCGTCAGGATGTTTTCCAAATTTAATGTCAAGCAAGGTATGAAAAAGTAACTACTTTAGCAGCAAGAGTTGGTTGTTGTGGATGAATATGAAACTGTTTGGATGTATGTGAGTAAACTACTTAATATTTTGCTTCAGTGAGGTCCTTTTTAGCTATTCTTTGTCCCAGATTATTATGAACATGCCATAGTATTACTCATTTGCTATCAGTTTAAATATATATATATATATATATTAAAATGAAACAACTGAGATGTACCCTTTAGATTCACCAACTACCACCACCATCACAGAATAACTGACCATGTCTAATGCTACCAATATGACACACTAACCCGAATCAACTTCCTTCTTTTGAGAGAGAATCGGGACATGAGGATTTCCCATTCTCAATTTTCCCTATATCATCAGGTTTTACTGGTTTAGCTTGTGTTTCTTGCAGTCAGGCATGCAATTGTCGTATTTTCTTTAAAGTACTACAATTGTATAATTTCTTTGATTCTCGATTCTGATGTTTTAGTAAATCCTTGTCTTTGTGCTAAGAAAATGTGAATTGAGAGGAGACATTAGAATCAAAGGTGGAAATAAGAGTGGGAGTAATGTGGTGTTGCTGAGAATGGAATTCAAGATTGCTCTCTGGTCTTGAAAAATCTGGCCATTTGACATGCGAGCAATCTCATGGCCAGTTCCAGAGTAAGCAATTCTGTGATGCAAATGTATGTGGCATTTGCCACGTGACAGTTGATACTGTGGGGGTAGATGCTACATCATTGTCATGTTCTATTCCGCATCATCATGTTTATCACCATGTGAACAGTTTCTGTTTGTTGATTCCATGTCTGTCTGGTCACAGATATATTGAATGATTTTAAGAAATTAAATTACTCAATTGACAGGGTTTGAATTATAGGTAGGCAATTAAATGTGTCAGAACCATTGAGGACCAGAAGCACAATTTTAACCTTCTAAATTTTGGTGATGTCCTACGGCATGAATTCAATGGTCTGTTTTAAATTTTTCTTGTTGCATATCACAAAATTTCTATGTTTTTAGATGTATTGTTTTTTACCTTTTCATGAAATCCCCGATCCATAGAATTAATTCTTAGCATTCTCTTCCTTGGTGGTAAAGATTTTATCGTTCATTTATAAACTTTTGCCATACTATTCTAAATGCTGAAACATGCATGCCAATCAACTTCCTGACATTGCAGGCAAGCTCTCATCCAGAGGAAGCGAGGGTTTTGTCATACGATGCAGAGATGGATCAAGGGTTTAATTCCTCTTATTGGCTTAAAAAGGAAGCTTTGCCTTCATTGCCAAAGGTAGTGAATGGACATCCGGTCAGGACTATGTGTGTCTGGTGTGCGGAAGAGTTTTATCTCGAATCTGTCAGCTCTAGGATGCAATCAGGATCGGTGGGTTTTATGTGTGCAGCCTGCAATGCTAAATTCTCTGGGCAATTCAATGTACTGTAGTTGTCAACATTTTCTCTGACCCCAGTAATTTGCTTCTCGCATAGCCACCTTCCTATCTTGAACTAGCTATGAGGTAATTGCTACATCTAATTTTATGGATGCATTTGCTCTGTGTGCCAAAGGATAGGTTGATCCTTTTAAAGGTCTTTTATTTTCTTAAGATACGTGTGTACTAGTACCGCTACATTCTAATTGCTTTTTACATACTAACTAGATCAATGCAAATGTTACAATCAAAGATGTTGACAACAGAAAGTTTCGATGACATAATAAAGATATATATATATATATATATATATATGAATATATAAAACATTTTCTTCAGGGCTTGCGAGTTTGTATGTCCGAAGTTTCTTTTAGTAGATGATATTGATAAGGATGTTAATGCTGAATTACATTGATAGCTATTTTGCAGGTAATGTTGGAGACCGGTTGGAAGACAATGATGGTTTGTTGATGATTTGTCAGTTTACGCATGGAGGTCCTAATCCAAGAGCCTGATTTTGCAACTCTGGTATGGTGCTCTTTTGTTTCTTGCTGGCGATCACTTAGCTGGGAATTCATTTTCAATTTTCCCGTTGTGTCAAAATGATTGTTATTAGAATACTGACAACAGATTTATGGGGTTCCTTTATTTCGAGGACCCACCATCTTTACACCCTCACAAGATAAAAATAGATTGCCAACAACTGTATGGTGAGTTGTATTGTGGACCGATCTGAGGAAAAGTTCTTGGATACTTTTTTGTTCTTAACTAGACCTCTCCAATTCATCTACGTACAGGATCCTTTTCCCTACTTTCAATTTGCCTTTTTACTTAGGAATTAGGATGATTTTCTTCCAGAAATGCGTTGGACTATATGCCAAAGATCTTAAAATGTGTTTCAAGGGAAAATAGGTTTGTTTTCTGGCCTTGGGCACAAGTTCACCTTGGGGAAAATGGATTATGATACAAGGCATTAATTACTGTGATTTAGGTATCAAGCTTTAGCATCGTGCATATCAAACATAGTGGCTTTAAAACCTGCAATATATTCACAATTCACACGAGTTCATCAGAGGTGAGGGTATGCCAGGAAAGTTTGTCTCATATTTCCAGTTTACTAATTGTTGAGGGTCGAGGCATATTTAGGGATGAGAGGACGGTTAGATTTTTGGAATCAATTCGAGCAGCTACTCGAAATTTTTTAACCTTTTTAGTCGAAGCCTCAAAACCTTGTCTTTCTTTCCACGGCCTTTAACATATTTTAAAGTATATCACTTGAAATCCATAGAGTAGTCGATCTGAAGTTCTTAAAAACGTAGCTAGCAAAAGGAATCTCTCCACTGAGAGAGCACTTTTTCAGATTTTTTTTTTCCCCTTCCTGTTAGTCCTAGTCAAACGGAATAATAGATTTCATTCAAATCAGATCTCCTAAGTGTACATATTATGAGATGGAAAAGTTGTTCAATTATTGGCTTGTAGTGTTTTTGGTGATTTAGGGCCTCGTATTGTGTTTTAACTCTTTTTTCCCCCTTTTTAGAGCTCTCTATTGAAGTAATTATTTTCAGTTGAATCATGTAAACAAAATTATGGTTTTTTTGGTTCATGCTCTTAGAGCGCTAGTAGTGGCTTAACTAAAGTTTGGCCAAATTTTGACTAGGAAATCTATTTTTATAAATTTAGCTAGTCACTTTTTCAATAACACCAATTAACAAATTCTTTAAATCTATAACTGTTATATTAAAATATTGATTTTGACATTTTTATTTATTTTAATTTTAATTGTAATTGGAATATTTATTTATTATTAAAAAAGTACAATTATTCGAGAGGATATAATTTATATATTTTTCCAATGGTTAATATCTTTTCGATGGATATATTTTTTTAGCCTTATTTTTTTCCAACGACTATATTTATAACAATTATATTTTTGCAACGTATATATATATATTTTGATAAGTAAAAGTATTATATATATATTAATAGGAATAATTATGTACATTGAATGTATACAAAAAAATCTCTAACCCATACTAGAGAGTTCTTATTAGCTCAAAAGTCTGCCAAAAACTATCCAACATACATCAAGCTCGAATTAGAATAAATCACACATTCCCAACCCCAACCCAATATTTCCCGAAACCCAACCTCCATCCAAAATACCCTTTATTCGAAAGACTACCCAACATACATCAACCTCTATGCTCTCGCTTTGACCTTCCACCCTTAGCGTCATAATTGATTGCACAAAAAAGATGCTTCAACTCCCTGTTTTTCTTAAAACTTGATTTGGTATCAAGTGAGTAACTCGCTTTAATCTCAGTGATTAGAGCTTTAAGTTGGCTTCACATCCTCAATGTGAGATTCTCACAATAGTCTAAATCTCATTAGCTTTTTGCAAAAACCAATCCGAAGATGATCCATCTATATTGTTTAATGGTGGAAAAGATATCAAGGGGACAACGTCTTCCCCTAATGTAGTGCCTGATAAAGTTCTAAACGATACCAACGATAAACCCTTGTTTAAATCTTGTGCCTCCTCAACAACACCAATTGTACTCTTCATTGGAGATTCTGGGTTGGCAGCAAGGTACTTTAGACGTCGGCGTTACACCATGATCATGTGATGGAACCAAAGCCAAGGGTCCCATCATTGTTATCTATGTCTTCCCACCGTGCTCCAAGCCTTCCACAGACTGCTCCTGTCGTGGACTTCTCAGATACCCAACCTATCGCCTTCTCCGCCAATATGCCTGGGGACAAGTCAGAAACCTCCTCCAAGTGTTTCGTAGAAGCTTGCGTGCATTTCTGCTTGGGAGTTGTTGTCACCAACTAATGAATGCTTGCGGAGGGGTCATCGGGATTGACAATGAAGGTTATTGGCGTAGAGATAAGGGTCTCCTCTGGCCCAGGACTTTAGTTGGACCGTGAAACTGGCTCAGAAGTTGAGCCCTTCTCAAACACGAGCAAATGAAGCTTTGGCCTCTATTTTGGGCTTGGAAGGCGAAGTGGGCTTATGCGGCCCAGTCCAAGTTTGGTCTTCCCTTTGTCTGGCCTCAAACTATTACACCCAGCAGACTTCCTTTTTCCTATTTTTAAAGGCCTCATACGTTGGCCCAAGCCCAGGCCCAGGCCCAGGCCCAAACTTTTTATTATCTTAAAAATTCAATACTTTATCTCCTTGCTAAACAATTTCAAATCCCCATTCACGCTCGTTACCTCATTTTTCAGACTATGTAAATACCTCTACAACTCGTTTTCTCCTTGATGGCTATCAATTTCAGGTAATTGGCGTCTTGCCCCTTCCCACTTCAAACCAAGTCCCTCCGAAAGTTCCCCCTACCGTGCCTCCCTTTTGTGTTTTTGTTCAACCGCCAGAGGATAGCTCGGAACTCCATGCGCTGCTGCCCTCTTCCTTGCACCATCCACCGCCACCTTTGCATACAACCTGGACTACCTCACAATCTCCTTCCCCTTCTCTACCTCTTTGTTCATATGTGGTGCAAGGACTGAAGCCTTCTTAGCCAAACTCTGTTTTAATTCCATAGAAAAACTATTCCAACCCTTTACTTCCACTCCTTCCAGGATTGCTAAGAAACTGCAACCCCCCTACCACCACCATAGTCAGTTACTTTCAAAAAATGCCCATAAGCATTTGACCTTCTATGAGCAAACAGAATTTGGATTCCATCCCTATAAGTCTTGAAGAAGTTTTTCCTTCCCTTCGATAAAACACATTCTTCCACTGTACTGGCCAACCAATAAGCACTGACATGACTGAGCACCATCTTCTTGGTTACCTTCATGCCCCTTTCTGTGATACGACAATAATTTTCACCCTACATAGACATTATAAACACCTTCGATTCTATTAAAAGGTGTTTAAGAATGCCCATGATTATCCCAAAGCTGTATAAGCACCTTTCACTGGATCAAACTTTCCATCGTTGGAGTGAGACCTTGAAAAAAATCAGATCTACATAGCTAAAAAACCAGACTGCTCAAAAACTCGATCGTTGGAGATGGTACCGGCGTCTGTAGTCCCTTGCTGGAGTCGCCGGTCTTGTCTGTGTCAGTGGAGGTGTCGAGAACACAGATCAGACGCAATGCATATATTTTGATAACGTCTATATTTTGGTTCAGCTTTTGGGGTATGAAAAAACAGAGGAGATGATTGAGCATTTGGGATGGATAAAAGACGGTACTAATATGTTAATATGGTTGTTGAATTCGGAAGGAAAATTTTTAACTCGTAGTGTTTGGAATTGTATACGAACGAAAGGTCCAAATTTTTCATGGTCAAAATGGGTGGGGCACGTTGCTCTCCCAAAGAAAAGTTTAGTAACCATGTGGAAGGCAATGTGTGAGTGTTTACCACTGGATGATTGGATTAGAAGGGTTGGTATGCCTTTAGTGTCTCTTTGTGATTGTTGTATATCTTGTGGTTATGAAGACCTTGATCATGTCTTTGAACGTGGCGAGTTTGCTGGGGAAATATGGCGCATATGTTCTCGGAATATTGGCATGCTGTGTATGGAAGGTAGAAACTGGATAGAAAGGGTTGGAAGCTAGCATCGATGAGCTCGTAAGTCATCCAAATCTGGCCAACAGTTGGGGCCTTTTACCATCCATTATAACATGGAGACTATGGGGCCGAAGGTGCAAGGCGATAATGGAGGGTGTAGAGGAATCAGTTTAGCAAGTATGGTCTTCTATTAAATTCTAGGTGGCATGGGCTGCGATCAAAATGAAGGATGTTAGCTCTATTAGTCGGCAAGATGAGGAAATCTTACAATGCTTGAGTTTGCTGATTATTCCTGCGATAGAGTTGACTGTCAAAACAATTTAGTGGCGTTGTCTGAAAGAGGGCTGGGTTAAACTCAATGTGGATGGTTGTTCTTTTAGAAATCCTAGTACATCAAGTGCGGGAGGGGTAATTCGAAATGCTAGAGGTGAACTGCTTAGTGATTTTGCTATATCAACTAGTTATCATTCTAATAATTATGCAGAGCTGATGGAGCTGTTACATGGCCTTAGGCATACTAATTGATTGGGTTGTCCGAGAGTTGAAATTGAGATGGATTCTCTTCTTGTTATTAACTGGTTGAAGACTCAGCGTTGTGGACTTTGGTATATGGAGGACTATTGGGACGAGATTTAGCGTCATTTACTTGGTCTCAATTTTTCTATATCTCATGCTTACAGAGAAGTTAATGGAGTAGCCGATGGTCTAGCAAGACCAAGTGCTCAAGGATGCATGGGTTCTAGGTCTTCATTGTCAGTTCTTCCTTCTTTCATTAGAGGGATCATTAGATTGGACACGGGAGATTTATCATATATCAGGAAATGTAGGAAATAATATTAGAAAGTCTGATGAGTTGTTTGTTTTAGTTGATTTATGTCCTTGTTCATAGTTTTGGTCCTGTTTAGCAAAGTATGTTTGGATTTTACTACGGTTTTATCCTCCACCATAAGTGAGGATGGTCTATAATAAGGAAACTTGCCTTCCATTTTTTTTTTTTTTTAAAAGATGTCTATATTTTTTCAATGGTTATATTCTTCTACTATAAAACATAATATTTTCTTAACAATATTATTCACTTCAAGTCAAGTTTCTCCTCTGCGAAATCTGTTTTTTTCATTTTCTCCCAATGGATTGTTTGTTGTGACACTTATCGATTCAGATTCTGACGAAGAATTTGAGATAGCAACCCAACTTATTCTGGAAGAAAAATGATCAAGCTCACGTGATTCTTCTAAAAAATCATGTAGATTCATTAAGCGCGATCGATTGCAAGCCCACCAAAATCTTTTTTCGAGATTATTTTGCTTATCTTCCAATCTATCCTCACAAATATTTTCAAATGAGGTTTCAAATGAGTTGTTCTCTATTTTTTTGTATCCAAGTTGCTATAGAAGTCCATGAACTTTATTTTGTCCAAAGATAAGATGGTTCTAGAAAGTTTGATTTTTCTTTCATTTAAAATATTACAGTTGTTATGAGGATGCTTACATATGTTGTCACGATTGATTTTATAAATGAATACTTAAATATTGAAGAGACTAATGCATTAAAAAGCCTAAATTTTTTTGTCAAAATAATTGTTTCAATTTTTTTATGAGGACTTAAGGAAACCCAATATTTTTTTGTCAAAGCAGTTGTTTCAATTTTTTATGGTTGTGTTAATTTTATAGTTGTATTAATTTTATGGTTGTACAAGAAAAACATCATAAATGCTTGAACTCTCAGATCAATCTCTTATTCTATTATGAGTTCATTGGTTTCACTTTATCTTTAATCAGACAAATTAATGTTGAAAGTTCCCTGTTAGATGGCAATCTTCAAGACTTCAAGCGCGTAACACTAGAGAACAGATTTTAATTGAAAGGAAATTCCTCTCTGCTAACCCCATCAACACCCAATCTCATATTTCAACCAAGCAAATCTGAAATCAACTTTAAAACCTTGAAACAACAATCAAATAGAATGAACAAATCAAATAAAAAATCCCAAATCAGAAACCATAAGGGATAGACAAGGATTTCACAAAAAAAATAACCGAAAAAGAGTAAGAAAGGGAGGGAGGCGACAACGGCGTGTGTATATATATATACATATATATGAAAGCATCAAGCATATATATCTTAAAACAACACATACCACAACCTTCAAATAGAGACGAATTTTCGGTGCCACAAAAGCATCAAGCATATAAATATCTAGCAATTATTGGCTATTGTTTAGAAAAAGTTCCCGATATCCAATCTTGCAAATTCAATGTTCGAACCCAGAATAAAGTTACTGAGCCTGAGTCCCACTTCAGAGAACGATTGAAACCCACAATAGAATGAACAAATCAAATAAAAAAACTCCAAATCAGAAACCACAAGGGATAGACAATGATTTCACAATAAATAAATAAATAAAAAGAGGGAAAAAAAAGGAGTGAGGCGACGATGGCGTGGGCTTACCAAAAGTGCTAATAGCTACGTTGAAGTGCTCTGGCTTGCTAATGGTTGATAGCTTGATGAATAGGTTGCATCGAAATGCTCTGATGAACTTCTGGGAGATGTTGACATTTTTTTTTTTGAATGGTGTGGATTTTTTGCAGTTTTTGTTTGGTGCGCGATAAAGATTTACAAGAAAATAATATTTTATGTCTAAAATATAATTAGTTCAGCAACTTGGGTTGGCCAAATTTGGTCAATGACTTTAGTATTGATTAAAAATACTATAATTTATTGAGTTTGATGTAGATAAAATTTACACAAGTAATTAAATTTTGGTCAAATTTTGACTATAGCTATCTCACTACTAATGCTCTTAGCAAATACATTTTTCTTTACATCCGCAATAGTGCTATGTGAAAAACTGTAAATTCATTCCTTGGAATAATATTTTTACAAAACGTGTAAGTGCACATGCAAATTCCTGGTTTAGAGGGAAAAAAAATGGACAGGAAAAGAAATTTTTTTTAGTAAACATTCGTAGTTAGATACAAACCAACATATGTGCCCATGATTTTGTTTTTTTATCTTGAATTCTATCTACTCTAATTATATCAATTAATATTTCATATTTTTTAAGTAATTAATTTATATATTTTTTATTCGGGGTGGGGGGTGTTATGCCTTTGGCAAGTAATTAATTTATAGTCCTTTATACATATTATATTAATTTCATGAATCGTATAAATTGATTCTGTTGTAAAGATAAAAATTCAGGAATAGTAAACTCAAAATTAGAAAATGTACACGTAACTTTTTCGTTCTCTTTTTTTCTTCGGCTTTTCAAAATAAAATCAAACAGCTAGAAAAATATTGGCCAATAGCAAGGAAGCTTACCCACCCGCCCGCCCACCCACTCTCATGCACACATACGGATCTGGCAGAGCCACCAGCGCATCGTACCCTCTCTTCGTTCTCCCAGAGCCAAAACCAGACGATCTTCCCTCCGATTCATATTCCGATTCTCCAAATAAATCGATCGGCATAAATCATTTTTAATTGCATCCTTTTTTAACAAATTATAGAGCTGTTTTTCAAAGCTTGAAATATCAATTTTTATTTTTCTCCAACAATGTTTTTTTAGCAAATAAATAAATACCCGCGAATGAGCGAGGCGTGACTCTCCTTTTCCTTTCCCTCACTCCCAACCCCACCCCCTCGCTAAGATGCGCCGGGTTCGCTCCCCACTCCTTTCATTTTCCTTATGTTCCAGACCTTGACTTTTTCCCTTTTCTTTTTTCCCCTTTTTAATTTAATTTTGGAGAATAAATTTTGCTGATACCTAGGGTTATTGTTCTTCATGGGGACGGGGGGTTTGGGAACTGGGATCTTCGTGGCGTTGCTGCTTTGGGTGAGGTTTACTTCCGCTGCCGAACCGTCGAGGGCTTCGTCTTCGAGCACCCTTTGTCCCGTGGAGTCCGCTTCCGATTCGATCTTAGGGTTCCGGCTTTGGAATTGTCCTTTACACGGTGATTCTGGATCCCCTGGTCTTGTTGCAGTTACCGTGGTACGTGTCCTCCTTTCCTTTTAATAATCTTTTCTTTTTCTTTTTCTTTTTTAACTTCTCTGGCGTGGTGTTTTTAGGCGAAATGTGCTCTGTGCTTTGTTTGTGCTAGTTGGGAATTTATACTGGGAATTGTTTGAGGCTGCTGGAAGTCGAAGGGTTGCGAAATTATGAAGCATTGCAACCCTTTTGATTTGCATTTTCGAAATATTGTTATTGCTTACTGCTCAAGATACTAAGATAAAACGTTCTCAGTGCTAATTGAGCTGTATCTGAGCCAGAAAAACGCCTTGGGTGTTGCTCAAGATACCTTTTGTGTGGAATCCCTCCCTAGCTCCTGTTTCTCTCATCCAAATTGTTTGTGAGTTTCTTAGGCTGAAAATCATGGTAATTTAAAAAATTCAGTATGAAATTGAGTAGATATACCGATCAAAAAAGAAATTGAGTAGATGTCAATTTGTGATTCAAAGCAACTTTATTTTGGGTAATAGGAAGGCTAACAATCACTATTACGATAAAAACCAAGAAGTTGATTTGCTTTTATTTGGATCGCCACTGAAATGGTGAAATTGTGGAAGTTAGCAACATTGCTTAGCTTTTATAAGTATTTTTAGCTATGCAACTGTAAACCTGTTAATATAATCCTAAAGGGAATTTACACTTTGATACTGGAAAGGGAGATGAGGTTTCACTTCAAAGGGCATTAAATATGGTTCACACAAAGGGTCATCAATACGTGGCTGTGCTCTTCTATGCATCTTGGTGCCCATTCTCCAGGACTTTCTGGCCAAGCTTTTCCATCCTGTCTTCTTTGTATCCCTCCATCCCTCATTTTGCAATTGAAGAATCAACCGTCAGGCCTAGGTTTGTATATCACCAGTTTTCTTTTTGGTTTGCATTTAGCAATTATATCCTGTTGACTGTTGAGAATAACGCTGGTTGAGTACATGCAGCATACTTTCAAAGTATGGAGTTCATGGGTTTCCTACCCTTTTCCTTTTGAACTCCACAATGCGGGTCCGCTATCTTGGCTCCCGGACCCTCAGTTCTCTTGCTGCTTTCTACGGCGACGTGACTGGTGAGCAATTTCATTTGGAACTTATTTACTATAGGCTTCTGTTTTTAATGCTCAACTAACCTGTGTCTATGATAATTGATATAGCTAGTTGTAGAGAAGAATGGGCTAAAAGAATTAGAGGCTGCTGCTTTTGTGGATGTTGAAGAGAAAATTTTATTTTTGCAACTAAATATGTCCTTGCTTATGTGATTGATAGATTATTGCCATTGACATTTTATTCTTTTGGATAAGTAAGAAGAATTTATTAATCCACATAATTAGGCATAGCCCAAGTACACAAGAAGTATATAAGAGAAGAGCACCTAATTACAAGCTAAGAGCTGTGAAAAAGAGCATGAAAGTTATTAAAACTAGTCCCATCCAATACAATAGTTGAAGCCCAAAATAACAAGATATGAAAGAAAAAATCTCTAAACCAATCCTCTCATTCCAAGTACACCTCATAAGACATTGTGAAGACGGGAATCAAGGTGTTGGGGTTGGTGTTCGGGTAGAGTTCTAGTTCTACGGGAAGCAAGGGGTTGGGGTTAGGTTTGGTTTATTTTGGGTTTTTTTTTTATGGGCTTTTTGGGTCATTGAGGCTTTTTGGACAAAGTGTTTTCTTGTATGCATTTAGTGTCTTGTTGGTTTTTCCTTTTGATATGTACAATATTTTTACTTGTTAAAAAAAAGGACATAATGGCACCATCTTCCAAACAGCCGCAATTTGACGATTGATCTGAATTCCTCTCCAACAAGCCAAAAGATTCACCACCCTCCTAGGTCAAGTGGTAAAGGCCTTGGTCTTGGTGGTGTGGCCTAAGGTTCAAATCCTCTCGGGTGGCAAACAATTCTTATGGGCCTTCGGATTGATGGAATTTACTCCTTGAATTACCCGAAGTGCACTTATGGGAAGCTCCTTGCCTAGAGCCCATGCACCCCTGGAATTAGTTGGGCTGCTGTTCCTGGACACCCTGTGCCAATAAAAAAAAAAAGATTCACCACCCTCCTAGGCATCACCCATGCAATGCCAAGCCTAACAAAAACTTCATCCCATAAAACCTTAACCACATCATAGTGAGGAAAAAGATGGTCCACTGATTCTCCATTTCTTTTGCACATAAAACACCAGTACATTATAATAATACTGTGCTTTCTCAACTTGTCCATAGTCAGAATTTTCCCATGAGAAGCCAACCAGCCAAAGAAAGCGACCTTGAGAGGCACTTTGCTTCTCCAAATGTTCTTCCAAGGGAAATCAGTAGAAGGATGGATTGACATGACCTTATACAAAGATCTGACCGAAAAATTCTTATCCTTTTCCATTGACATGTTGCTTGACTTTTTGTAATTTTACTATGATATGAACCTTTTTGAATTGATATTTGTGATTTTTTCTGTTTTGATTAATGGAAGTTTTGGTTATGCCTCTACATAGGCAAACTAGATTTAACATCTCTCCTTATTTATTCCTCACTTTGTTGGAAAAAGTATGTTAACACGTGCATGGGAAAGTATTTTTTTTATTGGCACCGAGTGTCTGGGAACAATGTTCTGACTAATCCCGGTTGCAAAGAGTAGTTTGGTTCATCCCATGCGGTTGTCTACCAGTAATTCAAAAATGTTTGTTCTTTTTTCTCATTATTATTTTTTCATCAATAAAATCCTTATTACTTCAGAAAAAGAAAATTGCATCCGTGAGCAGAATAATGCATCCTTAACTTCATTTCCTCTGCTGTTCTTTATTGAGTTGCTTATCTGTCTTCCTTACATGCATTTGATTGCATGGTCTTACTGAACTTTCTTCTGTGCAATATTTAGGCATTAAGACTGCATCCTTGGATCAAATATCCATAGAAAATGTTGGATGTCTGTCAAATCATGAGAAGCACGATAACACCGAGCAGGAAAGCTGTCCATTCTCGTGGGCAAGATCACCAGAGAAATTGCTTCGGCAGGAGACATATTTGGCTTTGGCCACCACATTTGTGCTTCTGAGACTGCTATATTTCTCTTTTCCAACTGTACTTCTTTGTGCTCGGTATGCTTGGAGAAGGCACATTCGAAATGTAAGATTAGGGGGTTTGTGGGAGCATCCTCTGGCCTATCTGAGGCGAGCAATACAGTTATTCAATTCTCTAAACGAGCCTTGCAAGAGAAGCAATTTACAGGAAGGGGCAATGAATGCCAGGGCCTGGGCTTCCAAGTCCCTAGCCACAGTCTCTATTGGGGATGCAGGTAACAGCCGGGGTTTGCCTGGAGGTGAATGTCACTGACCTCTTCAATATTACTGGATTAGAGAGGAAAATTCCCCACTCCCCCATTAAACGTTTTGGCTTCAGAATCTATTTGCCAGAAGCTCGCACCTTTTACTTTGGATAATCCTCACGACACCGATAATTAGAGTTCGGCAGGATTGAATGTATTGTGGAGAAGCTGTAATATTTTTACCGTATTTTGATGCTGTAGCTGTCCATTTCTCGTTAGCTACGATTTATTTACTAGTGAAAAAGCAATATTCTTAAGACTTCTATTTGTGAATAGTTCTATTTTAATAGACTCAACATCTAATTTTGTATTCTTCAATTGTTCGAAAGCCATGTCGTTATGTTTGTTGAACTTCAAAAGTTTATTATTATTATTATTATTATTTAAAAAAAAAATTGATGAGTAGGAAATCTTAAATAAAATATATACACGATAAAAATATGGGTATATAACTTAAAGGAAAGTCTCTCTCCGAGCGGTTCGTTATCTACTTAGCCAAAATATAGCTAGGAGAAATGGTGATTTGTTGCCTACCAGAGCGTAGAGACCACTATGCGTCCCATTACAAGATTTTCCAATTGTCAATCCTTCAGACGGTCGAAGAATTTTGCCAAACAGAACGGCGTGTGCACCACACATGCAGATCAAAGAACGCATGAGACCCACGTACCATCGTACCAGAAAGCTCCTATTGTCGCCACGCGTGGCATTTTTTAGGCTAGCGACCTTGAATCCTCCAGATCTGACTGACTGTCACCTCCTAGCGTGGCACTTGTCCCTCATGAGCTACTGCAGTCCCTAACCGTCATCTTTCGACGATTCAATAGCTCTCCTATTTGCTTTATGCTTATGTTTTCGCTTTCCCTAATCAAGGATCGTGGAAAAGAGGTAGTAGAAGTCTCCTACAGCCAGTCCAAGCCAACAAAATGCAGCACAAATCACTTCGTTGCAAATTTCAGTCGTAATATCACAATCCGTTTATTAGATTATATCAAAATCGCTTTAAGTGGCATCTCCTTATGAGAATTGGATCAGGATCAATTCTTTGATCCCAAAATTCACTCTTTTTTTTTTGTTTTTTGTTTTTAATAATTTAGATTTAATGTTGTAATCTCTCCCTCGTATCATGTAATTGTTTAATATATTCTTGAGATGCTTGCTTCAATAAAGAAAAAAAAAATCGTTTTTATTCGAAGCATGACGCACAGCACGAGGGCAACAGACGAGGAAAATTGGAACATAGAGTGATGCGTGGGTGAGGGTGTGGCCCACAGCAATTGCGTCGAAGTTCGCCACTACTATTCCCTCTCCGTGCTGACGGAATTGGGTCTCTGCTGTGGCAAAAAGTGGAGCCCACCGCAGCCGCGATCACAACTACAACTCTTTGTCAATCTACATCCGTCAATGTTCGTCCCTGTCAATATCACATTCCTCCCGCATTGATACCTTGTTCCTTTCAACGGCTGAGATCTCTTCTTCCGTGGATCCAAGGGGTTCCCAGTATTCAAGCCCCATTTTCCACTGTTATTCCCTCTTCCACCCCTCCAAAAATCGCATCCAACGGCCCAATCCCCCTGGCACCGCATATCAGAAAGCGGCTGGCAAAATCATAAGGCTCGTAGGGGGGAGAGAGAGAGAGAGAACGCGAGGAAGAGGCGATGGAGAAGGAGAGAGAGCAACGGGTTTACTTGGCGAGACTAGCGGAGCAGGCCGAGAGACATGATGGTATAGCTTTTATGGAACTGCTCCCTCCCTCTCCCTACCTTTTTTATTAAAGGATTTTGGTATTTTGACGGTTATTCGTTTGGTTGGTGATTTTTGGTCATGCAAGTATACTGACAGTGTTTCACCAATTGTTTCCATACTGAGTTTTTGATCAATTAATCGAGCATAAGCTAAGAGCAAGTAAGCTGTTACAAGCTGATGAATTCTTGTAAGTAAAGTTCAGAGTAAGGAAGCAGTTGAGTGCTGAGAGGAAAACGTTTCGTTGCTTACTTGATCGTAACTTATTTCACGGTTGATGATGAGAAAGAACAATTCAGAAAAGTGCGCCGGGTGATTTCATTTCCATTTAAAACAGGACAAGTAATAGGTTTGGAGAATACTAATACAGATGTTTGTCAAGAAAGCTTCGGGAAATATATCTCTCTCACTATTTTTCCTTCACTTATATGTCTCCAACTTTCCAGTACTAAAAGAGGCCTTGATGATGAGCCGCGGTTTCGTTAACATATGACATGAGTTGATGCGGATGTTCGCTAGACGCGTACAGTAAAAATGAATCTGTCCATCATATGTCATCTCCTTAGAAAATTTCTCGAGTGGTTTTATGAAACATTTCCTCTTCTTCTTTTGATTTCTGGTGTTATTTGAAAAAGGGATTTGGATCTTTATGTTATACGGCACATCCTAAGGTTTATATTTGTATCACATCGTTACTGAATCGAGCTATAGCAGATTTGTAGTAATTTTTGTCCTCTAATAGCAGACTTCTCGTAAATTTGTAACCGTTTATTTCAATAGCATGTTAGATTTAATGGTGTATATTTTCGTGTTTTCATGTTGCAGAGATGGTTGAAGCAATGAAGAAAGTCGCTAAATTGGATGTGGAATTGACAGTCGAGGAAAGGAACCTGGTGTCTGTTGGGTATAAGAATGTTATTGGGGCAAGGAGGGCATCATGGCGGATATTATCTTCCATTGAACAGAAGGAGGAAGCCAAAGGGAACGAACACAATGTGAAGAGGATAAAAGAGTACAGGCAGAGGGTTGAAGATGAACTTGCAAAGATCTGCAACGACATATTAGCAGTCATTGATTACCACCTCCTTCCATCTTCCTCAACAGGGGAATCAACTGTTTTTTACTATAAGATGTGAGAATTCTTTTACTTTTTTTTTCTTCTACAAGATTTTAGGTAGCCTGGTACTTTGAACCATTGACCTCTTCATTATGGACCTAATAGCAGTTTTGACTGGAGATTTCATAGTTCGTACCATTTAGCATGAACTCGTGCAGCTAAAACTTAAGGCAAACATTTTTTAGGGTGAACATTTACTTGTCTTTTCTTCTATATAAGCAAGACTCTTTTAGTAGTGAATGAAAAAAAAAAAAAAAGCAATGTACCATATTGGTTTTGGAAGTGCTTTATCTTGATAGTTTATATTCCTTTCTTGCACAGATTCTGTGTTTATGCAGTTTGCTTTGAATATGGAGGTTGTGAGTATGTGTGCTTGTATGGGAGAATACATCTGCATTGTGATCCTTATTTCCCTGTTTCAGGAAAGGAGACTACAATCGATATTTAGCTGAGTTTAAAGCGGGCGAGGGACGTAAGGAAACTGCAGATCAGTCACTGAAAGCGTACGAGGTGTATTCAACTTGGCTTCTCTGCTGAAGCTCCTTGCCTCACAGTTTTTCAGCTGTTTCCCTCTTTTGTATATCCTTTATAACTGTTATGATATATTGTCATCTGGGCCCCCTCTTATACTGTAGGCTGCTACTAGTACTGCTGCTTCTGATTTGCCGCCAACTCATCCAATCAGACTTGGCCTGGCCCTGAACTTCTCTGTTTTTCACTACGAGATCTTGAACTCCCCTGAGAGGTTGACATGTATCTGTGTGTGTGTGGTAGTAGTACCACTTTTGAGTTTATTTAACTGTATCTGGATTGTGCAGGGCCTGCGACCTTGCAAAGCAAGCTTTCGATGAGGCTATTGCTGAACTTGATAGTCTTAACGAAGAATCCTACAAAGACAGTACCCTTATTACGCAGCTACTTAGGGACAACCTTACGTTATGGACCTCAGATCTGCCAGATGAGGGAGGTAATCATTTCTAATCTCTCTCTTCCTCTGTCCGAAATTTTGGGCCTCTTGTTAAGTTCTTGTTAAGCTATGTATCATTTTGAATTGTTTGATTCTTTTGGTCATGGTTTGGGCTGTTGAGAAACTTAGTTTGGTCTGAGTTTGAGCTTATTATGTTTGTGTGTTCTTTTTGCAGGTGTTTAGTGTCCTTGGTCTTGGTCCTGTTTCTTAGGCTTGTTAGATGGTGTTTTTGGTTCTGTTGGTTCTGTTGGTTGATTTTGACACTTGGTTTTTGGGTTAGTTCATAGCGCTAATCTTGTAAACCCTCAAGTGTTTTGTTGTTACCACGGTATTCCTCCGCCATAAGTGAAGGTTTATTAATAAACTTGGGACGGGGCCACTTTGTGTGTGGCTACCGGCTCTTTTTTTTTTTTTTTTTTTTTTAAATTAGAGTGCAAACAGCATAAATAATGCTAGGACCCCTATTTCGAAATTGAGGGCATGAAGTTTGTTTTTAATGGAACCATTTTTTTTTTTTTTTTGTATGTCTGCCCATATATATAGATTAATTAGCAATAAGTCTTTGCGTTGTTTGGCACCTATAATAAAAAGGTCTATGTGTCTTTTGCCAACCAAATTTATTGGGTGCCAAAAAATAAGGCCATTTTGTTCTGACGGTGTCTTGCCACTTTGTATGTATTATGGCCAAAGTTGCGACTTTCACATTCAATAGTTTCTGATGCCTTCTATTTTGATTTGGTAAATTTGCAGGCGAACAATCCAAAGTTGATGAAACTCCAGCAGAGGTGAGAGATTTTTTTAATCTTATTTTCTTTAACATCTATGCATTTTGAAAAGGGCACAATAAAAACGAAAAACAATGTTTTAATCTTCAGTTCATGTGGATTTTGGTATGTCCAAAATGTCTCAGCTCTCTTTAATTCCTTCTCCAGATTTATTTTGTTTCCATTTATTTTCATTACATCTTATTTCCTTGTTGGTCAATTACTCACGAACATTGACTTTGCAGAGTTAATCCAGCAAGAGATTCTTTGATCCATCAAGAGTTGAAAATGATAGGGTGTGTTCACGACTTTTATTTGCAGTAGTAGGACCAGGATTTGTGACTATGGCTTGTATTCCTCTCTTATACCATGTCTGCTACATTTATGATTGTGATGGAGATTTCTTACCGCATTGCCCCTGATGAACCTCATTGGCTGGCTGTTACGCTCATTAGTTTTCCGTTTGAATAAAGTTTTCCTTCAATCAAGTTTATGAAATTGCCATGTGTTCCCCGAACATACGAGAAGCACTTACCTTTTTTTTTTAGCAAGATTAATTTAATCCAATTAAAAAAGTATTTGCTTCTCAAATAGTTTATTGGGCTCCATTTGCATTCAGAAATACTCTCAACATATCTCATCTCATTATTACAGCTTTTTTAAATTTTCACATAAAATATAATAAATAATTCAATTTGTTTAAATTCTAAAACAATAATAATATTTTATTTAACTTATCTAAAATCATTTCATTTCACTCACTATCCAAACGAACCCTTAGGCTCCATTTGGACTCAAAAAGTATTTCATCTTATCTGATCTCATCATTACAATTTTATTAAATTTTTACACAAAATATCATAAACAATTCAATTTTTTAAAATCTCAATTATAACTTTTTCAAATTTCAAAACAATAATAATATTAAAAACTAATATTCCAACAATATATTTTTTAATTTTCATCTTTCAACTAAAATCATCTCATTTTAGAATCCAAACCAACCTTAATCTTATTAAAAATGCGCTTCTCACATGATCTATTGATTCTATTAAAAAAGTATGTAATTCTTAACATGCTAAAAGTACACATTAATAGAATGGGGGGAAAGATTTTCTTCAACGCCGTTCCCTTACAAGCTGTGTCTTTTCCATAATCATTTCAGTTGCAACTGATTATTTTCCTTCAAACATTGAATGCTGGGCATGTGGACAAATGGAATTTGTTCTTTCTGTTATTTGAATACTGCCTTTTAATACAGTTGATTTGTTGATAAGCTGAGCCACTTTAGTACAAATCAGAACAAGTTGATATGAGTCGCATTGAGATTCAGTTCGCACCTCGCTTGGCCATACATGCAGCATTTTCAATCAAGATACAAACAGATTTCTCACGCTCATGGTGTGCAGGTGCGCGCCTATGACGACCCCAAAATGGAAAACTGCAATTTCTGATAACAATGTTGCTAAAAATGGGGTTGGGTTACCAAGCCCGTGCTTTATTGAATCACAAATTCAATTCCTGGGTTCAAGACGTGTTTTAAGAGAAAAATCTTACATGTTAGTTCAGAAGGGAAAAATTAAAAAAAAATTACATGTTAGCCTTCGTGAAGGGAACGAATTTCCAAGAGGATAACATATCTTTGTTTGTGCTCCTTTATATGTTCAAGATAGTAGTGGGTTCGATCTGCTTGGAAGGTAGGTTCTATGGAGGAGGCTGTGAATCTACCAGAAAAGATTTCAAGTGCTTGTAATACTCCTTGGGTTTCTCGACATTGAAGGCATGCCCTGCATTCTTGATGACTTCTAGCCGAGCATTATCCCCCAGGTGCCTGCATCCCAAAAGTACCCCCTTTTAGAAAAATAAGTAAAGCTAAAACATACATCAACAGATCGAATCGGTGCATGGAGAACCTTTTCAATCTGTAAGCAAGTTCCAGTCGAAATACTTGATCATGCTCTCCCCAGATTATCAACGTGGGCTGCGTGAGAAGTGAAGGATGATTATCAGCTTACATTTTGCATCAGATAAACAATATTGTGGGAGATATGAGAATACACAGAAAAAAACAAAAACAAAAAACCTGAGAAATCTTGGGAAGATCTGAAAGTTTCCGGCCTTTGGGAATAACTCGAATCAGCTCTCTCTTCTCCTCCGCATATTCCGCGCACATTGCCTGCCCATTTTACCCAAAATCTTAAGAGCGACTCAACGTGGAAGTTAGCCGTATCAAGAAACTAAATTCTAGATAGAGATACGTTTGTTTCTTTTTGAGTTTTTTTTTTAACCCCCGATTTTATTATCATTGATTGTGAAAGATAATAAATTATCAACAAAATAAAAAGAGGACAATGCTCCTATTACAATTATATCTAGTTTGTTTTTAAGAAATTTTCAACTCATCTCATTTCATCTAATTATTATATATTTTTTAAATTAAATAAAACAAACAATTCAATTTTTTTAAATTTTAAAATAAAAATAATATTAAAAATATATATTCTAATAATATTTTATTTAATTTTTTAACTTTAATCTAAAATCATTTCATCTCATTTGTAAAAACAATCGAGATTAATTATACTACTCACTTTGCTACCTTAACATGGTGTCACGTAATTTATTAAAAAAATTAAAAATACAAATATAAATGCAAGTGATAATCTAGAATTTAAGCGACATTTTGTTATGAATATATATTTTTAAATTTTTTTAATAAATTCAATAGGTGATATAACATTTTGAAAAAACCAATTCGTATAATAACACACCACCACCATTTCAACGTTAATGAAAGAATATTTATATTTTATAATATGATATCTAATGATGTACAATAATGTCATTGGTGGGATAATAAGATAAAATAAACGGATGTTTTTGTATTTTATGCGCAGGAGTTGTTGGCAGGGTGAGTGGAGGGATGGGTTTTGACAGACGGAGACAGCGAGGTAACATCATTTCATTTTACTGATTTAAATAAGAGAGGAAATCAACGAATGACAGAGTCCCTTACGTCAATGAAATCGGTGAGCAGGCAAGAGGGCAGCAATCCCACCGGCGGAGGCCTAAAAAATGTGTAGTACACCAACGCCTTAAGCCTTTCGGGCGTCTGCGGCACCAAAATCCTGGCCGCCTCCTCCAAGTCCGAGACGCTAAAAACCCCTTCCCTCAGGTCCTTCTCCTCCATGCACACCCCGGCGGAGCACAGCACCACCCTCTCCACCACTTCCTTGAACTGCGCCGCCATACTGTACCCGACGAACCCGCCGTAGCTCAGGCCCACCAGGCTCAGTCTTCGCACCGAGTTGGCCTCCATCACCCGCATCACACACTGCGCCTGGAAAGACTCCGTCCGGTCCGGCCGGTTCGTGACCGAGTCGCCGAAGAAGACGAGGTCGGGGACGTAGATGTTGTAGTAAGCGATGACGTGAGGGATGACGTCGGCCCACTGCCACAATGCGTTGGCTCCGAGGCCGTGGATCAGGAGAAGGTCGGGCTTACTCTCTTTCCGGATGTTGGGGACCCAACAGTGCATGATGGTGCCATCTTCGAGGTCCGTCACGGTGGATCGGAGCCCCCATTTGAGGAAAGTGGATCGGTAGCACCAGTTCCTGTATTCGGTGAGGCTGAAACACCTAGACATCTGGAAATTCCTTGCGTAGAAACTAGAAGGTCATTAGGAGTTTGGCTGGGACTTGGGACATTGGATTTGGTCCCTTTTTTCTCGCGGTGTCTAACAAGCTGATGTGGTGGATTTGGAATGGGAAAAAAGAGAGAATATATCCTATTCTAGATAGGGTTGAAAAAGGAGCTCAGTAATCAAGTGGCTGCCAAGAAAATGGAGAGAAGAGCAGAGCTCGACAGGATGATCAATGAATTACCTTATCAAAAAAAGAAAAAATAGGATGATCAGTGAACTAGGGGAAGGAAATTCTGGCTGCTCAGATGGAACCAGACGGTCAGCTTCGTAGGCCATAATATAATTAGGATCACATGTTTGTTTTTATGACTGACTCGAAAATCCACATATTGTTTAAAGATCGTATGGTTTACATCTTTTACGAACTTAAGTTTCAAGTAATTTATAAAAAAAATGTCCACCCAACGTACAAAAAAAAAAATTAGAATCCACCTTTTTTACAAAAATAAAAACAAAATTAATACACCTAAAACTTGTAATACTCTATCATTTAAGATGGGCTTGCAAGAACATATCCAAAACTCAGTCACTTTTTGGGCTCCGGCACCTTCTGCCTTATCGGGTGGACCACTTTGATCTTGGCACTTGGCGGTCTTCCAGTTGGCCCCGGCCTGCCTCAGTGAATCCTCTTAACCCTTTCAAAAATTCATGAGATGAGTTTCTAGTTCTACGTTCTTATCCGATTCTCCCGAGTTCTGATTGCCAATGCTATGACAGGTATATAGAAACTAGACCTCAGGATGAATGGATCCAAAAGGTAATCAATGGTGAAACACTGGAAGTGGTCTCACAGATAGGTATAAGTTTGTAAAGGATACAAGAGCATTCCCTCTTAGTCTCTTCCATAGACCTGATAAAATCATTTGGCAAGGCACAACAACTGAGATCTTTTCTGTAAGGAGTGCATATAATCTGAAAATGGCCTTCCACCTATCCTCTCAAGGCCAAACCTCTTCCTCGAGGAGCTCAACAGAAAATTGGTCTAGAATCTGGAAGCTGCCTATCACTAATTCTGAAAAACTTTTCTTATGGAAGGCTAGCCACAACGCCCTACCTACAAAAGCCAAGCTTAAGAGAAGGAAAACCATTGAAGATTCTTCATGTCCCATCTGTAGCCAAGGAGAAGAAACAACAGAACATGCCCTATGGGAGTGTCCTGCAGCCAATGATGTGTGGAGCTTCTGTTCTAGGCACTTTCAAAAGAAAACATCATCTCAAACTTCCTTTAAAGATTTGGTTCTTAGGCTGCTAGCAGCATATGACGAGCCCATTCTAGTTGAATTTGCAGTTGTGATCTGAAAATTGTGGAAGAGAAGAAATGACTTCATTTTCCAACAAAAATTCACAAATCCACTCACTTTAACACTCTAGTCAAAACAGAAAATGGAACAATTGAGTAATCTGCAATCCCACAGCCAACCTCATCCTCTCACAAGTCAGACTACAATTACTCAGTGGAAGCCTCCCCCTCAAGGTACCTACAAGATTAATTGGGGTGTCTGCATTCAAAAAACAAGCTGCACATGTGGAGTTGGAGTGGTTATCCGAGACTGTGATGGCCACTTTATTGCAACCATGAGGATGAAAAGCTCTTTATTTCCAAACCACCACCTTGCTGAATCAACTGCAGCACAACAAGCTGTTCTTTTGGCTGCAAATATTGAATTCCAACATATCATCCTTGAAGGTGGTGACCTGCAGGTGGTGCATGAGATTAAAGGCTCTAAGGAAAATTGGGCTCCTGCTGGCCTCCTTTCCATGGACACAAGAACCTTACTCACCTAATTCAAATCTTGGTCTATTCAATATGTCAACAAAGCATCTAATGTGATTGCTCAAACACTAGCTAAACATGCTCTTCATATTGACATTGTCATAATAGACCTTGAAGATATCCCTGAATGTATTGGCCATTTGGCCCATATATAATGAATACTATTACAAAGTTATAAAAAAAAAAAAAAAAAAAAAGAGCATTCACATCCATGCCCTATATCACTATTATCCCTAAATTATAGGGAAGAATTTAGGGAAAAGCTTAAAAATCCTCTCTCATCCCATTCCCTATTTTAGGATTGTGATTTAGGGGATAAACAGTGGTTCTCCAAATATAGGAAACCATTATTCATCCCCTAAATCATCTTTTATCAATATTTTATTCTAATTAATAAAATAAATTCTTCTTCCAATCATCTACACTTTCTCTCATACTTATATTTATTATAGTTTTAAATCATAATTTTAAAAATAATTTAAATAATTACTAATTTTTAAAAAAATTATCATACCCAAAAAAAAATAATTTAAATTTTTGTTTAAAATATTTACTAGAGTAATAGTTTAAAACATAAGAAAAAAATATTGAGTAGATAAGTTTGTAAATGGTAGGGGTGGCCGGGTGGGCAACGGGACCCCGCTACCCTGCCCTGTTCGCCCCGCCCCCACTCATGCGGGGCAGGGGTTCCGGCCCGTAGAAGCGAGGTGCGGGGGCCCCGCCTGTACCCCTTCAGTCATACAGAGGTAGGGGACAGAGGAGGCTAGGCCTTGCTCTGTTTTTACCTCGCCTCGGATGGTTATTTTAATATAAATATTATATATTTATATTATATATTAAAAAAAAAACTCCATTAGTGCGCCGTTTCATTTTATAATAAGTTTCACCCCTCGGGTGTTTCTTCTCGATTCTCGAAGGTCCCTCGTCTCACTCTCAGACTCATTCTATCTCTCACACTCACACTCTCTCAGAACTCAGTCTCTCTCTCTCGCACGACTGCACGAGCAGTAGCACCACCCGTCGTTTGCTACGCCGAACTCCAAAGGTAAGACTCCTAGTCCTTACTCTGGAGTCCGGACCTCGAATGGATTTTTTTTTTTTTTGAGTTTTGGATTGGAGATGGAGGATGGGAATGATTGTAAATTTGTGTGCTGTGGATTCTGGTTTGTGCATGTATTTGAAATTAATGTCTTTGTCACTGTGTTTGATTTTTTTTTTTTTGGTTGCTTGTACTTTGTAGGGTTTCAGATTGAACCCCTAAATTGATTTAGGGGTTCAATCCTGAACCCCTAAATCAATTTATTACGTTTGTTTTATGTCTTGTGTTGGTTTTGCATTTTGTCTTATTTAATTTTATAATTTTTTATTGTGTTGGGAAATCAGGAATGTCTTCTCAAATATATTTCAGTAATAGCTCTTTTACCCCTACTAGTATCCCTACCCCTGCCTCATAATTGACCCCTACTGAGCCTACTCCAGCCCCCGAATGTGAACCTAGCCCCGCCCCCAAGTCCCCACTGACACAGAGCAAGAAACCTGTGTCCATAGTTTGGTCTCACTTTACCAAACTAGAGGGTGGTGACCCCAATAACCCACAAGCTAAATGTAATTACTGTGAAAAAATATATGGATGTCACTATAGGAAATATGGTACATCTCAGTTAAAGGTCCATTTAGAGGAACAATGTAAGAATAGTCCAATATTAAGATCTTTATTGGAGAAGAGTCAATCTAAACTAGATGTTGGACTAAAAAAAATGGCAAATGGGAGTAGTGGGGGCCCAACGTTGAAGGGGTTTACACAGTATAATCTCAATGAGTGTAGAAAGAAGGTAGCTCATATGGTGATTATAGACGAGCTTTTCAATTTGTGGAGGGGAGGGGAGAAGGTTTAAGGAACTTGTCTAAAAATTGGAACCTAGATTTTTGCTTTCTTCTCGCCACACTGTAGCAAAAGATATTAAAAAGATATACAGAAAAGATAAAGATGTTTTGAGAGGCCAATTGGTAGGTTTGGTAGTTTGTCTCACTACTGATACTTGGACTTCCATCCAAAATTTCAATTATATGTCTTTGACTGTCCATTTTATTGATTCTGATTGGATTTTTCATAAAAAGATTATTAAGTTTTGTCAAATAGTTGATCATAAGGGTGAGACGATTGAGAAGATCTTTGAGGCCGCAATAAAGGAGTTGGGGTTGACACGGGTTTTGACAGTTTTAGTTGACAATGCCTCTTCTAATGATATTGCCTTGGGATATCTGAAAACTTATTTTAGAGAGGCAAATAAAACATTCTTGGGTTGTAATATGTGCATGTTAGATGTGCTGCACATATCTTGAATATAATTGTGACTAAGGAGTTGAAAGATGTTGATAACTCGGTTGCACGAGTTATAATGGATGTGAAATTTGTGAGGTCTTCTCCTTCTAAATTGGAGGAATTTAAGATTGCTGCGAAAACTGTGGGCATAACATCGAAAAATGGTCTTTGTACTGATGTTCCTATTTGATGGAACTCAACCTATTTGAAGTTAGAGGTGGCCCAAGAATAAAAGGCAGCCTTTCAATTATTGGGGGATGAAAACATTCAATATGTCAAATACTTTGATGAGCATGGGGGCTTAGGAAAGCCTAATGATGATGATTGGGAGGTAGTTTCTACTTTTGTTGATTTTCTCAGACTTTTTCATGATGTCACATTGAAGTTATCTGATTATTTATACCCTACATCCCATGAGTTTTGTCAACAAATATGTAGGGTAAAAAAAGAATTAGACATGTGTAATGGTTCCAATAATAGGATGAGAGGGATAACATTGACTATGAGGGTCAAATATGACAAGTATTAGGGAGATTTGACTAGACTGAATATTTTGTTATATGTGGCTGCTATTCTTGATCCCCGCCTGAAAATTTCAAGCATGTTATATGGTTTGGGACTTGCCCAGGATCTGCCTGATCTTATTGGTGATATGGCCCGAGATACCCTGGCTAAATTGTATGATGAATTTAATGCAATTAAGGGTGGTATTGCATCTACGACACCTACACATACACCTACCCAAACGCCTCCTTCAGACACCGGGCCAGCAAAGAAGCGTATATTAGCGTGGACTAAGATCCTTACACATAATCTCACACTAGTCCGTCAATCAACGGATGTGGTGTCGGAGTTAGACAATTATTTATTATGGGATCTTATTCAAAATGATGACAATTTCGATATATTAATATGGTAGAAGGCGGCAACAAAGAAATATCTCATCATTTCTGAGATAACCCGTTGTATCTTGGTAATCTCTATTAGCACTGTTGCCTCAGCCTTTAGTACCGGAGGCACATATTGTATCATTTTCGTAGTTCATTATCTCCTTCAACTGTGGAAGTATTGATATGCACACAAAGTTGGACGATGGGAAATGATATTTATGTTCCGGATATTTTGAATTTTAAAGAGACCAACGAGGAGGAGGGTGATGATTAGTTTGGATCTGGACCATCTGGTAATTGTTGTTTTTATTTTAATATATTTTGATTTATTTATATTCATTTTGATTTTATCATTTTAGGCCAATTTCAGCAGTTTCTATAGCCCATAAACCGCTTCTAGGCCAAAGGCCCAATAGGGGCGAGGGGGGGACAGACTAACCCCCCCACCCGCACCCTGTTGTCCGGGACGGAGTACCCCGCCCTCGCATGCCTGGGGCGGGAGGCGAGGAGGGGGCTACCTCACCCCGTATGGAACGGGTAGCACCAATGTTTTTAATTCCGTACCGGTCACTGGACCGGTACCGGAAACAGTGCATTTCGTACTGGTAAAAATACCGGTCCGTACCGGCTGGTATTGTATGTTTTGGCCGAAACATATATTTCGGCCAGTACCCGATTCGGCTGCTAACGACTAAGACTTCGATGGCAATTTTGTAATTACAGGATGGCAGTTTTGTAATTACAGTAAACATTCAGGGGCATTTTTGGAAATCAAGTGCCTTAGGTTTTAACTTTAACCTTTACGTTCTTTTTTTTTTTTTGCCCCAAACTCCTTCAGTCTTCATCTCAACGGCAGCTTGGCTTCCTCTGCAACAGTGCATTACGTGCTTGAATTCAAGAATCTCAGCCGGCAGGAGCACTGCAACAGTGATCCGAGTCCCAGCCTCCAGGCCAACAGTCATCTCGCGCCGTCCACCGTCCGGTATGGGCTGAGCTTTTAAATAATTTTTTCTATTAATTTACTTTTTTCTTTAATCACACAGATTTTTTAGATTATATTTTTATAGTGATTGTTTGTTTTTAAATTGTACATTGTATCTGTGATAAAAATCTGTGATTAAAAAAAAAAAATCTATGATACCATTGTCTCACGGTATAAATTGAGGTTTGAGTAATTTTTTCTATTAATTTGATTTTTTTTAATCATAAAGATATTTTAGATTATATTTTTGTAGTGTTTGTTTGTTTTTAAATTCTATATTATATCTATGATAAAAATTTGGGATAAAAAAAAAAAAAATCTGTGAGATCGGCTTTAAAGATGTGAAACAAACAAATACTATAAACATATAATCTAAAAATATGTGATAAAGTTTCCCTTATTATTTGGGGTTAAAAAAAAAATATGTGATCAAAATTTGTTATAAAACAAAAAAAAAAAAAATCTATGATTCAATCTTATCTCTCAATTACTATTTGATCTTACATGCTATTAATGTCAATTGTCAATATATGCTGTTAAGAAATCTAATGAAATTGATGGTGATGTTTAATTATAAAAAATCTGTGATGCCATGGAGGGTGAAAAATAAGAAATTCAAGAATCATTTTATTAACTACTCTTTAATCTTATAATTTTTTTACCTGGCCTTTGTTCATTTCTCTTTTAATTAGCTTTTAATTATTTTAATTTAAATGCTGAATTTTAAATTTTGCTTACTTATAATTTCTAATATTATTATTAATTTTTTATACTTTAATAGTTAAAAATGTCTAGTTGTCAATCAACTGGTGGTATGACTTCAACTCCAACACTTGCTCCTGTAAGATCAGAAGATCCAGCATGGGCCCATGCACGTACAGTGCCAGGGGCAAGAAATAATACTGAATGTTTATATTGTAATAAAGTAATTAGAGGTGGTGGGATCACTCGGTTGAAACATCATCTAGCTGGGATTCCAGGTGATGTAGAAGCATGTAAAAATGTCTCTGAAGATGTGAAGTGGCAAATGAAGGAGTTGATTGATGAAATGAAAAAAAACAAAGAGAAGAAAAGAAAAATAATATCAGAGATTGGAGGCGATATAGATTTATCATCTGATGATATTGATGATAGTAATAGTATGGAGGGACAGTCTCAACTTTCAACAGGTAAGGGGAAGTCGAAAGAATCTGGAACTGGAAAGTCAATGGGGGGATTTAGTAGATTTTTTGCTCCAAGAACAACTCCTGGGGCCCAACCTTCAATTAAGAGTTATATGTGTTCAAATGAGATGATTGTAAAAGCAAAGATATCTGTAGCACGCTGGTGGTATGATTCTAATATGCCTTTCAATGCAGCTCAATCCAAATTTTATCAACCAGCTATTGATGCCATGACTGCTATAGGGCCAGGATTCAAAGGCCATTCTTTATATGAGTTGAGAGGAAATTTGTTAAAGATGGCTGTGGATGAGGTTCAAGATTATTTGCAACAAATTAAAAAGGTTTGGAATGAGACCAGTTGTTCACTAATGGCAGATGGTTGGACAAACCAGAAGCAGCAATCCATAATCAACTTTCTAGTTTATTATCCGAATGGTACAATGTTTTTGAAGTCTATTGATACATTTGGTATTAGAAAAGATGCTGAAATATTGTTTAATATCTTTGATGAAGTTGTTCAAGAAATTGGAGCTGAGAATCTTGTGTAGTTCATAACGGACAATGATGCAAGTTATAAAGTTGCAGGAAAAAAGTCACAGCAGAAGTATGGCTCTTTCTACTGGTCTCCATGTGCAGCTCATTGTATAGACTTAATGTTGGAGAATTTTTCTAATCCAAGATATTTTCCTCTTATTGATGATACTATAAAAAAGGCAAAAAAGATAACAAAGTTCATCTATAACCATGGTTGGGTTTTAGCATTGATGGGAAAAGACTTTACCAAAGGTCATGATTTATGTCGTCCTGCAATTACAAGGTTTGCGACAAATTTTTTAAATATCTAATGCTTGCTCTTGTTTAAGAAATAACTCAGACAAATGTTTACTTGTAATAAATGGATTGCATCAAGTCATTCTAAGAGCAACATAAGGAATGAGATAGTTGGGATCGTTGTAGAAGATAAAGAGTTTTGGGCTCAATGCCAATTTATTGTTAAAATTAGTGAGCCTTTAGTTCGTGTTCTACGACTTGTTGACGGGGATGAGAAGCTTGCAATGGGATACTTGTATGATGCAATGGAAAGAGTCAAGGAGAACATCAAAGCAAGATGCAATAACAAAGTTAGTGTATTCAGTCTATTCACTAGGATCATTGATTCTAGATGGGATAAGCAGCTTCACAGTCCATTACATGCAGCGGGTTGTTTTCTTAACCCTGGAATTTACTATAACTCCAATTTTAAGAGTAAAAATGATGTTGTAAGAGGCTTTAACAGCTATGTTATGAAGATGTAACTTGATCCCGATAATCAAGACAAGATCATTGCAGAACTTGACTTGTATAAGAATGCAATAGGTGAGTTTGGTCATTCTTTAGCAATCCGCCAGCGTGATAAAATTAATCCAGGTATTATCATTTGTTAAATAGTGTAACTTTGTATTTTAAATTTTATCTTATTTTATTTTTACTTACATTTAATTAATAATTTATAATTGCATTATTGTTATAGTTGCATGGTGGACTCAATTTGGTTGCGAGGTCCGAACGCTTCAAAAGTTTACTGTTCGAGTACTAAGTCAATGTTGTAGTGCAACTGGATGTGAGAGAAACTGGAGCACATTTGATTTTATTCATTCGAAAAAGAGAAATAGATTAGTGCATAAACGTTTGAATGACTTAGTATTTGTTCGTTATAACTTGAAGCTGCGAGAGAGGTAAATTTTTTTAATAATAATGTTTTTCATTGTTGAAAAATATATAATATTTTCACTTATGTTTGATTTTATTTTGACAGGAGCATAAAAAAAGGAAGAGATGCTTTAAATCCAATCAATCTTGAAAACATTGACTTGATGGAGGAATGGGTGAGTGAAGAATCTGAACTTCTTGATGGAGAAGATTTGGATTGGGCAAGTATTGAGGAGCCATTAACCTCACTAAATGAGGAAGATGATGATAATGTTGGTGTTAATGTTGATGAAGCTGGTGACGTTCATGAAAATATTTTGATTAACATGTCGAATCTTAATCCTTATTGTCTTTTTAATGAGGATGAGTGATTTTTTATGATGGTGGTGACGTTAATGATTTTATCATGATAATGTTGATGTTTATGTTAGTTGTAACTTAAAACTTAAGACTTGTATTTAGAAGTATTGAGTTTATGTCTTATTCTGTTATTATTTTATAAGACAGTTAATACTTGTATACATATAATTTATCCAAGTATAAACTATTCCGAAACGAAACGGTATTGATACCGAAATGTTATCCCGAAACGGTACACGAAACGGTACCGATACCGAAATATTTCGTTTCAGTGCCTTGACCGGTACGGCTTCCGATACGGTATTCAAAACTTTGGGTAGCACTCCTAGTAAATAGAAGTGAGAAAAAAAAGAATAGAAAAAAAAGAATAGAAAAATATTATTTTAATATAATAGATAAATAATAGAGAAAGAATAGGGAATGCGATGTAGAATATTTTTTGAAAATGAGTAAAATTTAGAATAAAATTATAGAAAGTGTCTTTTTTAGCTAAAATTTAGAAAAAAATTTAAGAAACCCGATATAAATGCTCTAAGGTATCCCTTACAATAATCTTTGAACTAAGCAATCGTCTTACATCTTATTAGATGTTTTTTTTTTTTTTAACCCTTGCGCATTCACTGCTGCTTTTGCGAATACGGTTTGGCTTGGTAGATTTTAACCAATCAAAGGGAAGCATCTAAATTTGTTATTTGAACTTTGCCATAGTATCACTCTTAGGCCTTAGTACCAGTGTCTAAGCAATGAAATAAGGACAAGGTATCAAATATATAAGGACAATTTTTTTTAAAAATATGGACCAAGTTTATTAGGATTGAGAGAATTCACTAATCTTATTTTAAGAAGCTTGTGTTTCATGCATATTTATAAACACATTGTAAAAATTTCTTTACTGATTCTTGCAGCTTACCCTTTATCTTATGACTTCCGAAGTGTGCAAAACCAAGGTGTAGTTTTTTCTCGAGTAAAAAGTTATGCTTTCCTTAAAAACATGTGAGTAGATGCCTAAAAAACTGAACTTTTTACTCTCTTTTTTGTCTAATAAATTTTCCATGCTCAAGATTAACCCATTAGCCATGCTCCAATTCCACCAACAGAGTGGATGAATGGACCCCACACCAATCTAGATGTGCAAGTTATATAATTTTTGTCTGTAGGTGAAATCAAAGATTCACAATATCAAACATCAAAGAAATGCGGCACAGAAATACTCTTGAAGTCAGTTTACATAGAACTATTAGCATGTATCAAAGAAAAGAGACCCCAGATAAGCAAGAAAAAACCCATCCGGAAGAAAGCCAAATCAGCCCCCCTTAACTTTGAACAAAATTTAGTGTATGCCTCATGAACAAAGCCATCAAGAAATCGATCCTCAGATCTTACACCTTGTAGCCGAAAGGAGAGGCAAAACACACACCCACTACTCTCTAGTCTCTACCATTATATATATCAGCTTTTAATCGTTGCTTCACTCTACACCACCTCCATAGGACCATAAAGAAAAACAGTTCAACTTACGAGCTTATTAGAGGCGTATAATAACTTAGAGATTCGGATCAGCCAAACAGAGCATAAATCAAACTAAAATGTTGAAATTTAATGTATCCAAGGTATGGGGAGCCCAGAGAAGTAGCATCTACTAATCCGGATAAAAAAGAACCCCCAATACCTTCGGACGTAAAATTCATATATGCCTCCAGAACAAAGCCAACAAGAAATCGATCCTCAGATCTCAGCCCTTGTAGCTGAAAGAAGAGGCAATCACACACTCACTACGCTACCGCCTTCGTCATTTCACACAAACATATACGAGAGAGAGAGAGAGAGAGAGAGAGAGAGAGATTGTGAACTGAGTCTATGACTAGTGGCGGCCATATATATGGACAGAGAGAGAGAGCAGGCTCATGCAAAGGTAAAGAGAAACCCTAGATTGTGAACTGATTTTGTTGATCGTTCTTTCGGTCTATTTAGCGCATTATATAGCCGTTCACTCCACGCGTGCGCGCTTGAACCACAGTCAAATGAACATTCACATTAGTATATGTATATACCTATGTAAAGTTATATTTGCATAATATGATTTTAAAATTATCTATATTGATTTATGTATACGCATATATATAATTAGTTATGAACAATTCTTATCTAAATTTGAATAGTAACTATTCATTCTACAAAACATATTTTAATCATTATTTCTCTCTCCTTCCACTCTCTCTCACAATCTTTTTCTTTTCTTTTTTCCTCAACAACACAACAAATCTTCATCTACACATTCATTTTATTATTATAATATTATATATATTTTTTCATTTTATTATATTTTTAATATAATATATAAAAAAATTATATTTTTTATTATTAAATTTGTATTATTAATGTCAAATATATGTAGTGGATACTAATTGTAAAATATATATATAAAAAAAATTAATTTTAAAAAAAAAATTAATAATAATTTTATTTCAAATATGCATAAGCTAATGTGCAAAAGTTTTCCTACGAATAATTTTACTTATCATCTCCATACATTACACACTTCATTTATTTTAATTTTTTTCTCATATTTATTATAACAAGAATGTGATGTATAGATAGTAAGTAGAACAATTCAATTAGTTTAACAAGAATAAAATAATATAAATAATTAAAAATAATTTTAAAACATGTAAAGTGAATAATGTGAAATGATGAATAGCATCCATCTTCCACGTATCGGTGGACCACAATAGGGAAACATTCTAGTTACAAAGAGATTATACAAAAACAATCTCACAAACTGATGTGGCTTGAAATGGTTCATCAGATTATAAAGTTATTTTTATTGTAAAGTAAATCTAACGGATCTGATGAAACTACATCAATTTGTAAACTTACTTTTATGTAATTCATTTGTGAATGTAGTAATACTCACTACAATATTATGCAACATTTTTAAATATCTCGTCAGCAAAATAAATAAAACTATTATTTTTTATAACTTTTACTTGTTACATCTGAAAAATAATCAAAATAAATCATTCAAAAATCTAAGTACAATAAAAATATTAAAGGTGAATACCTAAAATATCAATACTCCAAGAAGGTTATGAAATAAGAAACTCCAGAAGGTAAAGTTCTCCACACTACTACTTGGGAGAACGTTGATCAGCAAGAAATAAGAATAGAAGAAAAGAGAGAGACTGATAATGGAGAATGTGAACATGTTTAATAATCAGGTAATAACAATGGGTAGGAACACCCAGAGTCTTAACACTAAAAGCAATCCACCGATCACAACTAAAGCATATTCTTCATCTACACAGCCCCAAGAAAACAGGCTCCTCGAGGGAAACAAACTTACGCCATAGCATGCTCCTCTACTTCACTTTTAAAAAATAAATCAAACAATATCAAACACTGATACAGAAAAAAAAAAAAAAAAAAATTAAGTGGGAAATTGCCCTTCTTCTTCTTTTTTCTTTTTTTTTTGCTTAGACAAATTCCACATTTCTGAAAAATAAGAATGCGTTACCCCAACTAGGTATCTATTGTTGGCGGTCTGACCATAAACTGGCATCCTGTGTGAAATGACTCTTATTATAGCAAAATATATAATGCACCTGGAAAGCAAGGTGATTTTAAGGGTCTCACCCTCTAAATCTAACAACAACACAAGAAATATCATCTTTACTGTCTCTTTTCAATGCTTCAGTTGTTAATTGTTTAGCTGCCTTCTGTGGATCCTTGATCCTTCTTGCAATGTCAACTGCTTCTTGATTGGCCATTACCTGATTATACCATACAAGAAGGCATAAAAACAAAAGGATCTTTCAAAGGCTTTCTCTAATGAAAGCACCATGCACACAATCATATGCCATTTTCGTGTGAATGTGTAACAGTGTCTACTGCCAATGCAGCAGAGGAAACAGATATTGATAGTTACCTTCCAAAGACCGTCGCTAGCAAGGATTAAAATCTCAGTATTTTCTAAAGTGGCATTTTGTACGTCTGGATCAGATCGCAAATGCGATTTAAGGCTCTTGTCTCCAAAAGCACGAGAAACTGCCAGCTGTCCATTGACTCTAGGGACGTCTCCTGAGAAGGTGTAGTAGAGATCAGATTAACATTGTAAACATTACCCGGCTTCCAAACTCACAAAATCAAACCTCCACAAAAAGCATACTACACCCAAAAGTTTAACGTGAAAGAACACCAGCGGAGTTAATTGTTTCATTGATAAAAGCTGCTACATTGCATGTCATGACATATGCAAGTCCCAGATGCATACCCCTCTAACTTTGGCTTGCTCTGTTGTTATATTGTTGGCAAATAGAATTGAAGTTACTCAGGACTTCAAACAAATATGTCTCATATAGCTGGAAAGAAAAAACAAGGAGGTAAAATGTGAATTTCTTAAAATCCGAAAGAGGGCCAACTCTTCAAACATAAATATAGGAGGCCACCATGTTTGTAAAGTTCTTCTCGTTCAGGTTATGGTACACGAATATTGTTCAAGTTTCGGAATGTATCCAACGAACGTGCCTTAGAGACAAGAATGACACGGTCAAGAATAACCTAGTATGGTAAAGGCACATAAATCAAAATAAGAATACAATTACTTCAAATTTATTGGCACAGTTAAAGCAGATTGAAAAAACATCGTAAAATAATCTCCATCTGAACTTCTTCTTAAGATTGGATCTACTTTAAGATATGATCAACATGATATCAGGAAGTTTGCTGATCAGCAAATACTTGTCAACCAAATCAAGAGACACTTAAGATACATGGAGAAGCATATCAACAGAAGATGGATGTACCAGAGAGCAACCCACTTCTTTACTCAGGATTAGAAGCCCTACTTCAGAAGGAAAATCCTCCTGCATCCTGTTTTTTCAGGAGATGAATGTACCAGCATATTATGATTAGAGCTATCACCTTTTACATGGATGCTGAGAATTTTCTTGTTTTTTCCTTCTCAATAGAGGATATCCACTATGTTTGTGTTACCCCATCCAAGAGACCTAGTTATAAGAATATACGCGTCCCTCTTCCAAATCAACCCAGCAAAACTAGAGAGCAAAACCCACATTAAGTTTTTTACATCTTAAGATGAGGATCTGAAAAAAGGCTACAATGCAGTTCCTTTTGATCCTTGCTGACTAGAAATATTGTAATGCCTTATAAGTTTTTGGACAACAAGCATCCAATTGTGAACTCCCTACATTTTTCTAAAATGCCCTGGTGGTCTTAAAAATAATAAGTTATTCCTTGTTCAGTAGATACAGTTACATTTGTGACTAACAGATAGTGTAAGCTAACTCTTTTTTTCTGGGTTATCTTGTACCCAGAGCAGGGGGAGCACTAAATCCCATCCAACTTCTCAACATGAGAGATATATAGATGCCTTAATGATTCATCATTGTAGCCCTACAAAAAGTGACATGACAATTCCATGAACTAATCACGGAGAGTCTGAATCAAACAATAACAAAATGATTTTTGTTTTAGTATGTAAAAAGTTATTAGTTTACTGGAAAGAAATATGATTTGCATGGTAAAATCAAGGCTCTGACATATAATCCTTGCAATGAGGATCAACAGAGTGATTCTCCATGACAGAGAACTCATCAGTCACAACAAATTATCTCAAGAATAAGCACGGAGGTTCCCTGGCTGATCAAGTGGAAACAATTACATGATTCACTCTTTTACTTTTAAGATTACTTTGGTGCATATCAAAGTAAATAGCCAGCCAACTAACCATAAAATCTCATCAATGCTGCAAATTGTGCTTAAAAAAGTTTCATGCAGGTGATTATGTGTAGATTAAAACCATATAGAATTATTTTCCCCCTGGGGAACTCTAGCTATACATTAAATGCAGCAATAACCCAAAAATTACAAATCCTTACCAGAAATTTGAAGCTGAAACCCCAATTACAAGATGACTGATAGAAATTGACGAATTGTTTCAGAGAAAACATAGTTATGCTATATTAATTTTAGATAAGTCGACATTAAGACAGACTCTCTAAACATGGGTGTTTTGTGTGAAACCTGGCATGTTTGAGACAAAACCGCCTTTGTTCTCGATGCTGCCTCGCTCAGTGTTTGGCTCATGATCTATAGTCATCTGTATTGCCTGGCCCCCTCTTGAGAGAACTGCTCGGGAATCTCCAACATTGGCTATCCATAATTTTTGTCCGTTTATCAAAATTGCAGTTACAGCTGTGGACCCACCCCGCCCCAAGTCAGAGCTGTGTGAGAGAATTGCCTGGTCTGTCTTCTCATAGGCCTTAATGATAGATCTCTGGGGGTCAACCCAAAATTCTTCCTAGGATGATAAAATTAGAAAGAGTAAGAGCACACCCCGAAAAATTAATATGGAACTTAGTGAGGCTGAAAGTTACAATGATCTCTTCATCTTTCAAAATAACATCACACCTCCTTTAGGATGTTGGAAAACAAATGTTTCTGTAGGTAGGCAGGAACAGTATCTCCCAAATGGCCATCATATATGGCAAACAGCCCTAATTCATGTCTCTTAATCTGCATAAATTTAGCAACATGATAATCCTCCATCGGATGATTAGCCTTCCCTTTTACTAGGCTGAAACCATACTTTATTACCCCGTCATGGCTTCTTCCTTTACCAGAGCTAGAGGAGGAACGCACTCCTACAAGCTACATAACAAAATTATGAATTACAAAGACCACAATATAAATCTAGCATGGCTTGGATGCAATTATAAGGCACAGAAGCAAACAAATGGTAGTTTGCAATTTTCAAACCATTTATACAGCAGCAGGAAGAAAATTAAACAAAGAAATCACTATTCATTCTTGACTAACTACATCATCACAAACAAATAAAGCACTGAAAGTTATCGACATGGGGACCTTTTCTCTGACCTATCAAGATGGGAAATTGCTTCTTTGTTTTTCCTCCAATTCCAACTTTATTTATTTTTTTATACTTCTTTCTTTACCCCCTTCTTTTTTGGTCTTCAAGGCTCTGTGTTGTGTGCTGTTTGAGGGATGGGGATGGACGAACGAGGGGCACCATAAGTATAAGATCCTCCACCTCCTCCACCCCACCTTGCTACATCGGAAACAATATGGAAGGCCTTGCTACTCTGAAAACATGCAGTTGGTTCAATTCAGCGCATCAGGCTGTCCTAAAAGACGTGGCTTAATAGTGCAACATGTTCAACATCTCTTACACAATTTCAGCAACCCAGCCAAAAGGAGTCTTAACTCTGGCCTAAAATATCCCCATCGAACTCACTACAGAAAGCAAGTAGATTCTTTGACCCCCTTAAACATAACAGATATGCCCGGAATTATGTAAGTGATTGCACAACATAGGATGATCAATAATCCCTCCATAACCTGCGAAAGTCTATCACTTCAACTCTATAAAATAACGCACTTGTGATATTCACCCATCGTCTATAACCCTGAAAAGAAAACTGAGGCACCTAAAACAAAGTCCTCAAATCAATCACACAAAATTAAATAGCCCCCACAAACAACTGAAAACCATGCCTTTTCAGCCTTTTGGTTGAGCTTTCACACAACAGAACATTACAGTTAGAATAGAAAGATCGTTTGATGGACATGAAGTATGGGAAACATCCTTACATGAGGGTTGAAACAACATAACCTATCCATAAAAAGAACTCAACAGCCTCTGAAACTTTTTCAACTAAATTCTGAACATCCAACTCCTGTAGGTGTGTCCAGTCCAAGTTTCAAACCGACCCACCACCCCAAATCACGAACCTTCCTCGAATTCGCAAACTGCACCATAAAACACATAATCGATCGTTATGCATAGGAAGAAACGAAAACCCTTAAAATACAGCCTTTAAAACTCCAGAAAGCCACAAAATCAGAAAAACTAATAATTAAAAAAAGGACAGGAACTGGGTAATCGAGAACTCCCTCTCACCGGTCCAATGGAACCCCAAAAATAGCCAAGCTTCTTGTTTTAGTTGTCTATGGTGCTGCTGCTGCTTCTTCTTCTTCTTCTTCTTCTTAGTTCGCACAGGTAATTGAATAAAAGAATGCTAATAATAAAAAAAGGTCCTACAGAAATTAAAAAAAGAAAGAGAAAGGGAGAGAGAATATTTGAAACTTTTTTTCTAAAGAGAAAAGAAAAGAAAAAATAATGTGTAAATAAAGTTTGTGAGAGGAAGATGCCGGAGGAGGCCTATGTTTCTCCGTGATGATTTGCAACCGTTTCGGAAGTCTTGGCAATGGGAAAAGTTATAATAATGAAGGAAAAAGAAAGGCAGCCACTTGGCAGACTTGCTTCCTGTTGACTTCGCTGTATCTACTTTCTTTCTGCTGTTTTAATTCTGTTTCTTTGTTTGGCTCTTGCTTCTAGTGCTAGCCTTGGTGCTAAACTTTCTTCTACGCCAAATGGTAAGAATAGGTTTGGGGTGAGATAAAAATTTTATGTTTTGTTTTAAAGTTTAAAATATTATTTTTTAGTTTTGATATTTAAAAAAATTGTATTGAAATTTGAAAAAATTGAATTATTTATTATATTTTATATAGAGATTTAAAAAATGTATAATAATGAGATGAAATGAGATAAGAATTTTATGTTTTATTTTATCATCCAAACTTATCCTTAAAGTAGAAAAAAATGGTTCTAACTAAAATGCTACCGTGCCCCTACTTTAGCCTGCCTTTAGTTGTAAGATTCAATTGTTAAGTTTAATTTGAGTTGAGTTTAATATTTAAATATATAATTTTTAAATTATTAAACTTATCTCAATTCAAAACTTTCTTACATGTGGGATACAGAATCTTTTTTAACTTAACACATATTTATACGTGGGACTCACAATCTTTTTCAACTTCCTATAAAAAGTATTAAATTCATCTTAACATCCAAACATACTTTAAACTCACTTTAGATGGACTCCACATAACTCTTTCTACTAATCAACTCAACATCCAAACGCAACTTTATACAATTTATTATGTTTTTTTAATATGTCAAACACAATATGATATCACTTAACTTAATAAAGAAATTTAAAAAATTTAAAGACAAACAAAAAATATTGAAAGAATCTAGATTTTAATCTCAGTATTTTTATGTTTTCGAGAGCTATATTATTTTAAATATATATTTTTTAATTTTTTAATAGGTTATAATGTGGTACCATATCAAGGGAATAAAGTGATTAGGATCATTACCGTTTGTTAAAGCTTGTGCGTCAGTGTTGAAAGTTGAAACTCTTCAGTCTTTACCTGTTCGATCATCTAAAGTGTGTGATGCGTTTTCATTCTCAGTAAATAATTGCTGAAGAAAAAGTGTGAGAGCGGTGATTGCATGACACTTCTTCGGTACTCATCCAAGCTAGAAGAAGAACGAAACAAATATATTAACTTTTGAGTACAAGGAAAATCCTATAATGATTTGGGAAAGTTAGAGTCAAGGTAATAATGTGGGTTTTTTTATTATCAAATAAAAGGACTTAAATAACAAAACAAATTATTAAAAAATGAGAGACGACCGTTTAAGTTTGACACGATTAGTTTCGGAACTAGTATTCATGCATTGCAAATTTGTTTCAATTGGACATTCAATTAAATTTAGATGAGTTAAGTTATTTATGAATAGTAATGAGTTGAGATGATATAAGGAGTTTTATAGAGTCTATCTAAGTTGAGTTTAGATGTGTCTGCATGTTAAAATGAATTTAGATGTATTTATAAAAAGTTGAAAAAAATTATAGGTCTCGCATGTAAAGAAGTGTTGGGTTGAAAAAAATTATGTATCTCACGTGTAAGATATTTTAAGTTAAGATGAATTTAGTGATTTGAGAATTAGATATTTAAATATTAGATTCAATTTAAAATTAAACTGAATTAAATTGATCTCAATTCAATTCAAGTTTCCAAAATGGCCTTGGTCTTCCCCCAACATGATTGACCAAAATAGAGCTCGAACTCAGAAGTTGAATCAAGCTCCACTTTATTAATTCATGCTTTTAAAAATGAAATAAATGATCAAATAAGCCACTGTTCTTCACACCCACGTACATATATCATTAGATTCAAAAAAAAAAAAAAATATATATATATATATATATATATATATATATATATCATTATGTAATATAGCTTAACAATAATAAATCTATAATTATTAACTCTTGTATTTTTTTGGAACTTCTTTTAACTTATTATAAGATAATCTCAAGAGCATAAATGGGGTAATATCAGACCCATCTGAATACAGAAACACTATCAACTAATCTTATCTATCGTTACAATCTTATCAAATTCTCATACAAAATATATAAACAATTCAATATTTTCAAATCTTAAAATAAAAATAATATTTAACAATATTTTATTTAATTCATCTAAAAATATCTTATTTGATCTCATCTCACTATTCAAACAAATCCTTAATTCCACTCTGTCCTGAGATATATGCTCAAATAAAACATTATTTTAATAATATAATTACTAAATAAAAACAAATAAATCCTTTTATTTATTTTAGTTTCAAATCGCTCAGGGGGGAAAAGTTACCAAGTCATCAAAGTCAAATTTGGAGTAAAAGGTTTCAAACTAGAATTCCTTTTTTCAAAAAAACAAAAAATAAAAATGTACTTGGAATTCTTCCCGGATGGAACCTTTGAGACGTCCAAGAATGACCATCCAGCAACTTGGGGCCTCTTTACCGAAAACAAAGAACGTAAAAGAGAGAAAAGAGAGGAAAAGGAAAAAGGAAAAAGGAAAGAGAACAACCTCGTGACCCTCCGTTGGGTACATATCATGTTGCGGTGTTCCTCTGTGGGGGCAGCTCAATCAGCATTCTCAACTCCAAACAACTTTTTTTTTCTAGGAACAAGACATTTTCGTTGATAGGTTTTTTTATCTGAGTTTTTTATTATTTGTTTCATTGTATATCTCAGGAGTCTTGATGTAACTAAGATTTTCCTTCACCACAAATAAGAACAATCAATAAATTTGGAGTACCGTCTTTTAAAAAAAAAAAAAAACATCTTTCTTGATAATTGATATTAATAAGAGTTAGGTACTCTTAAATCATCAAACAGTACAACATATGTTGCTTAAATAGTAGTTCTCCTTTAACAGATGGTATTTGCAAAAGTTCACTAAATTCATTAGGGCTTTAAAATGGATTAGATTGTTATGATAAGATCACTTCATTTCTATGTGTGTGAAAATTACAGCACACCAGAAATCCTTTTTTTTTTTTTTTTTTTACTTTAGTTTTCTTTTTTATATTTCCCCCTTTTGTTGACTGTACACCAAAATTAGATTCCATTTAGAGAAATGCAGTATCTAAACAAGAAACCTTCTTTGGTGTTTGATATATCATGCTTTTGCTGACCATGACCCAACGATTCAACCAACTTTATTGAGTTGTGAGATAAACAATGCTCTATGCCTTGTTTGGCTCAAACACAATCTATAATCTGTTTAAGTTTTACTTACTGTTAATAATATAATATAAATAATTAAATATATATTTTTCTATTAACTTAATTAACCTTTTGAAATAAGTAATGATTTTACATAATATTATTAATAGAGATCATGAGTTTGAACACCGACTTTACACTCTTCTCATTTAATTAAATTGCATCAGTTTGAATGATAATTTTTTTAAATCTTCCTTTTGGAAAAGTATTTTTCTTCAATTTTTTTGTGATTGGAAGAAATTAAACCTGAAAATAAACATCTGTATGAGTTTGTGCCTAGAGATGTATACAGGTGTATTTATGTTTATTGACTTGGAGATTGAATTGAAATAGTCCAAAGTTTTATATGGAGGAATGATCCTTGCCTTTTTCTTAATCAAATACTCCTTAATCCTTCCTATGTGCCAATTCAACAAAACCATGTGATACAAGAAAGCTTGAGTAGTAGCGTCTAAAGGTGTGACAAGTTATAAAAGCTGGTCCAAAATACATCGAATTAAATAAGGCTACTTAATTAAGATAAATTTCAACGAGTGAAGAGATAATATTGGGATGGAGTGAAAAACAAAAACTCCATAATTGATTGACCTCGCAAATTAAAACAATTTTTATGACACGTGTCAATTAAAGTTAGAAATGTATATCTATCATATTCTAATTGTGAAATTATCATTTGTATTAAAAATTTAAGATAATGAGAATAAATAAATTTTATAATTTATTTCACATGTTAATACTTACTTACAAGTAAGTTAGGCCTCATTTGTTTTTGAAAAACATCTCATCTCATCTTAATTCTATCATTACACTTTTTCCAATTCTAATACAAAATAAAATAAACAATTCAATTTTTTCAAATTCATCTCATCTTCTCTCACCTAATCATTACAACTTTTTTAAATTTCAATACAAAATAAAATAAACAATTTATCTTATCTCAAAAGTTCACATCTCATCTCATCTCATCTCTGAAAATAAATGAGATCTAAATTCCTCATAAATAACTAAATTAAAAATTTTAATTAAATAGAATATAATATAAAGTCAGCATTCAAACACTTTTGATTGATCACAATCTCCTAAATGAATTAAAAAACTGCAGGCAAAAGAAAAAGGAAAAAGTTAATGAACCACGGGATTTACTGTTTACAAGAGGAATTCATTTGGTAGGGGAGAGACGTAAATGCATTGGGATTCATCGATCGATAGTCCATAATATATTCACATGCAGATATACGACAAAGGAGAATCAGACTATTAGTTGCAACTTTAGACTGAACTGCTGAAGTCAACGCTAACAATGATATCGTCAACGCGTACTCTCAGATCGTACAATTAGGGTTCGTACCTGATGCGAATGAATCAATGATCATCATTCTTTTTCTTTTTCTTTTTCATAGACCATCACTGTAACAAAACGTCGGAAAATACTATTCCCATAGACAGTTTTTACCGAAACTTCATATATATATATAAGTATTTTTAAATAGATTTATGTTTTGTTTGTATTTTTAAAAAATATTAAAAATATTAAAAAAAGGTTTTACCTTTCAGCGAGGATTTTCTATAAGAATCTTCTGTGGCCGTAACAGAATCTTTAATTCTCGAGGTAGTCATTTACAATCAGTCCTTTTTGTGGACACCTTGCGGACGAATAACAATAGGCAGAACACGTCAAAATTTGAAATAGGGACTTGACGAGATTAGTTGAGATAAACGTTATAAATTAAATAAAATGTTATTAAAATATATTTTTTTAATATTATTTTTATTTTAAATTTTAAAATAGTTAAATTATTTATTTTATTTTATATAAAAATTTAAAATAATTATAATAATTATATGAGATGATATAAAATCACATTAAAATAATTGTGAAAATAAACGATACCTCGTCACTTGCATCAAGCGATTGAACTAATCAATGATAAATATTTATTTAGCACATGGAGTTTGAACTTAAAATGTTAAGTAATTGTGAGACAAAATCCATATAATTAAATGTCAAAATACCATATATTACAAAAGAAAAATCAGAAAATCTTGATCTGATTTGTTGTTTTTAATCCGATAAATGATTGATACCTCTCTTTTGAGATGTCTCTATACTGGTTGACTAAGGTGGTGGTCCAGAGAGAATCCGATGCTTTGCTCTCAGAAAATGCAAGCCTTTGATGCTTCGCCCAAGGAAAAAAAAGGAACTTAGAAAGGGAAAAAAAAAAAAAAAAAAAGGCCAATTGCTCAATGCATATTACATTAGGAATAATAGCCCATTAGACTTTTAGTTATTACCTATAGGTTGCATCTCAGGATTCTCATTTTCTTGTTTAAATGAAATGAAATGAAATATTTTGTTAAAAGTTGAATAAAATATTATTATAATCTAATTTTTTCATATAAGTTTTGTTTTAAAAATTGAAAATTTTGAATTGTTTAATATATTTTATGTGAGAGTTTGTAAAAATTATAATAATTATATGAGATAAGATAGTTTGATTTTATGTAATCAAACCAGCATTAAAGATCCAATAAAAGTTGTTTAAGCTACCATAAAAAATGAAATAAAGTAAAATCATGGTGAGAAGAACATTATCATAGGTAGGGCTATGCAAGATTCTGAATTTTTTGACTCCGTCCGACTTCCGATCAGACTCTAACTCCGACGGAGTCGGAGTGATAAAAAACGGAGTGGCTTCGAATAGGGAATTGGAGCTCCGAACTCCGACTCCGATTTTTTTAAAACAAAATCCAGATGTAAAACGATGTCATTTTACATCTGGAATTTGTTTTAAAAAAAAAATAAAACGACGCCGTTCCACATTGTGGAACGGCGTCGTTTCATCATACGGGGGTCCAAAACGCAGGACCCCCCTTCCCTTCCCTTCTCCCTTTTTCGGTTCTTCCTCCTTCTCTCTCAAGTGACAAAATACCCAGATGTTTGAAGACCGGTTGAACCAGCGAATCCGTGATCCTCCACCAAGCCGCCTCGTTCCCTCTCTTCGTGAGTCTTTGCTCCTCCGTAGTGCGCGACTTCAATCCGAACTTCAGCCCACGGTGAGCACTGAGAACCCGATTCCGATCCGTAAAAATAAATTACTTGATTTATTTTTATGTATTCCGTTACTCATACAGCATGCACGTCTAGGTATTTTGTTGTGATTGAAATGATTTTATAGTGTAAATTTGTAGTAAGGAAATGTGTTTGATAAAGTATGTAATGTGTTTGTAAGTTGTGTTGTATGCATGCAATGTGTTTGATAAAATATGTAAGAAATGTTTGTTACCTTTTTTTTTTTTTCTATTTCGCCCATAATTGAATTCATCTTTCGCATATTATCGGCAATTTCTCTTTTCAACCTGCCATCATGATTGTTCCATGATTTATCATTGCCGAGATACACCAATTTTCTGAAATTTTCTGAAATTATTTTCTGAAATCACCTTTTTGGCTGAGATACACCTCTTTGGCTGAGATACACTAATTTTCTGAAATCACCCCAGGTGTTCTAAATTTTTTGAAGTCACCTCTTTGGCCGAGATACACCAATTTGTAGCACAAGAATCTCCTTTTGAACAACTTAAAAATATGAACTTGAATCTAGTTTCATTAGATCCCTAGTTAAGCTATGGTTCAAATTAAAAACCTATACTCTTTCGACCACACCTTTCTTTGAATTCCAACACATTTTTAGTTTTGTAAAACCAGCACACATCACACAATCAAGAGCATTCTACAACAAATCTCTAAAATGACTCGACTACTACAAAGAGAACAATGAAATTCACCTTCCTTCAATACCCAACTTGAAGTATAACATACTATTGTCTAGCTTTCCATTTAAATCGAAAACATACTCAAAGCTCCCTTCCTCCATTATCCAACAAATAAACATCCCAAGTATCATTTATTAGAGGACTGACCCTACATGCAAACTCACACATCCCTACCCCCAAGAGGTTTTGGAGAAGTTTGCAAGACTTAGGGTCAGAATGGATTTTAGAACAACGTTCCATCTATAGATTACCATTTGCCTATAATTACCATTTTCATTTGAGTATAGGCATGACTTCTTCCGTGGCATTATACTAGAAATGATGTTACACAGTAGAGATCATGTCCTAGTTAATCCCCCATATTATTAAAAGGGAAGAGAATTCTCTCTATTGCCATCTGATGTTCATTTAGTATTAAATTAACATCTTAGCATAAATAAAGAATACTTACTTTAATGTTGAGCGTAGTTTATTTTTAAACTAATTTTTTGCTTATAATTTATTTTTAAACTAATTTTTTACTTCTAATTTATTTTTAACTTTGTTGAGCCTAGTTTATTTTTAAACTAATTTTTTGCTTCTAATTTATTTTTTCAGATTCATTGACATTGTGATATGAATCCTAAACCTAGTGGAGATGATCGTCCACAAGGGGATGTGACGGATGGCAATACTACAACTCCTACACCGGTGGGTACTTCCACCCCTAGAGCCACATCTAGGGCAGCTACATCTAGAGAAGCTACATCTTGTGCGAGTAGTCGACTACCACTCCCAGTAGATATAGAGGATGAGGATATCTTTAACGAAGAGGAGGAGATACCCATTGAGCAAGATCAACCAGCACGGCCTTCTAAAAAGAGATCGTGGACATGAGAGCATTCCATCAAAATTCCTGGTGATGTTGCGAACCCAGTAGCAAGATGTCATTACTATGAGCAACTTTGTGGATGCCATTTGAAAAAGCAAGGCACCAGTGTGTTAATAGCACATTTAGGTGGTTGCCAACAATATAAGATAGCGAAGGGATTGATGGCCATTGATCAGACCAACCTCAGTTACCAAACTTCTACAGCCACTGACGATACATAGACTAAGAAATTGGTCATCCCTTAATACAGTGAGAAGATATTGAGGGACATGCTTGCAGAGATGATAATTACTTATGAGATACCATTTACCACGGTCGAGAAAAGAGGCTTTCGAAAGTTTCTTAACTTTGTTGAGCCACGATTTTTCATTCCATCACGGTATACAGTGATGTGAGATTGTATGAAGAGGCATGCGAAAGAGAATGCGGAGATGAGGAAGATGTTTATTACCACTGGCCAGAGAGTGTCGTTTACGACTGACACATGGTCGTCCATACAGAACGTCTGCTACATGTGTATCACAGCACACTACATTGACAGTGAGTGAATTTTGCATAAAAAAATTATTGGCTTTAAAGATATTGTGGATCGTAAAGGTGCATCCATTAGGGCGAAGATGAATAATTGTTTAAAGGACTGGAGAATTCGAAAAGTGCTGTGTATTACAGTTGACAATGCCAGTGCCAATGAAACAGCTATTGATTGGTTTAAGCGGAACACGACGGTGAGAGATGATGTGATTCATGCCCACGAGTTTATTCACATTCAATGCTGTGCTCATATCATCAACCTCATAGTTGTTGAGGGGTTAAAAGAAATTGATGATTCCATCACCCGAGTCCGCAGCATTGTACGATATGTGAGGGGTTCCCCTCAAAGGCTTGCCAATTTTAAGGAAATAGCAGAAGATCTTAAGATTAATTGTTCTAGTATACTGTGCTTAGACGTTCCGACTCGATAGAATTCTACATACATGATGTTGGATGTGGCACAGAAGTACCAAAAAGCATTCGAGCGGATGGAGGTCGAGGATGGGGGCTTGAGGTATGCTTTGTTGGAGCCAGCAGGACAGGGGCTCGGTGCACCGGACGCACATGATTGGACCAGTGTAAGCTACTTTATTGAATTTTTAAGAATTTTTTATGACATAACCATGCGGCTATCTGGATCCAAATATACTACTGCGAACTCATTTTTCAGCGAGCTCTCGGAGCTTCACTTCCATTTGAAAAATAGTTGTACTGACTCTGGTGGATTATTATCTAATATGACTATGAGGATGAATACCAAATATGATAAATATTGGGAGAATATTGAGAAGATAAATAGATTGCTATTTGTGGCAGTGATCCTTGACTCTCGATATAAGTTGATCGTTCTAGAATTTTGTGTCAATTTCGTCCTCGGGGCAGTAAAGGCTGTAGAGTTTATTAGAGTGCTAAAAAGTGATATTGATGACCTATATAATCACTACAGCAATAGTAACCAGCCTTCATCCGCAGCTAGTAGCTCCTCACATTCGAGGCCGACGGGGTCGACGGCTTCCTCAGGTGATACTGACCCATCTGTAGGGCTTAGAGGCCATTGTATTATACAGCAGTATAATCAACTCATGTCAACAAGGAATATTATGCATTGTACATCTGAAGTTGAACGATATTTTATGGAAGCTATCGAGGCACCTACTGATGTATTTCAGTTATTAACTTGGTGGAAAGTTAATTCCACCAAGTACCCAGTCCTTTCCCGTGTAGCCCTAGATGTGCTAGTCATTCTTGTCACTACGGTTGCCTTAGAGTCGGCATTTAGTACTGGAGGTCGCGTGTTGGATGCTTATCGGAGTTCATTGTCACCATCAACCGTGGATGCCTCGTTTGCACACAGAATTGGATAAGTGAAATGCCCATTGGACTAGATTCCGTTGGCGTGGATGCCGAGAGCTATATACTTGAATCAGGTAAGTTTATATGCTTTTAAATGATTATTTAATTATTTTTAATGTTTCTAACTTCTATTTTTTATGATTTTATAGATCTAATTGTGAACCCTAACATAATTACCGATGACTGAGAGTCTGATACAAACGCTCCTTAAGAGTTGGGAAGGAATTGAGAGAATTCCCTTTCTTGGTAAGAATCAAATTCTACTTTTACCGTGTTCAATTTTTTATTATCAATTTTTTTCATTTATTGATTGCAACTTTCTATCTTCATTTCAGGCATGACCAATAGACCAAAAAGCATTTGAGTGAAATTTGTGTTTAATATTTGTGTAGTTATATTTCAAAACTAAGTCAATGTTGTTATTACATTATAAATGTGATTGTTATAACTTATGGCTACATCATATATGTTATTTAGTTTTTAAACAATTGTATTTAAGGTCTTTTTTTTTTTTTCCTTTTATATATATATATATATATTTCACATATTTGGACTTGAGCTTTGGTGATCATATTTATGTAGTTATATTTATATAGTTACATTACATTGTGCTCGATCCGAGTAAAGACTTAAATAGGGACCCACCGCGTGATACTCTTATAATCTTATTTAGGCTGCATTGATTTTTATCTTTTTCTTTTTCATATTCTCCAATATTAATTATGTTTTTTGCAATTATGATTTTGGCCAATTGAGTCATGTTGCTTAAAACTTTTATTAGTATCAGATTTTTCATTCTTTTGTCGGTAGTAAAATTTTGAATCTTTTGATATATATGATAGTATTGGCGGCCCAAAGATACACAAACGTCCTATATACAACAACAAAACCAACGCCATAAGCCGACGTACAATTCAATCTGTAAGAAACGTAGAGAAATAAACGGTTCGATTCCGATCGGAAGTCGAAAGTCGGAGTTCAAATCGAAATTCGGAGTTCCGACAGTATGTCAGAGTCGAACTCCAACTCCAGTTCGGAGTTGGAGTCAGAGTCAGAGGGACAATTCGACTCCGACTCTTGTCGGAGTCGGAGGTCGGAAACGACAATTCCGACTCTGTCGGAGTCGGAGCTCAGGCCTAATCACATGGGCATATTTCCAATTGTAAGTCTGAAATTTGACCATTATTAATTTTTTAGTTGAATCTGAATCTGATATAGCAATATACATTATCTAGTAGCATTAGAAAACCAAAAATGGAGAGAGAGAGGGGGGGGGGGACTGAACTATCCCACAAAATTATTCTATATTACAATATAAATGACACGTCCGGTTACAAGATTGGGAAATGCTAAATCAATCGATAGCGTACAATATTGATGGGGCATCTTATGTTTTTTTTAATATTTTAAAAAATAAAAGAAAATATACAATCAGTGCACAGCATCCTACAAGATTTGATACTACACAATTTTTTTTATATAAATAAATAGATTTTACTACACAACCTCCACCATACTCCACACTTTATACTTTTTTAAATTTTTAAATTTTTTAATATTTTTTTGAATTTATTCTTTTTAAACTATTTCAAATTTTCTATTCACTATTCGTATAATAAATATTTGATAAAATAAAAAAATTAAAAAAATTAAAAAATATGGTGTGTAGAGTATAAGTGAATAGTAAGAAGTTGTGAAAATTTTTTGTTATCTAATATGTGACCAATTGCGGATCATATGCACAAACAACATGAATGATTAAAAAAAAAAACAACAACATGAATCATCCATGTTCCAACTTGAGCCTAGAAGATATTCCGGAAAGTCTTTATTTTGTTGACCTGACCAAGTCATTCGATGAATATTAATGTCTTCACATGATAAATACAACAATTTTCATCAATGTAGACGTTTTCCGCACCAAGAGTTTCATATATAATCATATAATTATTTGAATGGGGAATTGTTAATTAAGCTTTTGTTTGGATTTGAAACTCACATCAACTCATTTCATTTCATCATTACAATTTTATTAAATTTCCACATAAAATATAATAAACAATTCAAAATTTTCAAATCTCAAAACAATAATAATATTAAAAATAATATTATAAAAATATTTTATTTAATTTATCTAAAACTATCTCAACTTATTTCTGAATTCAAACAGGGCGTCGAATTTTCAATTCAAGCATCAAAATGTTGAAATTTGTACTTTTAAATTATAGGAATAGAGATTTTCTTCATATACAGCCTACCAACAGCTATTGGATTAATTATTATTTGTTTTTAATTGTAATAAAGGGACACCTATAGTGGGTACTCATTCCTCTTCTCTTAGGTCCTTAATGGCCAACTAGGGATTACACTTCATGGGGCTATTTACATAGCCCCTCCCCCATTTGAATGACTTACTTGCATCACAAACAAGTTATCTCTCAAATGGTTCTTTCTAATTCCGGTATTTAGGCTATAGAATATGTGGGTGTTGCTCTAGTATATTATTATGTAGCACACTCTACCATCGCCAGGAAGATTTTAAATGAACAAAAACGACGATGAAGAATCTGTAAAACAACTGCACTAGATCCAAAATATTTATAATGAGATAGTATCGCTTTCATTATGTACTTTGATATAATATTTCTAACACTAATCTTATTATTATGACTGAGCCTATTCTTTTTTTTTTTTCTGAAAAAAAGGAGGTGGGGGCGACCAGCGTAACTACCCTCCCTGGGCATGATCATAAGAGCCCCTCCCCGCTGTGAAATGTCCAGTTTGAACCATAGCTACTGCCCAGAAGGGCGAGCCCGTCACCACAACCCCACTAAGATGCCAGCTAGTCCAAGACCCATCCCATAGACCCTTGGTTAAGCACTACTACCGCAAGCGGTTTCAACTTACGTCTGACTCGAACTCCTAACCTCGAGGTTATGGAATACCAGTCCGTACCAACTGGGCTACCACCTTGGTGGTTGACTGACCCTATTCAATCAACACTACTTTCAAGCCTCTTTAATACTGTCGCATTGTCATGGTCCCTGTTTAGTGTTTGGTATCGTAACCAATTTTCCCAACTCGTTGAAAGCCCGCTCCATATAACAACTATTATCATCAATTTATCACAACCTCCGTTATCAATGCCGTGACATTCTAATTAATTGTATTTACTCAATTAAAATCTTAATTTTCACATAAAAACTCATTTAAAAAAATTAAAAATTAAATCAAGACTAATACGTTCCATCGTCCTATTAATAAACCTTTATATTATGTTTGTACACTATAAGAATTCTTAGAATTATTAAACCTTCCTATAATTCTATTCTAAAATATTATTCAAATAAAAAATACTTTTTAATTTTTAATTTTTTAAATTTGTTTTTAATCCTTACTTAATCATTGTTCAAAAATAAAAACTAATACAACTTTTACAAATCTCTAAACAAAAATAGTATTAGTAATTTTTTAACTTTATAGTATTTTTATTCGACTTTTTTTCTCTTATTTCTTAAAACCTAATAAAACATATTCACTAAAATCATTTTACTACTATTTACAAAATTATGAAATACTCAAAATATCCAAATATGCTTTTATTACTCTTTGCACTCAAAACTATCAAAACGACACATTATATTTTTAATCAAGATAAATAAAATCATAATTATTAGGACAAATGAAAAGGTAAGTGGCATGACGAAATATACTATAATGTACCGACATGGATAGTTTTGAGACACAGAGTAAACAACATTTCCGTAGAATACTAGGATATAACATTATTAGAAAATATTTACTTAATCATAGTTAAAAAAAAATATATCAGAACTCCTTATCAGGACATACAACATTTTTCCTGTACAAATACAAAATGGAAAATGTTGTTTCCAACTTTCTCGTGCGCTCTCTTGGCATGAGTCACCAAGAGAATAGCATGCTCCATCAGGCATATAATTAAGGGTTTTGCTACACAACTTCTTACTATTTATCCATACTCCACACTCTATATTTTTTAATATTTTTTAATATTTTTAAATTTTTTTTAAATTTATTTATTTTTAAATATTTCAAATTTTTTATTTACTATTCATATAAAAATTATTTAATAAAAAAATTTAAAAAAAGATAAAGTGTGGAGTGTTGGGAGGTTGAGAAGATTTATTGTATAATTAATAGGATGGCTCTACAGTCAATGTTGAAGGCTCCCGTTAGTATATTTTATCTATATATTTTTTTAAAAAATAAAACATCATTAAAAATATCTCCTTGATTATTAAGCGAAAAAAAAAAAATCTAATGAAGTCCAAGACTAGTATTTTCCTAATTAATATTTCATTGGTCCAACTGGCATGGGCCGATGATCTTGACGCATTCTTTCCAAATTAATGTCTCGTTTGTTTTTACAATTCTTCTCAACTAATTTCATATCATTTGATCATTATAATTTTTTTAAATTATGATATAAAATAAAATAAATAATTTAATTTTTTTAAATATTAAAATAAAAATAATATTAAAAATAATATTTTAATAATATTTTATTTTTATTTTTATTTTAATCTCAATTTACCTCATCTATTTAATCTCATCTATAAATACAAACGCGACTAGCCGCCTGGTAAATTCCTTACAGTCCAATTGAACGAGACAGATAAAAGAACCAAAAATTTGACCAGCTATATCTCATAAAAGATTTTTCCCTCATAAAAACCGTTTTCCAAACCTTATCGTTTGCCAGTGTCCTTGCCTGCCCTCCCTCCCCCTGCATCCCGACAACCAGAATGCTTACATCTCAGGATGGATGAAACTATGACGTTTTGCATCAAGAGAGTGTCAATAATGTGCAAGTTTGGAGGATTTGGTTTGTGAGAAGTAACGGGTGTTTACCCTATTTTGGAAAAAAGAAGGGGAAAAACTATTGTATTTTTCTCCCACAAATTTTCATCAAAACTTCATTCGGTAGCCTAAACAGCATAAAATTTGAATTTGTATTTCTAAACTCTAAACTATTAACCTTCAAATGTTAATCAGGATATAAATTAAAAATATAGATAATTTAGAGTAAAAATAAAGATTTTTGTAAAAATTTAGGGTGCTATGTAAAAAATGATAGTTGATTATAGGTGGAAAATGAAACTTGAAAAATAGAGTCTGGTGAAGTTTGAATAGTGAGTTAATATAAGATAAATTGATATGAAAGTTGAAAGTGAAATAAAATATTGTTAAAATATTATTTTTTAATATTATTATTATTTTAAAAATTTTAAAAAATTAAATTATTTATTATATTTTGATTGAAAATTTAAAAAAATTATAATAATTAAAAAAAATAAAATGATTAGATGAGTGTGATACATGAGTCTGGTTAAATGAAAGGTATTATTTACATTCTCTTTATGGGTTCTTTATTTATTTTTTAAATTATATTCCAGTGGTAAATTGAGCTCACTACTGACGTCAACAACAGACTCTACTAAGTGGTTTTAGTGGCTAATCTCCCAAGCCAGCCGTCTAAGAATGTACTAGTTCTGCTTCAGTGGCGTTTTATGCTTGTGAATAGAATCAATTATATATGTCTCGTTTGTTTTTGCATATCCAATAAATTGAGATAAAAATTAAAAATTAAATAAAATATTATTAAAATATTTTTTTAATATTATTTTTATTTTAAATTTTAAAAAAATTGAATTATTTATTATATTTTATGTGATAATTTAAAAAAATTATAATGATTATATAAGATGAAATAAAATAAACTAAATAATTTCGTGAAAGTGAACGAAGCCTAAAAAATAAAAAACCAAATTCTTGTCTTCCAGTGACATACATTTTCCTTGACAACAAACGGGATTGAAGATTAAGCTTGAGACCCCCCCTTTGATACCATCAAATGATTCCTAAATACTCATACTTATGACATCCAAATCTGTACAGTTACATCTTGAACTAGTCCAGCTTCCAATATATTATTCTAGGTGGTCAAATTATATATTAAATTCATGACAATTTTTTTAAACAAAAATACAATTTTTCGCCTTGAATTTTGTCATCAAGGCAACTGACGTGTCACATTTTAAGTGACTTTAAGTCTGAAAATTCAATAATGAAATCAATGATGAAAATTAACACTTTTTTTTTAAATGATTAAAGTTTAAAATATACCCCTATAAGAATAGTTGCAAGAGGCAGGCCACTCTCCATTGCGGTCTAGTTATCGAGTGTAACCATCCATGTCTGATTCACTTTCGATTACAGTTGAGCCCTCCCCCAAAGTTGGGCATCCGGTTTGGCACTCTCCTATGGAAGAAGCAAAAGGCAGTCGCTTGCGAGAATCTGCCATTAGGGCTGACACCTCTGCATCTGTGTTCCAAAAGGTAGCCATTAGAAGGGTAGCCACTGGTTAGAGATAGAATTGATTTTATATCAAGGCGCAAAATAACAATCTGGTATTAACCAAGATTTTCTCTTTTCAATCTTGTACTTGCGTGACCAGATCGTTGCAGAGATCTTGGGTACGTTCATTCTCATATTTGCAGGCTGCGGGGCTGCTCTTATCGACAAAATACAAACGCTAACGATTGTGGGTATAGCAGTTGTGTGGGGTTTAACTCTAATGGCGCTTATATATGCACTTGCACACGTCTCTGGTGCTCATTTTAATCCTGCAGTTACCATTGCCTTTGCTGCTGCCTCTAAATTTCCATGGAAACATGTGAGACACCTTTCGATACTCCTTTACACGTAACATTTTTCCATGTTTGATGTGTTTTTTTTGTTTTGTTTTTTATCTTGGCCTTTTTCCTGGACCATTGGATGTCGACTAAAAACTTGCCTGCTACTCTAATATAATATGTAGGTGCCAATGTATGTCTTGTCTCAATTGTTGGGTGCAGCACTTGCAAGCCTAACCCTCAGAGCATTGTTTCATGGCCAAGACAATACTCGTGCAGCAACGACTCAGTACTCGGATTCAACTACGGACCTGGAAGCCATCGCATGGGAATTCATAATTTCATTTATTCTGATGTTCAACATCTGTGGCGTTGCTTCTGATCACAGAGCAGTACGATGGTCTTCTCTGCATCAATTGCTTTACTTGTGCTCATATTTCACCATGTTCAGTCGTGTTGTCCTGTGACTTGTCCACTATCTCCCCCACCCCCCCAAAAAACAAAAACATAAAAAAAACTTGAATATTAATGTGTTCACGGACAGATTTGAATTTTTCTCCATTCCGGGATAGTAAAACTTTTTTAACTGACTCAAATCTTCACTGATAAAAACAGAACACAGGCCTCGCCGGAGTTGCAATAGGCGCTACAGTAATGTTTAACATTATAATTGCTGGGTAAATGAATTCCCTCCTAAAGTATTTCATCGTCCTTTTCTTTGTCACTGTATTTTCCCAATCACACAACTAACTTGTCAGATTGGATTGGCAGGCCAGTCACTGGAGCTTCTATGAACCCTGCAAGGACTATCGGCCCTGCCATTGCCTCTGGTGTTTATGAAAATCTTTGGGTCTTTATTGTAGCCCCTGTTCTTGGAGCCCTGGCTGCTACTTTGGTGTACAGCCTTCTCCGTGTTCCTGAACCAGAAAAATCTGAGAGCTTTAAAGGCATATGCAATCATCTTTATTTACATACTGATCCATAGATGCCTGCCACTTTCAACCAACGTGAAGTTCGGCATGACTCTTGAGTTACAACTCTTCGTGCACGATGAAAAATCCCCTCTTGTATGCTGAATTGCAATTCCTGCTAGGAATTGAGAAATGAAGACAAGGCTTATTCTATTTCCTTGGTTTGTTTTGCTAAATGGCCGCCTTTTATTTGTCTACTACTTTTAAAGCTAGATCAGTCACGAAGTTGTCAAGGCAGAGGACATTTGGTTAACATAAAACATAAAGCCAATATGATATCAGCCTAACTAATAAAATGAGAAAGCACAAACCGGTTTATTGGAGAGCTGCACATCCCTCTTATGACTCACTGTATTCTCCCCTTACAACATTTAATATACAGCATAGCTACATATATAATACAAGAAGAAAGGAGAGTGGCTAGCAGATGAGCTTTCTGCATCAACTTCGAATCTCATAAACTATAAGGTCAGTCAACTGAAAAGAAAAAGCCGGTGCATGATGTCAAGGATGAAGATCCTTTGCCTTAATATGCGGCTTTCCTATTTACGAAGAATCAGACTATCAGTTGCAACTTTAGACTGAACTGCCGACGTCAGTGCTAACAATGATATCATCAACGCGTACTCTCAGATCGTACAATTAGGGTTCGTCCCTGATGCAAATGATCATCATTCTTTTTCTTTTTCATAGACCATCACTGTAACAAAACGTTGGAAAATACTATTCCCACAGACAGTTTTTACCGAAACTTTATAATTTTTTTATTTTTTATTTTTTTTACGATTAAGAAAATATTTTTAAATGAATTTGTGTTTTTTTTTGTATTTTTTAAAAATATTTCAAGTGTTTAAAAAAATGATTGAAAAAAAAAAAAAGTTTTACCTTTCGGTGTAAGAATCCTCTGTAGCTGTAACAGGATCTTTAATTCTCGAGGAAGTAGTAATTTACAAATCAGTCCATTTTGTGGACATCTTTTGGACGAATTACAGCATGGCAGAACACGTCAAAATTTGGAATAGGGATTTGGTGAGATTAATTAAGATAAAATATTATTATAAAATATTTTTTAATATTATTTTTATTATAAAATTTAAAAAAGTTAAAATTATTTATTTTACTTTTTATAAAAAATTAAAAAAATTATAATAATTATATGAGATGATATAAAATCACATAAAAATTTAAAATAATTATAATAATTATATGAGATGATATAAAATCACATCAGAATAATTGTAAAAATAAACGATACCTCATCACTTGCATCAAGCGATTGAACTAATCAATGATAAATATTTATTTAGCACATGGAGTTTGAACTTAAAATGTTAAGTAATTGTGAGACAAAATCCATTTCATTAAATGTCAAAATACCATATATTACAAAAGAAAAATCAGAAAATCTTGATCTGATTTGTTGTTTTTAATCCGATAAATGATTGATACCTCTCTTTTGAGATGTCTCTATACTGGTTGACTAAGGTGGTGGTCCAGAGCAGAATCCGATGCTTTGCTCTCAGAAAATGCAAGCCTTTGATGCTTCGCCCAAGGAGGAAAAAAAAAAAAGGAACTTAGAAAGTAATAAAAAGAAGGAAAGAAAATTGGCCATTAGACTTTTAGTTATTACCTATAGGTTGCATCTCGGGATTCTCATTTTCTTGCTTAGAGCATTAGCATTGGATTGGTCAAATGCATCTTTAAATTTTAGTCAATATCACACTTTTTTATATTTGCATATTCTATTTAAATTCAATCCCCACATTGGATTAGCCATTTACTCTCTCTATAATAATAAAATATTATTAAATTAATAATTTTTTTATTTAATTTTTTTATAGCACATTTTATAATTCTACCAATTTAATATTAATAATAATTATATTCTAATTAAATTAATATTAAAAAAATTATATTTTTAAAAGTTATTTAATACTAATAACAAAAAATATTTGATTAAACTCATCAAAAACTCTATCTAAATTTCTTAATTATAAATCAAATAATATTTTTATTGGAGTGAGAAATTAATATTTTAATATTTTCTTAGAGTGAGAAATTATTATTTTAACTTTTGGTGAATCAATTTGGTTCTTCAAATTTGGCTAATCACTGTAGTTAACATCCAAATTATTTTAGAGATGCCCAATCCAATGTGGGGATTTTTTAGCACATATTATCTAAAATTTGGCCAATCTTTAGTTTTAGCCAAGCCAATGCTAATGCCCTTATTAGTACGATAACGGCGTTTGGTTAGGGTTACGTAGTTTAAATAAAAAGAAATGAAATATTTTATTAAAATTTAAATAAAATATTATTAAAATTTAATTTTTTAATATAATTTTTATTTTAAAAAGTTAAATTATTTTATATATTTTATATAAAAATTTATAAATATTATAATAATTATATAAAATGAAATAAAATAGTTTGATTTTATCTAATCAAACCAGTCTTAAATGACCAATAAACATTGTTTAAGCTATCATAAAAAAAGAAATAAAGTAAAATCATGGTCAGAAGAACATTATCACAGGGGCATATTTCCAACCGTAAGTCTGAAATTCGACCATTATTAATTTATTAGTTGAATCTGAATCTGATGTAGCGATATACAATATCTAGTAGCATTATAAAAACCAAAAATGGAGAGAGAGAGAGGGCACCGAACTATCCCACAAAATTATTCTATATTATAATATAAATGACGCGTCCGGTTACAAGATTGGGAAATGCTAAATCAATCGATAGCGTAGATTGATTGGGCATTTTATGTTTTTTTTAATATTTTAAAAAATAAAACAAAATATACAATCAGTGTACAGCATCCTACAAGATTTTATACTACAAAATTTTTTTCTATAAATAAATTTTTTAATAAGAAATTTTATTATTTTGTGATCATTTAGGTAAGTATCAAGTGTCTGAATTTCGATATTATCTAATATGTGACCAATTGCGGATCATATGCACAAACAACATGAATGATTAAAAAAAAAACACATGAATCATCCATGTTCCAATTTGAGCCTAGAAGATATTCCGGAAAGTCTTTATTTTGTTGACCTGACCAAGTCATTCGATGAATGTTAATGTCTTCACATGATAAATACAACAATTTTCATCAATGTAGACGTTTTCCGCACCAAGAGTTTCGTATTTAATTATATAATTATTTGAATGGAGAATATTATTTGAATGGAGAATTGTTAATTTGTTTGGATTCAAAACTCACCTCAACTTATCTCATCTCATCATTACAATTTTTTTAAATTTTTACACAAAATATAATAAATAATTCAATTTTTTTAAATATCAAAACAATAATAATATTAAAAATAATATTCTAACGATATTTTATTACACTAATCTAAAACTATCAAAACGGAACGAATTTTCAATTCAAGCATCAAAATGTTGAAATTTGTACGTTAAATTATGGGGATAGAGATTTTCTTCATATACATCCTACCAACGTATATTGAATTAATTATTATTTGTATTTAAATGTAATAAAAGGGCACCTATATTGGACACTTATTTCTTTTCTCTTGGAGTTATGAAGTGGCTTAATAGCCTTGATAGCTTGTCCTTAATGGCTCTGGGGGTTACACTTAATGACGCTATTTACATAGCTCCTCTCCCTTATGGATGATTTACTAGCATCACAAACAAGTTTTTTCTCAAATGGTTCTCTTTAATTTCAGTATTTAGACTATAAAATATGTGTGTGTTGCTTTCGTATCTTATCACGTATCACACTCCATCATCGTCAGGAAGAATTTAGATGAATAAAAATAACAACGAAAAATCTGTGAAACAACTGCACTAGATTTAAAATATTTTCGATGAGATAATATCGCTTTTACTACGTACTTTGATCTAATATTCCTAATGCTAATCTTATTATTATGACTAACCCTATTCAATCAACACTACTTTCAAACCTCTTTAATACTGTTGTCGTTGTCATGGTCCTTAGTGTTTGGTATCGTAACCAATTATTCCAACTCGTTGAAAGCCCGCTCCATATAACAACTATTATCGTCAATTTATTACAACCTCCATTATCAATGCCGTAACATTCTAATTAATTGTATTTACTCAATTAAAATCTTAATTTTCACATAAAAACTCATTTAAAAAATTAAAAATTACATCAAGACTAATACGTTCCATCGTCCTATTAGTAAACATTTATATTATGTTTGTACACTGTGAGAATTCTCAGAATTATCAAATCTTCTTATAATTCTATTCTCAAATATTATTCAAATAAAAAATAATTTTTAATTTTTAAAATTTATATTTAATCGTTACTTAATCATTGTTGAAAAATAAAAACCAATACAACTTTTACAAATCTCTAAACAAAAATAGTATTAGAAATTTTTTAACTTTATAATATTTTTATTCAACTTTTTCTCTCTTATTTCTTAAAATCTAATAAAACATATTCACTCAAATCATTTTATTACTATTCACAAAATTACGAGATACTCAAAATATCTAAATATGCTCTTATTACTCTTTGCACTCAAAACTATCAAAACGACACATTATATTTTTAATCAAGATAAATAAAATTATAATTATTAAGACAAATGAAAAGGTAAGTGGCATGACAAAATATACCATAATGTACTGACATTGATAGTTTTGGGACACAGAGTACACAACATTGCCGTAGAATACTAGGATATACTTATTTGTACAATGGACAGTGCTACAAGGGAGAAGTCATCAAGAAGGCCATTTGATTTTTTTTTTCCATATATATTTTTAGTACTCTTAAATATATATTTTTTAAAATTCACAACATTATTAGAAAATATTTACTTAATCATCAAGTAAAAAAAAAAAATCAGAACTCATTATCAGGACACAAAACATTTTTCCTGTACAAATACAAAATGGAAAATGTTGTTTCTCGTACGCTCTCTTGGCATGAGTCACCAAGAGAATAATATGCTCCATCAGGCATATAATTAAAATAGGATGGCTCTACCATCAATGTTGGAGGCTACCGTTAGTATATTTTATCTATATTTCTTGTTAAATAATTTGTTTTACATGTATTTTTTTAATATTTTTTTAAAAGTACAACATCATTAAAAATACCTCATTGATTATTAAGTAAAAAAAAAAAAAAATCCAACAAAGTCCGAGTGAGAAGACTAGCATTTTCCTAATTAATATTTCATTGGTCCAACTGCCATGGGCTGATGATCTTGAGACTATGTCTCGTTTATTTTCACAACTCGTCTCAACTAATCTCGTCTCATTTAATCATTACAATTTTTTTAAATTTTCATAAAAAATAAAATAAATAATTTAATTTTTTTAAATCTTAAAATAAAAATAATATTAAAAAAATATTCTAATAATATTTTATTTAAATTTTAATTTTAATCTCAATTCATCTCATCTATAAAAACAAACTATACTAGCCGCCTGGTAAATTCCTTACAGTCCAATTGAACGACACAGATAAAAGAACCAAAAATTTGACCAGCTATATCTCATAAAAACCGTTGTCCAAACCTTATCGTTTGCCAAGTGTCATTGCCTGCCCTCCCTCCCTCCCTCCGCCTGCATCCCGACAACCAGAATGGTTTCATCTCAGGATGGATGGAACTATGACGTTTTGCATCAAGAGAGTGTCAATAATATGCAAGTTTGGAGGATTGTGGCTTGTGAGAAGTAACGGGTGCTTCCCTTATTTTGGAAAAAAGAAGGGGAAAAACTATTGCATTTTTCTCCCACAAATTTTCATCACAACTTCATTCGGTAGCCTAAACAGCAGAAAACTTGAATTTGTATTTCTAAACTCTAAACTATTAACCTTCAAATGTTAATCAAGATATAAATTAAAAATATAGATAATTTAGAGTAAAAATAAAGATTTTTGTAAAAATTTAGGGTGCCATGTAAAAAATGATAATTGATTATAGGTGGAAAATGAAACTTGAAAAACAGAGTAAGGTGGTATTTAAATAGTGAGTTGATATGAGATAAGTTGAGATGAAAATTGAAAGTTAAATAAAATATTATTAGAATATTATTTTTTAATATTATTATTTTAAAATTTTAAAAAATTAAATTTTTTATTATATTTTAATTAAAAAATTAAAAAATTATAATAATTAAATAAAATGAGATGATTGGATGAGTGATACATGGATCTGATTAATGAAAGCTATTCTTTACATTCTGCTCTTTTATTTATTTATTTTTTAAATCATATTCTAATGGTAAATTGGGCTCACCACTGACGTCAACAACAGACTCTACTATCCCAAGCCAGCCGTCTAAGAATGTACTAGTTCTGCTTCAATGGCGTTTTATATCTGTGGATAGAATCAATTAAAGATGACTGTATTTGTTTTTGTAGATGAGATAAAAGTTAAAAATTGAATAAAATATTATTAAAATATATATTTTTAATATTATTTTTGTTTTAAATTTTGAAAAGGTTGAATTGTTTATTATTTTATATGAAAATTTTAAAAAAAAGTAATGATTATATGAGATGAAATAAAAATTTTTGTGAAAGTCAATTAGGCCTAAAAAAAAAAAAAAATCAAATTCTTGTCTTCCAGTGACTTACATTTTCCTTGACAACAAACGGGATTGAAGAATAAGCTTGAGACCCACCTTTGACACCATCAAATGATTCCTAAATACTCATACTTATGACATCTAAGTTTGTACAGTTACAGCTTGAACTAGTCCAGCTTCCAATATATTATTCTAGGTGGTCAAATTATATATAAAATTCATGAAATTTTTTTGAAATAGAAATACAATTTTTCGCCTTGAATTTTGTCATCGTGCCAATTGACGTGTCACATTTTAAGTGACTTTTAAGTCTGAAAATTCAATAATGAAATCAATGACGAAAATTAACACTTTTTTTTAAATGATTAAAGTTTAATATATTCCCCTATAAGAATAGTAGCAAGAGGTAGCCACTCCATCGTGGTCTAGTTACCGAGTGTAACCATCCATATCTGATTCACTTTCGATTACAGTTGAGCCCTCTCCCAAAGTTGGGCCGCCGGTTTGGCACTCTCCTATGGAAGAAGCAAAAGGCAGTCGCTTGCGAGAACCTACCATTAGGGCTGACACCTCTCCATCTGTGTTCCAAAAGGTAGCCATTAGAAGGGTAGCCACTAGAGAGAATTGATTTTATATCAAGGCGCAAAATAACAATCTGGTATTAACCAAGATTTTCTCTTTTCAATCCCGTTCTTGCGTGACCAGATCGTTGCAGAGATCTTGGGTACGTTCATTCTCATATTTGCAGGCTGCGGGGCTGCTTTTGTCGACAAAATACAAACGCTCACGATTGTGGATATAACAGCTGTGTGGGGTTTAACTCTAATGGCGCTTATATATGCACTTGCACACGTCTCTGGTGCTCATTTTAATCCTGCCGTTACCATTGCCTTTGCTGCTGCCTTTAAATTTCCATGGAAACATGTGAGACACATTTCGATACTCCTTAACACGTAACATTCTTCCATGTTTGATGTGTTTTTTTGTTTTATTTTTTGTCTTGGCCTTTTTCCTGGAACATTGGATGTCAACTAAAAACTTTCCTGCCACTCTAATATAATGTAGGTGCCAATGTATGTCTTGTCTCAATTGTTAGGTGCAGCACTTGCAAGCCTAACCCTCAGAGCATTGTTTGATCATGGCCAAGACAATACTCGTGCAGCAACGACTCAGTACTCGGATTCAACTACGGACCTGGAAGCCATCGCATGGGAATTCATAATTTCATTTATTTTGATGTTCAACATCTGTGGCATTGCTTCGGATCACAGAGCAGTACGATGATCTTCTATGAGTCATATCTGATCTGTGGCGTTGCTTCGTAAAGAAGCAAAGGATGAAGAAAAGCGTAAACAGAGCAATGCACGGAAGATGCTTGAGGAAATATTTCTTTGTAGATATTTCACTACACCTTTGTACAGTAATGACAGAGTATTTATACCCATTTACATATAACAGAATTTAATCAAAGAATAAATCCAACGGCTCACAAGCACTCAGTTTGTTACAATAGAAGGTGCTGGAATTACAGACATATAACATCCTTTCTTTGGACCTTCTTCAAGTGCAGTATCAGTAGCGCATTCTGTTGTGGGCAGAGCTGTAGTAGTGGACTGCACTGGTGCGTAGGACAGAGTAGCCTTAATAGCCCCCCGCGAGTCAAGCGGCACCGGAGAGATGGTGAGGCTTGATCGAAGGAGATTAAAGCGTGCTGTTGACAAGGGCTTGGTGAAAATATCTACTAATTGATCCTTGCTGGAAACAAATGAGACTTTCAAAGTCTTGGCAGCAACACGTTCACGCACAAAATGATAGTCAAGTTCAATATGTTTAGTGCGAGAATGTAGTACAGGATTCACTGATAAATAAGCAGCACCTAAATTATCACACCAAAGTGTAGGTGGAGAATTTAGGGTAATACCGAGTTCACCAATAAGAGATTGCAGCCAAATTAATTCAGAAGTGGTGTTAGCCACTGCATTGTACTCAGCCTCCGTAGAAGACCGTGCAATGGTAGGTTGTTTCTTGGATCCCCAAGAAATGAGGTGATTCCCAAAAAAGATGCAAAACCCTCCAGTGGATTTGCCATCATTAGGGCACCCAGCCCAGTCAGCATCAGAAAATGCAGCTAATGAAAGATTAGAAGAAGAGGAAAAATGAAGCCCATAATGAGTTGTGAGCCGTAAATAACGCAGAATGCGTTTAACAGCTTGCCAATGAGCAGTGCGTGGACTATGCATGAATTGACAGACCTTGTTAACTGCAAAGGAGATATCAGGTCTAGTGAAGGAGAGGTATTGTAAGCTCCCAACAACACTACGATAAAGATGAGGATCTTCAAAGGAGGATCCATCAAATAAGGAAAGTTTAGTGGAAGTGGACATAGGGGTGGAGACAGGCTTAGAAGTGTGCATGTTAGTGCGTTTTAAGAGATCTGAAACATACTTGGCTTGAGAAAGAAACAAGCCATGACTGTTACGGTGCACTTCTATACCCAAGAAGTAATGAAGAGCCCCTAGGTCTTTAACTGGAAAATGAGAACCCAACGCAAACAAAAATTCCATGATTAATGCAGAATTAAAACCAGTGACTATGATGTCATCCACATAAATTAAAACATACAAAGAAACACTGGAATGATTATAAACAAATAATGATGAGTCGGATTTGGACGCATGAAAATTCAGAGAAATTAGACAATTGCTTAATTTAAAGAACCAAGCCCTAGGGGCTTGTTTAAGGCCATAGATAGACTTACGGAGCTTGCAAACATGGTTGGGAAAATATGGATTTACAAATCCTTGTGGTTGCTACATGAACACAGCCTCCTCCAAGTCACCGTGAAGAAGGGCGTTTTGCACGTCCAACTGATGTAGGGGCCACCCAGATGAAATGGCAATGGAGAGGAGAAGCCGGATTGTCACAGGTTTGACAACTGGACTGTATGTCTCGGTGAAGTCAATACCGGCTTGCTGATGAAATCCCTTGGCAATGAGACGCGCCTTGCGTCGTTCAAGAGATCCATCAGCACGCCGTTTAGATTTCAGTACCCATTTGGAGCCCAGAATGTTGTGGGCAGAGGAGTACGGAACGAGATCCCAAGTTTTGTTGAGTAGGAGTGCTTCAAATTCGACAGCCATGGCTGCTCTCCACTTAGAGTATTTGTTGGATTCAGTGAATGAAGATGGCTCTTCGGGTATGTTTGAAGAGGGGTTTTCGGTAAGGTGCAGAGTGGGTTTCGAGGGAGGCCAAGGAAGAGTACCATTTGTACGATGGAGAGGTTTATGAATGTTGTTGTGGGCACGGGTGATCATCTGATGAGTGGAGAAGGGAGGAATCTGAGAGGATAGGGGAGAAGGTGCTGGGTTTTCTTCTCTTGGAGACGCAGATGAGGAATCTGAAAAATGAGAGACAGTAGGGTTTCGGGAGTCAAGTGGCTAGCTGGGCATGTGTAAAGGAGATGAGGAGTGGGCCGGATGAGGAGAGGGTGGGTTGAGTGAAGTAGGTGAAGTGGGCTGAGAGATGTGCACGGGCCGAGAATCAGGAACGGCACTAGGAAGGGCCGATGGGTGTGAGGGTAATGAAATAAACCAAGGGGAGCCCATGGTAGATGATTTAGAAGACTGAGGAGATACCGATTGTGTTTGATGAGGAGAGGTAGACTAGACTTGAGCAAATGGGAAGATGGACTCTTGAAATTGAACATCACGAGAAGTATATATTCGGCCTGAAGGAGAATGAAGGCATAAATAGCCTTTATGATCCGGGCTATACCTAATGAAAACACATGATTTGGAACGATAATCCATCTTGTGATGATTATACGGTCTCAAATTAGGCCAACATTGACACCCAAATGTTCGAAGAAAAGTGTAATCCGGTGGATGATGAAATAATTTTTCAAAGGGTGATTTATTTTGAAGTATTGGAGTTGGCATTCTATTTATGAGAAAGATTGAAGTTAGAAAGGCCTCGGCCCAAAATTTTTGAGGGACAGAGGCATGGGCCATTAGGGAAAGACCGGTTTCGACAATATGTCGATGTCGTCTTTCAACGGATCCATTTTGAGAGTGTGAATATGGACACGTGAGTCGATGATTGAGCCCAATGTCTTGAAAAATTTTGCAGAGGGGCCGAAATTCACCCACCCATCAGTTTGAACCGAGAGAATTTTAGATGAGAAATAATGTCGAACAAATTTAAGAAAGGCCAAAAAAATCGTGGAGACATCTGATTTTGCTTGAAGGGGAAACAACCATATATATTTAGTATTATCATCAACTATGGATAGATAGTAACGACACCCACTAGAGAACAGCACAGGAGCCGGTCCCTATACATCAAGAAACAACAAATTAAACGGCTGAGTAGAGGTAGAGGAAGATGATGGATGTGGAAGAGAGTGCGACTTGGCTTGCGGACAGCTTGAGCAAGGGATAAGATGTTGACTGCTAGTGGTGGGAAGCTGAAATTTACTTATAGTAAACAAAGTGGAACGCGGGTTGGGGTGACCCAAACAATCATGCCAAACAGATAAGGAGGTCCGTTCACCAATCAACGCTTGAGGATGAGAAGCAAATGAGGAGGGCGAGGTGAAGACATCAGTTGGGAGTGCATAGAGCCCGTCCTTAACGCTGCCCCGAAGGAGTTCCACCTGAGTTTGTAAATCCTTCACAACAATAAAATGAGAGTGAAATTCAAAATAAACAAAGTTGTCAAGACAAAACTATCTAACAGAGAGCAAGTTTCGGGTTATGGATGGCACATGTAGTTATTTATGCAGGAGAAAATTATGAGAAGGAGAAATAAGGTAGGCAGAACCAGTGTGATGAATGGGAAGGTTAGATCCATCCCCAATGCTGACTTGATCGGTGCCTTGATAGGACACAACATCCAAGTTGAGGTTTGCAAAGTCATTTGTGAAGTGGTTTGTCGCAGCTGTGTCCGGGAACCATGTGTTGTTATGAGCCACAGGTGAAGGAGCCATGGATGTGAGGTTGACAGCAAAAGGGATAGGAGCTGATGTCTGGAAAGTTTGGTCAAAGCGACGATAACATGTAGCAGCTTTATGACCAGATTTTAAGCATACCTGACACACGGGGCCACCACGACCACCACGTCCAGAAAAATGAGAAGAAGAACTTCCACGATGGCCACCACGGCCTCGCCTGCCACCTCGTCCGTTTCGTCCTCCTTGAGGTGGAGAAGTGCCATTGAAAGGTTGCCGAGAGGCAACATTTGCTGCAAGAGATGTACCAGAAAGTAGAGAGTTGGACTAGTGGGCAATTCGGGATTCATGATTAAAAAGATAGCTAAATACATGAGAAGTAGAGAGAGATTCAGGCCGAGTGGTAATGGAGGTAACCAAAGATTCATAGTCATTTCCTAATCCAGCTAGTATATAAATGATGAGCTCGGAAGAGGAAATGGGCTAGCCAGCAGTGCCTAAGGAAGCAGCAAGTGTGGTGGCTTTGTTGAAATAGGTGGATATAGAGTCAAAACCCTTTTTCATGGTAGCCAATTGAAATTTGGTTTGCATAATATGAGCAGAGCTTTGAGCCGAAAAAAGATTATGTAGAGTAGTCCAAACCTCATGGGAGGTGGAGCAACTCATGACTTGGACTAAAACAGATTCGATAAGAGAAGCATTGAGAACAGAAATGAGCAGTTGGTCTTGCAAGACCCAGGCCGTATAGGCGGGGTTAAGTTTATCGGATTTAGTGGTGGAAGGAGGTGGTGGGTTAGAACCATCCACAAAGCCGAAAAGATTATGACTTTTGAGGAATGGCACAATTTGTGCCTTCCAGAGTAGGTAGTTATCAATGGTCAACTTGATGGTTACTACATTTGTAGAGGAAGTGACGAGGGGTTGTGTGCAGGTGGGGGAGAAGAAGATGAAGAAGAGGAGTTTTTATCAGCCATAGGATCGAAAGAAAGAAAAAAAAAGTTGAGCTGTAGATGTTAGTCTGTATGTAGCTCTGGTACCATAAAGAAGCAAAGGATGAAGAAAAGCGTAAACAGAGCAATGCACGAAAAATGCTTGAGGAAATATTTCTTTGTATATATTTCACTACACCTTTGTACAGTAATGACAGAGTATTTATACCCATTTACATATAACAGAATTTAATCAAAGAATAAATCCAACGGCTCACAAGCACTCAGTTTGTTACAATAGAAGGTGCTGAAATTACAGACAGATAACATCCTTTCTTTGGACCTTCTTCAAGTGCAGTATCAGTAGCGTATTCTGTTGTGGGCAGAGCTGTAGTAGTGGACTGCACTGGTGCGTAGGACAGAGTAGCCTTAATACTTCGGATGCCTGTTCCGCATCCCAGGCTTAAATAACTCAGACGTTAGGCCGTTGGATTAAGTTACACGTGTACGTTTGAGATTCATTCTATGAATCTATAAATATATCTTGAGGTGAAGGGGGAAGGCCGTAGGCGATACGAAGCCGCTCAAGATGGGAAGGAAGAAGGTTATTGAGAGAGATAGACAAAGTTCAGAGCAACGCGATGGACGTGTTCAGAAGAGTCGTCGATGGAGTATCGAGTGTCAGCAAGAGTTTTTTTATGATTAAGAAAAATTCAGGATTTATCATCCAAAGTTATATCGTCATTTCAGAAGTTGTGTTATTCTCCAGCTTCCTTGAAATGTTCAGAAGTATACGAGAAGATTCGTAATTATCCTCGTAATTATCTCGATGTTCATGTCAAAGTTAAAGATTGTGGTGAATCTGGTGATTGTGACATGTTTAATGCAATTAAGAATAATTTTATATTTGTCCAAGGTTTTATCGACCTCTGGGCAGAGTCGACTTTATGGAGAGATGCAGTATTCGACATTACTGGTTATGTCGATGATAATCCAGGTTTTTTATTTAAATGTGTTAGTGAGATCTTCAATTTTAAGAGTCGATGTTCGACGAAAGGTGATCATCTAGATGATTCTGTATGTCCTACATGTTCTCCTAAACATCTGATTGTTCTTGGTCGTAAACAATCAGATATGACTCAATCACTGTTTAGTGATAAGATCAAGATTGTATATTGTGAGGAAGATAGTGGGCAGAAGATGAAGTGACGTCATTCATGACGTAACTTACTTATGTATTAAGTTTCTTATATGTTAAGCTATGAATAAAGTTTTTATTTTTTATTTTTTTTCGTCGTTAAAGTTCTTTGTCTAGTGGGCCTCACAGAGGCCCAATTGTATTAAAAGAGGGCCGAGCGGCCCAAGAGCGACTGGTCCATAAAGGCTACTGGGCCGTTAGGCCCGTTTCTTCAGGCCGTCAGGCTTTGTGTCATCCTTGCGCTTGGGGTTAATGCTTCAATCCACTTTACTGTGGCATATATGTAAGAAGACTATTATGCCCCTGGCATATTTTTAAAGTTCCTGAACAGTCGTATTGTCCACCATCCCCCCCCCCCCCCGGGGAAAAAAAAAAGAAAAAAAAACTTGAATATTCATCTGTTCACGGACAGATTTGAATTTTGTCCATTCCGGGATAGTAAAACTTTTTTAACTGACTCAAACCTTCACTGATAAAAACAGAACACAGGCCTCGCCGGAGTTGCAATAGGCGCTACAGTTATGTTTAACATCATAATTGCTGGGTAAATGAATTCCCTCCTAAAGTATTTTTTCGTCCTTTTCTTTTTCACTGTAATTTCCCAATCACACAACTAACTTGTCAGATTGGATTGGCAGGCCAGTCACTGGAGCTTCTATGAACCCTGCAAGGACCATCGGGCCTGCCATTGCCTCTGGTGTTTATGAAAATCTTTGGGTCTTTATTGTAGCCCCTGTTCTTGGGGCCCTGGCTGCTACTTTGGTGTACAGCCTTCTCCGTGTTCCTGAACCAGAAAAATCTGAGAGCTTTAAAGGCATATGCAATCATCTTTATTTACATACTGATCCATAGATGCCTGCCACTTTCAACCAACGTGAAGTTCGGCATGACTCTTGAGTTACAACTCTTCGTGCACAATGAAAAATCCCCTCTTGTATGCTGAATTGCAATTCCTGCTAGGAATTGAGACATGACGACAAGGCTGATTCTATTTCCTTGGTTTGTTTTGCTAAATGACCGCCTTTTTTTTGCCTACTACTTAAAAGCTAGATCAGTCACGAAGTTGTCAAGGCAGAGGACATTTGGTTAACATAAAACATAAAGCATAAAGCCAATGTGATATCAGCCTAACTGATAAAATGAGAAAGCACAAACCGGTTTATTGGAGAACTGCACATCCCTCTTATTACTCACTCTATTCCCCCCTTACAACATTTACTATACAGCATAGCTACATATATAATACAACAAGAAAGAAGAGTGGCTAGCAGATGAGCTTTCCGCATCAACTTTGAATCTCATAAACTATAAGGTCAGTCAACTGAAAAGAAAAAGCCGGTGCATGATATATATATATGGGGATGCTCGTTCAATATCCCATTGGCCAACAGGCTGTGCATGATACTCATCTCCACCTCCGAACTACCACTCCTCTTGTGTGTGTGTGTTCTCTACCTGTTGAGAAAAGAATCATTTAGAGAAATTTGAGAAACTTCTTTAGGAAATATTGAGAAAACACAAAAGGAAAAGAAACACGATTTTGATCTCATTAACACTTGTTTTTTTTGTTTTTTTTTGCATGGTGACCTTACAGAAACTTCAGCATATGAGAGTAGCTGAACCAACTACATATTGGCATCCACTTTCTCAAACTGATTAGCCAAAAGGAAGAATTGTTCAAACAAGAAAACCCAAATCGCAATCTGTTTATCGCTACCATGTTCAAAATGGAAATGAAAATTGTATTTGATAATACAAACGCTTCAAAAGTTCTTACCCGGTTTGAGATAGCTGTCTCCAATTAACCATTTGGTGAGACTGAGGATGCCTCTGCAAGTATGATGAACTATTTCCCATGCCATTTTCATTACCCACAAACTGCTCTGAGTAGCTAGAAGTTGAAGGAGACCAAACTGGAACTACACCTCCATCCCTTTCTCGCCTACTACTACAAGAAGATTCTGCTGTGGAAGCTTCAGAAGCACTCTGGAACACTATTGAAGGATCAGATTGCGCCAGATTGTCTCTTCGAACGGTCTGAAGAACCACTTGGTTTAACGAGTTTCTCATTGTTTCTTGATTTACATTCACATTTGTTGGCACTTGACCTCTGATATCTACTGCCACTCGAAGATCTGAAGAAGGTTCTTCCTCTTCCACTCTCACCAAAGAAGAAGTCATGCTTGGAACCATCTGATCCTCATAGCGGTGAACTGTAGCATGGGGGTTGCTTCTCACTGGCTCATGATTTTCCTCCATAAGTATATCTTGAGGAAAGGCAATTGGGGCAGAATCAGTGGAGTCACCAAGCCCTTCCTCGGTTCCATTTTCAATTGCAGCTCTTGAGGCTGCTTCTTGCTGCCACATCTCCAATAGTGCTTCTTGCAGTCTGGCTTTTGCTGCATCTATCTCTACAATGGGAAGAGGATAATTTGAACCCAGCTCAATTCCAGCAGCTTCGAGGACGGATTCTGGTGCATTCCATGGGTGGTGTATCCATTCAGTTGGTAGCCTGGCTAGTTCAGGAAGCCAACGTCTTACATATTCTCCATTAGTATCGAACTTGTAACCCTGAAACTGTAAGAAAATCATAACTTAGTTGAAACATTTCCTTAAGTCTATCATCCACAAGCAGCTCTGCTGCTAATGGTAATGCACAAGTCAATGTCAAAGTTGAATGATTGTATTCTCAGAGTTCGATATTCCTTACACTTTCAAAAAGGAGATCATTTTGAAAAGTAGATTAGAGGTCACACAGAAATCAAAGTTGTTGGAATCACGTGTAATAAGAAATATTCAAGAATATATGAGTAAATGACAAATTGTTTGGATTTAAGTATACTTTTGAACAAAACCAAAGATGACCGCAACTGTTAACTACATCAGTCCACACCTGTGGATTATCTATCCGGTCAAGTTCACGGCCATCGGGGAGAGTACCAGAAATATACTGCCATCCAAGAGCATCACTCTCAAGATCTGCATCTAAGAGTGTATCCCAGAAATACTTCATTCCCCATCTCCAAGGAAGTTGAAGAACCTTCACAAAGAAACTAGAAACCACCACTCGTATCCGATCATGCAACCATCCAGTGGCCCATAACTCTCTCATCCCAGCATCCACCAATGGATAGCCAGTTCTACCTTGTCTCCACGCCTTAAAGTAACCTTCATTCACAACCCAAGGGAAGTACTTGAGATGCCCAAGAAGTGGCCTTTCATGACTGTACGGATGGTTAAAACTCAAGTATCTTGAATATTCTCTAAGTCCTATAGACTTCAGAAATAAGTTGACACTCTCTTCACCAGCCTTGTTTCCTTCATTGGCCCAGAGAACCTGCTTGATACGGACAAGATGAAACACTTTCCGTACACTCACCTCCCCAAAATGCAAGTGGGGAGAGAGAAATGATGTTGTGACGCTATCAGCTTTCCTGCGATTTTTAGAATACTCTATTAGTGGTCCATTGATGAATATAGTCAAGGCCTTATCAGCATTGCTCCACCCTGGTGACCATGCTCGAGCAAGAAGTGCATTGCTTCCCTTCTCTGATTCATCTTCAAATGCTAATGCATCTGATGGGCACCTTGATACATTACCTAAGAAGGAGCATATTAACATAGTCATGTTAGCCAGCATGGGTGGGTTGCTACATTTTGAGATTTTCTCCATTGACGTTATGTAGGCTAAGCTGCTTTTGTAACTAAAAGATATAAACGTGATAAAGTATTGATCTTAGGGAAGACACACTCGAATGAAATTATTTTGCCTGCTTTTCTTCTTTCTTTTCCTATACTTTATGTGGAGTTTCAATCATCCTTAAGCTCTGTCACAGAAGCTATTTAGCGTTGTGGCAATAAGATAGATAGGACGTAATTGCAAGCATTTTAATAATATAGAGATTTGATTTTGAAAAAAAAAATTAGGGACCCCATTTGTACATGATATAAACTTCAAAAGAAACCATATATCAGTTTGCCCTAGAGCCTTTTGGGAGCTTTAAAACTAATTAGTTAGACTCTTACCGATGTTTGTAATACTCTCTCAATAACTTTTTAGTTAGAATTAAAAGCCGACCTTAAATATTTTGAATAAACACACTATACAATCCATTGTTAACCTATAAAGGATCCCATTCTCATAAACAGCATATAGAGGGAAGTTTAGGAAAAGATTTGAAAGAACAATATTGACCTGAAATTATCTTCTTAGGTGGGAGAAGTGGTGCCTCCGGATCATAAGGCATGCTAAGGCATCTTTCCCAAAAGGAGGCAAAAGTTGTGAAAGGGCGGCCATGGGCATCATTAACATCCCACGGTTCATACAGCAAATCCGAATTGAAGGAGTGTACAGCTATCCCTTGTGCACTTAAAACCTCCTTTGCCCGGTGATCTCTAACAAGTGACAAAGGATCTGAATTTTGAAAAGCAGAAAGTAGCCAGTAAATATTAAACGAAAAAGCTACTTTAGTTGACTTAACGACATAATTAATCAGATACTCGAGTTTATAAGAAGATCATAACTAAGGGTTGGTTTTGATTCAGAGATGAGATGAGATGAAATGGTTTTAAATGATAGATGAAAGTTGAATATAATATTATTTTTTAATATTATTATTGTTTTAAAATTTGAAAAAGTTGAATTATTTATTATATTTTGTGTGAAAATTTAGAAAAGTTGTAATGATGAGATGGAATAAAGTACTTTCTAAATCCAAACGGGACTAAGAATACCTTTTAGCATAATAGAGAAACCTTTTTTTCGATCCCTTTTCAATTAAACGATGAAACTTTTGATACTCAAAATTTAGTTATGAAAGATGAATGGATATAAAAGAAACAGGTTAATCTAGCCGATCACAGAAGAAAATATCTAAGTGATTATATCGTAACAAATAATCTTTGAATTTCTAATCTTGGAAGCTATCAAACATATAAACAAAAATTTACTTAATTTGATCATCCAAAAAGAACATGTTTCCATAAAGAAAGAAAAAAAAATATAAATTAAAGAAAAGAACAAGAATATTTAATACTAGCAATATAGGGTAACATTAGGGGAGACGAAACAGAAGAGAAAAGAGTTGAAAACAGACCATATAAGTGGTTGAAGAAGAGTTGAGTAGCACCAGTGGACTTGACAACCTCGAGTAGAGAAGAAATGGAGTCGGTGGATTTCTTGGTGACGAGAAAAGTGCCAAGGCTTCTCAAAGAGGAATCAAGGTGAGCCAGACTTTGCTTAAGCCACCACCTGGAGACCCTGCCTGGGTAGTAGTGACCTTCCTCCTCAGGTGCCCATATGAACACTGCAACCACAGCACCTGCTCTCACTCCAGCACTCAGTGCTGGGTTATCCTCTACTCTCAGATCTCTTCTGAACCAGACTATGCTACACCCACCACCTGACATCTCCCCCTTCCCCCCTAAAAAAATAATAAAACTTTTTATTGGAATTATATCAAATCCCCCCCTCTCTCTCTCTCTGTGTTTGAGCTCACCAGGGTATTGGAATTAATCCTTGTCTTTTGCTTTTTCCCTATAGTTTTTGGTATTATGAAGAGGGAATTTTGGGCCATAAGCAAGAATAAAGCTCAGTTCATTTTAGGGTGGATGGGTTGGGCACTTAGCTTTTGCTTGTGTTTCTGAAATGATCATATTACTCTGTTAGAGTATAATTTGAATCTATTCAATCTCTACTATTTACATTACATTCTAATTTTTTTTTAATTTTTTTTATTAAATATATTTTTATATGAATGGTGAATAAAATATTATAAATAGTTTAAAAAAAAAATTTAAAAAAAATTTAAAAAATATTAAAAAATATTAAAAAATATGAAATATAGAATATAGGATGAATGAATAGTAAAACCCAATTTCTATTTATTCATTTTCCCAATTTGTTGGGTGAGTTCCCTTTTTAGTCCCTTTTAGACCAGTTGCAAGTTTGCAACTAAAAGGCTCTTTGCGAGAGAGAGAGAGAGATTTGATTGGAGAAGGAATGCAGACGAGATTGGCTAGTGGGGATACGAATTGATTGGCAAATTGCAGCCACAACTTTTGGTTTCTAGCTTTTTTATTTTTATTTTTATTTTTATGTTTTTTCTTATCCTACGCAACAACAAATCCTACCCACCTCTCTAGTTCCTTCTGTTTGGCAGGGTGGAAATTTGTAAATTGAAAGCTAGATAGATTTTTATGCATTATCTTCTCGTCTGTATTTTGAAGCCATTAGGGCGCTCGTAATCATTTTATCACTGCACCGCCTATTAAATCAATCTCCTATTGTCGAATAATATTTCTGTTTTTTTTTTAATGCAGAAATGACATGTTTGGTCTTTAATATTATTCATCCACCTCATCCTGTTTTCCATCTCTTCTCTTTTCTTTTAGCTTTGCTTTTGTTTTTGCTTTTGCTTTCACCTGATTCCAGTATACTATTTTGTAGGGGTGAGCAGTGGGATCTCGCCTCCATCCGCCCTATTTGGAACATCTCATGCAGGAGCAAGGGGTGGGTTGATCCAAGCGGGGCCCGCCCCCCACTCCGCATACTTTTCCTTTTCAATACAAAAAATTATAACTTTTAATATTTATATAAATATATTATATATAAATATATGTAATTTGTTAAAAATTTAAATTTAATTTCAAATTAATAGATTATTTTGACCTCTTAAGTCAACCATTATATTACCTTCATCTTGCACCATGCGGATAGCATTCTTACTATTTTATCATTTAAGGACCTATAAGAAAAATGATAAATACATAATATTTTTTACAATATATTTCACAATCATGTTTTAAAATAAAAAGTATTATTATAAAATATCATATAAAAGGAACACTATTTCACAAAAATATTCTTATTTTACATCATGTATATGTCTATCATTACTCTTAAAATAATTATTTTATTTTAACCTTGGGTTTGCGCGATATTGGAAGGGGACAGCCGGACAAGATCCATAGAAGAGATAAGTATGCTGACTACTTGGATTTGGCCTTTTTCCATTGAGGTGGGCCTCTGCTCCTTTTGTTTGGGGCTCTTCATGTTGCCAAGATTCCTTTTATATGTCACTGTTAGGGTGATTTATGATGGGGCTCTTGTCCCTCCCCTGGCTGCTCTGACAAGCCGTACTGTTGTAGTTCAGGATTTTCTGACATCAACTAATATAATTTTTAAAGAGATTAGTATGAGTCTTAAGATTAATTTAATTATAAAATAAATTCAATAAATTTTATTGAAACATGAGTGCTGCCTTTTTTTTTTTTGTATTTCTAAAATAACTTTGCATCAAAGTTTAGATCGAAGATGCGAAAACATAATGTGATATTTGTAACGAAAAAAACAAAACGGTACATGATTCTAACTTTGATCCCAATTATCTCCTTGGTCAATGGGCAAATTTTTAGTAGTTGCTATCAGGAGTCTGAATCGTTCACGTTAATCAGTTATCTTAACATCATGTATGACATAGACAATCACCGTCTAATAATGTTCTAGATCCTTGACTAAGTAAAAGTAACACGAGAGCCATCACTGGAGGCTTTCGCTAGTATATTTTATATATATATTTTTTTACTTTTTACATATTTACTTTACATTTTTAAATATTTTTAAAAATAAAAAAATTCTAACAGAAACCCAAAGAGAAGAGTAGTATTGTTCATACAATAGAAATATAAACATTTTTCACACGTGTAGTGTGGGGCTCATGAACCAACGCTGTTAGGGCAAGGTGGTTCAGATCTAAAAAATTTGTGGTAAGAAACCCCATACATATTGTGATTAGAGAGTCGCAGGAATAGCACTGCATGCGACTGAGGGAGAAGTTTGGATACTGAGTTAAGATATCCAAACAACTCCTAAAGCTAGCGCGCTTAAGTAGTGTATGAGTTTTACGCGCAAGGCAGATGGTTGCGAAATAGTCACTATTCAGTGGCCCGTATTTTCTAATCATGTAGATAATAAATAAATATATATGGTCAGTTCTCGATATAAGTATTTTACTGGAATAATCTGGTTGCTTCAAAACTATCCATTCTTTCGTAAGCATAAATTATGAAAATTCCATTCAACATCTTGTAGGAACTGGGAATTGATTTGGATTTTGAGTTAATCAGATGAGGTGAGAGTTAAAAATTGAATAAAATATTATTAAAATATAATTTTTATTTTAAATTAATTATTTATTATATTTTGTTTGAAAAATTAAAAAATTATAATGATTATATGAGATTGATTAATATAGTTTTCTAATCCAAATAAGGCTAATTGGCCTGAGATTTCAATTCAAACGGAAATGTTTGGATAATGAATTGAGTTGAGAAGAGATGAAAATTAAAAGTTAAATAAAATATTGTTATAATATAATTTTTTAATATAATTTTTGTTTTAAAATTTGAAAATTTTGAATTATTTATTATATTTTATTTGAAAGTTTGAAATTCTTTTTAATAATTTAATAAAATAAAACGAGATGAGTTTTGAATCCGAACAAGAAGGAAGCTCATTTTTAAGCCTAACACTGTTGTTTTGAATTTTTTGTGTTATAAAATGATACAACATATGAATTGGACATAACAAACATCATCTACTACTAATGTATTCCAAAATCAATTACTAAGAAAATGACAACGGACCAAACATATCAACAAGAAGGATATTTTAGATATTATCCGTACAAGATGACTCTGGATTAAGGCTACATTTGGATGTTGAGCTCAGCTCAACTGAGTTGAGTTTTTATGAATAATAGTGAGTTGAGTAGTAGATGGAGTTATGTAGAACCTATCTAAACTGAGTTTAAAATGTATTTAGATGTTAAGATGAGTTTAATACTTTTTATGAAAAATTAAAAAAGGTTGTGGATCCCACGTATAAAGATGATTTAAGTTGAAAAAAATTATGAGTTCCACGTATAAAAAGATTTTGAATTGTGATGCGTTTAGTAATTTGAGAGTTAGATGTTTGAATGTTAAACTCAATTTAAAATTAGATTAAACTTAACTGAGCTCAGCTGAGTTTGAGAACCAAATGCAGTCTAAATGTTCTAGTTCTATTTTTGAGATGGTGATGGATGAGAAGCCGTATTTTAGAAGTTATAAAGATTTTATGTGCACATTTTTTCGTATTCTTTTGTACACTTTATTAATATAATTGGCTGCATCCTATTTTTTAATATAAAATAAATATTTTAACCAATCATATCAATAAAATACATAAAAAAATATATAAAAATGACTGTACTTAATATAACTGAGCTAAGGTAGCATGCCGAAGTTGGAGGATCTTAAATTAAATGATTGGTATAATAACCTGTGCTTCCATACGTACTTCTTATTCTTTTTTTTTTTTTTAAGAAAGGAGGACAATACCTCCATATCAATAAAATACATTAAAAAAAATATATATAAAAATGACTGTACCTAATATAACTTAGCTAAGGTAACATGTCGAAGCTGGATGATCTTAAATTAAAGGATTGTTATAATAACCTGTGCCCCCGTACGTACTTCTAATTTTTTTTTTTAAGAAAGGAGGACAACACCTTCATATTTTATTAAAAAATCCTCACTAGGGTGGAGGAATCACCATAATTACAGCAATAAAATATGCCCCAAAAAATAAATCCCACCAGGCCTCCCAATTCTCCTAACGTCTAATATAAAGTAAACCCATTCTATCCATATGTATAAGTCCTTCAAACCTCCCCAACAAAATTTCAAGTGACGCCACTCGCCCCATGTTTTGATAAAAAATCAGCAATCATATTAACTTTCCTCTACACATGTTAAAAATGAATATTTAGAGAAGAAATAATAAATTGTGATTCCTCCTAAAAATTCCACAAATACCAGAATTTAGACATCCCTATTGTAAACCAACCTATCACAACACTAGAGTCCGACTCAACTAACACACGTCTCTGTCCCAAGTGATTCCAAAGATGAAGGCAATCCACCAAAACTCTACATTCTCAACTAACGCATCCATACGTACTTCTGGTTCAAAACCATTGAGCTCGACAAGTCAGGGCCTGTTTTCTTGCAAGGAAACTGACGTGTAAGCCTTATCATTCAATATCTTGATTAATATGCAAGAGATATAGATATATGCATGTCTCTAATTAATGTCATCGAATTATTGAGTTTGAGATTTCGGGATTTTCTATTGGTCTAGAAGTGGAGATTGAATCTGGTTTTATTCAGATATTATATATGAATCATATATATTATATAACACAAGCTTATAGACTGCGTAATGTGTGGATTGTTGTATATGGGAAAGAGAGATTTAGAGAGAGACCGGATTTTATAATAGAAAAATTCGAAACGGTTTATAAGATTGTTTATTTGACGAAACAATATAAAAGTTGAAATAGTATATTTGAGTATTGACTTAAATCACTTTATATATTTGTATATGAGAAATGGATTGAAACTTAAAAATTATAATAGTTCATATTAAAATATAAATATACATAACAATCTGCGCATTACGCGGGTTATAAGCTCGTATATATAAATATATAGATATAGTTTTAACAAAATAAATTTCTTTTACGCAATAAAAATAAAAAATTTAAAAACAAAGCATTACTTACTATTTATTATTTATTATTTCTAAACTTCAAATTTTAGATTGGACAAAGATGAACACATAAAATTTCTGATTACAGAAATTCATCGATTTCAATATTGAAGGCGTAATTTTTTTTCCCTTTTTAACAAATTTATTCTTTTTTTTTTTCCAATGCTCAGTCGAACTGGCATGACTTTGCAATTTTTGAGGGACAGACCATTGCAACTTTCTATGTAATCTACTCTTTTGAGAGACTAGCATGACTCTTCATGTAATCCATTCTTTTGAGAGACAAACCATTGTAAGGTTGCACTTTATAAACCACCGCTTGACTTTATATTTTATAGTGAAGTTGAATAGTAGGGATTGAATGCCAAATCATTAATTAGAATTTGACTTTGATATAATTAAATAGATATATGCAAGTTTGTGAAGTTGAGATCCAGTTTAAGTAGCAAACTTCAATCACAGATGATCTGGAAATCATTGATCGTTTGACATCGAAAAACTATTCATTGATCCGAGTACGATGTGTGTGCACGTCTAAAACAAATTTTTTAAAATAAAATTAATTTTATAATTTAATGTAGAATTTTTAATTTATAAATTTATTTTTATAGAATCTATTTATATTTAAAATATTTCAAAAAAAAAGATAAAAAAAAAATTAAAGATAATTTATAAATTTTATTATTATTTATAAATTAAAATGATATCAACTTTATCTCTCAATCCAAACCGGATCTTAAGACATAAAAAAAAAAAAAAAAAAAAGGATAGGAGGATATATAGTCATAATTGTGGATTTGAAATTCATAAAATGCAGGTACATGTGCGTTGGCTTTAGGGTTCCGAAATCGACATACCAACAGATATAGTAGCAAGATTCGTCCTTTTTATTACTCCGTACCGTGCAGTCCAGAAACTCGTTGACATTTTTAAAGCAGAAAGAGAACATGGTTGATTGGGAAAAAGACGAAGTCGTGAGAGTTTGAAGCAACAAAAATTCTAATTATCATTTTTATATTACACAATACGAATGATTTTTTTTTATTTTTATTTTTTTCTTATCAAATATTTAGTTTATGAATAATGAGTAGGAGAATTTATTTAGTTTAGCAAGAATAAAATAAAAAATAAAAAATAATAAAAAAATATTATATGTGGTATAAGGATGATGAATAAAAATGCCCGTAAAGCAAATGATTAGAGCTTCAAGTGTAACGCTCAAAATTATTGTTAGTGCATTTGTAATTTTTTTTAATGTATAAAAAAATTACATTTGTGTGTTTTTTTTATAATATTTAAAAAAACACAAAATAAAAATCAAATGTACTAGAGTAACACTTGATGGGATTTACCATCAAAGTGGCAGCTCAATTGGTACGAACTGGTATTTCATGGCTTTGAAGTCAAGAATTTGAGTCAGAACATAAGTTAAAACTACTTACAGTAGTAAAACCTGACCTTTAGACCATAGGATGAGGTTTGAACTAGTTGGACACTTTGAGGATGCCGTGGTGACAGACTCGCCCTTTGGGCAGTAGCTATGGCTCAAACTAGATATTTCACATTAGAGAAAGACTCCTATGGTCAAGTCTAAAGAAGCTTACTACGCTCGTCACCCCTACCTTCTCTTTTGTAATATAAATAAATAAAAAAACTTAAGGAGATTTATTAGCAACTGCAGCACCAAAAATAAATGTAGGCACATGTGATCACGTGGGTGTGGTCCGTCTGCTTCTGTTTGTAAGCGGGCAAAGCATACTGCACCTGCTACTGCATTAATAATTTGTCATGGGACTCGAGGTCCCCTCTTATTATCAACCACCAAACAACACTTTCAATTTGTGTTAAACCAAGCAACCATCCCCCCATAAACCGCTCAATATTAAAAAAACAAAAGAAAAATATTCATCCACTTTCCAAGCCCCATATGCTTTTTACATGTACAGTAAAGGGATAAAAAAAATATTACGACTTTATTCTGGAAGTGGTAATTAGGATGGTTTTTTACTCTCCTGTGTTTTCAGGACGGAGATTGGATGAAAAAGCTCCAGCTTCGTTACTGGAATCAAGGTTGGACGTTGTTGACATCTCAATTAAGGATTAAAGCTGCGGCAAGTATTGAAAAGTAAGGCTCCGTTTGGATGTGAGTTTGTTATGATGGTGAGAGCTTAAAGTTTAATCAAATTAATATCTAACAGTCATAAAACTTTTAAACCAATTGTTGAATTTTTAATAATTGATATCAAAATAAAAACAACGTCACCAGTTCAAGTTACGAAGTGGCCTTTGTATGGACATAGTGTAAAATCATTTAATATTGATAGAGAAATGAAGTTGTCAAAAGGAAAAGAGCTATCACTGAGATCGTGTCAATATAGTAAGCTGCTGTGAACGTTGGATTCAAAAGCGTGGTAATGTTATAATCTTGAAAGTTAAAGGTCTAACCAAATTAATATCTTATAATCCTAGAGGTTTTGGATTAATGATTAGATCTTTAATATATTAGTATCTCATATCAACTATGAACAGTAATGAAATAATAATAAACTATTTGTGAATAACAGTAAATAATTTGTGAATAATAATTAATTATTAGAAATTAATAATAAAATAGTTTGATAATATTTGTATTCCCAAACATAACCTAGTAATTTTTGTGTTAAATGGGAATTTTTAAATTTTTTGTGCAGCCAGTTTTTCCGAGGAGAAGCTAATGAAGTACCCAATACGCCATTATAATTAATTAAACGGTCATTGGCAAAGTTTTCCCAACATGTGGGTTAGAAAATGTTCAACGTAATTTCTAATTCTGGGGCCGCGCCATCTCTGTTAAGAGAAATTTTATCTTTTTTTTTTTAATTTAATTTAATTTATTTTATTTTATCTCTAACCACACCTATAAACGATACATTTTATGTTATTGTAATTATTTAATTAACTGATAGATGAAATCAATAAAATGTATCATATAAATAAATATAATGAAGAATGGCAACATATAAGTTGAAGATAAATATTGGTCATTTATTAAAAAAAAAAGAGTTCTAACTGAATAATTTTATATATAACAGTGAAGTGCGTAAACATCATTTAATCGTTTTGAAAAAAGTAAAATTTACTATTTAAAAATTAATTTTTTTTATATAAATTTAATATTTTATTCACTTTTTTTAAAAAAAGTACGCAACAATTATAAATTAATGGTTGCAATATCTTTTTTCGTTCTAGCAATGGTGGGGCCACTAGGCTAATCCGGCTCCGTTTGACAAATGTAGGCTTCAGGGGCCTGATTTACAAGCCCAAATTTTCGGACCGGACTCGGACCAAAACCTATTTTGCTACGGAGTTGAACTCATTTGGGTCAGTCCAAAAGAGTTCAGAGCCATTGTCTGTTTAGACCGACTAGTATTCAACCGTAGGCCTTTTGTGAGGGCTATTTCAACCGATTAAGCCCAATAATTATGTGGTATTAAAAAAAAAAAAAAACTAAGGATAAAAGGTATTTGCACAAAACTTCCCCCTTTCGAGTAGTACCGTATAGTTCAAGACCTCGGAGAATCCGTACTTTACTTCGTTGGGTGAATGTGTAAACATTACAAGAACAAAGCTCAGAAAGAAAAAGAAGAAAAGCACATATTTGAGGTTCTCTTAACTAGCTGGTTTAGTCATGGTAAGTGAGTGAATTTTGTGCTTGGTGAAGAGTAATATTGATAATTGACTACGAAGTCAATAGAGGAGAGAGAGAGAGAGAGGGGTTGGGAGCTGGTCCTTGCCTTACACACATACATATTATATGCAAGCATTAAGCACGACGTTAAATCTAGTTCATGTTATCGTATTATAATAAGTCCATTTATATTACATATATATATAGAAGTGCTACAGCCACAAACATATGTAGTAAATTCACAAAATACTTGTACTATCCGACATACTACATCAAATTACGACAGTTTATGAATTTATTTTTATGAAATCTTTTTGTGTAATATCGTGATATGGATCCATTAGTTTTGTGAACTGCATTAACCCATGTTCCTAAAGCTAACAAAATTATAAAAATTAAAAAAGAGAAGAAAATGACAAATATCCATGATTCTCATTATAGAATACATATCTTTATACATTAATTAATGCATAAATTTGTTAAAATCATTTGTTCATAACTGTCTCTGTCATATTTAATCATATATTAATATACAATGGCAAGTTTGATTCTTATATGACCACTCAAATCAAAACATCTCTTTCTTGATGTTCCACTCGGAGCCATCTTTTCCATGTTGTTGCCACCAACTCTATAATATTTTACTATCGCATAATGGAGTCCCAATTCATACATCAACATGTGTTATACATACAATATTAATCGTATAATAAATTATACATGAAAATCTTATATATTGACATGATCATTGCCATGCCACGATGGGAAACTTTGGGTAGCATCCAACAAATGGGGTAGGATTAGGTGGTGAATATATATTTTCCTCCGTTTTAAATAGTGATATATGTATATGTATATATATATATATATATATATTTATATATATGGAAGGAGAGGCTTAGCTAGAAACCTAACCATATCCTGTTTTTCTATGCTGCTTTGACAACAATGACCACTTGACCTAAATCATTCAATTAATTATATAACTACCCTTAACGCAGCTAACAGCTCACAAAAGATACAAGTAACTCGTTGAGTCCATTGATGAGATATCGACGTGCGTGAGAAATTAACTTCATTATGAAGACTTTATTGATCAGTTAATTGAGTCAATTTCTTGGAAGAAAAGAATGAAATACTCTAACTGCTCACAATAGAAATGAGATCAGCCTTTTTGTAATTTACATGAATTTTCTTCAATCCTAATGATTGCATATTCAAATTATCATCCTCACCTATTCGATAGGGATTGTCGTCATAAGATAATGATATATATATTATTGTTGATCTATTGATAAAAATTGGAAAGCAAATCAAGGGAGTACTCATGTGTAAAAATTTACCCAATTTGAAAGACTGTAGAAAGAAGGCACAAAAATGACTTCAGTACTAATCGTCTCCGAGTTTTCCTACAAAGATCAGCACCATATGATCAGAAATTATCCAGCTAGCTAGCATGCATGACCTCTTCCATGGAGTACTATATATTGCAGAAAGGACTAGCTAGTACCATTCCTACCCAACGAAGATAGACCAATAAACATTCGAACAAGGTTGAAAAGTGATAAAAAAGAAGCGGTTAGGCTCGAGCTAGCGCACGCGAGCGAGGCTGATGACAAGTCAAAATGTAGCACCTGACAAGTTTGATCAGTACTTTCTCCTTAATTCTTGCAACGGTTATATATGATGCCTGGCGCCCTTTGTGCATCGAGTGTTGTCCAAGAAATTAATTAACCTTAAGTAGGGGATATTTTGGGTAATCTATCTAGATCTCTCTCTAAGGAGTACTAGAAGCGAGGATAATCAGGACACGTGGTAGAAAATTAATTAATGCTTTTTGGAATCACGTGCACCATGTTCCAAGCTGTTGCCAATTGACCTTTGTAATTTGTCTGATTCCCAGGTTGCAACTTACAGTATAGGTCATATGCGATTAATACTTCTATCAACTTCTAGAATTGTTGCTTGTAATTACTCACAAAGTTCACTATAAATGGAATTTCAACGAGATAATTAATCATTGTGCATCGATCGTAAAATTAGGTTTCATGTAAAGCTATGCTACTGAAGGGGATGGGCTTCCAATATTCCAAGCCTACTGCATCGCTCGCTGAATGAAAGATCGATAGAAATATGGAGCAAGTTCTTGGTTACATTACCAACGATTACAACGTAAAATAATACAGGAAAAACAAAATTCGTGCTGCGATATAAGGCCATTTATATAGTTCTCTGCTCATATATATTATAATCATCCAACATTTTCCATATTTATTCATCAACCTGATCACATTTTCTTTAATTTATCGGAACATTTCTAAAACTCCTTAATTCCCATAGACCAATTAAATTACAAATCACAGAGCAAACAAATAGCAATACAATCATAAATACTGGGCGCCCGGGGGTGGGGGGGGGGGGGGGGGGTTGGTTGACATGGAGTAGATCTAGTTAGATCGTATGAAACAAACAAAACTCAAAAGTGAAGATAATACAATCAGAAATATACAAAAACTATATATAGGGATGATCACAGGTAAATATCATGTGTCGTATACATGCATAGATCGATGCACTCGTGTAATTATGACGTGAGCTAGGTTGCTGTGCCTATATATATACATGCAATAAGCGTCTATTTATTGCTAGAATAGACAATACGTACGTAACCACAACAATACATGCTGATGCAACTCCAAACCTCCCAAACTGAAGTAATTAACTAAGCAATCTCATGCATAGTAGGATCTTCAAAATATAGTTCAGACCAATATGAAGAAACTCCTCCTCCATGGCTAGAGGTACTACTACAGCTGGCATCTCCAGGATTGCTTATTGACGTCTCATCGGTCATAGTTGAAAGAACAGAAGAGGGAAATGGGAAAACCAATGAAGATTGATCATCGGGTGGGTTATCTCCTTGGCTGATCATTGCAAAGTCAGAACCTTGGCCCATCTCATTACCATGGAAAGATGTTTGAAAACTGAAAGGGACTTGTGGGTCTGACAGGTGAGCTAATAAGCTTGGGTGGTGGAGTGGTTGAGGGGTAACATTTGCAAGTGAAAAAGAGGCTGGGTTCTCATTTTGTGATGAATTGAGAAGTGGATTAATTTCTTTGATAGTGGGAACTGAATAAAACAAATTGACAGCCTCCATATCTGTGATGCCATTTTGGCCATACGAGTTGGTGGTCATCGAAGTGGCGGATTGGACAAGATGCTGTAAGCATTGGATCTTCACCAGCTGGACAGCTTCTGCTTGTATTCTCAGGGCATGTTCATCTAAGGAGTGATGCTCCATCAGGTCTCTGAGGTTAGCAAGAGCTAAAAGATGGGGGAGGCTAGAAAACAGGTCTGTTCTTGGTTGGTGGGTCATTGGATCAAAACCCATCTGAATCAGCTTCTTCTTCAAATGCGTGTTCCAGAAATTCTTGATTTCATTGTCAGTCCGGCCAGGTAGGTGCGTCGCAATAGCTGACCATCTTGTAAAGCATCAATGCATGCAGATAAATATAAGTTTGTGGTAACAGAATAGCTAGCAGAGTTAATATTGTTGATACTTATATATCTATTAGTTTCATAGAACGTCCAGGAGTTGAGAGAGAATTACTTGTTCCCAAGGATGGAATGGAGATGTAGAATAGTCTGCTCCTCATCTTGAGAAAATTTCCCTCTCTTGATATCCGGCCTCAAGTAATTCGTCCATCTTAACCTGCAGCTCTTGCCGCATCTGTTTAGACCTGCGAAGAGAAAAAAAGGCAGATATGAACAAAGCCCTTGGGGAGAGAGAGAGAGAGAGTCGGGTCTGTAATTAAAAATATTAAACCTGCGAGCTTGGGAAGCGCCCTCCAACTTCCATGGCCATGTTTGTGGATGTACTGGACAAGCTGTTCATCTTCTTCAGGAGTCCAGGGTCCTTTCTTGAGGCCATTCTCATCACAACAAGGAGACCTCCCCATTCTGCCCCCCTTTGTCTGGCTAGATTTGCTTTCGTTTTGCTGCTTCCCTCAGTTGCAACATAAACTAGGGCTTGCTATATATTTAAAAGAAATTCTGGTGGTTGATCATCTTATTTAAATAATCTCTGATCTCCTTTTCATTTGGTTGATCAAGATTGAGACACTCTCCCACCTGCTTACATAACACGAGAAGCCGGCCCCTCTTGCATGAAATGACGAGTATATCCTTTCACGTATTTCCATGAATTTCTTCAGCCGACACGAACCGGTTCCTAGCTAGGCTGAGGTCCGAGGAGAAAGCAGGTCTGCTAGCGGGCTGTTCTTTGACATTGGAAACTTATAGCATCTTGTAAGTTTTTAATTGATGATAAACGAACATTTCTTCCAAACTGATCGATCGCTATCGGAGAGCAGGAAATTCCAGCTCAAATTCAAAATCAAAGTAAGTGTCCAATTTATTCGCAGTTTATGCCATGAATACATTTTCATGTAAAAAGTACTTTTGGTAAAATATAGGAAAGGAGAAGACAACAGCTTGTTACGGTGTTTCATTTTTAATTCCTGCATTAAATTATGCTCAAATGCTGGAACTTTCAAATCGGATTGCGTGTACACGTGGCTCGTCCCTACTTGACAGAGGAACCCATTCCATGCACGCAATACGCAACTATTTCGTCATTGTTTGCATGGCTTCAAACGACTTACGTCTTACATTTTGGATTTACGAGGCACAAGGGATCGGATTTTTTTTTTAGGCAAATTTGTTATAAATTGGAATAAAGACAGTAGCTACAGAGTTCCCAGGAACACTAAGGATATTGTTACTAATTAATACTTGTTTATTATGTCTCGAATAGTGTTTTTAACATATACGTACGTGACACAACCTGCACAATACAGGCGCTAATTACATGATATAATCATATACATAAATACACATATTTTTGTCATTAAAAATCATATATTAATTTTTAAAAACATGACATTTTAAGTCGATGAAAGTTCTCAAGAATTATAAATCTGATCGTTTTTAGTCTATCAGGCAATTCGGGTGTAATATCTCATTCTGACTAATAAATAATAACGGTATATCACACATTAATGTTTGGAAATGAAAATGTTTGCACTTTATAATGGTTCAAAATGAATTCCAATTATATTATTGACTAGTTCTTTTATAATATATACATGTATGTAACCTGGGCCTTCTTTGTAATTTTAACATCGGAGGCTTAACGTGTACATCTCCCTCTTATGGATTAATGTACAAGCGGAAATAAACTATAATATATATATTTATATATTATATTGATCTTCAGTACATTTCGTTTACCATGAAGGTGCAATACTTTTTGACGAAAATGATGCATTTACTAAAACACACGCATATATATATATATATTAGAAATGTTTGGTTTATAATTTTTTTATAAATTTAAATTTACAAATTGACGTGACTTGATCACTTATACATTAGATTGTTAAACTCTTTTTAATGTAACGTATTATATCGTTAAGGTTGTATTTAGATGTTGAGCTGAGTAGAGTTTTTTATGAATAATAATGAGTTGAGTAGTGGATGGAGTTATGTGGGGCCTATATAAATTGAGTTTAAAGTGTGTTTGGATATTAAGATAAATTTAATACTTTTTATGAAAATTTAAAAAAGGTTGTGGGTCTCACGTGTAAGAAGGTTTTGAGTTTGGATAAGTTTAGTAATTTAAGAATTGAGTGTTTGGATGTTAAACTGAGTTTAAAATTAAACTGAATTTAGCTGCGCTCAATTGAGTTTGAGAACCAAATGCAGCCCTTTCTTGTCAATTTACAAGATTACTTTTGTAAAATGATGGTTTTGTAGACCTAGCATTTATATATACAAAGTTAATAAATTGCTAAAATCATGTTTAATTCAACTTTGACTGGTAAATATTTTCTCACGAATATTTGCCCGGATTGGCTCGATCAACTTCCACATCCCATTGCAGGGGCGGTCGATGAAAGTTAAAACCACGTTTAGATGATCATAATTTGAAGCGATCGAAGCCAAACCCGCACTAGATGTTTGTCAACGCTACATGCTGGAATGCATGTAGCTTAAACATCTTGCCTTAAACGCTAAATCAAAGCAGGTGGATATGAAAAAATATGTAAAAAAATGAAAAGAAAGAAAAGGAAAGAAATGACGCTAGCAGGGATATTTTTTCTTTAAGACAGAAGAGGATGTGATGTTCCATTAATTCGACGGAGAGGGTAGGGCAGTTAGGGGAATTAGTTGGTGGAGCAGACGCCCTAAGCGACACTAGTACGTACCATTTGTAATTTACAAGCTGACATTCTGTACACGCTTGAGAATACTTCAATGGCATTTTTTGGTGGCTTGTCTTCATTCTCCTTTGCTCGTATATAAAAATTACTTTCCCCACGCATGCATGTCATGGGTATCCTTTTAATTTGATAGTAAATGAACTAAAGTAAAAGGTTATCTGGTCTTGTAGCACAAGCCAGTGTATATAAATTAAGCATGTCAGATCGTGCGCGTATATAATTACCAACCGCAACCAGTCAAGGTTTTAAAATTGTACGTACGTATAGAACCTATCTAGATTTTCGAACATCAAATCTTACCTATCATTTCTTGTTAATGCGTATAATTGTAAGACCAAGAAAGAAGAAAAGAAAAGACAAACGAGTCTGTAACTCTGTTCATTTCTTATTTGTATCATACAATGGCAGGGGCAGCCATCTGGATTCTGCATGCAGGGTAAGTGAAGTTATTTGAAAATGGTGGTTAAATATTCCCGTACTAAAACTAGTAAAGTTTCAAACCTAATTTCTTATTTAATTGTTCTAGTGTCAGCGTCAAATGACAACGTCAGAAAGAGGACTGAGGACTATTACTCATGAGGATCAGGGCTATTTTCCAAGCGTTTCTCTCTCTCTCTCTCTCTCAGTCATGAGCATATGCTGGAAAACCCTCATTTTCCCACATACCTCCTTGAATTTGTTAGTAAACGGTTACTAATCAAACACAAAGATACTCGGAGATTTAATTTTGTCCTTAATTCAGCCAAGGCTCGATTCCTTGTCGGGTGGACCATACGTTTGAATAAAAGAGTCTATGATGTCAGATAAATTGTAGTGTTCAGATATGTTAATCTAAAATAATAATCATTGTTAATTGTGGTGTCAGCTAAACAACTGATTTGCTTGCTTCAATTGGTTTCCAACCAACACATCTAAAACCCAGACTTTATGGCCATCTACTTGTTCGCCTACTCGCGCCACGTTAATGTCGGCCTCTTTTATCTTCATGATACAGATATATTAATTTCTCACATAAAACACCCTAGTCAGTACTACTGCATGTATCGATCGAAGTAAAGTTTTCTGCCTGTTGAATTCAAACGAACCACCTTGGTGTCTTTGCATGGGTTATTATTCTTTCATCGTTAAATTTTAGGTGATCAGACTCGTTGTGTACATAATTTTGTCTCCCAAATTTGAAACTCAGAATGGCCATATATAGATATCATATGTCAGATATTGTAAGAGGATATATATATATATAATATGCATGTATGTACGTATGTATTCATCATGCATGCATGCATGGGTGCATAAATTTAATATATGGTATATAGAGAATTCTTTGCGAGATCGATCAGTAACTTGTGTAATTAAGTGCCTCATGGGTAACCTAATCAGGACTTTGCAAGACTAAAGAAATCACTAAATAATATAACTGCAGACTTTTAGTTACTTATGATAGCTCGGTTTAATATATAATAGGGTACGCCTCACTCCATTGATCAACGACCATGCCCATGATGCCAGTAATTGGTTTATTTATTTCAGAGAGGTTGGAGCTAACTAGATCAATTCAGCTAATTAATTAATTATCTGATGATAAAAATGCTCTATATAGTATGCATGCATGCATTTTAATTTTATGTTTATGGAACGATATTACGCATGCATGCATGCATGTATATATATATATATATATGCCTGTTATAATGTAGATTTTCACGTACGTGGTCTAGTACTACATGTTGTGCATGTGTGTGTGTGTGTGAAGTCTCAAATGAAATATTGTCTGATTGGGTAATTAAAATTCTAGCTAGCCTCGTTATTATTTCATCACTTATTCCTAGCTAGCATTGAAGTTTCTTCTTTGACCTAAACGAAGATGATCAGGAAGAAAATTGATGACAAAAAAGACTTAAATGGCGAAGAAAACAAAAAATAAAAAACAAAAAACTAATTAGGAACACGCAGCTATTATATGTACGAGAGGAATTATGAATTTAAATAGACTGCCCAATAACCCAACAATTAATTGTAAGATTTATACATATATATATACATATTGCGAATCATGTCGTGTATATATATATATATATATATATATGTATATATTCTGTACGTAGTACTATATATATAGTACGCGTAGAGCACATGATTAGAAAAAATCCTCTCAAATTCGGGTGGCGACACTAGAACCTAATTCTAGTGTACACTTATATTCTAAGCTAGAATCCGCGGTTTCCCTTGAACGAAAATATTAAGGAATTAATTAATCATGATTAATATATAGCGGATATTATACGTACGTTATTAATTAATGTCACGGAAGATTAATATTAGATATGGAAAATTAAAAGAAATATATATATATCTACGTATTATATAGCTAGGCCAGTCTTACTTATATATATATATATATATATAGCTAAACGGAGATCAATGGTAATATCTAGCTACAGACAATATTTCATATTTATATTTAATTGATCTTGATGGAAGTCTTTGTTCAATCGATCGAGATAGCGCCATGAGTCCACGCGCGGCCATTTTTGAATAGTAGCTACCCACTGATTATATATATATATATATATATATGTATATATGTGTGTGTATGTATGTATATATCCAAATCATCATGATTCAATTAGGATAAGTAACCAGATCAGAACAATTTCTTGACCAAATTAGTCATGAAACTCTCTCTCACTCTCTCTCTCTCTCTTTCTTTCATGTGTTTTTGTTTTTTTTTAAAGATGTCTAAAAGGTGATAGGCCTTAGACGTAGCTCGGTCTATGTAGCTAGTAAACGACTGCAACATATATTACGAGTATTTCCTAACAGAAAATATTGCAAATCATGCATGTGATTAGCTATATATAGTACTCTCTGATCAGAGAGATCATGATCTCTCTCTCTCTTCCAACTAATGATCACTCCATTATTAGTAATTGAAAATTTGAACACTTGAATATCACAATTAGTTGGGTATATGCATGGATCGATCACAGCAATAGATTCATGAGTACGTACGTGTCCCCCATAATATTTGGCTGATCATGATCATCATGATCACTGCTAGCTGTACATTGTCATCAGGCCAGCCAGGACAGCTCAGATTTGCCATTTCACCTACATATCGTGGGAAGAAAAAAAAAATTGTGGAGATATTTTTGAAAAAAATAAATAAATATAAAATTTATATAAAAAATTAATTTTTTAATAATAGACTTTACTTTTTTTAAAAATAATTGTGTAATGCTTACATATTTTATAATTATATGTAATATTACTATAAAAAAATGGCAAAAACATTCAGTATACTAGCTATTAAGTTTCTTATATCTAATTCTCAAAAATTCATATTAATTTTGATTCGGGATGTAAGTGCTAATTATTACAATAACCAAATTGAAATACGATTAATATTGCTTGATCAGCATTAATTAGAAATATGAGTGTATGAGTCTGTTTCACGTGTTGTGGTAGTCAAGTTTGAAGCATTAATCATAATAATATTATCTTTCCAAGGAAGGCAGGCGTACGACAATTAAAATGGATTGACCTCTCTTAATTGGTCGAAGTCACGAATTAGCTAGCTGCCTCATATATCCAATACATCATGATATATAACAGCAAGGAATAAGAACACAACAAAATTTCCATCAAGTATATAGCAGTACCCAATAGCCACGAGCCATTCCAACCACTTGCAACAACCATATATATAACAAGCAAAACCAAAACAATTAAGCCAGCTCACTGATGGACAAAAGTACTTGACTTCACAATTAAACGTTTGCACACACAGATCGATCTATGGCCGACACCATATCTATATATATATAATACATTAATATTAAGATACATGAAAATGGACGTTGCAGTAGAAATTCATTAGTAATTAACAATATTATAAATTGCATGCAGACTATAGATCACTAGATGGAAGACATATATATATAGCCATTCACGTTTGAAAAATTTGTGGAAAAATAAGGCTATGTAGTTGGCAAGAATCTGAATTGTCGTTGGTCAAAGTTCAAACAAACAAAATCAAAAGAGTTGAAGACAAAATCTGACGATAAAAGGAATCTGCTAAGATAGTCATGATTATATATACCTTAATCTGTTGGCATTTATGCAAAAGATTATATAATGGAAGTAAATATATATAAAGAGCAGCCTAGCCTCCATATATATGGCTAGCTAGCTAGCTAGCTATTCTTGTGTTCTAGAATTACTCTTTTTTTACCGAATCTGGATGGGCAAGGGCTATATATATTGAAATGATCAACTTACCACTAAATAACAATTTGTATATAACTATATAATAAAATAATATTACTTTATATTTTATTTTAATTTTTACTTTTAATTTAATGTGTTTAAATTTAATAAAAAATATTATTATATTTAAAATTGTCTACAAGTTGTGAATGGATTGTTAGCCTATCACTACTCTATGTATATATATTCAACCTGCCTAATCTCTTTGACAAGCCATCTATCTAGAACGTCTCCATCCTCAAAATCATAAAGTTCCACACCAACTGTCATCTAATTAATTGTCATTGTTGATGAACTTTAGACCTGTATATTATATTCATTAATAATGTATTTTCTTAATTACGAATTATTAAAAACCAAGAAACTGTTTGCACTAAATTTGATGCGAAGAAAATGTAGGATATAAACAGGCCCAGGCCTGCTTTCAATCAAGCGGTCCATGCCATTACTCACAGGCAGCTCAGAAGGTATGCCTATATAATCAAAGCCATTTATATCAGCACTTTAGGATGTTGAGTTTTTTTTTTTTTTTTTTCTTTTTCTTTCTAAAATTTGAAGATCCTTTTACCCTCCACTTATTTATCCCTTTTTGGGGTTAAACAATATGAAATTCATTTTTATCATTTTTCTAAATTTTATTAACTCCTTAAAACAATACGAGGTGGTGCAGAGACCGGTACAGAATTGGACCTATCTAGAGCATAAAAATTTAAAATCAACATAAAATAGATAAACAAATTGAACCTACAAAGATTTTTATTGTCAAAGAAAATACAGAAATACTATAGTTTTGATAAACAAAATAGAAAGATATATTGGGCCTACTAATAAATATTGAACAGGCCCACTATGGTACTTACAAGTTAGTGTATTGCAAGGATCGGTACACTACACTTAGGCTGTGTTTGGTTTTTAAACTCAGTTGAATTCATCTGAGTTTAGTTAAATTTTAAGTTAAATCTAACATTCAAACACCAAACTTTTAAATTATTAAACTCATCCAAATTTAAAATCTTCTTACACGTAAGACCGCAATCTTTTTCAACTTAAAACATATTTATACGTGGGACTCATAATCTTTTTTAATTTTTTATAAAAGGTATTAAATTCATCTTAACATTCAAACACACTTTAAACTCAATTTATATGGGCCCCACATAACTCCTTATGCTATTCAACTCACTACTATTTATAAAGAACTCAACTCAACTCAACTCAACATCCAAACACTGCCTTATTCAAGATGGGCCGAATGCAAATGCTTTTTAAATCAAGATCGAGATGAAGGCTTAGTTCGAGTTTTGAGAATATATCAATTATTCTCATAATACCTAATTATTATTTATTATTTTATTATTTACTTTTTATTATTAGTTATTGTTATTCTATATTTTATTATTATTATTTTATTACTATTCACCTAATACCTTAAAATATATCATTAAAATTTGCAGTCTCCAAATACATAGAGACCATACGTAACATTGTCATTACTAAAACGCAATCGAAATCGCGCAGCTGTAGCTCAGCACTGGACTGCAGTCCCCAAATGGGAACACGTAGCATTGCCGTTACTACACAACCGAAATCGCGCAACTGTAGCTCAGCACTTGGCTGCAATCTCTAAATAGAGACTGTACGTAGCATTGCCGTTACTATAACGCAACCGAAATTGCGCAGATGTAGTTCAGCACTTGACTATGCACCACGTGGCAGAATAGCTCAGCACTTGACTATGCACACGTGGCAGAACGAATTAAAGATGCACCTAACTACTAACTACTTGCGTTCTGCATCGCGCAAAAACCAACGCAGATTTCCATTTCCATGGCGTCCTTCTTCTTCGTCGTCGAGTTTGGCTCTTTGGGGTTTTACACTCACGATCTTCAAGGCTCAGCCGCTGCAAGGTAATGGCAAATGTTGCCGCACTCCGGTACTCTCTGGTATGTTTAGCCGCAATTCTAGTGGTTGTTTGGGTGACCACCAAGTCTTTCAAGAAAACGGTGGCCACGTACCTGGTCGGTGTGCTTGGAATCGCTGGGGTGCTCCTACCCGATTGGGCTTACTTCGACCGCGATTTCTCAAGGTGGACTTCTCCTGTTACTGCACAAGAAAGGGCCTCTCATATTGCTCTAAGATCTGGATCAACAAGGTTAGTGTCTAGCTTCCATTCATTTCTTAACTGGAGTCTACAACTTTTTATTCTTTAAATTCAAGCTTAATTTATTGTAGCATGTTACTCTATTTGGTTGCTGAGAAAAATCCAAAAGAAACCCGGGTATTGGAGACATATTCCTTTGTCTAAATCAGACGTTAACTTGTACAAAAATCACAACACGTACATCGAATTTGCCCTCGAAAGCCTCTTGACTTTCTTCCTGGCCTTCGTTCATGAAGGCACTCTTAACAATTATTTCATCGTTTCTTTCTTTGAATCAAAATAAGTTGACCAAAGGACTTACTTCTGTGGAAAGGTTCTTCTTTATGTGTATGATCTAGGGCTAAACGAACCTTTTTGGTTTTATTTTTTGTTTCCCTCCTAGACTTTTTTTTTTTTCCATCGCGGGTCCCAACCCCATTCAAATCCATCAATACGGGGCAACCACCAAAGTCCCATTCAAAACCATCAATACGGGCAACCACCAAAGTCCCATTCAAAATCATTACCTTGATAAACACCTTGCTATTCGAGTAATTACCATCATTTTCAGTCCCCCACACTCTCAGATCCAATCTCAAAAACGTCACTTGCAACAGCAACCCCATTTAATTTCCTCCCGAACCACCAAAACATCATCCACACGGTTACATCATCAGAGGCTCAATCGACCAGTGAGAGACTGCGATCAGCACTGAAGCATGATCTAATGACTACTGTGGGAGCGCAATGGTGAAAGTTTTTTTTTAAAGGGAGAAATTTACACTCTCCCAGGACTTCAAGAAGTAACTGGCGCAGGTCGGTCGTGAAAATGATGAGAAAAACACGTCCGTTTGTTTGGGGTGTCATACGGTGATACGCCATGGTGTGGATATCCAGGAGAGACTTAAATAACCATCAATTGAATGGCATGCAGCAAAGAGGCAATTTGAACACCAACTTATGATTGTCTTAGCTACTATTTCATCAAACGTTTGACGTCCGTGGCTATTGATTAGCATGATGCACGGAAAGAGATGGTTGCTATCCCTGACATTGTGCGCGCAAGGTCTTCTAAAGAATTGCACTTGGACCGTTGGGTTGTTATTTGAGACCGTTAGCCTTACTCATTAGCCCATGAATTTAGCACAGTTTATTAGAAAACCATATAGTTGAGCTCATTTTCTTTGTATAAATGGCAGTTTAGCCATGTCAAAAACACATTCTGAAACTTTATACCAAACATGAGCGAAAGTATTTTTATTTTTTATTTTTTTGAAATACCATTCCTGATTGGAACCAGTTGTTATGAGAAATGCTAGAGTAGAAAAATGACGGGAACGAATATTTTCTGATTTGATTTAGAAGTTCTTCTCTTTCGAAGCAGGTTTAGGATCTATCCACTGAGAACGGCCATCTACACGACAGTCTATGGCTTAGCGCTGTACAAGTGGTGGATATTTGTATCAAGCTAGTAGTAACCTTGGGGTTCGCATGGACCATGGTCCCATCATCAATGCTTCCTTATTTTGGTTTGTTCAAATGTATTCTTGGGGTTTGCAAGATTCCATGTACTACTAAATATGCTTGCGAGTGTTAGTGTCATTTTTTTTTTCTCATGACTTGTCTTTACCTGTTTACCACACAATGGTGAGAACTGAGAACTGATCAACAATACTGGCAAAAGGAAGACCTTTTCCTTGCCATCGTGTTTGCATGATTGCATCTGAACTCATCTAGTTCAATGCTTCAGGTGAAAATTGCTTTTTTTTTTTTTTCCTTTCAAATGTTTCAGCTGCAACCATTCCATTGTAGTTTTCATATCAAATACGTTTTTTTTTTCTACTAAACTGCTTGTGATGTTCTAATTGAGAAGGTTTAGTGAAACCACCACACTTTGAGTTGGTGAGTCTATTGTATTATATAGTTGTATTTACACATCTATGTATGGAAATTACATGTAGAGATTGATTACAAATAAATGAGAGAAATCAAGTAAATAAATGGAAAGAATAATGCTACACTATCACGGGTCAATGAAGACTAAAATAGGAAAGCCTTATGTTAAGGCATAGGATCTTCATCCTCAACACCCCCCCGCAAGCTGAGCGTCGGATTAGAATTAACGTGAAGCTTGGAGCGGAAGAATTCAAAAAGAGGACGAGGAACACTTTTGGTGAAGATGTCGGCAACCTGTAGATCAGTGGGCACATACTGCATGTGGAGTTTGCCAGCGACAACGAGTTCTCGAAGGAAATGATAGTCTAATTCAACATGCTTGGCCCGCTTATGCGAAACGGGGTTGGAGCTCAAAAAAATTGCACTTTTGTTGTCGCATAAGAGAAGAGGCTGCTGTGAAATAGGAACCTGGAGGTCATGAAGAAGGTGTGTAAGCCAAACAAGTTCAGCAGCAGTGTGCGCAAGGGCACGATACTCAGATTCACAGCTGGAACGGGATACAGTAGGTTGCTTCTTAGCACTCCAAGAGACCAGATTGTCACCAAGATAAATAGAGTAACCAGATGTAGAGCGACGAGTGTCAGGACAGCCTGCCCAGTCGGCATCAGAGTAGGCAACTAGAGCACCAGGAGCAACAGAGGAACGAAATGTAAGGCCAAAATGAAGAGTGCCTTTAACATAGCGAAGAATACGCTTAACAGCAAGAAAATGATCTTCAGTGGGAGCATGCAGAAACTGGCTAACAGAGTTGACAGCATGAGCAATATCAGGGCGCGTGATGGTCAAATATTAGAGAGCACCAACGAGGGACCTATAAAGAGTGGGGTCCGTAAATAGATGACCATCAGCAGACAAATGCTGAGAAACAACCATGGGAGTATGCACCGGTTTGCTGTCAAGTAATTGGGCGCGAGTAAGGATATCCCGTGCATATTTCAGCTGACTGATAAAAAGACCATCTGCAGTTGGTGAAGCTTCAAGACCAAGAAAGTAACTGAGAGAACCCAAATCTTTGGTGGCAAACTCAGAATTAAGCTTACAAGTAAAGCTGTTAAGAAGAGATGAATTGTTGCCAGTAACAATAATGTCATCAACATAAAGAAGCAAATAGATAATGTCAGATTGCTTATTGAAGACAAATAGAGAAGGGTCAGCACGGCTGCACGAGAAACCAAGCTGGATGAGAAAAGTGCTGAACCGCTGGAACCAGGCACGAGGAGCTTGCTTGAGACCGTAGAGGGCCTTCTTCAACTGACAAACATGATTAGGAAAACGATGATCAATGTACCCAGGGGTTGTTCCATATAAACATTTTCAGTGAGAGTACCATTAAGAAATGCATTCTTGACATCAAGTTGACGGAGAGGCCATTTGTTGGTCACAGCAAGAGAAAGCACAACACGGACAGTAGTAGCCTTGATAACAGGACTAAAAGTATCAGTGTAGTCAAGACCAGGTACCTGTGTATAGCCCTTGGCTACAAGACGAGCTTTGAGGCGCTCAATGGATCCATCAGGTAGATATTTGGTCCGAAATACCCATTTGAAGCCCACAATGTTGGTGTTGGCCGGACGAGGAACCAAAATCCAGGTACGATTATTCTGCAAGGCTTGTACTTCTTCATCCATGGCAGCAAGCCAAGCAGGATTCTTAGCAGCAGATTTGAATCCTTTAGGCTCAGTAGAAACAAGAAGAGCAGAAAGAAGTCCAGAGGATGCCAAGACACCAAGGTTGGCTGGATGGCGAGTTTTGAAAATACCAGCTTTAGCTCGTGTGAGCATAGGATGAGAACCCAACAGAAGTGCAGAGGTAGGAGCAGGAGAGGCAGCCCGTGTCTCAGTAGGCGGTGAGCAAGAAGCCGAGGGTGGTGAAGAGGGACCTGCAAAGGAATCAGTGACCTGCAAAGACTCATCCACGGGGTCAGTACAGATAGCACACGGGGTGGATCCGGACGGAGTAATGTGCGGAGAATGGTGAGCAGGGGAAGAGGGAGGGGGGTCTGTTTGGAGAAGGCTGGGTTCCAAAAAATTTGAAAATTGGAGAGAGGAAAGGGGTTGAGCCTGAGAGGTATTGATGAATGGGAAATGATGTTCATCAAATTGAGCATGACGGGTGATATATAACCTAGAGGTGACGGGATCAAGGCAACGAAACCCTTTATGAGAGGGACTGTAACCCAAAAAAATGCAGGGAATACTGCGAGGAGAAAATTTGTTAGGCATATAGTCACGCAAACAAGGATAAACACGACAACCAAAAGGATGAAAATTTTCATAATTTGGAGAGGAACCATATAAGAGCTCAAACGGGGACTTACCTCCAAGAAGTGGTGTGGGCAAACGATTGATGATGTAGGCCGCAGTGCTGAAAGCGTCAACCCAGAAGCGAGGTGAAAGGTGAGAGTGAAAAAGGAGGGCAAGACCGGTTTCAGTGACGTGGCGGTGTTTGCGTTCGGCGCGACCATTTTGGGCGGGTGTATACGGACAAGATACTTGATGATGAATGCCGGAAGTACGAAGGTGAGCTTGAAAGCAAGTGCTAGTAAATTCACCCCCGCCATCACTTTGGAAAACTTTGATATGAGTAGAATATTGATTTTCCACAAATTTTTGAAATTGAGTGAAAACATCATAAAAGTCCGATTTGAATTTCAAAGGATAAAGCCAAGTAAACCGCGAATAATCATCAATAAAAATAACGTAATAGATAAATCCCAAATTTGATTTTACGGGGGAAGGGCCCCATATATCGCAATGAATGAGATCTAGCACATGGGACGATCTATGTTCGTTACGGGAAAAAGGCAAACGATGACTTTTCGCAAGTTGACAAGTAGTACACAAAGTTGGAGAGGGCAATAAGGAAGTAAGATAAAGATGTCCTTGTTTATTCAAAGAAGAAATAATAGAATGATTCACATGTCCTAAGCGAGCATGCCATAAATCATAGGAAGCATGTAAAGATTTATTCTTAAGGACAGAAATAAAAGCAGAGTTGCCACGTTCCAACACATATAAGCCTCCATCTCTCTTACCGGTTGCCACCACCCTTCTTGTTTGACGGTTCTGAATAGTGAAAAAATTATTAGTAAATGTAACGGACAAAGGAAAATCAGAAGTTAATTTACTAATAGAAAGGAGATTTTTGGTGAGATGAGGAACAACCAAGACATCTAATAAATGAATATTCTGAGCGGGAGAAATGATACCAGTATGTGTAATAGGTAAGGAGGCACCATTTCCCACAATTACTGAGTCCTTACCCGTATACTGAGTGGACTGATCCAAAAGGGATGGGTCATTGGACATGTGGGCCGAAGCCCCTGTGTCCAAGAACCAATCAGAGGACTCGGTTCCATTAAGGGAGCAGGAACTGGTGAAAGCTTCAGCAAGGTGAGCGTTGGGCTCGCTGGGTTCGCTGCGTGCATACCGTTGGTGACAACGATCGGCATAGTGACCATCTCGACGGCAGATTTGGCAGTGAGGAGGGCGGCGCCCTTGACCAGAAGCAGAGCGGCCTCGATTTCCAGAGGAATTTCCGAAGTTACGGCCATGACCATTGGTTCGGCCATGGGAATTTTGGGAAGGGTGGGGCTGATTCGAGCGACCGGGGCCACGATTTACAGCAGTGAAAGCTGCGGCTTGAGGTGCAGTGGACTCAAGGGACTTCTGAAAGAGTTCAAAGCTCTCAGCTTTGGAAACAAGATCTGCAAAACAGGGGAGAGGAGTGAGAGCCATTTGCACGGTGGAGAAGCTCGAGAAGTCGGTGCCGAGACCACGGAGGAACCAGTGCACCTTATCGGTGCCATCAACCGGACGTCCAATAGCATGAAGTTGATCACAGATGGTCTTGAAAGCTCGGGCATAGGCAGTAACAGATCTGGTACCGCGCTTCATCAGTTGGAGATCGTCTTTAAGGCGAATTTCACGGGCCTTCGATCGATGACTGAAAGTATTTTCCAAGGCGAGCCAGACCTCGCGTGAGGTGGAGAGGCCAACAACCTCGGACATGGCCTCCTCGGTGAGGGAAGAAAGGAGGAGACTGAGTAGGCGTTGATCAGCAGCCTTCCACACCAAGTGTTTGTCATTTGGTTTGTCAGAATCGGCAGGTTCAAATCTGGCTCTCAAGAAGAGGAAGCAATTGACTCTTCCATAGGAGATAGTTGGTGGAAGAGAGTTTGATGGTGACCATGTGAATTAAAGTGGTGAAGGGAAGAAGGGTGGGGGAGGTTTCGGTAGCCATGGGGAGGATGCAAGGATCGGGAAATGGATGTTAATCCAGAGAGGGCTCGTGATACCATGAGAAGGTTTAGTGAAACCACCACACTTTGAGTTGGTGAGTCTATTGTATTATATAGTTGTATTTACACATCTATGTATGGAAATTACATGTAGAGATTGATTACAAATAAATGAGAGAAATCAACTAAATAAATGGAAAGAATAATGCTACACTAATCACGGGTCAATGAAGACTAAAATAGGAAAGCCTTATGTTAAGGCATAGGATCTTCATCCTCAACACTAATCATACCGGAAGAGGCATGTACAAAAGTAAAACTAATTTGAGCATAAAGATCTCACCTTTGTCAATAATATGAGCTCTTCCTGCCATGTTTTTACCCGCAAGAACAGCAAGGTCGTGTAACTTTCCACCCCGCACGAGGTGGATTTCTCAGCAATTGAGGCTGGTCGATCGAGGATTCGGGGGTCTAGTCTTTGATCATTTCAACCATTGAGCCCAAATCTATCTAAAGGATAAATAAAAGTTGGATCCATTCCTTCTGGCAGCTGGGAGTTATCAGATTGAACAAAGAAAGAAATGGAATGCAAGAAAGGACAGAGAGCAGAAAGATCTTGGAGAGAAAATGTATTGAAATTGTATTTGGTAAAACTTACCTCTTGTACAAGTATCTGATGTCTATTTATACATATACAGAAAAAATAACTAACATAACTAACTGCCATACACGTGTAATACTAATTTTGACTTATATAATTTAATATTTCCCCTCAAGATGGAGTGTAAATGTTAATGACACCCATCTCGGAGATAATATTAGAGAGCAGGCTCAGTCAAAATGTTTGCCACTTGATGAATTGAAGAAACATGCAATGTTTTCATAGTTCCTGCCAATAACTTTTCTCGAACAATATGATAATCTATGTTAATATGTTTTGTTTGCTCATGGAAAACTAGGTTTGCAGCTATATGAATAGCAGCTTCATTGTCACAAAAGAGCACAACTGGTTTGGACTGTGGTGTGGACAAGTCTTTGAGCAAGTGTTGCAGCCAAGTAATCTCACATGTAGTTGTTGCCATAGCACGGTATTCAACCTCCACTGTAAATCTAGATACTGTGTTTTGTTTCTTGGATTTCCATGAAACAAGTGATTGTCCAAGAAATATACAAAAGCCAATTATGAATTTTCTAGTGTCCCTGCATGCAGCCCAGTCTGTATCACAAAAGGCTTTAAGTTGCAAATCACTGGATGAAGGAAAAAATATCCCTTGACCAAGATTACTTTTGATATATTTGAGGACACGATGAGCAGCTGCTTGATGAACATCAGTAGGATTTGCAACATACTGACTTTTTAATTTGAACAACAAAGAATAAGTCAGGTTTGGTAATTGTTAGATAGAGAAGTCGTCCCACTAATCTTTTGTAGTAAAGTGGATCTGAAAAAGCTGTGCCTTCCGTCTTAGAGAGTCTCAGGTTTTGATCCATAGGAAATGAAGGAGGCTTGCAGGCCAAATAACCTGAATCAGAGAGTATCTCGAGTGCATACTTCCTCTGTGAAACAATAATTCCTTTGGTGGATTGAGCAATCTCAAGGCCAAGGAAGTACTTCAAAGGGCCAAGGTCCTTGAGCTTGAATTATGAATGGAGAAATTGCTTCAAATCAGCTACTGCAACATCCTCATTACTAGTGATGATGATACCGTCTACATACACCAGTAATGCAATGAATGAATTATTTTTTTGTCGAGTGAACAAAATTGGATCAGCTGAAGATTAAACAAAACCATGATTCACCAATGCAGATGAGAACTTTGAGAACCACTACCTTGATGCTTGCTTGAAGCCATATATGACTTGTCTAGTTTGCATACAAACTGAGAATTAGTGGAATTTGCTTTAACAGATGGCATAAACTCCCCCTAAGCAGAAGATCCACTTGAATGACAGTGAAATCCAGAAGGAAGAGACATGTACACTTCCTCTTCTAAGTTTTCAAGTAGGAATGCATTGTTGACATCCAATTTGTGCAATGACCAATTCTTAGATGCAGCAATAGCTAAAAGCACTCTCACAGTAACTAGCTTGGCAACTGGGGAAAAGGTTTCCAAATAATCCAGTCCCTCTTGTTGTGTATAACCTTTACCAACTAAACGAGCTTTATATCTTTCAACAGAACCATTGGAGTTGTATTTTATCTTGTAAACCCACTTACATCCAACAGTTTGCTTGTTCGGAGGCAAATGAGTTAAATGTCCAAGTCTTATTATCTTCCAAAACTTTAATTTCAGCAGCCATAGCATCACACCACTGATTGTGTTGTATGGCTTCTCTGAAGGATGTTGGTTCTTTGTGAGATGAAATAGAAAGTGTGAAAGCTTTATGAGAAGAGGAAATATTAGAATATGATATGAAGGAGGAAAGTGGATAATGAGTACCTGAGATTGAACCTTTACCCAAGGAATCAGATGATGAAGTGGCCTCTGCATAGGTGGCTAAGTTGCAATGGCAATCTGCAAGATATGATGGATGCTTATGTATTTTAGTGGATTTTCTAATAAGAGGTTGTGATGGAACAGAATCAGAATTTGACTGAATCACTATTGGAGGTAAACTGTTTGTATTTTCATTCATGGAGTTTGAAAGATTATTTGGAGGAATCTGAGTTGCAGGCAATCTGAGTGTATAATCAGAAGCAAGGTCATGATTTGGTTGAGGTACTGGTATGACCATTGATTGAGTGGGAGAATCATAACTAGTCCTGAATGGAAAAATAGACTCTCGAAATATGACATCTCTGGACATAGAAATAGTATTGGTTTCCAAATCATAAAGTTTGTAACCCTTGGTGCCATATGGATAGCCAAGAAAACACAAGGGTGAGCTCTAGGTGCAAACTTAGAACGATTATGAGATAAAGTGGATGCAAAACATAGACAACCAAAAACTCTAAAATTAGAATAATTTGGGGGCTTGGAGAAAAGAAGTTCATATGGTGTTATCAGATTACAAAGGGGAGGGTGTTCTATTAATTAGGTGAGTTGTTGTGAGAACACACTCACTCTAGAAAATGAGAGGTAAATTGACATAGAATCTAAGGGATCGTGGCACATTTAAAAAATGTTGGTGTTTACTCTCAACTACACCATTTTGTTGAGGTGTAGCTATACAAGTTTGTTGATGTAAGACCCCTTGAGAAGAATAAAAAACTAGCATATCAAACTCAGCTCCTCTATCAGTCCTTATAGTTTTGATATGAATATCAAACTGTGTCTCAATGAGTTTAAAAAATGACTAAAGTAGAGGTCGAGTGTTAGATTTATTTTTCATTAGATACACCCAAGTACAACATGAGTAATCATCCACAATTGAAAGAAAATATCTAAAACCAGTAATGGATTCAACATAAAAGGAACCCCAAATATCACAATCTATCAAATCAAAGATTTTATTGCTGATAGAGTCACTAGTAATGAATGTCAATCTTTTATGTTTTGCCAATGGATAGATATTATAAGAAAAATTGGAAGTAGTAATATCAGGTATCAACTTATGAATTGTTTGAATCCTTTTGAAGGAAGGATGGCTTAACCTAAAATGCCAGAGATAAAAAAGAACGAATGGTTACATCTGAATTAAGAGCAGAAAATGCACTAGAATTGATAACAGATGCTTGCAACAAATATAACTCAGCCACTTGCTTAGCCACTCCAATCGTCTTCCAAGAGTGTAGGTCCTGTATGAGATAGAAATCAGAAAGAAAAAGAAAGCAACATGAGTTTTCAGTAAGTCTCTTGACTGAAATGAGATTAAAAGAAAAAGAAGGAATATATATAACATTATCAAGAACCATTGATTCTGATAATTTCACAGTTCCAATATGTGTCACAGGAACACATGTTCCATTTGGCAATTTTACAGAAGTGTTTGTGACAGAATTAATTGTAGTGAGATGCAAAAGAGAGTTGACCATATGATCAGTAGCACCACTATCAATTATCCAGGAATTTGCCTGTTTAAAGGTAAAATCAGGTGAATTACCCATACCTGATAAACTCAAAGAGTTAGAAGGTGAATTTGTCATAGCATTCATTGTTGTTGGTTGAGGAATTGTTTGTGAAGAGGTTTGAAGGAATGAAAGGAGTTATTGACACTGTTCTTGGGTAAAAGGAAATTGAGGAGTGGATGAATTTGTGGATGCTTCATCAAAAGCATTGGAAGATAGTGAAACTTGATGCACAAAAGATGTTTTTGTTCTTAGGTTTTGACGATATCCAGGAGGATATCCATGCAGCTTGTAACATCTATCAATCATATGACCAGTGAGACCACAGTGAGTGCAAACTGGCTTAGATCTTTGTTTTTTATAGTTCTTGACATTTGTTGCAGGAGCAGCTACATTCTTGCTAAACAAAGCAGCAGATTCAGACAATACAGAGCATCCCACAACCTTTCTTTGCTTCTTTTCTTGTAAAGTATGAGATAAAACTCTGTCAATGGATGTCATTGGATCCATTAATAGAATTTGTCATCGAATGTGTGTAAAAGAATCATTTAACCCCATTAAAAATTGAATAACATATTCATTTTGATGTTGATCAATTACTATTTTCAAAGCTCCACAAGAACAACTTGGTTTGCAAGAACAATGTGGAATTGGTTTCACGGTGGAAAATTCATCCCATAAGGCTTTCAGTCTTGTGTAATAAGAATTGACAGAATGCTGATCTTGAACTAAAGAAGCAAGATCTTTCTTGAGTTGAAAAAGGCTAGGGTCATTACCTTGTGTGAATCTTGTTTTCAGATTTTTCCAAATCTCTTCAGCAACAGAGGTATTAGTAACACTAGCGGCAATTTCTCGTGTAAGAGAATTAACTATCGATGAAAGGACCATGTTATTGCATCGAAACAATTGAATATACAATGGATCAAATTGATTTGCAAGGCAAGAAAAAGTTCCATCTACGAAACTTGTCTTGTTCTTGGCATTGAGTGCTGTCAACATTGATCTGCTCCATGTGTAGTAATTGTCACCATTCAAAGGTTGAGATACCAAGATCGATCCAGGACTTTTTTCATGATGAAGAAAATAGGGATTGAAAAACTCCTCAAGTAAAGAATTTTGATGATGATGAGCGGAAGTCGAATTGTTTGAATTCATATCAGAGTTCACTTCTTTTGATACCATATCAGATTGAACAAAGAAAGAAATGGAATACAAGAAAGAACAGAGAACAGAAAGATCTTAGAGAGAAAATGTATCGAAATTGTATTTGGTAAAACTTGCCTCTTGTACAAGTATCTGATGTCTATTTATACACATAAGAAAAAATAACTAACATAACTAACTGCTATACGCGTGTAATACTAATTTTGACTTATATATATAATTTAATAGGAGTTCTTCAGGTTTATGAATCCCAAATGGCAGCGAGATCTTGGAACGTGCCCTCGGCTGAATGCAAGTGCAGACTACTGAAAGTAGATTTTCTGAGGAAGAGCTGAAGCAAGGCGATCCCAGCTTCAACGACTACACGGCAAAGCTAGTGCAAACTCGATATCTCCGACCTCTAAAGAGCAATCTGCTTGAGATGTGTATGAGGATATTTTAGGAATTATAATTCTCAATTCCCTCTGCGATATCCATGGTTGGTTGGATTAGCAATTTAGAATTTTAGCCCAACAACCAAGGTTTTCAATTTACCCATTTTACCCCTTCTCAAATATAATAGGAAAAGGTTTTTTCTTCCTCCTTCAAAACCCGTGTTCCTCTTCAAAATACAAAAGGGCGAAAAGAGAGGCCATCCCGTCCATTGCGAGTGAAGTGATTAGGGAGAGAGGGAGAGATGAGGTTGCTAACTCACAACATGCTGTCGTCGAACATCAAGGGCGTGGCCAACGGCTTCCCACTCCGCATCGACGTGGAGAAGGTGGTGGAGAAGAAGGTGGACTTCAACGCCGGCTTCCTCCGGAACATTTTCCCCAAGGTCGAGTGGAAGGCCTTCGTCGATGCGGCCAGGACCATGGGATACCCCGAGCTTCCCGAGGAGGCGGACTCTTCCTTGCTAGACTCTGACGAATTCTTGACAAAGTTCCACCATGGCCTTCTGGAGCTCCACCTCGAGGAGGGCGCGCTCATTTGTCCCGAGACAGGTCGCCGTTTTCCGGTCAATAAGGGTATTCCCAATATGCTCCTTCTTGAGGACGAGGTCTGAAATCTGAAATCCGAGATATTGGTCCTTATGACTTGAGATATAGGTGCAAATGAGTGTTTTTTGGCCAAGAGGGTCGAGTGGGTGCCTGGAATTTCAAAAGTGTATGCGGTTGGCGATCAATATATGTGAAATTAGGGTTTTTGTTTATCTGATTTGATCTTTTTTTGTTTTTTTGTTTTTTTTTTTGGTATCTGGGAGGTGAATTAAAGTTATGCGCAAAATAGGTGACGTTTCAGTTTTTTCAGCTCAAATCATTTTAGACTGGTTAAATATTGAACTGAGTAGATGATAAAATATTATTTTTTAATATTATTATTTTAAAATTTTTAAAAAATAAATAAATTATTATATTATTATATTATAATTTAAAAAAATTGTAATGATGAATTAAAATGTATTCAGAATAATATGAAATCCAAACCTAACCTTAGAGTTCAGAGCTAAACCCTAATTTGCCAGTAATTCCTGAAAAAACCATTGGATATTTATTACATTCAGGTTTAGTCCTCGTCCGATGTCTCGGAACAGTCTTGAATCTTCGACGTATCGTCAAGCTTCAATCCGTCCGAGAAGAAGTGCAGAAGTCTAAGCATGATACAGTGCCATCTAACACTGCACAGAGAAACGCCTTATGTTTTGCTGTAATTGACTGTTATTTTTTATGGAGATATCATGGACCTCAAAAAGATTGCACAGAGAAATGCCTAATGTTTACAAGCCATGTAAAGGCTTTTTTGGCAGCATGTCGGTTCCAGGAGAGGGTACTATTTCTTTCGAAAAAAACTACTTTCCCTCTCACTTGCCTTTTGACTACTTGACCTATTTTTTATTTATTTAATGATTAAAAAAATGATTTTAAGTATATTGAAATATTTTTTTTATTATTTTTAAATATTTAAATATATTAAAAAAATGTGAAAAGTAAAATAAATAAAAAAATTCAAAACACAAAAGCGGACAACTAGAGCGGGCTCTACCGCCCGACTCATTTTTTTTTTTCAGGTGATTTCCAGGCCATCTGGCACTTATTCTGACTTCTGAGCTATGGATTTTTCCTAACAAAACTGTCTTTCAAGTTTCAATACAATAATGGAGCGGTGAGAGCGGTTTCTGTCATTTACAATACTGAGAGTCTCAGAGCGCCACCAGAAGAAATTCTGAAAGCACAATTTGTACCTCTGGCGAAAGTTTAAAGATGGCACAGATCCAAAAAAATAATGTGCGACTCTAATCAAATTTAAGCATGAATAGTTACCAAAATTTAAGTATGAATGGTTACTGAAGAATATATAAATTAACCCCTCATCACTATAAGCAACTTTCCCGGACTCATTTTGGGAGAAGGTTAAACATAAATGGAAAGAAAACTAGAGATTCTAACTATTTTTGCAGCGAGGGGTTTCGCAAGGGGGAGGAGGTACGCCAAACACCCAATCAAGAACATTCAAGTATTTGGATCGAAATACTTCCCTTTCCTGAGAATAGCAGTGCATTATGATGGCAGTTGAGAAGCTGAATATCACCACATCAGCTCTCTTCAAGTTCTTCGACTGCCGCAGATATCCGGCTTCAGCCATGCATGTGAAGAAGCTCTCAATAGCCCGTGCTAGGCAGTAGAGTGATATCTCCATTCGCCTGCTTTTCTTCTCAATGGCCAATGCTAGGCCAGTTGGGAACTGCACAAGAACATAAGGATTAGAAGTAACGCAAAAACATACAACTTGTTATTATTAAAATGGTTGGGGTTAGTCCTGTACTGTTCCCATTGCCACCATTGGAATGTTACATCTCTTGAAAATCCTGAAGAGCAAGCAAGTCCACATCCTGGTAAAACAATAAAATTGGGATCTCTGAATATCTCAGTTCATTATTCTCATACAGTGAACAATGCAAATGTTCGTATGAGTTAAAATGAAGATACTTTTAAGGAAACATGCGAATGAGTAAGTAAAAAGATTGGACCACTTCATGTAATGCAAAAGACTTGTAAAAACAACTTAGTTTGATCACTGACCAATAAGTTTTTATTGAGGCCAGCCAAAACTTAGAGAAAGATGAAAGATACAAAAGGGAAAAAAGAAAAGCATTTCTTTGTTGTAACAATAAGCAGAAATGCCAGAAGTTTCATGATTATTTATGTCACATTCCGTTACTTGATTGGAATCCTTATTCAATATTTAAACTTACTCTCTTTTTTCTCTGCATCCCTTTTTTCTTTGTTAACAACAAGAATACACATATAGCATTTCCAATCATTTATCATTTTGGAGTGACAGTATACGCAAACAACCAGTTCATGACGTCATGCCATTCATGTGTTAATGTAGACATAAAATTTATAAGCCTCTTATGTCACCAAATACCTTCTTGAGCTAGCAACAAACAACGTAAAAAGGAAATTTAGACCAGATTACAAACTACAATCAAAAAGTAAAAATAGAACTAAATTAATGGTATCATGACAGTGCATAAGATGATTAAAAAAAATAGTCTAACCATGCAGATGAGCAATATGCAGATAGAAACAAGCTTGATCTGGCAGTGCCAAGAAGACCTTTTCCTAATATCGTGTAAGGCCTGCAACCAATCAAACAGATTTCATGGCCAATGTTACAAGCAGAACATTAGTTCACAGCAAAAACACCCCCTATGTATATATAAAAACTTAAAGCACATTAAATCACAAAAAACAATGTCTTCTAAGCACAATCATAAAGGACCAAATTCATCTTCAAAATGGTTGGGTCCTGAATTCAACTTAGACTGTTAATTGAAATAAAAACAATCCCAAAGCAGGAGAAATAAAGCATGAGCTGAAATTGTAATTATAAAGCAGAATAAAGTTCAGAGAAAAAAGGAACTAAAAAATATTTTTGTAATACTTGAACTTGACTTCGTCAGTCTCACAAGAAAGACATCAGCTTTATATAAGACTGCTACAGACGAGTCTATTAAGAGCTAATGGATGAATAGAAACAACTTTATATATATGTATATATATATATGAACATAAACAACTGTATAAAGATACGTAACAAACAACTGTGAATAAACTTGGTTCCATTAACGTAAGCAAAAGAAAAAATATTGTTTTAACTACAAAGGCATGCCAAGAATTTATAGTAAACTCGTGCAGCCATGTAGCTAACTAGCACGTTAATATAAAAGTGCATCTAGGAACTCTGGCAACCATATGGGCTTAGGATGTAGTCAATACAGAATAATTTTCACATGAAACGCCAACTAAACTTCAATCAGAACATTCTATAGCAATTAGAACCAGAAGACAATATAATGCATATCTTGTAGCAATTAAGCCAAGAAAGTAAATGATGACTTAGGGAAAATAACCAGTTGTCACCTTTTCAAGAGGCCCTGGCGATGAACTATCAGTGCAGGAATCAAATATACTGGAAGATACACCGGTAATGCTCTTTTATAGGCTTGAAGGAAAAAAGAAAGAACATGTGAACTGCATGACTGATTTGCATGTATAATCTGCAACCAGCTAAACACATAAATATAAATAGTATGCATAAAATGTGAGCAAAGTAGACTATAGCAATGAGAAACAAACTTAAAAGCACAAGCTGAAAAGTAAATATATGTCGTTCTAGGTTACATGTACCTTGAAGAGGATCTGCACGCAAATGGATGGTGCAGAAGCATCAAAGTAAAAATAACAATAAAGCAAAATGACATATTTCACATTCAAAGGCCCCAGTTGTCAGGAAATTTGCATAATACATTGGGCGGGAGAATAAATATCTCCCCCCCCCCCCCCTCCATTTAACGAATCTGGTCTACTCAACCCATGTATTTGGGAGGTCCAATTTCAAACTACTGTTGCAAGTACATCTATGCATTCTGAATGATCAAGCAAAAATAATAATAAAGCAAAATGACATATTTCACATTCAAAGGTCCCAATTGTCAGGAAATTTGCATAATGCATTGGGTGGGAGAATAAATATCTCTCTGTGTATTTGGGAGTTCCAATTTCAAACTACTTTTGCAAGTACATCTATGCATTTTGAATGATCAATCATCCATTTTTCTGAAAGCCAGACTAATTGAGAATAATATCATTAAAATGCCACACAGGATTGAACTGGAGTGCTAGGAGTGAGAACTTAAACACAATATTACAAATAAAGTTAGGAGTTATTTACCAAAATAGGAAAGTAAAGGAACTTTAGCCTTAGATTGTGTAATCATTTGTAGAATGTTGAGCACCCAATTTTTATCACATTGTCCAATTGAGTACTGAAGGGTGTATCCATGTACAAAAATGCATGATATGGTCACTTAATAAAATAAAAATGCAATAAACCTGGGACATACCGAGCAGGGAACCTTCATTTTTGGATCTAGTTTGATGTCTGTGCCCATGGCCTTGAAATATTTCTCAATTTCCTCCAAATTTGTCAAAGGCATGCCACTTGCAATCTGTTTCACACCTTGGAGGATAATGGAATCCTTTCCACCATGTTTGTTGAGAAAAGACTTGTATGATGGAGACAGACTCTCTTGCTTCAATATGTAAGCAGACCTGGAAAACATAATTCTGGTTAGAATGTATAATAGGAAAAAGGAATCAACTGCCTCCTTATAAACATATCAATCAAAACAGATTTTGTAGTCAGCTATTGACCTATAAACCTATCAGAGGAATACATTTCTTCAATTTGGAAGTTTTGCATGGCCAAATTAGTCCACCGTGTATTTTTTTTCCCCAAAAAAGTAAGAACAAAAATTCCATTTATCATAACTATAATTTGACAATCTAAAAACCTAAACACTGCCTCACTATGATTTAATACATCTAAAACCAAATGGGGAATGGTATAAATATCTTAGATGATCCCTTCTTTCCCTCTCTCTTATGAATTCAAAGTTTCCTAATTCAAGGCTTGAAAAGTGTCTTTCACCTTTGTTTGTCCTCTCTCTTCCAACATATAATTGTTCACTGTCAAATGTTTGTGAGTTGAACATGGCAGCCAGCACCCGTCACACGTAGGTTCATAGTTTTCATATTCAAGCAGATAGTTACTAGCTACAAGTCCAAGTAGGCATGGAAGCTGTTTGAGCTTAACGGGATAGCACAACACCCAACATATTTACCAGTTAAGCTACTTGGAATGTCAAATTTAATATAGCTCATTCAATATTGGGTATAAAGTAATTCAACATATTATTAATATGTGTACATAAACATTTATGACCAATCAAACATCTACATAGGTATTTTCAAATAGTTGTTGGACATACTTTATCAGCCAAGTAAAGATCATAATTGCTGTGTTATTCTCAGCCGTAATATCAGCTGATAAATCTTCTGAAAAGATCACAAGGTCTCGCAAACTTTATACAGTTTTAGTAGCATTATACCTCACAATACACCGCCAGCAATATATACAGAAAACAACCTAATATGAAAACATATTGAAATCTTAAAAGCTAAATAAACTGCAAATCTGCTATACATTTAATGGAAAATGATTTTGGCAGTAAGGATACATACAAAATTTGTGAAGAGGAGAGACACATGAGGAATACGTCACCATGCGACCACGTCAGAGGTTTACAAATTTTCCCGAACCGCTTGCTTTTTATCCCGCAGCGTGAGGCCAAGACGGCAGCGCGCAGAAGTATGTATATCGCCAAGCTCGTATGCTGTGTGTTTAACCCTGTCAGCAGCATTGAAGGCCCTGCCACCGCCCCCGCTACCAGAGCCCTCCATCGCGCAGTCCTGAACTAGAGTTACAACAGTCCACCCATCAAATACGAGCACCAAAGCTGATAAGTTTATTAAACAAAGATGTCTCAAATTCAAACAATATAGAGAGCAAAAACTAGCAAACAGAAGATATAAGACATGCCTACGATGACCACCAAAAGAACCAATAATCTCATCCACAGAGACGAATGTACCCGAAAAAGTGCCAAGAAAGAGACCGTATCTCAAGGTCTCCTTCACAGCCATTATAGTTGCTTCACTATTCGTAATCACACTCTCTTTCCTGAACCCCAAGCGAAAAAGAACTAAATAAATATTAAATAAAAAGTAAAAATAAACTCATAAAAAAGGATAATTAAAAAAAAAATACAGAAGATTTGATATTCAACGAATCTCACCTGAAGGAGGTTAGAACCTTTCGTCGCCTCAATCGAGCAAGGATCGAGAAGAGAGCAAGGCCACCTTTGAGACCAGCTCCGATTGCGAAGCCCTTACCGGAAGCAAGGAAAATCCTCCATAGCTTCTCCGAGTCCGTCAACAGAATCGAATCCAATGCGGGCGAAGAATATGAATATGAAGACGACCTATCAGATTTTCCGCAATGCTGGCAGTTCGGATCACTGGATCGGTCGGGATCACCGTGAAAACAACAATTCTCTCCGTCAAAGCACTCGCAGCGGCGGGAGGTTTCTTCACCGGGCGGCTGCATGCTGGCGGATCAGGGAAAATCGAGGGGTCTGGATTCGTATCCGATAAAACTTGGTGGGAACTTTTGAAAGCGGAAGGGAAAAACGGGAAAGTGAGAAGAAGGGGCGTTTGCGTTTATCGAAAGGTCGAGTGAATAACGTGCGGATCGTGTGAAAGACTCGGCTATTTGTGGGGGTTTCAAGGACGACAGTTTTCCATTTAGCTAAGAACAGTGTGTGGTTTATATTAATGTGAGTCATATCAATATGACATAATAATCACGCCCGTGAAATATAAATTAATTTGCTTAATTTTGTTTTGAACATAGCTTTTAAGCTCGTATATTAAATGTATTAAGTTATATATTTAGACGAGATTATTTATTTTTTGGATCTTCAAAATATTATAATCGAAAGAATAAAAATAAAGGGCAGGTTTGGTACATTGAATGATTAACCCATTGGAAAAATTAATGATGGTTCTTGAAAACCAAAGATACCGATCATATTATTTGAATTTATTATAGAATAGGTATACGTAGATATAACATTTGAGTTTCACTGTGTTTAATATCAGGATCCACATTGTTCACGAACAATACTTCAATGTTGTGAAATTTACGTATTATGTCTATCTTTATTCAAATCGTAGAAAGTTTTAGGTCACAAAATTGTAAGGGTATTCCAAGAATATTTGCGATATATGTATGTTTCTTGAAATATGATATTTAGGGGGGGGGGGGGGGGGGTTGAGCGAGCTTGGTTGTTGGTGGTTGGAAGTCATCTATTTAAGGACAAATATTGATGTGTAAATATGTGTGTTTAAATAAAAAGATAAAATGATAAATTACATATTGATGTGTGGTGTGGAGATAATAAGTAGCATTTTTTGCTGTCAGTCCAATCAATTTCGGCCGACCAGGCAAATCTACAATCTATCAAGCACATGTCCTTAGTTAAGGCGATTTATTATTTCCATCTCAAAAAGGTAAGACTACAAGCGATAAAAACAATGAGGAAGTAGTTGCCGAGTGGGTGAACGTCACACTCAGAGACTAATAAAAAGTTTCACCAAGCAATGCATGCTACGAGCAATCAGGAAATGGGATGGTTTCCTGTTTATGGGAGATCCAAAATGGCTATTTTCACTCCTCTTGGTTTTCAACCAATATAAAACAGCAAGTTCCGAATACAGAGTCTGAATCACTTAATGGATACATGAGGTCTAGATCATAATCGTGGAGCAAAACCAACTATACCAAGTAAGAGCCACATCAGGTTTAAATCAAAATTGTATCAACTCCAACAAAATGCCAAGTTAACTAACAGACTGCAGTGGCAGAGTCAAGAAGAACGAGAGTTTTGAGGGTTTCGAGTTTCCTCTGGTCTCTTCTGCACCTAATTCTCGAATGAAGGTTACTGGTAATAGAGGATAAGGCTGTCACCAGGTCTAATCTTGTTCAAGTTAGCCAGATCTAGTTACATGTACCTAACTACTAAACCGGTGTTTGACGGAATTCCATTTAATTGCATTTATTAACACAGTCCTAGTCGCATAACGGTAACACAATACAATTTCTGCCAAGTGGACATGGGGTTCATTTTCTGATTTGGTTGCTCTTAGTTATCTCGAAAATATATATATTAAGCAAATGAGATAATATGCTTAAAGCCTAAAACATGCCCAATCTAATAAGAACATTATTGATCAAATTACGTTTCTTACTGTATGAAAGTCAGAATTGGGCAGTGACCTAGGCATTAGATTATATGAAAGACTGACTAATTGAAAAAGAAAGAAAGAAAAAATAGTAAGTTGTAGGGCTTAGAACAGGAGAATGTCGAGGCATCTTGGTAGATATTTTATTTCCATCTTGCAATTCAATAGGAACACAGAATAAATAGATGTAGCTGTGTGGTGAGGACAGAGCAAAGTAGCTTCAGCCTTGAAGAAGCGAACATCAATGGGGGAAAGTATGGCATACCAATCTAAATTATATCTGCCGGAGTCACTGTACAATCTCCAACAAATTCTACTAGAGGATCCATCATTTCTTGTTCATTCCACTTTGAGAACAATCTTCATGAATTCATAGACGAAGTAACTTGTTGAAGCTGAAGGAAGTACCTGAAAATAAACTTTGATAAATCATTATTAAAATATCAAAATTAAATAAGCAGACCGTGCAACTGAGTACATAAATTGAAGCCAAATAAGCGCATAAAACTCTTAGAAATGGTTGACTCAGTAATAAATGATAAGCCAGTTGCTTTATAGGCAGCCAGGTTTGACGACAAAGCCAATTGACCACTGTAGGGCAGGGCCACACATCTTCACAGAGGAAATAACTGAATATGATATAGCACAGCAGGGAGGGAAAAGATAAAAGGACATGGAAGAGAAACCAGCTGAAGGAGCAAAGCCACCTTATAATCCCTTTGTTCGTATTTATGTAAGATGAAATGGTGTAATGTAGATTTCTGACCTGAGATCTAAAGAAATGACTTCCAGAGCCAATATCCCCAGAAGATTCCAGAAGGTCTATAATGATCAGAGTTTTTTAATTTTCATAAAAATAGCCAAAGAACACCTATGACATTAAAAGCATTGCACAGATCAACAGCCAGAGTCTTTAGAGTAGATCAAGATTTTTGCATTACGTGCCTGTAGCAAACTAGGAATAAGTCCTGCATACAGAGCCGGGATTCCTCCTTGCTCAACTATCTTGACACAAGTTGCCAAAGCACTCAATTTAGTTGCCCGGACTTGCAATTGAAGCTGTCTCCTCACAACTTCAAATGGATAAGTAGCCGCTTCTGCACAAGCACCAGCAATAGCCCCATATAATAATGTCCTAACCGGTCCCAACTCAAGCTGGTCTAAAGCACTCAGTCCCGGCCCCTGCAGGCTCATATTCTGAATTCTCTTCCTCCCTTCTGGTGAATGCAGATATGCTGATTTCAGTATATCATACACACCATAGAAAACAGCACCTGAAGGTGCCATACTTATAATGGAGGGTACTAAGCCCTTGTAAAGAGAGAAGAATCCTTCAGTTCGGATCATGTGACGGAAAGCACCAATAACACCACCCAAGGCTTCCCCACCAGGTGCCACCATCTTGGTCCTGATCTAAAAGACAGTGTATGTATCATTGTTTAGATTTTAGATATAAATGCAGGCTTAAATCAAGCAGAAGAGTAAATTCCAAGTTGTCACATACAGTATCAAGTGGTAAACAGAGGATAGTAGCAGTAATTCCAGCAGCAGCACCAGCAAAAAACCTCTCAAAATTTGTAGTTTCTTCATTTCCAGACAGTTTCAGCAATTGTTTTCTATATGTATCATTAGCATAAAAATTAACTGCCTTAAATGGAGCTGTACGAAGAATGTTGACAAGGTTTCCCTTCCAAAATCCTCTCAAGCCCTGAGAAGCTGCAATAGTCTTAATGAGTTCAAAAAGATCCTTTTGTTCGCCGCGAACCATATATTCCAGCTTCAGTCTCTCGAGTGGTGCAACAAAGGTCCTAAAATCAACAATATTCAACAACATTCATTTGTTTACAGAGAAATTTTGAATGATACCAAAACAACTATGTATGATTTGATCTAATTATATGTTCCTTGGTAGAAGATATTCATTAGTCTAATTCACAATGTGTCTGAATGCAAAGTAGAAACAATCATCCATTTTTATGAGTTATCTTAATGGTACTCCAGACAACCAAAAGTGAAAGAAGCACAAACCTCCAATAGGAAACCCTCACTAAGTGCCATGAACCATCCAGAACGGACATGACATGTACCACATCACAAGTCAAGGCTATTGCACTTTTGAAATATGAGTTATCAGTGGTGCCCGGTACCAAACATTATCAGCATATTACACCATTTACACTAGTATATATACAATGTGCAACAAAATGATCTATGTTCTAATTTTCCCCTGCCTGCATCAAGACAGTTGACTGGATTTTCTAGCACATGGATAACTTGCTCACATGCCTAACACGATGCTTTGCTTTCATATTTGAGTAAATAGCACGTAAAAGATTAAAAACCAGACAAAATTGTATGTATAACTTGCTAAAGCAATATAGTTTCCATCCAGGGATGCTTGACTATAGTTCATAAGAATGCACAATTGCAGAATAATTGATCGACTGTAGGTCCTAGGTTCAAATTCGAATATAGATTCACTTTAGACTGGTGTATTTGCCACCTAAGCATTTATTGAATTTACTAGTGTGGCTGTGGTCTAAGCATGGCTCAAATCCGGCTTGAGGCACCTGGGGCTTTGCGCCTTCTAGGGCCTTCTTGTCTGGTTCCCAACGTGTAGAGTACTACTACACCGGCTGTAAAAACAGCTCCAATTGCCATCTCCTACCTTTTTTTTACGTGGCTTAAAAAATGGACTTATGAGAGCACTAGTAGTGAACTAGACATTGTTAAATTTTGGCCAAACTTTAGCTAGTTTGCTTAAAAAACATCTACATCAAACTAGCTAAATCTATACGGGAATACTATACTACTGCCAGCAGCTTGGTATATCCAAACTTGGTGGTGCAGAGTGCAATATGGGAAAGGGAAGATAACACCAACAGAAATAAATACTTCTTTTTTTACTATTCAAAATAAAACTTCGCTTGTTCTTCTAATACACCGAAGGAATGTTTATTTAGATGTCATTAACAGTTTGGGAAGGCCACATATATGCTTGAAGTCAGAGTATATATAGTATTGACAGCAGTTAAAAAAAAGGGTTAAAAAATTATATTAGTTAAAATAATACCAACATTAGAAAATTATTATGTATTTTTTTAATAAGGAATAAATATTTTAATTATTATTAAAATTAAAAATAAATAAATAAATAAAAATATCAAAATTAATATTTTAATGAAATAGTTATAAATTTAGAGATTTTGTTATTTGACATTTTAAAAAGTGAGTAGTTAAATTTAAAAAAATAAATTTCCTAATAAAAATTTGGCCAAAAAATGGCTAGCCACTACTGCTCTCACAGAATTACAGTTTCCTTTTGCAACACCAGAGTTACGAGTATTTTGTCAGAGTAAGAAATGTGGATGTAAACAGCGATAGCAAAGTGAGATGAAGTATAATCAACCCCAACACACACCTGGAGACCATGGCAGCTACAGCACCAGCCCATAGATGCTTGGTGGTGTTCATGGCATAGCCTCCCCGTAACTTGAGCTTCGGTTTCTTTCCTTGCTCAACAACCGCATCGGCTCCCTCGAGTGTCGACGACTTCTCGGACCCCTCCTGTCCGTTTTGCACCATATACACCTTCGATTCCCGAACAAACCCATCACTCTTCAAGCTCACCGTCAAAAACCCTACGTTCCTCTCTGGCCTAAAAGCCCCAAGAACCACGGGCTTTCGACCATGGATGCAAGAAGAAACCGAACCCGGCAAACCAACCGAAGAACTTCTGGACGAAATTGAGTTAATGAATGACGAAGGAATCGTATGTTCGAGAAACAACCCGCCGCTAACAAATAAACTCAAATTGGAATTTATCTCACAAAGCAGATTTGTATCATAAGAATTAGATTGTTCTTGCGAGTAAGAGTTGCTAAAGCGGAGGTCCAGTCCTAGCAGCATTTTGCGAGTGAAGCAGAGTAGGGTGAGATGCTTGGGAAATCTAGGGTTTTGGATGTAGAAGACGTGAGCTCCTAGGCTTTCTTAAGAGAGTAGCGATATGGTTGGAGGATACGAGGGAATAGGATAACAGAACTGGGAGTTGGAGCATTGGAGAAAGAAAATGGCGTATTCGGCAGCTTTGCTTCCATCGCCGCGCATAGGCGCAAAGCAGAATTCCCTCCTCGACCGACTCAAAAGTCGTTTTGTTTAGTTTCGTTTTATGACTTTTATCTCAATTTTTTGTTCAGAAATTTGGCACCACAGACAACAACTCCCTCACGAGAATTCCAACAAGAAACAAAGGTGATCCTATATATTAATACAATAATATGCCCGTTGTTGTATTTGTCTCTTCCCCCTGATTTTTTTTTTTTCTTTTTAACAATCCTTCCCCCTGAATTTGAAATCCTCGTTACAATTCTTTGAAAGAGTTGTGGCTTGATTGGAATATCATTTTCCCTTCAAATATCATTTAAATATAAATATTTTATTAATTTTTAATTTTTAATATCTTATTATAATCATTATAACTTTTTTAAATTTTAAAATAAAATATAAAAAATAATTCAATTTTTTCAAATTATAAAATAAAATTTATATTAAAAATTTATATTCTAATAATATTTTAACTTTATAATATTTTTTATTCAACTTTTTCTCACTCATTTTTCAAAACTCAATAAAATATCATACCTCAACCTATTTTACTATTATTCAGAAATTAACAATTTTATTAATATTTACAAATTTATCATCTCATCTCATTCTCCAAACATCTTAATGATCCTATTTTATCTTTATTTTCGAAAAAGAGGCAGAGTTTTCATCAGCACACATTGTTTCATTACTCTTTTCTAATTATTTTATAATATTAAATTAAATAGGTGATAGTTTTAGGATTTACTTTAAATGAAATAATATATTTTTATTTGTATTGAATTTCTGTAAAAGAAGTTGTAAAATATTTAAGAAAAAAAAGTTGTAAAATATTTATAAATTTATCATTATTCTTTAAAAAAAAACTATTTATCATTATTTAATCATCATCATTGTATCATCCTCTTAATATTATATCAAATGATTCAGAAACTAATTATTACCATTTATTTATCTTGATCGTATAAGAAGATAATTAGAAGATGGTAGTTAAGACTCGAGAGGATGATAAATATCATTTTCGTTTTATTGTACGATAGTGATGTTGATTAATCCTTATATCAATATAAAGAAATAATAAATTTATTAGTTGATGAATAATTTGATAGTATGCTGACGCAAAGGTGTAGTAGTACTCGAGTATTCTAATAATTTGAATAATTTTATTGGTAGTTTTTTCTTGTTCAAAAAACTTTATTGTAAATTATTAGATATTAACCTATCAATAAGAATCCAATTAAATTATTAGGCATCTGATCATGTGCACGTTAATATCATATTTCAAGGATTATCTACAGTGAAATAATATTCCAAAGGCCAATCCTTGTTGTGACGAGTGGTTACAATTGCATGCACCCACGACAATTATTGAGTTCTCTGATAATCCTAGTAAATAAACAGGTACGTTAAATCGAACTTTGTTACTAATCATTATATACATTAAATATTATTTTTATTTTTATTTACTTATTAAAATTAAAATTTTATTCTTTTTAAATGAATTGAGTTATCACATTTATCATCCATATATTATATATTTAATAAGAAAAAAAAATAAAAAATTATGTACAGTGTGTAAATATAAAGAGTAAAATTTTTCATTCCAAAAAAGCGTTGCGCTCTTCGATATTTAAGAGACGCTGGACGGGCAAGGACAAACCCAAGACCACTCTGGATGCAGACCCAAAACCCCAAGTATGTACCCTCAAATCATAATTCGTCATCGGCATGATTAGACTCCGCGCTTAGAAGGAAATGGAAAAGGATTAACGAGAAGCTGGTGTACGTTGTGGGTAGATCACTTGAGTTGACAGTTTATGCTTCCTGAACCGACCGGGATCGATCTTGAAATTAATTAATGGACCATTTGGGGTTCAGTTTCTCCATTTTTCGGTTGATTCGTTTTTCGCGTAAGATGATTAAATATCTTGGACATTGATCTCTATTCAGCATCCGAGAAACTTTTCAAAAATAAACTGAAAATTAAATGTACGCTGATCTGATAAATTACCGCACGCTGATCAATGTGATCATGTACAGCCTTAATGGTCATGTGAAAACTTAATGAGGTGATCAGTTAGAATTAATGAGCTACACTGATCATCTTCTGATCCGATGTCGCCTAAATATTTTCTCTAAAAGAAAGCATGCAGCCATGCTACACCTGCAGGCCGTACCGTATCACCAACTTATAAGAGGAAACATAAACATGGCCCACAATTTAATTGTTACTTTGATTTGATAAATAAATTAAGCCATATAGTTATATGGGTCGCATATGTATAGGAAACGTGGAATTAATACTACATTTTTATGGTTCGGATTCTCATGCAGGGTATTTGGAACGTGTGTGTATGTACGTATCTGTGGCTGGATCATATATTCTCATCCGGAAGGAGTTACTCTAGTACTTCAGGCATTTATCGACGTAAATATAGAGTACCGTCGACACTGGAATTTTGCGAGTCTTCGACAAACTGATCAGGAAGAGAAAGCTAGCACTTGTATATTTACGCTGTTTACATATCAATTAGTTAAACTCTCTCTCTCTCTGATCTCTGATCTTCTCTCAGAGCAGTCATTTCTTTCCAATAGATCAGGTGCCTCTCTAGCAAGGTACTTTTCTTTTAAAGATGGATTTGAAGGCCTAACATACGTGCTTTGGTGCAGATATGGACGTTCCAAACCTTATGAAGCCAAATTAAACTATGCTTAATTTGTTCTGTACTAGCAAAAGAGGGTACACTTTCTCTTGAATAGGGTTGGAGTGCCATGGTCTGGTGGGTGAATGAATTTGCAGTTAGGACAAGAAGGAGAGGACTTGCACAGCATGACTAACATGTGGCATCGCGTGCAGACAGTTGCTACCATCTCGTGCTGACCATCCCCAATATCGAATGCCAACCACGATGGAGTACTACGCGCGGAGCCTCCCAAGCCTTCGATCTCTACTTGTGCGTTGGATTTCATGAACTGATGATGATCAGTAGTACTCGAACCAAGTGCGGGCCTTTTGATCAAATTGTCTTCGTCCGCATGGCTCTTTCTGAGCGACTCGCAGGGTAGGGTCAACTGGAGCTCTAAGCTCATATGCTCGTGATCCGGACTGGCTGGCTCTGGCTCAGGGCTTCTCCTTGGATCCCTAGACGTCCTCTTATGGGTCCTCGTGTTGTAAAAGTGTATCTGACCTGACTGCATATATATATATATATATATGAAGAATGGCGAAATAAAAGTTAACCCAGATCGTACGTATATTATTATATATACTACAATTCGGGCTTGAGAATAGTAAGTACCTATAAGTGAATTAAGGAAGTTTTAATTAATATCGTAAGGTATATGTCTTGAAATATTGTAAATTGAAAGATCAATAACATGGCGTGTGTTTATATATATAAATATATATTTATATATAGGGTAATACCTGGATATCTAGGCACCGTTGCCACTCTAGAGGTAATGGACTCTCGAGGTGTAGCTCGATATCAAGTATGGAATTCGTGCTTTCCCGTTTTGATCGTTTCTCGAAAAATTGTTCTTCTTGGGAACCTTCCAACTTTCTCTTCTTCGATAAGTTCTCAAACTCTTGGATCGACTTCCGTCTGTTAGGAGAAAGGGCTGGTTGCAAGGAAACCATAGCTAGCTTCATTAATCAAAGCTCTCTCTCTCTCTCTCTCTCTCTCGTTCACATGAGAAAGAGTAGTAGTGATGGAACGGGGAAAATATTTTGCTGGTTATATAGGCTGAGTTGAAGTACTATAAACTGGAAGAGAGATAAATGGATGGAAGGGTTTGGCCGCCTACCTATGCATGACGTGCCTCCAAGTTGGCTCTTCGTCAATTACGTGGGCAGCCCCAAGCCTGCTCTTAAATTCTAGGATGTGAAATCCTAACCAACTTTGAATGAGATCATGCTCCTACCCCTCTCTCTCGATCGGTCAAATTCCCAACCTCTTCCTGATCTTACTAAACTGCCATGCACCACCTGATTTTGATGCCACCCAAAACTTGCTGATATCTATATATATATTAGGGTGAATTCGGAGGCACGAGATCAGATTCCAAATTAATGGAAAGGTAAAAAAGTTAAAAAGCCGAAAGCCAAAAACTCCATAAGGCCGATTTTTGGTTTAATGAGAGGAGGTGCGGAGGGGATGGAAGAGGTAGATCAGGTAAAGGTAGTGGTGCGGAAGGTTCATTAAATGTGATGAGTCTGTAGACAGTTGAAGGAAGAAAGGCTTTGAATGCTTTTTGGATTCTTTAACGTAGACAATAACTCCGACTTCCACGACTGGATACTCTTTAAAATTATAACTAATGACTTAATATTCGTTTCATTCGATCCATTTCATCTTATTATTATAATTTTTTAAAATTTTAATATTAAATAAAATAAATAATTAAATTTTTTTAAATTTCAAAACAAAAAATATAATATTAAAAAAATATATTTTAATAATATTTTATTTAACTTTTAACTAATCTTATCTTTTTTCATATCATCAATAAATATAAAAACAAACGAGACTAATGCTCTCCCCCTTCAGCCATGGATATAAAACACAGTTACACCCATGGACTACATTTATTATTATTGACTCCATCAACTGTGCTGTAAAAAGCTCTCAACAGTCAATGTACACTCCCGCCTAATTAACCCACCTTTTTAAAAAAAAAATTAGAAAATTGGAACCTATAATCTTATTAATAACATATTAATTAAGAACTGTAACATAGTAAGGCATACATTTTTTGTTCTTATCTCTAACACATTCTATCATTCTGTAATATGTATGCATCATATATACGTAATGATTATATCATGTACTTTCTCTTTTTTGTTTATTAATATATATATAAAAAAAAAAATGATACCTCTGTGAAGTTAGAGTACCTCACGACCTCGTCCAGTCGTCCTCTTTCTTTATAATAAGATCAGGACATATATATGCTTGGTAGTTGAATTATAAATCAATCGACTCGACGACTCGCATTTTTAAAAATAAGTTTTAAATACAAAGTTCCAAGTGCTGAATTAATTATGCATATACTCGATCCTGAGGTTATCCTAAAAGTCTGGACAAGGACGACTTTTACAGGAAAAAAAAAAAGCATAATTAATATTTGTTATTTGATTTTTCCCTTTTATTTATCATGTTCTTGGCAGCCAACAAACCATGCGCAGGTTCCCCAACTACAATTAATAGTACAATTTCATATTTCACAACATTAGCCGTGATAAAGGGTGTGAGCCAAATTTCAGCAATTATATATATATATATATATATATATATATATATATAATATGAATGAATTGCATGGGGAATGATCGATCCTAATTCCCAAATGGTCTACACAATATATATATACATATATATTAATGTCATATATGGTACTGATAATTTTTTTGCCAGACACTAGCAATAAAACTGAAACATATATGCTAGCTGAGGGTTCCTAATTAATTTGTAACGTAGTGATAAAAAATTAAAAATTAAAAAGAGGAAAATTAAAGAGAAATTAATATGTATTGGAAAAGAAGGGACCCAAGCCATTAAAGGCTTTGAGAAGGAGAGAAGAGGGTTCACTACAAGTAAGTCCACCTGCCTTCATTAACTCATCTTGAATTCACTTTAATGCAGAATTCAAGGATGACCATTTCTCATCACCTGTTTCCTCCTGTTTAATGCTCCCAACCCACCTCTCCTTCCCTTCATTTATGCTAGCTTCTCTCATTCATGGCCTCAAAGTTTCAACCACTCCTCCCGTATATATGGCAATTAAGTTTTAGAGTCTATAATTAATCTAACATACTAAATGACTGGCCAGTTGTGCAAATTATAAAATTCTAAATTGCATCGGCATAAAAAATATATATACTATAATTTATGGATACAATTGAAATCATCAATAGAAGAAGTGCATGAAAAAAATGTGGGGAAAGTTCGTTAATGAGCCGACAATTAATTGGCCGTAGCTGGGTGAAATAATATTACACATATGACTCATGAATTGGACCATCCGATTGGAGAAACTCTACTGTCATTATTATTGATCTAGATCATCAGTAGTGAATCTAGTGATAATTATGATTTATCTTAAAATTATATTAATTAGCTTCATACTAGCTAGCTAGCCTTATTTCCAATATTGTACGTATATATAAGGTATTATATTAGTAGGCTTCATTTGGTGATGAGGGTCTATTTGAACAATTATATTCCGGCCGGGGTACTACATTGAGAAACGGCACCCTTCATGCACGTTTTATATGGTGCAAAAACAAATAGACAATCTCGTGCAAAACAAATTTACGGTTTGTTTTTTCAATGAATATTTCGGTTGTATTAAATTAACACCACTAATTATTTAATTCCCTTAATTGGTTAAAATAAAACGTAAAACCTGATCATGACTGATCTCAAGTCTCAAAGGTAATTCTTTGATCTTTTGCAAACAACATTTAAATTATTATTTTATTTCTCAAACAATTATGAGTTTCCATATTCATGATCGGAAACAACGTCATTTCTTTCTTTTGCAGTCGATTGATCTCAGCTTAAGTACATAAAATTTTAATTACGGTCTTGCCCGTAGATGTAATGATCAGCGAATGCATATTGCATCTACGTACGCACCCTATTCATGTGGCAGTGATTGCTTTCAAAATTACTAGTACTGAACCGGACGTTCGTTTTCCTGTGAATTCGTGGACCGGCTTCTCATTGTTCACGATAGATATATATCATGCATCTTAATTACTCCAGTACTAGTATACCTTTATCTGATCATCAGACCTTAAGTTCGTAGAAGTCATCAACAGCTTTGCAGATATTTTGTCCCCTAATTTTCATGATCAAGGATTAATTCTGAATTAATATATTAATAATGAAATGATCCCCGTAAGATTTATTGAACAATTAATTAATACTGCTTGAAAAATTCTATGATGTCTGCTTGATGTATCTATCTCTTTCACTTTAAAACCGAAAACTATAGAAAATCTTAAGCCTAAAAAAAAATAGTGAAACCCAGGATTATATAATAGTCACAAACTGCCACTCCCGTATGAGGTGGTAGGACCAACTTTGGAACATCCGCTAGCTGTTGATCATGAACATCAACTAAATGAAAGAATGAATGAATGCGCGCAATGATTCAATTAGTTAGGTCATCAGAAAAGTAGTTGTGTTGGATGGTGGTCCAATTTCGGTGCGTACGTAAGATCTATTATGGGGTCCTACTTCGTCGTACCTCACTGAGCAATATGTATAAGAGCAGTACGTAGTACTGGCCGAGAGAGCTGGTTTCGTGGATACTGCTGATAGTCATGCTTGGTCGGTGTTGCCAGTTTATTAGCTAGGCCGGTTGCGGACCCAGATTGGAGATGATCAGGACGTATTCATAACTCTACCTACGTATCCTTCATTTTTATACATTTAATGAAAGAGTGATATATGCTAGTCTGCTGTCCACTTTTAATCACTTAGCGTGTCCATTAGTATAAATTCTATATTTTATTTTTTTTCATTCTTCTACTTTTCATATTTTTAAAATATATAAAAAATATATCAATATACTAAAAGTCACTTCCTTAACCATTAAGTAAAATAAAGAAAGAAATACTAATAATAAAAAACTGCATGCATATATGCTAGCTAGCTGCAGTCCTCATTGAATGCATGGATAAGTTGGACATAAGGCAATCGATCTTTAAAGGGTTTTGCTATTCATCTTCCCCACACTCCACACTCCACACTTTTTAATATTTTTTAATATTTTTTTAAATATGGAGGTAGCTAGGATCTAGAATCAAAACTGTATCACTTAATTAATTTCAATATTCAACTTAAAGAACATTTATGCATCGAAGAGCGCCGTTCATTCATACCTATCAATTATTTAATATAGAAGGCTCCATCGAATCCTGCCCCTAGAAAAGAAAAAGAAAAAACAAATCATTATCATGAGCTAATATAATGCACAATATTGCGTTTGAATTAGAGGCTCTAAAAACAGATCAGAAGGTGGATCCTATGTTAGCAATATTGCTTGGAGAAAAAGTAAATATATAAATATATATATATATATATATATATATATATATATATATATATATTTAGTTAGCCGATTAGAAGTTAGCTGAACTGAACCCAGACCAGATCCTCAAAACACTAATCCAAATAAGACCGTTCGTTCACCCCTGATCCCTGGCCCAACAAGGAACTATGGGCCAGTCTCATTTGTTTTCCATTAACAAATCTAATATTCTAAGTTAGGTGGTAACTGGTAAGTAGGGGTGTAAATTTAAACTGAAAAATTGATTCGAATCAAATCGGATCGGTTTTAAATCAGTTTGGTTCGAGATCAGTTTTTATAATTTATAAATCGGTCGGAACCAGTCCGGTTTCGATTTTAGGATTTTTCAGACCGAACCGGTTGATAAAAAATATATAAAAAATAATATTTTATATATAAGTTTTATACAAAATTAAAATTATACAAAATATTTTTTATATATTAATATATAAGTTTTATATATAATGTATAATTATATGTGAAGTTTTTATATATAATTATATATCATATATGAAATAATTTCATATTATAATTTATAAAATATAACATAAAATGTTAATTTTAAATATGAACATTTGTAATTTGTTTGATCATATGCTATTAATATAATTATATATAAGATAATGTTATTATAAAATAAAAGTTTAATCTTAAAAATGAAAATATAATTGATCATGTATTATATAGCTATACCAATATATAATTTATCACTAATACCAATATATACTAATATATAGCTATACTAATAGTCTAATATTAATACTATTATATAGTCTAATAATTTATATAGCTATACTAATATATAAGTTTATAATTTATACTAATAGTCTAATATAGACTATAGTTATAGTTATACTAATAGTCTAATATAGACTAATAAAAGTATAACATATTTTTTTAAAACAGTTTTTTTTTTAAATATATTTTTAATGACAAAATGTCAAATTTACATTTTTAAAAAATCGAAAAACCAGACTGGGCCGGACAAAAAACCGGAACACCGGTTTAAGAAGGTAATTGGTACGTAATCGGTTTTGAAAAATGTAAAACCGGTCATACCAGTTCAGTCTAAAATTTTATCCAAAACCGAATCAGACTGGACCGATTATACCCCTAGTGGCATCATCAGCATGTTTGCATAAATGCCAACCATTTAATTAGTTGAACTTTGGGCGATGTGGGGAACCCAAATCTATTTTAAATTTATTTTTCAAACAAGTTGTTTCTTTTCAACGTTGGGCCCCTATAAGAATTAGTTAGCGCAATAAAATCATGTAGGGTGCTCCTCCATGTTAACCATTACATCAGAGATAGTTAAAGAATCTTTTGCCAAAACATGGGCAACAACATTCGTACCCCTTCTAACATGGCTTGGAGGTGCCAGAGGAACGCGTACGCCATAGTTTGAGCTTGCAGCAATTAACATCAGAACAATGATTTTAAAAAGAAAAAACCAGAATCCCACAGTTAGCGACTTACATTTGCTCGGCATTTGGGCCGTACTTGGCAAACTGGACCATAATCTTTCTGCCATCGACAATTTTTCTTAACAAACAAACAAACAAATTAAACAAAATAAGGCAATCCAACTTTTTTTTTATGGAACTATTTATTCTTAATTTTATCATTTTTAATCATGCAAACTAATATGACATATTTTAAATAATTTCTTAAGTCTATTACTTAAATAAAAATCACGTAAAATATGACATAGTAGTTGATTAGAAACGACTTCATTCAAAATGAAGAACAACATTTATCTAAAAAAAAGTACAAATAATCCATCGTACATAGTTTCTCACATAATTGTATGTTACCAATGTTGGCAACATTGGTGTATTCGTAAATCCCAAGCCAGGATTTCTGCACCCAGCAAAGCAGCAGCAGAGAGCCAAATTTTTAAATAGCATTTGCGGCGTGACCTAGGGCTGCCTCCGCACAAAGCGGCGCCAATACCAGTGCCGCTCCCACACTTCATACATCGAATCTAAATGTATTCCTTTTGTCTCCGGCAAGAAAAGTGCAACAAAAATAGTCATAGCCGCGATCCAACCCGCATAAAACAGGAAAGTGCCATATTTGAAGTGGCATAGCATGGATAAAAATGTTTGAGATAGCACAAACGTGGTTCCGAAGTTCACAGCAACGCTAATGCTTTGGCCTGTGAGCCGGATATTCATTGGAAATATTTCGCTCGGAATGAGCCAGCTCAGAGGACCCCATGACCAACCAAAACCGGCAGCGTAGGTGCACATTAGAACCAGTACCAATATAGCGTAGCCCTTTGAGATATGCTTCGTGCCCGAAACACCTGTTGTATCTGCTAGCACAGCAGCCACGGCGACCTTTCACAAAATATGGATCACTTCAATGATACTATCTAGAAAGAAAAGGATAATCAGGTGAGACGAGTAAGGCGAATTTGACTCATACCTGGCACAAAAACATTTGAATCCCACCCACCATGAACAGAAATCTTCGGCCATACCGATCAACGACGAACGTGGACACAAGGATTGAGCACAAGTTGACCACCCCGAGTATAATGGCTGCTATTAAGGCAGAGTCGTTACCAAAACCCACCGATTGGAAAAGAACTGGTGCATAGAACGCAATGATATTGATCCCAGTCACCTGCTGAAAAAAGGGTATCGCAATCGACATTACAAGGTGTGGTCGGTATTGCCTGTCGAATATAGTCACAAATGGCTCCCTCTTAGCCGCTTTAGAAACTTCACTCGACTTGATGAGATCAGCCAGCTCAGCTTCCACGTCTGCATCAGTACCTCGAACTTTGACAAGGGATTGCTTCGCTTGCGTGAGCTTGCCTCGTTCCACGAGGCTGCTGGGCGTGTCTGTGATAACAAGTGCCCCTACTGTCATAATAGCAGCGGGTACCATGGCAAGGCCGAGGGAGAGACGCCACCCCCAGCTGTGCTTGGCAGTGCCGTAATTTATACAATTGGCTGCAACCACCCCAACACCGATAAAGAATTGGAAACCTGTGTTGAATGCACCTCGCCATTTGGGCGGTGCCACCTCCGAGAGGTACACCGGAGTTGCCTTTGTGGTGGCATAAGAAGAAATGACAATTTTGTGAAGACCATAGAAAAATGTAACAGAGAATAAATGGCACCCCTCGCTTACAATTGGGTTACAATTCTGCAAGGTGCAAAACAACACAGAAATAACTACATGCATTACTTACCTGGTTTGTGAAACCAACCCCGAAACCGAGCAAGATACGGCCCAAGATGAGCATGGCAATATTGGCCGCCCCGCCATTGATGGCAGCACCTGTAAGAAAGGTGCAGCCACCAAGCACCATGGTATTTTTACGGCCAATTGCTGCTGTGAGTCGGCTGGCTACAAGGGAGGATGCCAGCCCTGCTATGTAGAGTGAAGATGTGAATGATGTTAAAACCTGGCTATCAAACACGCAATATATGTTTGTCTTGGCTTCTGCTGCCTTTCTCAGTACTGATGGGAAGAATTTTCTCAAAAATGGTACCATTGTTGTTACGCCTCCTGAAAGTCAATTAATGAAAGTGGCAGGAAAATCATTAGTTGTAGTTAAAACAAGAATCTAAGAGTGGGATCTATTAGAAGCCTAATTTCATGCAAGCATAATTTCACAATTTAGGCCAACCAAGTAACTAACAAAAGTATCCTTATATGCTTGCTGGTGTTCATAGATTTATATTGTCCGACTTTTGAGATATCCATGGGATATGTTGTGTTTTAGGTATGTGTTCAAATTCATCCTGCAGCTCTTACATCAAGTACAAACTTTGATCCTTTCGATGTTTAGGCAGACTTGTATGATGGGTTATCGTTTTATAGTGAAATTTCTCAAAAATAGAAAAAGAGAGAAAAGAAAGAGGACAAAAATAAAGAATAATGAAAGATTCAAAGGATGTATAATATCGTAGAAAATTAGCTGCATGTATAATGTTATGTTATCCTTCTTTCAACAAAGGGAAAGGAATGGAAGAGATGAATCGATACGAAAAAACAAAATAGGTTTGTCCGTACCAAGGTTGATCATTCCCTGGTAAGGAACATTAAATACTTTGGCTATGTCGGATTTTATTGGGACTTTCCTCATTTCTGGATAAGACAAGTAAATTTCCCTGTTTTGGAAGCTGTCTAATATGCTTGCATAAATTCAGCTTATAATAGTAACACCTCCCACTTCTTCTTCCTCTCTCTTTCGTGTTGATTTTAAGAGAAAACAGAGAGCTAAAAACTCACATCCAAGCATGTTCATTTCGGAACAGCCCTCGCATGCAACAGAAACAGAGCACCCACCACCATACATAAGAGCTTTAAACTAAACGGAAATCGTGAGTCAAATGTACCTGAAATTCCGATGTCATATCCGAATATGAGGCCACTGGAAGCAGCAACGATGCATGTGATTACCACTGAAGCTGTTATCTTTCCTTGGAAGCCAGTACCCGTGCCGGGTCCGTCCATGGCGAAACCTCCCACGGCCATTTTTGTCTCTTCTTTTCCTTCCTCCTCCTCTTGAGACCCAAATATATAGAACTTGAATCAAAAGAGAGAAGGAAGTGGAGCGTTGAGTCCAAGACTCAAGTTTCCTTCTTGAAAGCACCAACAAACCACTACAATAGTACCATTTCATATTTCACAACACTAGCCGTGATAAAGGGTGTAGCCAAATGTCAGCAACTATATATATATATATATATATATATATATATATATATATATATATATATATATATATGTATGTATGTATATATATATATATGTATATGCGAATGAATTGCATGGGGAATGATCGATCCTAATTCCCAAATAGTCTACACATGAATATATGTGTGTGTGTGTGTGTGTGTGTGTGTCATATAGTGATAATTTTTTTGCCAGACACTAGCAATAAAACTGAAACATGCCAGCTGAGGGTACCTAATCCATTAAAGGTTTTGAGAAGGAGAGACAGAGGGTTCACTACAAGTAAGTCCATCTGCCTTTATTAACTCATCTTGAATTCACTTTAATGCAGAATTCAAGGATGATCATTTCTCATCACCTGTTTCCTCCTGTTTAATGCTCCCAACACACCTCTCCTTCCCTTCATTTATGCTTCTCTCTCTCTCTCTCTCTCTCAAAACCTAGTTTTCATTCATGGCCTCAAAGTTTCAACCACTCCTCCCGTATATATGGCAATTAAGTTGTAGATAGAGTCTATAATTAATCTAACATACTAAATGACTGGCCAGTTGTGCAACCACCCTAAAAATTCTAAACTGCAACTGGGCAAACCAAAATAAAAAACAAATCAAGAACTGCATGCATGCATGCTTCGGCATAAAAAAATATATATATACTATAAATTTTGGATACAATTGAAACCATCAATAGAAGAAGTGCATGAAAAAAATGTGGGAAAAGTTCGTTAATGAGCCGACAATTTGGTAGCTGGGTGAAATATTACACGACTCATGAATTGGACCATCCGATTGGAGAAACTCTACTGTCATTTTGATTGATCTAGATCAGTAGTGAATCTAGATCATGATTATGATTTATCTTAAAATTATATTAATTAGCTTCAGACTAGCTAGCCTTAATTATTTCCATTGCATATATAAGGTATTATATAATTAGTGGGCTTCCTTTGGTGAGGGTCTATTTGAACAATTAACGCGTTTGGGCAATGGCACGAGTGAATTACATATATAGAGAAAGAGAAATTTTACGTAAAAGTTTTACATCACATATCTCCACCTAATTAATATGTGATTTGTCATTTTTATCTTTTTATCTTAATAATTATATATGTGTGTTTAAATAAAAATATAAAAATAATAAATTATATATTGATTAGATGGATGTATGCATTTGGTATAAGACTTGTGTGGAGTGATGGTGAGTGGAGTGATGGTGAGTGTAGTAGACGAAGAGAAGGAGAGAGAAAGAACGGGAAGGAGCATCTGGAAGGGTGAGCGTAGAAGACGGAGAAAGAGAGAGAAGAAAAAGGAAGAAATAGAGAGAAGGGGAAGGGGCTTCTGAAAGATGTGTGTCAGGGGAGAGGGAGAGAATGACAATGATACACAATTTTAGAGCACTCATTAGATCACTCATCTTATCTTTTAAAATATATAATTAAAATTATTTTTTTATTTTATATATTAATTTTTACAATATACCATATATTAATTTATCTACTTTTTTTATATTATTTTAATATTATATTATTTTAATATTTTTTATTCATTTCAAATATTTTCTCTAATTATCAATAATATCTTCATATCTTTTAATATACAATCTCATATTATTATATTCTATTTTAAATCAAACTAAACATTGATTCATAATAAAACAAAAAAAAAAAAGAGAAAAAATTATGTCTTATTTTAAATTACTTAAAAAAAAACATAGAAAAAACTGAGAAGTCCAGTTCTATTTTTCAATACATTTTAGTGAATTCTCTAGCAGATAAATACAAATAGATAAGCAACTATGATCGGCCAATACCACACAGGGGCTGAAACGATGTTAGAATAAAGGGAAAAAAGAAATTCAGAGGAGAGAGAAATAATTAAAAATGTTTTACATGTACGAACAGTAATCTATAAATGTAGAGGGATTTCTATAGCTACTTGGAAATTTAAGATGATTTACAACATCTATTGAATCTTTATTTTGATCAACATTCTTCATATTTTAAAGAAAATTGTATTTTAAAACATTCATTGGGAGTGCTCTTAACTATTACTATACATTAAAATATTCATATGTTTTACTTTAATTTAAAATTTATGTATTTATAACAATTTAAAGTAAATAAAATAATAATTTTTTTGTATAGTTAGTTGTAAACAAATTGTAGTATATTGTTCTTATATCATTTTCCTTGTGGGTTAGGTGGCGAGAAACAAAGAAATAGAGGGAAAGGATAGGTAGGGTTTTCTGATTTCATTAAACGGTGTCGTAGGGAGGAAGGGGTGGGCTATATTATTGTGCCTTTTTTTTCCTCTATAGACTAATAGATATTTAAAAAAATTCTTTAAAAAAATTAAAATCCGAAAAAGAATAAAATAATCTTATACAACATTTAACATTTTTTTAAATATATATTGTCTTTTTATTTCATTAATCAATTTTATTTAATGATTTCTTTACATGTATAATTTAGAAAAGTAATTTTTTCTAATTCTGAATAATTTTATTCTTTTAATAAAAAATATTATATTGATAACAAGTTTCATATTTTGAAATTTTAATATTATTTTCGAATATTAAAGTTTATATTAGTAATAAATCTAATATTTACGACACTATTAATATTGTTATTAATAACACTATTAGTAAGAACTCTGATTTCTTACAGTATTTTATTATGTTTAAATTTAGATTATATAAATATTGAATTTATTTATTATATATGTTATTATTGTTAATATGTTAATATAGTGTTAATTAACAAATATGACTATATAATTATTGTCTTCTATTTTCGTATTGTGTTCTTTCTAACAAACCTGCTGCCCTTGTCTTTATTTCATTCTTTGTGATTCTGTCTTTTTTTTTATGTCTTCCATTGCTTTATTTGTCATCTACTTTCTACTTTTTGGTATGTTCTCTCATTTGTTATATCAAAAATGTTTATTCTATTTATTTTATAGCAATGTTATTATACATTATATTTGTCTTTCTTTTACTACTTTGAATATATTTATAATAATTCAAACAATAACAAATTAATAAAATGCATATCTACTAAATTTTTGTTACTACATCTAAAACAACTAGATCCAAGACATCAAAGAAAAGCATATGGGTATCAATGGATATTAAATTCAAGAACCATTATTGAGAATATCGAAGATGTGAAATTAGGGCTTAAACTTTCAGAATACAATATTATCACTTTAAATGAACTTAATGTGTATAAGAACATAAATGCCGAAATAAGTAACTACTATATAAATATATGTATCTCTTTATATAGTTATCTTTCGTTAGAAACAAAAAATAACTTTGTAAATTAGATATTCTGGAAATTGCAATTCATATGAACCCGCTACAGGAAGTGAACAGCAGCCTTAGTTCAAGACATACATTATCGATCCAAGGTATGAACATACATCTGCTTCCATTTATCAAGTTTTTAATTTAATCTCTTATAATACTATTATTATTATAAATTTATTTCTGTTTATAATTTTGACAGCCTAAAAGTGTTGTGTCTAACGATATGGAATCGATTCGCTCATGATGAATGCCAAGAAATTTACAAGCTTATTCTAACAAAACCAATCATTTTGAAAACGCCAATTAGAGTTTTTTCTTATAATGGTAATTATCGTTAGAATTAACATTCTTATAGACATTATATATTTGTCTACTTATTCGTGTATATTTATAATGTAGGCCTATTTCTATCATCAAGACAAACGAGTGTTTTTACCATCGAACCTCTTCTTCCATTTGTTGTTGCATTGCGTACGCGGTAAACAACCTATCTAAAAAAACTAATTTCATTTCTTATTTAAACAGAATATAAATTTCATATTAGTTTCAAATAACATATTACCATATATGTCGAACATATATTATGTCCTGTTTTAATACTTTACTTTCATTGTCAATCCAAACGCTTAGGGCAACACAGAACAATGGATTACTTGAATAAATAATTGGAAACAATTTCAATACGCCAAGTGGATTAGTTTCAACCAGTTCTGTCGACCCAATAGTAAAGATCTCCAAATTTGCAAAAGCTGTCGGATTTGCATCACCAATGACGACGTAAAATTTTGTTCTTTTAAATTATATCTCTTATTTCTGTCTAAAATGTTTTACAAGGCATCTGCGTGTAGTTATAAATGGATTTTGCTATTCATCCTCCCCACACTCCACACTCCGCACTTTTTAATATTTTTTAAAATTTTTTTTTAATTTATTTTTTTTAAACTATTTATAATTTTTTATTCACTATTCATATAAAAATATATTTGATAAAAAAAATTTTAAAAAAATGGAGTGTGGAGTATGGTGTGAATAGTAGGAGGTTGAGTAGAATTTTTGGTTATAAATAGGTTTCTAGAAATGTTTGTATTATAGTTAACAATAGTTTGCAGATAATATATGTGTTATATGTTGTAAATAGGGAGAAATTTCTTAAAATATAGACAAAACTCTGTCTATTTATAATTAAATATTTAAGATATAACAAAACTCATGAACTGGGCCCACGCACATCACACGTGGTGCCTTACTCGTGTGTATATATATATACCTTATTTTCTTCCTTCCCACGTACGGGATTGAGCGAGTACGTACCTTAATGTTCTTTAATGGATCGGCATTCATGTGGGAATAAAAACGATGATAACTTTAATAAATACTAACTCCAGATATTATCCATATGGCTAAGAAGATACATTTGCTGCTTTGAATACCAATTAATTATTCTGAAATATTATCGAGGGGTCGGATCCTTGCAAGTGAAGAGACCCCCAGACGGCATATATGATTAACGATACCTTAGAGCATCAGTATTGGTCTATGCATATCTATATGTAAAATCATATTTGCATAATATGACTCAAAAAACATCCACATTGGCTTATGCATATACATAAATTTAGCTAACAGTGAACAGTTGTTATCCATCAAACATATTTTAATTGTTATTTCTCTCTCCTTCCACTCTTTCTCTCTCAATTTTTTCCTCTTCTCCCTCCCTCAACAACACAACAAATCTTCACATACACATTCATTTTATTATTATAATATATTATATTTTTTCATTTTATTATATTTTTAATATAATATATAAAAAAAATTATATTTTTTATTATTACATTTGTATTATTAATGTCAAATATATATAGTGGATGTTAATTACAAAATATATATATAATTTTTTATTTTAGAAAAAAATTAATAATAAAAAATAATAATATTTTATAATTATTTAGTCTCAAATATGCATAAGCCAATGTGAGAGTTTTGATTGAATGGCCAAATGGTTATGTAAAAGAGATAATTTTACATATGCATATGCATAGACCAATGCAAATGCTCTAAAGAGCAGAATGCAAAACTCCGTATACCCATAAATACCGCCCAGCCCATTGGGCCTTCTAAAAGCCTCAAATGTTCACTGGGGCTAAAAATTCAAAAGAAAAATGGTTTTTGTATCTAATGCTTATGGGCTCTAATGAGCACCCATGGACATGGACTTTGTGTTTGGGCTGGCGTCTAATTCGGGATAAGTATTTGTGCTGTTTCAGATTCCGTATCCGCTATCCATGTCTTCAACTACCCCTTGCAGCCTGCTTCTGCAGATGCTAGCCCTATTTTTCTACTAGTCTTTTGTGCATATGATTTTTCTCGAAAAAAGAACAAGAAAAACAGAGGATAATTAAAAAATGATAGTACATAAAATATAAAAAATAATATTTATTATTATAGAATGTGCAAGTATCGTATATTTCTTTTGAAAAAAATAATAAATATAAGATTCACATAAAAAAAATTTTTTTAAATAGTAGACTCCGTCCATAACAAAACCTCCCACGGTCATTTTTGTCCCTTCTTTTCCTTCCGAGATCCAAATATATAGAACTTGAATCAAAAGAGAGACGGAAGTGGAGCGTTGAGTCCAAGACTCACGTTCCCTTGTTGAAAGCACCAATTTGTAGCCAATAAACTGTTGGGGTTGCGTCGCCTTGCAATAGGTAAACATACAAAAAACCTGTTTTCTTTCAGTTCCACCCAAGCGGTAAATATCGTAACGGGAAAGAAAGAAGAACAATTAAATTGGGTATTTCGCCAAGAAACTTGGATTAAAAAGTGCCAATATTTGTGGGCTACTTAGCTAGTGATCGGAGGGAACAGAGCCAGAACCACATTTATTTTATTTCGAGTATTAAAAGTCTTTTGTATTTGTTGTGGAAAAAGTTGTACTATCTCTTCTTACCTGTATGTAATTATTGACGAATAAATTATTCTTAAAAGATAAGAGTAATCTCCCCCGTGACTAAACTAAGGGTGGGTTTGAATGTCGAAATGAGTTGAGTTGAGATGATAAAATATTATTTTTTAATATTAAAGTTATTTTAAGATTTGAAAAAGTAGAATTATTTATTATATTTTATATTGAGATTTGAAAAAAGTGTAATGATGAGTTGAGATGAGTTGGACTAAGTTGAAGATCCAAACGAAGGCTAAGTAGAATCTCCAAGACATTGACCCAAGAACGCCCGATATGATGCGCATTTGATGGAAGATAGACAGCTGGAAGACTACTGTTAGTTGGTCACGAGGACAAAAGGTGTACACCTTCCTCACCCTACCAGTTTTTTCGGGTGGTGAGATAAGGCTATTATCTACCAAATGCATGTTAGAAAGGGAGTTAAATGTCTCAGCATGAAATATGATAGTTGACAATCCTCTTTGATCGAATAGAAATATTATTATTATTTATTTAAATAAATTACAAATTTTAAAATCGGTCCAAAGGATTGTCAAATAGACTATGGAATTGGTTATCCTGTATTGGGCAGGTGCAGTACCGGAGGCCTTGATTTGAAATATAAGCAACACGTTTGTAATTGGAATAAGATGAATTAAGATAAAAGTTAAATAAAATATTATTATAATATTATTTTTTAATTTTAATATTATTTTAAAATTTTAAAATGTTCACCTTAAGTGTTTTATTGTATGTTTTGGCTGCCGTATTATTGCTTCGTCAACTATGGAGTTGAAATGCTTTTGTGATAGAGCTGCTATAATTAGTAGAGTACAAAAACCATTATTATAATGGTAAATCCAAATCATTTAAAAGAAAAATAAAGTACTGTAAGAATTTTTTTTACTAACGGTGTTATTAATTTTTTACAAGAGAAATGATCTGGAATATATTAAGGAGAATGAGATTAAAATTTATAATTCATAAGCCATGTATAAGGATATCCAATTTGGAGACCAGAAAACCTGAGAACTGGGTTTAATGGAAAAAAAATGAATCATATAATGCTCGTAAGAAATGTATTATCTATTTTATTTCTCATTCGTATGATGTGAGTGCATTTATCCTGTAATGTTTTGAAGGATGAGTTTTTTGAAAAACTCTTAATGAAATTTTGTAGCTCTTATGAGTATGGTGTAAAAATTATAGGAGCACTTTTGACAGATTTCACCTATATGAGTATAAGAGTGGAGTCGCTCTCTATCAGATTTGGGTTTATTCTCAAATACACTCATAAAACTGGGATTAGCACAAAGTCGTAATGTGCTAGCTAATAAAGTTCATGTCAATACTTGGGTTATTATGTGTAAATAACAATTCTTTATTTCTCTCATACAGTAATAGTTCAAGTATTAGATCACTACTGACTCTGGAGTAGAGATTGTTATTTTATCAAGTGAAGATTCAATGCAAAGCACACATTCATGATACATAATAATATTTTTTTGTCTGAAAATATCTCTTTTATATTTTTATTTTTATTATTATCAAAAAAATAGTGAGAAAACGTTGGTATTTTTTTAAAATAATTATTAGAATTTATGAGATTGATTACTTGAACGTTATTAAGCTTGCTTTTATTCTCTTAATTTGCCAGTAGCCGAACTTTTTGGTTAGTAACGTTGATTTCTATTTACTTTATTGCCGTTATTTATTTATTTACTTTTATTATTGTAAAACCGACTTCATGGCGTTTATACGTTTCTTTCGAGTGATGCTCGTTGTCAACGTTTCCATTACAAATCAGAAGAACTGTTTCCATTAACGTTTTTAACGTTAAAACTTTTTTTTCTTAAATATTTTCGGCGGGTCGGTTTTACTTTTAAGTTGGTAATGAATGTTTTTGTGCCGTTTCTTACTATTAACGTCTACCTCCCTTTTTAGATTGGATGGAGGTTGGCATCCAGTGTGTGGTGGTTATTCAATGATGGTATTTTTTCTTTTAGGAACGTGCGAAGGTAGTATTTTTCTTTTGAAAAGCTAAAGATAAAGAGTGTATATAGTTTTTGAGAGATTTTTCAGATAATATAAATTTATTCTTTAAGAGGAGTTTTGAGTTTAACTATTTGTGCAGAGTTGATTCGGACTATATAACGATCAATTAAACTGTTATATTTTAAGAGAGTCAAGTCAAGAAAAATTTTACTGTACCGATTAATTTGAGATTTTATTCATTACAAAAATCTTAAATGACTTTAAAAGGAATAAAATTTTTGTGGCATAATCCAAACTAATTTCATTTTAATTTTAATTTTTATTATATCATTATATATTTCACCATCAGCTCCAATTTCTGTGCGTACGTAAGATCTATTATGGGGTCCTACTTTTGTCGTACCTCACTGAGTGATGTGTATAAGAACAGTACGCAGTACTGGCCGAGAGAGCTGGTTTCGTGGATACTCATGCTTATAGTCATGCTCGGTCGGTGTCACCAGTTTATTAGCTAGGCCGGTTGCGGACCCAAATTGGAGATGATCGGGACGTATTCAAAACTCTACGGTCTCTACCTACGTATCCTTCATTTTTATACATTTAATGAAAGAGTTATGCTAGTCCAGTTTTAACAGTCGGACGTGCTTATTAATACAAATTTTATATTTTATTTTTTTAATTATTCTTTTTTTATTCATAATTTTTAAATATCTTTATATATTTTTATTTTTAAATATCTTTATATATTTTTATTTTTAAATATCTTTATATATTTTTATTTTTAAATATCTTTATATATTTTTTAAAAATATAAAAATATATCAATATATTAAAAATTACTTTCTTAATTATTAAATAAAAATAAATAAATAAATAGCTGAACGGTCAAAATAAAGAGACAAAACTAAATGGTACACTAGCATTTTCCTTAATAAAATCAATAATAAATAAATAAAACTGCAAGCATACATGCTAGCTAGCTGCCGTCCTCATTGAATGCATGTATAAGTTGGACATGAGGCAATCGATCTTTAAATTTCATGCATGCATATGGATGTTTGAGTCCGCATTACTTTTGTATGTATATGCTAGCTAGCTAATGTGCAAATTGATGTATTTTCACTAAATTTATTGGATTTGGAGCTAGCTAGGATCTAGAATCAAATCTGTATCACTTAATTAATTTCAGTATTCACCTTAAAGAACATCTATGCATCGAAGAGCACCATTTATTCATACCTATTAATTATTTAATATAGAAGGCTCCATCGAATCCTGATCCTAAAAAAGAAAAAGAAAAAACAAATCATTATCATGAGCTAATATAATGCACACCATAATGCTTTGAATTAGAGGCTCTAAAAACATATCAGAAGGTGGATCCTCTAGCGCTTCTAACTTCTATGTATGAATACACACGGAAATTGAGATGTGGAAATAATGATAATATGGGTCACGCATCTCAACGACAAGTGCCAAATGTGTGCAACAAACAAATAGTGCACAAATAAATAATACGCAGCGGATAATAATAATTAAGTTACTAGTACTATAATTTTAGTTTAATACAAATATCTCAAATACAAAGCGTTTAAAAACATAAAACCAAATGTCCCCAAAATATAATACAAGGCTGAAAAGAAATAATCCCGAGTGATCCCAGATCACTCCTCCGGCGGAGCCAAATCCTCAGGTTCTGTATCTGCATCATTAATAACAAAGTCTACGGTACCAGAAAATGGTACCGCAGGTAAGTAAAATCCAAAATGCTCCAAGACATAAATATATTAAAACAACTGATACTATGCATCCACATGATGACCAAAGCGCCAAAATCCGAAAAAACATCATTTCTCGAAAATCATAATTTTTCCACGCAAGCCAAAAATCACCATTTGGCACAAAACTAAAATCCAAGAATAATTCCATTAATTCCAATTTTAACCGTATGCACTATGGTCTCCCCTAGGGATCATCTACATACTCTGGCTCTCTTCGTCACACCACAGGTAGTGACTGTGCGAGTGATGCAAAATGAGTGATGCCCAGTTCCGCGCCCACTGCGTACATAACCAAGCATCCTCTGACCCCCGCCAGCACAAGGGGCCACGGAGTCGGATTGAGAGCGCTACCATCTCGTCCAAGTCCAGGGCAACAGCCCCAGGGGACGACACTCAGTATATTCCGCTCCGGAGTGCTCAGAGGAGCTCCACCAAGATATTATCCCATCTCAGCTTGGGGGTGATACACATGCACCCGAAAAGCCTTTTCACATAAAACACAATTTCAAAATATACACCTACACATGCGTGCACGATGCCATGAAACCGACCAATTACCAAACAGAGCACAATATAAACAATACACAAATACTCCGTCCTCAATCCATCCACCCCCGAACTCCTCGGACTCAGTCCAGAAACCAACTAGAATACAGTATATAAAACAGGTTATTGCAAAAATATACTTAAATCTTAAAAGTCTTTTGAAGAAATACTTACAGCGCTTTATAATAATTTTAGGATGATCACGGAGGTGTAAAAGGTGGTTGGAAAGCAACGTAACAGTGTAAAAACACTGTGGCCGAAATACACAGTATACCAAATTTAAACGGGGTCAAATGAAGACTTGAAATTGATAGGGTAGGACCTATGGAGGGTGGTGAAGTTAGTGGAAACAACGGTTGGCCTTGGGTGGCGACTGAAACGGCAGTAGAAGACTAAAATGGCCGAAACGGAAAAGAGCTCGTGGAGGTGGCTCTAGCGGCGGATCGAAGCCGAAAATGGGTGGGATAGGACGGCAAGGGGCTGGTGATGAAGTGGTGAAGAAATGGTGACCAATGGTGGCCGGACGGCAGCGGAATGGGAGGAGGAAGGCCGCGGCTTTGCACGGCTCCCGGAGGTTAACGGCGACAAGGCGTGGTCTGAGATTTGGTAGGCTGGGAAGTCCGGTGGTGCAGGCGATGAAGGCCACGGACGGCTGGTGGCGGCGCTAAGGGCTGAAGGCCGAATTGCATGGGGGAGAGTAGGGGTGTAAGTTTGGACCCAAAAACCGGAAAATCGGTCCGAACCGAACTGGTTGGGCCGGTTTTCCGATTTTTCGGTCCGGAATCGGTTCTTTATTTGCACAAACTGGTTGAATCCGGTCCGGTTTCATAGTTTTTGAAACCGAACCGAACCGGACCGGACCGGTTGAAGAAAAAAATAAAAAAATAAAATTATATATAAGTTTTAAACAAAAATAATATTATATAAAATATTTATTATTATAAGTTTTATATATAATATATAAAAAGAAAAAAAATCACTCAAATATTATTACTAAATTTTGATAAGTACATAAGACATTAGTAGTTATACTAATATAGAGTATAGTGATACTTATACTGATATAGTTATACTAAATCACTATAACTAATATTAATATATAACTAACACTAATAGTTTAATATAGACTATAGTTATAGTTATACTAATATAGTAATACTAAATCACTATAACTAATACTAATATGTAACTAATACTAATATAGTACTTGGCTTTAGTAAAACATATTTTTTTTAGTAAAGTAGATTTTTTTAATAAAAGTATATAACCGATTTTTTTAAAGCATTTTTTTTTTATAAATAGATTTTTAATGATAAATTGTCAAACTTACGTTTAAAAAAAATCGAAAAACCGGATCGGACCGGACCGGACCGAAAATCGGTAAAACAGGAAGTACCGGTTTAGGAGGGTAACTGGTGCGTAATCGGTTTTGAAAAATGCAAAATCGGTATATACCGGTTCAGTCCTAAATTTTGTCTAAAATCGGACCGGACCGGACTGGTTACACCCCTAGGGGAGAGGAGAGAGAGGCTACGCAGGAGAGAGGAGAAAATCGGAAGAAAAAGAAAGAAAAAGGAAAAAAGAGGAAAAGAAAAGATGGAAAAAAAAATGAGATCCATTCCTCACAACTTTTGGGTCACAACTAGGGCTGTACAGAAACCGACGCCACCGACGTGAACCGACCGGCCGCGTCAGGAACCGGCCGGAACCGGTGGAGACCTGGTCGACGTGTGGTGGAAATTTCAAGAAACCGACGTTCAGCGGTTCGATCTCAGTTTGAAGGTGGACCGGAACGCTGAACCGACCGATATAATAAAATCATTTTTTTTTAATATACCCTTGTCAAAACGACGCCGTTCCACTTAAACTTAAGTGGAACGACGTCATTTTATCTAATAAGTATTACAACAGATATAGAAATGACGTCGTTTGGCATTAAACCAAACGGTGTCATTTTAATAAGGACGTAGGAAAAAAAAAATCTGAAACGACGCTGTTCAACTTAAAGTTGAACGGCGTCGTTTCGATATTAGTCTTCTTCTTCCCCATCCCCTCTTCTTCCCGAATCCAATTTCACTCTGCAACTCTCTCTCTCTCCTCTGTAACTCTCTCTCTCTCTCAGTCTCTCTCAGTAGATAACGCCGACCAGAGAACCGACGACGACCGAGAACTGCCAGAGAACCGCCTTGATCAGTTTTCTCCTCCCCATCGACCGGTTACGGTCGGTGGCTCCCCCATTTTTTCAGACATCGATCGGTGTTGGTTTTGCCCAAAAACCGCGCCGACGACGTCGGTTTTCACCCCTAGTCACAACTTATTCTCAAAATAATTATTTTTAAAATAGTAAATTAAATAAATCAATTTAAACTCAAAACTAGTTAAAGTAAAATATTAAACTCCGACAATAACATCCTTAAAAATAAAAAGGAATTAAATTTCAGAACACTAATTAAAATTAATCAAACGCAATGAAATGTTTTAATAAAACATTAATAATTTTAAAACCCATAAACAAACCAATTTAACTTAAAGATCAATTTAAATCTAAAACAATAATTAACAATAAGAAAGCCCAATAAAAATAATTTTTACAACTTAAAATATTATAAAATAATATTATAAAACTCTCAAAATTTTAAAACAAGAGAATTAATCTTTAAATTAATTAAAATAATTTTTCATTAAAATACACTAAAATACAGAGTGTTACAGATCCTATCATATAATAATATTTTTATTATATGTTAGCAATATTGCTTGGAAAACAAAAATTATATTTAGTTCAGAACTGTAGACGATTAGAAATTAGCTGACCCAAATAAGACCATTTAATTTGTTAAACTTTGGGCGATATGGGGAGCCCAAATCTATTTTAAATTTATTTTTCAAACAAGTTGTTCCTTTTCAACTTTGGGTTAGCCTATAAAATCATTTTTTTTAGAGGAAACTATATTGATCATTCCTTTATAACAAGGATGAAATGCATGGAGGATGCTCCCCCATGTTAACCATTACATCAGAGATGGTTAAAGAATCTTTTGCCAAAACATGGGCAACAACATTCATACCCCTTCTTAACATGGCTTGGAGGTGCCAGAGGAACGCGTGCGCCATAGTTTGAGCTTGAAAGTGCAGCAATTAACATCAGAACAATGATTTTAAAAAGAAAAAACCAGAATCCCACGGTTAGCGACTTATGGTGAGTTTGGATGTTGAGTTGAGTTGAGTTGAGTTGAGTTGAGATGATAAAATATTATTAGAATATTATTTTTTAATATTAAAGTTGTTTTGGGATTTGAAAAAGTTGAATTGTTTATTATATTTTGTATTGGGATTTGAAAAAGTTGTAATGATGAGTTGAGTTGAGTTGGGTTGAGAATCCAAACGCAGCCTTACATTCGCTCAGCATTTGGGCCGTACTTGGCAAACTGGACCATAATCTCTCTGCCATCGACAATTTTTCTTAACAAACAACCAAATTAAACAAAAAAAGGCAATCCAACCATTTTTTTTTATTGAACTATTTATTCTTAATTTTATCATTTTTAATCATGCAAACTAATATGACATATTTTAAATAATTTCTTAAGTCAATCACTTAAATAAAAATCACCTCAAATATGACATAGTAGTTGATTAGAAACGACATCATTCAAAATGAAGAACAACATTTATCTAAAAAAAAGTACAAATAATCCATCATTCATATTTTCTCACAGAATTGTATGTTACCAATGTTGGCAACATTGGTGTATTCGTAAATGCCAAGCCAGAATTTCTGCACCCAGCAAAGCAGCAGCAGAGAGCCAAATTTTTAAACAGCATTTGCGGCGTGACCTAGGGCTGCCTCCGCACAAAGCGGCGCCAATACCAGTGTCGTTCCCACACTTCATACATGGAATCTAAATGTATTCCTTTTGTCTCCGGCAAGAAAAGTGCAACAAAAATAGTCATAGCCGCGATCCAACCCGCATAAAACAGGAAAGTGCCATATTTGAAGTGGCATAGCATGGATAAAAATGTTTGAGATAGCACAAACGTGGTTCCGAAGTTCACAGCAACGCTAATGCTTTGGCCTGTGAGCCGGATATTCATTGGAAATATTTCGCTCGGAATGAGCCAGCTCAGAGGACCCCATGACCAACCAAAACCGGCAGCGTAGGTGCACATTAGAACCAGTACCAATATAGCGTAGCCCTTTGAGATATGCTTCGTGCCCGAAACACCTGTTGTATCTGCTAGCACAGCAGCCACGGCGACCTTTCACAAAATATGGATCACTTCAATGATACTATCTAGAAAGAAAAGGATAATCAGGTGAGACGAGTAAGGCGAATTTGACTCATACCTGGCACAAAAACATTTGAATCCCACCCACCATGAACAGAAATCTTCGGCCATACCGATCAACGACGAACGTGGACACAAGGATTGAGCACAAGTTGACCACCCCGAGTATAATGGCTGCTATTAAGGCAGAGTCGTTACCAAAACCCACCGATTGGAAAAGAACTGGTGCATAGAACGCAATGATATTGATCCCAGTCACCTGCTGAAAAAATGGTATCGCAATCGACATTACAAGGTGTGGTCGATATCGCCTGTCGAATATAGTCACAAATGGTTCCCTCTTAGCCGCTTTAGAAACTTCACTCGACTTGATGAGATCAGCCAGCTCAGCTTCCACGTCTGCATCAGTACCTCGAACTTTGACAAGGGATTGCTTTGCTTGCGTGAGCTTGCCTCGTTCGACGAGGCTGCTGGGCGTGTCTGTGATAACAAGTGCCCCTACTGTCATAATAGCAGCGGGTACCATGGCAAGGCCGAGGGAGAGACGCCACCCCCAGCTGTGCTTGGCAGTGCCGTAATTTATACAATTGGCTGCAACCACCCCAACACCGATAAAGAATTGGAAACCTGTGTTGAATGCACCTCGCCATTTGGGTGGTGCCACCTCCGAGAGGTACACCGGAGTTGCCTTTGTGGTGGCATAAGAAGAAATGACAATTTTGTGAAGACCATAGAAAAATGTAACACAGAAGAAATGGCACCCCTCGCTTACAATTGGGTTACAATTCTACAAGGTGCAAAACAACACAGAAATAACTACATGCATTACTTACCTGGTTTGTGAAACCAACCCCGAAACCGAGCAAGATACGGCCCAAGATGAGCATGGCAATATTGGCCGCCCCGCCATTGATGGCAGCACCTGTAAGAAAGGTGCAGCCACCAAGCACCATGGTATTTTTGCGGCCAATTGCTGCTGTGAGTCGGCTGGCTACAAGGGAGGATGCCAGCCCTGCTATGTAGAGTGAAGATGTGAATGATGTTAAAACCTGGCTATCAAACACGCAATATATGTTTGTCTTGGCTTCTGCTGCCTTTCTCAGTACTGACGGGAAGAATTTTCTCAAAAATGGTACCATTGTTGTTACGCCTCCTGAAAGTCAATTAATGAAAGTGGCAGGAAAATCGTTAGTTGTAGTTAAAACAAGAATCTAAGAGTGGGATCTATTATAAGCCTAATTTCATGCAAGCACATTTTCACAATTTAGGCCAATCGAGTAACTAACAAAAGTATCCTTATATGCTTGCTGGTGTTCATAGATTTATATTGTCTGACTTTTGAGATATCCATGGGATATGTTGTGTTTAGGTATGTGTTCAAATTCATCCTGCAGAATTAGGCTCTTACATCAACTACAAACTTTGATCCTTTCGATGTTTACGCAGACTGGTATGATGGGTTATCGTTTTGTAGTGAAATTTCTCAAAAAAAGAAAAAGAGAGAAAAGAAAGAGGACAAAAATAAAGAAGAATGAAAGATTAAAAGGGTCGTTATCAACAGGACAAAAAATTGTGTCAAGTTAATAAAATGTCTTGTTTCTAGGAACGTATTTAGAGCCAATTTGTAATGTAAAATATCGTATACAATTTGCTGCATGTATAATGTTATGTTATCCTTCTTTCAACAAAGGGAAAGGAATGGAAGAGATGAATCGATACGAGAAAACAAACTAGTTTTGTCCGTACCAAGGTTGATCATTCCCTTGTAAGGAACATTAAATAGTCTGGCTATGTCGGATTCTATTGGGACTTTCGTCATTTTCTGGATAAGACAAGTAAATTCCCCTGTTTTGGACTGTCTAATATGTTTTCATAAACTCGGCTTAGTATAGTAGCACCTCCCACTTCTTCTTCCTCTCTCTGTCGTGGTGATTTTAGGCGAAAACAGAGAGCTAAAAACTCACATCTAAGCATATCCATTTCGGAACAGCCCTCGCATGCAACAGAAACAGAGCACCCACCACCATACATAAGGGATTTAAACTAAACAGAAATCGTGAGTCAAACGTACCTGAAATTCCGATGTCATATCCGAATATGAGGCCACTGGAAGCAGCAACGATGCATGTGATTACCACTGAAGCTGTTATCTTGCCTTGGAACCCGGTACCGGTGCCGGGTCCGTCCACGGTGAAACCTCCCACGGCCATTTTGTCTCTTCTTTTCCTTCCTCCTCTTGAGACCCAAAGCTATAGCCAATAAACTATTGGGGTTGCGTCGCCTTGCAATAGGTAAACATACAAAAAACCTGTTTTCTTTCAGTTCCACCCAAACGGTAATATCGTAACAGGAAAGAAAGAAGAACAATTAAATTGGGTATTTCGCAAAAACTTGGATAAAAAATGCTAATATTTATGGGCTACTTAAGCCAGTGATCGGAGGGAATGGAGCCAGAACCATATTTATTTTATTTTGAGTATTGAAAGTCTTTTGTATTTGTTGTGAAAAAAGTTGTACTATCTCTTCTTACCTGTCTGCAATTATTGACGAATAAATTATTCTCAAAAGATAAGAGTAATCTCCCCCCCATGACTAAACTAAGTAGAATTTCCAAGACATTGACCCAAGAACGCCCGATATGATGCACATTTGATGGAAGATAGGCAGCTTGAAGACTGTTAGTTGGTTATGAGGACAAAAGATGTACACCTTCCTCACCCTACCGGTTTTTTCGGGTGGTGAGATAAGGCTGTTATCTACCAAATGCATGTTAGGAAGGGAGTTAAATGTCTCAGCATGAAAGATAATAGTTGACAATCCTCTTTGATCGAATAGAAATATTATTAGTTTTTAATTAAATAAATTAAAATTTTAAAATCGGTCCAAAGGGTTGTCAAATAGACTATGGAATTGGCTGTCCTATATTGGCCAGGTGCAAGGCCTTGATTTGAAATATAAAAGTAAGCGGTTTGTACATTGAATTGAAATGAGGTAAAATATTATTATAATATTATTTTTTTAATTTTATTATTGTTTTAGAATTTGAAAATTTTAAATTATTTATTATATTTTATTTAAAATTTTAAAAAAATTTTAATGATAAGATGAGATTAAATGAAACTGTTCTTGAATCCAAACGGTTCTTATAATGATGAGAGATTTTCTTTTATTTCAATCTCAATAGAGGTTTGGATAGTGAGTTGAGATGAGATGAAAATTAAATAAAATATTATTAAAATGTTATTTTTATTTTGAGATATAAAAAATTGAATTGTTTATTATATTTTGTGTGGTAGTTTAAAAAAATTATAATGATTATATGAGATGAAATAAGTTGAGACTCTCTCAATCCAAACAATCCGTTAAAGCTTCGTTTGCTTCCCAAATCAAATTCATCTCATCTCACTCATCATTACAATTTTTTCAAATTTTAACATAAAATATAATAAACAATTCAATTTTTTCAAATCTCAAAATAATAATAAAATTAAAAAATAATATTTTAATAATATTTTATTATCTAAACTCAACTCATTTCAATATCCAAACACACCCTAAGCCTTGGGTGGGAGCCTGTCATCACGATGTTTAGAGCATACGAATCTCTGAATCTCATTCGACAAGAAGAATAAGGTAAGAACAATCATATTCATCACGATGTTTAGAGCATACGAATCTCTGAATCTCATTCGACAAGAAGAATAAGGTAAGAACAATCATATTCAAGTCGCTCAAGCCACGAGCTAAGCAAAATGCTAGAATCATGGGGCGTTTTTATACATGATTTTCAGAAGCTAGCACACTCATATGAACAGTGTCTGTAAACAATAAGATATATGGAAAACGCTCCTGATTGTTTGGGCTCTCACCGCCGAATTGGCATGAACAAGGTGTCACTATTCATGCCCCCGTCTTTCTCACCGACACCAGTGTCCTGATGAAGAATTGTATGGCGTTGGCGATAAAAATTGCCGAAGCTATAAACAAGAAGGTTAGCCAACTTTTTGGAAAGCGCGATGCTACACCACGAGGATTCTCACCATCCTGACCGAGAATTCTCATCGTGTAATTTTTTTTTTTTTTACTATTTTTCAAACATTTTTTAAACGCTTTAAATATTTTTAAAAAAAATTACAAAATTATTAAAACACCAATCCTTAACTATTAAATAAAAAAAAGTATAATCAGTACCCACTCTCGAGGGTATTCTCGGCAAGACTAGGGCTGGGTTTGAATAGTAATAAATGTTGAGAAATATTGTAAAAAGTTATAAGTAGAGATTAGAGTGGGTTTGTGGGTCTCATTGAAGTATTTTGAGTTGTTTGAATATATGAAGTATGCTGAGTTGTTGACTTTTGAATAGATAGTTCAAAAAGATGTGGATCCCATCAATGATTGATTTTTTTTAATAATTATGAAATGATGATTTTATTTATATATAATAGTGATAAATATTATAGTGATTTTATTTTTTATTTATACATAATAGTGATAAATATTATAGTAATTTTATTTTTATATAATAGTGATAAATATTATAGTGATTTTATTTTTATATAATAGTGATTTATTTATATATAATAGTGAAAAATATTATATTGATTTTATAGTAATAAAGAAACCATTTCTGCTGCCTGTTCGTGCCTCTCGATTCGCATGTAAATCATCTCTCTCTCTCTCATTTTTCACTGTTTCAGCTCAGCTCCAATCTCATATCACATCACTGTCTCGGGCTCTCTAGAACACGCACCTTAGTTACTCTAGTACGTATAGGGGACGTCATCTCGCTCAGTCTAATGTGTTTGAATGTTGAGGTATTCTAGTCCGTATGAAAAATGTTGAGAAAACCTGGGATATTTTGACTATCCAAATTGGGAGAATCTCTTTTCAGAAATTGATGTCTCCAAAGTCCAAACCCATCATTGTGTAAGAATATCTATGAGTCATATTCTTGAGAGTTTCATTAATGGAAATGGGGCTCTCCAAAAGTAAGATAATTGAGATCTTTCTCTTGGGAGTTCTTCTCCGAACATGCCTAAACAATGATTCAATCTTCCAGGGGCTCAATTTTAGCATCCCTTCTTAAAAATCTATCAGATAGACCTGCTAGAGTCCTTTGAAGCTATTATGTCAATATAAACTATAAAATTTTACAATTTAATTGTCAGTTGGGAAAGACTCAAAAGAGAAGTAGTTATGTTTGGGAACACAATTATTTTTATACTATTTTACTACTAGTTACAAACAGTTCACTAGTATTTATTATTATTTTATTAATATTCAAAAACCATTTCACTACTATTTACAGATGATTTGAGATTCTCTTAACATTTTGTAAAGGACGTGTCTCACCGATCCTCTGCAATCGTTCACCTGAATGAAAAAAAGAAGTTCTGGCATGGTACGTCTAAGGAAATTCCGATGCTCAAGTCAATAAGTGAAACAAAATAATTTAGAATTCAAAAAAGATATCGATTCTCCCACTATCGGGGGTTACCTGGTATATATAGATTCCAACATGATGCTTATCAGGTTCAGAGTTTAACGATGCATATTATTATCCTGTAACTGAATTGACCACGTATTTACATGAAATCTCGATCTTCCCGTGAAAGGTAGTGCGTGGTGTGTGTGGCTTTAATGGGCCTTGGACTCTCTAGTTCCTTTCGATTAACCAAGAGTCTTTTGCATCGGGCTCTCTTCACATTTGGACTTTCAACTAAAATAGGCCATTCACATTCAAACGGAGCTTATAGACCATATGTAACAGGCCAACTAAAAAGAAAAAAAGAAATTAGCAACTTCTTGTACAATCTAAAGCAATTTTGTTTTAAAGGAGTCTTTTGATTAGTGTTTAAATATTTGAAATTTTGTAAACTCAAGAAACGGTTTAGTGTTAAGTTCATTTTTTTATGAATAATGCCTTTCTTTATTTTAGATTATATTCAATACTTGACAATGTAAAAATAATTTTAATTTAAGAAAATGTAACAAAGCAATAGATATAATTAATCTAAACTAGCCAAATTGGATTGTAAAATAAAGGGAGGTTTGGACAGTAAGTTGAGATAAAAGTTGAATAAAATATTATTGGATTATTATTTTTTAATATTATTATTATTTTGAGATTTAAAAAAATTGAATTGATTATTATATTTTATGTAAGAATTTAAAAAAATTGTAATGATTAGATAAGATGAGTTGATATAAGTTGGAAGGAATTTTGTATCCAAACCAGGCCTAAATATCATTTTCAATTTGCAAAACCTATTTTGCATAATTGTATTTTATGGGAAAATTGGGACTATTTTGCATTTAAAAACTTTAGCACCAATTTATATCATTATATACAAAGGTATAAAAATTAATCGAAAAAACGGACCAGACGGATGGAATCGGTCTGATTTTGGACTGGTCCAGTCTGGGACCGGTTCTCTTAGTTCCAAACCAGCCGATTCCAATCTGGTTTTGATTCTATACTTTTTAGGACCAGACTGGATCAATTCACTATATTATACATTTTAAATTAATTTTTTTAATATTATATATAATTTTTTTTATATTATATAAAATATATAATAATATAAATTATAATTATATATAAGATAATGTTATTATAATTTATAACATAAAATTTTAATCTTAAACATGAAAATTTATTTGATCATATGCTTTAAAGATAAAATAAATATTAATAACATTTTATGGTTTAATAAATTCTCAACATATTCATTTTGATAAATACATAATACATTAGTAATAATAATATACATTAATATATTAATTACATTTCACTTTAATTAATTAGTATTCATTAATATACTAATGTATATTAGTATATTAATTATATTTTATGCCCTAATACTAATACTATTAGTATTAGTAATCTACTTTTAAGTCTATATATAAATAACTATATAAATCACTATAGTATTAGTATCATTATACACTACAAGAATTATGGCCTTTTGCCATGAATTATTTTTCCAAGACACAAGGTCGTGGCATATAAGTACCTAATGACACGAAAACCTTTCGTGGGAAATAAAACAAGCTTATTTCCACGAAAAATTGTCGGTAAGTAAATGTTTGTGGGGAAAAAATATTTTTACGGTGAAAATTTACATTTTGCGGCGAATTTTTATCGCCGCTAATAGTTTGGTCAAAAATTTAATGTCTCCGTGGGTTATAAGCGTGTTGCGACGAAGTTGCTGACTTTTTGCGGCGATATGTTGTCGCCGCAAATAGAATTATGGGAATTAATTATGACTTTATGGGTTATTTGGTTTTCACGACGATATTATGTATTATTACGGCGATTAAATGTCGCCGCAAAAGGTAATAAAGTGCCTAATTTAAAACCTCGAAGGTTATTTTCCCCCTCACTTCTCTTTTCCCTTTCTCTCCTCCCTCCCCCTTGCAGTCAACGGAACCCTTCCCCTCTTCCCCAATCTCCTTTTGCCACAGCCCAGTCGCCAGCCACCACTGCAGCGCCTCACCACCACCACCTCACCGAACCCAGCCTCCCCACTGCGCCTCTCTCTCTCTCTCCTCCTCCCCCAAAACGAGCCTCATTCCTTCTTGGCTTCTCCATGTCGCCGTTGCAACCCACACCCAAGCCACTGTCGTTCGTTGTCGACGGCACTGACAGCCCCTCGCAAGTTCCCTCCGTTCATCCCCCAGCTCCACCACGATCTCTTCCTTCCCCATAACTCCCTCTTTCTCTCACGGGTCTCCCCACCCAGATCTGCTACCAAAAGCCCACCTCTCCGCCACTCCCTTTCTTCTGTGCCAAGCACTCGACACCCCCAACCCAACGCCTCTCTTAGCCCCTCCAAACAGCCCTTGCTCAACATTTTTCCCACGTATTTGTAAGTGTTGGATTTTTAAGATTTTATGCATACTGAATGTAATATGAGGTTTAGATGATTATATTTTGTATAATGGGTTACATTGAACTCAAGTGTTAGGTGATAGAATATGTATATTTATGTTGGATTGGATTACATGGACGACACCCATGTTGATATGCCTTATAAATTGAGTTATGTATATAAGTGCATAATAATTTAGTTGAATATTGAATTAATTGAATGCCCTGTATGTAGGTGTGCCTATATATATGTATATAATTTTATATTTTTTTCCTAGCAAGGGCTTTCAGGGCTGGCCACTAGGTATTTTGCAGCAAGAGATTCATTTATGAAATTTCAAGATGTGTGCTTAAGCTCCTGTTTAAACTCTTAAAAAGCAATGTTTTTGTGCAATCATTTGCATAACCTGGAAACTAGTTATATCACTTTGATTTGGGGCTTAGTTTAGAAAACTTATGCATTTTTTCATTGATTAATTAAAGTAAAGGTAGTTTAATTATAAACAAATTTTAAGTAATAATATGAGCAGATTTATACATTGAATGTGTTAGTTTCAATGAATAAAAAAAAATGATGTGAAGGTTGGGAATTGTGTGGAGCCATGACAATGAAGCTTATTAAAATTTTGAAACTTGTGATTGTGTTGGATTTATGTAGATGGGCAGCAAATATGTTTGTAAGTTTTATAATTGATAAATTGAGTATGTGTACGGGCGGCAAATATGTTAGATTTTACTTAAATGCAATGGTTCATGGATTTGAATTTACATGAGGAGCTTGAAGAGTAAGTTACGAACATGGTTTATGGATTTGAATTTACATGGTAAATGGTTTATGGATTTAAATGCAATGGTATATTTGGACAAGGGTAAGTTACGAACATCTTACTACTCTGAAGTAGAACCTTGATTTGATATTTTTCATATATTATATGTTTTGATATTGAAGTGTTTTTAATATCCACATCAATAGTTTGGTCATCATGTGTAAATAGCTTGATATGCTAGGGGTTTCAATGAATATGCTTGGATTAAAAACACATAGTACCAGAAAAACTATGTTCCTGTGAAGCATAAAGAAGATGCGAAAGTAAATTTGGATGATATTTGTGCAGTTTTTTATGATATTGAGGTTGGCTATTCTTTCCTGTTAATGAAGAAATTTTCTAGTGCATGTTAAGGGAGTTTGGCATCAGATTTTCCATTTCAAACACCTTGGCGGAAGGGTTTTCGAAAGGACAATTCGGCATCAGATTTTCTTGTAACCTACTTCAGCGTCCAATTCATTTTTTAGGGTATAGGAAGTCTGTTTGTTGCCTTGGTTTAGATGAGATTTATGTACATCAAATTGGTTTCTCAAATAATTGCATACCCTAGTTATGAAGAGATTATTGGATGGTTAAGACTATAGTGGCATTTACCTACCTTGGTTCATTTGTATTGTTTGCACTTTGCAATGTGATAGCAGTTCAGTAGTAGGATGAATGTACAATTCCATCCAACAAATAGCTACTGGAGCTTTCTTTTTTATTTCTTAAGAAAAATATGTTAAAAATCTGTTAGATGTAATAAATTAAAGTGTTGTATGTGTTTGCAATGGTTCTTGCAATGATTGGGACGAAAGTTGCTAAAAAGACTGGTGGATTAATTTGATTGATGTCTCTTTAAGTAATATTTTCTCCTCTCTTTAAGAGTTCTTTTAAGCTAGACACTTTTGCAAGGTTTGCTCAACAGGGCTTCCTAGTGATGTCATTCTTGAAGTTGGAGAGAGGACCTTCCATATGCACAAGGTACATTTACTTGGCCTAGCCTTTGCTCTACTACTTGTTTTCTCATTATTTATGGTATATATGGATTTCACCACTGTGCTTTAAGAGGCATGTAATGCTTAGATCATGACTTACATTGAGATGATGCTTGAATAAATCACTTCAATGTGCAACCTTGGGTCTCTGATCTTCTTTGGTGGTTGTATTTTGTGTCTTGAGGTTCTCCTCATGTACAAGATGCCTGACTAGAAACAATCCAAAGTAGCCAGTGCTCATAAACTGAAATTCAATCTTGTCTGCATTTAAATGTTTAGACTTTTTGGGAACCAAAATGTATGATAGAAAGAATATGAATTCTTCTACATTATCTCCCTCTTCTTTGTAGACCTGAACTTTAAAAGGGAAAAAGAAAAAAACTTATTTTTAATTAGATTTGTTGATAGGACTTTATAACAATCACGTGTGCAGAATAGAAGCTTAATAATGAGCTTTTTATTTTAGATTTCTTGTAATTAGGGATGTGAAAAAAATAGGACATGCAGCTCATCTTAATGATGAGCATAACTGATATTCTTCTTCATATTTCTCCTCTTCTTTATAGTCCTGGAGTTCTGAAGAAGGTAAAAAGATCAAAATAAAGACTTGTCAGTTTTATTTGTTTACAGGAAGTGATAAAAATAATGCAAGCTGAATAGAAGCATAGCTATGATATTTTCTTCTGGACTTATTCTAATTTGGGATGTATGGAAAATCATAGAGATCCTTCTCGTTACCTTTTTTTTGTTGTTTATTACTTTTATTATTGTCTTTACTGGTCATCATGCATATCTGGTTTCACTCTTATGTCTTGCATACTCATAAAATGCATTCCCTCTCTTCCTTTCTTGACATACCAAGCAGTTTCCCTTACTGTCCAGAAGCAGACTGTTAGAACCTGCATGCATGTAGGTAAGAAGAGTTTGGTCAGTTTCTTGTATACATTTTTTGTACTTGGTTACTCCTATTAAAAAAGCAAGAAGAACCTGCATGCATTGTGAGTTTTCTGTTTTCCAGTCTTATATCGAGTTTTATCTCTATTTTGATTCGTGATTTTGTTGTATTTTTGGTTAGCCACTTGTGGGTGTTTTCGTGATGGAAGAACTGAGGTAAATAGTTCTGGAAATAGAAATCTGAAATTGTTCTTTTTCCACATGAATGTTCTTATTAGTGCCAAAGCACTACACTCTTTATTGCTCTTAGGTTCTCATTAGGAGTTTTTCTTTAAAACATGTTAGCACAATTTTAGTTCTATTTTTGAAATTGTTATTAGTGTCAATTTGAATCTCAAAGGTTTGTATATAATTTTTCAGCTTATGTTAGACAATTTTTTATGATAATTTTTTACTCATTTTCATCTTTTTTTGCTTTAACAATTTTTTTTTTTTTCTGAATTCTTTTAGCATTTGCCGTGAAAACAACTCGCGGAAAATACTTTCTCTTTTGCCGGAAGAAGCTTTTTCCACCAAATGTTATAGTGGCAAATACTAATACCCACCTATACCTCTCGTGGCAATTGCTCATTTTCCCATGAGCATAAACAAAAATGGATGTGATTTTGCGGCGAATTTCATTGGCTCTTGCCACGAAAAGTGTCGTGGAAAAAAATACGTATGAGTCATGATTTAAACCCTCCGTGGGTTATAATAATTTTTCCGGTAAGTTTTATCCCACGAGCCTCCCACAACAAAATTTTGTGGGAATAGACTTTTTCCCACAAAAAGCTGGCTTTTTCCCACAAAACATGTTCTTGGGAAAAACCAGTATTTCTTGTAATGATATGATACTAAAGTGATATAGTAATAGTAATACTATAATATAGTTATACTAAATCAAAATTATTATAACAAATACTAATATATAGTTATACTAATCAGTAACCATTATAATTTTAACTAATATTTATAGATGAGATGAGAATTTTGTGAATAGTAGTAAGATAGTTTGAGTTAAGTATTTTTTGGGTTTTGGAAAAGAGAGATAAAAAGTTGAATAAAAAATATTATAAAGTTAAAATATTGTTCGAATATAGTTTTCTAATATTATTTTTGTTTGGAGATTTGAAAAAGTTGATTTTTATTTTTTGTTTGAAAGTTTGGGAAAGTTATATTGATTAGTTTGAAAATTTTGTATTTGAATTACATTTGAGAATGAGATGGGATGAGATGAGAATTTTGGAATGAGATTTATTTCCAAATAAGCCCGAGACAGCTCCAAAGCTATGAAGTAGAGCCCTAAAAGGTTAGATATGCCCCTAACATTTGCTCCACAGAAGATAAAAGTATCGTTAGCAAAAAGCAGGTGAGAAATATCCATGGAACGATAATCTCCATTCCCTACCGAAAAACCATAAAGAAAGCCACCTTCCACAAGGCCCACAATTATCTTACTAAGAGCTTCCATGACGAATAAAAAAAAGTAAAGGAGAGAGCGGGTCTCCCTGTCTCAAATCACGGGAGGAGTCAACGAAACTCACTGGAGAGCAATTCACCAAGATAGAGAATTGAACTGTAGAGATGTAAAACTCTACCAATTTCTGTCATTTCTCCCTAAAGCCACATCTTGCAAGTAAATAAAGTAAGAACTTCTAGTTGACGTGATTATAGGCTTTCTCCATGTCTAATTTGCAAAGTAACCCGAGTTCTCTAGATTTAAGTCGTCCATCCAAAACTTCATTTGCAATTAAGACTGAATTTAGGATTTGTCTATCTTTGACAAAGGCGTTTTGCTGCTTCGAAATTACCTTTTCTGTCATCATACTCAATCGATTCACTAACACTTTAGAGAGGATATTGTAAACCCCATATACAAGGCTAATGGGGTGATAGTCTCTAACATCGAGAGACCCCATCTTTTTGGGAATGAGTGCTAGGAAAGAGGCATTAAGGCTTTTTTCAAAGCTGGCATTACTATGAAAATCTTGAAATATCCACATAAAGTCTCCCTTGATCACTTCACAACAAGGTTGGAAGAAACCCATGGTAAAACCGTCAGGGCCTGGAGCCTTGTCACTAGCCATGCTATAGATTACTTTACCCCTTTCTTCCTCCTCAAAAGGCCTCTCTAGCCACCCTGCGCACTACCAATCTAATGCTGGGAAAGTCAAACCATCCACTTTCGGTTCCAAGTGTGTTGTTCAGATAGGAGGTGTTGGTAATACTGCTCAATGTGATTCTTGATGACTAATTGATCCGAGGACATTGCACCATCTACCATCAGCATATCGATAACGTTATTTTTTCTATGAGAATTAGCCACCCTATGGAAGAACTTTGTACACTTATCTCCCTCATGGAGCCATAGTTGCCCTTGATTTTTATCGCCTAGAGATCTCTCCTCTTGTAAATGTTACACTTTCAAGTTCTGTGGCTACCTGGCTCTTGTTGGTTCTCTCAGATTCAGAGAGAGTTCTTGTCTCATCCTCTCTCTCCAACCCCTGTAGCTCCTCTAAAAGGGAGCGCCTCTATTACATCACATTGTCAAAAACTTGTTCATTCCATTGCTTTAAATCCTGTTTTAGCGCTTTTAGGTTTATGAGAAATAATAAAATTATTAATCTGTATCTCAAAGTCTTTTATCATACAATATTAGGCTTCTTAATATGGAACCCAAAGTGAAATAAATTATAATATTAATATAGTTATACCAAATCACTATAAATTATAATTTTTTAATGATAAATTTGCATTTTATTGAAATCGAAAAATCAGACTGAATCCGATTGGAACTAATAAAACCAGAGATACCGGTTTAGGAAAATAACCGATGCATAATTAATTTAAAAAAATATAAAATCGATGCATACCAATTCGATCTTAAATTTTATTTAAAATTGAACCGATTACACCTCTAATTATATAGAAGGGTGGCACTATAGACACCGCCACATTGTCCCGATAAATGTTTAAGTATTTTAATTTTTTTTGTTGTTTTTTTTCATGAATTTTTTAATACTCATAAATATATTTATTTTTTAAAAAAATTATAATATCATTAAAAATATTTACTTGATTAAGTAAAAAAAAAAAGAAAAGAAAAAAAAAAACAGTCGTGACACGTTGTGTCGGGAACGATAGCATTTTTCCTACATAAAATTTTTCTGGGTATGAAATTCGTAACCCTAACGTAATCTACTAGCCCGTCACACTCGTCTCTTCGACTCTTGCATTTGGATTTGCAGTTGGCAGTTGCAGAGCTGCGAGATGTCGCACTTTGGGAGAGCTGGCCCTCCTGACATCAGAGACACCTTCTCCCTACTCGTCCTCAACATTACTTTCCGTATTTTTCCCGTCTTCCCCCCGATTTTCACATCTTTCCCCTTCCCCTACCTCTCTCAATCCCTAATTCTCCTATTTTTCTCCTTTGCTAGGAACCACCGCTGATGATCTTTTTCCTCTCTTCGATAAGTACGGCAAGGTCGTCGACGTATTTATCCCTCGAGACCGAAGGTTCCTCTGTCTCTCTCTCTGTCTCTCTCTCTCAGAGTTTCTGCTTTCAATTTGGTAGTTCCTGCTTCCAATTTGGTGTTTCTGATTGGTTATAGGACCGGAGAATCGCGAGGTTTCGCATTTGTTCGGTACAAGTATGCGGACGAGGCACAGAAAGCGGTGGAGAAGCTCGATGGTTAGTTATTACTTCCGCAAACTCGACATCTAAAACTAAAAGCTTACCGTCAGCTAGTCTTATTCATTTTTTCATCTTTTTATTTTTTTGCAGGAAAAATTGTCGATGGCAGAGAGATTATGGTCCAGTTTGCCAAGTACGGCCCAAATGCCGAGCGAATGTAAGTTGCTAACTGTGGGATTCTGGTTTTTTCTTTTTAAAATCATTGTTCTGATGTTAATTGCTGCACTTTCAAGCTCAAACTATGGCGTACGCGTTCCTCTGGCACCTCCAAAACTTGTTTGATAGAAAAGGGTGTTGTGACTTGTGAGGTGGCAACGTTGATGGTTTTGGTCTTTTTGTATGATGAATCTTGAATTTTTGGTTATGGAACCAAACGTTTACTGATTGGATGGTCTTTACAGTTACAGCCACGAGACAAGTAACATTCTGATTCAAAACAATATGTTTAGTGTTTGTTTTAGTTACATCTATCATGTTTGTTTGTTTTTTTGCCGTCTAATCAATTTATTTAGTTGAATTTTTTTTTTTCAGCCACAAGGGAAGGATAATAGAGACAACTTCAAAGACAAGAGGGAGGTCAAGAAGTCGTAGCCCTCGTCCTAGGTGCAGATCTTTCTCTACATAAGTACTACTAAATTGGGTGCAAAACTGGATGAATTGTCCAGCATTTTAATTTCTGTGGAATTCGTAGGATAATTTGTTTGCAAATGAATACTCGAGAGATGATGTTATCCTGATTTAATGTAGCTAGTCCGAGTTAGTGCACATTACCAGTTTTGAAAATCTGATGTGACAACTAACGCAAGACATGTTATATAAACTACTGATGCAAGGATCGTCTGTGTGTGTATGTGCTGTTGTTCTGCTATTTTCTATGCTGTCTGTTCTGCTATTTTCATTAATGAACGTACACTTCTTTCAATCTTCATCAAATGTAATATCAGGAGTTTGTGCTGGTTTGACACTTGTGCAGCTAATGATGCTCTTGGTAACTTGTGCATGTGAAAATTGCAGAAGATTTGACTAATCGCATATAAGTTTTGGGAATGGATTCTCCGGGCTCCATTCTTGCAATTCAGTGCTTCATGTTCCCTCTGCAGTGACTGATTGAAAAACTTTTTAGGTATCGGGATGAAAACAGGGACAGGGATTATAGAAGGAGAAGTCACAGCAGAAGTAGGGAGCTATATGATCGTCACAGGTACCGCGGGAGGGAAAGGGATCATCATCGCTATAGCAGGAGCCGTAGTGCAAGTCCTGATCATCACAAAGATCGTAGGAGAGGCCGACATGAAGATGACCGGCGTGGTCGAAGCTGTTCCGATGATAGGTATTCAATCACTCATGTATTAGTGCTTTTTAATAATAATAATAAAAAAAAGTGTATTCTTGGCTTATTATCCGATGGTAAATGAGAATTTGTTAAAGTGCTTCCCCGGCTCCATGCAGTCCTCTTCCTCGGAGGAGTTTATCTCCACGTAGGACACCTGGTGTTGACAGTCCTGATGCCCAGACCAGTAACGGAGCTCCTGTGCCAGAAACTGTTTCGCCACATACCCATGCTGATTCTCGAAGCCCAACTCCACAAAGATCTGATGCTGATGTGAGTCTCTGCAATGCATTTCTGGGCTTATTTTTTGCACCGATAAAAAAATAAATCTGGGTTTTTCCCCCCCTTTTAAGGTATAGGATTTTTTATTGGACTAACTTATTTGTGTGGTAATTATATTTTGTAGGAATGAAGGAGCAACATAAGATGTGGAGATATCTTTGGCTTGAAGCATTATCTCTGCTTTGATCTTGGAAAGGACATGTTATGTTAAGCATGCTCGGATCAACATCCTGATTGCTAGGTTTTATTGCCATGGACCTTTTGGGAGGTTGAACATTAGCTTGTTGGATCCAATTCCTTCCTTGACTCATGTTTGATGGTAGTTCATGTATTCTGATGCCTATAGGTTTGTACCGTTTCAAGTGTTCCAGAATACTTTTTGTTACTTTGTTTAAGAGTTTCTGCCAATGGGTTATTCCATAATTTTGGTTTCCTTAGATGTTGTTTTACTTCTTCTTTTCATCTGTTGCTTTCTTTCCTTCTCTGTGATCATTTTTTAATTTGTACATGAATCTGCAATTCTGATTCTTTCTCATTGTGAATCACATATTGTCCTTATATAGTTATGTACGGGAAGGGTGAATTTTGCTGTTTGCTGAGATGTGCTAGCTGTGGTGCTCTGATTTTGGTTCGCAGATGGTGAATATCATGTTCATGCTGTTTGCAATCCACTTTCTCCTACCATGTTCTTTTTGATAATGTCACGAGTGGTAAGAGTTAAAACTCATTCTCTCTTTAAAGTCCTACAACCATGGGGATTGTGATTTGTAACCTGACCATACTTCTCAACTTTGCTGATATCCAAAGTTTTGGCCTACCAAGGAGTTTTGAGTAGCTGTGGTTGCCTAAAGATGGATCCAATTCGTATGCATTTACATGTAGCTGGCTCAGGTTCATATGAATGCTGCTTGATTACACTTCTTGGTCTTTAGTTTCAGGTAGCTCTTTGTGGCAATGCCTGCATTGATAGGAATGGGTCCGTGTTGGTGAATGGCAGCCTGTGGTGCAGTATTATTATAGTTAGATATTGTCATTAGGACATGTTCATACATGTGAATGATTCTCTTTTCCCAATGCTTTGTATTTTTTCTTAAATGGTTCTACTTCCTACAATAGCTCATTGGTGTTCTGTTGATTGTAGTGTTATTATTAGCCAACCTCAAGTTGGTTTTTTTATTGGGTAATGATACCCTTGCGGTCAGACTACTACCACTTTACTACTTATCCTACGTGTATGCTTTTTTTATTTGAATCTTTTTATTTTCTCCAAGCTGAACCAATTCTCCGCTTTATGTCTTCTGAAATTAACACTGTTGTGATGTGATGTCTACTTTTGATAACAAATTTCAGAAATAAAAAAATTATCAGATATAAAACATGGCGCCAAAAAAGAAGCTTCTCCTTCTCTGTGAAGTCTGAACGCAACTCTCTCCTCTGCTCTTTCACTCAAACTAGATTGATTATTTTCGTTGCTTGCCCCCACCATTTTGTGTTGCTTGCCCCACCGTTGAACAGTGCCAACCACGACCCATGACCCACAATCCAGCCCACGAGCCCATACGAGAGCCCAGCCCACGAGTCCGAACATTCAGCCCATCCAGACATCAAGCCCACTCTGAGTTCAGATATCGAGCCCACTCCAAACCCAGAAGCTGAGCACAGACGTCAAGCCCACCTCCGTTGTGGTGAGGATACTCCTAGCGGTCGTGATTCTGTTCGTCGTGCCTCTGTGTTGCACTTCCTGCAGTATGGAAAATTTGAAAATTCTTAGACATGAATTAAATTTGTATACATGTTATTGCAAACATACATGTGAAATGATTTGTGAGATTAGAGACGGAACAAAATCAATGATATACACACCAAATCTTTATTAGACAAATCTTGTATCTTTATAATATTGTCAATCTAATTCTAGAATGAATTAATCTTATAACATAAGAGCTTGTTTTTTTTTTACCCATAAATAAAAAAAAATGTCTTTTGATAAATTTATAATTAAAAATTTGACTATTATGAAATTTAATGATGACATATAAGAAAATACATTTGATGTCTTAATGGCTGTGTAGATGAAATCAAATGTCAGTAGTAAGGATATTGTTGAAGAGCCAAAAGAGAGTATCATTTTCCTCAGTTGAAAAAGTAATGGCGTACCATACAAAGTATGCAAAACAAGTTAGTTTCAGAGTGATTAGTAACATAATTATAAGTATAAAGTTATGCTTGATAGGTGAGATAAGATGAGAATTTTTAAAAATTTTGTGAATAGTATTAAGATAAAAGTTTAAAATATTAATTTTTAATTGTATTATTGTTTTAGGATTTGAAAAAATTGAATTGAGATTTGAAAAAGTTAAATTTTTTATTATATTTTATGTAAAAATTTAAAAAAATTGTAATGATGAGATGAGATAGAAATGAAAAATCTCTATCTCATCTTAGTTGCCAAGCATAATCTAATTTAATTAGTCTGAATGTTGCAAAAGTTCTATTTAATTAGTCTAAATGCTGTAAAAAAAGTTTGCAGAGATAAATAGTTGTTATGGCCTGTCTTGACAGATTGCAAAATGAAGCTGTTTTATAAGTTCATTCAAAAACCAAACATAAGTTTCTGGAGTTTGTCTCTTTTGATCTTGTAATTTTTTCTGCTATGGTGATATTGCAGTACCAATACCATAAAAGAACAATCATTGGATTAAGTCATCTGATAAAATATTGAGTCATAACATTCATTAAAATTGGATGCAACATTACAAAATAACTTATTACAGCACACTACTATAAGTGCAGCCATATATCTTCGCATCATAATCTTAGTTGATCACACTTAATTCTCAATTTGTCTTTGATGCCGGGTAGCTTCTATTTCCATTGCAGGCTTGAACTTTGATGGCGCTTGCTTGATTGGGTATTTTCAACTACCATTTGTTACTTCCAAAGTTCTCTGAAATTGACATATTGAGATTACATACAGAATAAGACAAATCTCTAAAAGAAAAAGAATGGAAAGGAGAATGACAACTATGGTTCGAAAAACATTGGTCAGACTCCTAGAGGGATTAAGATACTCACCTTGTTTTGATAGGTAATACTAAAAAAATACCAGAGCTTTAATACTGGAGAAACATTCAAAGGTATTACCAACAACACAAACACTGCAACAACACCTCCTAACTCCTATAATAGCACCTCACAGCACCTCATATTTCGCCCTAACAACACAAACACTGAAACAACACCAAACACAACCCATTCAAAGCCTAAAATTAAGATATTACCCACAATCGGATTTCACTCGCACAACACATGGGGATCATAAACGAGGTATGAGAAACATGATAATTTCAGCAAGTATATAAAAGCTATCCTCATACTCAAAACTCAAAAGAAACTTCACAATCACTGAACAATGGAAGAAATTGAAAACCAATTTCAATAAGGCAGCAAACTGATTGACTTGGAGCAAGGAAAGCTACAAATTTTGAAAATTAGAACATGCTTGAACAAACCTAAACACTGAAATAGAAAATGGTCTTCCCAAATAATGAAAAATCAGAGGAAAAGTGTGGGGCTTACTTGGTGGCTCAGAAAAGGCGTTTCAGTTGGCTGTGCGTGGTGGCAACAGTGGTAGCACTTCTGTTATTTTGCCCAAATCACCGAAACCTGACACACAAATAGAGAGAGAGAGAGTCGGAGAGAGGCAACAGAGAATGAGAGAAAAGTATAGTCACCTGAGCCAGTGTCGTTGAACGATGGTGGCGATACGGAGGGGAGCGGACGCTCGGTCTGGGCAAGACGCAAGGGGGGTTTCTGGGAGAGAGAGATAGAGAAAAAGAGAGAGGAAAGAGAGAGATAGAGCTAGTCGATGACAGTGGTCGGCGCCGTTTCTCAACGATGGGGCAAGCAATAAGAAACGAAAATTATATCATCTGGTTTCAGCAAAGCAGAGGAGAGAGAGAGCGCAGCGAAGAAGAAGAAGAATGGCGCTTCATTTTGAGTGCTCAGTCCAAATTTAAGAGCAAGCTTCGAGAAAGAGCTTTTGATATTTGCCGAAAGTAAACGTCACATCATGTAGAAATTTCAAAATTAATAAATTAGGGGGAGTTGTGATCAGAGTCGGTGGAAATAATAAAAAAGTTGTCAACCGGTATCATTATCCTTTTTTATTAAATTTGTTGTGTCTATCTTCCAATATCTTTATATTCTTGGTATGCGTTCATCGAAAGATGTGATATTATTGGATCACCATTTCATCATCCTCTATAAGTGAATGATCTATTTACATCAAATATGCACAAAAATTGGCGAAAGTATTGTTGAGTTAACAGATCAAGGTACTGCAAATTTCTTTTCGAGTTTTTTGGTGTGCGCTCCCCCCTCCCATGTACTTGCAATTTTTTGTGACCTGTTCTTTCAGTGTAACTTGGACTTGAAACGCTACTTTTATTGTGTTTTATTTCCATTAGCGGTGACGGATGCCAAGATCACTAAAAATTTGCAGTGTTAGTTTTCCATATCCAACTCCTTGGCTGAAAACATGAAATGGCAATTTTTCCCTTATTTTGTTGGGATGTTCAAATTCCCGTCCTAAATTGAGCCGAAAAGTGGGGAATTTTGATTGATTTGCTCTGTTTGTTGAAGATGAAGAAGTTCTATACTGATACCTGTAATGAATCTTGTTTCTTTTGATAAACCTCCTAGACTGTTTGACTGAAGCCAATGACTCATCTAATTGAGAATAACGAGTGCCAGTGCCCTTTGCCATGTGCCCACTGTGATGAGGATTTGTTTGGCGATATGTGAAGAACTGATTGGCACGATAAACCCAGCCTTGCAGGTCTTCTCCATCAAACCTTGGAAAGTCAAGGCGTATGGCTCTAGTTTGAATACCTCCATGCTCTTCAAATAAGGGATTTGTCTTCTGTGAGCATGCTTCATTCCCAGAATCCTCTAATAAAAACAACGAAAATACAACGTGACCAATAATTACCGGACTAAACAAACCGCAAACAACGTGGGAAATAACTACCCAAGACCCTTTCCACCATAAATCTCGGCACATCACTTAACAAGATTCATTACAACATGCTGTAGAAGGCTTAGCTCAACAATTGCAAGCTGTTGCAGCTAATGTAGATGCCTTGGTGAGAAGTAATGGGAAGAAACGACTCAATAAATATAAATTAGTGCGTTTGGATGTTGAAGTGAGTTGAATTGAGATGATAAAATATTATTAGAATATTATTTTTTAATATTATTAATGTTTTAGAATTCAAAAAAGTTGAATTATTTATTATATTTTATATTAAAATTTAAAAAAATTATAATAATAAATTAAATGAGATGAGTTTAATTTAGAAACCAAACGAAACATAAGACTAACAACCCAATACAAATAATGACCCACAACAATAGCTAAGCCACTAAGCAAATGGCACGTGACAATTCCTGACCGAGAAGATATGGTTGAGGCAGAAGGATCCCAACCCATGTTAAGGTCGTTGCATTTCGGCCCTTTCAATTCCCAATCCTCTTCCGGCTCGACGGTCAGGATTCGGTTTCGATGTAGCTTTCCCTTCCAACTGCTATTAGATCAGAAGGTGCAATGCGTGATTTCCTATCGAATCGTCCCTAAATTTTGCTCATAAAACCCTTGTTTTATGAAGCCACGTAATCTACTATCTCATTTTATTATTCTTAAATGTAAATTATTTTATGAAGTCGCCTCATCCCTCCAATTATGTTATTGTTAAATGAAAAGTAAATAATATATGTAATTAAGTTGAACTTATTATATGAGCAATAATACATCTAATATATCAATCGTTTTTATTTAAAATAAAATTACTGAAGAAAAAAATAATATATCTAGTCAAGTCGCTTGCTGTTTTAAAGGAAAGATAAATCTAAGAAAAAATATAGAGCATAACTAATTTTATTATGTGATGAAATTACAGAATAAAAATGGGTATGTAAAGATGTATCCCCAACTTTTTTCTTGATTTTCTACGGTAAATAGTATAAAATAAATCTAAACATTTTATACATCTTTAAAAAAATTAAATACTTTAAAGGTTTAAAAATAATAATTATAAGAATAATAAAATGTTTTGTGATAGGATCCTTTTTCACTGTGGAATGTTGGCACCTATGGCAACGAAAGTTTGGTCACTATTGTGCTTTGGACTCTTTGCAACGAGTTTTGTGGTCTCTCCAATGGATTTTAGTAATTGGGTATGCTATTGTTGTTGCATTTTTTAAAAAGAAAAGAAAACCATATTTCCTGTAATTATGTATGCTGCACTTTCAAGTCTGATACCAAATTGGTAGGCGAGCAAACGTCTCAAGGTCAAGGGTTATATATAGTATGAGTACGCTTATGTTCTGAAGTCATCTCAAGATCTCTGTTTGCTACTGGAACCCCAAGGCCAGAAAACCGCTACGAAGCTTGAAAAAAGTGTTTCATCTAGTTTCTCCGTTCTCGTAATACACCATCTTAAATTCCTTGCATGAATGATGTTTTCCCAATTGGACCCAGAAAGGAGAAGACAATGTCTATTTCCTAATAGAACCCTAAAGTCAGAAAACACGTATCAAGACTGGAAAAAAGTGTTCACCCAATGTGGCCGTAATAAATTCTAACTGCCTGAATGTTTTTCCCATTGACCCAAACTGGATGGAGAAAATGAAAACGCAAGAAATGGAATCCAGGGAGTCCCATTGACCCAAACGATCACGCGCTTTGAACCTCCCAAAGTCTTACGGACTATTATTAACAGTCCAATCATAGTACCAACCTCTGAATTCGAGCAGGCCGTCCAAAGAAGCGAGTTGACCATTCGGTTTGTGAGGGGGAAAAAAGAAAAAAGCTCAATACAGATTACAGCCATCAGCCCGTTAGAAGAAAGAGAGTGGGACAGAGGGTGGGGACGTGGTCAGGGGCATAAGGCCATGGTGTCAAGGGGAGGGGCCATGGGTCAGAGAGTATAGTGAGTTGCGGTAGGGATCATCTTCTTCCTCTGTTCTTTTTTTTCTTTGACTTCTCATTCAATCTCACGACAGGGACTTTAAGTAAAAGTCTTTTTTTAGTAAATTTATATTTAAAATTATCATTATAGAATGAGATATGAGAAATTACGAGAGATTATAAATAAAAATATTATAATAAATTTTTTATTTCTAAACATTCTTGAATATAAGTATTATGTTAAATTAAGTAAATTTACGTATTTATCTTTTTATTTTTTTTATATTTATTTTTCATTTATGTACATCTCGTCACTGTACAGCCATACTGAAACATTATCAGAGAACTCCAAACAATACCGAACGAAGCCTAAATCGTCCCAATAGGCTGAAAATGACTATTACTCCATTTCTAATCTGTTGATCGATTTTTACAGTATCGACACGGTTCATGATTTTTGTAACTTCCTAATGATTCATAGTCGAAATACTCCTTCAAATTATTGTCACAGTCTCTGCTTATAATTAAAACTTACAGCATCAGAGTGAAGAAGAAGATCGCAATGGCGAAAGAGTAAAAGGATACTTGTCTAGTAGTCTACCTGGTCAACCTTCTCCACTATTCTGTTTGACAAAAGGTGGGGAAAAAGCACTCAAAAAGAGTGCATTTTCTTTTCCTTGTCTCCTAGTGATAACGATCGAACGAGGCCATGAAAATTCAGAAGATGAGACTTTTCAACCTTAATTGCTACGAAATTGTCATGGAAAAGGTGCATATGTACGTAGGTGGTTATAAATAGACCTTAAACTGCCTGGTACTCTACAAACAACCACCATGGGAGCATCAACCTTTGAGAAAGTATGCACCTTAGTCTCCTTTGTCTTGTTTGGTCAGTTGGTTTCGTCACCGAATGCTGCTTTTGCTTCTGCTTCTACCGAAGAAGCTGCTGCACTTCTAGAATGGAAAAACAGTCTTCAAAATGATACCCACAATAACCTACCCACTTGGACTTCCATTCCCAATAGTCCACCCAATTCTTCTACCAATCCAAACCACAGTGCGAGCCCATGCACTTGGTCTGGTATTGCTTGCGACTCTGTTGGAAGTGTCATCAGAATAAACCTCACCAATTCTGGTTTGCAAGGTACGCTTCATGGGTTTTCTTTTTCTTCTTTGCCAAATGTTGCATATGTTGATCTCAGTATGAATAATCTCCTTGGCACGATTCCATCTCAAATTAGCTCTCTGTCCAAGCTCATTTATCTTGATTTGTCCATCAATCAGTTGTCAGGAAAAATCCCACCAGAAATTGGCCTCCTAACCAATCTACAAGTCCTTCACCTTTCTGAAAATCAGTTAAATGGCTCAATTCCTAAGGAAATAGGTCGCCTAGAGTCTCTAACTGAGCTCCATCTTGCCACAAACAGTTTAGACGGTTTCATTCCTAATTCTTTAAGTAACTTGAGCAACCTTGCTTTCATGTATCTCTATGGCAATGAACTTTCCGGTTTCATTCCTCAAGAAATTGGAAATCTCTCTAGTCTGCTTGAACTAATCGTTGATACAAACCACCTGTTGGGTCCAATTCCTTCAACTCTTGGAAACTTGAAAAAGCTAACCTACTTGTATATGTACAACAATTCCTTTTCTGGTCCTATCCCTCCAGAAGTTGGAGATTTAGAGTCCCTTAAGGAACTTAGCCTTTTTGGAAACCATCTTCACGGTTCAATTCCGGCATCATTAGGTGATCTGGGCAATCTTTCCCTTCTTCATCTTTACGGTAATAACCTTTCTGGCACCATTCCTAAAGAGATGGGAAATTTGATGAATATCAATGATATGCAATTGAGCGAAAACCAACTCCATGGTTCTATTCCAACTTCATTTGCTAATTTGAGCAACTTGGAATTTTTATTTCTTCGTGACAACCAACTTTCTGGTCAAATTCCTAAAGGACTTGGAGATACCATGAACTTACGTAATTTGCAGCTGGATACAAACCAATTTTCTGGTTCTTTGCCAGAAAACATTTGTCGTGGTGGATCACTTCAAAACATTAGTGCAGGCAAGAACTATTTCACTGGCCGAGTCCCCAATAGCTTGAAAAATTGCACTAGCTTAATCAGAGTCCGTTTGGAAAGTAACCAACTCATTGGAGATATATCCGACGATTTTGGTGTCTATCCAAACTTGGGATTCATAGATCTAAGCTACAATAGATTTTCTGGCCGAATCTCAAGTAATTGGGGACAATGTCAACAGTTACAAACCCTGCGAATCCGTGGAAACAACATAAGTGATACTTTACCACCCGCGATTGGAAACTCGACACAGCTACATGAACTTGATCTTTCTTTGAATTATATAGTTGGGGTGATTCCAAAAGAGCTTGGGAGGTTGAGTTCTCTAGAGAAATTGATGTTGAATGGGAATCAACTCTTTGGTACCATACCTTCAGAATTTGGATCATTGACTCGTCTTGAATATATTGACATGTCCGCTAACAAGCTGAGCAAGTCAATTCCAAATAATTCTGGGAACTTCTTGCACTTGCACTACTTCAATTTAAGCCACAACAATTTTAGCGGGGCGCTTCCAATCCAACTTTTGAGCTTATTTCAGATCTCCACATTAGATTTGAGTTTCAACTCTCTAAATGGAGAGATACCATCAGAAATTAGCAAAATGCAAAGTTTGATGACTTTGAATCTCTCCCACAATGATCTTTCTGGTTTCATTCCAACCGCCTTCGAAAATATGCATGGCTTGTTACAAGTTGACATCTCCTACAATGAGTTGCAGGGTCCCATTCCTGATTGCAAAGCGTTCCAAATTGCTCCTATAGAAGCATTGCAAGGGAACAAGGAGTTGTGCGGCAACATTACAGGATTGAAACCTTGCAATCCTTCCATGATACACAAACATAGTTCCAAGAAAAACAAAAAACTCATTTTTTTGGTCATTTTCCCTATTCTTGGAGCACTTTTGGTTCTCCTTGTTTGCTTTCTAATTTTTATCATTGTGCGAAGAAGAAACAAAGGTCCACAATCAGAGGAGGTCAACATGCATAAAGGACTTGTTTCGGTATCAACTTTCAATGGAGGAACAATGTACCAAGATATCATAAATGCAACCAACGATTTTGATGAGATATATTGCATTGGGAAGGGAGGATATGGAAGCGTCTATAAAGTAAAGTTGCCTTCTGGTGAGATCATAGCTGTGAAAAAACTCCACGCACTAAGTGATAGTGAGAACGGATTCCAAAAGGACTTCTTGAATGAGATAAGAGCATTAACAGAAATACGACATCGAAATATCGTTAAACTTCACGGTTTCTGTTCAAGTGCACATAATTCGTTTTTGGTTTATCAATACCTCGAAAGAGGTAGCTTGGTTGCAATCTTGGAGAATGAAGATTCTGCCAAAGTACTAGACTGGAGCAAGAGATTAATCATTATTAAAGGAGTGGCTTATGCTTTGTCTTACTTGCACCATGATTGCTCACCACCAATTATTCATCGAGACATCTCAAGTAGCAACATTTTGTTGGATTCTCAATATGAAGCTCGTGTTTCGGACTTTGGCTCTGCAAAACTTTTGAAGCTAGACTCATCTAATTGGACTTCCCTTGCTGGCACATACGGATATGTAGCACCGGGTAATGTTATATTGTTGTTATCTTAAATTAAGATTATTAGAATAAGCAACCACCTGTGCTGACTTTTTTTCTTATATTTTCATGGCAGAGCTTGCTTATACAATGAAGGCAACAGAGAAATGTGATGTATATAGCTTCGGGGTGTTGGCATTAGAAGTCATAAAGGGAAAGCATCTAGGTGATTTCATATCCGTACTACAATCTCCTTCAGATAAAGAAAACATACAGCTGATGGATGTGTTGGACCGGCGCCTTCCATCTCCAACACTTCAGGTGGAGGATGAACTAATGGTAGTTGTAAAGCTTGCAACCAACTGCTTAAATGTCCGTCCACAATCTAGGCCAACCATGCATATGATTTCTAAAGTCTTATCAACCCATACAGGGCATGCATTTCTAGAGCGGCCATCTATGTAGGCAGTGACACAAGGAAAGTCATGGGTCGGTACTTTCGAGTATCTAGACTAATAAGGCTACAATTGTGTTGATTTAGGATAATTAATGACTATGTTTTCTTTCTTTTCATCCTAAATATCTGTCTGTAATCTCAGGATGTGTCTTTGAAGTAAGGTTTCTAAACCCATCAAGGTTCCTCAATATGATCTGAATTAAAGAAACTTAGATATATAATATTTGTTATAAAGGGGTTTGGAGTAGCTATCACAAAAGGCTCCCCATGATAAAATTTCTAATATATTTTTCTAATGTTTGCATTAAGCTTATTTATGTATATATAAATTAGCAGTCATGCCACGATAAGACTTGCAGTCCCAAAGCCAGGAGATTTGATCAAATAAGCTTCTCAAAATCACGAAGAAATATAGCAATAAGAAATCCAGGCAGGAGACATAATTAGACAGCTGACCGTTCCTCCGATCATATGAAATATCATACATCATAAATTACTAAATTTAGGTCAACAACAAGACAACAGAACAACATAGACACATCCTCGTGACGAGCCAGTACAAGCAAAACTTGATTTTTACACTTCTTAGACTCGTGGAGATTCCACATAAAGCCTACATTCTGGAGATCAGCAAAAGAGTCAGGAAGGATAGGTAATATACTAGTGCCCTAGATAGATAAGAGAAGTCATTTTTATTTGAAATCTTGGTATTCTTTAGAGAATAGCAATAATCTTACCAAAGGCTAATACACATCACTTCTTCAAGAGTTTCCGTGAGAAAATCCTCTTGCAATATGGGCTGGTACTTAAAATTTTGTGAGCCTCCACTTCTTCGACCAGTGAAGCATGAAGCGGGCCCTTGAGTGAACCAAATAAAAGCGTATGAGAGAGCGATAGAGAGAGAGATTCTCCAGCTAAACAATCAATAATATCATGGATGTATAAAAGCAATTTTGAGTGGGAATCCTATTTCTCTTACCTTGGTAACTGATAAAGCACATTGAATGACATAGTTAGCAAAGCGGTCCTGCAATAACTGGTCAAAGTGAGACTCTGAGAGCATCTCACGGATGATTCTTGGCCTATGTTCTTCAAAATGCGTAAGGCATTTTTCAACCACGTGGCTACTAAACTTCTGCTTAGAGAGCTGTACGAAGTTTCCTTTGAACTGAGAAAACAATTTGGCACTTGCAGATGGGATCTTTAGCTCTATAATATACTGAACAACATAATTTCTGCATCTCGGAAAGAACAAATAATTTAGCCTTATTAGTTGAGAGAGAGAGAGAGAGAGAGAGAGAGAGCTAAAGAAAACAGCAGGTAAACTGGAATGTGGATTCTGAAATCAAATCATATGAATGTCAAAATAGGTAGAGAAAACAGATAGACAGCCAAAGCGTATTATAAGTGTAAGGTTCTTATCAAAAGGATCTTGTGATACGAGCAAGGGCAGAATGAGCTAGTATCTAGTTCATAAAATACTTTTTAGAAAAGGGTGTTTTTAAGCAATATAATTGTGATATGTAGCCTCACAAGCAAACCAACCCAGTTGCGCATACTCTTACCAAATGTCACATACCTTATGACGATGCTCAAGAGAAAATGCGGATAGATAAGATCCCAATTATATTGGGTGCAAAAGGAGAAGAACAAAGGGCAATAGAGAGCATGAGCAACAAAAGGTTCGTATTCCTAAAATATAACATTAGAACTTAATGCTCATATGCTAAAAGCTTACAAAAAAGGAACCCAGTTAGTTGGCATTATGGTTTAATTGAATACAATAGTAGTAGATAAAAAATATGCAAATAATATGTATTTAGCTTGAATATAGTAAGAATAATGCTATGCGATATATCATTTTTGCTTGAGTGTTGAATAAATCTCCATATTAGCAAGCGGAGACACCATTTCAAGCACCAAGGGTGTAGCATATAGGTCATAGTTTAGCCATTTCAGGGGATATGCACCCTGTCAGTGCAGCACCCAACTTACGTAGCATTGAAGGATCATATGATGATCAAATGTTCTGTGATTGTGAACGGGTATGAGAAATTTTAACTCATATCACATCGGTGAAACGCTCCATCAATATGGTCTATAATGCAATAATTTTGTAGCCTAAAAATTACAAGAAAAACATGTGAACAGCTCCATAATTACAGATCCAAGTTTACACTTGCATCTCAAGGTAGAATGAAGAAAATTTTGGTGAGTAAAATTTTTTAATTCATCAAAACTGGCAATAAGAATCCACATGCCAAATATGTTCGTATGGATAATCATGTCAAGCTGGGGTTTATGGTCGGCAAACAAAGGGAAAAAAAAAAACTGATATGCTTCTGAATGTTTGCAAAGGATTACCCGTAGGGGTCTTGAGCAAGGAGAATCCCATTTCTAGAAACTTCACCGACCAACTTATCTCGATGTTCTGCAACTGAACGTGCAATGCAGCGTTGCAATACACAACATCCATGCCTATGAGTTGCCATGTCTACACAAAACTTCGTAGCAGCAACAAAGATAAACTGCAAAGGGAACAAAAACATGACAAGTTTACAATCTGTTTTGAAAAACAAAACTGGCAGTCGGATATCAAAAATCACTTACCAAGATCTTAGGAAAGCATATAATCTAACTAGGTAAATTTCTTTAATGATCCTGAAATAGCATAGAACCACATTATAAGTTGAACTCCATTGTTCAAGTCATCATTTCTAGAGGAGGAACCGCAACAGAGGGAATAGTGATTACGATGAATCATGCTATGTTCTTTGTTGTGATAATTATCCTTTTCTACTTGCTTAATTATAGCTGCAATAAAGGGGAAACCAAACAGGCCCTACTTTCCGTATAGATTCTCCCATTGAAGGTGCAAAGCTTAAGAATTTAAGAACATGCATATAATAATATGTTGCCTGCATGAAACAGATCAGGGATAGGGATAATATATCATGTATGAGTTGATTACATAAGTAATTTCACCCCTTATAATGCCACCCTTTTATGTGATTTCAATAAAAACTACATAGCCTCAAAGACCTTGAAATTTGCATAACTTTCTTGTTCTTGAAGAAGCATCACCTTAGCCCCTACTATTGACACTCCTGCAGTAGACCAAGTATATAACAGCGCTTACTGGCATCTCTTCCCCTCCCAACCCGCCCACCCCAGCACAGAAGAAAAAAAGAATTTACAAGAAGAGAAAGGATGGGCATTATTATTACTAAAGCATTCCAATTCATCATGTTATCAATGCAACAAAATCTGATTTCTTTTGTAAATCAAAACACTGACTTGGCATGCCCACTACACCCAAGAGCATCATCCCTAAGAGTCTGAGAGCACAAACTAAATACTTTTGTAAACCACTAACTGAGAACGATCTTCCTCTTGTATGCACAACGTAGCATATAGCAGAATGGTGAGGAAGGACAAGTGTAGCTTGAGCCAAGAAACGGGTATAAAGTTCTGTAGAGCTGAGTTGGCATCATTGCATTGAAATCCACAAGATTAAAAGAAGAAGAAAAAAGAAAAAGATTATATATCAGAACATGTCATTTTTAAGGATACGTGGCACGAAACTGCAGTCTACAGGGGAAGGACCGATATGAAGTGCTATTGATTTAAAAAAAGAAAAACAAATTTTCAGGAAAGTTAGATTTGTACATAACAATAAAAAAAATCTCATGAAGAACATCGAAGGTATAACATGAATCAAAAGAGCATTAGGGAAAACATACATTCAATCTAAAGAGCCAAATCCCGACAGTCAAAATTAAAAGAAAAGTGACAAAAAATTCTATACCTTATTATCATCATTGCAAAAGCATTGCAAGCAACGTTGTATCACATGGTTGCCATTCGGATCCTTAACAAGAGTAAGAAAACCTGGTTCAAGTGCAGAGTTAACCAGCGAAATCTGTTTCTTAGCTCCGACCGTCTCTATCAACTTCTGTACCACACGCGTGCTGATACCACAGTACCAATTTCATTAAAAAACAACAGAAATTGTATAGAAAAATCGAAATTATACTGGGAAAAGAGCAATAATAAATCATCGATGAAGAATTTACCCATGTGGATCTAGAGATATTCTGATGAGTTGTCCTGGTTGGTTGGTCACCATGAGCACGGTCTGCATTCTCTGTTCTTCGTTGCACACGTCCAGCAACTTTTGTACAAGATAATTTCCAAATGGTTCCGTCATAAGCTCAACAAGGTGACCGATGATTTCCTCAAATATGATTTGCACGTCTTGACACGTTCCCTTATCAAACAGCCTTTGTAAGAAGCGACAACCATGTTGATCCTTTGCTAAGAAATATATATAACCCTGGATCTCAGCCAAAGAACTAAAGGGTTGTTGCAAGAATAATGGACAATCACTACTCGGACGCGGGCCATTTGCACAATTTTTCCCAAAATTATAGTAACTATCCCATTCAGAATTTTTCCCTCGTTGGTTTGTTCCTGCCATCTCGTTGTAGCAATTCTTCTTAAGACTCCTTGAAGCGTTGGGTTTACTGTTGATGGCATAATTCATACTGTTCCCTTTTATGATGAAACCATCCTCACAAGTAAAAGCATCGACGTCCCTTGCACCTCTCAGAGATAAAGATTGAGGAACCACGTTATTTTGGATTGCTCGAGTCCTTTCATTGATCATGGAACGACTGCTTAAGGAATCATCCACATTCAAAGCCAACTTGGGGTGGTGTATCGACCGAGGGGAACTCAGTGGTTCCATAAGACCCCCCACTCCATTAGAATCCTTCTCACACCATGGAGTGCTAATAGAAGCATCATTAAGGTAAGGCCAAACTGTAGTTGGGTTCTGTCTTTGAACGCCTCCAAAGTAACAGCCACTTCCAGTTCCACGTTCACTCCTTTTCTCCGGTAAAAAATTCATATGGTTTGTGTTAGAATTGGGGCCAGAATACAAAGCATTAAAAGGATGATGAGCGAGATAAGACCCCATTGAACCACTCTCTCTATATCCACCCCGCAAACCAAGCAAATTCAACCTCCTATTATCGTTAAAACTCGCCGGAACTCCAAGACGAGAGGATTGAAAACCCTCAAAATCAAAAGCACCATTGCTAAAACCTTCACCATATTTTTCCACATTCCATGGGATAGTCGCACCTAAATAAGGATGACCAAACCCAAAACCATCGGAATCCACCTCAAATCCCCTCATATTAGTACCATCCCTCTGTTCATCACTGATATGCATTCTATGAAAAGTCTCAGACAACCCCATGTCATCCCCCGGCTTCCCATTAATGCTCGAGTAACGGGTACTGGGTGTTTGATGCTTAGCCTCCTCAAATGAAATAGGATATGGCGAACCGTCCTCAGAGGAGCAAAACCCATTAGAGAAAGAACTCGAAGAAGACGACCCTGACCGCAGAGAAACTCTGCTAACAGGTGAACCATTCCCAAGCTGATGATGGTGGTGGTGACGATTAGAATGATTGAGGTACCGAGCATTTGGATTGGGGATCTCATTCATCAACACTTCAAGCTCTCCATTCCTCTTCATGTTCTCCGTGACGTTCCTATCTTTCTCGGCCATTGTTTTGGACGTACTAATAAAGGACGGACGAACAAAATAAACGAGGAAAGCTTATGTAAATCCCAGGAAATAAAGAGAACCAAAGGACTTAAAATCCGAAAAGCCGCATCAGGGACGCTAGAAGTTGATCATATAAAAGGCAGTAAATTGCAATCGACTGCGAATGCGACGACTCGTTCGCAATATGATCGTTTTATTTATTTGAATCTCATATTCGATTCGATTCGGTAATGCGATTTTAGTGAAAGAATGAGACACGGAGGGGTTTTTGATTTTCTGTTTCTGATAGTTTGTTTGGGTGCGGAGTGTACGGTTCTGTTACCCTTAACGCTCACACCATTAAAATGAACACTGAAGTGTGAAGAGAGCGCCGCACTCACTACAATGACAAAGCAGAGAGAGAGAGAGAGAGAGAGTCAGACTCGGTAAATTTCACTTTTTTTAATTAGTTTATTATATTTAAGCTTCATTTTGATTGGTTGGTTCTGTTATATGATTATCTTTCAGATCCTGGTAACTTCCATGGCTTTACTTCAGGGATTCTCAAATCCATATTTTAAATATTCTGTAAAAAATCAAATAACGAAAAAAAAAAGGAAATATTATTTCATTTACTAATTGGAGGATAATTCAATCCTAATCTTAATTCAGATTTCGTTATATATTTTTTGCTAATCTCTATTAATATTTGATTTAAATATTCGTTTTGTTGAGGATTAACTTAGTGGTCATGATAAAATTGCACTTAAACACTATCTAATTGGTTATCTCATGACAACACTTCAAACAAATTAAATATTTGGCACACACATATTACTTGTTACCTCTGACAGACAAAAAAAAACTATTCAAATTGATATACAAAGAATAAGATATTTCATTATTGTTTTACACATAATTTCTCATTATTGTTTTCTACTAAAAAAATGTCGAATCCTCTGTTACAATAATCATCATCGTGACCTGTCCTAATCTCGTAAATCAGTCCACTCAATGGACATGTTCTTGCTTTTTTTTTTTTCCAAATTTTTTTTGTAATATTTCATTTCATGAATTGGGGCAAGATCCAAAGGATTAATGCCACGTGTCTCATTTGGTTTAAAATTCAGTCATATTTTAACACAATTCTAAATAATAAACGAGTTTACTTCTTGATAATGGTCTAGCAATAATAGGATGATGAAATGGCTTTCGTAGGATAATGGGAATACCCAATTTTGGGTCAAAGGAGCCGCTATTGGTTTGTTGTGTCCATTTGGGAGAGGAGATAAGATGCTATTTTGGTTCTCCTTCTCATGGCTATACCAAATGCTGACAATACCCAACATCCACATGGGGTTTCAAATTAGAAATGCGATTCATTCTAGCACATTCTATTTAAGTACTTTAAATTCATTTGGTCAATAATAACCATTAGATGAAAAGTAACGTTTCTTTTTATAAGAAAAGATTAATTGAGAGAGTATTAAAGAAAGAAACCTGTTCTTTCGCTCTGCCACCTCAGATCCCTCTTTTGTTATTATCATTATTTTCTTTTTCTTTTTTTTTCCTGTTGTGTTTTTGATTGGGACAAAAAGAGAGTACAAGATACCCACTCACCACACTCTCCCACTGCCAGCCTATGGCTTCGACAGTTTCAACAGCTCAGCCTTTATGAGCGCACCTCCTACAAGCGCCAGTCCGACACCTGTACTTTCACCGTTGCGCAATGACCCAAGATTTCTCCTTCTCCCCCCGTAAATGCTGCACAAATCTCTCTCTCTCTTCCCCCTTTCTCTGGGCAACAAACTAGACTGGGTGTACGGACCAAAACGCAAAGTTTAAACAAACGAGGAATAAAATAAAATAATCCCGGAGAGCCGGCGTTCAAGTATCACATTCAAGAAAAAGAACAGATAAATAACTGAAATTTTTAACCCGGTAACAACAGCCCAAGCACTTTCACTTCACTTAAGACAAGCAGCAAAATGCACGAGAGATTATGAACATACAAACCCCCAATTAATTAGAGTACAGAGTCCATAGTTCTGGTCGACTTGCTAAAAAAACCTACGACAACTCCCGAGACCCCAGAATGAAATGTCAAATAATATATAAGAACACATCCCCACTAGGACTAGGACAAAACCAAACACCCAAGTAAATAAAACAAGCAATGTTAGACCTAACAAGTTAAACCAACGCAATGCTGCTCTCGCCGCCGGGGGGCTTGCGTACACCACCTAGATAGTCTCTAGATTCTACCTTCCCGTCAGCAAAGATGTCGTTGCCACTTATCTCTCGCAATTTTGCTGTACTCAGTGGTTTCTCGACGGATGATGGAGGTACATCGCCTTTGAATATGTCATTTCCCGAAAGCTCGGCAAATTTCTGGTTATATATTTTCTTGGCTGTCTTGACCAGAGGCTCCTCATTGGACATGATACTGCTCTGACCTCCAGGAGGCTATGATTAAACCCGAATTAGGAACAGTTAGATACGTGGATTATGTAGACAATAAAGAACAGAACAAAAGACAAGCTATACAAAGGGCAGCAGCTTGAGGGTGAGAAAGAACGAGGGAAAAGAAAATTTGTATATGGCAAGCTTCCTGTGTGATGTAGAATATCTATTTGGGCAACGCATATATTAAAAAGTTATGATCCTATGAACTCATGATATGCCGTCTTAACCATCAGAAAAATACTACACTACCATAGACAATTTTGAAAAACCTATTCATTAACTTCCTAATGCATCAAACTTAAAACCTGCTAAACTGCCAACCCCAGAGAAAAGGCTTTATTTAAAACTTATTCCAATCTTAATTGTATCTACAAGCCAATATATGTCTATATCCATGAAATATACCTACATATTAGGCAATACATACATGCGCACGCACACAAAGAAAGAGAAAGAGAGAGATCAGAAAACTTGTGCATCCAACGAAGTTCACTCACATTAGAAACTTTGACCGATGTGCTGACATTATGAGAAGCAGGTTCCCCTATTTCTATGCTTCCTTTCAAGTCCAATATGCGAGCAGTTACTGGTCGAGGTAAAATTTCAGGAGGGGGTGCAAAGATGTCATGTCCAGAAAGCTCCTTGCACTTTGCATCAGAAAGCTGCTTCTTCAACTTTGCGTCCTCACTATCTAGGGTCCCACTTAGCTCACGCTGCTTTGCAACCTCAGGCAAAGTTGTAGGCTTTTTTGGAGAAACACCCTCTTCATCACCAAATGAGATATGGCTAATTCCAGCGACCGCTTGCTGGCAAGTCCAACCAATAGTTAATATGGATACAGAGATCCTTATTTCCACAGAATTTTTCAAAAAGAAATTAAAATATACCTGGTACATGCGTATTCCTGTTCTGTTAGTCGGAGTAGGGTTGGTGCTCTCAGATTCTTCCTTATCCTTTTCTCCATTAAATATGCCACTACCGGTCATCTCCTTCATTTTATACCCTGAACAAGGCTTCCTGAAAATTGCAAGGTAAACTGTTTCAGAAAACCTTGGATAAATAGCGTAGACACCAAGAAGGTGCAGAATAATCATATTGGAAACTAGAGGTTTCCTTTTAGTGCATCATTTGATAGAAGAATTCATTACAGATCATCTTCCATTTGCATCAAACATTGCGGCATCAGTAAAGAAACATTGGTACAGCAAAACACGGCATGAAGCAGTGGCAAAAACTGAACTCGCACCAAAAATATGTTACAAGTATTCTGCCTCATTCTTTTGGAGTTCCTTAAAATCTTACTTCTCTTTTACAAACATTGCAGTAATACCCTGTTAAAGGAATGGTTATTCACCAAAAAAACTATTTTAAAGGGAATGATGCCATTTAATTTTGCTCATCAGTTGTTCCATTAGCATGTTTCCGTGGCAAGAGATGATAACTACAGTTTATTCTGATGGTGCGAACACTAAAAGATGCCTTCAAATGTGAATACTATTCAAATTAATGGAACGTTGAAACATGTCATAAAAGTCATTTGTGTTTTGACGATAGTACTGCCATAATTAAGCAAAATCGTATGGTAGGAAACAGTGGCATGCATCAAGTGCTAAAGCTGTCTAGGGCATGGGGCATCAAAATTTCTAGCGACAAGTATGATGCAACCGCCCCCCTACCTTTCCCCAAAGAAAATAAAAGAAACAAAAAATCTTTGGACTACACATGTTTTATAAAGCATTGAGAATTCATTTCTTTTTTCATATATATAAGTAAAGCATTGAAAACTAAAAGACGCAGTGGATGAATTAACTCATAAATCCAGATATGGACTTTTCTTGGTAACATATTTAAAAACTAGTATAATATATATATATATATATATATAACACATCATTTAGCCATGTATAAGGATTTTGAAAAAAAAAAAAAAAAAATTGCCGCCTGTACAGAACCTATGCATCCGTCTCAAACTAACAAGAATAAGCAGCAACACCGAAGATTAGACCAAGATCACTCTTGATGGGAACAAAATGCGACCCAATTAATAGATGGGCTGTAAAGAGTAATCGGGCCCAACTATATTCATGTAAGGAATTCAGAATAATGTGGTCACGATTAATATGTAAAATCCAACCTTAGATAAGAACATTTGTGGTCCGAAAGATTATGCGTTTTAACTCGATACATTTAAAAAAGAATTGAAATCATACGCAGAGAGAAAAAAAGATTTGAATTAGTTCGTTCAAATTCACCCAGTGAATACGTAGATCAATCACAGATCATCGAATTGATCGGCCTCCACGAATTAACTGAAGCTACGAAAAGAAGAAAATGTTTGTCTAAGAAAACCAAAACAAAAGCACCTTAGCGGAAAACACAGAGTCAACCATGAGTAAAAACTCTGAAACTGAGAACTGTGTGTAAACGAGATGGAGAAAGGCACGCAAACATAGTGAAAACCGTAAAAAATGCCGACGAAAAGCAGAGCAGAAACTAAAATCTATACGTTTTTTTTTTTTAATCTGCTCTCTTATAATTTCACTCCATTGTGGCCCAAAGAAAAATATTCCAAAAAAGGGAAAACGAAACCTGAACCTAAAGCAGAAATGCAAGCACGACTTGCAAATTAGGAGAAGAATAAACAGAAGCAGATCTCACCGTTTGTTTAAGCTCTCGACCTCCTCATCCGTCACCTGACCTCCAAACACCACCTTACTGATCCCATCCGAAGGCTAAGACCATTTTCCACAAAAACAAATAAACTCAGCTTCTAAAATCAGTAACATAAGATTCACGGAAAGGAAGAAAAGAAAGGAAACATGAGAATCGTTACCTGGTGAGAGCGCACAGCTGAGCCAACAGCCGGTGAATCGGTGGGAGGGTTCTCGGACCAAGTGAGCAGATCTGCGGTGGATGTGTGTGGCTTCCTCACCGGAGTGCTCCTCTCCATTCTTGGCTTCTTATCCCTTTCGTTCTTCTGCTTTCACCAACAGCAACAACCACTTGTCCGAATTAGAAAGTAATGCAAACCCAACAGTCACGGAGAGAGAGAAAGACGGAAATAGGAGGAGGGAAGGTGGGGGGATTTGTCTTTCACTCTTTCTCCTCGTCCCCAAGAACCTCTAAAAAAAGCACTGTGTGCTCTCTCGCTCTCAGTTCAGGCGGAGAGATGGGGTCGCAGTGAAATGACGACGTACCCCCCGATCTGGAACTTTCTCTACTTTGTTTTCTTTTTCCTTTTTTTTCTCCTTTTGCTTTGCTTTTACACCCTCTTTGCTTGCTTGCTTCCGTTGCTTCACAGTCTTTTCTAATGTAGTGGATTAGAAGGCAGTTTTTTTAATTTATAGGACTATGAGTAGTATCTACTCTTTCTTCTTCTTCCCCATAAATTAAATAAAATTGCAAAAAAAAAAAAGGTGCGGAGGGGTAGTATATTTTATTTCTATATAACCGTCGTTTCTCTCTCTAAATTTGAATTTCGAACCGCGTCTCTAATGTTTTTTGTAGCCAGCAGCATGTGCACCGAATGTGCCACCACGTGCCGGTCATTTAAAGAGGATCTACTGGCTGTTTTCCTTATAACTATGATGCCCCCATTCACACGAGAATAGTACTGAAACTGCTCTATCGCTTGATTCAAATTTTAGTTGACGCGAAATGACCCTCAAGCCCTCGAGAAATAAAGAGGAAAGTCGTCCTCGTGTACGCCACTCACTCATCTATGTTAATAAGATGTGATGATGGTTTATCTTCTCGTTCTGGTAAGAATAATGATGGAATCTTTTTTTTATTTTTAAAAAAATCAAATAAAATTTGAATCTCAATTTATCCAACATGGAAGTGTCGAAGTTGTCAAAAACCAAGTTGCATAATTGCATTGCATCCCGACGTGACTCTTACACATTCCCTCTTATATTTTCAAGCTGAAAGTCGAAGGAATTGCTGCTCTCTTTGCCACGGCTTCTGCAACAAAGCAAATCGGTCTTCAGCAACACTCCATTCTCCGACCCACACCACGTGAGCTTTAAGAAAGACTTAATGCTTAGTTTATTTTTATAGATAAAATAAGATGAGAAGAAATACGTTGAGATTAAAGTTAAAAATTAAATAAAATATTATTATAAAAGATTATTTTTATTTTAAAATTTAAATAAATTAAATTATTTATTTTATTTTATATATACATTCTAAAAAATTATAATAATTATATAAAATCAAATAAATAGAAAAAAATTATGAAAACCGACATACACTTCGTTCGTGGGGCATGTCAACCAAAAAAATAAAAATAAAAGCTTCTCACGTGTTGCGTATGGGTATCGATCATTCATCATATTTCTGCTCCTTTTATGCTTTGTTCACGTTTTATTTACGCTTATGCTTCAACTCTTTCTCAGCTTCCAGAAATATTCTTGCCGGGAAAAAGTCGGACATACTACAAAATCAGCACATAACAAATTATATACCATGATTTATCTAATATGATAACTTCTCTATCAATTTTTTAATCTTGTCTATTCACTTTTTAATATAATATAACTGTTAACGTCTAAAAAAGACACTAGACCAGAAGGGGAGAGTCATTTCCAGCCTGCTATGATATTTCAGGCCTCGATTAGTATAGTGAGCCCCCGAAGATAGTCCAGTGCTGCCTTGCGGTGTTCGTGCATACATCCATGACAATTACAATAAATAAATTTAGAGAAAATAAACAGACAATGACACACAAATTTATATAATTCGATATAAAGCCTACGTCAACGATAGTTCGAAAGGGAATGATCCACTATAATATATTTATTTAAAGTCTCTCATGATCTCTCTTCTTCACTATTCAATGGAGATCTCGTCACTAGAGTCCTAGCCAAGAAGTTGAAGAAACTCAAGAAGTTTCAATCAAAGAAGAAGAAGTCCCATGTGAGTAATATGGTCCCTTTGCTTTATCCTCTACCCCTTACCTATTTTACATCTCATCTCATATTCTTTACATCACATCCCCACTTCTCCTCCTAACACATTTTTCTTTTCTCAACATTTGTCCCCTCCCTCTCTCTTATTCTTTCATTCCTTTGTCTTCCAGTAGAGGCCATTTGATGGGTTAAGTTTGATTATTTGGGTATAGGATATTTTATCCCCTCCAATAACGAAATTTTTTTAAGCTAAACCTGAATTCAAATAGTTATATAACATATTGTTAACGTCTTGTTTTGCACGCCTTTGGGCGAAATCCCAATGAGTCTGGTCTTCAGACTTTCACCTATACACTTAAACAAACATGAAGAATGGGGGGCCTTAGTAGTGGCCTGGGAGTTTCTGATGCCAAACTCAATATATCTCCTTAGTAATTTGTACGTAAACTTAGATGGATTATAGAGAGTTATTTGTACATGGGATAGACTTTTTATACTAGGTTTTGGGTGAGAACAGTTCATCCTTGACTTTAAGAATCTTGTGTATTTTTTACAATTCATTTGTCATAATCATTTAATGCGGCGTGGTTTCTGGTGTGACGTCATTAATGTGACGTGGAGTTCGAGTAGTGGTGTCATTAATGCGGCATGACTTCCTGACTCACTTTACCCTGCGAGCGTTTCCTGTTAAACCTCTCCATACTTGCTATCAGAAGATCAAGGATTCTCCATATTTTTTGCATACCTGTTTGTGCAGGTTCCATAGGGCAGGGGGTCATCGAGATGGTGTTAAGGTGGCGAGTCTCATCTACTCCTACTGTCGGCTTTATCTGTACGAGAGTTACTTCAGAAGTGAGTTTTGCTTATGAGCTGAGTACTCTGTAAAGGTCTACTGACTCATTTGAAAAAATGGCTATAGGTCTTGATTGGGCTTGACCGGACTCTTCGACCTACTTTCCCAATGACCCCTCGTGAATTTGTTTAAATGGCCGGTAGGGGGGAAAACCCCTTACACATATCATAATACCATTTGATGGAACAATTACTTTTATGATAGTGAAGTAGTTAATAATTTTATTTTATTTTATTTATGATCTTAACTTTTCATTTGGGTACTCGACTGAAAAATGTAAAAAAAAAAAAAAACTGCGAGAGGGTTTATGATTGTCATTTTGTTAACTGTATTTCCGTTCTATAATGTAATGCATCATGTAATGCGAGTGAGTATTACTTTTATACGATTTGCAATTGAAGGAGAGTGTAATGAAAAAATAACCGAGTCTCTCTATGTACAAGACTCAACAGTAATTACAATCAAGTTCAAGAATAAGCAAGAATCACTTATACAAGATTAACCAAGAAATACCTTGAATAAACTGAACTTAGAAATACAGAAAGATTGATATCGAAAATTTATACTGACTAAATCAACCAGATCCAAGCATAACCAACAGATCTAAACCAGAGTACTACTAATAGTAAAACATAACAAGATTTAACAAGATCAGAGACTATAGCAGGAATAATAATAGAGAAATTAACAGAAATAAACGAAACATACAAGAATCAACACAGGATATACGTGGTTCGACCCTAATGGTCTACATCCACGGCAGGAACGGCCTCAGAGCTTTATTGATGATCACAATCTCCACAGAGAAGCCTCAGAACCATTACATTCACTATCCTCACTTTCTCTCTCAGAAATCGCACCGATTTCTTTCTCACAGTGAAGCCCTAGCAAAACCCTAGGTTCTTCCTACCACTCTGCTCTCAACCCTCTCGAAAACTCTCTCAAAATACAGAATGTACAAAAAATGAATTAGGGTTACAAGGCATCGAGTAGCAGCACATATCTAGGAAACATCAGATGCTACCACGTGTCAAGATCCTGTGGCTCAAGATTAGGGCTTTTCGGTTGCAGCTTACAAGTCACATGTGTAACACATGATTTACCAGTCCAGCAAGTGAATCTTCAAGGTCCCATAATCGGCCACATGTCCACCATCCATAAGTCACAAAGAAATCAAAGGGTCAGAGTTAATATATATATAACATGTAAATAAATGTATTGACACTACATTTACAGAGAGAGTCTCCATTGAAGACAGATTGATAATCTATACAGTTGTGCAGAGTGAGTAAGAGTTGGATAATTTAAAATATATATATTATATTTATATAAAAAAATTAACTTTTTAATAGCAGAATATAATCTTTTTTTTAAAATTTGCACACGCACTCAGTAACTATATCTAGTATTACTATTTGATAGATAAATTGAAGATAATTTTGACATTCACTTTTTTAAAAATAATAATAACTTATCTTTTTTCATCATCAGCATATTAAGGACCCATATCCGGTCCAGATATATTAGTGGGTTTTAAGTATATAATAAAAAAATGGATCAATTTTTAAGGGTTAAATGAGATAAAATAAGATGAAATAATTTTAAATAAATTGAATAAAATCTTATTTTTTAATAATAATATTATTTTAATATTTAAAAATTTAAATTATTTTTTATATAAAAATTTAAAAAAATTATAATAATAAAATAAGATTAGTTGAGATTATTTATATACGGATCTAAATGTAAAAAGTTATGATACGTGACACTCTGTAATGCAACCTAACTTGAAACATACCCAACGAGGTTGCTAGAGGCTGTGACGTCAGTCTTTACTAGGTTTATATGATTTCTACCTGTCATCTTCCCAATTAAATAATGCGCGTTAGTGACAAGTGTTACTGTATGACTATGGCTACCATCATGATCATTAGTTGCTAAGTCACGTACACTGACACTAAAGTATCACAGCTCTCTTTATTTATTTTACTTTCCTAATAAAGTGTTCTTATATTTTATAAAGAAAGATTATATTTAAAATTTTAGTATATAAGTATCGTGTATTTTTTTAAAAAAATAGATAAATTTAAAATTTATGTGAAAAAATTATTTTTTAATAGTAAATTGCTCTTTTAAAAAATAGTGCGTGAGTCTTACCATAAAATTATTTATAACTCTTTTACAAATGATCACTAAAACAATACAACTTATAGAAGGAAACTCTAGTCTATTACATATCAAGATGTTACACATGTATAGGCCATTTACATTATAGCTGTCAGTATAAGTATGGAAAGTTGTCTAGCCTAAGATCATGCACAGGATAGAAACAATTAGTGTAGATTTACAGGGATGCTAAAAATACAAATGTAGCCATTGTTACTGCATTGATTATGGTCGAGAGTTATGTTGCATGCTGTCATGAGAGATATCCTCATTACGCCCCTTCAAGCACAACGTGGAAGAGCAAACGTTGAGTTTGTCTCGCAAGAATGAAAACACACAAGTGGTTTGGTTAGCCCATCTGCTAGTTGGTCTTTGCTGGAAATGAATTTAACTTCAAGTGATTTTTGTTGAACATTTTTCCTGACAAAATGATAATCAATTTCCACATGCTTGGTACGAGCATGGAAGACGAGATTGGCGGTGAGGTAGGTAGCACTAATGATGTCGCACCACAGAACCAGTTGTTGTGGAAGGAAGATGCCCAGCTCACATAATAGTGATTGCAACTAGAGAGATTATGCCATGGCATGAGCAATGGCTCGGTATTCGACTTCGGTGCTAGAAGGGCCATCACTGGTTGTTTTTTGGAGTTCCAAGAGATAAGGTTACAACCCAAAAAGATGCAAAATCCAGAGGTGGATTTACGATCATCAGGGCATCCGAGTAGATGGATAATTGAGTTGAAGTGCACGGTCAAATTAATAAACCAAAGTCAACTGTAAATTTGATGTACCTTAAAATTCGCTTAACTGTTGTTCAGTGTTCTTTGGTTGGTTTGTGCATGAACTGACAGGTTTTGTTAACTGCAAAGGATATGTTGGGACGTGTTAGCAAGAGATACTGAAGCGCGCCAACTACACTCCAATATAGTGATGGATCGGAGCAAGGAGAGCCAGAGAGTAACAACAGCTTCTGAGATAATGACATGGGGGAGGAAACTGGCTTGGCTTCATGCATGTTCGTGCGGTGAAGTAGATTTGTGATGTAGCGACGTTGGGACAATTGAAGGCCATCAGCAACAGGTAGGGCCTCTATACCCAGGAAGTAGCTCAATCCTCCAAGATCCCTCACTGCAAATTCAAGACTGAGAGCAAAGATGATTGCGGTAATTGCAGAAGTGCTAACGCCAGTGATTAATATGTCATTGACGTAAACCAACACAAATGTGGTGATTAAGTCTTGCCGAGAAATAAAGAGAGAGCTGTCCGAGGCAGAGTTATGAAAACCAAGGGTGCAGAGATGCTCATGGAGTCGTGAATACCAAGCCCTTGGAGCTTATTTCAGCCCATAAAGCGCTTTGTGGAGACGGCAAACATGGTGGGGAAAGCTGGGATGAATGTAGCTGTGAGGTTGGCTCATGTAAACTTCTTCGGATACGGTCCTATAGAGAAATTTATTTTGGATATCAATATGTCAAATAGACCAGTTTTGAGACATAACAATGGTGAGGACCAACCTGATGATAGTGGGTTTAACCACTGGACTGAAGGTGTCAACAAAATCAACTCCTTGTTGCTGGTGATACCCCTTGGCGACTAACCGGACTTTACGCCGTTCAAGAGTCCCATCAGACTTGTGTTTGGATTTGAAAACCCACATAGAGCCAACTATATTCATGCCAGGTTGCACGGGTACGAGAGACCAAGTGCCTTGTTTAATGAGAGCTGAAAATTCATCATCCATGGCTGCATACCACTCACTATATTTAGATGCCTCGGAGTAGCACGTTGGTGCTTCTAGAATAGAGCAAGTGGTGAGAAAGGTGCGAGGGAGAGGGTACCTAACCGTGCCCTCTGTGTGTATTTTTGCTTTAACAATGTTGTTCTAGGCCTGGGTCCGCATTGGATGAGCACAAAGTTGAGGGAATACTTCGGCAGCAACACTGTCAGATGGCGTTGGAACATTGGGAGGGCCATAGGAGGTTTGGAGGAAGTCGTGAGAGGGGTTGGAGGGTCTAGACATCGTTGGTTCAAAAGGGAGAGATGGGGAAGGGGATGACACGGGTCCAAACGTCGTTGGTTCGGGAGAATGGGATTACACGAGAGGAGATGCATGCATAGAAGGGGATGTATTGTTGTCATTAGGAGGGAACACAAAGGGAAGTATAGAAGTTTTAGAATGGGATGTAGACGAAGGAGCAGAGACTTAGTTATGAGAGCGAAACGGAAAAGAAGCTTCATCAAATATCACGTGGCGGGATACAAATATGCGACCCCAACTGAGATCAAGGCATTTATAACCACGATGAAGATTATTGGAGCCAATGAAAACACAGAGTTTGGAGCAAAAATCAAGTTTATGTTTGTTGAAGGGCCAAAGGAAAGGAAAGCAAGCACAACCAAAAATTTTGAAGAAGGAAAAATCAGGTGCTTGTTTATATAAATTTTCATGTGGGGAGATTCCAAGAGGAGCCGTAGGAAGCCTATTAATAAGGTATGTTGTGGTGAGAAAAGCATCATCCCAGTAGAATTGGGGAGCATTGCTGTGAGAGAGGAGAAAGAGGTCAGTTTCAACAATATGGCGATATTTTCTTTCAACAGAGCCATTTTGTTCGGATGTGTGTAGACATGTGACACGATGTTGAATTCCAACATTGGCAAATAATTTATGTAAGGAGCGAAATTCACCATCCCAATCCGTTTGGACTGATTTTATTTTGTAATTAAATTGACGTTCAACGAGTTTTTTAAAGGAGATAAAAAACTGGCATGACATTGGATTTATGAGAAATGGGAAAAGCCATGTATATTTATTGAAGTGATCAACAAATGAGACATAATATTTATTTTCATTTGATGACAAAATTGGGGAAGGACCCCATACATCAGAAAATATTAATTCAATAGGCATTTGAGAAATAGATGGAGAAGGAGAAAAAGGAAGTTGATGACTTTTCCCTTGTTGACAACCAGAGCAAACACCAAGACTTTTACTGGTTGAAATTGGTAGAGAAAATTTAGAGATTAGCTGTCGAACAATGGCGTATGAGGGATGTCCCACGTGACAATGCCAAACTTTAAGGGGGGCACAATGACAGAAGTTGGTCTGAGAAGAGAATTGTGTAGATGCTGGAAAGGTGTATAAGCCATCCTTAGTGTTGCTGCGTAGAAGTGTTGTCCTCGTTGCTTCGTCCTTCACCAAAAAATAAGATGAATAAAACTCAATGAACACATTATTCTCATCAGTGAATTGGCTCACAGAAAGAAGATTTTTCTTAATGGTAGGCATATGCAGTAATTTAGACAATGAGAAAGATTGAGTGGGAAATTTCAAAGTTGTGGAACCAATGTGCTGAATGTACAAACCTGCACCATCGCCTACTTGGATTTGATCACTACCAATATAAGGCTCAGCATGGATGGTTAGATTTTGGAGATCATGTATCAGATGATTTATTGAGCTGGTGTCAGGATACCAATTTGCATCTGGTGTGGAAAAGGGTGCAGTCAGATATGCAACCATGTTGGGAGGGGATCCTTGAAAGAGTTGATCAAAACGATAGTAGCACTGGATAGCTATGGGTCCATTTTTGTTGCATACCTGACAAGTTGGTTGAGGATTGTTGGACTGAGATGACTGAAACTGTCCAGAAGGTGAGAAATGATGTCCCCTTTCATGGGTATTGCATCCACGACCCCGATATTGTTGATGAGAGGAGCGTTGGTGTTGGTGTTGTTTGCCACCCCGAGAGCGTGAATCTTGTCTTGTTGCTACATTAGCCGACCCAACTGTGCTTCAAGAGTGGAGTTGTGTTGCTCAAGTCTCAATTCAAAATTGAGCAGGTGACTGAACATTTCTTCAGTAGGCATTTGGTCAATGCAAGTAGAGATGGAGGTGACTATAGCATCATAAGTGGTGTCGAGACCACCCAGGAGATATGCTGTGAATTCTTGATCAAGCAGGGGCTATCCAATAGCAACTAAGGTATCTACAAATGTCTTCATTTTTTGAAAATATTCAAAGATATACTGGTTACCTTTCTTGGTTGTTGCCATGAATTGGCGTGTTTGAATAGCATGGACGGTTGAGTGTGCAGAGAACATTTTCTCTAGCGATGACCACACTTCTCTAGAGGTGGTAAGACCGACCATTTGAGCAAGGATGCCTTCAGATAGGAAAGACACCAAGGTGCTAAGCACGACTTGATCTTGGAGATACCAGGTGTTGAATTTTGGGTTTAAAATTTATGCTAGTGCATCAGAAGATGTGGATCTTTCGGGATTGGTAATGGTGATAGGTGATGGAGGATTGAATCCATCCACAAAACCGAAAAGCCGTTGTCCACACAGGTGCAGGACGACTTGAGTTTTCCATAGTAGGTAGTTGTCTTTGGTTAATTTCACTGTCACTAAGCTTTGGATGTTTGTTGGGTTGACAGACATGGAGGAAGAAGCAGCCATAAGAGTAGACTTTGACAAAGGTCACGTTTGACGCTCTGATACCATAAAACAATACAACTTATGGAAGGAAACTCTGGTCTATTGCATATCAAGATGTTACACATATATAGGCCATTTACATTATAGCTGTCAGTATAAATATAGAAAGTTGTCTAGCCTAAGATCATGCACAGGATAGAAACAATTAGTGCAGATTTACAGGGATGTTAAAAATACAAATGTAGTCGTTGTCACTGCATTGATTATGGCCGAGAGTTACGTTGCGCGCTGTCATGGGAGATATCCTCATTAGTCACTATCTTTTATTTCTCTATTTCTCCTCCTTTTCATTTATCTCATTTTTCCTATCTTAATAAGTTTGAATCATACCAAATTAATAAATTAAAATCAAAGATTTTGCTTGGCAACAACTCAGGCATAAGCCTAAGATGTGACATGGTAAATAGTCGAGTCATTTTTTTTTAAAATAATCAACGTGATATTACAATGATGTCAAGCGGGTGTTACACTTTATGTTATATTTGAAATCTAAGAAATCACCCGTTTCAACAAAGATTTTTAATAATGAAACACTTTAAACTTTCTAACTAATGAGTGATACCATAATACAAATAACTTGTAATTCTTTTAGATCCAATACTTGATAGAATAATTGTTGCTAAACTACGAGAACGTTAGATATTCTTACTATTGATGGTCCAAAGAATGATTAGGGTCCTTTTATAAATCTAGTTAAATAACTTTATATCATTCGGACATATATATAATATGTAAATCCTAAAGCACTCGATATTATGATCACATGACTCTCTTTTGAATCGTAAAAATTATCCAAATCAATAATAAATAATGTTAGATATATTTTGAAGTATATAATCCTGCATACTTCTTTTTTTTAAAAGTAGAATTTATTGTTATAAAAAATAATTTTTAAAAGAGAATGCACAGAACTTGCATAATTTAAAATTGTATATATCATTTTTCATCAATAATTATAGAGCATCTATATGATATGGTTGAGAACAATCAAATGTCAAGCAAAGATGTAGAGAAATTTATAGCGGGGACCTCAACAAAACACTCTTATCCGAACTTAAAAGAAAAAAAAAAGAAAAAGAAGTTATGGAATCAATTAATTGATCCCCTTTTTTCCAGATTACATCGCCAATTATTATTCCCACCTATATAATTAAATGCCGATGAATGAGAATGCATAAGTTGATGACACGTGCTATTTAATTTCCCATACATTCATGTTACTTAATTAACATCTCCATCGCAGAAGGATATAACAGGAAATTTTCAGTGCTAATGTTATGATTAACAGATGGTCTTTGTCAGGGAGTTGTTCCTCATCCATTTTCAAGCGAAACTATGAACATCAACATTGTTAATAGTCGAAGGCAATAAAATGTTTAATAACTAAACATCAATTAATGTAATTAACCAACTAATGATTAATTTAATTGACGGGGGGTCACTAAAATTAATGCTGATACTAGGGCCAAGGGAATTATGTCGGCAGGAGGTTGAACCGTTGAACACGACACAGTACCAACAACCAAGACCAAATCCTAGTACTTGTTTGTTTTTTTAGGATGAGAAGTGAACCGTTTATTGCGCCATTTGGCCCAACATCAAACACGTATCCACGATCCCCAATGCCTTATCAAATGCACGCTCGAAGAAGAAGAAAATTAAAAGGATCGAAAGCGCCCACCGTGGGGCTCGAACCCACGACCACAAGGTTAAGAGCCTTGCGCTCTACCGGCTGAGCTAGACGGGCATCTGACAGAGAACCAAAAACTTTTATTAAATACATTTCTTTATTTTTTGTTCCTTCCTTGCTCCGTAGCATCTTTGCTAATTGCTACACTTGAGATGGACATATTTACATTATCATGAGGGTTCTCTATTAATCCTGAATGCTTTTAGTTGTTGGGTCACTTATGTACGTACCTTTCTCTTGGTTTAGTTAATAAAAAATTATTAGGTACTTTTAGAGTATGGGCGATACGGTATTTTTTTTTTCTTATCAATTATCACAATATGTTATGTAAGCATTGATTTTATTTAACATGACATATTGTGATAGGACGAGAACCATGTATTCGTATTTTTGAAATATCTAATAATAATCACCCATAACTAGTTCTTGAAAGTTAGCTCGAATTAACACAACTATAGGAGCTAATGGCTGTTGTTGTAAGTGCATGTGGATATGATACAATAAAGAAATACCAAAAGCAAAACATATAATTATCCACTTAGAAAGCAATAATTATGAACACGTAATAATACTTCGTATGCTTGACAGATTAATAATTAATTTAAAAAGAAATATTCTCGACATTTTAGCCCATTAGTGCATCTTTGCCACATTGAGAAGTTTTTCAATTTGGAGCATCCAATTTAACATTTTCTCTTTAGAATTTTGAGAATTTGAATTAAATCTCCGTCACCATAACGAGTAATGTTATATACAATTATGAATTATGCAAGTGTCAAGTACTCTTTTTTAAAATAGAGTCGAGTCTACCATTAAAAATTTAATTTTTTTTTATATAAATTATATATTTACTTATTTTTTTTAAAATGAGTACGCGGCGCTTGTATAATCTATAAATTAAATACTATGCTAGAAATTTTAATAAAATTTTAGATGTTTAATATTAATAGTTTAAGATGATTCATATTTAAATTCAAAGACAAAAGCTAATATGTAGTTGAAAATAACACAAAAATTATTAATGGATAGTATCTGAATGGTCCCCGACAAAACAAAAGCAGCTTTCTATTTTTCCAAAATATTAATATATTAAGTAAATAAAAACATAAAAAATATGTTTTTTCTTTTCTTTTTAAATCTTGTTCGCTGCTCTTTCATCTTTGTAATGACATTCTAAATTTCACAGAACAAACGCATACAGAGAGAGAAAAGAGTAGATTATGGCGACACTTATCATGAGCAACCCATCGTTGATGTTCCTCCCGAGTCGACTCCGTAACTCGAGGCATTGTTTCTTCGAATCCCGTGGTGCACGAATCTTTGATAAGCTCGTTTTCGCGGTAAAAGCTCGAGCTGCTTCTTCTTCAACAGCCTTTGTCGAAACTAAGCCTCCAACTGTAAGTAATGCCTCTCCTTTTGCTTTTGGTTATCCCATGTCTGTCGAAGTCTTAAATTAAATCCCACCCCCGCCCCCCAATTCAATACTATTTTTTCTCGCTTCTAGAAACGATGCCTCCGAACCCACTCACACTATTTCTGTTTGGTCGCCGAGAAAGTGGAAGAGATGATTATTACCATTACTAGTAGTCGTAAAAATCTATAACAAAAATTATCTATATGACCGTTAAGTTTTTAAAAACAATTGTTCCTGTTTTGGTTCATTTATTTATTTTCGTGTTCAGGATCCTATTTTGGTTGAAAAGGAGGCTAGTACCAGAGAGAATATTTTAGCTTGTCCCATATGCTATGAGTTTTTGACGTCTATTGGTAATCCAGGCATATCTTTGTAAGTAATTCTATTTGCGGAATGGTTCTTAATTACCCGTTTGAAAATTAATTGCAATGTTTCAACTCGTTTTGCTTCCCTAGTTTATTTAAATTTGCATTGGTTGAATTTTTCACAGAGAGTTTGCCACGGGGTCTACTTTGCAATGTAGAACGTGTAAGAAGTCTTACTCTGGCAACGGAACACATCTTGACCTGACGGTGGCTAGTGGGGCCAAGGACTATGGTGAATCAATGCCGGCTTCCACGGAGCTTTTCAGGTGGAAACATTGATTTATGGCTTCTATGGCATGGATAGAGCATGAACATAGATCAAATGTTGTTGTCACTGCTGCTTTAGATGCTTTCGTGCATAATCCGCATAACTGACTTGTAACACATTAGTCCGATTGTTATAGAGGAATCATATGCTAGTGTTGACTTCATTGATTTCTCTTATCATGTGTATCGGTTATTGGATGGATCAGGTTTCCTTTGATATCGTTTCTATACGAGAGAGGGTGGCGTCAAAGCTTTTCCGTCTGGGGTGGTTTTCCAGGCCCAGAGAAAGAGGTGAATTGCTGCTTTATCTATTTCTTAATTGCATCTTTTGCAGAAACATTTACTAAGTGCTTCTTTTGTGCATCTCAGTTATCTTTATGTAGTTGGTGGTATGTAAATCTTATACAATCACAAGAAGCGGCTTCAGCTTTGAGCAATGCCATTAAAAGGCACGTTCACAGATATTTAAGACATGAAGGGGTTATTGGACGTACTGTTGAAATGAAATCAATCCATCCTGCTTGGTTTGTATTTGAAGTGGAAATTCATAGAAAAAAAGTGGAAGCCCTGAAGTTACAAGAGTAACTTATGTTTTTAAATGGAAGCAAGTATTGTCAAGATGCCCTTTACTGGATGTGTGAAGAAAACTAATAATTCAAATTAATGCTTCCAAATACACAAGGACTCATTTGAAATGCTAGTAATTTAGAAGTGGTATTTATTTCATCATATTTGTCAAGTACTATTGAAGTGATGTAATATAGAGGCAGAAAGTAGTGGATGTTTTTTTGGCTAATGCATATGCTTAAGGTTGATAAGCTACTAATAGCATAGTGACCTGAGTGCAGTTCGAATTGATGAAGGATTTCTTGAAGCCAGTTTTAGGTGGAAATATTGTTGATGCTAGTTGTGGGAGTGGGTTATTTTCAAGACTATTTGCCAAGAGTGGATTGTTTTCTCTTGTTGTTGCTTTAGACTACTCAGAGAACATGTTGCAGCAATGCTATGAGTTTGTTAAGCAGGAGGAAAACTTTCCAAAAGGGTAAAGAGTTTGAACTTTCAAATTTAGATGCAAATCATAAGATGGGTTAATTTTCATAAGTCTATCTGAGTTTCCAATCTGATTGACTCTGTTGTCTATTAGGAGATTAAGCTTGGTCAGAGCCGATATCTCTAGGCTTCCTTTTGTTTCGAGTTCTGTTGATGCTGTTCATGCTGGTGCTGCTCTACACTGTTGGCCTTCACCATCAGCTGCTGTGAGTATTTCTTCTATATACGGTGTTTGAAGGTGATTGTTCCTCTTGCATAGCATTCCCATAACTCATAAGAGGACAACTGGCCTTTGAAGCCAAGTGGTACCTCCCCACCTTTAGGAAGGGAATGGTCTGAGGCTCAACTCCTGGGCGGTGATGGTTTAGGTGGTGGGAGAGGAATAAAGGTATGTAAGCTCACATACCAACCTGGGTTTGAAAGGAAAATTCCAAGATGAGAAAAAAATTGAAACATAGGCAGCAAAAGCATAGAGTGCCTTAATGGTGCCTCACAGGACCAGAAAACTATTAACCCCTGCCTTGTTTTTTCAGCTCAAAATCTGCTAATAGTTTTATATTTATGTAGTTGAATCACAGTAGCGACTCATGGTCCACAGTTGCATTGCTTTGTTTCTGAGAAAACTTGGAGGAGGTTGGCTTTACAAATTATGAAGGCAAAAATTTACTTATCAGAAAGGAAAATTGAACACAAAAATTTATTCAACATGTTATACCTTGAAAACTGGAAAAGATTGCAATGTAGATACTTCTTCATTGCTGTTCTTCACTGGGAAAAAACTGTGTCAACCAAATGGATCCTAATTGAACAAATGGAAGGAAAATCACTTTTATTTCTGTATTTTTCATCTCTTTTTGTGTGTAGTATTTTATTTTTATTTTTTGTTTGTGGAATTTCCTTGGCTACATCTCCTCACACATCTTTCTTGTGCATTTACCTTGTCAAAAACATTGACTGAAACATGAGAGCGGTTGAACTTGTTAATAGGCAAACCTTGAGTAATTGCCACACGCATTACGCAAGCCTAGGGAAATTGTCTTAGTTTTCATTCAGTATATTTTGTTAAAGGGTAAAAAATCTTGTGTCAGCTTTTGGTTCAGTCTATATCTGAAGATTCATCCACATTCCACATGCACATCTCTTTAACCTCAAGGAATCCTATCTGATTTCCTGGGAACATAGGTTACAGATCTTGGAGAGCATGTCTTTTGGCGCCTTTTGTTTTGTAGCCCCTTGCTTCATACTACTATAACACCTCAGATCCCTACATTGCTTACTCCCACATAAGTTCGGTCGCTGGGGTTTTGTAGGTAGCTGAAATAAGTCGAGTTCTGCGACCTGGAGGAGTGTTTGTTGCTACCACCTACATACTTGATGGGCCTTACGCTTTTATTCCACTTTTGAGGACCCTACGCCAGGTATACTTCTTTAACTTTGAATATGTCATGCCTGTTGTCCTGAGATTTGATTCGAAATGCTCCTTAGGAGTGGATACTACGTTACAATTGTTATTGTTTAATCAAAGGGACTTGATTCATTTTTATTTTCTGCAATATGGTTTCTTTGATTGTTGCCAGATATGGCCTTACCTGCGTGTTCAGTAGCAGCAAGAAAGACTTTCCCATCCTTCCATTAGGAAAGTTATTGTTTAAAAATTAAGGCTGGCTTTGAAATTTTTTCTAAAGAGTTTTATGAAAGGGACTAAACTTTCAGTCATCATTATATCTGTGTCTTTGATTTGTGCTGATGGTGGTCAATCTATTTCGAATTATAGAATATAAGGGAAATATCAGGCAGCTACATCGTCCTATCTGAACGGGAACTAGCAGATCTGTGCAGAGCATGTGGTCTGGTTGGGTTTACATGTATAAGGAATGGACCTTTTGTGATGATCTCTGCTTCAAAACCCAGCTAAGAATTGGGCATGTGCTGATCTTCATCACGTCCTCTCAAATTATTTCTTTGTAAAGCCACATTTATATAAAATGCTGTTGCCAAAGTTCAGATATAATAATAGGTCTACCTAAGGTATCTTGTCTTGTTACTCCTGTAAATGAAATATTTTTAAAATGTGCAACATATGGATAGAGCTTATAACTTGTGTTTAATTTTTATATGATGATCGAAGGATGATCAAATAAAAAGTGTTCATTAGACTATTCAACAATTCTATTCTGCTATTCTAACTGTATAAAGATATTTCTTTTAACTACTTGGTCGGCTTCAAGATGACGGGCAATCTAATTCTAACATTTCAAAAATGATAAATCATATTTGCAATCGTGTAGTGAGAAGCATCATTCAATCTCTTTAAAAAAAATGAATAAATACAGGATTCATATAAATAAAAATTTAAGTCATGCTTAGAGAGTGAAATAAGATGAAAATTTTATAAATAGTAATAAGATGATTAATAAATAATAGTAAAATAATTTGAGTTAATATTTTATTAGATTTTGAAAAAGTAGAGAAAAAATTGAATAAAAAATATTATAAAATTAAAATATTATTAAAATATAATTTTTTAATATTATCTTTGTTGAAAATTTAAAAAATTGAATTATTTTTTATTTTTGTTTAAAAATCTGAGAAAATCTAATGATTAATTTAAAAATATTTATATTTAAATGATGTTTTAAAAATAAATATATAGGATGAGATGAAAATTTTAAAATGAGATATTTTTAAACAAGTCTTTAATATTTTAATTTCAGAAGTGCGGTAATTACTGTACATATCTTTCTTATTGATAAAAAGGCGAGAGAGAGAGACAGATATCATACGCTGAATGACAGAAGGACAGCAAAAAAGCTGTCCACTGACATCTTCTGCTACAAACTGTACTCTGCTGTTGTTTGAAGTGTACAAAAGGGGGAATTATACAGAACCCCAAAATAAAATAAATTGTGACGTGTGAATATCATTCGTATTGCCCTTGAATGAGGGTCTTTCACTTAGTTCTGGTCCACTACCTTTCTTTCAGGGTGGACTTTGATTGAAGAATATCAGAACAATACTGTTACGTGGCTTTTTTTTTGTAATTATAGTATTCATGTGCGTGAATGGAACATGCATCTCTCATCAAAACGCTGAAAGAAGGAGAACGTCGCAAAAAAAGGTTGAAATTCAGCCATGAGGCGAGCTTCTCCAATGGAGTGAAGCCTTTGGAAATTCCACCTGCTTCTGCTAGCTGGGATTTCTATTCACCTAGATTGGAGAATGTCAACTCGTGGTGAAGCAATGTTTTTTCGTCGTCATCAAGATCAAAGCCATTCTCCTCTTCGTAATCCACATCAATAACAATTCTTTCCTGATCGTCGTATGGTTCTCTTGACTCCAAGAACCGAACTTGAGAAAATATTCCACCCGTAGGCGAATTATCCAATTCTATTTGCTGCATCTCTGATTCTATCAGAACTTCCATCTTGGCACGTTCCCGGTCTCTTGGGTAGGTGCGATAGAGAAATGAATAGATAAGACAACACAACGCCATTGGAATTCCTATTGCTGTGTAGAGCGCCTTGGCCAATGATGCAGCATTCCTTCTATCTGTGGCAATCTCGTCGGATATGCTGGATCCTGTGGGAACTGGCTTATAGCCATAAGCATGCTGAGCCAACATCCCAACTACAGGAGGAGCAAATGACGATAGTATGGACTCAAAAGATCGGTCCAGAGCATAGACACTTGTTCGGGTTTTCTCAGGAACTATCTCTGCAAAAATTGGACTGTGTATACCATCCAATCAAAATCAGCAGCTTATGAGTAAAGAAAACATCTTTACAATGAAATTCACAACTCACTAGGGGTGATAACATTTTTTAAGTTTCATCCCTCCATGAAAATCTGATAAATATTGGCTTCTTTGTTTCATCTCTCACTTTCTACCTCTCACACTCATTTTAAATTTTCCTTTTCGTCTTAACATTAGAAGAAAAATAATATAGTGGGCTTCCAAATAACATTTTTTTCTTTGATGAGGAAATCCAGGGCTTTGCCCCAATAAATCCTCAGACAGACACGTGCATCTCATTTACTACAAACCCAAATCTCTTAACATTATTGGCTTATTTACTAGTATAAATGCTGAACTTATGAGTTGATTTTAGCAGGTGAAAGGGAAAGGTCACGAGTTCAAAAGACTTTACTTGTTGGTAGCTGGAGCATTCCAGGATATGCAGAAGCCTACAATGAACAAGAGGAAACCATGGACTACTCCTGTTGACGGATCATTGGGTAAACCCAGTAGAAGAATTGCTGTTAGAGGAATAGCTGATGCCGAGCTTATTTGTGCTAGAATTATCCTTCCAGAATTTGGAAGGCGAGTAGAAAGGGCATCTCCCATGCTACCACCAAATAAGCCCCCAAGGGAACTTGCAATCACAAACAGGGCAATTAGGAATGCAGTTTTCTCATGGGAGAAGCCAGTAAGCTCTAACCACATGGCTGAAAATGATAAAGCTGACCAAGGGAATGAACCAGTGACACCTTGTGCCACAATAATCTGGAAAGATGGAATATTGATAACTGACTTTGCTTCCTGAATCAGGCCCTTCACTTCTGAAAAAAAAGATTTTTTTGGAACTGGATCTCTAGCTTCTGTAACACTCTCTGAAAAGTGTGGATCATGAGCAAAAAGACTGACCAAAACACCAACTATAACACTGATTATCCCAACTAGGTGAAAGGAAATTCTCCAACCAGGGATTCCCATGAAGGTTATCGGAGCTATCAATACTGAAAAGAGTCCACCAATAATTGAACCAAGGTTGCCTGTTAGTTGAAGCCATCCAAAGGCCATACCACGGTTGCTATCATTAGTTGAGTCAGCCACAAGGGACTGGATTGCAGGTGCAACTAGTGCCAGGCCAATCCCATTCAAACCTCTGGATATGGCCACCTGTTTAACAGATGAGAGATGCCTTTTAAAGTGGATACAATCAGTTGGCATGCAAAGCATGATAATACCTTTACTTGTTTAGTTCAAAAACTATTTGCCAAGTACACTAAAAATTTTATTCTATTAATATAACCTTCAAACAATAATAGGGAAGTAGAGGTAGAATATGTTTAAACTTTGACGTGTGGTCTCATGAACTTGTTGAAACTCCATTTCACAGCAGAATCTAGATACTATGACACAAGCCTCAACAGCTATAAAAAGTTGTGAATCTCGTTCTCATTCATGATTTCATCACTGCTGCTCTTCATGTTTGATTTGATAAGCCGTCAAAGGTTGGACAAGCGGGAACTATTGGTCTGCTATGCATGACAGCAAGATGATAATTTAAAACTTCAAAATTATCGAGAAGATTAGGAAAAAAACTGTTTATTCAGATTTTTTGGAATTTTTGTTCAGAACCTCAGGCTAACCCAAAGCTTATTTCACTTTCCTGTTGTCCTACTTCGTTCACATTTCCACCAACAACCCCTCTTGCATCTATGTGTGAGAAAAAACTTAGATTCATATCTCAATGAGCTATTTTGCTAATAAATCATGAATAAGACACACACAGAAATAGAGAAAAGGGGGGGAGGGGGGGAGAGAAGCTACGAGCTTGAGTACCAAGTTTCCAAGCCTTCCATGACCGAAAGTTTTCCATTTTTTGGAGCCCCAGAACGTAAAAACCACATTCAGAAAACAAGTTGGCCTATTAGATACAAGTATATCGTTCTTAAGAAACCAAATCTACAACTTTATTTTCTTTTGCTGTCCATATTTATCTCGTCAGTCAGAGAAAGATAAATCGTTCTTAAGCTTTCAAACAATAGCCAGCCCTTCGATGGAGGAAAATGCCCCGCCCCGATCACCAACTCATCCACTATAGTGTTGCAACTACTTTAATTGCTAGTAAAATATCAAATTTTCAATCCGACAGGGCTCAGACACTAGCATAGAATATGCTATTCGGAAAAGGAATATTTCAAATTCCTTTTCTTTACAAAATTTAACTAACGTTTTCCTCTCAAAAATTTATTTCCAGTATTTGCTGAAACCCTAAAAAACTTTACATTATTTGATTGACCACCTCTCCCTCGACTTTTATTGCAAAAGAAAGTCCCCATATCACATTGCATCCCTCGCAAATAATTTGCGGACCATTACTTACAAGCTAATCGAATAATGGAAAATTAACAAAATAAGAAAGAGAAATGAGAAAAGAGGTAATTTTGTGGTGTGTTTTAGATACCTGAGAGAAAGTGGAGGAGAAGCCGACGAGGAAAGTAGCGGCGGCCCAGAGGAAGGCACCGAGGGCGATGACGTGGGCACGGTTGTGGCGGGTAGCCAGGTAGGCGGCGACTGGGTAGCAAGCGGACTGTACAATGGACCTGAAAAGAGTGAGGGAGCCGAGACCCGTGGGATCGGTGTGCAAAGCCGCACCCACCTCTCTGTACACACCCGGCAGCAAAGACTCATCCGCCCTCTCCATGATCCCCGCCAGATTCACAAGAATCAGAGTCCACATCTCCGCCTTCATCTCTTCCTCTCTTCTGGGTTAGCACTCACAACAACATGTTTATTCCTTCCACTGTTCCTATATCGAGTTTGGTGTTGTACTAGGGTGTTCCCTACGGGTTTTTACGAGACGACTATGAGGAAGGAGTCAAGGTTGGGGCGCTTCGACAACTGGCTTGGATTCAAAGGGGATGGACCTTTCCCAGCAAGCAAGGCCGAGCTCTCAGCTTGGTACGTGTTCGATGGGTGGGGGTGTGCCGTGTGGATGGCGTAATGTGGTGGGCTTGACTTTGAATCGAAACTTCCAACATTCTCCTTGTTTCGTCGGCTCCGTCAAGGATGGATGGGTCCTAATTGACTCTTGTAAAATTGCTTTCGTGCATTTATCGTATTTGGAAATTTGTGGCAATCCATTGAATTCTTGTGTCACATTTTTCGCTCCATCGTTTGCAGTTGAGGACCAAACTTTTGAAGAGAAATTCGATATATATATATGAATATATTTTTATCATATCCTCTCGAGATTGTGTAACAATGATATTTTATCATATCCAGTCTGTAATCTGGATGAACAATATTAGATTGTGAGGGGTAAAGGATCTGTCTAATCGAATGGACTATAGATCAAAATATATATCGTCCGTATTTTCAATCTAATTTGTGATGCAGTAAGTTAGGCTAGGTTTTGATAGTGAAAGTGTATGAGAATATTTGTAAATAATAATGGAAAAGTAATGAATAATAGTAAAAAGTAATGAATAATAGCAAAAAATATGTGAAAAATAATAATAAAGTAAAAAATAGTAGTAAGAGTATTTGAGAGTATTCTACGTACTCTTAGAGCATTAGAATTAGCTCATCAAAAACCTAGTCAAATGTAAAATATGATGAATTTTATCAAAAGAGAGCTGCATTGGATTAGCTAAAGAGATAAGTGGAAAGCTTTAAGCTACAGTAAATGAATGTGTTTCTTCAAATTTAAAGGATTACTGTTCACTCATCAAATATATTTTTTATTCATTTTTAATCTCCAAAAGTTTTTTTATTTTTGTTTAATCTCCAACCGTCTTGTAATAATAATGTAAGAATCAAATTAAATTATTAATTAACATATGATTAGTGTAATTATAAAATATGAAAAACAATAAAAATAATATTATATTATTATTTTGATGAATTTAATGGCTAATCCAATGTAAAGTTATGGATAGAGAGATTTTAGATATATGAAAAATATATACTTTTCATCAAAATTTAAAGATGAATTTGACGAGTCCAATACTAATACTCCAAGGCATTTTTGTTTTATGCATTAAAACTTTCAATCCATTGTAGCTTGTGCTTGAATTGGATTTTTTAATATAATATATTTAAATTTTTGGGGATGATGTTAACTTATATTACCCCCCAAAAAAGAAAGTCCATGGAATTCTGAGGAAGGGTCTTAATGGGGCTTGGAGCCGTACTAGAGACCGCAACTTTGTGGCCTCAATCCTCTTAAACGGTTGACTATAGGGGTGGGCAGCGGGGCCCCACCTCCGCTGCCCTGCCCCAGTTCCGCCCCGCCCCCGTATGGGCGGGCGGGTTACCCCGCTCTGCCCATGCCGGGGCGGGGTCCCCCTCCCCGCATGGAGACAGCCTAGCGGGGGCGGGGGGCGGGATGACCCCAGCGGGGCCCCGCCCCGCCCCCCACTCCACACCATATATAATTTATTTATTTATTTATATATATATATGAATAAATATATTGTATATAAATATATACAATTTATTAAAGACTTAAAATTATATTTAAGTCATTGGATTGTCTTGGCCTCCAAGACCAACTTAATATATTAATTATTTAAATTTTAATTAATTATTTTAATTATATTGTAATTTTGGTTTAAAAAAATATTTTTAGACTAATTTTTTTTTTTTTTAAACACAATACATTGACTAGTGGGGGAGGCCCCCCGCCCCCACCTCACGGGGGCGGGGGACGGGGGGAAAACCTTCATCACCCGCATGGTGAGGGGTGGGGTGCGGGGGAGGGTACCCCCGCCCTGCACCATGCGGGTATTACCCTAGACTTGACGATTGCAATAAATCAAGAGATGGGTCACTCTTCGATATTCAAAGATTAGGTTCAACTGAGAGGTATGGGCTTGCGGAAGAGAGCCGAAGCCTAAACTAAACGGGTTTGTGCTGTAATCACCACTAAAGCTGTGGAAGATCAGGGGCCAAGCCCAATACTTGTTGGGTCGCAATGTCCATGGCCATATACTGGGCTAGATCCGCCTAGACAAGTCATGTGTACTGTGGTTTAAGGGTAGCCTACAAGTCACGACTAGTCTTTGTCTCGTATTCCGTGATGTTAATTAGAGATTTTTTTTGTTTTTTTAATACGGCCAGACATTGGAGGAATTAGTTCTTTAATAAAGTTTAATTATTCGTACAAGGTTAGGTAAATGAGAGTATAAATTCGAATCTTTATAAGTAGTTTAAAAACAGTGCAGTGATATTTTAATAGCAGAGAAAAAAATATAAGAAAAGAAAGGAGTCGTGCACGTGGAATAGTAGTTTACTTAATACAACGTTGTTTATGTCAAAAGTCAAGTTAGGCGGCTCAAGCAGGGGAATGGTTTTGATCAGATAATTAAGCTTAAACAAGGAGTAAAAGGGCCGATAGAAAATCTTATGCCAAGGCCCAAAAACAATGCATGCAGTACAAACAAACTAGAGTTTCATTTGGGTTATTGCTAGTTATATAAACTTCTACAATTAATGGTCATCCCCAACAAATTGTACTAAATAAAAACTAATAATATAAATATATTACTCTTCATCGATTGATATAATAAGTTTTATATAATTTTGTAGGCCAAATATTAAAAGAAAAAATCACTTAAAATATACACGTCAACATGTCGATCGAGAGAGAGAGAGAGAGAGAGATTAATTTATGGAGCTAATTAAGATATCCTTCCTAACCTCCCACCAAATCAGGTCTTGGCAATATAAATGCTGGAGTGGAATGCATGGTCCGTGGGGCGGGGGGCATGCGGCCGTATGAATGTGTGACGTTTTGCTTTTGATCACAACCCCATCTTATCGAAAAATGCTACGTCATCTCTACGCTAATGAAATAATTGTTACTTAATTTGAGCTCTATCGCTTGATGGTATGATGGCACATAATTCGCTTCTTCAAATAAAAAGTTTGGATTTAAAATATCTCAATCTCTCGTATTAAAAAATAAATTTGGACTCTATCTTGGAAAAATCCACTCCATATAATTAGTATATTTATTATTTTACACACACTGCCAAACTATATATTGCCCATATTATTACTAAGGTAATAATCATTTACTTTATGCTCCCTCCCAAGCATTGGTCACCGTTTATCAATTATCACCTACACAGCTCCTACTTTCTTTATATAAATTATTATTAGAGAAATTGTTGGTTATTATTATTATTTTGCTGTCTTCGGACCTACCTAATAGTCTCACTCATGATTCCGACAGCATCATCACTCCTTTCATCCAATAATAAATCACGTAAATGCAATTATTATTGTAGTTATAAAACTAATAATATTGCAATCAAAATACAGTCATTACTATTGGATTTATGACTTTTGTTAAACCAATTAGAGATATTTTTTTGCATTTTCATTTTTAAAAATTAAGATATTATTATTATTATTATTATTATTATTATTATTATTATTATTATTATTATTATTATTATTATTCGTCAGACCACAGCATGATCAGCATCATACAGTACTCATGATCTCTTTGCATGATGAGTACTGACGGAGAATCACCTCCTGATCATCTCTACTTGACGTGGACCCAACCACCATCTAACACCTACCTACCTAGCTAGCTAGCTGATCTCTTAACACGTGGTAGTCCTCTTATGTCGTCCACGTGGACTTTCCCTCCTTATTTCACGCTCTCTGCCGAGACATCAGTCCTATTCTTCTTACTTTATTATCTTTCTATTACTTATTTATCATTTATTTTATATTTGATTTTTAAAAAATTTTTTATACTTAATAATTAAAGAAATGATTGTTAGTAAAATTATATATTTTTAAAAAAATATTTTATGATTAAAGATTTTAAAAAATATTTTTAAAAAAAAAAAATTTTTTAATATTACTTATGTAATAAAAGAGTAGTAAACCGGTTACAGGTATCATTGCCCATTCTTTTTATCAAGTGTGAATGGGTTACTCGTTGAGATTGATGTTAGTTTTAGATAGCGAGACGGTCCAAGTAGAGATAAAATTTTTAAAAAATATATTATTATAATAAATTTTTTTAATATTATTATAATTTTAAATTTAAAAAAAAAATTTTTTTATTATATTTTATAATGAATTTGTGAAAATTGTAATGATGAAATGAGATGGGTTGAGAGCCCTTTCAATCCAAACCGATTCTTAAGGAAGAGGTTTGAATAATGAGTTGAGTTATATTGAGATGAAATAAAAAGTTAAAAGTTGAAATTGATTAAAATATTGTTAAAATCAAAATTTTTAATATTATTTTTATTTTAACATTTGAAAAAATTAATTGTATATTATTTTTTGTTTAAAAGTATGTGAAAATTATAATAATTAGATAAAGTGAAAGTCTTTTGGAATCCCAACATTCTTTTTAGTTTCGTTTTTAAGATTATATACAAACATAAATATCAACTTATTTGGATGAAAAAGGTGATCTTAGGAGTCTAGGCCCAAGGTTTCATTAGAATGACACATTATTTTTTCCTCATTAATTTTTACTTTTAAGAGTATCTGTTATGACTTATTTTTCTCCGTTGTCATGTCTAGCTAATTGTAAATTTTTCTAATACTTTGTGATTAAGTAAGTATTTTTAATGATGTTATAAATTTTTTATTTATTTTTAAAAAATATTTGAAAATTTTAACAAAATCTATCTAGAAAAAGGATAAAAAAAAAAAAAAAAAACAGATGAAATAGCCTAGCAAGAGAGACCAGCGGTGGCTCTAGCATCATCCAAATATTAAGACTTATTTTTCTGAAAGATCAGGCCGTATAACAGTACTTGAACTGAGTAATCGTACTGAAATAAACAATCTCCTTAGAAACGTCATCCTATTAGAACTCCAACAACAATTGGGGAGATTGGAAGCTGTACTTTTTACCCTTAATTCACTCGACGTCGGCAGAACCCATAAAAGCAATAGTTTCCTCGGGTAGTTAATTTTTGAAGTTTAAATATTAGAAATTAGTTACAGCTTGTTTATTGGATTCTTTAGTTTTTCATAGCAAGCTTTTACTCTCTGACCAAGAAAATTGTGAATGGATGAATTGATATCAAATCATCATGAGGGTCTTATTTGAATCAAGTTAGGTTAATATTTTTTCTCTTTGTTGCATGTACGTGTACATATATGATCAAGTAAAATCCATACAATAATCCCCTATAATTCTTAGGACAAATATTCAAGACACAGATTTGACAGATGAATAAACCTAACATGTGGTCTTGGAATTAACCACATATCCCATGCAATTAAATTATTTAATTGGAAGAGAACAATATAAAATATGAAAAAGTCTTTTTGCAATTGAGTTTGTGCATTAAACTGTACACCGATGTCGATATGTAAGATATATATTTAATGAAACGGCACGAATTGAAAATATAAATAATTTTTGAAGTAGAAGACCTTCATCTTCTCTCAAAATTATTATTTTTTCAATAAAAAAAGTTGTTGATACATGATTTTATACGGCAAATCGTTTGTACCTAGTAAAGTTGATAAAATATTAATATTCATGTGGGCTCAACGCCACGAAAAATATCTATCCCGTATCGTATCAATCTCTTCCCAGAACGTAGAGATAACCAACTTCTCCTATATAAAGGAAGGAGAATCAATGAAAGTGATTCCTCCGATCGAGTCCTCTATCCATAGCGCCACATGGGAGCAATCTAGGCGATGAAAACGAGGATAATATATATATATATATATATATATATATATATATTTATGTAAATATATATAAAAGAGAGCGTTTAAACTGTGCATTGATATAGGTAAGCAATGGGCCCGGAAAAAGCTTGAAAAGATATATAGGTAAGCTAGCAATGAATTTCTAACTGTTTTGATAAATAAATCTTAAAAACATGACACATTTTTTTGTCCACTGAGAAAATCATAGGAAGATAACCAAAAAATTCGGTCATAATTAATGAAAATTTTCCAGTACCGGTGGGGATGCTCTTTTCCAAGGAAGAGCTTTTCATCCAAAGGGTAAGGGATAGTACCTAACTCTACTTTGCTGGCTTTTACCCCAAAGAAAAAGGAGGGGGAGGGAGGGACTAGGCCAACCCCCTCAAATTAAAAAAGTAGTCTATTTTATTAGGAATGGTCACTGATCTAAGTGTATTAACTAATTAAGGGGCAAATTCTATATACAGTTATAACTTATTAAGTTATTATCTATTAGTCGGTGCCTGAACATAATAATTTGTGAGATCCATTTTATAATAATAAAAGATATAAAAATATTAATATTCTTTACCCTTAGTTGACGTGGTAGGTAGATTTCTATATCACTATTGGAGCCAGAAATATTTGATTTAAAAAACAATATTACAAAAAGAAGTTTACAAAATTAGGTGCTTTGATATATTAAAATAAATTATAAAGCTCTTTCTTAATATAAAATATATATAATATATGACTTTAAGTAATATTAATTTATAAATTTATTTTTGTGAGATATTATCGTCTTTTATTTATATAAGAAAATTATACTTATCATTCTCATACTATACATGATTTTTTTATTAAATTATATATGGTGTAAGAATGATGAGTAGAGAAATTTAATTAATTTAAAAAAAATAAAAAAATATATAATATATGGTGTTTGGAATAATGAGAACCAAACCTCTCTATATAAACCGCGGAGTTTATATTCTCTTTGGAAGCGCCGGCCGCTAGTGTTCTAACGTTACTGCAGCAGCAGTCCAAAAGCCGCGGTGTTTTTGGTTTCAAAGACACAACTTTGCACGCGTCAGCTTGCACTATAATTTCATCATCGCTTACGAAAGCCATATGATTTAAAACGACGAAAATGTAAAAGGAAAAGGAAAATAATAGTACAAGTAGTGGGGAAAAAAGGCCATCAACGGCTCATAAGTTGAAAGGATATATAATCGAATATGCAGAATTATAAAATAATATAAAACTGTTACCTACTTAATGACAGCCGAGCAAATATTACAGCTTACAAATGATCATGATCATATATAAATCTCCCATTTTTTTCTTCCCAGTTTCAAGTACCTCAGCTCAGCAACATATATATCATCTATATATAGAACCAAGTATATATATATATATATATATATAGATATAGAGAGAGAGAAGGAAAGATTTCTACTTGCATACGAATAAAGTGCTTCCTTTGAGGGATCAGGGAGCGACCGATCGAGGACAAGGGCTTTCTTCTATATTTAGGCCGGGGTTGGCTCAAGATCATATATATATATATATATAGTTTGGAGACACATGCAAAAGAACAGAGATCGAGTACTTAACTAGGGCTACATTTTCAGTGCAAGAATATTAAGTTTGTGGGCAGTGTTTCTCTTGTCCTGATATGAGCCTCAGCCCCGGGGAGTCGGGACAAGCGAAGGAGCAAGATAGATAGAGAGATGCAGAGCGATAAAATCCATCATTGCTAAAAACCAGATTATTCCCTGGCATGGGGCCAGCAGTACGATTCCAAAGATTATTCACATGTCACCACATCCTCTCAATGCGTCCTCATCTACCAAAATTCCATGGCCCAATAGTCCCTCCTCATCATCATAATCATAATGTTTCTTGGATAAGTTAACATCTCTTTCCCCTTATTATTAAGTTAATATAATCTTCCCTAATTCTCATGCTTAAATCTTCAATCTTTTTTTTTGGGGGGGGGGGGGGGGGGGGAATCGTGAAAGATTATCAACATAACGTCTCCGATCGACCTATCTCCTTGCGCGCAGCGTCCCTCTCTTTCTCGATCCCCCAATCAATATTTCTAAAAGAAAGAAAGAAAGAAAGAAAGAGATCAATCGATCATTGACTTCTGGGTTAATCTAGTAGCTTGATATTTTTTCAATTGTTGTATTAGAAAATTACTCCGTACACTTAATGACATAAAGCATCTCATGAACTATGTTTGGTCTACCAATGCGTAGCACCTATATTATAATTATATCGATCATACATTCACAGATCGAAGAGATTCTATTTCTCATTGATCAATTGACTAATTGTTTGCGTGTGGATGACAAGCTTATAAACATAATTTAGAGACTCCGTACAAAGATAATATATGATTTTATGCCCATTTAGTAAACAACCGTGTGCTGTGGTGCAAAATGCAGAAACACCTAGAAAACTGAGGTTTTTGTCTCAAGTTCAATGAGATATATATATATATATATATATATGTGTGTGTGTGTGTGTGTGTGTGTGTATTCACGTGTGACCTATCGATATTTATTTATTGTGTATATCATGGGCAGTTTGTGATGGACGTCAAATATTTTAAATCTCTAATGGAAAATGATCTTCAATTGCGAGAACGAGTTCAAAATAAGAATCCAGCCTCGACGCGTCCGTCCTTAAACTAGCTCGGACCTAATTATTTATTAGTACTTAAAGCCAATAATAGGCGGCAGGCATGATCTCCTTCTTATGGGCATCTCTAAATAATTAGAGAATTAGAAAAGCATGAGCAATAACATGCAATAACGTAACGAGCAGTAGACATATACAACTCAGTATAACTCCAACCACGGAACAATATATCGACCCACTATATAATTGACATTATATATGCAATGCAATAACGACATGAACGTACATGAATGGGAAAAAGAAGCTCAAAATTGTGAAAAAAGAAAAATCTGCACTGGATAGCTAGCTAGGGTTGTGGCCGGCAAGATTTTTGTTCTATCTCAAATCAAAGAACATTAAAAACAAAAAAAAACAAAAAATACAAAAAAAGCACGAAGGGACATAGGCACAAGATGACTCATATATATAACCCCGAGCCATAAACTAGAGAGCCGTGCAAGAAAAGCTCACGTTGGAGCACTCTTGATGATTAATTAGCAACTCTTTTCAGGCCAACATGAGATAGAGACATTTTGAGTGTGTGGCATAAAAATTTACAACATGAGGTCATTTAATGCACGGCACCTCCCAAATCCCACTTATATATTGACCACATGATCATCATCTCAATCCCTTCCAGCAGTGATCACTGCGGTTCTTAAGTCGCATATGATCATTTATTGATAGCATATATAGCGAGCGAGCGAGCATCTATAGCATGCAGTAAAGCCAAGAAAAGTGGAAAAAACAAAGCAGAGCGCCGATAAAGGAAATTAACTAAGTTTTATATTCATCCTATTCGGAAGTCGAATCTAAATTAATACATAAAAAGAAAAAGAAATAATCTATATCTTGATATCTGCAGAAAATTGAAATCAAATGATGCAAGCCTCACATCTTTGACCAAATTACTTATTCATGATTGTTTAAATAGAAAAAGAAAGAGAAAAACATTATAAAGAAAAGAAAACATGATGCCGCTATTAAACTACTGGCTATGGCGTGGTGGCTAATTCACCAGCTTTATATCACAAGATCATAAATTATTCAACACCATCAGTACCAGTTTCATTTATCGCAGCACCAAAACCCTATTCATATCGTACTTGAACACTACTGTGATTCGTGTAGTATTATAGATCCTAAATTAATCTGACGGACAAATCCACGAATCAAATGTACCTTCAGTCCCCCTCGTAGACGCATTCACTAAAGCTTTCTCATGGTTGAAATCCGATGATGAAGATGTTGAGTAGTTCAACTTACAGCCACCAACACGCGCCGAATTACTTCCATAATTCCCATCCAAAGACCTAAAATGATGATCTTCGTTCCCATCGTTCGATCCAGCTTCATGATTTGGGAGCCCACTAAGGTTTACATTGACATGTCCATGGCTCATACCCAACTCCTCAAAGGATGGCATTCCTACACTTCCTGGAGGCGGTGCACCAAATCCTGACACATTGAGAGAAGGATGAACAGATGGCTGGGGGAGAGACTGGAATGTGAGAATTGGGTTTTGCACGTTCAGCATATTTCGAGTCTGTCTTGGAAAGCCTAGATTGGATGGGACTTGGGGGTATAAATTATTTAAGGTATTGATATTGGTAGCAATATCGCCCATAGTATTGTTGAACAATGAAGAAGAAGGAGAAGAAGACACAAATGGTGATGAGTGGGCCTTTTGGGCAGAAGGGCGTAAAGGGTGAAGAACTCCAGCCGGTTCCAAATTACCAGACCGCAAGGCCGAGCTATTGCCGAAGAGATCAAACCGGCGAAAGTAGGGTACTGATGAACCTGAAAAGGGTGGTGAGGGAATCCCAGTGAATTCTTGCACCATTGCCCTGAAATTCGAGGTGTCGGTGGAGAGAACAGTGGTGGGTGCTCTCCTTGTAGCTCTAGTTCGCTTCTTGGAGTTGCGGACTACGTTGGGTTGTGCTGTAGCTCGTGCGCCATTGTCATGAACAGATCGTATTTGCATCGATGATGGGCTTGAACCCTGGTCAAGTCCACGAGTAGCTAAGATGGATTGGCTTGATGATGATGATGAGGGTGTTAGGTTTCCAAGGCCAGTGCAATTTGCTTCAGATCTGGGGCCTCTAGATTGAACCGCATCAAGATTATGTAGCATAGAATTGGGATGGGAGTTTGCTTGAGATTGAGAGAAAGCATGGATATAATTAGATGAAAGATCCAGCAAATTGGATTGGTGGTTTTGGTGTTGAGAAAAAATCAAAGGTTGTGGGTTTGACATGGAACCATAGTGACTAGGAGGATTCATGAAGACCGGGGCTGACCCTGCCCGTGAATCATACTCTTGATCATCACCACCACTAGAAGATTGCATACTTCCACTACTACCAGAATCCATAACTAACTTGAAATTAAAGTAAGACTAGTAGGGTAGTAAATGGCAAAGAAAATCAATGTGAAAGCTTACAAATAAAGAAACCTGGAAGGAGAAGGTGATTGATGTTGGGAAAGCTGCAGAGAGAGAGAGAGAGAGATCAGAGAGAGACAGCGAATTATGAGTGTACTGCAAAAGAATCGATGAAGTGAATGAAGAGAGACATCTTCTAAACCAGCTTTACATGAAAGCCCATATCTTTGTATACCGGATCTGCAATGGAAGCAAATCTTTTCCTTGTCTTTCACATGCAGCAAAAGTTTCCATAAAAAGACGAGAGAATATGCGGGTAGATGTTAATTATGACGAACGAAGGTGAAGCTAGGGTGAAGGTATGGAGACATGAGATGATCCCTCAGTTTGTTCAGTGATTCTTCTCGCTTTCTTTGCCTGATGTTCTGAACTAGGGTTCCAGAGTAGGAAAGAGAGAGAAATGAAAGGAGATGAAAGGTTATTTAACCTTTCTGCTCAGAAAAAGAGGGCTCAACATAGGAAAGATCCTCTAGAGAGTGCAGGGTGGGGTCGCCATTTGAGTAGAGAGAAGATAGGTGCCGGTGGCTGGCAACGGGTCAAACTCAAAGTGTCTCTGTGTTTGAGAGAGAGAGAGAGAGAGAGAGAGAGGAGAGAGAGAGGGGTCGGCTGATATATGTTAGGAGTGGGAAAGGAAGAAAAGGATCTGAGATTTAAAGGCAGTACCTAACGACAATAAAAGATGGAGAGAAAGAAAGAACCGTAAAAGGAGAATAGAATAAAGTTACAAGGTAGGCTAGCTTACAGCAAAATTGGGCCTAAACATGATCTAAACAAAACGTCCAACACCATCGCCTCAACTCTTTTTACGACAAATTATCTTTACACACTAAATTTAAATCGATAATGGGTTGTAAAATAATTATATGGGTATTCTTATTCTAACTATAAATGCTATATACAATTTCAAAATGTACAACATAATTTTTATAAAAAAAAAAATAGACTCTATTATAAAAAAAATAATGAAAAACTTACTTTTATACGATGGATCTATTTTTTTTTATAAAAGACTTATATAATTGAGATTTGTCCTTAATATTACTATGTATGTACAAATAAGAATTTCTTGAAACTAGAACGGCCTGGGGCCAAACGACTGATTTGTATGGCCGGCCTTATGATTGTTAAAAAAAGAAAAAAAAACAACTGGCCAACGGGTGGTTTGGATCTCATCTCATTTTTATTATTGTATTTTTTTAAAATTTCTACATAAAATATAATAATATTTTTTTTCAAATCCCAAAACAAACTTTTTCAAATTCTCATACAAAATATAATAAACAATTTAACTTTTTCAAATCTCAAAATAATAATAATATTAAAAAATATTATTCAAAAAATATTATTTTCTATTATTCACAAACCATCCCAACTCATCTATGAATCTAAATAATCCCTTAATATTAATTTGTAGCACAAGAAGAGTGACTCGTATATAGTTAAAACTTTTATTTTATGAGTTGTGTAAGTTTCAAACATTCATTTTGAAAAAAAATTGAGTCCATTATTAAAAAAATAACTTTTTTATATTAATCATAATTTACTTATTTTTTTCAAAAGAAATATACGATATTTACGTATTTTATAACTGTAAATATTATTTCTTATATTTTATATACTATATTTTTTTAATTATCCTCTATTTATCTTTTTCTTTTTTCGAGAAAAATCATATGCACAAAAGACTAGTAGAAAAAGAGGGCTAGCATCTGCAGAAGCAGGCTGCTAGGGGTAGTTGAAGATATGGATAGCGGATACGGAATCTGAAACAGCACAAATACTTATCCCGAATTAGACGCCAGCCCAAACACAAAGTCCATGTCCATGGGTGCTGATTAGAGCCCATCAGCATTAGATACAAAACCATTTTTCTTTTGAATTTTTAGCCCCAGTGAACATTTGGGGCTTTTAGAAGGCCCAATGGGCTGTGCGGTATTTATGGGTATACGGAGTTTTGCATTCTGCTCTCTAATGTATCGTTAATCATATATGCCGTCTGGAGGTCTCTTCACTTGCAAGGATCCGACCCCTCGATAATCTTTCAGAATAATTAATTGGTATTCAGAGCAGCAGATGTATCTTCTTAGCCATATGGATAATATCTGTAGTTAGTATTTATTAAAGGTATAATCGTTTTCATTCCCACATGAATGCCGATCCATTAAAGAACATTAAGACTGGTTTGGTTACACAAAATTAAACTATTTTATTTCATATTATCTTATATAATCATTACAACTTTCTCAAACTCCTATACAAAATATAATAAACAATTCAATTTTTCAAATCTCAAAACAAAAATAATATAAAAATATATATATTATAACAATATTTTATTCAACTTTTAATAAAATCTCATTTCATCTTATCTGAATTGCGTAACCAAATGAGTCCTAAGGTACGTACTCACTCAATCCCGTACGTGGGAAGGAAGAAATTAAGAGGTATATATATATGGAAAATACTTTAGCTAGACATAAAGAAATTACACAACAATAAATCCATAAACTGATGTGACTTGATATGATACGTCAGATTGTAAAGTTATTTTTATTGTAAAGTAGATTTAACGGATCCCATGAGAACACATTAATTTGTGGGTTTACTTTATATAATCTCTTTGTGTATGTAGTACTTATATATATATATATATTTATATACTCAATCCCGTACGAGTGAGGGAAGAAATTAAGAGGTATATATATAGTCCCAGCTAACAGATGGGTGGTCAAAGAAAAACTTTTGCGAATCACAAATTAACTAGCGAATCAAAATCAACCCAAACAACTAGCTGTGGATAAAAGCATATAGAAATTTACCCATGGTGACCTCAAGGTGTTTGTTCTTAGTATTCTCCGACAAGTTAAATCAACTAGAAATGTGGAAGCACATGGACTGAGCTCGACCTGGTTCTCCTGCTTCATTATTCTGTTTTGAGTAGGACACAGCTTATATGCTTATATATAAATATATAAATATATATATTTATATATATATATATCACCCTGGACTCTAGGATAATGAAGAGCCCGAGGAGATAAGACTGAGTTTTGCAACCTATGCTCCATGTGACCATTATAATATGATTGAAGATAATTGCATAAGTCTCTCACATGTAAGATGATGTTTGTTGCCGTAGGTTTGTTTGTCATGGTTAATTTTACGATGATCTTTGTTACCGATTTGAGGGAATTATTGGGAGGAGCTAGGATCAGTACTGATGGCAGGTTAAGAATGTCTTGTTGAGGTTGATCCCGATGTGAATACCAACAACCAATACAAAAGACACAAAGCTTAGAACTGAAGCTTGGCAGGGCATGCAGCTTTCAAGGGGCCTTGGATCAAGTGAGCACCCTTTTTTTTTCCTTTACGTAAAATGCACGTGCGATCCTTTCCCCGTGATACCTACTAATTGTCACTTTTCTTCCCCTTAAGCCTTGAGTCCCAAGCAGCCTTGCCCACACGGTTTCATGTGCCTCATGACTTTGCACAACATTGCTTGTACGTACTTGGCCCTCTTTATTTGCGCCTTCCATCTCAAGCCTGCCCAGATTTCCATGCACGTTCTTTGTGATCCTTTTTCCCCGATTCCAGCGTATATATGAAGCTCCTCCAAGAAAAATTTCAACGCGTTCTAGTATAATAATAACCATAGAGATCCATTTTCTCTTCTTTGTTGGCTTATGGAGATATTATTATCTTCCTTTCTTGGTTATTCTGCATTGGTGCTTATGATTGTACTGCTGATACAATATTGCCATCTAGGACAACTATATTAGACCTAACGACAACAGATTATTTTTCCAACCCATCATGATTATGCCATATATCAATATAATTTTGTGCCTTTTTTGCCGTGCATGCACTGCCCACTGTGGATTGAATTGGGTTATCATTATATTAGATGCAAGAGAAGGTCTATAAACTTACATATGCAAGTTTCACTACAAAAAAAATAAGTATTTATAACGATAACGACTATTTACGAAAAAAAAATCATTTTGACAAAAAATAATAATTTCTTTTAAAAATAACTGAAAAAAAAAATTGTAGTGTTTTCTGGAGATAGAAGGATAAATTTGCAGTAAAATCGATTCATGGATGCAAATGAGTCCATGCCATGGTTAATATATAATATGAATGAAGATTAGAGAGTTGCGTGATATAAAAGCTTGCGAAGACACATAATAATCCTACTGCATAGAAGATCAGGACTGCGTGTGACTGAAACATGTCTCAGGTACTGGCTCCTCTTGCTTCATGTGCTCAATATTCACGTGCATTTCTATATGTAGACAGTGCAATTAATACATGAGCAGGGATCTGTCATTTAGGTCAACGTACAATCATAACATAGGGGATGAGTTTCCTGCATCAATGCCTCCTTAATCTATCTGGGGCCTTTCTCCTGGACTTCGATCGTCTTATATGAGAAGTAAAATCTAATAAGAAATAATTTAGTAATCAAGTGATTATACAAAATAATTGAGAAACTGACTGGATGCAAAGTATTCATAGGAATTTTCCTTCTTTTTCTTTTTTTCCTTGTCCGAAATATAGATGTGACAAGTTTGGTTTAGATACTCGACAACCTATTCTCTACATTTTCTGTGTGGACAAAAATTTCCAATTGAAGTAGAAATGGGTCTCCTTAATTTACTGCGTTATTATTCTGATCATTAGCCTAAATGGGAGGCCAGGAGGCAAGGCTTGTGAATAGCAAACAACCGACGATGCGAGAATAAAGGGAAGTTTGCATATCGAGTAAGTTAAAATAAAATATTATTTTTTAATAATATTATTATTTTAAAAAATTAAATTATTTATTATATTTTGTATAAAATTTTAAAATTTTTTTAATGATAAGATGGGATAAAATGAAAAAAAATTCTTTTTAATCCAATTCTACTGAAATTAAAAGAAATCAATCCGCAACAGTCTTGTTCCCATAATTTAAAGTTAGCCAAAAAAAAAAAAAAAAAATCTGATTAGATACTCTCTTTCTGCAAGTTGTAAACTTTGACTAATTTTTAGCTTTTAGCGAGGTCAGCATACATAATACATGATTCTCCTGGAGATTTGCCAGTTGCCACCAAGTTGCTCAGCCCGCCCTATTTCTATCTTTGTCCTCGCAACCAAATTCTGGACGCATGCGATGTTTGATAAAGTAAATACTGATACAATCTTAATAAATAAAATTTTCACATTCATTTAAAAAAAAATATAAGGTTAATTATATATAAAAAAAATTACTTTTTAGCTTTTACATGAATTTTAGATTTATCAATTTTTTAAAAAGAGTTCTTAAAATTTATAAATCTTAAGACTGCAAACATCATTTTTCAATTATCTAATAACCTCTAACATTCAAAATAATGAGAAAGCACGTTGTCATAATCATTAGATTATTTTTTAGCAGCGTGAGATATATAGAAATAAAATAAATAATTTAATTTTTTTTAATTTCAAAATAAAAATAATATTTTATTAATATTTTATTTAATTTTTAACTCTTATTTTATCTCATTTCATCTCATTTAAATTCACTATCCAAACCGTGTAATATATATGTTATAGCCTGGAAGGCCAAACTAGCTCATGGAATGCGAGATACATGCAGCCGATCACCCGATCAGAGCATGCATGCTTCGTACCTTAAACCTGATAATTGAGTAAGATGAGATTTATGCGGGGTGCCATCTGGAGCTGGATATATAGTTTGAGAATTCAAGAGTTTGTGTGTTGGGGGTTACAAGCCGGTACCGACTAACAGTGAACCGGACGTGCATGTAGGCAGATCCATGGACAAATAGTCTGCTAAACAGTTCGATCGAACATCTTTTGCGTCAGTGGTCCTAAAACATTGTATTTATTGTACAGCATTCGCAGAACTATGATGCAAAGCACAATCCTACCGCACAAAACGACAACTAAAAAAACTGCTACCAACCCATAGACTTCCCACTTTAGTACTACCAGAACAAATAAAAGAACTGCTAACAACCCCATAAGAGAGTAGAAGAGGTGTGGATAGGGGCCTGTTCAATTCGAAAGCCGACACTATGGTCTACAAAAATTCCAGTACCATGCAGCAGCTTTAATATCCATGTGAAAAATCTGGCTTATACGTGCTGTTTTTGAGGTTAAGAATATTTCACAATATCTATAAATAATAAGGAAATTATTTATAAATAATAGTAAATATTATTGAAATATTTTAAGAATATTTGAAAACATTTGTATTCTCATACAAATCCTATACCTACATAAAAAGCAATGTTTAGATCAATGCATATTGCGTAATCAATTATTTTATCACATAATAATATATTAGTAATTAAAATCATTATATATCGATGCTAATAATTTTAGGGGTCTCTTGTTCCTAATTTCCAATCGGGAGGGCTCATGTTTAATTCGGGACTTGAGCAATGCCGCGGTTGAGGGAAAAAGAGAGGTGATGGGAAAGCAGGGGAAGAAACTGGTACATTATGGCATACAGCTGGTGGTCACTGTTCCATTGGGGTCCAGGTCAAACAGCCTCTTAAAAGGTCTTTTTTTTTTTTTTTTAAATTATATCGATATTTCAATTTTATTGATAGTTCTAAATTTGAAAGAAAATTATGATTATAATCTAGAAACTTAGAGATTTACAGTTATTCAAGAAAAACCAAAACCCAGGCCTCAAAAATTATAGACACGAAATCAAAATTACAAGATATCAAAAACAACATAAAGACCAAAAAAGATATATCTTGAAAAACAACCTGCAAGAAAATAGTAAAATGACAATGAAAATAGAAACAAATAAAACATACCTCACTAAAATATCCTCAAGTCTATTCATCCTAAGAAGACCTCTTAATTTATCGAGTAAAAAAACTCTATCTTCAATCCAATTCGTGTTCAGACCTCCAGCTCTCTATTTCACAAGAAAATCTACCACTGCATTTTATTCACAAAAAAATATGAGTTACATTATACTCCAAACAGTCAAGACAAAATAAGCTCATTCTAATAATATTTAAGATACCATATACTAATTTTTTTTTTTTTTTATCTAATTAACAAGAAATTGAAAATCTATCTCAATTTTAACTCGACGAAAATTCAGATGAGAGTACCTCCTGACACCTTTCAGCAAACTCCTTAATTCAGCAAAAGTATTAGACCCTGAACTGAGGAGATAGAAAAAGCAGCATACGTCTTAAAAGCGGTGTCTTACTGTTGCTAATAATAGCCTCGTAATCCGGTGTTTTCCGAATAATTATCTCTTCAAACCAATAGGAAAAAGTTGTTTTCATCCTTCACAAAAAAGTGCTCATCAAGAGAGAAATTATCCTCTTGGGGGACAAGACTGTATGGCGTTATGAGTTTTTGGTGTTTTGGGTAACGGAACTACCATATGCATGGATGATGTCCTCCGACTAGACTGGGATCTGGGCGACCGTCATTCATGGATAATTTAAATATTGCATGCCCGGAATTTACCCATATACTTGGTAAAAACCAATTGCTATCAGCCATCATTCATCGTTTTTTTCAATCTTCTGGGTTTAGAAGTTTCCGAGTTTTGGACAATATATCTACTATATGTAGTTTTCTTCCAACTTTTTGTCAGCAAATTTTCTTGTTTGAAATGCATGGCTCTGACAAATTTTTCTGAAAGAGACCGCCACCATCGTTTTCTATATTTTTGCAAAGCATTAACTCTTGTATGTAGTCTGTAGGCAGGTCGGCTATGTCAAAAACAAATTCATAATCAATGACAAACGCATGCTTTTCTTCTTCGAGTAGATGATTATCTTTTGAAAAACGATTCCATAAAAGTAATATCACATACTGATATGATTTGATTGGTACGTTAAATTATAAAATTATTTGATGTAATATATTAAATTATAAAATAGATTTAATGTATTATATAAAATTATGCTGAATTTATTTTTATAGAATATTTTTATAGCTAAAGTATTTCTAATTTGTTTAATCCAAGTAATCTTATATGTGGAAGTATTGGCATGCATTAACTGAACCTATGCAGCTTATTGCGTTAAATCTCACTTGAAGACACTATAAGGCTTGAGAGGCATCTTATTACTACTGATCACATAATATTCTAGTCTTTTACATATATCGCTCTTAGCTGTAAAACTTTCAATTTTCCTTTCTATATCATGTGGACATTATAAAATTCCTTGAGATTATGCTTTATGCATCTTTTTATTTATCGAAGGAATTTTTTATGTAGTAATTTTATTTTTTATTTTATTTTATGTTACTCTTCCTTTAAAATCTTTAACCTCCCTTTCCCTCTCAAAAATCCCAAAGTTCTCAAGTTGGTTTCGTGGAAGCCACTCCATGAGGCTGTGAATTTATATATATACACGTTATTCAGACTCTGCCTTCCATATACCATCCTTCCCAAACAAGCCTTCTTTTGATTATCTTCTGTTTTATCATTCTTTCCGGATTTCATAGACTTCTTTTGTGATTATCCATTCTTCAATGATTCTTCTTTCACTTGTGTACATCCTTCATGTTAGATTAATGAATTTTACAGGATCTTGATTCCTGCTTGTGTTTAGGAGTTTAGCCAATTCTAGAGCGCCATGGCAGAAATGGCGAAGCACAGGGTGAATGGTGACGTCGGTTGTGGTTTTATGGGAGGGATCTTCCAACGCCGGAGCTTCTGGCCGAGAAGAACTTCTGTGTATTCACTACCGCCGAACAGTGGCAACGATATATTGAGGGTACCGAGTACTGATAATTCCAAGAGGCAGAGAAGCAGCTCCGGCGAGTCTGCTCGCATAGCATCCAATTCACGCAACACTGCACCAAAAATCAATGAACAATCCACGACGAACTGTGCCTCGGTCCATCCCAGGCCTTCAACTTCTCACAGAAGAGTTCAACTTGGAAGACTTTCCGATGCTGCAAGAAGTTCGACATCATCTTCCACTAGTTTAAGCCAGAGAAAGATGTCCAAATCCCCGGACTCGGGCGACGAAAGAAAGCCAACGAGAGAGTCCTCTAGCAGCTCTACGGAGATTACTAGGATGATCACAACTGATTCCCAGCAATTATGTGAAAGCAAAGCCCTCGTTCGAGCAACCTCAAGCAATGTAATGCTTTTAGGCCACGTGGGCAACTTGATGCAAACAGGGCCTGGGAAGTTGCAAGGAAATAACAGTCCCAATGCCACTGTCAAGACCGAGGGTTACCTTTCTAGAAATCTTCAAGAGAGAAGCTCCATGATTAAGCCCAAAATTGGCGTAGGGAAAATCGGCTGCAATGCTATTATGGGCAACATTGTAAGGAAGAATAGTGACGAATTTAGACAGTTTGGAGGTGTGGTGAATAAATTCAATCCTGAGGCGTTCAAGGCCATGGGAAACGAGGCATATAAGCAGGGCAGATTTGAAGAGGCATTAGCTTTATATGATCGAGCAATCGCTCTCGATTCAAACAAGTCATCCTATCATTGCAACAGGAGTGCCGCTTTGATAGGTCTAGGCCGGATTGTGGAGGCCATCTTGGAATGCAAAGAAGCTATTCTAATCGAGCCTTCATATCACAGGGCTCATCATCGTCTGGCAAAACTATATCTCAGGTATTCAATGGAGATTAATTGAGAGCACCATTTTTACGAGTGTAACTGTCAAAAATCCTTGTAAAAGAATTCCTTCAATAAAAAAGAATGCAAATTTGTGCGTCATGCAGAGTAGGAGAAACAGAGAAAGCGATACATCACTACAAACATTCAGGCGCCTATGCTGACTTAGAAGACATTGCCCAAGCTGAGACTGTTCGAAAGCACCTCAGCAGGTGCATCGAGGCTGCCAAGTTAAAAGAGTGGAGTACTCTGCTAAACGACACCCGGTCTGCAATATCCTACGGTGCTGACTCAGCACCACAGGTTAGCTCTCTTCCTGGAGGTCATTATTTCCCAAACTTTGATTAAGATTTCTTGCTAATATAAATACCATAATCCTCACCTTTTGTATTCTAATTTATGATTAAAATACGCACGAAGGTCTACGCTCTACAAGCAGAGGCACTGCTGTGCCTTCGTAGACATGAAGAGGCCCAGGCTACCTACCAGAAAGGACCGAACTTCAAGACTGATTTTTGTATCAAATTATTTGGGCCCTCGTACAGTGCTTACATCATGATGATTGAGGCACGGGTTTCGTTGGCAGCTGGCAGGTTAGTTGGAGTAAATTGCACTGAGAAATTGGTTCTAATGGAATCTTTAGGGTACGTTAGTTACACAATTCATTCCAACTCATCTCAACTTATCATTACACCTTTTTCAAATTTCAATACAAAATATAATAAACAATTCAACTTTTTCAAATTTCAAAATAACTTTAATATTAAAAAATAATATTCTAATAATATTTTATCATCACAACTCAACTCAACTCAACTCACTTCAACATTCAAATCCACCTTAATGTTGCTAGATACATCTTTTTCTTTCTCTTTTTCTTTACCTTTTCTCCTGAGCATATTAAATTAACTGTGCAATTAGTGCGAGAAATCTGCCCGCCTTTGAAGGGTTGAACTTGTGCCTTTAACCTGACCATGGGCACAAGCTGTTCCATCTTTTCTTTACAGTTGTACGTCTTAATAACCCAGTAAAGAATACGCAAAGGAAATCATATCAACTTGTTCCCTTTAGATTAGGAATATTTTTTACAAGTCTTATATGTTCCCTAGGCAATATTTGACACGTGGCACAAACCTAATTTAAAATTAGCAAAGTAAGATCGACCCATCTTAATTACATGACTTGGATTTGGATTTACCTATTTACAATTCGAATTCAAGTTGACACAACCTAAACTTAACAAGTACTAAATACAAAATTAGGGGTTGTCGTTGACGCCTCAACCATTGTAATTAAATTAGTCGATCCGTGTTGACTCATATAATATGATGTGAACCTGATTACGGCAATATGAGTTTTCATCTCTACTTATATGCACCATTGAAATGCTTGGTTAAATTCGTCCAAAAATTCCTTAATTCTTTGTTTTTCTTGTCAAGGTTATGTAAATTACTGTACTTCAGTAGTAAGAGAATTCTCAGAGACTCAGACACTTCTCTGATCAAGGAAGAATGATCGTTGTTTGGTTTTAAAGTAAATCTATTGAAAAAGTAATGAGCCAACGTCCAAACCTTTTGGCTGAACCTCAACTCAGTCAAAATTGCACGACAAAACAGAATCTGTATTAATCTAAAACGTAAGCTTATGTATTGACAGGTTTGATGATGCTGTGGCAGCATCTCGACATGCAGCTAGACTTGATCCAAGCAACAAGGAGGTGAATGACGTGGTAAAGAGGGCTAGAGCAGTGACATCAGCTCGATTGAGTGGTAACCTGCTCTTCAGAGCATCAAAATTCTCAGAAGCATGTCTCGTATACAGTGAAGGACTAGAGAATGATCCATATAACTCGATTCTGCTGTGTAACCGAGCAGCCTGTCGATCCAAGCTAGGTCAATATGAGAAAGCCGTTGAAGATTGCACATCGGCTCTTAACGTGTGGCCTTCTTACATAAAGGCCAGGCTACGAAGGGCAGATTGCAACGCCAAGGTGACTTATTCTCCCTCCTATATAAGAAGAGTTCATGCATGCTGTTTTGCTAGCCATGCTTGCTTGCTGGACCAATACTTACTAGCTACAACTTGCTGTGATCTTTCTTGTTTGTGAAATTAGTTGGAAAGATGGGAAGTTTCGGTTCAAGACTACGAGATGTTGATAAGAGAGACTCCTGGGAATGAGGAGGTGGGCAGGGCTCTGTTCGAGGTACAGGTTCAGCTTAAGAAGCGACGAGGTGAAGACATTAAAGACCTAAAATTTGGTTCGAATTTGATTTTCATCACAAGTAATGAACGGTTCAGACACTTCATAACCTCACCCGGTAAAGCATCTGATCTTGTTTTATTTTCCAGACGTAAGTCCATTAATTAGCTTTATTTGGTTTTGGAGATATTGTAAGCGTTGTAGACCATAAAAATAGACCTGTCATATAAATGACAGGGATGTCCGTGGTGTTGTTTTGCAAGAAAACGAACCACAAGCAAGTGTTGCATGTTCTGGAGCAAGTCTGCAAGAAATTCCCATCTATTCATTTCCTCAAGGTTTGTACATTAAGATAGCCCAACTCCTCTTTTCCCTTTTTTTTCTTCTGTCTGATTTTCAACTCAATTATGCATTTGTTGATAATTAATCCAGGTTGAGATCGAAGACCATCCCTACTTAGTAAAATTAGAGAGTGTGGTCTCCATTCCGGCTTTTAGAATATATAAGAATGGAGCAAAGGTGAAAGAAGTTCCAGGCAATGACCGTGAAATGTTAGAAACTTCAGTCAAATTGTATATATAATTTTGTGGGACAGGCATGGGACATGATACATAGCATTTTCAATGAAGGAAGGAAAGCCGAGACCCCATCGTGTTGAAATAAATTGGCTTAATTGAAAAGGCTCTATTACTTTGCTGGCATTGCACACAAAGTAAAATTAGGGAATCGGCTCGGCGATAAACTAAGACGCATGGAGGAGAAACTTCTTAAGAGCGTTCTTTGAATTTCAATTATTTTTTATCTTCTCGCTTTTGAATGTGTATGCAGCCTTCTCTATATACTCTCTCTACCCCATATGTTTCGCCTCATAGCAAATGAGATTTTCTTGGGTTAATTAAATTTCTATTCACGTGTGAAAATAAATATTGCTAGTAATTATTATTTTTTGTTTGGATAACCGAATCATATGACATCAGTTGACAAATATTGCTAGTAATTAGTGGTTTGATGGAGCTTGGCATATAATATATTATTATGTGGTTCCGAGATACGGGCAGGTGCTATTCTCATCCCTATAATAATCTTGGACGATTCTTTTATTTTGCTCCAAACTCTGAGATTTAAATAAACATAATTTCTTTATTTCCATTCTATGGTTGGATAGAATTCCAATTTCCAATTTCCGAGAGAGACTCCATTATCCAATGTAAAGCAGTCGATTACAATGTGTCAATGTCTATGTACGCAGCTATGGGCTTGGAGCCCGACATTCAGAACAATTTGCTTCTAGGTAAGACCTTTATTAGGCTCCAATGGGCTTGAAAGGACGGGTTCAAAGTTTTTGGGCTTAAAGGACAATATTATGAATCATTAGGTTCTGGGTAAGACCTATGTTGGGCTCGAAATGACGGGTGCAACATTATTACGGACGCCCATTAGAAATATAAGAAAAAATTTAATCATTATCTATTTTCTTATCATTATATTAAGTGATAGGTTCACAAATAAAATATAATAAATAGTTTTCAATCATCTAATTCAACGTCATGAAATGATGAAAGGATAATGAGTAGCTTTACTTAGAAACATAAATAACAAAATTTACGTCTCGTTTTTCATTTCCATTTTTTTCAAAGATTTAAGAACCTTAAGTTATAGTAAAAAAAAAAACTCTGATTTATGCAGAAGCTAACAAAATTAATCAACTCTGAGACTAGAAAAGCACTACAGCTTGAAGATTTATAATAAAAATATTCTTACTCTGTAAAGAGAATTTAAACACAAAGTGACAGAGAATGTACAAGGAAGCAAAATCTTCTCTGGGAAAGAGGAAAGAAAAAGCTGTACAAATCTGATACAAGTTTCATATATCACAGCAGGAATAAAGACAACAAAGGTTACTGCAAATGGGTACTGGTTGGATTTTCCAGTTCCCACACATGATCTCAAAGGAACAGGAAAAAAAAAAAAAAGAAGGAAAAACAACCCACACAAAAATTAATATTGAGCAGTATAGCTAAAATAGATAATTAAGTCACCAAGATTATCATCTTTTCCAACTTCGACTCCTGGAAAATGGATCTCTCATTCCACCACCAACCCATGTCTCCTTTGCTATATCGGACGAAATTTTGTAGAAATCGGTATCGTATTTCATCACAACCATGTTCTCTTTCTTCGTTCTCTTCTCTTCCTCCATTAAACACTTTAAACTCTTTGCTTTTCTTACTTCTTTTCCAGTACCTTCTTCATCTTCATTTTCATCTTCTTCCTCCTCCTCCTCATCTTCTTTCTCTACCAACCAGCCTTTTGCTGGAGCAGATCTACAGCGCATAAGCAACAGAGCATTTGGCGGAGGAGCAGCAGATGCAGCAATAGATTCATCATCATATGTCCTCTTTGTCTCTCTTTTCTCTTCTTTGCACAACTTATTGTTTTGATTTTCCTGTAAAACCATGAACCATTTCGAGAAGGCAGTTCTCGACGTCTCATTGCCATCACTTCCCTCAGTGCCCAAGCGATTGTCTTGACATTCTCCAATCTCGTCTTCATCATCTTCATCCTCCGTAGTGATATCTGACTCAGGAAAGCTCCCAAAGCACCGAAAATCAAATCTTATGCTTCGTAAACACGTCAAGAATTGCATAATATCTTTCTTTAACCCGAGAGCTTCAACCCAACTGGGTCGCTTTTTATGTTTTCTGTTGTTGTGAATTCTTTCAATTTCTTCCATGACTGATTGCCAGCTTTTGCATGAACTTGCCTTGGGCCTGACCTTGATCTGCCCGGCACAGGTGACTTTCGGGGAAGTAGGTTCGGAGATCTCCGAGCCCATTGGCTTTGTTTTGGCCCATAGCAGAGGACTAGCTTGGCCACCACCTCTGGTGCTCGCTTTCTTAAGGTGATGGTGGTGGTTATGAGGGTGGCTGTGGTGGCGCTTGTTCGGCTCTGAATGTCTTGCTGGGCTGCATATTGGCTTGGGCATTAGGGTTAGATGGGCACGAGAAGGAAAACATACTAAAAGATCTGCTGAAGGAGCTGCTTTGGCTTCTCTCCCCTTCATGGCAACTCCTTTCTTCTTTCCCTTCTTTCTTTCTTCTTCTTTCTTTTCTGTCCCCTAGCTGTCTCTTTCTTTTGCTAGACCTTCAGCTTGATGAACAGCATATGGTTTTTGGGTATTCTTGTATCGAGGGTGAATGGCTTTTAAAAGAAAGGAGGGACAGAGGAAGAGAGGCTGACAGCTTTCTTTTGCTTTTGCCTTTATGTTATGTGCTTCTCTTTACCATCTGTTTGTTCATTTTTCTAGCACTCCTTTTCGCTCTCTTTTAAAATGGGGTCACAGGAGGGCTAGCTTTCTTAGCCTATTCTTTCTTCTGCAATGCTTGCTAAAACATATTAAAAATATATATATAAAGAAAGGAGTAGGGGGGAAAGTTGAACCACGAGCCTTGTTTCATAATCCAATCATACTCTCAACTTGGGAGCCCATGCCAGTGATGCTCATGCCCTATACTTGGTACCCACATGTATACCTGCAGGCTGCAACTACCGATCGAACCGCGCCCCTCGTATGGAACCCACATATTTCCTGAGTTAGCAAAAAATTGGGCTGGCCGAGGGGGAGTGCTGAGGTCAATGCCTATTGATTGGTATATATATCAGAGCTAGCAATATTACACTCTTAGTAGTAAATTTTGTCATTTTTAATCATATTATTAGCGAAATAATTGAAATCCGTTTAAAATCTATCACAAAAGTATAATCAGAGATAATAAGAATAAGATTTAGAATGAATGGTAGTTTATCTGATCTAATTGATAAGTTGGTATAATCCTAAATTATAAGATGGGTAAAAGTTGGAGACTATTTATTAAATGTAGATACGAACACAAGGACATAAAAGGCACACCGAAAGGCCTGAAAGGGGAAAACTCCTAACTAAAGTGCAAGGATGCCATAATGAAGGGGGGGGGAGTAATGCACTCGAGAGCACGGGAGATATGGCCCCACCCGAAGACCTCCACTACACGTTGCTTTAGGATTAAACTTCTTTGCTTTTGTTTGGGACCTTCCACGAGGGAAGAGTCATTGGGTACTCCCCACCCTCTTCTCTATGATTTATAATCGTCATTATCATGATGGATTGTGTTTGTGTAAGAGATTGCGAGTGATATTGCTTTCTGGGGACCTAATAAATATATATATATATATACTTTCTGGGTTTACAAAACCCTCAAACATAATTGAAGGGGTTTGCTCAAATTGTTGAAAGTACAGGCCATTGCAGTCGCTGTATATATGTACAGTTTTTTATGGGCCTCTTCGATAGTAGCCAGGGTCTAAAACATAGTTAGGCGAACCTTATGGTGAATAACGTGCATATATATCCTAGAAGTTCTCTTGACATTGTTATTCAAGTTAAAATAAGCAGCACTGCAATTTGATTGGCTCGTAAATTAATTAGCTCAAATTTCAGTACAGCATTACTGTGCTCTATATAGCTATATATATACGCATAACTCTAATAAACTGATCTCTAGTCTGATATCTTTTAGATCCAATCTGCCATCCCCTTCAACACCAATGCGCATTGGTACTCCTGATACATTTAAGTTCGTGTGCCACCAAAGCAGCTTCCATCTTCTGATCATGCCAAAATATGGATCTGAAGGTAGTAAAAGTGAATAACTTCATTAAAACCGCAAAAATTGCCAACAACAACATTCTTTACTCTTGTGGCCACCAACCACAACTCTATTTACAAGTAAAACTTGATATAATCTTAAAATATATAAGTTTCGTATATTCTCTTTAAAAAAAATAAGGTCTACTCTTAAAAAATAATTTTTTCATGTGAATGTCAAGTATCTGTTTTTTTAAAATGAAATGCACAAAACTTACATAGTCTAAAACTATAAATATTATTATTTTTTTAATTAATTGGCTATGCTTAAGTTATCCTTTTTCACTGTTAGTCCTTGACTTCATGAAGAAATATGGACATGGACCATTAATCTATTGTTTATTTACTTATTTATTTATTTTGTTCCATATATTTTATCGACTGTAATGTAATTTTGTATTTGCATATTAAGGTACTGGTGCGTCCGACCAATCTCGTATTATTGAGACACGTGGGGTGGGGGAGAAGCTGCCAATGAGTCGACAAGTTAAATTTTTAATAGAAGTGTTACAGTCTATAAAGCTGAGTAGATGACATCAAAGACAAAGGATTCCATTCTATGATTTGGTACTGCAGCCCTATTACTAGTCTTTTCATTATTTAGGTTCATAGGACCATTTTGTCAAAGAGCAGTGAATCTGCCAATGCACTCAATGGCTCTTAAACAAAGTAGCTGAAATTAACAGGGCCTAATTAATTTGAATTTCAAGCTAAATATAAAATGATGGGAATCAGTTTGTAAATATGGTAAAAAACAATACACAGAAAATTTTATTATAATTCAGAAAAAAAAAAAGCTAAACTAAACTAAACTAAACTTCACTAACCGTTGCATAAAGCTATTGATGTCTTGGAATCGTTGAAGAAATTAATAGAAAAAAATAATAATTAAATAAAATAACGTGTTTCAATTATCCTATTAACGTATAACATCGCCAATCTCAATTTTATCCATTTTGCATTGATCATCCACAATTAAAGGAACCAATATTCTTTGTTCATTGCCTTCCTCGACTTTGGACTAAATATATATATATACATATATGGGAAGCTAATGATGAAAAGATTGATAACCAGGATGATCCTTTCATTATGCAGCCCATTTTTAACATATGATTTCGAGAAGTAGATGCTAAATGTCCCGTCATTTTTTTTTTTAAATCTTAGTTATAGTACGGCTTCTTAAGATCATGTTTTTTATGAATTAAGATACTGCATGCCTATATAATTTAATGATGATAATAATACTTATTTTGTCTGCAGAAAGATTTTCTCCTGTAGTGTTGTGGTAAGAAAGCAACAACTACAAGCCTATATTACAAGTAGAATTCTTCCATTCAACCCTCCTATACTAAACATCTATTGAGAGAAAAAAAAAAAAAAAATAGAGCAGATACGTGGAGTAAGATTGCTGAATAGAATTTTTTTAAAAAAATAATATCAAATCAAATTTTTAATTTTATTATTATTTTGATTTGATTTTCAGAAACTCACTAGGTGCAATTTGGATAGTGAATTGAGATCACATGAGATGAGTTTAGATAAAAATTAAAAATTAAATAAAATGTTGTTAGACTATTATTTTTTAATATTATTATTGTTTTGATATTTGAAAAAATTAAATTGTTTATTATATTTTGTACGAAAATTTAAAAAAATTGTAATGATAAGATAAAATGAAATATGTTTTATACCCAAACGAGGTCTAAGGTGTGGTTTGGATAATAAGTTAGATGAGTTAAAATGATTTGTAAATAGTAGTGAAATTATTAAGTTGAGATAAGATGATTTTATGTGTGTTTGGATTAGAGTTGATATGAGATAATTTTAACTTTTTTTGAATTTGAGAGTTGTGGGTCTCAATGATTACATAATTTTCATAATAGTTTAAGTAATATTTTTAAATAAAATTTAATGGATAATTGATAAATAATAAAATATATAACCAAAAAAATTTAACCATTGTGAGGCATGGGGTGGATGTATTCGAAATTACACAGTATCAGCGAAATTGAAAAAGTTGCAATTCGTCTAAAAAGCAAAATGAAGAAAGATGTTAATTTGTCTTTTGTGAAAACAGGTAAAACACTTTATGTTAGCGTTTGGTTACAAAATCATCTTTCCATACGAACAGAGTTGAGAATTGAGATGAAACTCTATAACCAAACCCAACCGTCTCATTTTTCTCCCTTCTCCGTATCCTTTTATTTTATAGGTGTTTTCAATCAATAAATACAGTCAATAGCTCATAGGATAGAATCATAATTAGAGGTGAAACTATTCAAAAAGAAATTAAACAGGCAACTGCCTTATACTTTTCTTGGTAATTGGGAAAATTTCCAAATTCTACCTCAGCTTCTACGAATCTTCCTTGTATTTCTAAGCACTTCACAAGCCGTAATGCTCTTTTACTGTTGGTTGCGCTTGATCTCTGAGTATCGATCAGGAAAATCTTTGAGTAAATTGAAGCAGGTAATTAAGAAATCAAAATGATTGATTTTTATAAAGGACAATGTTAGGCTGCACTCCAAATATGCATACTTAGTGTAAATGAGTTTTTTTGTTTTTGTTTTCTTTTTTCTTTAAGCATTTTTTAAACATCCTTAACTACTAAGGAAAAATTAAAAATATATATAAATTCACTAATAGTAACTTCCTTAAATATTAAAAAAGAAAAAGCACATTTGGTGAACATATTTAAAAGTCCTAGTATCATTTTCTTTTTATAAATTTATACACCAACATATACGTGAAAATGCACACATACGAATTCAGAAATTAGATGTAGATATTTAGGCCCAATTCAGTTAGCTCAAGGAAGGAAAAGTCAAGTTCGGCCCAATAAATTAGGCCCGTTAATTTTGGTCCTTTGTTCAAGCGGATTCATGGGATGGGGCAAAGCCTTGTGGAGCCGGATTTTGAATCGATAACACGTTGATTGAGGCCCAGCCCATCTCAACAACAGCTCGAGTTAAAGACACAGCTCTGAAAATGGCGCTGCGGTGTCGGCTCCAAAACCCTAATGCCAACGAAGTGGTTCGTCTTAGTATGGAGGGAACAGCTTATCGGGGGTCGCATTGCTGTAAATGTAAGAGGTAAGTTTGGATTGTTCGAGTTCTAAATACTACAATTTTACTATCAGATGCCTATGATTTCTTCTTCAACACTCCCTTCACTAAAGAATTGATAGGAGTAGAGATGTCACTAATAAGAATCTGCAAAAGCCTTGTCTCACTCTCTCTAGAAAACCCTCTGCCGCATCTCCACAAAACCCCAACTCTCTCCTGCTTAATCTCTGTGTTATATTTCTCCTCCTCTAAACCCAAGAAATCAACATCCACTGTAACAGTCCTGGACTACTTGATCAATCAACACCAATTCTCCCCTGAAGCTGCTATGAAAGCTTCATCAACCTGTACTTACCTGAGAAGTCCAGAAAAGGCGGATTCCATTCTTTCGTTCTTCAAGGAGAGCGGTTTCTCCCAGACCCATATCGAGCAAGTGGTTAAGAGAAGGCCCAAGGTTCTCTCTGCCAAACTTGCCGTTACCATCAAACCCATAATCAAAATTTTCCAGGACATGGACTTTGCGCCCGATGACATTGCCGAGATTGTATACGGTGACCCGTGGATTCTTACTCGGAGTGCCGGTAATCGGATTGGACCCTCAATTTTGGTGTTGAAGAGTATTCTGGATTCCAATGAAGACATCGTTAGGGTCTTAAAGTCTTCAGGGTGGTTTTTGAAGAGTGATTTGCATAAGACTATGATGCCCAATATTGAATTTCTGAAGCGTTGTGAAATTAGTTCTTCGCAGATCGTTAAATATTTGTTTAATTTCCCGAGGTTTTTTCTGCATAAGCCGGAGAGCATTCAGGCTTTCGTTAAAACGGTTGATGGAATGGGGTTTAATAGAAAATCTAAGATGTTTCTTTGTGCCATTCGGACAGTGAGTTCAATGTCAGAAGAGAATTGGGAGCTCAAGTTGGAACTTTTCCGAAGTTTGGGGTTTTCGGAAAAAGATATTCATGATGTGTTTAGGAGGAAGCCTCAGGTTTTTGCTATATCCGAGAGGAAAATTAAGGAGGTAACTGGGCTCCTGTTTAGCGCTCGGAACATAGATATCTCTTATATTGTTGACCATCCAGATTTGCTTATTCACAGCGTTGAGCGCAGGTTAAAACCCCGTCTTCGAGTTATGGAGATTCTGGAAAAGAAAAATGTGCTTAATAGGAGACCTTGTTTAACTACGGTCTGCAAAATCCCCGAGAAGAAGTTCTTAAACAAATTTGTACTTCCTTATTCAAAAGAACTTGCGGAGGTAAATGAGGCTGGTGGGGGTTCATATACAATTGGATGCGTACAATGATGAGCATCTTCAGGAGGGTGCTATTCAAATCAATGTATGATCTTTGATGTCTTGGCTAATTCATTTATTAATGGATATAATTGGCATGCATGGCAAGTTCAGTTTTGGAAGAGCCATAACAAAAATTCGAATCAATTGTTATTAGTCGGTAAACAACAAAGATTAGAATGATGATGTGTAATTAGGTATCCTCTATTAAGGAGATAACTTTCATATTCTCTTTTGGTCAATTTCAGTTCTAAATAGATGCTTAGCTTTCTGCAATTTCTTCAATATGGACTCTATGTTCAAATAGAGCTATCCCTGCATGAGGAGGGCATCTATATAGTTGGTTACTTTATACGTTATTTCATTTTATTTTGTCTGCATTGTCTCTATGATTTTTATATAAAAAAAATTCCACCAAATGAAATGTACTGCAGGATGCAAAATTTTCTTGTTTATATGATGCCATATGTAAGTTGCAGAAGATTCATTATTCATGCGACCCCTATAGCGAGCTATGAACTGAAGCACAGGGTGTATACACATTTAGAAAGTCCATTAATTTAATTATCATTTGCTGTATGAAGAGATGCTGGTGAGCAGTTTGAGAGGTTGTGGCTTTATTATGAGCAAACACCCTAGAATTAAGAAAATACACTAGTCTTGAAGTTTCAATTTGGGCACTTTCATGAGGAAGAGCAGTTTTCAATTGTTTGATATTTAATGCTTTTTTCTTGTAGGATTATAGAGGATTACAACTTGGCAACTAGGCGAACTGTCCTTGTACTGAATGAGATCTCCTCTAACTAGGGATGTTCTTTTGCGAAATTGTTCTCGTTCTCTGTGGGCTTACTGTCCTGATATACTTCTATGTTTCTGTTCAAAGGTGATCCATCTTCCGTACAAGTTGGATTGTTCCTTCATTTCCCCCCTTTCCATCATTATCTTACCACCTTAACGATATCTCAAATGACTTGTGTGCTGTTACCGTTGCAACCTTGACTCTGCATTCAATCGGGGCCATATGCACCAAATTTTGGGGAGTAATATCTACACTGCTGGAGGGATAGATATAAGGTGTATGATAAATCTAGAAATAAATTCCTTGAATAAATCAAATCTCACTGGGATGAACTCTGTTAATTTTTTATGTGAGTTTCAAATATATCTATTTTTTTAATGAAATATACACAAAACTGTAAATATTACACGCTATGCTTAGGCCTAGAGATGAGATGAGATGAGATGAAAATTTTTGAGATGAGATGAATTTTCTTTTATTTTGTATTTTTGAAAAAGTTGTAATGATTAGGTGAGAGAAGATGAGATGAAAGTTGAATTGTTTTTTTATTTTGTATTATGTACTGAAAACCTTAAAGTCATCTTTTTTAACTATTACTCCTTGACTTCAGGAAGAAATATGGACATGGACCATCAATCTATTTTTTATTTATTTATTTTGTTTCATATATTTTATCGGTGGTGATGTAATTTTTTATATGCATGTTAAGGTAGTGGTGCGTGCGACCAATCTCGAATTATTGAGACATGTAGGGTGGGGGAGAAGCTGCCAATGAGTCGACAAGTTCAATTTTAAATAGAAGTGTTAGGGTGCGTTTGGTTGTTGAAATGAGTTGAGTTGAGTTGAGTTGAGTTTAGATAATAAAATATTGTGTTTTGAAATTTGAAAAAGTTGAATTGTTTATTATATTTTGTGTTGGGATTTGAAAAAGTTGTAATGATGAGTGAGATGAGATGAGTTTGGTTAAGGAACCAAAGACAAAGGATTCCATTCTATGATTTGGCGCAGCAGCTCTATTCCTAGTCTTTTCATTATTTAGGTTCATAGGACCATTTTGTCAAAGAGCAGTGAATCTGCCAATGCCCTTAATGGCTCTTAAACAAATGTAGCTGAAATTAACAGGGCCTAATTAATTTGAATTTCAACTCGGAAAAGTTTTTTATATAATCTCTTTATTATAATTTTTTTAAATTTCTACATAAAATATGATAATTAATTATTTTTTTTAAATTTCAATTCAATTTTTTTCAAATTTTAGAATAATAATAATATTAAAAAAAATTATTCTAACTATATTTTTTTTAACTTTCATCTTTTATTTAAAACCATCTCCTCTCATTTTTAAATCCAAATCAACTTTAAATATAAAAATAAAATGATGGGAATCAGTTTGAAATATGGCCAAAAGCAATACACCGAAGAAATTATTATAATTAAAAAAAAAAAACCCGAAACTTCTCCTAACCGTTGCACAAAGCTGATGATGTCTTGGAATCGTTGAAGAAATTAAAAGGAAAAAGTAATAATTAAAGGAAATAACGTGTTTCAATTATCTTATTAACGTATAATATCGCCAATCTCAATTTTACCCATTTTGCATTGATCATCCACAATTAAAGGAACCAATATTCTTTGTTCATTTCCTTCCTCGACTTTGGACTAAATATATATACATGTATGAGAAGCTAATGATGAAAAGATTGATAACAAGGATGACCCTTTCATTATGCAGCCCGTTGTTAACATATGATTTCGAGAGCTAGATGCTAAATGTCCCATCATTTTTCTTTTTAAATCTTAATTATAGTACGGCTTCTTTAGATCATGTTTTTTATGAATTAAGATACTGCATGCCTATATAATTTAATGATGATAATAATTCTTATTTTGCCTGCAGAAAGATTTTCTCCTGTGGCGTTGTGGTTCGAAAGCAACAACTACAAGCCCATATTACAAGTAGAATTCGTCTATTCAACCCTCCTATACAATACATCTATTGAGAGAAAAAAACAAAATAAATAAAAGCAGATACGTGCAGTAAGATTACTTAATAGAATTTTTCTTAAAAATTAATATCAAATCAAAAATTTAATTTTATTATTTTTTGATTTGATTTTCATAAACTCATTAGGTGCAGTTTTGATAGTGAATTGAGATGAGATGAGTTTAGATAAAAATTGAAAATTTGAATAAAATGTTGTTAGATCATTATTTTTTAATATTATTACTGTTTTGATATTTGAAAAAGTTAAATTGTTTATTATATTTTTTGTGAAAATTTAAAAAATTTGTAATGATAAGATAAGATGAAACACTTTTTATTTTCAAACGAGGTCTAAGGTGGGGTTTGGATAATAAGTTGAGATGATTTGTAAATAGTAGTTAAATTATTGAGTTGAGATAAAATGATTTTATGTGTGTTTAGATTAGAGCTGAGATGAGATGGTTTTAACTTTTTTTAAATTTGAGAGTTGTGAGTCCCACCAATGATTACATAATATTTGTAATAATTTAAGTATTATTTTTAAATAAAATTTAATGGATAATTGGTAAACAATAAAATATATAACCAACAAATTTAAACCACTGTGAGGCACGGGGGTAGGTGGATTCGAAATTACTTAATATCAGCCAAATTGAAAAAGCTGCATTATGTCTGAAAAGCAAAAAGAAGAAAGATGTTAATTTGTCTTTTGTGAAAACAGGTCAAACGCCTTATGTTAGCGTTTGGTTATGAAGATTATATTTTCGTACGAATAGAGTTGAGATGAAACTCTATATTCAAACCCAGCCGTCTCATTTTTCTCCATTCTCTGTATCATTTTATTTTATAGGTTGTTTTTTATCAACAAATACAGTCAACAGCTCATAGGATAGAATCATAATCGAAGGTGAAACTGTTAAAAAGGAAATTAAACCAGGCAACTACCTTATACTTTTCTTGGTAATTGGGGAAGTTTCCAAATTCTACCTCGGCTTCTACGAATCTTCCTTGTATTTCTAAGCACTTCACATGCCGTAATGCTCTTTCACCGTTGGTTGCACTTGATTTCTAAGTATCGATCAGGAAAAATCTTTGAGTGAATTGAAGAAGGTAATTACGAAACCAAAATAGCTGATTTTTTATAATGGACAATGTTAGGCTGCACCCCAAACATGCACACTAGTGTAAATGAGTTTTTTTGGTTTTTGTTTTCTTTTTTATTTAAGCATTTTTTAAACATCCTTAACTACTAAGAAAAAATTCAAAAAAAATTATAAATTAATTAATAGTCACTTCCTTAACTATTAAAAATATATATATATATATATATATATATATATATATATATAAATAAGCACATTTGGTGATCATATTTAAAAGTCATAGTATCATTTCCTTTTTATAAATTTATACACCAACATATACGTGAAAATGCACACATACAACTTGACTTTTCCCTTCTTGAGCTAACTGAGTTGGGCTTAAATATCTACATCTAATTTCAGCTTAAGAAGGGAAAAGTCAAGTTTGACCCAGTAAATTAGGCCCGTTAATTTTGGTCCATTGTTCTAGCGGATTCATGGGATGGGGCGAAGCCTTGTGGAGACGGATTTTGAGGCCCAGCCCATCTCAACAACAACTCGAGTTAAAGATAGAGCTCTGAAAATGGCGCTGCGGTGTCGGCTCCAAAACCCTAATGCCAACGAAGTGGTCCGTCTTAGTATGGAGGTAACAGCTTATCGGGGGTCGCATTGCTGTAAATGTAAGAGGTAAGCTTGGATTGTTCGAGTTTTAAATACTACAATTTTACTATCAGATGCCTATGATTTCTTCTTCGACACTCCCTTCACTAAAGAATTGATAGGAGTAGAGATGAGACTAATAAGAATCTGCAAAAGCCTTGTCTCACTCTCTCTAGAAAACCCTCTGACGCGTCTCCACAAAACCCCAGCTCTCTCCTGCTTAATCTCTGTGTTATATTTCTCCTCCTCTAAACCCAAGAAATCAACATCCACTGTAACAGTCCTGGACTACTTGATCAATCAGCACCAATTCTCCCCTGAAGCTGCTCTGAAAGCTTCATCAACTTTTACTTACCTGAGAAATCCAGAAAAGGCGGATTCCATTCTTTCGTTCTTCAAGGAGAGCGGTTTCTCCCAGACTCATATCGAGCAAGTGGTTAAGATAATACCCAAGGTTCTCTCTGCCAAACTTGCCGTAACCGTCAAACCCAAAATAAAAATTTTCCAGGACTTGGGCTTTGCACCCGACGACATTGCCGAGATTGTATCCGGTGACCCGTGGATTCTTACTCGGAGTGCCGGTAATGAGATTCAACCCTCAATTTTGGTGTTGAAGAGTATTCTGGATTCAAAGGAAGACATCGTTAGGGTCTTAAAGTCTTCAGGGTGGTTTTTGAATCATGATTTGAATAAGACTATGATGCCCAATATTGAATTTCTGAAGCGTTGTGAAATTAATTCTTCGCAGATCGTTAAATATTTGTTTAATTTCCCGAGGTTTTTTCTGCATAGGCCGGAGAGCATTCAGGCTTTCGTTAAAACGGTTGATGGAATGGGGTTTGATAGAAAGTCTAAGATGTTTCTTTGTGCCATTCGGACAGTGAGTTCAATGTCAGAACAGAATTGGGAACTCAAGTTGGAACTTTTCCGAAGTTTGGGGTTTTCAGAAAAAGATATTCTTGATGTGTTTAGGAGGCTGCCTCAGGTTTTTGCTATATCCGAGAGGAAAATTAAGGAGGTAACTGGGCTCCTGTTTAGTGCTCGGAATGTAGATATCTCGTATATTGTTGACCATCCAGAATTGCTTATTTGCAGCGTTGAGCGCAAGTTAAAACCCCGTCTACGAGTTTTGGAGATTCTGGAAAAGAAAAATGTGCTTAATAGGAAACCTCGTTTAACTACTGTCTGCCGAATCCCCGAGCAGAAGTTCTTAGACAAATTTGTACTTCCTTATTCAAAAGAACTCGCGGAGGTAAATGAGGCTGGTGGGTGTTCATATACAATTGGATGCGTACAATGATGAGCATCTTCAGGAGGGCGCTATTCAAATCAATGTATGATCTTTGATGTCTTGGCTAATTCATTTATTAATGCTTATAATTGGCATGCATGGCGAGTTCAGTTTTGGAAGAGCCATAACTAAAATTTAGAATCATTTTTTGTTGATCGGTAAACAAAAAAGATCAGAATGATGAGGTGTAATTAGGTATCCTCTATTAAGGAGATAACTTTGATATTCTCTTTTGGTCAATTTCAGTTATAAATAGATGCATAATTTTCTGCAATTTCTTCAATATGGGCTCTATGTTCAAACAGAGCTATCGCTGCATGAGGAGGGCGTCTATATAGTTGGTTACTTTATACGTTATTTAGTTTTATTTTGTCTGCGTCTGTCTCTATGATTTTTATATAAAAAAATTCCACAAAATGAAATGTACTGCAGGATGCAAAATTTTCTTATTTCATATGTAAGGTGCAGAAGATTCATTATTCATGCGACCCCTATAGCGAGCTTTGAACTGAAGCACAGGGTGTATACACATTTAGAAAGTCCATTAATTTAATTATCATTTGCTGTATGAAGAGATGCTGGTGAGCAGTTTTGAGAGGTTGTGGCTTTATTATGAGCAAACACACAAGAATTAAGAAAATACACTAGTCTTGAAGTTTCAATTTGGGCACTTTCATATGGAAGATCAATTTTCAATTGTTTGATATTTAATGTTTTTTTCTTGTAGGATTATAGAGGATTACAACGTGGCAACTAGGCGAACTGTCCTTTTACTGAATGAGATCTCCTCTGACTAGGGATGATTTTTTGCGAAATTGTTCTCGTTTTCTGTGGGCTTACTGTCCCGAGATACTTCTATGTTTCTGTTCAAAGGTGATCCATCTTCCGTACAAGTTGGATTGTTCCTTCATTTTCCCCCTTTCCATCATTATCTTACTACCTTAACAATATCTCAAATGACTTGTATGCTATTACCATTACAACCTTGACTCTGCATTCAATCAGGACCATATGCACCAAATTTTGGGGAGTAATATCTACACTGCTGGAGGGATAGACAAAAGGTGTATGATGAATCTAGAAATAAATTCCGTGTATAAATCAAATCTCATTGGGATGAACTCTGTTAATTTTGATATCCAGTTCGATATCAGAACCAATATTTCCTCCTTAAAGTTGCAACTAGGTTGGATATTTGTTCCCTGATTCAAGTCCAAATGTTTGCAGCCTTCATCTTAATCTTAATCTCTCCTGCTTGTCGTCCCTAGGCTTCACTGGTAGTGTACGGAGTCCGAGAGCATTAGTTGTAGTGTACTCCATTTACGTTGGAGCTCAGCTCATCCAGATTGTTTCATCTCAATTATTTACACATCACTGCCTTCTCTAATTGGAAGACCATACATTCCAAATTATGCATTTGGACGTGGCTAATACACCAGTTTGGATATATTTGCATTATTTTGATTGCTGGAATTAGTAAATATCTTCCCTCCTTCCCAGTGTGTTCCAGTTGTACTTCACTCGTCAGTCCCTCCCTCCTTTTTCTTTTATAAAATGCCTTCTTGCCTTGCAAGATATCACTGCCACATGTTTGTTTATCAGATTTTGGTTCAGGGATATGAAAGCCTCAATGTGCAAGATAACTTGTATGTCAACAAATGCTTCCTTGATGCTAAGCAAGTAATACGCAGTGTATTGAACTCCTTGGACTGCCTCCTTGGTCCGTTTCTGATGGGAAAAATAGAAGGTTACATTTGAGTTAATGACCGAGGGATGGGCTCTCCTTCAGTCAACTTGTATGCAAACTCTGTGTCTTCCTTCAGATTCTATTGTTAATGTTGGGCATGTGATCCATTGGGTAGTTGGTAGGAATCTCCCAAAGTTCAAATTAGGAAAGAGAGAAGTGGGTGGGTGGGTGGGTGGGTCTCACACTCCCAAACTTAAAACCCTCGTGGGGTCCTACTCCTACCACACCTGTTGGGGCAAACTAGGTCTCATCAACTATCTTCTTTATTCAGACACACATAAAAATTGCGAGGGATTGAATCCATTTTGATGAATAGCACTGGGGGAAGTCTTCATTTCAAACAAAAGGATACGCATTTACAACTGTTAAGACTCTAGTTTTCACCAAAGGAAACGAACATCTATAAGAAAGATCATAAACAAAGACTTTGATCTTCCTTCCCAATTTATCATCTCTATCGTACTACTTGTTTTGTTATATTTTAAATATATTTTTATTTATATAGTTATTAACAAAACGTATGAGCAAAGACGATTGCATTGTTCGTTTGAAAACTATATAAAAATTAAAAGGAGTTCATTTCCAAGAGGTAGCCACGAGTATTGAGCAGAGATTGGACAGCCTCTCCGTACACCCCTCCCCCGAAAGCCTCTAAAGCCAATTCAGCATCCTTCTTCTCCACCTCATCTTCCTCCACCGTCTTGTTTGAACTCGTGGGCCTTACCATCACAAGTGTCGCGCCGTCCATCCATGCTCCTCCTTTCAGCTCCAGCTTCTGCACGTGTCTCATTCTCATCCTCACGCTCGGCACCGTTGTCCTGCCTCCATTATTTCTCTCCCACCCCCCCTCCCGCTCCGCCTCTCCGCCCACCAAGCCATCCTGCGCCGCCGCCATTCCCTCCGTGTCGCCGCTTACCTGCGGCTCCGCTCCCTCCGCAAACTCTCTTAGCCCCTCCTTGTCCATCACCACCGTCCCCTCTCCTTCCCTGTCTTTCAAAACCACCCTCTCCAACTGGCCGTGCTCCTTAAGCACCTCCCTCAGCAAATAGTGCCTTGCCGACGCCGCTATCAGTGCGCTTATTGTCCATACCACTCTCAGCTTCAGCCCTCCCGCGAAGTCCACGTCGAAGAAGTCAGCTGGTATCCGCGTCATCGGCGACTGCGAAGTTCGTATTTCGCGAAACCCGAAGACAATGCAGCTCCTGAGAGTACTCCCGAACTCGGCCCTCCACATGACGACGGCTTTTTTCTCCAGCTTGAGGTCGCCGGACGGGAGCTCGATCTCGAGGTTTTTGATCTTCTCGAACCCGCTGAGGATTTGGGCGGGCGAGTTCAGAAGGGAACGGGTCTGGATCGGGTGGGGCTTGGGCGACAGGAGGTTGTGCAAGGACTTGAGGATCGATCGGAGGAAGGTGAGGAGAGCCGCGTCGGTGTTGCCAGATTCAGAAGAAACGACACGGTCGACTTTCAGCAGGAGCGACTCGGTATGAGGGACGAGCGAATTGAATCGCTTGGAGACTGCCCGGCAGCGGATCAGGGTCTTGATGTCGGAGACGGAGTTGAAGATGAAGAGGACGAGCGCGTCGGGGACTCGATCGAATCCGTCCATTTTTTTATATGGGTCAGAAAGCTGCTTTCAGAGATTGGAAACGTAGAAACGTTTGTGTGTTCTGTTTTAGCCTTTAAGTAGCAGGACTTGGGAGACGAGAAATCAGAGTAATATCGGATATTTTACAATTAATTTTTACTATTAGATCTAACTATCATTTGGAATTCTTTTTGAAAAAATATTAATAAAACTATTATTTACAGTATTCATTTTGCATACATCATGTGATTTCATTTAGATCTTTTATTTTTTAAAGTCAGAAAAAATAAGAGGAGGAGAAGAAGCCACATAGTGAGTGCAAAGTGTGCACTCACAATAGTGACTTCTCTCTAGCATTACTCTTTATCGTAATTATTAAATATTTAATACTATTTAAAGATTTAAATAAGACCAATAAATAATAAGCAAATTCAAATGTTAGAATTAAACATAAACAAACTTCATAATTATTAGATTAACAATAACATGACGAGGTGAAGTATCGAATTGATGTTTTTAAAAATAAAAACAGTCAAACCATTTAGCATTGTTGTTGTAAGAAATAAGAAAAAAATAATGTTAGGTATAAATTTTAAATAGATAAACTCTACATAAATTCTTTATAAAAAAGTAAGTTCTACTAAAATTAATAGATTTTTTTTATACTTTTTGAGGTAAGGTCTATTTTATTATAAAAAAATTACACAAAATTTATTTATTTATAACTTGTATTAATCCCTTCTCAAATGAAAACGTTGGATTGACCATCAACCTAATCAGAGTGGGACCAATAGATTAGATTCTGCCGCTGCGGATTAAGAAGAGTTATTTTAGTACGATGCTGCTTTGTCATATAGTGCGTGTCGTTCGACGTGCCTTTAGTGCAATTATATATATATATATACATTAAAATAATTTTAAGAATAATATAAAATTATTAATAAAAAAATAAATAGATTAATAAAAATTACCATAATTATAAATATTAATTTATTAAAAATAACATAGTAATAAATTAATATTAAAATCAAATAGTTTAAAACGACAACCATGGGACAACTTAATATTATCTGTTATTTTATTCTTAAATTAATTGTATAGATAAAATTTAATTTTTATTATTAACCTCAAGTTAAAACGTTAGTACGGTAAGTTGGCATTGGACCAAGGCGAATTAGAACCATTTTGTTTTTTCGCATTTATCCGACGTGGACTGTGGACTAAATGCGAAACCCTGATTTTCAATTTTTTTAATAATTCCTAGTTGGATGTTTTCAAATATCTTGACATCTTGTAATCAGATGCAAGGTATCGGATTTTTTTAAAATAAAAAAAAAAAAAAAAAAAACGAAAGGCGTAAATCGTATGTCGCATGGAGAGAGTCTTGATTTCCTGAAACACGAGGAAGGTGCAGTCCGTAATACAATGTTGGCAAAGACTCTTGAAGCTTATCCTCTGACTTTCATAAATATAAATATTCGTCAGAAAAATTAAACTAAGAAAAAATTGTACGTATATAGTAGTTTGACTACGCGGGCTTTGATAATAAATAAATAAACGGTATAAAATTTTAAAATGCAGCATTCTCTTTCTAAACCAAACGTGAGCGAAGACTCTCTCTCTCTCTCTTAAAAAGTCTCCATTTTCGCCGAAGAGGATGTCTTCTCCCTATCATTCCTTCCTTTTTTTTTCATCTATCCACTTTATTTATCAAGTTAAATTTTTTTTTGTTTAAGGTCAAAAAAGATAAATTTACAATTTTTCAACTACTATAGAGAGACACATACTGCACAAAAGAAGATTTATAGGTTGCAAATTGTTCGGAAGATAGTGACGATTGCAAAAAATCATCGTACATGGTCCTCATGCGGTACTCACAACTGCGCGTGGTCCTCACATACCAACGATTATGGTAACTTTTCTAAACACACGTGTCAGATTACCATAACTGCTACCATTAGATCTTTTAGATTTACTTTTGTGGCTAAAAAGATATAAGCGTGTTGCCTTCAGACGTAATCACAGATTTCGAAGTCTACCATAATTGGTTTAAACTGTAATCTATTTTTTTTTTTGTATATATCTTACTGCTTTCCTTATTGTTTAGTAAAAAAAAAAAAAGTTTGTCTGTAGAGGTAGAGTTATATCTTTTTATAAAAGATGAGGTTGAGCCTCTATTTATGCGGAGTGTTGTCTCTTGAATAGTTTTCTGTAAAAAGTATCAGCAGTAATAAAGACCAGACCAATCACAAAAGAAAATAGTATACTAGTGGAGCTCCAAGAGTCCAAATGCACTAATTGGTTTATGAGGTAATGGTTGATAAGAGAATATCCCTGCATATATCCAATCATAAATATAAAATTTTCTGATGAATGAATGATGACGGTTTCTCTTAAAAAAATATGTGATCGATAATACAGTGACATAGATCTACCAAAAAAAGGAAAGAGAAAAAAAGAAAATTCAAAATGACATAGATCAGCCAAAAAAGGAAGAGGGAAAAAAGAAAATTCAAAATGTAGCAACTCTTAACGTACAGTTGATTTAATCATTCTCAATGAGTAAGTCTAACATCTGTAATATTTAATTAAATGGGATAGATAGTCAGTATTTTAAACTCAGGACCTCTATTCTGATACTATGTAAAATCATCACTTATCTTATAAGTTTAAACGGATAGAAATATATTGATTTTATTATTTATTTTATATTTTAACAAAATCAATCTTTAATCGAAGCTTTTTTCTTCTTTCATCATGTTCTTTAATTAAGGAAAAACTCCACAATATAAGTGGGAATATTGGCCATGCATGCCTCTACATTGAATAAATAAATTAGTTTATGTTTGGTACAGTTGATAATTGTACGTACATATTTTTCTTAAATTATTTTGATGTCTTGTTGTTTGTTTTAGCCAAGTTGTTTCGGGTGAGTTGATGACATTGACTCAAGTGAGGGATCAATGATCCTCTCCAAAACAGTGTTTAATTCCGTCACGATTCTGTCTCGATCACTTTCACAACTCCGTCTATATTTCAACGACGCTTCAGTACTTTAATCCCTCTGTCTGATATCGTTTCCATTAATTCGCCCGAATTTCTCAACCACGGTTTCCATTTGGATGACCATTATAATTTATGTTGTATAATAACATTCGCCACATCACAAACCATATAGAAATTCCGGCTAACCTTCGACCAAACAGCAAACTCATTACAGCAAAAAATAAGAAAAACCCATAGACCGAAACGCACTGAACAAGCAAGTAGTAGAAGCAACCGTCGCATGTTATTTTGTTGATATTTAATGATCTCCATTCATCACAGAACTAAACATGACAACATTTTTCCTATGTTGTTCATGACTGCGAAGCATCAAATTAAGCTACCGCATGGTTTTGAAGAATTAATGCCACCGTGTTTGTTCCACCCAGAGGATTAATGCCCCTTCTAGATCAGGCTTAAGCTCAATATTGATGGTGCTTTCTAAAAATAATCCTGGACCAGTAGGTTGCGGAGGCATCAATATTCGTTCTTATAATTGTTCCATTATTGCTGATTTTTGCAGAATTGTCAGCTCTCAAGATCGAGCTTATTAAAAAAAAAAAAAGTTCCAACTTACTTCGTGCTACTAGCTTAGTATTCGGGACCTCATCGTGGAAATAAGTTCTCTTATTGTTGTGAATTGGTTCAATAATAATTCTCAACCCCACTAAATTTATGATGATGTATGGATGATATTTTACATTTTAAAAATATTTTTCCTTCTAGTATTAATAATGTCTACAAGGAAATGAGTGTTTTAGCAAACAATCTTGGCCGCACAATAAGTTTTTTCTCAATTTTGAGCTGTCCAAACATATAATTGGCCATTTTGTTCTGGATTGTGTAGGTATTCCTAGTTTCCGGTGTGAGTTTGTAATATTTTATTTTTCTTAGTGTTTAGTAATTTTTTGTTATATCCATTCAGCTGTTTTTTTTTTTTTTTTTAATATTAGTTATTTTTAAGTGACTGATTTTGAGATTTTGTTATAACACCTTCCTCTCTTTTCGAGGAATTTATTTATCAAAAACAAGAGTTTATCAATCAAATTTTCTTTTAAAATAATGTAATATATACCAATTTGGAATGTTCGAGTACTTCACGCATGGCATGGGAATGATGGGTGGAATACCGCAGTAACGCAATTTGTAATTTTACATGTAAAGGGCTTTGAAGGAGTTTCCTTGGACGAAATTCAAGCCAATATCGATATTATATCTTGTCATGACAAAATTTATTCATCATTTTTATGACACATTACATATAATTTTTTTTAGTTCAACAAAAGTAAATAAAAAAATTATTTTATATAATGTAGAAAAAATAAATAGTAGGGCTCACGTTGTCATAACTCATAAGTGGGTCAAATTTGGTGGGAGCGTGGAATTACTCGCGGTACACATACTACTTTGCTACATTTACTGATTTATTATTATTATTATTTTTTTTTTGCAATTTGCTTAACCTACTTAGATTCTATTTTCTATGCGTTTTCAGGATCATCCACCGCGATTTTTATTTGCATTAAATACCTTTTATTCATCCTAAGTCGGCTAAAAATGGGACAAAATCATGAGCCACAAAAGTACTAGGACGCCTGAGAGGAATAGAAGTTGTACGTGTACCAGTCCTACGGTCCAGGTTTGAATCCCTTAACCCCAGTTGCCGAGAATAATAATAATAATAATTTACAGCCGCGCAGCACATCTTGGATGATTTATTTAATTTTAAAATTTAATATAATATCTTAATTTAAAATATTTTATTATTATTTATAAGTGCTCCGGTTTGGATTGAAAGATGGGTTGATATCGTCTTATACGAAAAAGAGGTCTCTAATATAAACGGCTCATCAAATAGGCTTTTGAGATGATTTTCCTACTTTTTAAATACCACAAAAACTAATCCACTGTTACTTTTTTGCTTTTAAGGGGGTCATCAGTTTTTTCATAGGAGTAATGAGACTCATCTTTGCCCCTCACCCACCTCTATATCGACGCAGAGCTCGACACTGTGGGCAGACCCACCTTGTGCCGTGATCTATCCGAAAATCACCATTTCTCCCAATTGAACGGCATGGGCGAGGGGCTTTTCCACTTCCCAACGCTGTGGCACCCACAACATCGTGCGACTGTTTATAATTTTTTATAAAAAAATATAAAATAAAATTGATTTTATAAATATTTCATACTTATTTAAGAATGTTGTAAATAAAATATATTTTTATTTGATATTTTTTTATATTATTTGATTTTTATATAATATTGATTTTATTTAAAAAAATTGTCATTTATAATTATTATTATGAATTATATTATAAAAAAAATTGGGTATGTAATTTAAAATATTACTTATTTATAAATAAAACAAAATCATTACAAATACAATTCAATTATTTGTAGGATCTACATTTATCTCCTTTCCAATAATTAAAATCATCTCATTTCACTTCTAATCTAAAAAAATAAATTTTTAAAAACAATCTCAATTTATCTCAACTCACAAATTTTATTATTATTTATAAATAATCTCAACTCCTTTCATTTTATCTTACATTTTTTATTATTCATAAATTTGTCGCTAATCTCAATATTTAAACGAGACCTTGATAATTGGCATCTACGTTTTCAGTTTTATTAACCAATAATGATTCCCATTTTTTTCCTAATAAAAATAGAACGATGCAGTACCGGTACGATCGAGAAAATTGCCCTTAGCCTTAAGGAAGTTCGCAGCACACGAGCCCATGGCCGATTGCTTTATTGTCAGGGCCAGTTGACGGGCCACCTTGGAATCAATGATCCTAATGAAGCAATGTAATGAATGCCAAAAAAAAAAACTCACAAAAGTCCACTAAGCACGTAGAGCTTCTGAAAGAGTATAGAGAGCTCGACGGGGACGGGTATCCACGCTAAAATATTGGGATCCAAGCCCATAGCTTAAAGACCAGTGTACGTAAAGAGAAAAGGAGAGAGGTCATATATGTCAACAACTTTGCTGCGTATAACCGGCATATGCAATCGCGCGTTGTGTAACGGATTGATGTAGTTGGGTCTCACTTTCTAATTTTCGTTTGAATTAAATTAGAAACGACATCGTTTTGAAATGTCCCACGCAGTGACACGGGGGTTCCCTAGGTCCATTATAAGTAGAATTTTTTATATGTTAAAGAGTAATGTTAAGTTTGAATCTCAAATAGATATATTTTATTATAAAAATTTTTATAAAAAATTGGGTTTTACAAAAAATGAATAGTTTTTTTAATAATTTTTTAAGATAGGGTACAATTTTTTACAAAATTTTTCGATAAAATTTATCTATTTAGGATTTGTAGAAATCATTTTTCTAAATTGAAACTCTCTGAACTACATGTTTTTCGTAAGTTAGGTATACCTATTAGTTTTATAGCATATCTAAACTTAATTTATTATTTCTGGTCTTTAACCGTCGACAATAGTGCGCTACAAGGGGAGAACTTAGATTTGTCAATTTGTAACGCTTGATGAGAAGAGATCACGAAACACTCGCGTACATATTTTACGGCAAGGATAAATATCATATATTTTGATCTGATCAGTAAAGGAGAAATAAGTGTAAGATGAAATTTGAAGTGCATGATCGATGTATGTGTTTGGTCTGAAGGAAACCATTCCAAATTAGTGCGAGTATATTAATTATAAATGAAGATCAGTCTCTGAGAACCGCTAGGTCATGAATTCAATATTTGACCCTGTAAATGATCTCCTCTAATATTGGAGATCTATCAGTTTTTGACGTCCAAACTTACGGCATGCTCTCTCTCTCCATAGATCTCTCTCTGAATGTGTCCTAATTCTCTCCCTTTGAGCCCATCCACTTTTCCCATGCATGCATGCAAGTCTTCTCGATCTGAATTCAATCGATTGGACATTGATACGCAGCTCTCCCTCCATTTCCTCATTGCCGCTCCCCATCTTTCCATGGCGGAGCGGGCCCCATCTTCTGATCATGATCACGATCCACCTCCTACGGAACAAAGTCAATTATCAGCCCAACCTGATGATCAACCTGCTTTCCGCCCAGGCACCTACGTAGTTCAGGTCCCTAAAGATCAAATCTACCGCATTCCACCTCCCGGAATGCTGTTATAGCCGAACGCTATCGAAAACCCGGCACTCCGTAAAAAGAAGAAGTGCCACTGTTCTTCTTGCTGCCTTGTGGGTTTGTATCTCGGTCCTTCTTGTTGTACTTGTTATTGGCGCGATAGTTGTCACATTCCAACTTGTCTTGATCAACCCTAAGAATCCTACGTTTGATGTCGAACGTGTTGCTGTGAAGAATAATTCGCATTCTAGCAATCAACTGCATTCCAGTCCAGAGTACAACGTCACGTTAAGAGCCAAAAATCCGAATGGAAACGTGGGCATTTTGTACAAGGAAGGTGGCGTTTGCCTCCCTTTCTTTTAGACAACGAGAAATAGGTACGGGAAAATTACCCACATTTTTTCCAAGATCATACGGATTCAACAGTATTTGGCATCATTTTTCATGGTTCTAACAACGTCGTGTTACCTACGGAGATTGAGAAAAGCATGATAGCCAAATGCAGAAAGGTTCAGGTCACATTCTCTTTAAAGATGGATGTCCCGGCACGATTGGGGAATGTTGGCTTATTGAACAGGGGGAGCATCAAGTTCGTTGTTGCTTGTGTTTTTCACGGTGGATACATTGGATAAGGATAACCATATCCTTTCCCGGAAATGTCATACACAACGATGACTCTAAAGGGCATTGGTATATTATTAGGAATGAGTTGACGGTGATAGCAGTACGTACGCCCGGTGATGGTAGATCAAGTACTTCTGCTAATTCCAAGCATATTTTCATTATTGATACATCAACCCTTTTTCTTTTTCATTATTGGGAGAAGTTCTTCTGATTAGTCGTTCGATTCGGAAATATACGCACACAGCAGTGTGACAAGAAGTACTGCCATCGATCGGAGGAACTCATTTTTGTTTGTGGGGTTTCGATTTGTAAATTTATTTTTAACTTTAATTTTCCGCCGAGTCTAAAAATATCTTTTGTCCATGTGGTACTTCTGAAATATATATCTTTCACCCTGGTGGCTGCCTTTTGTCCATGGATTGGCTATTTGTGGCTTGAATTTGTACATATTTTTCCTTGCTCGGCTTTAAATCCTGCAGGGATCATTTTGTTTATGCATGGCTAATAGTGAAGTACAGACGAAATGAAGAGGAAAATTAATTTTACTAACAATAGTGATATTATAATATAATATATATGTGTGTGCCAGATATCTAATAAAGGTTCTCCATAAAAAGATAACACTTTCATGATTATTCCAAGAATTAATTTATTCAGTTTTCAACTTTTAATGCATATTATCTGCCAAAAACAAACGTTGTAGTAGTTCGTTTGAAATTAAAGAGTCGTATTTTCTGTCTCGCAAGCATGTACTCCTTTTATTTTTTCTAGAAATAATGCCGCGCTGATTTCACGGCAAAAATAAGAACTTCAACGTATAACAAGAAAATTATTGAGGCCTGTTGGGCGGCTCCGCATCCGGCCAGCCCACTTCATGCGAGCGAGCGGGTAGACTTCCCAGTTCATGTTTTTATAAGCGCCGGGGCAGGGATTGGGTGGATACTCCACCCGTCTTGCTCATCCAATAAAAGTAAAAAATCTTAAATTTCAGAACTAGAAGGGGATGTCGTGACCATGCAGGGGTCTGTGAGGAGAAGAGGAGGAGAAAAGAAGGCGATTGGGCGGTGAGGAGAGGAGAAAGAATTTGTGATGGGCGGACGGCTGTACTTGTGAAATTTAGGATTTTTTTTTTTTTTGCTTTTATAGAAATAATAGAATGAAACGGATGGGCGGGTGGAGTACTCGCTCGGACCCCGCCCTGCATATAAAAACCAATGGAAAATGCATGACTCTCGGGGGGGGGGGGGGGGGGGGTGGGGTTGTGTTGGGGGGTTTACAGCTAGGGTAAAACAAGTGTAGTCTTATTGGGTTTCTTAGCTGGGACTAGTTTCCTCCAGCAACACGTACCGCAA